>JALPQD010000066.1:1840159-3072659 GCA_023101885.1 Typhlomys cinereus | reverse complement strand
GACACCAACTAGTGAAATATCCCCTCGAATTAGCTTTCATTTTTCAGTCAACAGAATGTGCTGTTAAAGGTCACTCATCAAGCAAGCAGGTATCTGTTCTAGCTCCAGTCCTCACCACTCCTCCAGAGACAGCATTGGTTCAGGTCTAGGGACAGCTAAGGAGCAGGTCCATGTGGTACAACTGTGACTCTTTTTCCTTAGTTTATTTGCTTTTTCAGGAACAGGAACAATAGGAAAATTTCCATAGTGCAATTAAAGATGTGGTGCGATACTGATTTGTATTTTGGGTTGACATGCCCCAAGTAGTACTCCTAGAGTTAAAAAAAAAGAAAGGTGAAAGAATGAGAATAAGAAGTTTACTGGGAAAAAAAAAAACTTTGGGAAACACCATAGATTGGCTTTTGCATACACTAGTTTAGAGGCAGATAGACATGAAAACATCAAACACTCTAATCTTCATTCCAAACCATGTTCCTGTCCAACTGTATATATTATTCAGGAGTATAGCACATTTTATGTGTTACATCTTGAGAAGAGAAAGAGAAGCACTCCAAATTGATTCTTTAGATCAATGGGTTGCCCAGAGATAACCAATTAAGAGTCTTCAACCATGATAGTATGAAAAATTATGGTTAAAATATGACTGACTAGGGACTAGGCTGGAGGTAGAAGTAATGATATCAGTATTTGCAATTTAAAATACTCAAATTGCTACAATGTCTGCAATTTTAAAATACTTGAAAAGTTGGGCAAATTAGAGGATTCCTTCACACAAATGGAAAAAAAATGGGACTTAAGTTATTTTTTTCTGTACCTAACATTAATTGCAATTGGGCCATTTGTGCATTTAAACTTTTATTCATACAATATAGATTTCATAACTTTGATATATATGCCAGCATTTTGCCACAAAAAAAGTAGCATTGTATGTATTCATTGGGAAGATACTCAACACAAATTGTTAAGGTTTATAAAGTTAAAATTACTACTTTTTAAACTTTACTCTTGTACATGAAAACTAATGTAGATACATGTATGATGTATACAAACATATATACATACACACATGTACTAGTTACTTTTGTGTGTTGCTATGTGAGAATACCCAAAGTTAAGCAATTTAAGGGAGAAAGGGAGATTTATTTTGCTTCCAGTTCCAGAGGGGAGATACAGTTTTTCATGGCGGAGGTGGCATGACTGGAGGCAGAAGCTAGAGAAGGCCTAGGTCACTGCAAACATCTTGGAGACGGAGAGCTGCAAGACTCCTGCTGCAAAAAAGCAGATTGATCCACTTCAAGGTCTACCTCCTGTGACTGCCTTCCTCTAGCAAGGCTCTACCTCTCAAAGGTGCCATGACCTTCCCAAACACATGAGACTGTAGGGACACATTTCCAATCATTACAGCACGCATAGGATTTCTTAGAAAGATATTCCAAATTTATGGTTATCTCTACTTCTTGCCAGAGTGGAGCCTGAAAGGCTAGATAACTTACACTCGTAGCTTCATACTTTGTCTATATTTTGGTGTCTCCTGTTTTTTTAATTAAATTCTCTAATCCTTGAGACTAGAGGTTGTTAATATCACAAATTTGAAGTTTTAGTGCTGATGTCCTCATATGAGAGAGAACATGTGATGTGGTACTTGTCTTTGTGTCCAAGTTGTCTCACTTGTTATAAATTTTTTCCAGGTTCATCCATTTGTTTGTGAATTTCATTGTTTCATCACTTCTTAATAGCTGGATACTATTCCATTGTGTGTATATATCATATTTTCCTTATCCTTTCATCAGTTGATGGGTATCTGGTCACATTCCATTTCCTTGTTCTTGTGAATAGAGTCATAATGAACAGAAGTGTGCTTTCTTTAGTGAAATGTGGAGCTGTTTGGGATATTGCCAGCAGTGATATTTTAAATGCCAAAATGCAGCACTGCTAGAGCCCTGACCTGTGCACACTACATTGCATAATCATAGGCTATGTGCCTTGGACATGTGACAGGAAGGAGTAGCAAAACGTCTCTGCATTTTATCCCAGGGCCTTGTGTTCTAGTGGCCTCAGATCATCTATGATGGGCCATTGATCAGGGCTAGTTTTTCTACTGATGATGCACAAGACCAAGTGGATTGAGTCTTTTGTAAGAAATGTGTACTCTGTGATGACTTTTTCTTGTAATAATTTATTCTTTCATCAGTCTAGAAGTACTACAAAGAGGATAAGACCTTGTTCTCCCTCTTAGCAAAATCGTAATACATAAAAAAAGAAAAAATCTTTTGTACTTAAGGTTTTTCAGAAAAGTTGCTTTTGACTCCTTTTTCCTGTATTACCACTAAGATGGGCAGAAGCCAAAGCACAGGCATGCTGAGCCATTGTAGCTAATGCTGTCTACATTTGGACCCCAATTTCTACTTCCAAACTAATTTCCTGTGACTCAAGTCCTAAGTCAAACTTAACTGTGGGTATTTTTTTGTACGAATGTTTCAGAATCTTTCATATTTGATTTCATTCCCTTTTTCTAACTTTCTTTCTTCTTTTTTTTTTTTTGACCAGAAAAATTGACCTGGCTTCCAGTTTCACAAAGAAATAAAATCAAATGTGCAGCCTTATTTTATTACTCCCAGAATACCAAATCCTACAGGGAGACCTGTCTTCATATTTATTTATTTATTTATTTATTTATTTATTTATTTATTCATTCATTCATTCATTCATTCATTCATTCATTCATTTATTTATTTATTTATTTATGTATGTATTTATTTATTCATTCATTCATTCATTTACTTATTTATTTATTTATTTAATTGATTGATTGATTTTTGAATATCCTTTAACATTTTCATAGATGAATGCACTGACTCTGTCATTTCCACTCCTTACTATAAAATCCCACCACCCCTAACTTTCCCACTATACACTTTCTCATTTCCATAGAGTCTTCCTCCTACTTCCTTTTCTTTTTATTGGCTACTATCTGGAATGCCTACATAGCAAGTGCCCAAGTACTTACTGGGACATGGATGACCTATCAGGGATTTAATTATAGAGGAAAGTAGTTTCCCCCTTCTTCTGTCTACATTAATCTTCTGTAGTCTCTCAAGAAAGTGCAGTGTTCCTTGATAGCTTCACATTTACTTGTTAAAGTGTCGATATGCCAACAATTTTTCAGGTCTTCTGGAAGCAAGGATAACGGAAATGAGTCCTTGGATGTAGCAGTCCTGTCATGATCATAGAATACTGCCTGAGAACACCCTTTCTCGCTCTCAGGCTCTTATATCCCCCTTATCCTTTCTGCCAGGTTCCCTGAGTCTTGAGATAAGGTGGGGGGTAGAGGAGGACGGGTGTGGATTTTGATATCAGGTTTAGTACTCCATAGTCACTATTTTCTGCATTTTTTTCCAGTTGTGTTTCTCTGTACTAAATACCTTGTAGAAAGATATTTCTTAGTCAAGGGAGATTTGCTCTAATCTATGGGAATATTCACATGTGTTTAGATTGTAGTTTACAATCCAGGACTTATACCTAAACCTTACCAGTTAGTTCCCACTTAGGACCTATGTGCTTTCCCCTTCCACACCTTCTTGTCTTGGTCTATAGTGCCAGGCATGAGTTCCCTCACAAAAAGTGGTTTTTAAACCCAATCGGAGAGAAGTTGGTTTCTGCCCCTTTACTCTCTTGATTCTTTGGTTTGTCATCACTCGTGTTCTCTAGAGACCTTCCCTTCTGCTTATGATGAGACAGTATCCCGTGCGTCATTTGCTTTTTGTGTCCATTTTTTTAAAAAGTATTTATTTTATTTATTGATTTGGAGAGAGGGAGAGAAGCAAGAGTAAGAATACAAGTTGAGAACATTCAGAGGAGAGAGACAGAGAGAGAGAGAGAGAGAGATGCACACATGCCATGGTACGCATGTGGAGGCCAAAGAACAACTTTTGAAAATAAGTTCTCTCCTGTGGGCTCTGAGACTTAACTCAGGTTACCGTGTGCCTTTGTCAACTTATCCAGCTCCCAAGTTCAAAGGGCTTTTATTTTTTTTGGTCTGGTAGCATGAGAATTGAACCCAGGACATTTTGTATGTTAAGCAAGCACTCTACCTAATGCCTTACCATTCACTTACAACTTACCCTTATCTCCTTATCTGCTAGGAAACTGTGATAGTGTTAGACCAGGCTTAAATTCCATCACCTCTTCATGCCAATCTTAACTTTTAGTAAGAGAGTGCCTTTACATTAAGCAGCAGACAAAAATGACACAGATACTTCATGGTTTTCCCTCCTTTAAATGAAGCACTGTGGAGTCAGGACTTATTTTTTGTATCTCCACTGGGTTTTCAGTGTCTAATACAATGTTTGGGTCACAGTAGGAAGTATTCAATAAATTTCTGAAGAGTGACTTCTTTGAGTCTTTACTCATCTTGTTTCTTTCCTACTAGTCCCAGTTTCTTGTTTTTCTGTCAATATTCAAATGTAAGAAATTAGGCTATCCACTTCCTCCATAACCAGATGAATTCTCCAATACCTCAAAAATAAAGAGAGTTGCTCTGTGTTCAGAACACTCATCATTAGGCTCTTTCAGCAATACTTTAATAATTTGTGTGTTTGACTTTCCTCCAGTATAATAGTGAAAGTTTGTTGAGGTCAGGGCCAGCATACAGGTATCATGGTGCCTCTACGAGAACAAGGCTTAGTCAGGGTAAGTAGGGCAGGAGGCTTTGAGCTAATCTATTGTATTCATTTGTGCAGTCAGGCAAGAGCTAGTTATGAACTTCTTCCCACCAATTGAAATGTCACAGGATGCATCATCTCAGGTTTGGGACATAGCTTATCTGGAATATCTCAGGCTCTGGATTCAATTGTTAGGACCAAAATTGAAATGAAATAAAATGGAACATATTCTCTTTTGCCCAACTTTACAGTAGGTGACAGAATTATTAGTAGATAATTATGTCAATATGACAAGTATTCAGCAGGAAGATCTAGAACAGTCTCGTTGGGCCCAAGAATGGCCTCCCAGAGGAAGAAACATTTGAGTCCTAAAAGATTAGTACAAATTAGTCAAGTTTAAGGAACACAGAAAAACCACCTGGAAAAACAGTGAGTCAACTCCAAACACTGTAAGGAACTTGGGCAGTCAAGATGAAATGGCTGAATGGAGAAGAAGCTGAAGTTAGACTCTCAAGGGCTTTACTCAGACATGAAGAGAAACTACTGAATGGTAGGATTATGTAATGAGGTTCATGTTTTACTGAATTCTTCTTTGCTAGAAAACTAAACATACAAATCAATGGCTGTCTATGTACAGAGATATTGATCTGAAATGTACATATTTATGAATTAATGGTAAGGACTTCCACATGATTTTCCACTTGGTTACATGTTTTCTGGGCTTCCCATTTACTCCCGAAATAGTGTGGACTGTGCATCATATCCTTCGGTCATTTTTTTTCTGTAAGACTTTAATAGTCTTCTCAGGTTGTTTAGAATTAATGAGGCAAATGTCCTCAATCAAGAAGCAATTTAAGAACATGCTGCTAATTTCAATGAGTTCTGTAAATGAACTAATTTAATACCAGTTGACCTTTTTATTTGGGGAGAATGATTTGTGGCTGTATTTTCCTGATTTGTGCATACCAGCTTTGGCAGTCTAAATGGGCATTTTGAGCCTAGGGGTAAACATTAATCATAAGACAAGGATGGTGCACAGCTTATGTGACATGGACTGTCCCTCTAGGTAGCCAGTGCAAGGCTTGCTCAGCAGAAAGTTCTCAGTCATGTTTATTAAAAGAGGAAAGCAAAGGACCCACCCTTTCTTATCTCCCTCCCCCTTGCCAGACTTCTTCCCTACTAATCACCCTCTCAAGTTCATTCCCTTAGGTTGTTTTGTTTGTGAAATGTCACTTTTCCTTTGTATATTTTGTCTTGACAAGAAACTCTAGAGAATCATAGCATGTCAGAGAACTAAGAATAATCCACTTCTTTGATAATGAAGGACCATGTAGGGAAATGCTGAATACAACTGAGGAAAAAGTTCAGAGGTTGAAGCCTTTGTCTCACAAGCAGAAGAACTTGGGTTCAGATCCCCAGATCACATGTAAAAATGCCAGGCAGTTATGGTAGTGAGTGTGTTAGACAGAGCTTGGGAAAACCCAGAGCAAAATAATAAGAAAATAGAGCAATCTGGGATGATTCCAGATGCCATTTTTGAGCCTCCACAGAACACAAAATCAAGTGCCCTCTTGTAGAATCATTCACATGCAAAACACACACACACACACACACACACACACACACACATACACAAACAATGCAGATTCATATGATGTTTTAATTATGACCTAATAATTTTCTTAGCTTGTTTGCATTTCCTTAATCTTTTCAAAGTTGGATTGTAAGCAATTATTTGTAAATTTTTGGTTGGCATATAGGCAATCTCAACTTCCTGAATGAAACCAAAATGATGCTTAAAGATTCTTTTATAAACTCCTCAGTTCTGTCTTTTATTGCTCAATCTAGTGACGAGCCAGGATCCTGATCCTTTTTTTTCTTTCAAAAATCAAGACATTGGCAAATACGTGTCTTTTTCTGGTGATTTTCTACAAAGAGTTTTACCTTAAACCAGCAAATCTATACATCTTCAAGCAATGGGAACATTTTACAAGGCTGTCATACCAATAAAAGAATAAAATATTGTTTCTGCCACTGAAGCACTTTCCATTTAATGGGAAAGTATTGTTCTAAGCATGGTTCAGCATTGTGGAATTCACACTGAGTCAGCAGCTTTCAAGTGCCCGGTAAATTCAATCTCCTTTGAAAGTAACTGGGAGGGAGAGAGAAGGTGATAACATCAGGGCTGAGTAGGGCTTTTAAAGGAGTACAAAGCACTAACCATAAAGGAGATTATTAATAAAATGATTGTATTAAAAGTAAGATCTATTCATAAAATGACACATCATAAACAGAAGAAAGAACATAATCAAGCCAGAGATAAGGAAAAGGTATTCACAGGTAAAGTGTCAAAGGACTTCTGTAAAAGATAAATACAGTATTCTTACCATGTCTTAGGGAAAAAAAAAAAAAAGGTCAAAAGGACCTGAGAAGAGAAGATAACTCGGTGGGTAAAGTATCTACTTGCAAACCTAGTGATCCAGGTTTTGCCCCAGAAGTCTGCATGGTGGAAGGAGAAAACTGACTTCCAAAAGTTGCCCTCTGGTCCTGACCCGTGCGCCATGCCATGCATAGCCAAAGGTTTGAAAGGAGTGCTTTAGAAAAGGAGACTCTCAGCCATCAAAGAGTATGTAAAAAGGGCTCACATCCTCCAGGAATTCATACTTAGATGCTCACATACATCCTTCGCCCAGGCAAACAGGAACAATCCCGGCAGTGCTTTCCTGGCTGACCTGAATCAAGCTAAACAGGAGTGCATTTTTGCCCTCCGGGTAGGAGAAAATTGTTATAAACCTGCTTGAAAATAATCCAGACTTACCTAGAAATACAGAAGATCTACCACTCTGTGACTAGGTATTTCTCCCAAAGAGAAAGTCAGGCACATATATGCTTTCAAAGACCCGGAAAGATACTTTTCTTTACTGATGAATGTTGCTCTTTGACAGTTTCATGCATTCTGATCATTTTCCCCCCTAGCTTTTCTCCCCTCCCTCCCTGCTGTACTTCTTACACAAGCCATCTTCCCGAAGTTGTGTTCTTAGGCTTTGTTTGTGAAAGAGCATTTTTTGACTGGGAAAGAAACTCTGGAGATATCACAGAGTTAATTGGTTAAGAAGCAAGTAAAAGCTCTTATTTTTTTATTTTGTTTTTTTGCAGTGCTGCCAGTAGAATCTGAGGTCTTTTACATGTCAGATAAGGGTTCTGTCACCTGAACCCCAGGTCCAAACCCAAGGTTTCTTTTTAAAGAGAGAGAAAGAAGGGGAAAGAAAAGATAGGACATGTTTAATGTGGAAGACACTGAAAGAAGTTTTGGATTTTCATGCTCCTCAAAGTAATATCCTTTATATTTTGTGAGATACAGACTGAGATGTGATAATTCTCAAATGGTATATTACAGTCTGATAAAATCATGTCCAAACTGAAAATCATTGTACATTTTAAGGTTAAATCAAAACCAACTGTGTTTGGCATGTGGTGCAAACTCTACATATATAAAAATATCATATAATTACTATTCTATATAAATTCTTAACATAAGCCTAAATATAACACTGTAGCAAGCTTAATAAAATAAAATGTCTATTTTTATAATAACTGATGCTTTATGAAAGCAAAGTATTCTAGGCTTAGAAGCTTTGTAAGTAAAGACCTAGAATTCATATATAAGCTCATGGTGCTGCCATAAAACCCATAGGTGAACACATCAACCTTGGAATTACTTTATAGAAAAATTTAGAAATACCTTAACTTTTAGCTTTTTTTTCTCTGCCAGGAAAATCTTTCTTGGGTATTTTCAGAAGTAAATGTATTTACGGTTTGCCAGTCCTAGCCTTTTCTAAGAGGTGTTTTTATTTGCTTCTTAATTCTCCACAACAAAAAGCGAAGGAACAGCTGGCGTACTCTTGTCGCCTTTGCCAAGCTTCAGCTTCCATGCCCTCATTCTCGTGCTTCCGCAGGTGGAGTGGAAGCACAGGAGGCATATGTCTTGTTAAGCTGAAGTAGTGTGTCTGCAACAAGTATATACACACCCATCTCAGCTTTAAGGCACATGTATACGAAGACATGTGCACAGGAAGATATGATTGCATACTAATACTTAACTAAAGATAAGAGTGTAGGATGATATTCATACGTAATGCTCTCCCTCATAACCATGAGGATGTGTCCAGTCACACCCATCATAAATTGAAAGCAGTGCAAGGTGAAAGTGTATTTATTATTCCTCTTCTGCCTACTGTTTCAGTTTAGCCACATAGCACTCTACAGGATGTGGACCGCTTCCTCTGCTCCCGCCCAACGTGGAAGACACTATCTTACTGCATCACTTACCCAGGTGAATATCAACATTCAAAATGCAAAGCAGGCTTTCTCTTTTTTTTATATAATACATTTTTTATTATTATTTCAGCTCATACAAACTTAATAGGTACACCAGTTCCCTCCCTACCTCCTCCTCCGCCCCCCCCCCGAACCCCCTGTTCCCCCTCACACACCCCTCCCACCCCATCCCCCCGTGCCTCCCGCCCCAATTCCCAGAGTCCTTTCTTGTGCATGCCTGACTCTCCTCTGGGCCCTCCTCTCCGATGACGTACAAGGACCCAGTGGCATTTCCCTGAACCCCTTCCTGTGTTCCCCTTAAGCATAGGAACACTACTGTGGCTGTCAATCCCTTGCCTCCAAGGATCTTGGTGCCTTTAGCAGATGCTAGACTTTGTGAGGTCAATAGTGTGTTGGACATTGTGCTGGGCATACAATGTCCAATTATGATTGCTTCGGCCCTAACTTGTGTGAAGTATCTTGCAAATCATTGCTCCTCCCATCCTTTTGCTCTTACACTCTTACCACCCCCTCTTCCGCAAATGTCCCTGAGCTTCAGGATGGGGAGAGATTAGTCTGGCCGAGTTCTAGGTGGTTGATATAGAGTCTCTGAAGTTCTGGATAGTGGTTTGTTGATTTTCTTTTGCAATTTTGTTGCTCCTGCAATGCCCTTCACTCCATCAGGGTGGGCACTGTATGTCACCCCCTGGCCAGAGACAGAAAGCTGTTAAACTGAAGTCTTATTATAAGAGCACATTCAAGGGTAGATGTAATACTTATACCCAAAATTGGAATCGCAGGGTCATATGGCGTTAGGCAATGAGAGGAGTCAATCACCCATTTACAAAATGGTTACTTTTTAATCTGCAGGACTAAATGCCCTCCCCTTCTGGTGACTTCATACCTCCTTAGTTGTAAATGATCAGGAACGAATGTCTGTGAACTTAACCAGGTGTCACATTACTTTCTTGCAGTCCTTGATGGAGGCCTATTTTCTCTACTGTAACACGGTCACTTCTCTCCTTGTTTCTGGTGTGGCCCTCCAACCCCATCCCTCCTGTTCATAATCCTTGCAATTACTGTAGGTAATACATAGATTTATGAGTGTCTCAAGATGGGCTGGGTGGGTTTGGCATTAAGAGCCACCTATTAGGGAGTACATACGGCACTTAATTTTCTGGGTCTGGGATACTTCACTTAATATAATTGTTTTTAATGACATCCATTTCCCGGCAAATTCCAGTAATTCATCATTTTTGATGACTGACTAGTACTCCATTGTATAGATGTACCACCTTTTCCTTATCCACTCGTCTACTGTTGGACATTTGGGTTGATTCCATGTCTTTGCTATTGTAAACAGTGCTGCTATGAACATGGTTGTGCTTGTGCTATCGAGGTGAACCTCTGCTGTATGGGGGGTTATTCCCAAAAGTGGAATTGCAGGGTCATATGGCATTTCAATCTTTAATTTCTTTAAGAATCTCCAGATGGCTCGCCAGAGTGGCTGTATGAGCCTGCACTCCAACCAGCAATGTAGGAGAGTTCCCCTCTCTCCACATTCTCTCCAGCAATTGTTGTTGTTTGTGTTGTGGATTTTTGCCATCCTGACCGGGGGAGATGATATCTCAGGGAAGCTTTGATTTGCATTTCCCTGATGGCTAAGGAAGTGGAGCATTTTTTCAGATATTTGTTAGACATTTTAATTTCATCCCTGGTAAAGTTTCTTTTAAGTTCAAGGGCACATTTTTTAATTGGGCCATTGGTTTCCTTGATGTTTAGTTTTCTAAGTTCTTTGTGCACTCTGGACAGTAGAGCTCTATCAGATATGTGGTTAGTGAAGATTTTCTCCCATTCTGTGGGTGGCCTTTGAGCTCATGTTACAATCTCTTTATCTGAACAAAAGCTCTTTAATTTCACAAGATCCCAACTATTGAGAGTTGGTAGCAGTGACTGTACCATTGGATGTCTGTTTAGGAAATGTTGGCCTAGCCCAATCAGCTCGAGGGAGTTCCCTATCCTTTCAACTATGGTTTTTATAGTCTCTGGCCTTATATCAAGGTCCTTTATCCATTTGGAATTAAGTCTTGTACATGGTGACAAGTATGGGTCCAGCTTTAATCTTCTGCATGTGGAGATCCAGTTTTGCCAGCACCATTTGTTGAAGATGCTGTTCTTTTTCCATTGGATTCTTTGGGCACCTTTGTCAAAGACCAAATGGCTGTAATTTTGTGGGCTTATATCTGGGTCTTCAACCCTTATCCATTGATCTGTGTGTCTGTTTTGGAGCCAGTACTAGGCTGTTTTTATAACTATGGATTTGTAATATAGACTAAGGTTCGGTATGGTAATACCTCCAGCAGTGTTTTTGTTACTCAGGATTGTCTTTGCTATCCTGGGTCTTTTGTGCCTCCATATGAATTTTGAGATTGTTTGGTCAACTTCTTTAAAGAATTGCTTTGGAATTTTAATTGGTATAGCATTGAATTTGTATATTGCCTTTGGTAGGATAGTCATTTTTACGATGTTGATTCTGCCAATCCAGGAACATGGGAGGTCTTTCCACCTTCTGGTGTCTTCTGCAATTTCTTTCTTTAGGGTTTTAAAGTTTTCATTGCAAAGGTCTTTTACATCCTTGGTTTGGTTTATACCAAGGTATTTCAGTTTTTTAGGGGCTATAGTGAATGGGATGGTTTCTCTCAAGGCTTTTTCACTTCTTTCATTCTGGGCATATAGGAAGGCCTCTGATTTTTGTACATTTATTTTGTATCCTGCCACCCTGCTGAACTTCTCAATTAGTTCCAGGAGCTTCCTGGTGGAGTTTTTGGGAACACTCAGGTATAAGATCATGTCATCTGCAAATAGGGATAGTTTGACTTCTTCCTTGCTGATTTGAATCCCTCTTATGTCCCTTTCTTGTCTTATGGCTTCAGCTAAGACTTCAAGTACGATATTGAATAGAAGTGGTGACAGTGCACAGCCTTGTCTAGTTCCTGATCGAAGTGGGAATGCTTCCAATTGTTCCCTATTGAGCATAGTCCTTGCTGTGGGCTTGTTGTATACAGCTTTTATTATATTGATAAAGGTTCCTTCCATTCCTACTGTCTCTAGCGTTTTGATCATAAAAGGCTGTTGGATCTTGTCAAAAGCTTTTTCTGCATCTATCGAGAGTATCATGTGGTCTTGGACTTTGGACTGGTTTACATGATGAATTACATTTATTGTTTTGCGTATGTTGAACCAACCTTGTGTGCCGGGGATGAAGCCTACTTGGTCCCCAGTGAATGATCTTTTTAATATGTTTTTGAATCCGATTTGCTAAAACTTTGTTGAGAATCTTTGCGTCTGTGTTCATCAGAGAGATCGGCCTATAGTTTTCTTTTTTAAGTGAGTCTTTATTAGGTTTTGGGATTAAAATGATATTAGCTTCATAGAAGGAATTTGGTAGTGTTCCTTCCTTTGCTATTTGATGGAACAGTTTAAGGAGTATTGGTATTATTAACTCCTTAAATGTCTGGTAGAACTCTGTGCTGAATCCATCTGGCCCAGGACATTTTTTGGTGGGAAGATTCAAGATTACTTCCTCAATTTCCTTACATGTTATAGGACTATTTAAATAATTCACAACTTCCTGATTCAATTTAGGTAAGTTGTGTTTACTTAGAAATTCATCCATCTCTTTTGTGTTGTCAAACTTCACAGAGTATAAGTTTTTGAAATATGATGTTATAATTCTCTGGATTTCTTGGGTATCAGTAGTGATAACTCCCTGTTCATTTCTGATTTTGTTAATTTAGGTTTTCTCTCTCCTGCTTTTGGTTAATTTAGCTAGGGGTGTATCAATCTTATTGATTTTTTCAAAGAACCAGCTTTTTGAGTGGTTGATTTTTTTCTATCATTTTCTTAGTCTCGATTTCAGATATTTCTCCCCTTATTTTGCTAATCTCCTCTCTTCTACTACTTTTGGGATCAGAGTGCTCTAATTTCTCTAAAGCTTTAAGCTGAATTGTTAAGTTGTTTATTTCGATGTTTCCATTTTTTTGATGTAGGCATTAAGAGCTATGAACTTACCTTTTAGAACAGCTTTCATTGTGTCCCAGAGATTTTGGTAAATTGTATTTTCATTATCATTCACTTTCAAGAAATCTTGAATTTCCTTTTCAATTTCTTCCTGAATCCAGTTTCATTCAGCATCATATTGTTAAGTTTCCAGGAGTTAGTGTATTTTCTCTTGTTTGATGTGTTGTGGATGTCCAGCTTTAGGCCGTGGTGGTCTGATAGGGCACAGGTTAGAATTTCAACTTTCTTGTATATGTGTAGATTTGTTTTGTGGCCCAATATGTGATCTATTTTGGAGAAAGTTCCGTGTGCTGCTGAGAAAAATGTGTATTCTTTGGTACATGGGTGAAAAGTTCGATAGCGATCTGTAAGGTCAATTTCTTTCAGGGTTTGATTAAGTTCCAAAGTGTCTCTGTTAAGCTTTTGACCTGTTGATCTATCCCATGTTGAGAGGGCGGTGTTGAAGTCCCCAAGAATTATCATTTGGGGGTTGATTTCTTGCTTTAGACGCTGTAGGGTTTTCTTAATGAATGTGGAGGGGCCCGTATTGGGTACATATATGTTCAGTATTGTGAAGTCTTCCTGGTGAATTGTACCTGTGACTAAAATGTAGTATCCATCCGCGTCTCTTATAATTTTCTTTGGTTTGAAGTCCACTTTGTCTGATAGCATAATGGCTACCCCTGCCTGTTTTCTGCTTCCATTAGCTTGTAGAATTGTTGACCAGCCTTTTATTTTTTGAGCGTGCCTGTCTTTTGTGATGAGATGGGTTTTCCTGCAGGCAGCAGATTGATGAATTGTGATTTTTAATCCAAGTTTGTAATCTGTGTCTCTTGATCGGTGAATTAATTCCATTAACATTTAGTGTTATAATGGAGAAACTATTTTTAATTCCAGACATTTGTTATGTTTAGTAGTTTTTATAAGTATATTGCTTCACTTTTAATGGTGTTATATTTGCCTTCTGTTCTCCTGGATATGCCTGTTTTTTTCTTCACGCTTGAGTATCATTTCTAGCATTTTTTGAAGGCCTGGTTTGGTGGACATGTATCCCTTCAAGTTGTCTTTGTGCTGGAAAGTTTTTCTTTCTCCCTCGATCATGACTGATAGTTTTGCAGGGTAAATCAGCCTGGGTTGACATTTTTGCTCATTCAATACTTGAAGTATATCTCTCCAAGCTCTTCTTGCTTTTACTGTTTCGACCCAGAAGTCATTTGTTATTTTAATAGGTTTATCTTTAAATGTGACTTGTTTTTTCTCCCTTGAAGCTCTCAGCACCAGTTCTTTATCTTGAATGTGGAGTGTTTTAACTATTATTTGCCGTGGCATGCTTCTGCTTTTGTCATATCTGTTTGGGGTGCGGAATGCCTCTTGTATATGGATGGGCCTCTCTTTTTTTATATGAGGAAAGTTTTCCTTGATGATCGTTTGAAAAATTTCCTCAGGGGTGGTATTTTGAGATTCTTGCTCTGGTATTCCATGAATACGTATGTTAGGCTTCTTCAGGGTGTCCCATATCTCTTGGATATTTCTCTCTAGTATCATTTTGGCTTTAACAACCTCTTCCATTGAGCTAGTTAGTACTTCCACTTTATCTTCAAGGTCTGAAATTCTGTTTTCTGCTTCGTTAGTTCTGTTGATAAGGCTCTCTGTGCAGTTCTGGGTTGAAGATAACTTGTCTTGTAGCTCAGTTTTAAACTCTGCTTGAGTCTGTTTTAACTGCTCTATGCCAGTTTTTGTTTCTTGCACTGTTTTTCTCAACTCCTCCAAATGTCTGTTGTGTTCCTCTTCAAAGGGATTGATTAGATTATGTAATTCCTCCCTGATTTCCTCTTTCATAGTATTGAACATGGTAATGATCATATTTTGAAAGTCGTTATCCTGGGTGAGGCTTTCTTGGCCTTTTTCCGCGGGTTTGTTCTGGTTGGAGTCTAACATTATGGGATTAATTTCTTCAGTGGGAAATTTGTTTACTTGAGTGTTGCTTCTCATGGATTTGCACTTTGACTTTGGCATTGTCGTTTTAACTCTTAAGATCTTTCAATTTCACTAAACTGAATTATTTGGCCTGGGGTTCTGGGGGTGGGCAGGGACAGATCTTACCTAGGTCACAGGTGAGGCCTGGCTGGACGGCGCGCCCATCCCGACCAGCAGAGCGTGGTGGGGTGAAAGGGAGGATGGGGGCGTCGGCGTGGAGCTACTTAACCCCTAGGGGAGCTGGGGCCGGGCCCGGGCGCAGGGGGAGGTCCTCCTCGTCCCTCGGCCTTGCGCGCGGCTCCGGCTGGATGGCGGGAGTCGGAGCCCGGGTCCCTTGGGCTGACCTGGGGTTCTGGTGGGCGGCACGGGCGGGGCTTACCTAGAGTCGCGGGGTGAGGCCCGGCTGGACCGCGCGTGCGCGTCCCTGACCAGTGGTGCGGGGTGGGGTGAAAGGGAGCAGGCTTTCTCTTTAATATGTAATGCTTTGGGCTGGAGAGGTGGCTCAGGAGTTTAAGCTTCCGCCTTGCAGGCGGAAGGTCTTGAGTTCGGATCCCAGATCCCACGTATAGACGCCAGGCGGAAGCGGGGGTGGCCTGCGTTTCCGGTCCTGGTAGGGCGGAGCCTGTGAATCCCTGGGCAGAAGGAGGTGGAGGCGTCCATGGTGGTTCGCGAATTCGTCCGTGGTTCTACACACACACACACAGAGACACACGCGTGCGTGCACACACACACACACACACACACATGCACACAGTTGAATAAATAAAAAAAAAAGAAAGAAAATTAAAAAAAAATTAAAAAAAATATGTAATGCTTTGTTGTCATCAGGAAGTGGGACCACTGTAATCTGGAGATTGTCTACATCCAAGTCACATGCTTACTTCATCTGCTGCACAGTCTAAGGAAATCTGTATTTGTCTACAGGCTTGACCTCAAAGGTCTTCATAGGGGAAGATTCCTGTCTCTGTTAGAACTAAAATCTTTTGCATTCTGGCAAAAATGAGAAACAAATGTGGCCTAATAGAGAAAGTCATTTCTTCCTCAATTCCAAACTGACCAAAACATACTATGCTAGTCTTGCGAGAGTGATAGGCAGAAGAAAGGTATGCTAGCTGGGCTTTCAAAACCCCAAGGTGAGGAGGGAATAGTGGTATTTTTTGGTACTATATTAAGCACATGAATACAATGAACAAATATTGTTGGGAGACAAAAGCTATTTTTGAAGATGTGAAATTTACATTTTGAGCACAGATTTAATGCCATCAAAATCTGTTTTCTATTTTTGCTTTCTTTTGGGCAAATCATCTGTTTTTAAAATGATGCTTACTGTTCCAACCAAAGGCAATACATATTGTCGGTTACAGAAAATCATTAGGGACATCATTCTCAACTGTTTGATACAACCTGAGGAAAACAGCTCCAAAACATCCACTCTAACCATCTGCTATTAACAAGCAGCATATGTCATATGAGGAAATATCTTACTTCTTCGGTAATGTCCACAGACACTGTGCAAGGGAAATTCACTCAGTCCCTCTGTCTTAATGTGTGTCCATCATTTGTATTGATTGTGAGTGACATTCTGTAGGTGAATAGTGGAGTACCTGCCTAGCATAGGTAAGGTCCTTGGATCCATGCCCGGCACTGAAGAGGAAGAAAAAAAAAATTCCAGAAAGTGTAAGGTGTCTTTATGATAGCTTTTAATCTCAGATCTTAGATGGCTTGTTTGTTCCTTGACATTAATCTATCTTTGAAAAGTAATTTCATGAGAAAGACTGAAAATTATACATGAGTGATGTCATCATTTTAATTTTTATTTGATTTTTTTTATTTTGGGTCTAAGACCTCAGTGATTCTTCTTCTCTTGAATGCTTATTTTCTGATTTACTGTTTTTTACTCACCATGAGTTTAATTTCTAGTTATCTCATTCATCTCCATTCATCAAATCAAAAGAGCTTCATTCATTTGTTTTATTTTCCAAATGAAGCAATGCTATCCATAGTGTTATTAGCATCACTCTGTGCTGACATGCTGAGCTGTTTTCACAGAGAATAAACAGGTAGTATGTTTCAGTAAACCTTTAAATGTGGACTATATGCTTGTTTTAAAATGATAGTCCACTTAAATGTTGAATGTTTTCAAAATTTGTCACTTTTTCCTTAACGTGGAAGAAAAACTAAGGGAACATTGGCTGGGGAAGGCCATCTGGTGTCTGTGGGGAGAAACTGCTAGCCATATGTAAGCCAAGGGCAATTGAGGTCAGAGACCACGTCCCCATGAGGGCTCTCGGACGGGTCCCAGCAGCTCTTCAGTATCACTGAACATTGGTATCAATCAGGACAACTGGTGATATGATTTTTACGTGACTCTGTATTTTTTGTGTAGCTTGTATTTGACTCCAGGTGTTTAAGCGGCTGCTGCACTATGATTTGGGCTGATAATTTAAGGTTTTGTATTAGTGCTGTATGAAGTTCCATCTCAGAAGACACACTTGCTCACGTCTTCTCTTATGCCCTACTTCATACCCTGTAGGAATATAATCTTGGAGATTTATATAACCCTCTCCTTCTACTCTATCCTTGCCTGTGGAACTCCGCCACTTTTAAATTCATGGAGCCATAATTCTGTCACTTGGGACACAGACTCCTTCCAACTCTTTTTGATCTAAAGGGAAAAACCAATTTAAAATAAATTATTTCTTATTCTCAGTACTGGTTACAGTCTCCGTTGTGCAACAGCTACCAAGTCAGACTTGTAATACTGGTTATTTGTACTTGAGGACCTAAATGCAGTATATGTAGCAGGTAAGTTAAAGAGACAACATAATCATTACTTTGTGCATTTTAACATGGTTAATTAAGTCAACACAAAATATATAAATCTTCCCTCATCCTTGTTAAAAAATTTTCAAAACAAAAATTCCACAAATGGCAACTATTGAAGTGTTTTCATTGTTTAAAGTAAGAGGGAATGGACTCGTTCACTTGCTCTCATCTTATCTACTGGATTGTTTATAAACCCAAGAGGATCCTGGGAAAGTTTCTCTGAAAAAGAGACTTCAAGGTGAAATGGACTTGAAATTGACGTCATTCTCTTTGCATAGTGGATGGTGTTCTCAGTAAGGAATCTTAAGGAGCTAAGTCCTAGTAAGAGAATGGTGCTTTGTGCTCCAGTTGAGTTCCAGAAGCTCTGGGTAGATAGATTCCCTGTGGGTCATATTAGGTAGTAGACAAACAGATCACAAACAGATCACTGGAGACTGAAGGTTTTACTGATCCTTGTTTGCTTGCTTGTTTGAATAATTGCTCTAAACTTCCCAAAGCCTCAAATTCTCCTCCAAAGGGAGAGACACCCTTGAAAGCCCTCAGAGGGTGAAACTTTAAAAGTAAATAAATTGCAGCTATTCTTTAATGGCTCGTGCGGCTCCACATGAAGTGCTTTACTACAAAAACGGATGGGATGATTTCTGCCTTACTGGAATGTCAGAAAGTATAATTCATTAGTGGTTGGAAAAGCATTTTGAGCTAATGGAATAAAAGGCACTGGAGAAATTTGAACTAATATGATTAAAATTGAAAAACTGCAGCAAGAGGAACTTATTTCCCCTAAAATACAGATGTCAATTTTGAGAATAACTAATAAAACATAAACAGCCAGTCTGAGAAAAAAGAAGGCCAGTCTCTCATCCTGACAATTCCTCTACATGTTTTCAAGAGACCAAGTGGGTCAGTTTTGTTTCTGCATTGAATCTTACCTGAGATCCTGAATCCTTATTCACTGATATACTACTTAAATAAGTTGTTAGTGGGTACATTTTTCAAGTCATATAACTTCTCTTTGTTTTTTATTGTCGCTTATAAAGTGTTTTTCTTAAGCTGTCCACAGGAAGGCAGCCCTTGAGAATGCTGTTGCATGTGACGCGTTTCTTCCTGCTCTTCTGTCTCCTGCTTTGCTTTGGTTTCATTATTGTTGTGAAGCAGCCCATTCCGAAGAACAGGAAACGGATGGCAAACACGGGTGCAGGGCTCTGAAGCACAGGGTCCATTACTGCTTCATTCACACTTACTTTTCCCACAGTAATGTTGAGCAAGGAATTAATGAACACAATCAGGCCTTTTTGATATGGTAAACCTTTGAAACCATCCATTATTCTGTTAACAGAACCTTGCTAATTTTCTTCTAAATTAATGTTCTCCTGTTGTGATGTAGATTATATTTTCTAATACACTCAGTCGGCTTCCTCTCTTTCTCCTCCTTTGTTCATTTGTTTCAGCTTCTTTGTTCTCTGCCTCATTCAGGTGAATAATAGACTGGAATATTTTCAATAATCTTTTTTAGAGAGCAATATACTTTACCTTAATGATAATTGTTTATCACTGTGTCACTTCTAATATATCATCCAAATACAAAGACCAAAAATTGAACACGTATTGCACAACAGGGTTCATTGCTGCACTGTTCACAATAACTGAATTATAGAATCAAATTAGGTGTCCAGCAACAGAGGACTAAAAGGAGTGGGAAATGTACACAATAGAGTTTCCTTGGGTCTTAAAGAGGAAGGAAGTTATGATATTTATTGTAAAATGGATGCAAATGGAGATAATTATATTAACTAAATTAAGCCAGTCGTCAAGAAATATTACATTTTTCTAGCATATGTGGCTCCTAGTTTTTATAAATATACATAAATCATATGCACATATGCCATAAAAGTACATGTAAAAACTATCTGGTGGAATAAGGGAATAAAGCTAGGAAGAGAGGGGCAAAAAAAGGGAAGGAAACAGGTGTAAGAATACATTCAACATGCAACATGCACATGTTCTGAAATGTACTTATATTTGTGCCTGCTAAGACCTTTTTGAAATAATACAGAAGGTCCTAAATCCTATTTTCTTTCAGAAATTATACTTCATGTCCTCTAGTCATATATATTCATTACTTCGTAATGTAATATAAAGTGCTGGCAGCAGCTACGAAATTGAACGTTAAGAGCCTAGACACACATTGTATTGATGCCACTGGCCTAATTACCAAACAAGCCTACATAGGGCAGGGAAAGAACAAAGGCTAAGTGCTTGCCTTTCAATAAATCTTCAACCTGGATAAGTTGTTGTGAGCCTTAATGCAAAAGTAGAGTTGACACATGCTAATACACTAACTCAGGGTCAACAGTATTTCATTATTTCACAAGTGTTGTGAGCTGTGGGCAAGGAATATCATGTGAACAGAACTGCGAGCAAACTTGTGAACTTGGGAAATGATACTGAAGCGGTTCAGGAAGGGGGAGAGGAAGGATGCTTCACTGGGGCCTCCCAACCTATTTCTCAGAATCGCTTTCATTTCTCAATTCCTTTTGTCACTTATTCCTTGGCAATTTCCTTTCTTGTTTCATTTTCTATCGTGTTCTGTGTTCTTTTTTATCCATTTTCGTTTTCTTTCTCTCATCTTTCTTGTCTTGTGTAGGAAAAAATGCAACACAAGAAGCTAGCATGAAATCTAGCTTCTGAGAATTCTCCTAAATGCAGGGTGGTAAAAATTAGCAAGTTAAAATCTTAAGGAAGTCATTGAAATAAAAATGAAAATTAAAACCACTTAGAGATTCCATCTCATCCTGATCAGGATGGTTATGGTTAAGTGACAACAAATACTGATGAGATTGTGAAGAAAAAGGAGCCTATATTCATTACTGGTGAGAGTGCAAACTAGTATCTCCACTAGAACCAGTGTGTCGACTCCTCTAAAATTTAAAAATAAAAGATCATAGGACCCAGTTCCACCACTTCTGGATACATACCCCAGGACCCTACATAGAGACACCTGAATATTTCAGTTGATTGCTGAATGAGTCACTCACAACACCAAGGAAATGGAGCCAACCTAGATTTCACCAAAAGAAGAATGGATAATAGAAATATGGCATACATGATAGGATTTTACTCAGTGGCAAAGCAAAAAGAAATTATGGAATTGGTGGGACTGAAAGTATAATATAAAGTGAGGAGAACCAGCTCCAGAGATGACATGATCTTTCCTACATGTAGATCCTAACTTCAAACATTTGTATACTGTAAATAAGAGGTTTTGAGAGTGGGTGTAGACTATGAAACTAGTTAGGATACAATGAGCCATGTAATGAGAAAAGGGTGTGTGTATGAGGATGAAATATCATATGAAGCATCAAAGTAGACTGCAGCCTCTTGGGGTGAAGAGGGCAAAAGAGAGGGAGAAGAAATGGGGACAATATAAGACAAGTAACAAATACTAATTTTGTTTCAAAAAAGGTTGTAAAGAAACCTAATTCTTTGTAAGTGAATCAACATTTTTTCTCATTTTTATTTTTTTCTTCTTTTACAAACATATTGAATATTCATCCCAGCTTCCCTCTCTCTCCCTTCCCTCTCATCCCCTCCCCTCCCTTAAATATTTTTTCCCACTCCCTCCCACCCTTCCTCTTATATGCTTCTATAAGGGTTCACTCTGGCTTTTCTACTCCTGTCAGGGACTAAACCTCCATGGCATATCAAGTTACATCTCTTTAGGCCACCCCACTAATATTTGCATTTACCTTCACTAATCCAGCTTTACACCTAAAAATTTCCACTGTAAGTTCCCATTCTATGGGTATAACTACAGTTACCTACAGAGCAGTTTGATGTACTATCTCCTTACCTATAAGTTTATTGTCTATCTTCCCTATTGATATACTTCCTTCCCTTTTTTGTCTGATTTCCCTCTTTGTGATTTTTGAAGCAGCTAGGTTTTATTTATGTCCCATCTACTTCAGATGACTTAAAGGTCGCAAGATCGCCATTCAGTCAAATTGGAGTTCCACTTAATGAAGACATCCACAGAAAAGTGGGTTTAATTCACTGTGATAGGTAACTGAACTTTCTTGGTGCACATATATGTGAATTTTAGTAAGGACCAGGAAATTGGGTTTGCAAAAACTATCTCCCAACATTGCTTGGTGGCCTTTGCATTTGCTCTTTCATGTGGCGATCTCCAAAGAGACCATATGACAGTTGGAAATACCAAGCTAGGAGTTAGAGAAGTCAGGGAGGGAAGGAAACTTTGAAGCCAATGCTTTGAGACTGTTGTTTCAAGAGGCTGATAGTAAGATTAAATCGAGTAGATTTACACAAGAATCGGATACAGAGCATGGAGTAAAATGTCAAATGCCAGGAAAAAACTTCAAAGTCTGTAAGCGCAATAATTATACAAAATAATAATGGTTTTCACAGCAAGGGGCTAAATGTGTCTGACTTTAGCTTATTTACTGCTGTGGCAGAACAGAAATGAAGGGCAGAGATGGAAGCTTGTCACCATATGTTGCATCTGGTAGCCTCGAGATGCTAGTCCTTTCAGAGTAATGCCAAGTAAAGACGCTCTCAGGAATCACGCAGGCTGAGCAATTGGAATTTTACACTTCTCGGAACACCGTCACCTCCATATTTTCATTTGTGATCCTACATATCCTAAGGTGTGGTAAATGTAGGTCTCTCATTTCAACAGATGAAAACATGAAGAGAGGAAAATTCACAAGAATATGTGCAATTATTTTTTCTTGTTTTCCAGTACAATGACACAGCCTCCTTCCTCAGCCAGTATCTACTTACGTTCCCTTATTGCACAGGATTTCCTTCTTTGAAACTGAGGTCATGGAGATCACTGGAAATTTCAAAATAGACAAATATCAGGATCAGAATAATATTGGGGGAAAAGCAAATGTGCAGAACGGTATAAAAGATGGAGGATAGGGGTATGGTAATTGCTGGGAGGGGCTGAGGTAGTGACTTGGAAAATAAAAAAAGACAGATTTTTGTAAAGAAATTATGAGTGAGAAACCTCACTGTGAGACTTCTGGGTAGAAGGAGGAAATCAGGAACATAGCAGACCACGAAAGCACCACTGATTTGGTTGATTTTATGGATGCCCATGGTTCCAAGCTAATTATTCATAATTTCAGAACTTAACTTCTTAAAATTTTTAAATTAATTTTCTGGTGTGTGTGTGTGTGTGTGTGTGTGTGTGTGTGTGTGTATAGGTGCACAACTGCCATTGTGCAAGTGAGGAGGTAGAGGACAACCTGAGGTGCTGGCCTTCGGTTCTCTACCTTGCTTGTGAGGAAGGTTGTTCATTGATTAAGCCATGCTTAGTTGGCTCTGGAATTGTACAGTTCTGTCTCTACCTTATGTTTTCATTCTGTTTTTGATTCACTGGGATTAAAGATGATGCTACCATATCTAACTTGTTGTGGGTTCTGGGCATCCCGCTCTGGTCTTCATGCTTATCTGGCAAGAGTTTTTACCCACCCAAACATCTCCCTAGCATCAGAGAACAATTCTGAAGTTATTCCGTCAGTGTTTTAATTCAATCTAATCTCCAATTTTCCAAACACAAATCATTTTAGAGGTGGAATACCTGCTTTAATAAATTATAGTTTTGACTAATTTGAAGACTAACTTGAACAGGGTCTGTGAGTCAGACATTCTTTGTTATCTACAGAAAATAATGATTCCTGTTGTACATTACTAATAAAGGCAGACCAACTATTATTGTCCTCAAATTCTCAAGGAAAGTCATTGTCTTCATGTACCTTGAAATCACTTGATTGACAGTCACCTACATACAATTCGTTTTGCAAACAGGGTATTTCACAGTCTTCTGTCATGAATAGGTTAATGAGATAACACATTACATGTGCTTCAAGTAACATTCATGACCCTGTGCTTTGGATATTTCACGAGTGCTTAATGATTCTTAGTTGGCATGTTCTTGCTGGCACTGATGATCTGTATGTTGAATACATATGATATTTTCATTTCTCCTAACACTCTATACACTCAAGCAGTCATGTGCATAAACATAGTTAAATAGTTTTGAACAAGTTTAGATTTGCTCCAGAAAGGTTTGACTGACTCCCAGACATGTGGACATGTTGTGTATTACAGGATGACATGAAAGAGAAGTAAAGCAGTCTGCTACACTGCAGGGTTTGATTATTTCCTTATTCCACACTTCACTCTGCTCCCTAAATAAAATAGAGGGGCTTAGTGATTTGACCTGTTACGATGGGACCTTAAGTTGTGGGGGGTGTGGAAGGTGAAGCAGAGACTTACCCCATGAGGGAATGGTTGTTCCTGGGATCCCTACTTGCAGGCACATGAACCCAGATGACAACCAAAAGCTGCAGGCTGAGGCTGTGTGGAATAAGCACACTGTTGTGCTCACAGGACTGGCCGGGCACATGGGCCAATTTTACATATATGCTTAGGAAGCAGTTGGGAGTTAGTTCCCTCTTCTGGTTAATCGCTAAGTGGTGGCTGGAACTCACTGGCAGGCCACTGCATGCTCTTCATTTAACTATGCGGTGGGCGTATGAATAACAGGACACTGGAGAAGCAGGATGGTCTGTACCCAAAAGAACATTAGCCGAATGTGGTGGTACACGCCTGTGCATGTTAGTTGACTGTAGTGGCACAAGTCTGTAAACATTAGCTGAACGCGGTAGTGCACGCCTGTAATTGTTAGCTGAGCCTAGCGGCACATGCCTGCAAATGTCAGCTGATCATGGCACAAGCCTGTAATCGCAGCAATCCAGAGGCTGGATGGTGAGTCTCTCGGTCCCATACACACAGTCAGCTTTCACATTATTGTCCTTCCTCCTGGGCAGAATCCAACATAGGTTGGCAGAGACACCAGAGGACGGCCACATCCCCTTATATTCTTACATCATGTTGGTTATTGAGCGTGACTACATCTCCTTACATCCTTATATCCTGCTTTATTCTTTACAATCCCAAGAACATGTTGCTTGGCCGTATGAGTGTTCATGTCAGATGTTACTGGTGAGAGTCCAAGGTAGGACTAGACACGACCCCTAGCTTAGCCTTCTGCCTTACCTTAACTGTACCCAGGGAGTCTCCTGAAGTCAAAGCACGTGCCCAGAAAGAGCTTCCAAGTTGAACTTGCACTTTTCAAAATTATTTTATCACTCATAAATATTTCAGTACAAAACCAAAGACTGCTTTTGAATGATTGATTTTGAAGGGTTCATTGACCTTTCCTGTAGAGGTTTATATTAAAAATTAGAGTATCACATTCTAAATCTAACTGTTCATTGTTAATAGTATGCTGTTGAAACCCAGGATTCTCTAAAACAAAGAAATTAAATTGGTAGCTGTAGTGGTACATTGCAATTAAGAGGAGCCATCACAGTTCAAAGAAGCTCCACTTCATGCTCAGCATTGTGGTCTATTTTGGCTTCTAGATTAAGCCAGGTGATCTTTTACCTGTCAGAATTCTAAATGACCTAGACAGACCCAGAAGCAACAAGAAACACATTGAGAGGCTGCAAATTAACAGGGAAGGTTAAGTGTAACATAACCGGTAAATGACATAATGTCTCTTCTTTCTTGAACTATGACTTTGTTATTGTAGGTAGGCATTTAAACAGAATTACCACAGAAGTAACCAGTCACCAAGTTTCCTTAAATTTGAAGCTTGTTTTATCCTCTGTAGTCACAGACACAGGGCTAAATTTAACTTTTAAAAATCACCCTTTTGGTTTCAAGATAGTTCAACTAGTAGACATACCTGCTTGCAAGTTTGACCTTGAGTTTGATCACTGGAAGCTTACACAATGGAAGGATAGATGTGACTTCCAACATTATCCCTAATCTCTGTATCATCGCCATGGTATGCATGTATCTCTCTCAATTTCTTCTCTCTCTTTCTCTCTCCTTCTCTCTCTCTCTCTCTCTCTCTCTCTCTCTCTCTCTATCCCTCTCTCCAGAGCTCTTCCTTTTCTCCCAAATAAATATAATATAAAAATCATCTTTGTAATTGTAAAACAACTAGATCTTATACCTTCAAAACTCTCTTCAAGGGCATATTATATTCAATTCTATGAAAATGTTAAAAAATTAGAGAAAGCAAAAAATGTGAAGAATGCAATGTAGAAAACAATTCCACTCACCATGGTATCATGTGTGTGTGTGTGTGTGTGTGTGTGTGTGTGTGTGTGTGTGTGTATGTGTATGTGTGTGTGTGTGTGTGTGCGTGCGTAAGAGGGCATGAGTATCTGTGTGTATCTACCCCAAAGGCAATTTCAGGAATCAACCTGAACTGTTCTACATCTTTATTGCTTTGTTCTGGGGATCCCAGATCCACGTTCCAGGGCCAGAAATTCATTCCAACTCCATTTCCACTGGACATTTTTTATGTGGGATCTAGGGATCTGAACTCAGGTCCCTTTGCTCGGGAGGCAAAGGCTTGAACCAAGCTCTCACATTGTAGCCTTTCCTGGCTGCAGCCTCCAGGCTCCCCGTTTCCTGTCAGGTAGCCTTTTCTCTGTTCCGAAGGGATTCTTATCACAAGCATTCTCCACACAGGTCTATGGTTGATTGTAAGACACCACACTGGGTTCTCTGCTCTGTGTAAGCTTTGTTTCCTACTTTTACAAGTGGCAGGCTTGTGTCAACCTGTATCCAACTGGTTTATCAACTTCATGGCTCCGACAACTCACAATGATGATTAACATTGTTAGCAATGAGGTATTTTTTAAAAGAAATTCCATATTGTCTTAAGCTGTTGCATACGTAATAGACTGCAACATAGCTTGAATATAACTTGTACACACACTGAGCCACAGAGCAGTTCATGTGGTTCAGATTATTGGAATATTTGACCTCAAAAGCTGGCTTTATTGGGCTGACCTTGGTGCTTCGTAACTGTTATAGCAGACTGGATGTGAACCCACAGTAGCACTGTGGTTTGCCTGAATTTGTAGAAAAGCACTGTGTGCCAAGCACGGAAAGCGGAAGAGAAGAGAAAGGAAGAGACTCCCTTCTGCAGAAAACCACAGTGGAATTAGGGGAAACAAGTCATCCTTCATTTTATAGAACCAAAAAGGGCACAGAAAGTGCCGAATAGAGAGGGTAGGGATAGAGTTGTTCTGGTCGAAGCCTAAGATGAAGAAATCAGTGTGAATAAGAGAGTGTGGTGATGGAAGCAGTGGGCCAGAGTGGTTTTGAAGGGTCTGGGTTTGAGTGTTCCACGAGGGCAGTGATCTCTCTAGGTGGTGGCACAGGGGCCTCAGACCTTCTCTAAGTAGGTCAACATGGTAATCTATAAGCATGTACGGAATACTCAAGAGACCTCAGACCTCCTAACTAATTAATTTGTACATGTGTGTGTGCATGTGTATGTGTGTGTGTGTGTGTGTGTGTGTGTGTGTGCGACCTGTGAAGGACCAAGGGTAACGTCCGGAATTATCCTGAATTGCTTCTTTCTTTTTTCTTTGATCTGGGATTTCCCAGGCTCTTCCCACCAGGGCTGTGCAGGCTTCTACCTTTTCTGCATTTCTTCAGGCATTTTTTTTTTTTTAATGTGGGACCTGGTATCCAAACTTAGCACCTTTTACTTGTGAGGCAGAATCTTAATTCCCGAGCCATCTCTCCAGCCAATGCCTTCAGATCTTCTGAATATTTCTTTTTTAATATTTTATTTGAGAGAGAGAGAGAGAGAAAGACACAGAGAGAGAGTGAGGAAAAAGACAGAGAGAGAATGGACATATATCTGCCATGTATTGTAAATAGCTATCTGCCATGTATTGTAAATAGCTATCTGTATAGCTATTGGTATCAGTTTGGTAACTGTAGACTTCAGCTCTGGGCATATTTGTGAAGAATTAGTAGTTAAAACCTAAGCAAGCCTGCAGGAGACTGTCTAATTTATGGAAGAAGATCCAGTCCCTGGTGGGTAGGGTCCATTATCTGGGCAGGGGAATAACATATAGAGTTGGCTAAAAAAGTTTGGCAGTCTTCAGTATTCTTGGATACACATGCTATCCAGATGTCTGTCCCTTTTTCAGCAATCCTGTGGGTATGATGTGACCAGGTCCCTCAGTCCCTGGTGTTGATAGGAGTTCTCCTGCCAAGCTGGATTGAGAACTGTTACTGAACAACCGTAAGCTAGAATAAAACCCCTTGTTCCCCCATAAACCATTTGGTCATGAATTTAACAGCAACCATGCGACACCATGACTCTTGGGTAAAGGTCAGAGGACAACTTTCAGAAGTGAGTTTTCTTCTTCCAACATGTAGGCTTCTGGGGATCAAACTCAAGTCACCAGCTTTATGAGCAGGCACCTTACCCACTGAGCTGTCTCACCATTCTTCCACATATTTCCTATGAACTTATGAAATGAATGAGATGCTCTGTGTCCCATTTATCCTCTGTCCTCATGGTCTCCATGAAAGCTGGTTACCTTTCTACATCTGGCCTAAGGACATTCTCTGGATACCCAGACTGTTCTGCCCACCCATGGCATAAGACAAAAACCCTGGTAACATATCAGAAGAAACATCTGTGATAGATAGATCTTCGTGTCAACTTGACAGCTGCAGGCTGTTTGGGGCATACCTATGAAGAATCCATGGTTAAGTTGAGCCCTTAAACAGGCCTGCAAATGATTATTTAATTGATATGGAAAACTGAGCCCATAGTGGGTAGTGCTTTCCAGTGGTGGACCAGATAAAAGGAAGTGCAAGGAGGAGGGACTTGTTTTTCCCTAGCCCTGTATGGACATATTCTGTGAGTCCACTGCTGGTGTGTTACTGTCTTTTTTGCTGCTGCTACTACTGTTCTTGGCTGATGTTAGAGTGCAATGCTTTTGGTTTCTCTGCTGTTCTCACTGCCCTCAGAGTCTAGTCTCCTGGGCCTTGATGCTGTTCATTGCTGACATCATCAGCATCTTCACCTCTCCAGTGTGACTGAGGCTGGAGAAGTTCCTGGGGTCCTTTAGTCTATGAGACGTTCAGTACAAGATCTGAGCACCTACCAGTGGCTACTGTTGGAGAACACTGATTTTATATGTGTTCATTTTACACACACACACACACACACACACACACACACACACACACACATCCATCCTATGGATTCTGTTTCTCTAAAAGTCCCTGATTAACACATCCACCTTCCAGAACTGAGGGCAATGAGTAAATGCTGTTTCCTTCTATTCACATAGAAAATATTTTGGGGACTTAGCCTTTGCTGTTCCCAGAAACCGTAGGTGCAGTGGTGTGGGCACAGAACTCTAATTTATAATAGGAACACTAAGCTCCCAGCACTCACATCATTGGATTTCTCCCCAACCAGACTTGTTTCCTTGCACTTTTGTGATCTTTCCTATGTGGCCACCGATAGGTTCCCAGATAAACATCTTTTCACTAGATCTCTAAATAGCAACTTTACCAACTTTCAAAGCTTACAGTGGAAAATTCTACAGAGGTAGGGTGCCATCACTCAGGAACATTCTCATCTGCTCTGTAAGCATTTTGGGTTGAAGGCCTGTCAGTCATTATCAAATCCCATATCCTTCAAGCAGGTGCTATCTCTTTGCTGCACAAATCCCCTTGGTCTACCCCGGAGGCACTTCTGTGCTCCAGTGATTTTAGGCTGCTCTCTGCCTGAAGTATATTATGTTTTGCAGGTATGTTTCATCCTTATATGGAAGGGGTTAGTATTTCCTCATCAAGTGCTAAGCATTCGAGGACAAATGTGGACCAACAAGTCCCATGGTGGAAAACTCAGAAACGTGACTCTCTGAGAGGGTCTCTAGCAGGATTCAGTACAACTTTTCCATGGAGCTCATTCCGCAGCTCATTCCTCTTGATGCTCCCTGTGTTCTTTATGCTTCCGTGAGCTTCTGGAAGTCACTACTCTGCTTGCTATGTTTAAGCCCTTGAGGCTGCTTGAGATTTTGGGTGCTTTTGTGATTTATATCATGCTTTCCCTCTTCCAAGTTCTTTGAAGATTTTTGAATTTAAGTAATTTAAAAAATGCTTTATATAAAGCAATCCAGATGTATTTACCAAGACTCTTGTGTTGGATCTTTGGGTTGATCCATCTAACAGGGCACTCGTGGAAACTCGTGAAGGAGCAGTTTTGACCAGCAGGACTCTCAGTTCCACCTGAGCCATGGATAGCTTTCTTTTGTATTTATAACTGCCAAAGTTCATCTTCCTCCTCTGCCTGTATTCATGAATACCAGATGGTCTTGTTTTGAACGATAGCATGGTCAAATAGTAGCAACCCATTAAAGTCATTAAGGGAAGACTGTGGAATTTATGATTAGTTGGCTGTCATTTATCCAGTCAGCGAGGATCCATAAACTGCAGTGTAATCTGACAGCAAGTGGATTTTTTTACCTGAACCACCTCTGCATCTGTAGACTCTGAATGTTTTCCAAGCTCTGTCCAATCAGCTATCATTTCCACTGCATTATTCAGGGATAAAATGAACTTATAACTGCAAGGTTTCCTGAGCGCCATCAGTTAGTCTAGAAGCCTGTTTATTGTGAGCCAGATGGCCCCAAGTTACTTAGGGAAGGATAGATATTGTCCAAACAGTTGTCTTCCATTCAGAACCACGTCACCAGACAGTTGTGTACAATGGACTTTGAAGTAAGGGGACGTAGAGCAAAGAAAATCTTCCTGGGAGTCGCAGACTATTAGTTTGGAGGAAAAATAAACCAACAAAGCCAGAAGATGTTGTGGTCCTTAGAGCTAACATTTTTCATGCTGTTCATTTCTATTACCTTTAAGATGACTGCTGCTCTTCTTGCAAGTAGAACTGAAAGAAAGAGGAGACAGAGAACTAGTACCAGAAAGAATGCAAAATGGGGAAAGATTAGGGTTAAGAGTAAATGGATCCCCAGAGACATTTCTAACATAGCTCCAGGAATTTTTGTTTGGGGCATGTATTAGTCAGGTTTTCTAGAAATGCAGAATAAACACAATGAATATATAGGTAGGGAATGTATTGAGTTGGCTTACAGATATGGCTGAGGTAGTCCAACGATGTTTGCCACTAGCTGCTCAGTCAAGTGTGTGATGGTGAATGCTGGAGGATTCCTAGAGAGTCTTTAGTCTAGTTGAAGACTTGGAGGGTTGGAAGTCTAGGTGGTAGAAGAAGCGAAGAAACCGGGTGACCAGAAGGAAGAGCGATTCCTAACACAGCTACAAAAAGTGTTTCTTCTCTTTGGTGGTTCCTTTTATATGGTCCATTATTGGGAGGTTCCTATGAGATCTATGGAGGTTCCAATGGTATCTAGGGTGGGTATAACCCTTCAGGTGGTCTCAGTTGATCTTTCCGGGTGTGGTCTTAGCTGATCTTAGTTGACACCAGGTGTGTCAAATTGACATCCAGGATTAACTACCACAGAGGACTTGAAGCACACATGCTCTTTTGAGTCCTATGGCCTTTGAATCAGCATCCTTTCCATGTTTGGACTGGGATGCCTATGCCTTTCAGCGGATGAATTGAAGGAAGGGCTCTCACTTGGCAGTGCTGGCAGAGTGACAAGCACGTCTAGATTTCTGCTACCTGGGACTGACGTGTGGTGTTCAAGGGCTGTCACCTGTGTGGTGTGCATCTGGTGCTCTGGATAGAAAAACCATGACAGAATCATTTTGAGAAGCTGGTAACTGATTTGTTTTTCATTTTTCAGGAAGGAGAAGCAAGAAGGAAGTTTCCATTCTTATAAGCAGCCAAATGTGAATATGAGGTCTATTAAATAAACAAACCGCATTTTAGGAATGTTAGGTTTGTCCCTTGGATTAAAGATGTCCATACATCTTCAAGTATGTAAGCAGGAAGGCTGGGAGAGAGAACACATTATAGACCATTAGTGTGCACATGCAAATTAGATGATCACAATCGCATTAGCATTGCAGTGAAATGTTTTGGAAATCATAGAGAAGGGACACTAGATGCTCTGTGAGTGGGTGCAGACACTGCAGTGGGGCTGAGAATAGAGGGTCCCTGAGGGGGCAGTTTCCTTCCTCCAGAATACTTCATACGAAAACTGTTTTATTTTTTCTCTGCTCTCCAGCAGGCCTTTGCTTGCTATCTGAAGATTTATAGATGTATCTATGAATATTGATGAATGGCAATGGAGCAGGTATAAAATGTTATAGGTTCTCTGGAGAGACTGGAAGAGCTATTTCTTGATCAGATTAGGAAATAGACTGCCAATTAGCATGACCACACTGGAATTTCTCTGTAGACAAAACATTTAGTTAAAATCTAGATTGTATAATCTGAAATTTTCTTTTAACTTGGGAACCAAAAAATTTTCATATTTCAATTACTAATTAAAGAAATGCTGAGAGATGAAACTTAACAAAATCCAAACTTTCTTCTTAGCAGTTCTGCTGAACTAGACATTGAAATCCATTTACATTCAAAGGATTGATTGCCTAGCATTAGTTTCATCAATATAAACCCAACGCTTTAAAAAAAGAGTGGAGTGAAATATGGTGCAGGGCTTGCCAGTTATGACATTGAAAAATCAAATAAAATTATTTCGTTCATTCCTTCTTCCCTCGCTCTTACCCTTCCTTCCTTTCCTGCTTTGTCTCACTTTCTTCCCTGACTCTCCCTTCCTCCCTCCCTTCCTCTCTTCCTCTCCCTTCTCTCTTTCCATTCTCTTTTTGTTGCTTTCATTATCAACTTGCAGCTTGTCATGACATACCAAGTTTTCCCTTCAGGACAGTGAATCCATGCTATCTGTGACTCCTACATACAACCTGGATTTGAAGGGACATGGCAGGCAAATGATTGAAATGACTACTTAGATGATCTGACTGCTGTCTTGGATTTCATCATAAATCTAGATATGCCACATATCTTGAAAATGATTGTATGCTATCATTAAAAATTTAATTTTAGAAGAAAAGTAAAGAAAAGTAATTCATTGAGAAAAAATCTGCTGAATCCATAGATTTGGAAAATTTAAACGTTACCTCTTCCAGAAGTGAATTTTCCAAGCTTAATGATGAGACCTGAGTCAAATAAATAGTGTTTATTGCTTTGTGATTTTATTGATTTTCAGGATCTCTGAAAAATACAAGAGCTCTCTTTTGAGGCTAATGTTGATAGAAGAGAGCCAGGTGATTCGGGCTGAAATGTACACTCCCCCAGCAGTCTCCTTGAGCTAATGGTGAGAGAAGAGGAGTCAGGTGACTTGGGCTGGAATTGGCAAGTCCAAGTTCTCTTCCCATGCCACTCTATCTCAGAAGCAGATTTCACTGTGAGGTGAAATGTTTTCCAGCCAATCATGTCCTAAAATAAGTACCAAGAAGTCTAAATTTCACATGAAGTCAATAGAAACATAGTAGAGACTAAAGTGAAAAATAACAGATTATTAGATGATATTACAGAAACTAAAGGCAGTAAGTAAAGAGTCGCTATTTTGTGACCTGAGAAATAGATTTTTTATTGATCTATGTATTATGCTTCCTCAGACTAAATAAATGCCAAAGGTCTCCCAGGTAGTGCTGGCGAGGACATATTTCAGCCATGCACACATTCATGATCAGGTTTGCCTGATCTAAGCCTATCTATGTAGGTATGTATGCATGTTTAAACAAATATACATGTGGGCATACATGTATGTGGACATGTATGCCAGAGGGCATAAATGAAGCCATGTAGTCATTCATGATTGTGCTTAATTGATCAAGTCTATGTATGTAGGCATGTATGAATGTGGGCATAAATGCAGCCATGTAGAGACGTGCATGCATAATCATGTTTATTTGATCAGGTGCATGCATAAATGCAGCCATGAATTTCTTCAGAGAAAAGTCCTTAATACTCAACAGTGTAAAACATTTCAGCCCATTATTGGCCACAATACTAAGTAACAGACATGTTTTTGAAGAGCCTGATCGTGGAACTATTGGAATTTTAGGAGCACATTGCAGTTGTAATAGCATTTACATCATTGGCATAAATATTTGATTTCCATACACGTGGTGAATAAAGTTTAAAATATGGTTTTCAATATTTCTAGGGTACTAGTCAGTATTTCCTTAGTTAAAAGAATGGAAATGTTGGTGATGCTGAGATGTGTAAACCAGGTGACAGGTTGACAATGAGTAGTTGAAATAGACAGTATTTCTTCCTAGGATGCTTAGAATGGTAAGAAAAAGGAAATTCATTATTTCTTTAAAATGTGTTAAAATTACTATCACTAGAAGGATCTTAATTTTATGACTCTGCTTGTTTCCTTGAGGTCTGAAATTCTGTTTCAATGTTGAATACCTTAAGTCTCACAATACTTACTAGTGACATAAACTGGGGGAGGAGAACAATGGATAGCTTTAATATTCATTGAATATGCTGCCTAGCACTTCCAAAATAATGAATGAATTCAAGTAGCAGTATCTTAGAATGGGTACTATCATCGGGGCCTGGTAGATGAGGAGAAACTAGTGCTTAGAAAGGCTCATGCAGCTTCTATGCGGCAGAAGCCAGGATCTGACACCACAATCTTCCCAGTGCTTCATGGTGAGCGTTCCCCTCCCAGTGCACCTGTGGTCTGACCGTTCTCAGCATCTTCACTATGACTGTGTGGAGGCAGGGAATGAAATCTGAGAAGACCGAGCAAGAATACAAATTGGAATACAAGTACCATTGTATTAACTCATTCTAAGACTCTCCAAGACAGACCTCCAGATGAGCAGAGGCCATCAGGCCAAGCTTTAGAGATGAAAGACTGCACTCAAGTTGGTTGTGGGCAAAAAGTAGGTCTTCACAATATCTCAACATTTTTCTGCTTTGACTTGTTAGTTCTGTAAGTCTTAGAGTGAGAGAGAAATTAAAATATTCCTGGGACATATTAAATGTGTTCAGAATACAACAAAAACCTAGAAGAGAACTGAGGCAACAGAATGTTTCCATTTAGAGAGATGGTTTCAAAGATCTAAGGGGGAAAGTAGGAGAAATGAAATGTCAAAAACCTGTGTCGTCACATTTTGTGCTTATGAAAGTGTGCTGCCTGATTATTTCAAGAGGAAAAACAAATTCTTCACATACTACTATTTTCATAAATGATTTAATGAGAACTACAGACATGGTTTTCCAGGTTTATGGTCTAGTAGGAGCAATTTAATGGACAAAAAGCATTTTTGAGCATGAAAAATTATTCTCAAACTCAACAATCAGTACTACGCTTCTATCAATGCCTTCTGGACTGAAATGCTAAAAGGAGGTAAAAATCTAAATATTAGTGATATATGATAAAAATCTTCCTCTTTAGCCTTAGAAAAGTCAGGAGAGAAGGTAGAAAAGAAGCTACTAGTGCTGGCAGCACCTTGCAGGTTGTGACTGGCAATGCAACAGAAAGTGTCAGGATAAGAGGCGAGGTTCACATAATCTGCAAATAGTTTCATTCAGACAGCAAATCAACACATTCCCCTAAGACACAGAACAGTTGGTGGATGAAACAAGCTCTTTGCTTCCGTTTTTGCCTGTAGCACTCATGGTAATCTTGTCAACCATGTGAGTAGGACAAATTGCATCTGCTTACTTCTGCTATTTTCTAAAGACAAGTTAAGAAATGCAACTTGCAGACTATCTTTGCTTCCTTCCTCAGTCTCCAAACCCTTTTTGTGTAGCTCTCAGAGCAAAGCAGAAGGGCCAAGACATTGCAAAATGTCATGGCAAAAATATTGGTTCTCTCAGAAAACAGGATTGGTGTTAAAGACCAAAAAAAGCAAAAAGTAATATGAATTTAGATTCCTTCTGATTGGAAAAATGATTTGTTTTGGAAGTCTACTACTGTATCACCTTTCCTTTCATATGTGGTGAGAGTGTATGATTTATTATTCATTTACTGATTAGTTGATGTTGAGGTTGAAAGATGCAAAGTTCTTGCCTCTTGCTACAGAGGCCTCTGGTCAGGTTTAAATAATACAGCAATTCTCTTAAAATCACAGCTAGCTTTTGAACCTCAAAAATTCAACAGACAATTAGGAAAGAGCCTAGTCTAGAAGAAGGCATGAGGTTGGAATATATTCATTTGGTTACAGGAAGTTTTCGAAGCAGATTAGCATTAAGCTCACAGAATGAAAAATAATGGGGAGAGGGGAAGACAGAGAGTTAAAGGTAGCAATAAATGTTTCCAAGAGGGATCATACCCCAGAAAGAAGGAGGATAAAATTTCTTTCCCAACTCCCAGACAGGTACCTGTAGGTTTTTGAAGGAAATGATAGCTTTAACCATTCCAGTTAGGCAGTTGCTTCTTCCATTCTATTGGGCTACATCATCGTGGAATCAAAAGCAATGAGAGAAAAACTAATTGAAGGTTCTGAATGATTTTGCCTGCTTTTGGTCCTGAGAGACATGTTCATGAAATAATGGTATTTTACTGTTGAAGTAGGTCAAGATGTGGTGTGTGTGTGTATGTGTGTGAGTGTGTGAGTGTGTGTATGTGTGTGTGTGTGTGTTCAGAACAGAATAGGAAAGGTCTTTAAAAATACTGTTCAGAGTGTACATGATTTGGAAGATGTGAAATATTTTCCAAGTACTAATTGATGAATTTCATTTTTCAACACCTCAAGAAATTGTGGTCAATAATATTTTTCAAACAAAGTATGGATCAGAATCCTGAGAGTTCTTGCTAAACAGAAGGCTGGGTTGATTTTCCAGATTTTTTATCTGAGAATTTACATTTGTTTTTCATTTTATTGGTAGGGGGTACTACTTTTTATCCAATGGATAAATAAAACACTAAAAAAGGTACAGATAAAATTCAAATCAAATGTTTTATGCTTTAAAACAATCCTATATATAAGCCATGATAAAAGGTTTTTTTTTTAAAGAGCCCTTATAAATCAACCGGTAAGAGACACTTTCAAGTCTAGTAGAAAGAAACTCAAATGGATGCAATTTGAAGCCTCGATACTGAGACTTTATTGGTTCACACATTCCCATCCCGTTAGAGGTATTGCTTGAAAGCAATAAGCCAAGTTTTCTAAACCCGCATTGGAATAAGGACAGCACAGTCACCTGCAGTGGAATTGCTCCTAAAAACAAATTGCAGTGATTTCTATCAGGAAATACAAGGATCCTAATTTCTCTGCCTTCCTGTTACTGTATCAAGTCTTCAGTGTGTGACAGGGCATCTCATTGTGGTTCGAGTCACATTTCTCTGATGGCTAATGGTGTTTAACATCATTTTGTGTGCTTATGACTTATCCATTATTTGTGGGTAAATGCTCAATCAGATATTTGCTTTCCTTCTTTTTTTTAGATTTTTAATGTTAATTAGTGTGTGTGTGTATGTGTGTGTGTGTGTGTGTGGTGTGTGTGTGTGTGTGTGTGTGTGTGTCTGTGTGTCTCAGAAGCAATGTGTGTGCCTGTGGAGGTCCAAGGGTGACATTAGAATTCATCCTGGATTTGCTGTACCTACTTTTTTGCTTTGCTCAGGTTTTTCAGGATCTTCTTTCCAGGACCAGAAATGCACATTGCTGCCATGGCCACTCAAGAGTTTTTACATGGCATCTGGGATTTGAACTCAGGTCCTTCTGCTTACAAGACATTGGCTTAATCCCTGAGCCATCTCTTCAGTACTTTGGTTCCCTTCATAAATGGCTTTATTTTTCATTTTATGATCAACTTACAGGAGTTTATATTCTGGATATATTTCTTTACCAAACGCATGATTTGAACGCATTTTATTGTTACTTTCATTTTCTTTGAATTATAATTTGCAAAGATTTTTTCATATTTATTTATTATGAGAGGAGACAATGCATGAGAGAGAAAGGAAGCATGCACTTAACATGGCACACGTGTGTAAATCAGAGGGGCAACTTCTGGAAGTTAGTTCTCTCCTTCCACCGTAGGTGGTCTATAGATCAAACTCAAATTGCCAGGTGTGCAGGCAGTCACCTTTTTACTGAGCTATCTTGCTGGCCAATATGATTTTATTTTGATGAAGTCTAATTGATGCTGAATCTAAGAAGCTTTATCTAAGCAAACATCACTAAAACGTCTGTGCTTTCTTCTAGATGTTTCAAAATCTAAGTTCTTTCATTTACACCTGTAGCCCTTTTGAGTTATTTTTACATGACGTAAGGAGTGGATGGGGTTTTAGTCTTCACACCTGGATGTGGTGTTGTATCACAAATGCTTATTTATTTGTTCATTTGTTCGTTTATTAGTGCTGAAGACAGATGCAGCGTCTTGTGTGTACACAGCATGCACTGTATCCCTGAGCTCTACCCTCAACTTCTCCAGTATATCTTTATTATTTATTCAATTGTGTGTGTGCACGTGTGTGTGTGTGTGTGTGTGTGTGTGTGTGTGTGTAGAACCACAGGCAAATTCGGGAGCCCCCATGGACCGCCTCCACCTCCTCCTTGTTTACTCTGCACAGGGATTCACAGGCTCCGCCCTACCAGGACCAGAAACGCAGGCTGCCCCTGCTTCTACCCGGCGTCATACGTGGGGTCTAGAATCCGAACTCAGGACCTTCTGCCTGCAAGGCAGAGGCTTAACCCCTGAGCCACCTCTCCAGCCCCTCCAGTATATCTTCTAAAGCATTATTTTTTATTCCCATTTACTTATTTTGGCACCTTGAATATAATAACACATTATATTTCTATATAAATTTTAAAAGCGCATTTCTCTATGATTGAAAAGCAGTATACTCCAAACTATTTCAATGAGTTAAATGTTCCTTGATACAAATGCCTTCCTACTTGTGGTCAGAAATTATCTTAAGAAAATGTATTCTCCCTGCCTGCTCTGAGGTAGAAGCCTTATACAGATCACTGTGAGCTCATTCTCTTCAGTTAGAGATCGAAGCATGATGTTGAGGTCTCTGCTTCACAAATTTAAGCCACTGGTAAAACAGACATGGGAAAGGCACAAGCTAACTTTGCTGTTGATAATTTGAGGATGTGACTGCAGAACTTTGAGCAACAAAGCTCGCTGGCATGTTTCTCATATCCCTCCATCGCCACACCAAGCCCTTTAGAAAGATGATCTGAAAGGCTTCCCACAGATCAAGGTGGAGAGAGAACAGGGTCAGCCGCCCATGACATCCTCTCTGAGGAAGACTGTTGACTCTATGCCAGCTTTGTGGTGGGCAAAAGCAAGCAGGGACAAAGCAAAGATTGTTAAACTAGCAGTGATGCTCAAGCTTTAGTATTCATCACAATCAGCTGGAGATGTACCCTAAGCATCTCTTTCTCTTTTTGAAATAATCTTAATTGGGCTGGAGAGATGGCTCAGGGATTAAAACTCTGTCTCCCAAGCACAGGGTCCTGAGTTCAGATCCCACGTCCCACCAGGTAGAAATAGCAGCAGCCTGCACTTCCAGCCCTGGTAGCCTGAGCCTGGGAAATCCCAGAGCAAAGCAAGAAGGGGGTAGAAGTAATCCAGGATGATTCCCAAAGTTACCCTTGGGTCCTTCCCAGGGACACATAGTTCCCTCTGATACACACACACACACATACACACACGCACACACACACACACACACACATAAAATAAATAAAATATGAAATAATCTTAATTGTAGAAGAGTCATAGAGGTAGTACCATGCACACACACACACACAGGCATGCATAAAATAAATAAAATATGAAATAATCTTAATTGTAGAAGAGTCATAGAGGTAGTACCATGCAGAGTATATATCCATGCAGCTTGCTATAACCATACTGTAGTTAACAGCACTTGGAAACTATCCTAAACAAAATCAGTCAGTTTAGGTGCCACTGCTAAATATCACAGGTTGTGCAGCTTGAAGAGCAGCTTTTGTGCCAGGGTGCTGGGAGCATTGCTGGGAGCATTCCTTGGGACAATACAGCACTCCTTGGATCAAGGTGTTAGTGAGGGCTCCCTTTCTGGCTTGTAGAAGGCTGAGATCACTGTGGCCTTACATGGTAAAAAGGAAATCCTGGTCTTTCTTCCTTGCTTATGAACTCACTAAACCCATCAAAAGAGTGTTTCCCCCTTGTAGCCTCATGTAACTTAATTACTTACTAAAATCTCTATGTCAAATTGTAGTGACATTGGCAGCTGGAATAGTCCATATGAATTTAGGAGGAGATTCAGTTCGTAACATTCTACATTTGATACCTCCAAAACTCATGTCCCTCTCAAATATTCAACATGTTCATCTTATCCTAATATCCCGAAAATCTTAGCTCAGCATCGACATGAAAGTCTAAAATCTCATTCAAACTACATGTGCATGTGATTAGAGACAAACATTTCTCTGCGACAGTGAGGGCATATCTTTCAGGTGCTTTCAGAATACAGCAGTGAGGCATGTCCTTCCAACTCAAGAGGGCAGCTCTTCTGACTTTATTTTTTTTCTTCCACATTTTATTTTTTCCCATTCATACAAGCTCAATAGGTACCTCAGTTGGTACCTCCTCCCCTCCCCAGTCCCTCATTGCACTCTCCCCCCCTTTTCTCCTTTCTTTCACACCCCTTCCTTCCTCCCACACCCTTTCCTTCCTCCCCTTTGCCCAGTGCCTCGCCCTTCCTCCCTCCCATCCCTGGAGCATCCTTTTGTGTGAATGCCAACCTCCCTCTTCGTCCTCCACCCTAGTGAGGTGGAAGGACTCAGTAGCATAGCCCGGGGACTCCTTCTTGGGCTCCCTGTTAGTATGGGAACTCTATTATGTCAGTTAATCCCTTGCCTCTAAGGATTCTACTATCTGGAGTCTTCTCCCCTGTGATTCATGTCAGTCATTGTGTAGGTCAGGCAAAGTCTGATAATGGCTACTGCAGCCCTAACTTGTGTGTAATATCTTGCATATTGTTGGTTCTCTCCATCTTTAGGCTCTTACAGTCTTGCCATCCCCTCTTTTGCAAGGTTCCCTGAGCTTTAGGATGGGGAGATATTTGGCTGGTCTTGTAGGGACTTTGGTGTTTTGAATTATGGTTTATTGTTTCTCATGGTTTTATTTTTTTTAATTTTTCTTTTACTAATTTTACAAACATGATGAGTAGTTAGTTGTATTGTCCCATCTCCTCCCTTCATGAACCCATGACTCTCCCTCCTAACCTCCTTTCTGTCTGCTTGTGTGGTTTTCTATTCTAGTAAGGACTCAGGTCTCTGTGGTCCTTGTTTGGGTAGAACTACTGACAGGGGCTTTGTTTTTATGAATTTGTTCTGTGATCTTATTTCCTATTTTTCCTATTATGTTTCTTCCCCTTTGCTGTTTTAATTGACAGGTGTCCTTAATACTTACCTGTCCTTAATAATTATAGGAAAAACTTTGACTTTTTGGTTAGGTCTATAGTTTTACTATTCTCCATCTCTTGATGAAGCCTCAAAGCTTCAGTTGTGGATTAATTTTACAAATTTGCAATTCTTCATTTCAGCCAGTAAAGATAAAGTCCAATCAACAGCACAACTTCTGACTTCATTTTATCCCAACTCACATTGGTCTTAGTGTATATTATTCCTAGCTACTTGACCAGTTCAAAGTCATCATCATTTTGCGATATGATGACTCATTGACTTCCATTCCTTGATTTTACTGATAAAACTGTTAAATACCATGAAGGATTATTTTCTCAGATCCCAAGAAGGGTCCATGTATTAATCTCCTAATCTCTTCTAAGATATTCTGCTCTGTATCCTTAAAGGTGGGACACATTAAGTTCTATTTGTAATTTCATTTTCTAGTTTCCTTCTGTTTCATGATTAATTTGAGAAGAAAGAAGACATTTTTATTCATTGACACAAGTTGAAATTCATTTCTTGATCTTTTTTCATACTTCTATATAAATCTGTTAATTTTCTGATTTCTTAAAATGTTCTAGGTGAGTCCTGCTTAGATTTCTCTCAAGTCAGATACATACCAGAGCCTTATTTGTAACATAGATTGGGATTTTATGAAGTGTATATGCATTGTTACTTTTTGAATAAAAATCTATTTTTTCTATTTTTCCTCTGTTTTAAAATATATTCTACTTTTCATGTTTCTGCCAGAAGCCTTGAGTGTCAGATAGCATAAATTTTAAGTCCTTCCACTTTAGCCTGTGCTATAATCTACCTACACACTTTGTACTTTTTTTTAGTAACTTTAGCCTTAAGATAGGCTCAATGCCTTTAGTGGTATATGTAAAATTAACTAGAGTTCCTTCATTGACTTTCCTTTTCTACATTCCCTGAAGTTTTTCTTTGCTCATCACAGAAAAGAGCAGGTTGCAGATAGCACAAAGTTAGGAAGGGAATCTTAGAAATCTTGAACTGATATTCAGTCATTATTTTCACAATATATTTATTGTTTCTAGAAATGCTAGCATCTTTTATGTCTAAGTGATGCATAATTTTGTGTTGTCTTTTGATTACTTCTGGTTACTCTGCATTGTTTTCTGAAAGAAATACAGAGGATTTGTAAACAGGGAGCCACCATTATCTTTAGACCCATGTGAGTCCTGGAGGGCTTTCCAAAAATGCAAAACTGAAGGTCCCATTATTCAAATATTCTTAGGGTCTCGGGTGCAGTAGGTCTGGGACAAAGCTTAAGAGGTTTGTATTTCCATTGTGCTTCTAAGCGATGCTTTGATACTGCTGATCTGGAAACTACATATCAAAAATCCTTTTCCTGTTGCAGAGCCAGGTCCAGCAATGAAGCTTAGATGATACTTAGGCCCTTCGTTTGCACTTGAAATGGCTTCAGAAAACAATTCGGCCGACCAAGTTCTTTCAGGAACTGGTGCTATGGAATAATGGGAGGAACAGCTGAAGGTGACTAGAATTGGAGTCATGGTTAGACAGTTCATGACAGTAATGAGATGTCGGCATCACTCTAAGTTTGGAGAAACATTCATACGGAGAGAAAGGAGAGAGGCAGAAACTGACACAAGCATCCATGTCAAAGTGATTAGAAAAGCATTGGAGAGAACAGCAGTTATGCCAATGAAAGGAAGTGAAAGAGGTGGAAGGTTAGGTTGCGGACCCACGGTTTAGGATTTGCGAATATATACAAAGGCTTTTCTGGGCAGCTGATATTTAAGCTGAAAGTCAAATGTTGAGCAGAAGTTAATCATGCAAAATATTAAGGGACAGGGTTCCAGAGGTAACCTGTGGACAGACGCCCCAAAGTGGAAATGTGTTTTGAAAAGAGAAACTTTGAATCTATGTGATGAAAGGCTCACCTGCCTCTGCCCTACTGCTTCTTACTTGCTTCTACAGTGGAGAATGTTCCAGGTGCTCAGCCATTGCTGTGATAAAATACTGTGACCTGAACAAAGTAAAGGAGGAAAGATTTATTAGTTTGGTTTATGATTCCAGAGGGGGTGCAACCCATCATCCTTCAGGAAATACAGGATAGCAGGCATGGTGGCAAAAATGTAGAGGGACTCACATTGCAGCAGTCATCAGGAGGGAGGGAGAGAGAGAAAGGGACAGAGCAGGAAGCAGGACCATGTTGTCCAACCTTAAGATCTGCTCCCAGTGATATACTTCTCCTGACAAGACTCCACCTTCTAAGTGTTTTATAACCTGTGATTCAGGGAGGCCCTAGCTTAGGCTCCCAAATCCAGGAGGTCTGACTACAGACAAGCCTGAGCAAGGAACCATACAGGCAGAGGGATGGGCAACCAATGGGAAGGAGGGGTGAACAACCAATGGAAAGTGGCCATCTAACCTGAAAACTTAGTAAACAGCTAAATGATTGGTGGCTGCTCTCCCCCTTCCCCTTAGCAGAGATGTGGCCACACCTGATTAGACCCTGACCTTACATAAGCCTGAATAAAGCTGAGTCTGCAGCCAACTCTTATGTCTGCTGCTTCTTGCCTGACTCCGGGGGTCTGGGTGGTGAACCCGATGCCAGCTCTCCCATTCGCCTCGAGCCCACAATGCCCCTGCCATCCCCCCCCAGCCCCTGGATGGCCTGGTGGGGATTCACAACAATAACCTTCCCAAACAGGGACACCAGCTCAAGTACTCAAACATTGAAGCACTAGGGAAACAGTCTGCACTCAAACCACAAGGACACATGGTGTTTCTCGCTGTCATAGTTAGGCACAGGTGTCAATTTGACAGTTGAGGGTTTGAGCTCTGGGCACATTTATAGAGAATTTGTGGTTGTGTTAAGACCAGAACAAACCTTCAGGAGATTGTCTAGCTGATGGGGAAGGTCCAGTCCATGGTAAGACAGACTAGGACCTGGAATAAAATACAGAGAGCTGGTTGAGGAAGTTGGCATCCTTGTGTACACTTGGCCAGACATGCTGGTCTGGCAAATAAGGATCGACCCTCTCTCAGCTGCTATTAGAGATGGTGTGACCAAGCCTAATCTCTCCCCATCCAGAAGCTCAGGGAAATTTGCGGAAGAAGGGGCGGTAAGATTGTAAGAGCACAAGGATGGGAGGAGCAATGATATGCAAGATACTCCACACAAGTTAGGGCCGAAGCAATCATAATTGGACTTGGCATGCCCTGCACAATGTCCAACACATTATTGACCCCACAAAGTCTAGCATTTGCTAAAGGCACTAAGATCCTTGGAGGCAAGGGATTGACAGCCATAGTAGTGTTCCTATGCTTAAGGAGAACACAGGAAAGGGTTCTGGGAAATGCCACTGGGTCTTTGCACCTCATCGGAGAGGAGGACCCAGAGGAGAGTCTGGCATGCACATTAAAGGATGCTCCGGGGATGGGAGGGGAAGACACTGGAGGATGGGGAGGGAGGAGAGGGGCACAGGGCGGTAGGAGGTTGGAGGGAGGGAGGGGACCAGTGTACCTGTTAAGTTTGTATGAGTGGTAATAATAAAAAAAAAGAGATGGTGTGGCCAGTTCCCTCGGCCCTGGTGCTGGTGTGAATTCTGTTGTCAAGCTGGACTGAGAACTGTTCAGATAATCATAACAGGGGAACCTTGTTCCCTTAAACCGTTTGGTGGTGATTTATCAGCAACCATGCAGGCGAATTGCTATACTTGCCAATCCATGCGCTCATCACCAAGCCTTTTACTAACACCCAAGAGGCTGGGTTTGCAGCCTGAAGGCCAAAGAGGAGACCTGGAAAATTGTCAGAGTTATGTCAGGAGCCAGAAACCCACCTCAATTTGTTCTTTCAAATTGTTTCTGTTTCTCAGTGCACACACGATTGGATGCAAATATATATATTTATCTACTTTTTCTGTATCTCCTCAATAAAATAGAATATTTTTATAGCAACAAAACAAAATCACAATCATACCTGCACTGTATCAGTCTTCACATGCAATTAGGTTCATGCATCTTCTTCATGATTGTAATATTTGTTTATTTTTTCTCCCACATCTTATTTTTTTCCTAATCATATAAGCTCAATAGGTACCCCTGTCCTCTTCCTCCCCCATCTCCTCCCCAGTCATTCTGCATTGCACTCTCTCTCTTTCCCCACTTCCTTTTACCCCCCTCCCTTACTCCCCCTCTCCCAGTGCCTCCCCCTTCCTCCCTCTTATCCTCTGGAGCATCCCTTTATGTGAATACCAAACCTTCCTCTGAGTCTTCAATCCTAATGAGGGTTCAGGACTCAGTGACATAGCCCAGAGCCCCTTCTTGGGCTCCCCATTGTATGGGAACTCTATTATGACTGTTAATACCTTGCCTCTAAGGATCCTACTACCTGGAACCTTTTCCACTGTGATCCATGCTAGATTTGGGGGGTTGTTAACATGTCAGCCATTGTGCAAGTCATGCAAAGTCCAATTATGGCTACTGCAGCCCTAACTTGTGTGGAGTATCTTGCATATCATTGGTCCTCCTCATCTTTAGGCTCTTACAATCTTGTGGTTCCCTATTCTGCAAGGTTCCCTGAGCTTTAGGATGGGGAGAGATTTGGCTGGTTTGGTTCCAAGTGAATAATGTAGGGTCTTTGGTGTTCTGAATTATGGTTTGTTGATGTTTTCAGTTTTGTTTTTCCCGCACTGCACTTGGCTGCATCCCGATTGGTATCAAAAGTCATCTCCTTACCAAAGATAAAAGACTGCTTAGACGAAGATCTTAATATAAGAGGATACACAAAGGTAGATGGAATAATAGGAGTAGGACACAGCAGTGTGTGTGGGGGGGTCAGTGTCCCATTTACCAGATAGTTATTTCTATCTGCCAGTCCCTATATCCTCCTTGATTGATGAGATCAAACTTGTTCAGTCCCAGGTGACCAGGAAGGGAAGTGAGAGTCTTACCACTTATATGCAATATGTAACCGTGGTCTATATTTTCTACTGAAGCGTGTTCCCTTATCTCCTTCTTTTGAGGTCCTCGTTCCCTTTCCCTACTGTTTATAATCCTTTGCTATTATAGCAGGTATTACAGAGATTTACTTTTGAATATGTCATTAAGTGGGTTTGAAACTAAGATTCACTTATTAAGGAGTACATATGGCATCTAACTTTCTGTGTGTGGGATACTTCACTCAATATAATTTTTTCTAATTCCATTCATTTCCTGGCAAATTTCATTAATTCATCATTTTTGATGGCTGAGTAGTATTCCATTGTATAACTACACATTTTCATTATCCATTTGCATAACTGCAATTTTTATAATGAAATTGCACCCACTTTTAATGCCAAAAATTTATCCAACATGGAGAAGGAAGGGGAGCCCAGATACCAGCAAACCTATTATTCTGTGTCCCTTAGTCTTTGTGCTGCTTTAACAACTTTGGCTAGGCAATTTATTTAAGACAGGGAACTCTTTTTGCTCACAGACCTAATCCAAAAACATGCAGCTGGCACATTGTACTGTCTGGTGAAGGACGTATTCTAGGAGGAAAAGAACACAAGGCAGGAAGGGCAATCTAGCCAAAAGCTGGGCATAGTTTTCTGTGTGCAGCCTTCATTCCGTTTGTGAAGGAACAGGCCCATGTGTCCAGTCTTGTCTCACTGGTCTTATGTTTCAGTTCAGCTGTGTCATCAGGGCTTGGATTGGGAGAGACTGTTTATATTCAGCCCTCACACTCTTGCATTCCAGGACACGGGCTGACTTTTCTTTACCAGGGTGCCACTTGTGGTTTTGTTCTCCTCCTCCATTTGTTTCTCATCTCCATTTTCCTTCATGTCTCATGTGATGATTAATTGCTAACCCGACACCCAGGAGGCAGGTGCCTGGTGCCATTGAGAGGGATCCTCTAGATTAAGGTTATCCTCTGGGCAGGTTTCTAAGAGATTGTACTGACTGTGTAATCGAAGTAGGAAGACCCGGTGTGGTGAGGGTAGGACTGTTTTTTAGGTAGTTTGTCTTGGATTACAAAAAATGGAGAAAACTAGTTGAGAAGAAGCAGATGAGCAAGCTGGCATGCATGCCCAGTCCTTGCCCTCTGCTCTTGCTCTGGATGTGACTCGACCCGCTTCTGCTGCTGTGATGAAGTGTAACCTGGAACTTTGAGCTGGAATTAAATCCTTTCCCCTAAATTGCCTGAATCCAGCATTTTATTACAGCAATACATAATGAAACTAACCAAGTTCATAAGGAGTATCGACCAGGGCTTTCTTTTAGGAGGCATGGCTTTCATGTGGGCACAGTTGTGGAATCCCAGAATTGCTGGAAAGGTACAGACTTTATATGTTGCTCTGGCAGAGCTGTAAGTAAACAAAGAATCAGGAATGCTTTCAGCTGACTTCATTCTCTCTGACCCAGAGACCAGTTCTGACAGGTTCACTTATGTAAAAGCATCGTCTGTCATAGTGTGTAAGAGAATGCAGTAGGCGAAATCTGAGATGCAATAAAGATCATAGAAATATTCCTTAAAGATTCTTGACTTTGCCATTACATATTTGCATTCATGAGCATTTTCATATTTTTCAACGTAAATACTGATTTTTTCCTTGTGAAGAAGAGAAAACTTAGGACAGAAAGTTTTTCTTTTTAATTAATCCTTTGTTTATCATTCTACAGAAAAAAGTATCACAAATTTAGGATCTTGTATAAGGAAAGAAAGGGGACAGGACAGACAGATCTGTAGTTACAAGCTCTGGCTTTACATGAGGACCCAATTTCAGATTCTAGCACCCACAGAATATCTCTGCCATCTCAGTGTTGGGGTAGAGATAAGAACAAGTCTAGGACTTGCTGACCTACTCAAAAATTGTGGGCTCCATGCTCAGAGAGACTCTGCCTTAAAGGAATCAGGAAAGAAGTGATAAAGGATGACATTGGATGCTTTCCTCCGGCCTGTGCATGTGCTCATAGGTTGGCGCACACCCACACATGCCACACACCAAACTCACATATACTTTTCTCTCTCTCTCTCTCCCAGTCTCTCTCTCTCTCATACACACACACACACACACACACACACACACACACACACACACACACACAAAATGAAAATACTCTACATATTTTGATTCTCATGAAGACATAATTATCCTACCTCCAGATAAGGTTTGTATGATCCTGGATGTATTATATATGTACAGACATATGTGTTTACTCAACACAGCAAATAAGTAGACTTCAGCAGCATGTCTCCAATACTCAGAAATATTTTCTTTCCTGGTACCTATTTTATTTAAATAGTGGTCAGTAGCTCTCAGTCTTCTTATATGCTCAACTTTGTTTGACATTAATTTGTGTATGTGTGTGTGTGTGTGTGTTGTGTCTTACTTGTGCATGTAGACCTCACAGATTATCTTGGAGGCATTTGTTCTTTCCCTCCACCACATGGGACCTAAGGCTGCAGCTCAAGTTATAGGTGGGCAACAGATGCCTTCACCTGTTGAGATACCTTGGCTGCCCTGCTTGCCATATATTTTTATTTTCCCTTTTCTCCTCTAGCGATTTTTTAAAAATGTGGGTCAGTTTTGTAATAAAATGCTGCATGAAAGTCAAATAAAACAACTCAAGCATATTAATACATTAGTGCATTTTATATTTACAAGATGTTAAATAAATTCAAATTTATAGCACATAGAGATAATTAGTAAGTTTTCAAGCTAATGTACCATGTGCTTGTGATATCATTATATATTATATGCATCCATAATTACAAGTTTGAATGCAATATTTTCCTTCCTTGCTTATGTAGACAGGGACTTATGTAGCTCAAACTGACTTTGAACTCACTTTGTGGCTGAGGGTGACATTGAACTTCTGATTTTCCTGCCTCCCCACGGGTACGCATCACTATGCCGGCTTTATTCAGTGCTAGGAATAGAACTCACAGCTTTCTGCATGCTGGGCCAGCACACCATTGAGCTACAGCTCATCCCCCTGCTCTCTCTCTTTAATTTGTGTTTAAAATAGTTTGAAATGAAGTAAAGGACAGAGATAGGTTAGTTTGTGGGACCTGTGAAGAGTGTCCTTATTCGACTGTCACTGCTTCTTTCAGTAGTTTCTGTGAAGTAGAGCTAGGACCTGGGCTAGTTTTCTCATAATATGAAAACCATCTTACAGTTCCTTTAAGTGGAAATCATCACTTTTAGAGCTTTAGACCTGGCTTAACCATCTCTGTTCTGCCAGGTGATCTCAGACACTGTCGTGATTATGTTTCTAGCAGATGCCACAAAATACAGATAGATTCCTGTGTATTTCCTTCTGAGATGCCTCTCTTGGAAATTTGCCAGGAGAGAGATTGCTGCAGTTCTGTTAAATGTTAGCTCATTAAGGAAAGTGTTTTATATTCTTTTTGAACAAGCCAACATATTCATGCTTATAAGTGTGGTGGATTCATAGGCGTGGTGGTTGCATATAAGGAGATATTTGAACATTATTAATGGGAAAGCTTTAGCATTAGTAGTTTCTGAATCTCTCAAGACTTGGTTAGTTTTTGGGAAAACATGTTAGACAACTAAATACTTGAAATATTTTTACTCTGTGATTCTTTCTTTCTAAAGGGAAAATTTGTAAACTTGATGATAAACTCTAACAAAGTAAACATGACTTAAGTACTTGGAGACCTGGATTAAATCCAAATAACCTCAGCTATTTTCATAAAGCATTCAGCTTCTAGCTGATGATAAGATTGTCTAACTGTCTTGGGTCTCAACTGAAGTCATCTGAGGTATTTTATGAAAATACTAATTTCTAGGTATTATTACCAAATAGGTCAGAATTCCTTAATTCCTGGCTATAGCCAGAATTTGATAAAAATTTTACTCCTTTAGGTAATTCTGATGTGAAGTCTGAGATACGAATTGTTTCTCTTGTTACTCTGTCCCTGAATACCTGCTCATTACATCTTTTCTAGTATTTTGGCTCAGGTTTTGTTCAGCTTCATTGGACAGACAATTTCCAAGATGAGATGATTTGTTGGAATCCAGGTGTTGAGCCCTAGTTTAGTTTCAGACTCAAGAGTTCCTATGCGGGACTCCCTAAATTGTAATCATCTCCAAGTTTCCAGGCGATGTCCATGCTTCTGATCTGTGATACGTTGTGAGAATCACCGTTCTAGATTTTAACTAAGACCTAGTTCGTGAGATGTGAGCAATACCAGCTCAATTTGTCGAAGCCATTATCAGCTTGTGAGAAATCTTTCAGTCATTTCCAAACATTTTACTTCATAGCTGAAATAAACTGAGACCAGAGGACTGAAAGGATTGACAGAGTCACATTTTAGTATCACAGTCCCCTGACTACCAGTCTGTATTGTGTCCATGCCTAGGAGGAAAAAGATTATTGTTCCCTGAAGAAGTGTTTTCATTTATTTGCTTTAATTTATATTTTTGAGACAGGCTTTCATGAATACCTTTAACTCCTGACCCTTCTACCTACTCCTTCCAAGTACTAGGATTACAAACAGATACCTCCTGATCCTACTTGGGACAACAACCTTACTGATAAGTGATTATTACTGAATAATGAGATAATAGTTGCTACCATTTGATGAACACCGTGCTTATGATATAGCACCATAGGTGAGAGTAAAACAACAATGCTATACTGTATGCTAGACACTGTAAGGGACTTTGTACATATTAAAATACTTAATTTTCAAAATTCTGAACTCAGAAGCATTATATCCCTATGTGGGAGATGCAAGGTGAAGCAGAGCGGTTGGCAATTTGCTGTGTCACAGGTTCAATGTCCAGTCTTCTTCCACACTCTTCTTGACCTTCCTCTGAGTTACTTCTCATAAAAATCTCACAAATATCTTACTGTTATTATCCCTCATTTTGCAAATGAGCAGAGAAGATCAGAGTGCATAACAGTTGCTTCAACCACTCCCCTAAGAAGGCAGGAGTGAAGATAGTGTATGAATCCAGGGTTTAATCTAAATATATACACACTTAATGTGAAGTTTATGCCACAACCTGAGGCCTAGCACACTGGCTTTCTGCTATCTTTCAGCATAAGAAATGCAACCTCGCCTTTCCACTTGTAGCAGTACCTTGTCTGGGGAGTGTGCAGTCCCAGTGCTGAGGAACTAGCCTTTCTTTTCTCCTCGCCCTTAGTTTTTTTCACGGTCTGTCTTAGCTGTCTGTCTTGTTCAACACATCTGTAAGGCACCAGGGGGGTGAGCCGCTTCCATTCAATGACCTTGCTTTGCATCATAGGTTTTTTCTTCTTTCCTAACTAAAACTTGAGCCCACCATTGCTCGCCAATGGTGGGTGCTTATTTAATGACTTTCAGGTTTCTGTAACTGTGTTTAGCATTATTGGAGACAATACAAAGACCCCAATAATAGCCACCCATGATCTAGTTTTTCTCACTGGGAAACAAACGGAAATAAGTGAGGCAAAGCTTATTAGAAAATGAATTACCAAAAAAGAAATACCTTTAGTAGATGAGGTAATCTACTAAAATGTTAGGAGCCCAATGAGAAAGACAATGAGAGGGATTTTCAAAACTGAGCCATGATTCTGTTGGAGTCGTCTGTAAAGGCTTCCGTGGAAGTAACTGAGATTGATCTCAGGGCTGATACAGTGTTAGTAGTGACAGATATCTGAAAGAGAAAGGGGGAATGAGAGATAAAGGGGTCATCAGGGAAAAAAAGCACATGATCAAAGTGATTAGTGGTGAGCTAAAGTTAATTCTCCCACATCACTAACAGGGCACTCTAGAGCAGCAGACAACACAAAACAGCAAACAGCACACACGCCTCAGTGGCCACACTTCTGTGGAGAGGCACGCGTGGCATTTTAGCGATAAGAATTGAGGTCTCCAGCCACATGCTTGTTAGAAGATGGCTCCTTAGTATCATGTGCACCTCTGCATCTCTTGCCAAGTAACAGCTGGCTGCTCTTTGTTCGAGTTCTCTTTTTTAGGATGTTGATATAAAAATTAGCCATAAGTGACATAATGTCTCCCTCTACAGTAGAAGGCACATCTGGATAAAGATCTGGAAGATTGCCCCATGAGTAACCTCAACACTCAGAAGGCTGAGATAAGAGGGTGAGAAATGTGGGGCTAGTCTTAACCATAAACACAGAACAAAAATGTAGGGGGAGGGAGTAATATAGTTCAGTGCTAAAGCATGTGCCTAGCTTTATGAAGTTTTAGGTTCAAGTCCCAGGGTCATAAGAATGAATGTATAAAAGGTATAGAGAAAACGCAAAAGATTTTAGAAGATTTGAAAGGACAAAGGGTTTAAGTTGCTTATCCCCCAGATAAAAGGATAGGTCCCCAACTCTGAGATGTAACTCAAGAGCGAAAGTCACACACTAAAAGCAAACCCTAGATGCAGAACATGTTTTGGTTGGTCTTAACAGAGCTGTGTTAGGCTGAAGCTCTACTGTGATTAAGGGAGGAGCAGCCATTTGTTACAGAGACAAGTCAGAATTTTTGTTTCGTTAGATTTTTAGTTTGTTCCTGCATTACTTTAAGTCTCAAGTCCCCATGTAAGGGGATATGGGATTAGGGAAGCTTTCTCAGAACAAACTAAGTTTGACTGAAAAAGAGATAGTAACACATCAATAAAGAAAGGAACAATCTCTTTACTTCTTAAAAAAAAGTGTTGGGAAGACAGGCATTTGCTTGCAAAAGAGAAGTTGAACACATAAAAATTAAAGTGGATCATTAAGAGCTAGATTTTTAAATTTTTTTTTATTACAACTCATGCTAACTTAACAGATATACCGGTCCCTTCCCTCCCTCTACCCCACACCGCCCTGTTCCCCCTCCCCTCCCCTTTCCCTCCCCATCCCCCAGTGCCTCCCCCTCCCATCCCCGGAGCATCTTTTAATGAGCATGCCAAATTCTCCTCTGGGTCCTCCTCTCTGATGAGGTGCAAGGACCAGTGGCATTTCCCAGAACCGTTTCCTATGTTCCCTTTAAGCAGAGGAACACTACTGTGGCTGTCAATCCCTTGCCGCCAAGGATCCTAGTGCCTTTAGCAAACGCTAGACTTTGTGGGGTCAAGGGTGTGTTGGACATTGCACAGGGTATGTAAAGTCCAAATATGATTGCTTCAGCCCTAATTTGTATGGAGTACCTTGCATATCATTGCTCTTCCCATCCTTGTGCTCTTACAATCTTACTGCCCCCTCTTCTGCATATTTCCCTGAGCTTCAGCATGGGGAGAGATTAGGCTGGCCTAGTTCCAGGTGGTTCATATAGAGTCTCTGATGTTCTGAATTATGGTCTGTTGATTTTTTTTTTTTCAGTTTTGCTGTTCCTGCAATGCCCCTCACTCCATCCTGATGGGTATTAGATATCGCCCCCCTGGCTAGAGATAAAAACCTGTTAAATTAGAGTCTTGTTATAAGAGTATATTCAAGGGTAGATGTAATAAAAGTAGAAAACCGCAGTGAGAGATGGGTCAATCGCCCATTTGCGAAATGGTTACTTTCTATCTGCCAGACTATACACCCTCCCCTTCTGGTAAGATCATACCCCATCAGTTGTAAATGATCAGGAAGGAAAGTCTGTGAATTTAACCAGGTGTCTCATTACTTACTTGCAGTCCTTGATGGTGGCTATTTACTGTAACATGGTCCTCTCTTTCCTTGTTACTGGTGTGTACCTCCTTCCCCATCCCTCCTGTTCATAATCTTTGCAATTACTGTAGGTATTACAGAGATTTATCTTTAAGTGTCTCTAAGTGTGTTTGGTATTAGGAGCCATCTATTAGGGAGTACATACGGTGCTTAATTTTCTGTGTCTGGGATACTTCACTCAGTATAATTGATTCTAATTTCATCCACTTCCCAGCAAATTCCATTAATTCATCATTTTTGATGGCTGAGTAGTACTCCATTGTATAGATGTACCACCTTTTCCTTATCCACTCATCAACTGTTGGACATTTGGGTTGATTCCGTGACTTTGCTATTGTAAACAGTGCTGCTATGAACATGGTCGTGCTTGTGCTATCGAGGTGAATTTTTGCTGTATGTGGGGTTATTCCCAGAAGTGGAATCGCAGGGTCATATGGCATTTCAATCTCTATTTTTTTAAGAATCTCCAGATGGCTTGCCAGAGTGGCTGTATGAGCCTGCATTCCCACCAGCGATGTAGGAGAGTTCCCCTCTCTCCACATCCTCTCCAGCATTTGTTGTTGTATGTATTGTGGATTTTTGGCATCCTAACCGGGGTGAAATGATATCTCAGGGAAGTTTTGATTTGCATTTCCCTGATGGCTAAGGAAGTGGAGAATTTTTTCCGATATTTGTTAGACATTTTAATTTCATCCCTGGTAAAGTTTCTTTTAAGTTCAAGGGCCCATTTTTTAATTGGGCCATTGGTTTCCTTAGTATTTAGTTTTCTAAGTTCTTTGTGCACTCTGGATAGTAGAGCTCTATCAGATATGTGGTTAGTGAAGATTTTCTCCCATTCTGTGGGTTGCCTTTGAGCTCGTGTGACAATCTCTTTATCTGAACAGAAGCTCTTTAATTTCACAAGATCCCAACTGTTGAGAGTTGGTAGCAGTGACTGTGCCATTGGATGTCTGTTTAGGAACTGTTGGCCTCGCCCAATCATCTCATAGGAGTTTCCTACCCTTTCACCTATGGTTTTATATAGTCTCTGGCCTTATATCAAGGTCCTTGATCCATTTGGAATTGAGTCTTGTACATGGTGACAAGTACAGGTCCAGTTTCAATCTTCTGCATGTGGAGATCCAGTTTTGTCAGCACCATTTGTTGAAGATACTGTTCTTTTTTTCATTGGATTTTTTGGGCTCCTTTGTCAAAGACCAAAAGGCTGTATTTTTGTGGGCTTATATCTGGGTTTTCAACCCTTATCCATTGATCTGTGTGTCTATTTTGGAGCCAGTACCAGGCTATTTTTATAACTATGGATTTATTATTATTATTTATTCAATTGTGTGTGTGTGCGCATGTGTGTATGTGTGTGTGTGTAGAACCACGGGAGAATTCGGGAACCCCCATGGACCGCCTCACCTCCTTGTTTACTCTGCCCCAGGATTCACAGGCTCCGCCCTACCAGGACCAGAAACGCTAGCTGCCCCTGCTTCCGCCTGGCGTCTATACGTGGGATCTATGATCCGAACTCAGGACCTTCCGCCTGCAAGGCAGAAGCTTAACCCCTAAGCCACCTCTCCAGCCCCATAACTATGGATTTATAGTATAGACTAAGGTTTGGTATGGTGATACCTCCAACCGTGTTTTTGTTACTCAGGATTGTCTTTGCTATCCTGGGTCTTTTGTGCCTCCATATGAAGTTGGTCAACTTCTTTAAAGAATTGCTTTGGGATTTTAATTGGTATAGCATTGAATTTGTATATTGCCTTAGGTAGGATGGTCATTTTTACGATGTTGATTCTGCCAATCCAGGAACATGGGAGGTCTTTCCACCTTCTGTTGTCTTATGCAATTTCTTTCTTTAGGATTTAAAGTTTTCATTGTAAAGGTCTTTTACCTCCTTGGTTAGGTTTATACCAAGGTATTTCATTTTTTCAGGGGCTATAGTAAATAGGATTGTTTCTCTCAGGGCTTTTTCACTTCTTTCATTTTGGGCATATAGGAAGGCCACTCATTTTTGTACATTTATTTTGTATCCTGCTACCCTGCTGAACTTCTCAATTAGTTCCAGGAGCTTCCTGGCGGAGTTTTTGGGATCACTCAGGTATAAGATCATGTCATCTGCAAATAGGGATAGCTTGACTTCTTCCTTGTTGATTTGAATCCCTCTTATGTCCCTTTCTTGTCTTATGGCTTCAGCTAAGACTTCAAGTACAATATTGAATGGATGTGGTAAGAGTGGACAGCCTTGTCTAGTTCCTGATCAAAGTGGGAATGCTTCAAGTTTTTCCCCATTGAGTATCATCCTTGCTGTGGGCTTGTTGTATACAGCTTTTATTATATTGATAAAGGTTCCTTCCATTCCTACTGTCTCTAGCGTTTTGATCATAAAAGGCTGTTGGATCTTGTCAAAAGCTTTTCCTGCATCTATTGAGAGTATTATGTGGTCTTGGACGTTGGACTGGTTTATATGATGAATTACATTAATTGATTTGCATATGTTGAACCAACCTTGTGTGCCTCGAATGAAGCTTGCTTGATCCCTGTGGATGATCTTTTTGATATGTTTTTGAATCCGATTTGCTAAGACTTTGTTGAGAATCTTCACATCTGTGTTCATCAGAGAGATTGGCCTATAGTTTTCTTTTTTAAATGTATCTTTTTTAAGTTTTGGAATTAAAACAATATTAGCCTCATAGAAGGAATTCGGTAGTGTTCCTTCCTTTGCTATTTGATGGAACAGTTTAAGGAGTATTGATGTTATTAGCTCCTTAGATGTCTGGTAGAACTCTGCGCTGAATCCATATGGTCCAGAACATTTTTTGGTGGAAAGATTCAAGATTACTTTCTCAATTTCCTCATATGTTATAGGAGTATTTAAATAATTTACCACTTCCTGATTCAACTTAGGTAAGTTGTGTTTACTTAGGAATTCATCCATCTCTTTTGTGCTGTCAAATTTCACAGAGTATAAGTTTTTGAAATATGATGTTATAATTCTCTGGATTTCTTGTGTATCAGTAGTAATAACTCCATGTTCATTTCTGATTTTGTTAATTTGGGTTTTCTCTCTCTTGCTTTTGGTTAATTTAGCTAGGGGTGTATCAAACTTATTGATTTTTTTCAAAGAACCAGCTTTCTGACTGGTTGATTTTTTCTATTGTTTTCCTAATCTTGATTTCAGATATTTCTCCCCTTATTTTGCTAATCTCCTCTCTTCTACTACTTTTGGGATCAGATTGCTCTAGTTTCTCTAAAACTTTAAGCTGCATTGTTAAGTTATTTATTTCTGATGTTTCCATTTTTTTGATGTAGGCATTAAGAGCTATGAACTTACCTCTCAGGACAACTTTCATTGTGTCCCAGAGATTTTGGTAAGTTGTATTTGCATTATCATTCGCTTTCAGGAAATCTCGAATTTCTTTTTTAATTTTTTCTGAATCCAGTTCTCATTCAGCATCACATTGTTAAGTTTCCAAGAGTTAGTGTATTTTCTGTCATTTGTTGTGTTGTGGATGTGAAGCTTTAGGCCGTGGTGGTCTGATAGGGCACAGGCTATAATTTCAACTTTCCTGTATATGTGGAGATTCGTTTTGTGGCCCAATATGTGATCTATTTTAGAGAAAGTTCCGTGAGTTGCTGAGAAAAATGTGTATTCTTTGGTGCGTGGATGAAAAGTTTGATAGAGATCTGTAAGATCCATTTCTTTAAGGATTTGATTAAGTTCCAAAGTGTCTCTGTTAAGCTTCTGACCTGTTTGTCTATCCCATGTTGAGAGGACAGTGTTGAAATCCCCAAGAATTATCATTTGGGCGTTTATTTCTCGCTTTAGACACTGTAGGATTTTCTTAATGAATGTGGAATGGCCCGTATTGGGTACATATATGTTCAATATTGTGAAGTCTTCCTGGTGAATTGTACCTGTGACTAAAATGTAGTATCCATCTGTGTCTCTTATGAATTTTTTTGGTTTGAAGTCTACTTTGTCCAATAGCATAATGGCTACCATGCCTCTTTCCTGGTTCCATTAGCTTGCAGAATTTTGGACCAGCCTTTTATTTTTAGGATTTTCCTATCTTTTGTGGTGAGATGAGTTTCCTGAAGGCAGCAGATTGTTGGATTGTCGTTTTTAATCTAAGTTTGTAATCTGTGTCTCTTGATTGGTGAGTTAATACCATTGACATTTAATGGTATAATGGAGAAATTATTTTTAATTCTGGACATTTTTTATGTTTAGTGAATTTTGTAAGCATATTGTTTGATATTTATGTTTTGGTGGTATTATACTTCCCTTCTGTCCTCCTGGATACACTTTTTTTTTCTTCAAGTTTGTGTATCATTTCTAGCATTTTTTGAAGGCCTAGTTTGGTAGACATGTATCCCTTCAAGTTGTCTTTGTGCTGGAAAACTTTTCTTTCTCCCTTGGGTATATCAGTCTGGGTTGGCATTTTTGCTCATTTAATAGTTGAAGTATGTCTTTCTAAGCTATTCTTGCTTTTACTGTTTCCATTGAGAAGTCATTTGTTATTTTAATAGGTTTACCTTTAAAAATGACTTGCTTTTTTTCTCTTGAAGCTCCCAGCACCTTTTCTTTGTCTTGAATGTGGAGTGTTTTGACTATTATTTGATGTGGCAATTTTCTATTTTGGTTATATCTGTTTGGAGTGCGAAATGCCTCTTGTATTTGGATGGGCCTCTCATTCTTCAGTGGAGGGAAGTTTTCCTTGATGATAGTTTGAAAAATTTTCTCAGGTGTGGTATTTTGGGATTCTTGTTCTTGTATTCCATGAATGTGCATGTTAGGCTTCTTCAGGGTGTCCCATATCTCTTGAATGTTCCTCTCAGGTATCTTTTTGGCTTTAACAATCTCTTCCATTGAGCTGTTTAATTCTTTTACTTTGTCTTCAAGTTCTGAAATTCTATTTTCTGCTTTGTTAGTTCTGTTAATAAGACTCTCTGTTGAGCTTTGGGTTGAAGATAACTTGTCTTTTAGTTCAATTTTAAACTCTGCTTGAGACTGTTTTAACTGCTCTATGCCTATTTTTCTTTCCTGAACTGTTTTTCTCAACTCCTCAAAGTGCCTGTTGTGTTCCTCTTCAAAGTGGTTGATGCAGTTGTTTAACTCCTCTTGGATTTCCTCTTTCATAGTATTAATCATGGTAATGATCATACTTTGAAAGTGGTTGTCTTGGGTCTGGCTTTCTTGGCTGTTTTCTGTGAATTTGTTCTGGTTGGAATCCACCATTAAGGGGTTAATTCTTTCGGTGGGAGATTGGTCTTCCTGGGTTTTGTTTCTCATGGATCTCCACTTTGACTTGGGCATTGTTGTTTTGTCTTATAGGGCTTTTCAGTTTTTGTGTGTTTTTGACTGAACCGATTTAGTTGGTATTACTACACTTGGGCAGTTATTACTAGTGCTTTCCTTAGAGTTGGGTATGTTTGTCTTTTGTTATTGTTATTTCCTAGTTGAGTCTATAAGGCTGTTAGTACATCAGTTAAGTCAGGTTAAGTAGACAGGGTGAATATTAGTATGGTGGTGCACTTTTACAATTAAGTATTTTGGTGATATGTGAGAGTGAGTGGTGTACTCCCTGGAGTTGTATATGTTTTTGTGGTGGCTGTATGGAAAAGTTAATCTACAGTGATTAATACTAGAAAGGAACAGTAAGGTGAAAAAAAGGAGGTTTACTTATCTTTGGGATGGATGTGAAGAATCTCTCCATGTGATAGGATGATTGTAGAGGTTTTCAGATGTATGGCCTTTGACCCTTAGAACTTTGCTTGAGTGTCCTTTGGACTCTATTGAATTCTGAATAGCAGTGTGTCTTCCATAGACCACGTGCTTGGGTCCCCAGTGTGTCAGAGAGGTAGAGGGGCTGATGTTGATGGCAGAATTCTTCACCTGGGACCTGGGACTTGGCTTAGTGGCCCATCCAAGTTCCGGGGATGGAGGAATGTGAGCAAGTCCCGTCCATTTGGACGGACAGGCAGTGGGAGGAAGAAAGGGGCTGGGACCCCGGGCATGGCCCAGGCTAAACCCGGTGGAAGCCTGGGTGCCGCAGGGTCGAGGGGCGACCTGGGGGGCTGGGCGGTCTCACCTGGGGATCGTGGACTGGGATGCGCGGTTGGGCCGGGCAGCCCAGGTGGGCTGGGAGGGAAAAAAGAAGAGCTAGATATTTTATTATTAATAATTTTTTTCTAATTTTATAGGCACACTGAGTAATTATCCCTATCCTTCCTCCTCCCTTTCCACCCTTCCTCTCCCTCCCTTCCTTCATTAATCCATCCCACTCCATCCAACCTCCCATTTGTCGGCTTCTGTAGGTCCCAAGCTTCCCTCTGGATCATCTGCTCCAGGCAGGTTTCAAATCTCCATGGCAGGCCTAAGTGGCCTCTCCTTAGTCAGACCCACTGACAGGGACACTCCCCCTCACCTGTCTAGCCCTAGCCCCTAAGGTTCCTATGGCATTTAACTATTTCTCCTGAGAGCCTTGCCAGCTTATGGGGGAATGTTGCAGGTCTGGTAAGGACAGGTCTCATCGTAATGAGTTTCTTGTTGCAACAGCCCCATCTTAAGTGGAATCTCTTGCCCAGTGGTGGATCACCCATCTTTAGACTCTTAAAATCTTACCACTTATTCTTTCAAAAGGTTCCCTGAGCCTTGGGAGGGAGAGACTTGGTTGGGTCAATTCTGGGTGAGCATTACAGGGTCACTGTTATTTTGTGTTATGGTTGACTGCTGTCATCTATTTCATTGCTCTTACTCTGTGCTAGGCTGTGCTCTGAGTGTTGAGAAACTTCCCTATCTAAAGATAAGATGAGAAGTGTTTAGATGGAAGTTGACTTTTGAGTGCTTGTGGTTAATGTTGGGACATCTCATCCTGTCCACTGCCAGTTTATTCCCATTCCACTGTTGTTAGACTGGTTATAGCTCTGGGCTTGTGTGTTCCCTCTCATTTGCTGGGGGATAGAGGTTAGTAAGGAGTTGGCTGGACACCTAGAGGCTAACTCCACTCTACTATGTCCTATTCCTGTTCTTTCCTTTCCTTTTCTTATATAAAAGCCATTAACAAACAGTTCATCCTTGTGCTTTTGTTTCTACTCTTTTGGTATATTCTCTCCCCTCCAAGCTTATGTTCCTTTGTGGGTGTCATAAGGGTTTCAATTTGGTTCCATCAAGCCAATGGTTTACCCAATGTCCAACAGTTGATGAGTGGATAAGAAAAATGTGGTACATCTATAAAATGGATTACTACTCAGCCATCAAAAATGATGAATTAATGGAATTTGCCAGGAAATGGATGGAATTAGAAACAATTATATTGAGTGAAGTATCCCAGACACAGAAAATTAAGTGCCGTGTATACTCCCTAATAGGTGGCTCCTAGTACCAAACCCACTTAGAGACACTCAAGGATAAATCTCTGTAATACCTACAGTAATTGCAAGGATTATGAACAGGAGGGATGGGGTAGGAGGGCCACACCAGAAACAAGGAGAGAGGGGATCATGTTACAGCAGAGAAAATAGGCCACCATCAAGGACTGCAAGTAAGTAAGGAGACATCTGGTTAAGTTCACAGACTTTCCTTCCTGATCATTTACAACTGATGGGGTATGATCTTACCAGAAGGGGAGGGCATATAGTCTGGCAGATAAAAAGTAACCATTTTGCAAATGGGTGATTGACCCCTCCCTCACTGCAGTTTCCTACTTTTATACATCTACCGTTGAATATAGTCTTATAACAAGACTCTAGTTTAACAGCTTTTTATCTCTGGCCAGAGGGTAACATCCAATACCCATTAGGATGGAATGAAGGGCATTGCAGGAACAGCAAAACTGAAAAAAAAAATCAACAAACCATAATCCAGAACTTCAGAGACTCTATATGAACCACCTGGAACTAGGCCAGCCTAATCTCTCCCTATCCTGAAGCTCAGGGAAATTTGCAGAAGAGGGGGCAGTAAGATTGTAAGAGCACAAGGATGGGAGGAGAAATGATATGCAAGATATTCCACACAAGTTAGGGCCAAAGCAATCATAATTGGACTTTGCATGCCCTGTGCAATGTCCAACACACTATTGATCCCATAAAATCTAGCATTTGCTAAAGGCACTAGGATCCTTGGAGGCAAGGAATTGACAGCCACAGTAGTGTTCTATGCTTAGAGGAACACAGGAAAGGGTTCTGGGATATGCCACTGGGTCCTTGCACCTCATCGGAGAGGAGGGCCCAGAGGAGAGTTTGGCATGCTCATTAAAGGATGCTCCGGGGATGGAAGGGAGAACACTGGGGGACAGGGAGAGTGGGGGAGGGGAGGGGGGGCACAGGGCGGTGGAAGTTTGGAGGGAGGGAGAGGACCGGTATACCTGTTAAGTTTGTATGAGTGGAAATTTAAAAAAGCCAATCGTTTAGTACTACAATCCACTTATAAGGGAGAACATACAATATCTGTCTTTGTACTTCTGGGATATTTCATTCAGTATTATTTCTTCCAGTTCCATCCATTTACTGACAACTTTCATTAGTTCAACTTTCCGGACAGCTGACTAGTATTCCATTGTATATATGTGCCACATTTTCATTAACCATTTGGCAACTGTTGGACATCGAGGATGGTTCCATTTCTTTGCAGTTGTAAAAGGGCTGCCGTGGGGTGCTGTGTTCTCTGGGAGTATAGCTAAGTCACATGGTATTTTGATTTTTAACCTTTTAAATTTTCAAATGAGTTGTATGAGTTTACAGTCCCACCAGCAATATATGAGGGTCCCCTTCTTCCCACATCCACATCACCATTTGCTCTTGTTTGTGTTTTGGATCATAACCATTCTGACTGTAGTGAGATGTTATCTCAGGGAGATTTTAATTTGCATTTCCCTAATGATTAGGGAGGTATAACATTTTTAAAGGTGTTTCTTCATTGTATTTATGTTTTTAAGTATCAAAGAATATAAAAATTTAAAAAATAAAAATTAAAAGTAATAAAATTGTGTGCACTGCATGTGTGTGTGTACATGTGTGCATATATATATGTTCATTCTATGAGTTTTCTAGAAAACGGTTTTTTTTTTCTCTTGAAAAAAGACAGGTGTCAGAAAGCAGTAGGTGGGGTGCCTGTTCATAAACCTGGACACCTAGTTTTCTCCCCGTAAACTCACATGATTGAAGAAAACAACTGAGAGTTGTCCTGTGACCTCCTCCCACGCACCATGCTGTGCATGTAAGTGGCTGCTCTCTCTCAAATAAATAAGCAAATAAGATGAATATTAAATTAAAAAAAGGAAAAAGGGAAATAAAATGTGAAAGGAAGGGCTGGGTGTGAACTCCAAGGCACAGCATCTTCCTAATGTAAGTGCTAAATATAAAGTCTTAAGTTCATACCCAGCCTGCAATGATAATCATTGTTATACTTTGGCAAAGACCATGAATGGGCCTATCTCCAAGGAAGGTCTAGAAACATACAAACAGTTCTTTGGAATGATACTTAATGTCATTACACTATAAACACTAATCAAATAATGCACTATCAGTTTATAAACTCTAGGATGACTAAAAACAAATTGACAAATAATGATGATAATGGTGTATGAGGCCATGAAGACATTAGAACCTTTATGCATTATCCTTGGGGAAATATAAAATCAAGCAGATTTGGAAACAGTTTAGAAGCACCTTCAAAAGCAATCATTGCAAATCGCTCAGTAGATAAAAGCACCACCATGCGAACTTAGGGAACTTTGGTCAGTCCCTGGAGTCCATATGTTGGAAGGAGAGAACTGACATCCAAAAGTTGTCCTCTAATATCCAAACACATGCTGTAGCATGTGTGTGCCTATTCTCTTTCTCTCTCATAAATAATATTTCAAATTTAATCATTTAAGCCATAATATGCCTAATAATTTCACACTTAGCTATATACCTGTTAAACTTTATCTGTTCATGCTGCTTTATAACAAAATACCACAGGCTGGATAATTTAGAAAGATGAATTATAGTTCTTCCAGCGTGAGGAACTGAGAAATCCAAGGTGAAAGAAGGCACCAGCATTGAGTGCTTGGTAAGGTCTGATTTCTCTGCTTCCCAGATGGTTCTTCAAAGGGCAGAGGGGCAGATGCTGTGCGCTCACATGGCAGGACAGTGGAAGACCCCATTTATAATGGCTTTACCACCCGATTTAACCACCTCCTAAACACCCAACTTCTTAGCATATCAGTGGTTATGTTTCTGAAGCTTGGGGACATTCAGAACATAGCAGAATAAACATAGCAGAATAAAAGAGAATTGAAAACATGTGTGTGCACGCGCACACACACACACACACACACACACACACACACACACACACACACACACAAAGACTTGCACGTGAATATCCATGATTCTTCTTCATAATAGCTGAACAACAGTCACAACTGAAGTGTTGACTTCTGACATGATCTTCATATACTGTGACTCTTAGGACAAACAGAAGTACTGAGTGTGATGTGATGCAGGCAAATCCAGGAGGCAGAGGAGGAAGAGGCTGGGAGTCACTGATGAGATGTAGGCAGTGCTCCCTTTGGAGCAACAGAAATGTTTTCAAGTTGGGCAGCAGCAATGGAAACAGAGCAGTATGAACATTCTGAAACTGACAGAATTGCATATGTTTCAAAATAGTAAAATTTATGTTGCATGAGCTATGTTCTGATAATAAAAACTGCAAAACAATGTGTAGATGAAACCTGACATCATTATAACAAGGGATGGGGGGACTTCAAAGGTCATATCCTGTGTAATTTTGATTCTAAACTCCACAGATACAGACCGTGCATTGGTCTGCCAACAGCAGGGCATGGCAGAGGGGAAAACGAGTGAGCAGCGACTGCTAATGGGCTGACTGTTTGGGGAGAGAGAAGAAAAATCATAAAATGGCTTGTGTTGTTTACATGACACTGAAAATAGGAGAGTCGCTGAACTGTGTAGGTAAGAAAGGCAAATTTCTTATTTCTTAGCACATTCACTGAATCTCAGAAAAACCTATAAAAGGAAAATTTTATGTAGGTGAAAATGGAAAGTTTGTAGCACCCTGAATGCAACTGCCCGTCTTATTTTAAAGAGGTGTCAGTGTGCAAACTGAGCCTGAATTCACCAAATCCACACTGTTAGCTGGAAAGTCATGTGGCTACAGTGACTGAATCAAAGGTCTTACAAGGATGAAATATGCTTTCTAGAAAGGAAAACATTTTGGAATTTTATTTAATTATACTGTAAACCCTCACTTCATTGCTTGAAACTGATAGCAAACACACTTGGCTCTTAGTGTCTCCTGATCCCTCAATCCTCTCTTCTAATCTCAGTTTCCTTAAGATAAAGAAGAGGTAAGACAGAGATCTCCCCACCTGAGGAATACCAGAAGCACTCAATCCGTTTGGGTGTGTCAGGAAACTTCTGGAGGAGAAAAACTTAAATTTTCATGATTTGGTTGGATAGAAGAAGAAAGGCGGCTCTTGAAGCCAAAACATTATGAGTTTATTATTTTTACACTTGCATCAACCTCAGGTATGATGTGTTACGCATTTTTCTTCTCTATCCTATAAATGTAGAGGGAAGTAGAATCAGAAAGGCTTACAGTAGACAGATGCCCCTATCATTTGGTCCCTTCATAAGTCTCTCTATAGCTTAGTGCAAAGTCAGGTGCTAAACTAAGCCATTGATACAGAGGTTGGGGCCGGATGCTTGCTGATGTGTGCAGCTCACACTGGCTGGTGCTTGCTCCAAATTACAAGGTTGTTTTCATGCTTCCTGCCGTGGCTTGCCATGTGTTTTGACCAATGTTTGGACTGTGTTTCGGGGGCCAGGAAGTGGCTCTGAGACCTTGAATTAAAGATACTGTTTGTGAATGATTAAAGATATCTTTGAGGGCTGAAGAGATGGCTCAGGGGACAAGACTCTGCCTAGCAAACAGAAGGACCAGAGTTTGGATTCCAATTTCCATGTGACAATACCATATGAAAATGGCAGCAACTGCATTTCCAGTTGTGGAAGTTGGAGCCTGGGAACCCCTAGAGTGAAGCAAAAAGGCGAAGTAAAAGCAATTCAGGATAATTCCAAAAGTATCACCCTTGGGTCTCCCCAGATACATACAATGTCCTCTGAAACACGCAGGACAAACCCATCGACACACCGACACCCACACACAACATCCTTCGGAACACATGGAAAGTGCTTCCTGTGAGTGTGTGTCACTTGTGCAGAAGCCTATGCAAGGGCTTGTTCTTTGTGGAGGTCAACTGTCATCACATGGAAAACCCACTAAGATAATACCAAGACAGCAGAGCAATGTATCGACCATCACAAGCTGGGCACAAGGCATCCCACTTTGCTGATGGAAAGTCGAGGAGATAGTAATGGCTATACTGCTCTAACCTTATAAACTAATGTCATTTTTTCAGTTTTAAGGATGATTTTCAGGAAGATATAATTTTATTGCAACAGCCAATCAGCATCAGGCTGGCAAGAGAGATAACTGTGGACCTTTGCGTTCCTTACCACACACAGGTGTGTGCTGTTTTGAGGTTGGAATGCTGTTTTCCATTTGGGCTTAAAAAGATTTTTGTCTCTCACTTCTTCTTTTTCACTACACCCTTGGAACAATGAGAAGAGTAAATAGTTATGTGTGCTTTTTAGAAAGTTTGGAATTCTTCTGTATTCTAAAATCTGATGGTTTTTCTTTTTCCCTAACAATGACCCTAAGACAACCCAAGTTCCATATCTCTGAATGACACTAGCGAGAAGGGAGATTCACATTCACCTCTGCTTTGAGTCCCAGGGTTTTCTCGAGTGCTGGAGTCAAAGATGTGCATACACTGTGGACATATACCTTAGAGAGACACATGTAGCCAAAGTTGGGGGAACTGTGAGTCTTTGTTAGCTTTTTAAAAATCGGTTTTTCCCATTAGCATTTTATGTTCCCAAACAAGAGTACTGGGTGTGTGTGGAAAGCAGGCCATGTTTTTTGACCATGTGATGAAAGTGACAACCGGTGTGTGGGCACCAAGGAATGAAAAAGAGGCAGACACTGAATGTGAGAGATCTCATCTTCAGATTTGTTTCTGGAATGTTCCTTACAAAGCAAAATCATAGTTGGGGATCGCTCCGATAATTCCCATAATTTTACGTTCAACAGAGTAATGACCTTGACCTTTGACCTGTCATATGAGGATTTGATCCTTTTCTTTAAAACCTTGCAGACAAGTCTATCAGAAGCAACAGATGTTAGCTCTCTCCACCTCTTGATGTCTTCTCCAAACCATTCTCAATGATCCTGTGAGGCGATACACAACAAGTCCAACTTCTGGAAAATCAACCATAGACTATTACACATATTGAGCTGGAGAGTCAAATCTGACAGGAGACCATGCTGGAGACACTGCCAAGCTACACTTCCACACAGGTGTAGGCATCACTCGCAAGCCCCGACTATTGTGAACTGTACAGTGGGACCATGCACGCTGCCTGAACTATTTCTTGCAATGAAGATTCATATCTGTTAAGTAGCCTCCTTCCAACAGTATGGTGACTCACACTATTCGGGTGAGAATGAGACTTTGGCATTCTTATGGAATCACCAATAGACTATCCTATAACCGTCAGTTGACTCCTAGGACTCTCCAATAAAGCTACTTTTTAGTACTCTTGAGGAACATCCTGAAGAAATAACTGAACCATGCTCATCCAATATCCAATTATCATATAAAGCAAGTTATCTAAGTATACAAATTGAAAAATACCTAAAATCTACACCTGGCAATAACTGCTGGTATCTATGATATAACTTCACCCTGAAAAGCATTCTGTCAGCCCTGATTCATTGGCAAAGGCTATTGTGGAAGAAGAACTTATTTTTGACTTCTGTTTCATCAACTACAATAGAGTCCTGACAGATGCTAGGTCTGGTGTCTGGATTAATGTCCTAGGTCAAAAGGAAAAGTCCATACAAAACCTTAAAGAGACATTTGATTTTCTTATATTGAATAAAATTCTATTATTTTCATTACCAATTCATCTCTTGTTGAGAATCTAGGCAGATGCAATTTCCTTTCCTTGCTGTTGTGAATAGTATAACATTAAATGTGGATGCACAAGTGTTTCTATGGTGGAATATAGAGGACCTTAGGTAGATCCCCATAGCCACTTGTCCTGTTAATTAATTTTTGGAGAACCTCCACACTGATCTCCATAGTGACCGTACCTGCTTGTGCTCCAGTGAACAAGGCTCCTCTTTCCCCACATTCCAAATCAGAATTTGATGTCATTCATTTGTTTGATGATGGCCATTCTGACGGGACTGAGATGAAATACAAATTAATTTTAATTTACATTTCCCTGAAGGGTAAGGAGATTGAACACTTTAAAAAATATTCATTATCTATTATGTCTCTAATTTTGAGAACTATCTGTCTAGGCAATTAGTCCATTTATTATGAATATTTATTGAATTATTTGTAATAATCTAACTAAAATGGTCAATATTAACCAGTATGTAAATGAATAAACAAAACATGGCATATCCTTATATTTCAGCATCATTCATCAATAAAAATATTAATTGTGCATACCTGCATGAATGAAATTAAAAATTGTAGACTGAAAGAATTCAGATGCAAATGACAAGTGCTGTATGATTCCATTTGCATAAATCTTTGAACAATAGAAGACATTATATGTTAGAGTGACAACAGTTGCATGTAGAGCAAGATAGAGGAAAGGATAGATTCCAAAGAACTTTTAGGAAATATGGTAGTGACAGAAATATCTAGCATCCTGACTTTTCTGATGAAGCCATGGGTAGAATCATAAATCAAATTCTGTAAGTTGTGTACTTTGAATACGTATTATTCAATGTATATGAATGATGTCTCAATAATTTAACACCTCCAAAATTTAGTATAAAATAATGTGTTGATGTGTGATTTTAACTGGGTTCGTAAATCTACTTGTACAACACTGTTTCTTTAGGTATTTTCCCACAGGCCATATTCCTCATAAAAGTCATATGGACTTCCAAGACTCTGGGTACATCTTCTGAAAATTGTTTTTCTACAGATAGATCTGAATATTTAGGATTTCAGTGACAGCATAAGTGTATACTTATTTTCTGTTAGATATAAAGTGCTTTCACTCATCTATTATTTCATACAGAAAGGTGAGCTTCCTTTTTAGCCTACACACTTCATTTCTGGGAAAATTAATAGAATAACATTAATTCATTTCTGAATTGTACAGTGTCTGGTTCTGGAAATTAGTGACTATGGAACCAAAGACAAGAGAAATGATTTGCATACAGAACTGTCAGTTAGTCACCATCATTTGTATACAGAAAATAGGGCATTCCTTGAGTCTTGTAAGTCATTATCCATCCCAAACTCATTGTTTGCATATGTAGATAAGAAACATGAACACATTTCTGCATTTCCACAGTCCAGTAAGCCAGTCATTGAGAACAATGGAGAAATTTCATTTGTACTGGACCCTGAGAATCAGAATCTGGGACGAGAGTTTTATAGATCTTTAGATTACAAGATATTCCATCTGGTTCCTTCCATCATTGATCTCACTAGCATCACTATTTGAGGCACCCAGGTTATTTATCAGTAATCTGGAGTTCTATTTTTAGAAATCATTCTTGTCACAAATGATAGTTTGTATGGTTTCATAGAGGAGGGCAGATGTGAGAGATGACTACTTATATGTGATTAGCACAAGTTACTACTAAACCATCAATGAAATAATGGACATGGGATATATATATATATTTATATATATATATATATCATATTCTTGTTACATTATTAGATAAATATTAGCTCCCTTTCAAATAAAAATAAAAGCAAACATGTTCAATTTTGTTTCCTGAAATAGATGGTTACCATATCTTATATTTATGCATTCTGCAATTGTAATGAAAACTCAACATCTATGAAAATGTGAAAATGTTTTATAGACTGTAGAGTGCTATCTATATCGAAGATACTACTGTCATTTGTCCTTTGCACCCCACATACCTGAATCAAAGTTTTCTCTTCAGAAACCTACAGAAAGATAAGGGTGTAAGGTGCATATGATCAAAGCTTTGTCTTTGCATGTATGGAAATATATCAAACATAACAATTTGCTCAATTAGTATGACTGAATAATTATAAAAAAAAAGAGGATAAGTTTTCCAAACATCACCTACTCAAATCAGAAGCAGAGCTCCTCCTCACTGGCTTCTGCAAATGGTATAGACTCACTGTGAATGAACATCTTAGAGCAGAGCTGTGTGATGTGTTGGAAGGTAGGATAGTAGCTGGGTGAGACATTTTCACAAAAGCAGGAATGTTTCTAATGAAGGAGATGCCTCAAGAAGTCAGACACTCGAAAAAGAAAGAAAAAAACCTGTCTCCTTACCCTCACTAACAAGGTCTCTGTTGATGGCCACTGAATTTGGAACAGATGACCTGATGTTAACAAAATGCTTACACGGGTGGTGAAGCTGGAGAGAAACAGATAGGCTTGTTCCTAAGGGGCAGAGAACATGCCAACATGCTCTCCCCAAACCTTTAACAGCTTGGGAAATCTTTGAGATTACCTTGTATTTTTAGAAAGTGGGAATCTTAAAAAAAATTTCTGGGCAACTATCCAAGTTTTAAAAACATCTTCTCTCTTCATGGCTCTCCTGCTGTGATTTCAACTCTCAGTAAAGAAGGACAATCCATAGTTATTTTTAGATATTTAACACACCATGAGCCTGGTAATTAACCAAGGCAATGGCTCTGAAAATAGTTTGTATCCTTAGAAAAAGATGGCAGTACGTACTTCAGGGCTCCCCTTCTCTCACGGCAAATGCTAAATGTCTCCTGCAGCCTCCTTTCCTGACAGCCAAGCAGAGGTCAGAATCATGTGTCCTGTGGGCCGGGGATTTTCCCACCAAGTGACAGAACGAAGTGAAAAGGACAAAAAACCTGGGCCAACATATAGCTATGAGGAGATGAGAGAACATCATTGTTTTCCTCTTTAGGAATGAAAAGAAAAAAGAATGCAATAAAACATAAAAGTTTGAAAAATTCATAATGCAGAGGAAAAGATAATAGTTGGTATACTGTTGGGGTGAAAGGTGAATGAAACATCAGATAATGTCGTTGGCCATTAGTCTTAAGACAAGAATCCCAGACAGAGCATTCAAGCATGCTTATTTTATTTTAAACAAACATCCAGAAAAAAGATGATTATCACACATTTAATAAATAGCAAGCTAATTCCTTATTTCCTTCACTTTAAAGATAAATGAACACTATTTTCTTTTGCCATTGAAAGTGGGAGGCAGACTTTTCCCAATTCTGTAATCTGCTAGAAGTTACTGCAAAATCTGTTTCTGAGGCATGGAATATAATAGAGTGGGATTCCAGGACACCAGCACATTGTCAGCATCTGACCCCTGATTTGGGAAAATGATGGAAAAATAATGGGTGCAGATGTGCCCATCCTGCCGCAGACAGATGCTCACTTTACACCTCATTTAGAATTCCCGGGTGAGTTTGACTATAAGAAGATGAATCCAACAACTAAATGAGAAGGGAGACTGAGGGGAATGAAAAGGGATTATCAGCAGAAGAAAGAGGGAGGAGAGGGACGAATAAGGTTAAGGGCATCATATATTTGAAAGAAATTATCTTGATTAAAAGAAAAAGAAGGAAAAGTAAAGGCTAGTCCCTCTAATTTTATCAGTACTCACTGGATACATGGAAGAAGCATCACACTTTGCTCCAGAAACATATACATATAGTTGTGCCAATTTTAAAAATTGAAGAAAATAGTGAAGGAATATTTTCTCATGACATTATATGAAATAAGACATTTGAAAATGCCTGGCAGAGAGTAAATACTCAAAATTATTAGTTTCTTTCCAAAAGTAAGTATCTGAATAGATACCTTAATACCATCTGTTTGATATTATCAATTTTGAAAATATAATTTCTAAACTTCCTTCTGTATAGCAAAGAAATCTTGGGAAAGGAAAAGATGTAAGGTCAGTTGTCAGCAATTTTATGCCTATTGCAAAGCTAGAATTTTACATTTCAAGATTTTGGGTGCGATTCCATATTTTATTTTTTATTTGTTTGTTTGTTTGTGTGTGTGTGTGTGTGTGTGTGTGTGTGTGTGTGTAGAGGGAACTGTGCATCCCTGTGGAGGACCAAGGGTAACTTCAGGAATCATCGTGGACTGCTTCTACCTCCTTTTTGCTTGGCACTGGGATGTCCCAGGTTCTGTCCACCAGGGCTCTACGTGCAGGCTGCTGCAGTTTCTACCTGGCATTTTTACGTGGGATCTGAACTCAGGATCTTCTGCTTGGGAGACAGAGTCTTAAGCCCTGAGCCACCTCTCCAGCCATATTTCCATATTTTAATATGCTTTACCATATACTTTTAGATTATTTGAATAATATTTACAGCATAAAATATAGAAAACCTCAAGGTCAAAAAATAAAAGTAAACTTGTTAAATGACATTGGGAGGTCCGCAAAAGTGCTACGTAAATAAAAATTTCTGTTGGACATGGTCACAGTCAGGTGCAGCTACCATCACACTGGACAGAGATGAGGTCAACTTGGGTGGGGTTTGTACTCCCATTGTTTGGCCACCTCATGGCCTAAACCCTAGTCTCATACACTTTAATGTGCAACTGGTAACTAAGCAAGTGAAAATTATGTATTTAATTTGGTGACTCCTGGCACCTTGCATTAGCATTTATCATATGAGTTAAAATGGGCCAACTTAGCCGTGCTCTGACACCATGACTTCTGTATTTTTTTCAGAATGGACCATTGTTATAGAATAGCTAAAGTCATACAATGACCAAATGTTTTTTTTTTTTATCTTACATAAGCACCGATCAGTTTATATTAAAATTCCAAGCAGGGAAAAGAATTCTGTGAGACTGTACTTGATTTACTTAAACTCATCACAGTTTTCAAAATATTTCAGGAGGTACAATACTGAAATTTTTTGTGCAGTAAGTATTTAGGAGAATAATCTACTATATGCTGAGGAAAACACTGAGAATAGTAGAAATGATAGGTTATACCAAGTACATGACATACAATTTAGTATGTAGAAGAGTTATATATTACTGAAAACATTTTAGTACACTTTTATAGGTAACCATTTAAATTCTGTATGGATGTTATTTATTGATTATATCACTCTTCAGTCACTAGTTACATATCTGAATTTATGTAGTTCTATATATATATATATATCTGAATTTATGTAGTTCTATAATAAGTGTGCTAAAATGAGATTTGGAAGGCTGTGGACAAAGGTTAACGGTAGATTGTGTGCCTAGCATGTGAAAAGCTCTGATCTCCAGCACTGAAAATAAAAAGACAAATCTGTACACTTACTGTAATATTATTTCAGGAGTGGGGAGAACAATTTGGTTTGATAAAAAATACAAATGGGGCTGGAGAGATGGCTAAGGGGTGAAACTCAGCCTCACAAGCAAAAAGAACTGAAGTCAGATCCCCAGGTCCGACAAAAATACTAGGCAGAAATGGCCGTGACCTGAACTTCCCACCCTGGGTGGAGTCTGGGAAATCGCAGAGAGAATCTAAAAGGTAGAAGCAATCCAGCATGACTCCCAAAATGAAGTTACCCTTGGTCCTCTGCAGAGTCTCATAATGTCCTGTGATAAACGACCACCCCCCCCACGCACACACAAATGACTAAACAAATATTAGTTTGTTCCCCAACAGGACCTATTGCTTCTCCTATCTACAGGTTATAGCATGATTTCATAAGATAAAATAAAAAATAACCTGAAAATATGTATCAACAGACAAACAAAAAAAGCTTAATGGAAGAGAAAATGCAGAGAGAAATGGGATAGAGAAAGAGAAGCAAGTGGTTTCCTTGAAGATAACCTGCAGAAAACCACAATTAAAAATGGTCTTACAGCTGTTTGGTGGTCAGGAAAACATACTGTCTAAAGCAATGAGGATTTCTTTGATATTTTTGGGTAAAAATTTTTGAAGCAAAAATGAAAGAGACAATTTTGAGAAACAATTTTCCAAACTCAATATTTCGTTATTAGTATCATGATGCATTTAGTCAAACTTGCTGCTGTGACAGAATGTCCAGCATAATAACACAAGGAGAAACATTTATTGTGGCTCACCGTTTCAGAGTTTCTACAGGCTTAGCTGGATCCATAGCTTTGGGCAGGAACATAGAATCCCACAGTAATGAAGCATGTGACAAAGGCTTCTTGTCACTTGATAACCAGGCAATAGAAAGAGCAGCAGGAAGTGACAAGGCCAAGATATGCATTTCAGAACCACATTTTCAATGAACCACTTCCTCTAATTAGACCTTGGCTGACACAGCTCCACCATTCCTGAATATTCTATTGAAAATTTGAATCCAAATCATGGAGTTGGTCCTTAAAAACAGCATTCTTTTTCTGCCCTTGGGAACTGTTTGGAGTTGTTAGTTTGCAGAGCGAAAGCCATGCCAGACCTCAACACTCATAGAGAAGCTTTCAGGCTTCTTGCAGGATGAAGAGATTATCTCCCAGTATTCCTAGGAGAGTGGGGATGACATGACATCCCAGGTCTCCAAGAGCAGAGCAGTGGAGGATGGTGAAGATGAAGCGAGTGATAGAGAAAAGAACAAGACAGCTCTAGTTAAACCCAAAGACTGGGCTGCCTCTTACCCATTTCAGGCAGCCACTTACCATTTTCTGTTCAGAGTCTGTTATCTGTGTTTTTGTAACCAGAACCATCTTGTTTTTGTCCTTGAAAAGGGTTTTTTGTAATATTCACCTGTGTCTTTCCCAGGTTGCCTGAATCATCTGGTTGCCTGGCTGAGGGTTCCCGTGTAGCAGCATGGTGTGGTGGGGTAGGCCCGAACTCCCCACACAGGAAAACACTGGCTCCTGCCTTCTGGCTTTGGAAGCTAGTTCTGAAACTTCCATTTATTCCACAGTTAGCCTTGTACCATATCTACAAATAAAATCTTTTCTAAGTGTTGCCTCAGGAAAAAAAATGGAATGCATGGGTGAATTAAATTGAATGAGGACAAAGTCCTCATGATCTAATTGTCCCTGGAAAGTGCCCCAGACACAGTCATAAGGGCGCTATCTCTAATTCAAGCAAACTTACCACATTAGCAGTTACCTTTATCAAGGATTGTGAAGAGATTCAGTGGAATGTATAGAATAATTCTTGTACTGGCAATCTTCTATAGGATCATTCCCTTGGGCTCTGTGTCCTCCTAGGTTGTTGAGTCTTGTGTGAAGATTTGGGATCAAGAATTGCATCTCCCTTTTGTACTGCTTTGTGCATATGAAAATGTTTTTTCAAGTGGTGAAATAGAAGATTGGTGATTCCTTTAGAAAACTCAAAGCATGGAAAGAGTATCAATGTTCAAACATAAAGATAATAAACAAGTCTGCATGAAGAACAGAAGGCTTGGCGATGAGGTAATAATAATTTTTTTAGTCCCTGCTAAAACTGGAAAGAAGATGGATGTATAAATTAAACAGTGCAGAAATAATGTCAAACCTGAAGAATCAGGAATAAAGGCTAGGCAGACCCTTGTGATGCAAGAGACACGTACTTGTAATCCCTATCCTTCAAAAATAGGACAGTCATGTCCTCAAGTGGACAATTCTTAAGCTAGAATATTTGTCTATGGAGAAATGAAATGAGGAGAATTGCCAGGAGATTCCCTCCAGGAATGGTATCTGATGACCCTGAGGAGCAGGCTATTTAATTACACTGATGTGAATCTTTTAACATTTCTTCCCAAGTCTCTGGATCTAAAACTTTTCCTCTATAGTCCTCTCACTTAACTATCATAACATCCTCATTCACTTCAGCCATGGTGGTTATGGTGCACCTGGAATTATTTTTATTTGCTCGCAACAGGTGTAATGATTCTTTCCTCATCAGAACAAAGGATCGGGTGGCTTATGTTGGTGCTCAAGTCTTAGGGGACCTAAGGTGAGTGGTTAGAGAAAGTAGACTCCCTTCTTTCTTGTGTTCTCTGAGCTATTTACTTCACAGAAGTCTTTTTGGAATCACTTCCCTTTTCTGCAGACTTTTGTAATAAAGTGGAAGGTGAGATAGTAACAGAAGCTTTTCTGATAGAGAGTTCAGGCACTGTGAAGGCTAGTATCTTCTGGGGATTCTCAAAGATCATTAGGTTTCCCTTGGTCTGTTCCTTTTTGCTCGAGGAATTGGCTGCTGTTCCTGAATTTTTTTTTCTCTTCTATTATCCTTGTCCGATGTGGTACTTATATTTTAATGCCTTATAGATAAAATGGTTTCTGTCAGCCTGCACTTCTCATGCCTGGAGAAAGTTTTACTGCTTCATAAAATCCTCTAATGCCCCAGTGTTTAAAGAAGATCTATCACTCTATCAGCAGGTCTTTATGGGTTCTGTGTACATCTTTTCTTTTATCTTTGAAATGCAAGGTTGGTTCCTGAAGCAAAAAAGGGACAAAGATAAATGGATATAGATGTGTTAATGAATGTCAAGAATCCAGCTCAATGTATACTGAGGTGGTATTAAATAGCTAAAGCAAATTGTAGAAAATCTCCCCGGCAATAGCATTTAGCATCACGAAGGAACTGTAATGTACAAATTCCCTTTTATAAGTGATCACAGGAAGATTATCATTTTATTCACTTGGTGGTTGCTGTGTTTCAATTTCCTTTCACTTGACAGATGCTAGGAGGCCTAATGCCTGATTAGCTCCTGGACAGGGGACATTGGGCACAACCTGTTTGTTGCCACTTGTTCTACACTAGGCATGTGTGTATGGCCATATATGGGTATGTATACAGTCTTTTTTAAAAAAGTAAATCAACAATGTAAGCTGTGGGAATAGTTGCCACATTGTGCTCTTAGAATTCTTTAGCTATTAGCAGCATATTTCTGCTGTATGTGTGTGTGTATGTGTGTATGTGTGTGTGTCATGTATACTGATGTATATTCATAGAGACTGTGTTTGTCCATGTGCTGGTGACCCAGAGTTGATAGGTGTAAAGATGTGTCATACGTTGTTTAAGGAAACCTCAAGTTGCAGCTGGTTTCTGCAATGCTGCTGAGGCACCATGTGCCACGGCTGCCATTTTGGAGAGATTTCATCTCCCACTATCCCATGCATTTCTGGAGGAAGAAGAAAACAGCATCATAGTGTCCAGATGGGCGGGAATGACCTCATTGTCTTCCAGCAGATGCTCCTTCATCCCTCTGCTCCCTCTGTCTAAGATGGGCACAGGAACCTGATTTTCATAAGCTCTCTATGTGCAAATGAACATCTGTTTCCATCCTGCTGAACAATTTGTTATGTTAGGTTCAGAAAGTATTTACTAAGTAGTTTATTTATGCTCTGTGCTTTGATAGCAACTATGATGAATAAACATATAGCAGTGATAACAAAAAGTGGGAGTTGATGCAGGGATACCTCTGGTAATTTCACACAAACAATGCAAACAAATTACACAATAAAACTGGCAGATAGGGATAGCATCTCCTCCAAGGACGTGCCTTTGAAATTTCATCCAAGTACAAAATCCTTCAACTCTAAAGCTATCCAGAGCAAACATGTATGGTGTGACCACCATACGTCCTTCTCAGGATACAAGAATGGAACACAATTCCCTACCAATAGTGTTGTGGTAAAGGGTAAAGTGTGATTTTTGTAAAGGAAACTAAAGAATAATTTGCTCCTCTTAGCACATTCCAAAGACACACTTCCAGTTTCACCTGAGACCTGACAAAAAAGTCTTTGTATGAATGGCAGATACTTGGGAAGATGGGAGCTATAGTAAGGAGAAAGACAAGGTAGATAAAATGAAAGGCAGAATCTATCTATACATCTTCAATTCTTGTGTTTTGTGATGGTACACTTTCAGTCCTGAGTCCCTTTTCTGAGAAAAAAACAATATGTGTGGGTTCTGGTTTCGAGGAGGAAGATACCTGCTTAAGGAATTTGAAAATGGGATTGTTTGAAGTCACTATACATAGGCCTGTTGAGTCAGACTCAGGTGGGTGGGGAGTGGACTCTGCTCTAAGTGATTCTTGTAGTAAGTATACTGAGGAGAAAACTCCTCCCATGATCATGTGATAGGGCTTGGGACTTATGTGCTTTGCCTCATGTTCTCCCTTCCTATGCAACAAGAACATGATAAATGACAACCTGTATTACTCTTTTGCTATTAGTAGCTTCCAACTTCTCATCACTACCTTGATATCTCTCACAGGTAGCATTAAAACCCCAGTGGAGGGTCACTCTGAGGTGTTACAGAAAGAATGACTGAAGACATCCTCCCTACTACATGCAAATGGGTTCACCGCACACTTGCTACCATGGTTAAAATGTGAGATGTACTCCACAGGCTCACATGTTTCAGTCCTTGTCTGATATTAAAGTTTTGGAAGGTAGTTGGCACCTTTAGTTGGAAGGTAGTTGGACCTTGCTGGAGGAAAGCATGCCTTAAGGGGAAAGTCTTTAGGTTTTGATAACCCAGACCTACTAGCAGGTTGCTTCTTTTTTCCTTTCTACATTCTTGATGGTGACCATGACCTGAGTATCCTGTTTTCTGCTGCCTGCGATACCTGTCCCCCTGTAAGCCAAATAAATCCTTTCTCCTTTAAGCTGATTACATATGATTATTGTCTCACTGCAGCAAAGAGAAAAGTACCTGCAAAGAAATTGGTAGCAAGAAGTGAGGTGTTGCTTTGAGACTGAGAGTTCTGTTACTGAAAAGTGAAGTGTTGCTATGAGAGAATCTGATACTGAGAAGCATGTTGATTGGTGTAATGTGGCTGATATGGATTTGGAACTGTTTAGTGGGAGAGCTGTGCAGAACTTGGAAATTTTGTGCTGGGAAGCCTTTGAAACTCGGAGACAGGACTTAAAGATCCATTCTAGTGAGGGCTTTGAAGACTCTAATACCAACAGACATACATACAGTGGAGGTCCAGCTTATGATCCAGGTCCAGAGAGTGACAAAAGCTGTTTGGAGAACCGGACTAGAGGAAATTTGGAGTGATCTACAGAGAGGTTGGCCTCAAATTTGCCTTCATCCTGAAAGCTTGCCTGAAGTTAAAGTATTTGGCTAAGAGAATTTCAAGACAATGTAGTCTTGACTCTGTGGCATGGTTACATTTGGATTTTTGATTAAAAATAGCAATGAGTTGGACAAAAAAATTAAAAATGAGGAAAAATATGAGAGTAAACCTAAATAAAGACTGCAAACAGTACAGGACTGTTGTTAAAAAGATTAGCTGCATTCGTGAACCAAAGTCTACTCTTCATTAGGACAATAGAAAAGGCTGCACCCTGAAGTCAAGACCCTCAAGGAAGGTTCTCACACTTACAAATGTAAATGCTTATGGAAGGAAAGAGTCTAAGGAAAGAACTCCTGCTCCTCTAAAGCAATTGCTTAGTACAGATTCTTCCCAGAGCCAGCACAAAAAAGCTGGACCCACTGTGATCAAAGGGGGACTGTCTCTACCTGGATGTTATAGCAGAACTTGAAAATACCTTCCACATCATACTGAGTTTTAAAGGCTTTGCTGACTCAAGGTGAGGAGTTCATGGATTCTTCATATAAGTTGTCAGAGAACAGCCGAAGTCAGACAGTATATATCCCTGAGATGGCCCACATTGTGTGATGTGGAGTTTGAGATCTATATTGATACTGAGACACTGCCCCACTTACCTTGCATGTTGACAATAGATTCATGACCAAATAGTATGAGGGAGAATAAGGACATTTTGGAATGACCTGCCATGTGCCATTGTATGTAGAAAGAATATAACTTGCTTTCTGTGTTTCAGGAGGTCACAAGAAACTGCTTTGGGTTTTAAATGAGGCTATGAACTTTGTACTTTTGGACTTTGTTGAGACCATTATAGTCTGTGGGGATTTAGTACTATTTGCATAGTGGTGGCCATGGAGTTAAAGGGATCAAGGGGTGATATGCATTGATCCCCACAAGTCCAAGTACTGACTCTTTGATGATAGTGTTTGGAGAGGTAGTGGCACCTTTAGGAGGTGGAGCTTCCTGGAGGAAAATATGTCATGGGGACATGGTAGGGGGTTTTGGTAGATCTACTCTACTGGCAGTTTGATGCTTTCTTTGCATCCATTACAATGGCTGTGACCTTCTGCTTTTTCTGCCCACCATGCCTAATCTGCCATAATATATCATCCCTCTAGGACCAAAGGCCTCCCTTCCCCCTTCAGCTGGTTATATAAATGTCATTTTATAGCACAGAGAAAAGTATCTACATCACTGGCCTAGACTGGATACCAAAATTTAAAGTAGGAAACTGTGGGCCCACGTTTGTATTCTTCAAATGTAAAGAAAACATTCAGAAATGTTTTCAGTGGACTTTTTACCTTTATATGCAGTAAAACAGAAGCATAAATTTGTTATTTCTGGGCTGAGAAAAGTGTTATTCAAAGCCTCAATTGTGGGTTCCACTCTTGTATTTTAAGACCATAAACTCAAGGAGACATTTCCACCCTTAAGACCTGAGTTATTACAATTACTTCTTAAAACACTCCTGTATGGGATGGTAGAAAAAGGGATGTCTGAGATGCTTAAAGAGACAGGATAAGGAAGCTCTGTTTCGGCAGCAGAGAGAATAGAAAGAAGGGAGGGAAAGAGAAAGAAAAGGAAAGAGGGAAGGATGAAAAGGAATGACAGGAAAAAAGGAAAGAAATAAAGGGACAGAAGGAACAAAAGAAGGAAGGAAGATATACAGAGAGAGTAAAGGAAGAAGACACATACACAGCCAAGCTACATATTTTGCACACAGATCACACACCAAGTGTCAGCAAGCCATGTCTAGTAAGATGACCTTCAAACCTTTCTGTGTTTTAACAAAAGTCAATTCAGATGATAACCTTCAAGTTGAGGATTTGTCTTCAATTTTAAAAGTGATCTTATGTCATGACCAAGAAATACCAACAACATTGGTACATTTGAATGAGTATCTAGAGTGCATTTGAATTTGTATCTAAAATTCACTTCTTGGCTTGAAATGTAATAAGAGGGAATTTATTTTTACTGATGAATCTAGAGTATATAAAAGGAAAACCTATGAATTTCTGACAAAAAGAAAATCAGTATCCTAAGTCTCAGGTCTAAGGATGAAGTGTAGCTAACAAAATCAAATTTAAATAGTTTTATATGATAATTATTTGAGAGGATAATGGTGACACTAGGAATTGTTCATAGACAAGACTGTTGATTAATTTATTTCTGAGATCTCTGCACTAGTTCTAATATGTGAATCATTAAGAAAATACCTAAAAGTGCTAGTTGCAAGTATTGCAATAATTAAGTCAAGGGAAGAAGGTAGATTTCTATAGTTACCATTATGCTTAGCTCTTCAAAGGAAATGGGATAACCCTAGAGACTATTTTCTAATTATAGAGGTTCAGGATGTTAGCCTTAAATGTAGTTCCAGAGTCTCTTCCAGTTGTAAATATTTCTTAACAGTAACTTAATAGTGTTTGTTTCAGCACTGAAGACACGCCTTTCCCTGGAATCCACATCAGTGGAGCTCTTAATGTAAATCAGGCTTCTGCACTTTCTCTTGCATACCTCCAATCCTGGTGCACAAGCCTCACATGCTTTGAAAATTATTATTCCTGTGATCCAGCATAAGATTTTGGTACAACTGCCAAAAAGTCAACAAAGGAATATTTCACACTTATGCCCTACATTTCACGTAGGTACGAATGTTGAAACTCATTTCTGTGCACTGCAGGCTGGGCTACTTCTGCTCTGTTAGAAGATTAAGGTTTCTGGAATTCCTTTCCAGGTCCATGTTAGATGATTGAAGACAGCCTAGGTAATTGAGCAGATCCCTAGTTGTTGTTGTTTTTTTTATCTCAGTAAGTCTTCCCCACTTCCAAATCCTAACCAAGTGAATCCAAGCAATTTGGTTAATTTTCTAAGGTCTCAAACTGCATATCTGAAAAATAGATTCTTATTCTCAATATTACTTAATTATGAAGACTAGATGAAATAGCATATGCAAAGTGGTTGGCTTAATGAGTAAGTATTCAGTAAATGATAACTCTCATGTCTCCTTTGCTATGTAAAACAAATATTAATGACCTGCAAGGTATTTCTGAAATAAGGTGATGAGCTCTTTTTGGTTCCATGAAGCTAGTTGTAGGAGTAAACAAGTTTTCCCACAAATCTTCTTTAATGCCATTCTGTGTGCTGCAGTGAATTAGAAGAACAATGATTCCCTGGTACTCATAGGCGTGGTCCTCAGTGTTGTCACTAAAAAAAGTGCAGGTCCCATGGAGATTGACCCAGGAAGGACCCCAGACCAGGACTCTAGACCACCAGAAGACTGATGCTGCTGGCAGATTCTGCTGAAAAGGGTCAATCAGCATTAATCCTTGGATACTAATTTCAGAGTTTATGTGGGAGAAGATGTAATTAATTCACAAAAAAGGAAAAAAGTAGCCCTGTTCTCAACTAAGGGGGAAAATTCCTTTGAGCATAAACAGATTGCACTATTTATACATGAAATATTTTCTGCATCTTAAACTTACCATGTTCAAGTATTCTAATTAATCATGGTGGTTGCCAGGGAAACCAAGCTAACTCAATTATAGGTCTGAAGGAAGGTGCAGTGTATCTGTGATGGGGAAGCAGGTAATTTTCTGTGCAAAATCTAAAATGGAGCAGATGCTTAAGATTTTAAATGTTCTACAGAACACAATGTTATTCTGATAAACTTTCTAAAAAATACCTTGATTTTTTTTCTTTCTTTTTATTATAACCACTGGTTTGGGAACATAGATGATGGATGTAAAATGTTAAGAAGAAGATATAAGGAACATATTCAGTAATAATAAGCTAGAAAATGACTGAGTTAAGGGAAATCAGTCAAACAGGATGTTATAATTCTATATTTTATTTCTGTGTGATACCTTTGTATCTAAATATCTCAGGTCCAAATAATACAAAAAGCAAGATAGAAATGGTAATAAGGAAAGAGCAGAATCCAAACTGGAAAGTTTAGCTAAAGACTATATGAAGAAATTATGAGAATCAATGATATTTGCTTATACAGGGAATAGGAAATGTCCATTCCTGCCCTTTCTTCCTATGAAAATTCTATGTAGGTACATATATTTATCTGGAAGTTTATTTTCATAATCTCAGTCCCCTGAGGTCAACCAACATGTGAAAATATTAATGTAATTACCAAAAAATAAATTTATGAATTTTCAATTCAGTGATGGAAACTTTAGTCATCCTGTTCCTCCGCCTTAAGTATGGAAATCATCCCTTTGTCCAATATACGTATGTTGTATGTGTCACTCATTTGTTAGTCACTTAATGGCTAGTTTTCAGCTATCAAGATTGGTTGTTTCAGTATTACGATGACTTGGTTCAAGTATCTCTCCTTTCATATAATAATAATCGCACAGGAATAAGGATACCAGAATTTTATTACAGTATAATAGCATTATTCATTAACATTATTGTTATTAATCTATCATTGTGTCTAATTTATAAATTAAGGTTTATTACAGACCTGAACATACAGGAAAACAACATAGTGAATGTGTACAAACACACACTTTGTACACATACACACACATGTATTCTGGGTGAATACATGCACATACACATAAAGAACATAGTGGACACAGGTAATATTCAACTTGTGTTTGAAGAAATTTACTGAGGATGATGGAATGCACCCTCTATGCATATGAAAAGAACCTTGCACCAAGACTAAAATAAATGAAATCAGTGGAGAGTGAAGGGGCAGTTTGGTCAGGTTCAAGACTATTCCTAATATTAAGTAGTTATATTATTTAAAACTCAGTTTTATAACTGAATTGACCCAGATATTTCTTCCTTATACTATTAAAATTTATTATTAGAGGTTTTCAATAATAAGTAATCATTGCCCAGTAATGGAATTATCTCTTTTTTATTGGCATGTGGCATGTATTTACAAGTGTGTGCAGTTATGTGCACAAGAAGGTACTTGAAGTGTCTGCCTGTGGAAGTCAAAGAATGTCATTGGAAATTGTAGTGGATTGGCCTACCTCTTTATTTCTTTGCTCTGGGTTTTCCCCAGGCTCCATCCACCAGGGCCCAGAAGTATAGTCTACCACCATGTCTGCCTAGAATTTTTACATAAAGTCTGGGACTTAGGTCCTTTAGCTCTCCAGGCAAAGATTTTTCTTTCATGTTCCTTTTTAAATTTTTTTTCTCAGTTTTACAAACATGTTGAGTAATTATCCTTGTCTCCTCCCCCTTCTTGTCTCCCTGCCCTTCCTTCCCTCTTCCCCTTTTCATCAATCCATCCCACTCCTTCCCACCCTCTATTTGTCTGTTTTCTATGGGTTCCAGGGTTCCCTCTGGACCGTCTGGTCTAGTGAAGGTTCAGGCTTCTGGGGCAGACCCACTGAGAGTGACACTCCCTTTCACCTTTCCAGCTTTAGTCCCTAAGGTTCCCACTGCGGGTAATTATTTCTCCTGAGATCTTCACTAGTCTATGGGGCATGCTGGTACATCATCCATGATGCAGGTCTGGTAAGGCAAGTGTCATTGCAGTGAGTTCCTGGATGTAGTAATCCTGCTTTGAGTGGAATGCCTCCTCCAGTAGTAGACCTCCCTATCTTCAGATTCTCGCAATACTGCTGCTCTCTCTTGCACAAGGTTCCCTGAGCCTTAGGATAGAGAGAGATTTAGTTGACCTTATTCTAGGTGAACATTGCAGGGTCACCAGTACTCTGCCTTCTGGCTGGTTGTTGTCTATTTCACTGCTTTTCTATTTCCAGGCAATGGTTTTAACCACGGAGACATTGCCCATCTTCTTGGAGGTCTAGAATCGGATCATTTTACTTATCATGTAAAGTAAATATACTTTTATGTAGACCAGACAACATCTACTTATCAATGCACATACTAAGTATAGTGCTTTACACTGAGCCTGACCATTTATTTAGTTTCATGTCTTCTACCTAGTTATTACTTTTTAAATCTGCATTTTTCTTTTCCTCACTTTTCTTTGATTAGCTAGTACTTTTTGAGTCTTCAATTTTCTTAACCTTCAGGCTTTCAAATTTCATAGTATTATTAAATAGTAATTTCTGCTAATTGCATTTACTTGAATTTCTATTTCCTTCTAAGGACATTTCCTTCAGTCTAAATAACTTACTTTAATAGTTTTTTGTTTTGGTTTCTTGTTTGTTTAATGCATATTTAACTAGTGAAAAAAATCCCTTTGTTTTGGTTCTGAATTGCTTGAAAACATCATTATTTGAGTCATGAAATATCTTTACTGGAAATTTCATTCTAGATGAGATCAGTGCATTCAGGGTAGTATGGGTGTCAGGACATAGCCTAGGACAGTAGAGGAGCAATGAAGTGGACACCAATGGCCTCCAGAATGCAAAGTACCAGCGACCTAGAAATGATCACCAAGAACTAGGCCAACCAAATTTCTCCCCATCATAAGACTCAGGGAACCTTGTGGAAGAGGGGGCAGTAAGATTTTAAGAGCCTAACGATGAGAAGGTCCACCGTTAGGCAAGACACTCCATTCAAGGAAGGGCTATTGCATCCAGGAACTACTGCAATGAGACTTGTCCTTATTGGATCTGCATAAAGACTGACATACCAAAATGCCCCCATAAACTAGCAAAGATCTCAGGAGAGGTGATTTACATGCAGTGGAAACCTGGAGGACTAGGGCTAGATGAATGAAGGAGAGTGCCCCTACCATTGGGGCATCCCGAGGAGGGGTCACTTGGTCTGTCCCTATTTTAACCCCCATAAGAAGAGAGAAGCCAGAGGGAACCCTGGAGCCCATAGGAATGGACAGGCTCTTGTCTGGGTGGGATGGATTGATGATAAGGGAGGAAGGGAGAGAAGAGAGGCAGGAGTAAATACTCAATATGCTCGTAAAACTAGAAAAAAAAGAAATTTCATCCTAGGTGTGGTTTGTAACAAATTCCATCCATTTATTACATCCAATTCCACCTACTTTCTTTAGTTGAAACATGATCTTTTTTTTTTATTTAATTGTGCATGTAGGCGTGTGTGCACGTGTGTGTATGTATGTGTGTATGTGTGTGTGTAGAACCACGGGCGAATTCGGGAACCACCATGGACCGTCTCCACCTCTTCCACCTCCTCTTTGTTTACTCTGCCCCGGGATTCACAGACTCCGTCCTACCAGGACCAGAAACGCAGGCCGCCCCCACTTTTGCCTGGCATCTCTACGTGGGGTCTAGGATCCGAACTCAGGACTTTCTACCTGCAAGGCAGAGGCTTAACCCCTGAGCCACCTCTCCAGCCCTGAAACATGATCTTTATTAATGGAGTCTTTTCTTTCACAATTTCATACATGTATGCGATGTATTTTAATTACCCCCTACTCCTCCTCCAGCCACCTTCCCTATAGAACTTCCCATATTCACATCCTTATGTTTTGTGTCTCCCTGAATTTAACAAGGCCAGTTTATGTGACCCTGGTCTTAGGACTATCTCTTAGAGACTGGTAGGATACTCAGTGGGTTACAATTGAATACATTCTCTGTTCTCCATTTTATTTCATCAGTAATTCATAGGGCCTCATGGAAAACAGTATTTTTAGTTTGCTTGTGTGGGAGAACAGGGTCTCTCTAGCAATCCCTGTATGGCCTCATATTTGCAGTGGTTTTCCTAGCACAGCAGTTAAGGTGTGTGTCACCATGCCCAGCATGACAGGAACTTCCTAGGTAGTCAAGGTTGGCCTTGAGTTCCTGATCTTACCAAGTGCTGGCATTGCAAGTGTGTGCTACGCAGGCTATCTGCTCTGTCTAGTATCTCTTTGTTACTTATGAAAATGATAGATGTTTTCCTCCTTTGGCTACTTATTAGATTCAACTTTTGTCACCAATCCTTCAGAATTTTGCTGTGACATGGCTACATGTGTCCTTTTCCACAATAAGCCTGCCTGAGGTAGAGACAGCTTCTAGACTACTTCATGTTTTCAAGCCCAGCTTTGCATAAACTCCATTTGCAATTCTACATAACCCATCTTTTTATTTTTTCCCTTTTTCCTATGGCTTTGCTGGAGATATCCTTATTTTCCTCTCCATCTTTCAGCTTTGTCTCCTCTGTGAAAACATCACGTAATGAACACTGGTTTTGCTTTTTTTTTCTTCTAAACACATTCCTTTTCTGCTGAAATTTTCCATGCTATCTTTTATTGTTTTAGCATGTTATTGAGAGTCATCTTCTGCCTTATACTGACAACTGCAACATCTGGATCACCTTAAATCTACTTGTATTCCTTGTTTTTCGACCTTGTTTTCAGTCAGCTAGTACTTCTGCCTGCCTTGCTATTTGCAGCCGAATGCCAGATGTTAGCACGGAGAAGGTGAAGCTATTTCTCTGACTCAGACAGCTGTTTTCTTAGGAAAACTCACTTTGGTTTTGGCTAGGCAGTTAAAGTTAAAAAGTCTGAGCTGCTTCCAGTTATGAGTTGAGAGTTTGTGACATGAAGCCTAATTTTGGCTCTCCTTCATCCCGAAACTTGACTGTGTGGGTCTTCACTAGCCACCGGAGGGGTTTATAAGCTCCCACCATGACTTTGTGGAGCTTCATTACTCTATTTCCATGTGCTGCCAAAAGTTCCGCTAGATTCCCTGGTGCTTACTGTCTGTCTTCTACTCAGGCTCTCTGTGTTTCTGACCTGTACGCTGGCAGACGCCCTCAAGGGAAGAACGCCTGTCTTACCTGTTTTCCATCTGGAATGTGATGCTGCAGACATTAGGCCGTCATTTAAAAATGACTTGTATCATGCTTTAAAACATGATTTACAAAAGTTTGTATATATGGGTATATGAGTGTTTTTATATGCATGTGTATGTTTATGCTATGTGTAGGTGCTTGTGTGTTTATATGAATATGCATGTTTGTGTATGAGTGTGTGTATGTATGGATGAGTTTGCGTAGGAGTGTGTGTGTGTGTGTGTGTGTGTGTGTGTGTGTGTGTACATGTGCATGCCTGCTAAAATCCATAAGTGTATGTCAGAGCACAACCTTGAGTGTTGGTCCCAGCCTTCCACCTCTTTTGTTTCGGTCTCTGGTGCTCACTGATGCTCAGGCCAGGCTAGCTGGCCAGCAGACTTCCAGCAATTCTCCCATCCATCACTGCTCCATTCTTGCCTTTGAAGCACTGGGGCTGCAGGTGCTCACTGCTGTGTCTGGTTTAGGTTGCCAGCCTCCTAGTTGTGTGATTATTTTGTACCCAACGAGCTTCTCCTCAGCTCTCAGACAGTTTTCAAACATTGCCCAGTTTTTGGTCTTTGGTAAGACAGTGAGTTCTCATCAAATGCCTCTATGATCAGAAGAAAATCTCATTTCATTTTCATTTCTGAAAGCAAAATGGGGCATGGGCATTCTGCCATGGCTACACTCTGAAAGCAAAGTGTCTCTCCCTTACTCCACAGTCATCAACTCTCAGTACTTCCTCAACTAGGTGTGGGGCCTCAGAAATCCCTCCTCTGTCCACACTGGAAATTTGACTGACTTGGTCTTGGGCAGTTTTTGCACAGGTCACCACGGCTGTAGTGAGTTCACGTGTTCAGTGGTCAGGTTCTGTCCAGTAGATAGCATCCAACAGTGCTCCTCCCCATCTTACACAATATTCCTCAAGATCTGAGGGATGGGGAAGGTGGTATTGATGTTTCATCTATGCAAAAGAATGCTTGCAATTACTTGTTCTCAGCACTTTGAGCAATTATGAATGTCTCTATTAACCACTACCCATTGAAGGAGATGCTTCTCCTACCAGAGGGACAAAAAGTACAAATCTATGAGTATATACATTGATATTTAGAAGGCAGTTTGACAACACAAAGGAATGTTTTGTTCTGTTTCCACATCAGCACACACCTCAGGTCATAAAAAATCATCCTTTACATACGTTCCATCCTACCTATTGTGCACCTACCTTACATGAAAAACAAATGAACTCCTTCAGTGAAAAATGAGTTCTAGCAACTTCTGGGATGCATGCCTCTCAGTATCCTCTGGAGAATTCTTAAGTGACCTAAACAAAGAGGAAGAAGATGATTCCTGAACATTGCCAGTGTGCTGCCAGGCAAGAAGTAGCTGCAAAATATTCCTTATTCCAAGAATAACACCCCAAAAGGAGACTTCATTCTATTCTGTTTGATCTACCCAGCTTGACATCATATTACCCAGTGGTTTTGACAGCACCAAGGACTGGGGAATGGAATTCAGCTATCAAGCTCGAGTTATGCTTTAACATTTAGCTATAAAGGCCATGTCACGCCCTCGAGAGGCAAAAGGAGTATTAGGCCTGACATTTTGAATTTGGAATGCAAATCAGAAAGTCCAACCTAAACTAGGAAAGGACAATGCGCATAGATTGACTATGTTCACCACTCAGAATTGCCCCAGGGTTAGGGTAACCAAGTCTCCAAAGGTGCCTGTTTTACTCCTTACACACATAAATGGACAGATCCAATTAACTCATCAGAGAAAGATCCAAAGAACATTGCATGAATATGCTATTTTCCAACAAAAACGACTGGCAAAATATATCAACATCCTATAGTAAATTATGGCAGACTAATGCAGTTTGTTCCACAAGTAGAATACTTTAATATTTTTCTTTCTCCCATCAATATCAATACCTCTCATTTATACTCTTCTCATTAGATAGATGCTTTATGAAACTGTTAACCTGTTGTTGCCATGTTTTTCAGAGTAGCTAAGTGTTGTATTCAGAATCACGTTTGAAGAAAACTTAGGATATGGTTGTAGCACTTAGAGTTTACTGCTATTATTCTAATTCTGGACACTGAATTGTTCTAAGCCATGTACTGAATGGTCACAGTGAGAAATAAGAAAACACAGTTTAGCTGAAACATGAGTCTATCCTTTCCATTTAAGCACAGTTATGTGGAACAGAAGAGATGAGAATTTGGCAAACAATACAGAGCCTTAGCGTTAGATCAAAGAAAATTGTGCTGCACTTAGTTTCCTTCCTAATGTGATCATTACATTTATATATGAGAAAGAGTAGCAGAGAAGGGAAAAAGAGAAGAGAGAAGAGGAGAGGGGAGGAAAGAGAATAAGAAAGGAAGGAGAAGGGGAAGAGAAATGATGCCAATGGCACATGGGTAGAGGTCACAGGAAAACTTTCAGAAGCCTGTTCTCTCTTCCATCACGTGGTCTTCTGGAGACTGAACTCAGGTTTGCAAATCAGCGCCTTATCTGCTGAACCATCACACACCAGTCTCTAAAACACAAAGGTAATGAAGTTGTTTTCCTGTGTGAAAACCATAACCACCCGTTCCTGGCTCAGGATAAAACACAATTCCTTAGAAGGCTTCAGGGGTAGATCCTTGGATGCCTCATAGCTTCTTCGTGGCTGTTTCTGCAGATTCGCTGACCCCTGTCTATAAAACTCATCCATCTGCTTTCATTCAGTCCCACTGTTTCTGAGAAATGCCTGCCCCTCAATCAAATCACACTCTTCTTCCATGTTTCCAGGCATCAGTACTTGTCTTATCTCAAGCATCATAGCAGGTATTGTAATCACCTACTTGTTGGGCTTTATTATCCATTTTTCTCTACACATCGTTTTGCAGGATCTGTGTCTGTCTTGTTCTTCATTTTCATCCTGGCATTCAGTCTCTTTCCTGGCTGATAGCAGTCACTCTGTGAATGAATGGATGGATGAATGAATAAACACATTCTAATATTCTGCATACAAGTTTCTTGAACATATGTCACAATGACCTAAACTCTATTATGTACAAACTGTGTTTTATAAATTAACTGTCATATTTTTAAGAGATATAAGCAACAAAGATCTTATGACAAACTATTTTAACATTCATCAAAATTCACTGCCGACTCCCATGCTCTAACAGAGATGCGAGTATGATCTGCTGGTTTCTTTTGCTCATGGAATGAGAGTAGAAATAACATATGTGACTTCTGCATGATCTCTTGTCTGAGCCCGTGGTGCTTGCCATTTGATGACTGGCCCAGCTCTTGATATTTGCCATTAGTTGACCTATGTGTTTTAAAGAGGTCATTTCTTTTTCAGGTTGCATGAAACAGAATGTCAGCTAACTAGACTGGGCATGCAGCATGAGTACAAACAGACATGCTTGGCTGTGTGTGTGTGTGTGTGTGTGCGTGTGTGTGTGTGTGTGTGTGTGTGTGTGTGTGTGTGTATGAGAGAATGCATGTGTGTGCGTGTGTATATCATGCTCTATTTCATCACAATGGACATATTCTCATTCATCTAACTGAAGTAAGAGAAAGTTTCACAAAACATTTAATAGGAAATCATATGGGCTTACAATTATAACCAAGAGCACTTATGATTCAGTGGAACAGGAACTACAGAGGCAGGACCTGGGGGCTGTATGTTAGGGTCTCAGGTGCCATCCAGTCTCTCACGTTTCTGCTTCCCTCGGCTTCCTGGTGCTTCCCTGTACTCAACAACTTTATGAACTTACAAATCACAAACATGGCACAATATAGATCATTGCCACTGTTGTCTTTGTTTGAGGCAACGTTCAGAACCCACCGACTAAGGTCCTAACTGTCTGAGTTTTGATTTATGTTATTGAGAAATATATTTATTGTTCACATAACTGATCCAGATCGCAAGCTAGATGCATAGGTAGTTGGTCCTCCTGCTAACCTCTCCTGCGTTTGTCCAATCAGTTGTGCCTCAGCACTAGTGTGCTGGTGGGAGGTGATAGTCCAGGAACAAAGTTCCTGATACGAAACATAGCTGTTTGGAAGAAAAGACTGAATAATAAAGAAACATGTAGACAGAACAATTCTTAAAATGCTTTAATTTGCCAGAAAAAACCAAGTGAAGATTTTGGCGTGGAAGATGGACTGCACAGTGCAGAGGAGTAGGAAGGAAGGTGCACAGAAGCTAGCGGATGCACACTAGAGAGAGGGTTTCAGGTCCTGGATCACTTTCTTCAGACCTGTTTATTCCTACTGTTTAATGTACAGGAATTTAAGGTGATCAGTCATCAACTGCTGCTTAGACTCTGAAGTGTTTGATTTTTCCAGTGTTTCTAGTTGTGTCTGCACTCATCCATGTACTGGCCTATCCCATTTCTTTGGTATTCACAAGTGAGTCTCAGGTGCTCACCTACCTCAGATGACCATACCTTTCAGCATGAGTGACTGTTTAGGATTCCTTTTTTTTTAACTGAGGAGCAAATTACATGCAGTAGATATGGCACTGTACCCAGAAAGTTCTCACTAATCCCTCTACAGAAAGACATTGCCATCATATGGAAAATCTACTCACACTCTATCCCAGATTACCCACAGTGTCATAACTACTATTCTAGTCACACAAGGAGGACTGGCTTGGTCACGTCCAGAACTTTGTCAAATAGAACACGATCAGCCCCCAACCAATAATGGTGGTGCAACTTACAATATTTTTTTTAAATTTGTACAATGGTGTGAAGCTGATATTCAGTAGAAATCCTGTCATGAATTTTGATCTTTACCTGGCTAGTGATGTGATTGATACCTGTGGTAATGCTGAGTTACAGTGCGCCAGAATCCCCAGTCAACCACGGTATCAGCGGGGCAAGAAACTCAAACACTGATGATTGATGTTGCTGGGCTTTGACAGTTACAAGGCTGGGCACATTCGTTGCATTATGACTCACAACCTTATGGTGAATTTATTTGATGTGATCCCATTGCAAGGCAAACAGCATCAAAAACATTGCATCTTCTGATCTATATAGGTTTCCTTTGCTAATCTCTTTTTAATTTGCTTTTCCCCCAACTTATTACTCAGTTTTGGTGCTGTGGATGGAACCCACACCATAAATATGCTACACGTGTGTCTTTAGAATGCAGCTTTATTGATGTTTGAATCAACGGTTTGTTTCTATTTGTTAACAGAGCAAAGAACTTTGTCATAACTTGAATGTGAGTTGTGCCCCCCCTTTATGTGTTTGAATCTTTAGCTGGTGTTAACATTTGGGAAGGTTGTGGCACATCTAAGAGGTAGAGCCTTGCTGGAGGAAGGCATGTTACAGGAGCAGGCCAAATAATAATGGCGATAGTGACTTGAACCTTCCTCCTTCTTCTGTCACACAGCCTTGCCATAAACAGATGACATCCATACTGCATCTGTAAGCCAAATATGCATTTCTTTCTCTCCTAAATTGCTTGAATGTGATTGCTGTCTCACAGAAAAATAGAAAAGTAACTGCAAAAAGCTTGAAAACAGCAGTCTAGATGGATCCCTCATTTCCTGTTGTTCCTACTTAGTGGTTGGTCTTGAACAGTCCCTTGCGCGAGTCTTAAATGTGCAACTACAGCTTGACTATGACATCACTGCTCAGTGGACTTACCTCATTGCATCAGTACATGAGTTCATTTACTTCCTTATGGGTACACATGTGGGCTCTGTCCACTGAGTGTCATTATGATTTTCCTGTTCAGGTTGATGAGATGGCTCAGTTGTAGTGCATTCTACATTTCATCTTAGCAGTGCAAAGATAAACACATTTTTTTGTGAGTATACATTTTCACTTTTGTTCAGTAAATATCAAAGAGTGAGATTAATGTCATGTGGTGGACAGTTGTCTAGTTTTATAAGAAATTACAGTTTTCTTCCCAAAGTAACTATAATTTTGGACTCTCACCAATGATACATCAAATTTCTGGGTTTTCTGCATTCTTTCCAACATTTGGTGTTTTCAGCCATTTTATTTATTTATTTTATTTATAAACATTTTTATTATTATTTCCGCTCATACAAACTTAGTAGGTACACTGGTCCCCTTCCTCCCTCGTCCTCCCCCCGACCCTCCTGCTCCCCTTTCTCTCCCTCCTCCCTCCCCATCCTCTAGTGCCTCCCCCCATCCCCGGAGAATCCTTTAATGAGCCTGCCAGTCTCTCCTCTGGGCCCTCCTCTCCGATGACGTACAAGGACCCAGTGGCATTTCCCTGAATCCTTTCCTGTGTTCCCCTTAAGCATAGGAACACTACTGTGGCTGTCAATCCCTTGTCTCCACGGATCTTGGTGCCTTTAGCAAATGCTAGACTTTGTGGGATCAATAGTGTGTTGGACATTGCACAGGGCATGCAAAGTCCAATTATGATTGCTTCCGCCCAACTTGTGTGGAGTATCTTGCATATCCTTGCTCCTCCCATCCTTGTGCTCTTACAATCTTACCGCCCCCTCTTCAAAAGAAAATCAACAAACCATAATCCAGAACTTCAGAGACTCTATATCAACCACCTAATTTCTCCCCATCCTGAAGTTCAGGGAAATTTGTGGAAGAGGGGGCGGTTTTCAGCCATTTTAATTTCGACCTTTAATGAGTGTGTCACATTGTGGATTCAATTTTCCCCTCTCTGGTGACTAATGAAACTGAGAACCATATATTTGTATGTCTTTCAATGTAAAGCATTTATTCAGATAATTTCTTTTTTTTTCTTCAGTTAAGCTTGTTTATTCTTTTTTTTTTTTCAGATCATTTCTTAAATTAGGTTTGTCTTCCTATTCTGGAGTCACAGTTCCTCACATGTCCTGGGCACTGAATCTTTGTTTTGCTAATATCTTTTCAGATACCATAATTAGCTTATTTATTTTCTAAATTTACCAATGAGGTATTTTGCATTTGGATGAGTTCTGATTCTTCATTTTATATTCTATGGTTATTTCTCTTCCTGTTCTAAGAATCTTTTTCTTACTCCAAGTTGTCATAACATTCTCCTACATCTTCTTTGGGAAGTTTTATGCTTAGTTCTGGGATCTGTCTCCAACAGACAATAGTTTCCAGTATGAAACAAGGAGTCCATGTGAAGTTTCTGCAGCATCAATTGCCTCAAAGACTATTTGGACTCATTTGTGAATGATCAAGAGCCTGGCTGGCTCTGTTTTCTTCCTCAAATTAATCAGTCCTTAAGGAAGTGCCTTCATTATATGTCTTTATGATAACTCTTGAGGTTAAATAGTGTAAGTTTTGTGAATTGTTTTTAATCCAAGATTGCTTGAGATATTTTAAATGCATTTTTACTCTTTGTTATCAAATTATGGCTTTTGGAGATAACCACATTATCATCACTTGAGCCTCTGTAATGGAATTCTTCTAATTATTGGTTTCTCTTGCCAAACCTCTTCCTTGATTCACTAATTTTAATTCTCTAGTATATATTTTTATTAAAATCCTTTTAAAATTAAATTTTGGTTAGCAAAGAACAGACTTAATTGTGATATTTTTATACATCTACATATCTATCACCTCTATCATCTGTCCATCTACTTAATCTATCTACTATCATCTATCTACTTCCTTATACTTGACTCTTATTCCAGCCCTCCCCCACTTGTCTTACAAAAGAAGGCAAGAGAAGCCTCTTTGATAAGGAGGTCCCAGTCCCAAAGACAGAAAACTCTCTTCCCATTCACATAAAATCCCAAAGATTATGAGCACAGTGCTGTGCTCATGCTTCATTCTGACTTCTTAGGGATCAGCATGCTGGCACCAGCATGATATGCTAGATACTTTAGGCACCTTCTCAAAAGTGGCACCTGATGAATGTATTCTTTGTAGCGGATATGCCTGTTCTTGTCAGCAGTTATAGATGCTATTTTTAGCCAGAGCTGCGTTTTATCTTTCTACAGCAGGACTGTTAATTCAGCTCCTTGAATTTGATTTCACTTCCATTTGTTTTAAAAAAATAAAATCTATTTCAAAAAAATTCCCAAAGATGCCTTTAGCAAATTTCAATGCTATTTCTTCTAGTCACCTAAACAGAACAGGCCAAATAATGCAGCCTTTCAACATTCTCTTAAAGGTTAGCATTTGATCTGAGGAAAACAATCTGAGCTACAGTGATTTAAAACAAAAAAGATTCAGACCTTCTAAAGAATGAATATTTTTATTTTAAAAGGCAGGAAATGAGTGCTAGAAAGACAATGGAATATGACAGTTACAAATACAATGCTTCTAGCACAAATAGAATTTATATTCCAGAACAAATGCACTCTAATGGTAGAATAACTCTAACGGTAGAATAAATCCCATAAGAAGGTAAGAGTGACAGGAGAGAAAGCAAATGAATCTAGTGTTCTTATGCTTGAGCTCCGTATCATTCTGCCATGTTTTCTTGTCTCTGACTCTGAGCTGATTTGGCCACTAAGAAGTATCAACAGAAGACCATGGGTCAAGTGACTGAGTTGCTGCTGTTTACATTCCTCCTGGGCAGCTTCTGAAGCGTGACCTCCTTCCAGGGAAGGAATGACTTGGGAATGCTGCTTCATCTTCTGGTCACTCTGAATTCTGAAACCACATTCCTTCCTTGCTCCTTCAGGTAGGAGGACAACAATGGCTGTTTCTATCCCTAGGCATTTAGCATTCTGATTGGCTCACTCAGTCATTCATATTTGGTTCTCTGATTCCTGGGGAAACAAATTAATTAAACTACTAACTCACCCATTCACTTATTCATCTGTCAGTTAATCAATTGTTAAATATCTCTAATGTTCTATAGATTCTTTGTATGCTGAGAAACACAAATGCTAAAAAAAAAACAAAAAACAAGCAAGAAGTCTCTAGACTTCAGGAAGCTTAGGATAAGATAAGGGAAATAGAAATCACATAATATAAAAAAGTAGTTAAGTTATAATACATTCAGATTTCAATGTTCATGGGTCCACCTCCTAACTGCAGATTGAAAGTATTTCAAAAATATGTATTTTCATTAAAATAAACTATTTTATGTCCTAATTCCCCCAAAATGGAGAATAATAACTATTTATATAGTATTCATATTGTACTACATATTATAAGTCGTGTGGAAATATATAAAATTTTATTATATGTGCTGCCGAAGCAAGCACATAAATAAAAACATAAAAAGTGTGCCTAAGTTATAAGAAAATATTGTATGATCTTACATATATGTATTTTTTTTCATATCCATGGGAGTCCTGGACATATACTCCACATTACCAAGGTATGTTGCATGTTGGAAGGTAAAAAATGGCACAAACATCAAATAACATAGGGAAAGAAGATCTTGAGTATCTGCAGGACAGCGTAGGACCTGGCTCAAGGTTTTCACTGAGATAGTTTTTGGGTGAAAATGAGAAAATGGGAGATAAAACAAAGCAGATATCTAGGAGGAAGGTGGCATAGAAGTCATTTCAAGTTACTAAATAGATAAATTTGATGAAACTTCTGTTCAGAAAGATGTTGCATTAACAACAAGTTAAAAAGAAATAAAATACAAATATAGGAACAGTTAACAATTAGTAGGAACATTGCCCATCATCTGTGCCACTCATACCTATTTGCTTGATATGGAAGATTCTCACGATGTGAGCACAGAACTTTCAGGATTCCACCTCACCCTTGTTTCTGAGGAAGCCTGTAAGAGGGATATCATTTGCATGCGTTGCCCTTTCTATGGCTGTAGCTGATCTTGGGACCATAACTGACTATATTGCTCATTATCTTCTGCTGCATATTTCAATCAATTGTCTCAACTAGCCACTGTTTATCTAAATGGTTAGTCTATTACCATCCAATCCTTGGTCATTCTGTCCTCAAACACTTGATGGCACGAGAGTATTGTGAAACTTAAGGTGGTTTACAGTCATCCCGCCTCCTGATCTGTGCCACTGTGTGATGCCCTCCTCAGGAACAAGGTAGGGGCTTCTGATATTATATTATTTTGCCTAACAGAATATAGCCAAGGTGTTAGGATATCACCTCTGTGTTTATATCACACTATTTTAGACTATACTTTTGGCAGGTACACTTTTTCATTTATCTTGGCAGACCAACTATAGACACAAAGATGGTCTCAAGTAGTAGAGTACAGCCAACATCTGAGTCCCACATTTAAAAGAAAATACCTGCTGGTCAGTTACATCTATTTATTTGTGAATTTCATGTTTTTTATCTTCCTAAGAGCTGTATAATATTCTATTGTGTATACATACCACATTTTCATCATCCATTCAATAGTTGATGGGCATGTAGGTTGATTTCATTTCTTTTCTATGACAATTGTTTCAAGTTTAGTGTGAGTTTCATGTTTAGGTCTTTGATCCATTTGGAGGTTGATTTTTGTCTAGGATGAAAAAATGAGACGCTAGTTTTATTCTTCTACATGTGTATATGCAGTATTTTCAGCATCATTTATTCAAAATGCTGTCCTTTTTTTCCACTGTGGCCTTTTTGACAGTTATTTTTAATAAATAATAAGGTAACTATAGATGTACGAGTCTAATCTGATTGATATATTTGTTTTTGTAACATGCTGTTCTCATTACTATGACTTTGTAGTCTACAGTTTGTATTAGGATTGCTTGGCTATCTGGGGTCTTCTGTGCTTGCATATAAATGTTTGGAATTCTTTTTTTTTCAATTTTTTAAAGAATTGCAATGGCATTTTTATGGAAATTGCATTGATTGAATCAGTTTATTGGAAGACTGGTCATTTTCACAGTATTAATTCTACTGATCTATGAACATGAGAGGTCTTTCCATCTTTTGGTGTCTTCTTCAATTTCTTTTTTCAGTGTTTTAAAACTTTCTTCCTGTAGGTTTTTCACTTTGTTTTGGTTAGGTTTATTCCAAAGTATTTTATTTCTCTTTGGGCTATTGTGAATAGGCTTTTTATCTTTCATTTCTTTCTTGGTTTGCATGACCTTGGTATGCCTTTAAAGGAAAGCTATCCTTTGTATGTCAATTTTTACCCTGCTATCAGATCTAGGAGTTTCCTGGTACAGCCTTTGGAGTCTATTATATAGAGAATCATATCATCAACAAATAAGGATAACTTGATTTCTCATTTTCCTATTTGTATCCCTTTAATCTCTTTTCTTGTCTTATTAATCTTGCTAAAGATTTCAAGTACTATCTTGAACAGCAGTAATAAATGTAATCAGATTACTCTTAGTGGGAATGTCTCAAGAGAGATGAACTGAAATTTCTCTCATATGTGATACCAACATTAAACCCACAGATCTTTCCAACTTGCAATCTCCAACCCAAAACTTTCTCTTAGTAATACATGGTGGTCGATAGAAAACAGAGGACTGTGGAACACTCAGCCTCAGGCAGGCCATTAAGACCTCTCACTTCAAGGTCAGGAATGTAAATTTTAAAAAAATTAATAAACACACTAAAATAGTGTGAAAGGTACAAAGTGATAAACTAAAATTACCAAGTCTTTCAGATTGTGACCACAAGTACAAACAATCATGAATAATCGTGGCTAATTATAAAAATAGAATTTTAAAAATGTGAAAAAGTAAAATCAAACAAAGAAAACTGAATTCAATTCCTGGAACCCAAATAGTAGAGGGAAAAAAAGTTACCTTCTGAAATTTATCCTTGTTCTCCACACCTGAACTGTGGCACATGCCTTACTTCTCCCTCTCTCTCTTTCTCTCTCTCTCTCTCCTCTCTCTGATTTTCAAAAAATTAAATAAATAACAAATAAATAATTTTTTTAAAATAAATACATTCTGTCGATGATCTTAGCAAGCTTGGAAGTTAATTTTTCTTTAGTCAAATGGAGAAAAGTAGCCTTTGGCAGAAGTGAAGGGTCACTGGAACCGCAAAACATTTGGGGGAAATTCTGAGCAGTCAAAAATTTCAAAGCGCAATATATTCTCAAGGGTCAGAATCACTTGCTTCTCACTCAAGGTGCTAATCTTGGAAGAGCAAACTTGACAGATTTTAGCAACTCCACTTTATGTCATACTCCTTTGTCTTTTAAGTCCTTGGCCTTACCTTTTTGTTTCTTTACTTTGATGATTAACTACAGTAGACCTTCTACTATCCCTCCAGGATGATTTGTTAACCTCTAACACAGCTGTCTAATTTTGCCAAATACTTTCCGTTGTCTGAAGTATTTTACCTATAGGCCTTCCATGGCTTGCCCATATTAGTTTACTACCAGCATCACATCACTGCAGAATGCCAGGAGTTGTAACTCCAACTTCCACTAGTGATATCCTCAGTACTGAACTGGAGACAGTTTTGATCCAGTCTGAAAGCTGACTTTATAACTTACTGCTTAGTAATAACTCTGTGGGTAGCCGACTTAGGGCTCGTTCTCTGCTAAACAGACTATGAAACAGGAATTTGAATGGAGGTGCTTCATAGGAAAGCAACCTAGAGATTAAATCTACAAGAACATATTGAGGTGATAAGATGGAATTCCATGTGCTTATAACAGCATCCTCAGATGACCCCCATTGTAACGGTTACTCTTAACTATTGCTGTGAGAGAGCACTCAAAGTCAATAAACTTCAGGGAGAAAAGGAGGTATTCAGTTTATGGTTCCAGAGGAGGCAGTTTCTCATGGCAGAGGCGACATGGCTGGCTGGCCAAAGCTGGAGGAGGCTAAGTTACCACAGACATCTTGGAAGCTGAGAGCTGCAGACTGCTTGCAGCAAAGGCAGACTTCTGCAGGTAGGGTGGGACTAATCCACCTCAAGACCCACCCCTTGTGACTGCCTTCCTCCAGCGAGGCTCCACCTCTCAAGGTACCATGACCTTGCCAAACACATGAGACTGTGGGGGACACATTTCAAACCATGACACCCACCTTGAGAACAGAGCTAAGATGCTCTCCAGAGATGTCCCTAACAGTAAATAAACATATCTGAATCTTGGAATAGTCAAGTTGGATATAAACGACTTCTAGAGCAGAGATATACCTGGACCAAGTCAAATGTCTTTAGTTAAGGGAAATTCCTAGGAAGAGATTCAATGGTGATGATCCAATCATACTTAAGGGTCTTAATTGTGTAAAAGGATAGATGTCTCCATTGAAAAGTGAGGAGTCAGGTAGTGTATCAAAGTAAAAAGCTGACATAGAAGGGATATAAGGCATTCTGAAAGATCATGGGACTTAGGTAAGTGAGAAGGAAAAACAAACATATGAGACAGAAAGGTAACAGAGCCATGGGATTCCAATACTACTGATGTCAGTTTTTCAGGTCAGCGAAGCAGTGGTGACATGATGCAAATCATCTAGGATGATATTTGCATAATGGGATGAGTATGTTGAAACTTGGAATGTTGTATTTTCAAACATTTACTTGTGTTCCCTTAATCCACTCTATCATAAAATCCTGACTAATCAAATTACTTGCCAGGTGAAGGTTTTCAACATAGACTAGTAAAAAAGTCTAGAAGTGTATACATGATTTGAAGCACTCATGTATGAAATGTGAAAAGTTTGAGGACTGGAATCACTTTTGCTCCATTATTGACAGAAATTATACTAACAAGTTTTAGTTTAGCAGTTTTCAAATGCTTACAGGAAATAAATGGTGTTTTTTTTTTCATGAGAAGCTATTACCATTGTCTGTCTAGTTTAAAAGTGGATACTAAAACCCAAGTATTAAGATATTCTGTTTTTTTATATCTATTCTTTCTATTCTCTTTCTAGTCTCTCAGATCATTTTAATCACAGTTGAAATTCTAGCTTCCTTAGTAAGGAAACTCTAAAAAAATGAAATTCCTAGAACTTAAATGCAAAATAAAAGTTTTAGAATATACTTTCTTCATGAGAAATGCCAAATTTTCATTTATTTCCAGAAGAAACTTTCTATCTTCCATTGATTTTTTTAAGGCAACCAAAATTCAGATCAAAGGAACTATGTTCATGTAATCAAATTAACATGAAAAGAATATCCTTTCCTTATGGATAGATGCTTCCTAAAGTCTAATAAACTGTTATCTGAAACATTCTAACTCCAATTATGCAGCTGTACTTTCATAAGTGCACACACCTATGTGTGAACAGATGTGTTTCATAACTAATACAACCCAAATTCATGACTTTTTTCAGGACTTCATGAACATTTTTCTTAATATTCATGGATGACAATTCTGTTTGTGCTGAGGAAGCCTTTTATATTTCACAGGTTCATAAATATCATGGCTGAAAAGGATGTTCAGTTGAGAAGAGAAAGGGATCAACAGAAATAATAAAGAGCAAGAGAAGGTGATGGGGTTAGATATGATAAAAATACACCATAAACATATATGAAAAAATCACAGTGAAACTCATTTTGCATAAGATATTTATCAATAAAAATTAAAGACAAAAAAGATTGGTAGCCCCAAAATGTATGTTGAGGACTCAATGGGAAAGAGGGATTACAAAGAGATAAACAGAAGGTAAAAAAATTTTAAAATAAGCCAGTAAACTCTTCACTATTGATTTGGTATCTTATTTTCCTGTTCTTGTGCCTTGTGCTTTGGCAAAGCTTTCAAGACTTGCCTTCTAAGTGTAGTGATCCTTAATGGTGTGAATCCAAATGCCTATTTAATCAGATCACTGGTGAAAAATCTTTACTCTTGCTCATTAATGAAACTCAGTTTGCCTTCTTTAATTTTTTTTTATTATCTATTCAACTGTGCACGTGTGCGTATGTATGTGCACGCGTGTGTGTGTCTGTGTGTATATAGAACCACGGGTGAATTCGGGAACCACCATGGACGCCTCCACCTCTTCTGCCCAGGGATTCACAGGCTCCGCCCTACCAGGACCAGAAGCGCAGGCCGCCCCTGCTTCCGCCCGGCGTCTATACGTGGGATATGGGATCCGAACTCAGGACCTTCTGCCTGCAAGGCGGAGGCTTAATCCCTGAGCCACCTCTCCAGCCCCTCAGTTTGCCTTCTTTAATGTAAGCAAATGAAAGTGCAGGGCTTGGGGTCTCTTGTTCTGCTCCATTGCTTTTCATTGAAATATTAGCATCTATGACCTTAATATTAGATGTCACGCCTGAACTCAAGCAGCATTTGAACATTTTTTATCCATAAAATGAGAAAATGCATATAAACTAATCTCAATTTACAGAGAACAACTCATTTTGCCCCCATATGATGTTGGGGCATTATTATCATACTTTCACACTTAAAAATATCAAAGAAGGGGCTGGAGAGATGGCTCATGGTTAAGATTCTAACTTGAAAGCAAAAGGGCATGAGTTTCAGTGCCAGATCCTATCTAAAAACTCTGGGTTGAAATGGCAGTGGCCTGTACTTCTGGTGCTGGGAGGATGAGCCTGGGAAAACAGGGGAAAATAAAAGCAAAAAGGAGATAAAGCAATCTCAAATGATTGCTGAAGTTACCAAGGGACCTTTGTAGTCACACAGAGTGACCTCTGATATAAACACTCACACACACATGATAAATACATATAAGATATAGACAGACAGATAGATAGATAGATAGATAGATAGATAGATAGATATTTTCAATTATGAACATGGATGCTCCTCAATGCTTGGTGATGTTACAGGGATTTACAAACTAATATTCCTGTTTTTATATGTTTGCAACATTTCATAAGAACATATGATAGAATACGTATGTTAATGAGATTTCAGTATAAAAGCCGATTGTATTAAATTTTGTTTGCCTAGTGAAAAAAGATTTGAGATAGCTAAAGCTAATAACAGACATTTGAAATATTCCATTCTTTCTGCCATTACTACACCACACATTTTCTTGACACCTAAACTTTTGGGTACACAGTACAAAGAACAAGGAATGTTTAAAAGATTATATGTTACATCATTATTTCATCTATGCAGCTTCTCATGTGCCACATTATTTTTAAATTTTTTTAACCATTCCGTTTTTCTATTTCCGCTCATACAAACTTAACAGGTACACCAGTCCCCTCCCTCCCTCCACTGCCCCGACTCCCCTCCACTCCCCCCTCTCTCCCAATCCCCCAGTGTCTCCCTCCCCTAATCCCCAGAACATCCTTTAATGTGCATGCCAAACTCTCCTCTGGGTCCTCCTCTCTGATGAGGTGCAAGGACCGAGGGGTATTTCCCAGAACTCTTTCCTGTATTCCCCTTAAGCTTAGGAACACTATTGTGACTGTCAGTCCCTAGCCTCCAAGGATCCTAGTGCCTTTAGTCCATGCTAAACATTGTGGGGTCAATAATGTGTTGGGCATAGTGCAGGTCATGCAAAGTCCTATTATGATTGCTTTGGCCCTAACTTGTGTGGAGTATCTTGCATATCATGACTCCTCCCATCCTTGTGCTCTTACAATCTTACCGTCTGCTCTTCCACAAATCTCCCTGAGCTTCAGGATGGGGAGAGATTAGGCTGGCCTAGTTCCAGATGGTATATATAGAGTCTCTGATGTTCTGAGTTATGGTTTGTTGATTTTTTTTCATTTTTGCTGCTCCTGCAATGCCCTTGGCTCCATCCTGATGGGTATTGGATGTCACTCCCTGGCCAGAGATAAAAACCTGTTAAATTAGAGAATGTTATGAGTATATTCAAAGCTAGATGAATAAAAGTAGGAGGCTGTGGTGAGGGAGGGGTCAGTCTCCCATTTGGAAAATGGTTACTTTCTATCTGGCAGCCTATATGCCCTCCCCTTCTGGTCATACCCAATCAGTGGCAAATGATCAGGAAGGAAAGTCTGTGAACTTAACCAGATGTCTCATTACTTACTTGCAGTCCTTGATGGTGGCCTATTTTCTCTGCTATGACATGGTCCTCTCTATCCATGTTTCTGGTGGGGCCCTCCTTTCCCATCCCTCCTGTTTATAATCTTTGCAATTACTGTAGGTATTACAGAGATTTATTTTTGAGTGTCTCTAAGTGGGTTTGGTATTAGGATCCACCTATTAGGGAGTACGCACAGCACTTAATTTTCTGTGTCTGGGATACTTCACTCAATATAATTGTTTCTAATTCCATCCATTTCCCGGCAAATTGCATTAATTCATCATTTTTGATGGCTGAGTAGTATTCCATTGTATAAATGTACCACATTTTCCTTATCCACTCGTCAACTTTTGGACCTTTGGGTTGATTCCCTGACTTTGCTATTGTAAACAGTGCTGTTATGAACATGTCATGCTTGTGCTATCGAAGTGAATTTTTGCCGTATGAGTGGTTATTCCCAAAAGTTGAATAGCAGGGTCATATGGCATTTAAATCTTTAATTTCTTTAAGAATCACCAGATGGCTCGCCAGAGTGGTTGTATGAGCCTGCATTCCCACCAGCAATGTAGGAGAGTTCCCCTCTCTCCACATCCTCTCCAACATTTGGTGTTGTTGTATTGTAGATTTTTGCCATCCTGACTGAGGTGAGATGATATCTCAGGGAAGTTTTGATTTGCATTTCCCTGATGGCTAACGATGTGGAGCATCTTTTAAGATATTTGTTAGAGCTTTTAATTTCATCCCTAGTAAAGTTTATGTTCCAAGACACTTTTTTATAACATTTTTTATTATCTTTGCTCATACAAACTTACTAGGTACACCAGTTCCCTCCCTCCCTCCTACTCCCCCCCACACCTCTGCTCACCCTCCCCTCACCCCTCCCTCGCTACCCCCAAAAGCCTCCCCTCCCCCAATTCCCGGAGAATCCTTTAATATGCATGCCAAACTCTCCTCTGGGTCCTCCTCTCTGATGACGTACAAGGACCTAGAGGCATTTCCCTGAACCCTTTCCTTTGTTCCCCTTCAGCATAGGAACACTACTGTGGCTGTCAATCCATTGCCTCCAAGGACCAGGACCCATTTTTTAATTGGCCCATTTGTTTCCTTGGTGTTTAGTTTTTTAAGTTCTTTGTGCACTCTGGATAATAGACCTCTATCAGATATGTGATTAGTGAAGATTTTCTTCCATTCTGTAGGTTGCCTTTGTGCTGGAGTTACAATCTCTTTATCTGAACAGAAGCTCTTTAATTTCACAAGATCCCATCTGTTGAGTGTTGGTTGTAGTGACTGTGCTATTGGATGTCTGTTTAGGAACTGTTGGCCTAGCTCAAAAAGCTCGAGGGAGTTCCCTACCCTTCCAATTGTGGTTTTTATAGTCTCTGGCTTTATATCAAGGTCCTTGATCCATTTGGAATTAATTCTTGTACATGGTGACAATTACAGGTCCAGTTTAAATCTTCTGCATGTGAACATCTGATTTGCTAAAACTTTGTTGAGAATAGAGAGATTAGCCTATAATTTTCTTTTCTTTTTTAAGTGTATCTTTATTGGGTTTTGGGATTAAGATGATATTAGCTTTATAGAAGGAATTAGGTAGTGTTCTTTCCTTTGCTATTTGATGGAACAATTTAAGGAGTATCGGTGTTATTAACTCCTTAAATGTCTGGTAGAACTCTGTGCTGAATCCATCTGGTCCAGGACATTGTTTGGTGGGACGATTCAAGATTACTTCCTCAATTTCCTCATATGTTATAGGACTATTTAAATAATTCACAACTTCCTGATTCAATTTAGGAAAGTTGTGTTTACTTAGGAATTCATCCTTCTCTTTTGTGTTGTCAACTTTCAGAGAGTATAAGTTTTTGAAATATGATGTTATAATTCTCTGGATTTCTTGGGTATCAGTAGTGATAACTCCATTTTCATTTCTAATTTTGTTAATTTGGGTTTTCTATCTCTTGCTTTTGGTTAATTTAGCTAGGGGTGTATCAATCTTATTTTATCAAAGAACCAGCTTTTTGACTGGTTGATTTTCTGTATCATTTTCCTAATCTCAATTTCAGATATTTCCCCCCTTATTTTGCTAATCTCCTCTCTTCTACTGCTTTTGGGATTGGATTGTTCTAGTGTCTCTAAAGCTTTAAGCTGCATTGTTATTTATTTCTGATGTTTCCATTTTTTTGATGTAGGCATTAAGAGCTATGAACTTATCTCTTAGGACAGCTTTCATTGTGTCCCAGAGATTTTGGTAAGTCGTATTTTCATTATCATTCACTTTCAGGAAATCTTGAATTTCCCTTTTTAATTTCTTCCTGAATCCAATTCTCCTTCAGCATCATGGTGTTAAGTTTCCAGGAGTTAGTGTATTTTCTGTTGTTTGTTGTGTTGTGGATGTCAAGCTTTAGGCCATGGTGGTCTAACAGGGTACAGGCTAGAATTTCAACTTTCCTGTATATGTGAAGATTCATTTTGTGGCCCCATATATGATCTATTTTGGAGAAAGTTCCATGTGCTGGTAAGAAAAATGTGTTCTTTGGTGTGTAGATGAAAAGTTCGATAGAAATCTGTAAGGTCCATTTAAGTAAGGATTTGATTAAGTTCAAGTTCCAAAGTGTCTCTGTTAAGATTTTTTACCTGTTAATCTATCCCATGTTGAGAGGGTGGTGTTGAAATCCCCAAGTATTATCGTTTTGGGGTTGATTTCTCACTTTAGACATTGTAGGGTGTGCTTAATGAATGGGGGGGGGGTCTGTGTTCAGTATTGTGAAGTCTTCCTGGTGAACTGTACCTGTGACTAAAATGTAGTATCCATCTGCTGATAAGACTCTGTTGAGTAGAGAAAATAGGCCTCCATCAAGGACTGCAAGTAAGTAATGTGACACCTGGTTAAGTTCACAGATGTTCGTTCCTGATCATTTACAACTAAGGGGGTATGATCTCACCAGAAAGGAAGGGCATATAGTCTGGCAGATAAAAAGTAATCATTTTGCAAATGGGTGATTGACCTCTACCTCACTGAGGTTTCCAACTTTTATTACATCTACCCTTGAATGTGCTCGTATAATAAGACTCCAGTTTAACAGCTTTTTGTCTCTGGCCAGGGGGTGACATACAGTGCCCACCCCGATGGAGTGAAGGGCATTGCAGGAGCAGCAAAACTGCAAAAGAAAATCAACAAACCACAATCCAGAACTTCAGAGACTCTATATCAACCGCCTAGATCTAGGCCAGACTAATCTCTCCCCATCCTGAAGCTCAGGGAGATTTGCAGAAGAGGGGGCGGTAAGAGTGTAAGAGCAAAAAGATGGGAGGAGCAATGATTTGCAAGATACTCCACACAAGTTAGGGCCGAAGCAATCATAATAGGTCTTTGCATGCCCGGCGCAATGTCCAACACACTATTGACCTCACAAAGTCTAGCATCTGCTAAAGGCACCAAGATCCTTGGAGGCAAGGGATTGGCAGCCACAGTAGTGTTCCTATGCTTAAGGGGAACATGAGAAAGGGTTCAGGGAAATGCCACTGGGTCCTTGTAGGTCATCGGAGAGTAGGGCCCAGAGGAGAGTCAGGGATGCATATTAAAGGACTCTCTGGAATTGGGGTGGAAGGCACTGGGGGATGGGGAGGGAGGGGTGAGAGGAGGGGGAGCAGGGGGTTTGGGGGGAGGAGGAGGGAGGGAGGGAACCAGTGTACCTATTAAGTTTGTATGAGCGGAAATAATAATAAAAAATGTTAAAAAAAAGACTCTGTTGAGTTCTGGGTTGAAAATATTTTGTCTTTTAGTTCAGTTTTAAACTCTACTTGAGTCTGTTTTAACTGATCTATGCCTATTTTTGTTTCTTGAACTGTTTTTCTCAACTCCTCCACGGGTCTGTTGTGTTCCTCTTCAAAGTGGTTGATGCGGTTATTTAACTCCTCCTGGATTTCCTTTTTCATAGTATTGATCATGGTAATGATCATGTTTTGAAAGTTGTTATCTTGGGTCAGGCTTTCTTGGCTATTTTCTGTGGATTTGTTCTGGTTGGAATCTATGATTATGGGATTAATTCCTTCAGTGGGAGATTTGTTTTCTTGGGTTTTGTTTCTCATGAATTTGCATTTTGACTTGGACATTTTTATTTTTACCCTTAAGACCTTCTTTCAATTTCTGTGTGTTTTTCACTGATCTGAATTAGTTTGCCTCTAGCAGCTCCTGTTCCGGCTGGCTGGTGGGAGGTCCTGGGACTAGTGGGTTGCCTGGGGTTTGGAGGTGAGCAGGGGGAGCTTACCTAGGTTGCACAGCTTCCCGGGTGGGTGGGGTAAAGGGTGCTGCATTTATTTTGTAAACAGCACTTGTACTGCATCTGTATTGCTCCACATCTTATGCTATAACTAACTTTGGTCCTTAATAGCAATATAAAACATTCACAATGGTTCTTATAGGTTTGTTTCCTGAGAGAAACTTAAACTTTTTTAAGTCAGAATAATCCAAAATGATCAAATGAAATGAAGTACTTACAGTGCATTGTGGGTTGAAAAATGATCATCAAAAATTGTGAGCCTTCTAGACTTTTATTGTTCATTTCTTCTCATTCATCTTGAAGAACTCCCTTTAGTTTTTATGTGAATACATGTCTGTTGATAATAAATTCAGTTTTTGTTTACCTAGTGTGTTCATATCCCTCCTTTATTTCTAGAATGTAGATTTGCTAAGTATAACAATCTTGGTTGGCAGGTCCCCCACGTCCCTTCACACTTCAAGCAAGTATGCGCCCAGGGAAAATGCGACACACTAATGATTGTTTCTTTTTTCTCATTGCTTTGAGAATCCTGTGGTTGTCTTTGTCCCTTTGAATAATCATATGGGGTGGTATAGGGCTTGTGTTGGTTACTTTCGGATGTCAACCTGACATCTAGGAAGTAAGACTCTGGGCACACATATGAAGAAATTTACCGTTAAGGCAGGTCTTTGGACCTTTGGACTGCTTTGATTACATGACTGATGTGGGAAGACCCAGCCCATAGTGGGGGAATCATTCCCTGGTCAGGTGAACAAAGAGAGCTTGCTGGCAGTCAGACAAGCATGCAAGCAAACATGTAGCCTTCCAGTCTCCTCTGTCTTGACTTCAGGTGTGGTCTGGTCAGTTTCCTTGGCTCATGTTGTGTGGTTACCTGGGCATGATTCACTAAAACCTGGAAGTGTGAGCTGGAATAAAATTCCGTTCCCCTAGGTTATTGCATCATGTATTTATTGCAATGATGAGTTATAAAACTAAACTGCCTTGATTTGAGTATATCTGACTGGCGACTTTTGACCTTTCTGTACCTAGAAGATGATATTCTCTTTGTTCATAAATTTTTCTGATATCATTTCTTTAAATAAGTTTTTAACCCCATTTACATTATCTTTTCTCTCTTAAGTTACTATAGCCTGAATATTTGATCTTTAGATGCCGTCCAAATATGCTAATAAACCTGACTCATTTCTTTTCATTTTTTTGCCTTTTTTATTTTCCAAGTGTTCCAAATTTATTACAAATACATTTTCCAAATTTATTTTCAAATAGTTTATTTCTGAGTTCTCTAATTCTTCTGACAGTTATATTCTTCTACTGATGCTTTTGATCACAGTTTTCATTTCATTTTCTATACTTTTCAGCACAAAGGTTTCTGCTTGAGACCCAGGATAGCAAAGACAATCCTGAGTAACAAAAACACTGCTGGAGGCATTACCATACCAAACCTTAGTCTATACTACAAATCCATAGTTATAAAAACAGCCTGGTACTGGATCCAAAATAGACACACAGATCAATGGATAAGAGTTGAAGACCCAGATATAAGCCCACAAAAATACAACCATTTGATTTTTGACAAAGGGGCCCAAAGAATCCAATGGAAAAAAAACAGCATCTTCAACAAATGGTGCTGGCAAAACTGGATCTCCACATGCAAAAGATTAAAGCTGGACCCGTACTTGTCACCATGTACAAGACTTAATTCCAAATGGATCAACGACCTTGATATCAGGCCAGAGACTATAAAAATCATAACTGAACGGATATGGAACTCCCTCGAGCTGATTGGGCTAGGCCAACATTTCCTAAACAGACATCCAATGGCACAGTCACTGCTACCAACTCTCAACAGTTGGGATCTTGTGAAATTAAAGAGCTTCTGTTCAGATAAAGAGATTGTCACACGAGCTCAAAGGCAACCCACAGAATGGGAGAAAATCTTCACTAACCACATATCTGATAGAGCTCTACTGTCCAGAGTACACAAAGAACTTAGAAAATTAAACACCAAGGAAACCAATGTCCCAATTAAAAAATGGGCCCTGGAACTTAAAAGAAATTTTACCAGAGATGAAATTAAACTGTCTAACAAATATCTTAAAAAATGCTCCACTTCCTTAGCCATCAGGGAAATACAAATCAAAACTTCCCTGAGATGTCATCTCACCCCAGTCAGGATGGCAAAAATCCACAATACAAACAACAACAAGTGCTGGAGAGGATGTGGAGAGAGGGGAACTCTCCTACATTGCTGGTGGGAATGCAGGCTCATACAGCCACTCTGGCGAGCCGTCTGGAGATTCTTAAAGAAATTAAAGATTGAAATGCCATATGACCCTGCTATTCCACTTTTGGGAATACCCATGCAGCAGAGGTTCACCTCGATAGCATAAGCATGACCATGTTCATAGCAGCACTGTTTACAATAGCAAAGTCATGGAATCAACCTAAATGTCCAACAGTTGACGAGTGGATAAGGAAACTGAGGTACATCTATACAATGGAGTACTACTCAGCCATCAAAAATGATGAATTACTGGAAATTGCTGGGAAATGGATGTCATTAGAAAGAATTATATTAAGTGAAGTATCCCAAACCCAGAAAGTTAAGTGCCATATGTACTTCCTAATAGGTGGCTCCTAGTACCAAATTCACCCAGCCCACATTGAGACACTCAAGGGTAAACCTATGTAATACGGTAATTGCAAGGATTGTGAACAGGAGGGATGGGGTTGGAGGGCCACACCAGACACAAGGAGAGAGGGGACCATATTACAGCAGAGAAAATCAGCCTCCAAGGAATGCAAGTAAGTAATGTGACACCTGGTTAAGTTCACAGACGTTCGTTCCTGATCATGTACAACTGAGGGGGTATGATCTCACCAGAAAGGGAGGGCATATAGTCTGGCAGATGAAAAGTGATCATTTTGTAAATGGGTGACTGACCACTCCCTCACCGAGATTTCTGCTTTTATTATATCTACCCTTTAATGTGCTATTATAACAAGACTCCAGTTTAACAGTTTTTTATCTCTGACCAGGGGGTGACATACAGTGCCCATCAGGATGGAGTGAAGGGCATTGCAGGAGCAGCAAAACTGCAAAAGAAAATCAACAAACCACAATCCAGAACTTCAGAGACTCTATATCATCCACATAGAACTAAGCCAGCTTAATCTCCCCCCATCCTGAAGCTCAGGGACATTTGCGGAAGAGGGGGCGGTAAGATTGTAAGAGCAAAAGGATGGGGGGAGCAATGATTTGAAGAGTATCCACACTAGTTAGGGCTGAAGCAATCATAATAGGACTTTGCATGCCCTGCACAATGTCTATCACACTATTGACCTCACAAAGTCTAGCATCTGCTAAAGGCACCAAGATCCTTGGAGGCAAGGGATTGACAGCCACAGTAGTGTTCCTATGCTTAAGGGGAACACAAGAAAGGGTTCAGGGAAATGCCACTGGGTCCTTGTACGTCATCGGAAAGGAGGACCAAGAGGAGAGTTAGGCATACACAATAAAGGACTCTCCGGGAATTGGGGGGGAGGTACTGGGAGATGGGGAGGGAGGGAGGGGGAGCAGGGGGTTCGGGGGGAGCAGAGGGGGAGGGAACTGGTCTACCTATTAAGTTTGTATGAGCAGAAATAATAATAAAAATTGTTAAAAAACTGCTCATCTCTCTATTAATTTTCTCTGATAGAGTAATGTTTAATGATCACATTCTAGTGCCATTTTTCATCCACTTGGTAAGATAAGGATTCTATGGAAAATCTTGAATCATTATTATTGTATAAGATTGCCTTCAAATCAACCAAATAGGTATTCATTGCAGTTTTTGCATTTGACTTTGTTTCTGTTCTTTCAGAAGTGCTTAGCATAGTGCTTATTGTTCCATAACCTATGATCACTGGCAGCATTAAAACACTAGATGACAGTGTAGACCTGGGTTTGCCATGAACCATGCCTGGGGAACTGTCACTATTTTCTCATTAGAAGGTGGCCCTGGCCTAAGGTGTCCCACTGGTGTGACATTCAAATGGGTAAAAACTTAGGCCATCTTCCAAATATTCCACTGCATTCCTCATCCACAGACACCAATCTAGGATGAGAAGTTATGGTATTCTTCTTAGCACCAGGCATCAATCCCTGTGAGGACCAGCCCATGTTTTCTTTCCAATGACTTGGCTCCTAACTCTTCCTTCCTCTTCTCTGGGATGTAGGATGTGCTCTTTGGCCACCAATGTCACAGTGCTGGGTCATCTCCAGAAATCCTGCCTCACTGGACTCGGAAGTATAGAGCAAGTTCTACTGTGTTGCCATGTGCTATTGTATTAGCCACCACTCCAGTCAGCTGAAAGTGACATTGGTCAGTATACGAGTTTGTCTGGTTAGGGCTGTGGGTCTTCAGTTGTTACCAGATTGACTCAAGAGATTCCACAGGTCCTAAAGACAGGGACCAAGTGGATGCTTCCCATACATCCAAAATTAGTTTTCGCTGACTAGTCATTAAGGTCCCAGGCAAAGTCACAATGAATAGACCCTGTGATGTGCTGTCCAAGACTACTGATGGTTCTGGTTCTAAGTTCTTGGCTTTTTTTCTTTTCTCCCTCCCAGACAGGTGGTAGAACTTAGTGTTGAAAGAGGGACATAGGATGATTCTTTCAGCTTTTTTAATTCTTCCCATTATTATGAAAACTAATGCACCATATTTTCTCCCCCAAACTCTTCCTTAGTCCTTAGGGATTTAGTTCCATGCATGGATAGCTAGGCAAATTCAAGCTTTCTGTGGAAAGATGATCATCTTACTGTTCCACAGTCTTGTCCTATCTCCTAGTGTATTCTGCTAGTAGTATCTCTGGAAATGGAAACTAAATAAATGCTAGTGCAGCAGAGTTCATCTGTTCATGTCCAGACAAAACCAGCTTGTATGACTCAGGCAGAACACTGGGAAGGATTAGAATGCTCACTACAGAAGCTTTCCATGAGACCGAGTAGACCTTAAATGCACTGTTTTTTTGTAAGAATTAGAGCAGAAAATAGCCAAAAATTTAATTAAATGTTTAACTAACACCTGACTCAATCAATATGTTGTGTTCAGTATTCTTAATGGAGTTATATGAAAATGTAACTGTCCATAAGTGGTTGATTTAGTACACACTGACCTTGGACTGCTCTATGTTGCTTAAGAGAATCAGGACTCATAGCACAAATGGTGACAAAAATTCCAACTTTTGACCCAAAGTTTTCCACTGTAAGTTCCCATCTTTCTTGAGTTCCTAGGTAGTCTATGGAGGCATGTTTGTATATCAGTTATTATGCAGGTCTGGGAGGGACAAGTCTCACAGCAGGGAGCTCCCAGATGCAATAGTCCTGCCTTGAATGGAATATCCTGTCTAGCGGTGAACCTTCCCACCTTTAAAGGGGGTTGTAAGAACCCCCTCCCCTCTGAGGCCCCCAAAGCCTTTGGATGAGTCCATTATACTCTGCATTACAGTTGGTCACTGCTGTCCACTTCACTGTTCCTCTATTGCTCTAGACTGTATCTTGTCAGGGTATTGAGCTCTTCTACCTCTGTTGTAGAAGAAGACTTCTAGGCTGAATGTTAAAGCTGGATGAGTGAAGAGAAATGCACGTATCAATGTGGTGGCCTGAAGAGAGGTAACTTGATATACCACAGAGGCCTAAGCTCCCATAAGAGTAGACAAGTCAGAGTGAACCCTGGAATCCATAGAAGCTTAGGGACAGGAAGGAGTGAAGGGAAGGGGAGGAGGAAAGTGGAGATGAATACTCAGTATGCTTGTAAAAATAGAAAATTTAAAAAAAAACAGAATATTGAAAAACATCCAGCTTTTATATATAGTAAAAGAAACCCTTAGCTACTTTAAAAAAATGTTTCCTCTTATTTTTAGGCTGTGAAGAATAAAAGAAATATTTATTGCAAAAATGATACACGTCAGTATTTATGCTTTTAGCCAAGAGGTAATGGTAAAATGAAGCTCAATCATAAGTAAACAAAATTTTTGAAACAACAGCTTCCCACTGGAGAGATTTCTGAGCTAAACAAGGCACTAAAGGGAATCCAGACAAGGCCTGGCAGAATCCTGAACTGCACAGACAGAAGAGGTTCAAGTTCCACATAATAAAAGGAATCAGAGCACCTGACATAGAACCAGAGAGGAGAAAGCTACGCAGCTCCATGGAACAGTAACCTAGAAAGTCGCAGAGAGCTTCTGAATATTCAGTAGAACACTTACAGGAGAAGTGGTTTGAGAAAACAACTCAATCCAGGAAGCAACCTTTTGAAATGATTAGAAGTAATGGTGTCTGATGTTAGAGCCAGAGGACCGCCATCACAACAGCTAGAGTGGAACAACTAGTGCCGCTCACTGGAAAGGGGGGGAATATGTTCAGGGCTCTACCTTCACCTTCAAGGTGGAACAAAACTAACCCCGCACAGAGAATTGTTCTAGTCCAGTCTTACCAATCTTACGTTAGTACAAAAATTATTACAATGATTCCAAAGAAACTAGATGCATTTTAGGGCAAAGCATAACATGTATCTAGTAATATAAAGCATCTAGCATGTAGAATATTGGAAGTAAAATATACAATAAACTAGTTTCCAATAAAACATTGCCAGGCATACAAAAAAGTAGGGAAATACAATCCATTTAAAAGGGAAACAAATCCAAGAAAACCCAGAACACATCTAAGTTATAGAAGGTTCAAGAAACACCCATATTAAATTTTTAGATTGAAAATTTGAAGAGGCAAGATGAAAAATGTACAGTAGGATCAATGGGTCATAGAGCACTGCAGGAGAAAACATGGCTGGACACCTAATGAAGGTAACAAAGTCTCAAGCGGAAACAGAGGGAAAAACCTAGAGCATCTTATGAACTGTGAAACTACTTCAAACAATCCAATGTTCATGTGATTAATACCTTTCAAAGATAGGAAGCTTGGTGGGAATACAAGCAAAAGGAAATAATTACTGGGACTTTCAAATTTTATAAAAACTTCAAACCCTAAAGATCTCAGCAGCATGAGACACACAAATTGAACTAACAACCCCGAGATATCATGATCAAGCATTATTAAATCAGTGACAAAGAAAATCATGTTCTTCACAGTGTAATAAGCAAAGCAATGACCACAGATTTGACACTGAAAATCATATGTGAGGACATTGAATTCATATATTTAAAGAGAAGGAAGGAAGGAAAAGAGAGAGGGGATGGATTGAAGCAGGAAGGAAGGGAAGATGAATAGAAGAGAGAGAAAAGAGGGAGAAAAGGAGTGAGTTAGAGAGAATAAATGTTCTAGCATAGAATTCTATGTGCAGCACAATTGTATTTCAAAGACAATGGTGGAAGAAATCACTTCATATGCATACTGAAGCTTAACAAATTTACTTCAAGGAGACTACTACTGTAAGCTACTTTGAAAGGAATTGTTCAGAAAGAAGGAAAATGAAGAGCAATAGAAATGTGGGACTTATTTTACAAGGAGGGATAAGGAAATGCTAACTACATAAATGGATATAGAAATTCATTCACGAATACATTCAAAAGGTTATTTAAATCCATTTCAACTAAATAATAATACAATTTATAATTTTGTTTATAATTAAAATAATTTAGCTTATAATTGTGCAAAATTATAATGATATTATAAGAGTGGACAAATCAGGAGAAAAGAAATGCAACTCTGCTACTGTATAATGTTTCTACCATATGTAAAGTCTAACAGCCTCACTTGAAGGTAGACAGCAAGACATGAAAGATACATAACATGAGCCCTATAAAATACTAAAATAAAAAGATCAAGTTATAGATTATTAGCTAACAGTACAGATGAAATTTGAAAATTCCAATTGATGCTAAAAGAGAGAAATAAGAAGTTAGAAGGGGGGAGATTTTTTTTTTTTACAAAATTTGTGAGTGTGTGTGTGTGTGTTTATGTGTGTCTGTATGAATCAGAGGGCATTGTTTGTGCCTGTGGAAGCCCAAGGGTGACTTAAGGAATCACCCTGGATTGTTTTACCTCCTCTTTACTTTGTTCTGGAGTTTCCCATGACCATCTTCCAGGATCAGAACTACAAAACGCTACCATTTTCACCAATGTTTTTATGTGGGATCTGGGATACTAACTCAGGACTTTTTTTTTTTTTTTAATCTCTGGGCCATCTCTCCAGCACCTGAGAGGAAGGAAGATTTAAAGGTGTCCAAAAGTAGAATATTAGATTAACTCATTCTTGCAATAATCATATTGAATCTAAGAAGTCTAGAAACCCAAATTAAAAGGCAAAGTCTCTTTCATGACTAGCTGTCGTGAAAAAATGCAATGCAAATACAAAAAATAAAAGTCATAAAAGAGAGGCTATGAAACAAGGAGAGCATAGTGGCCATATTATTCCAAACAAAACAGATATTGAAGTAAACAATGCTGCTGGGGACAAAGAAGATTATTTCACAATGATGTTGGGATCAGTTCATCAAAGTTACATAATATTCCAGATAATGTTTATCTAATTAGGTTATGAAATAAATGAACTAATAGATACTACATCTACCACAAAATTAGGAAGACTCCATTGTAATGAGAGATTTAATAGCCCTCTCTTGGTAACTTACAGGCAGGTAGGTAATTGTCACAAATGGGGATTTGAACAAGTTGAAGACCACTTAATTAACTTTTATAGAGTATTGAAATCAGGACAATAAGTATGCTTTTTCAGTGTACAGAAAATGTTTATTAAGATAGATAATATTCTGTTTTAAAATAATATTCAACCGTTTAAGATAATTCACACAGTACAAAATGTGTTCTCTTACCAAAATATAACTGTTGCAAGCCAGTCCTATCAATGATGCCTGGATCCAGAAATCATGCCAAATACAAAGGATCCAGAACTTCCCCAAGCACCATTGAAAAGTACAAATGTAAAGGACTAACACTACTGGTTTTAAGAGAGACAAAGCCATGGTGATCAAAACAAAGTGGTACTGGTATTGAGGTGGATACACAGACCAAACGAAGCAAACACACATTTGGTAGCTACATATTGCTTTCAAAAACTTAGCCAGACTCCTGCATGGAGTCCATGTTATCACATGGCAGGGGACATAAACAAGAGAGAAACAGCCTAGAGATGGGATGGGAGGGATGGGTAGCAGGGAGTGAAGACACATAAATTCTTTGTATTGGTGTATAAAACTTTCAAAGAATGAAAAAAAATTAAGAAGATGTGAAATGACCTCCCAAAGGTTTAAACAATAGCAACAAGAAGATACTCTCCTTAGAAGAAGTTCAGTGAAGAAAAGTATGAGAAAGTACAAAAGAGAAAATAAAAAAGCCAAGAAGGACAAAAAAGCAAGAAAGTGAAAGAAACATTGACTCGCATTTTACAGCATACTAAAAAATTTAACTAAGATGGGTACTAAACAAAGATGTAAGAGCCCAAACTATGATATTTCTAGAAAATGTGTAGAATAAAATTTTGTGAGCTTCAATTAGACAAAAAATTCTTAGATATGATGACAAAGAATTATATATTAAAGTAATACATTTATGTATTAGATTTCACTTAAATTATCTGTATGTCTCAAATCCTGCATGTCATATTCATAAAACATTCTTAAAACACAGTATTAAGAAAACAAAAGCCCAGTTAAAAGATTAGGTACAAGATACAAACACAAATCCCAAAGACATAGCAGACAATGAATCATATGAAACAAATTAATCTTTGGGAAATTGCAAATAAAAATCTCAGCAAGAAACTACTAAATATCTGTTAGGATAGCTAAAAACTAGCCTGTCCCCTAGGAGACTGGTTTGGAGTAACTAGAACGCTTACATTTTTCTGTGGCTTTGAAAAAGTATAACCACTTTAGAAAGTTAGGCATTTTCTTCAAACTCTTAAACAGACATTTATATACTCTATTGTTAGCCTACTTTTGCCTCCCGAGTGCTCTTTCACTTAATGCAGTGCAAACCTGTGTTTATTGCTTCCTGGAAATAAAATGCAGTGAGAATCAAGGGATTTAATTTGTGGCCTCTGTAAGATCTCTGCATGTGCTGGTGGAAGGCTTGGTGCTGCATGATTAGAGGGAAATTATTCTTAAAATGTATCCACCAAATGCAATGAAAACATTTGAGTCTTATGTTGTCAGCCTCTATCCTAACTCAGTGTAAGCATCCCTTCCCCAGATCCAGCCTCATGTTGCTGACTTGTTCATGGAGCACGTGCTCTGTTCCATGCATGAAGGTGGCTGTTCTGAGGCAAGTACACATGCTTGTCTTCAGACATTGGTGGTAATTGGAGGTTTTCCTCTAGCAGCAAACACTGAGATAGGATCTGACTGGAATCACTCCATGCCTCACCAGCACGGAGAGTCTCAAGGGCTGAGATTATCAGGCTTAGTTTAGCAGCTAGCTCTATTACAGCTCATCATACATGACTGGGCATCTCCGGGGGCTGGAGAGCCCCGCGAAGGCATTTCGGAGATGTTAGCCTGGATGGCTGCCGTATGAGAAGAGGGGGAGGCACGTCTTCATTGCAGTGAAGCTGAGATAATTAGAAGTGACGTGGTTAATCTGTTGTTGGGATCATCATGGTCAATGGTTGTATCTGTGAATTCATGGATGACAGACTCAACTCAGGCTGTCTTCTTCCAAAATGGAAAAGCCAGTGCGTAATAGTCTTGCTAAATGAACTGCTCTGTGTGGATTTATGATGAGCTCACAACCCATGTAAATGAGGCTTGTAAGGAGCTGATTTTTTTTTTGCTTGTGCATGTATAGGGGCGTGTGTGTGTGTGTGTGTGTGTGTGTGTGTTTGTATTGAGCAGAGAGCACTTGACTGTGTGTGCCAACAGAGATCCGAGGGTACCATCAGGAATTATCCTGGATTGCTCCACCTCCTTATTACTTTGCTCCCAGACTCTGCCCACCAGGGGGAGATTACAGATTTACAACAGGCTGCCATTTCTACCTGGAATTTTTACGTGAGATCTGGGAACCTGAATTCAGGTCCTTTTGCTCACAAAACAAAGACTTTAACCCCTGAGCTGTCTTCCCAGCTCAGGAGCTAGTATGTTTTGAGGAAATAAAATCTCTAATATTCAAATATTTAATGAAATAAAAGCAGGAACTGTCATCTAATTGAGATTCACACTGGGGTCAGGTTCTAACTTCCTGAAAGACAAGGAATGTAAACTGCTCATTGTGTGTAGGATAGCACCTAGCAAACAGTAATCACTTGATGAATATAGTATTTAACTGATGTGTAATTTTGAGACAATAGTCAACTCACAATTCGGGTTGCAAAAATCTTCTTAAGAATGTCCACTTAGTTCCACCTTTCTGATGTTAAACATTTCACAGGTCCATTGAATTTACAGTGGCAAGCTTGCTCTGGTTGTGCATATCATTTTTGTTTTATTTTATTGCATAAATTTGTCAAATCATATTCCATACATATTTGTACATTATATTCACAGTCATTATATTAGATATTTAGGCAAGGTGTGAATCTGAATAGATGCAAACAGAATCTGTCCTATAATGCTTATGGCAGGAACTTATTTTTGATTTGTCAATAATCTTGGAAGATTAGACAATTATCACTAACTCGCTGAATTTGTTTTATGACTTTAATTCAATACTGCGTCACTAGACTTAAACTGTACTTCAAACTCCTGTAAGATATACAAATAAAATTCAGACCCATTTTTATTGTTTGATTTTGATACTGAACATATTATCGTTTTCTCAGTAATTTGTTCTATATTTATATCATTTTACCTAACATTTTAATGTGCTTAAAGTGGTCTTTCAAAAAAATGACAATTCCTATAAGGCAAGTTGTTTTATCTGAATATTCATTCATTTTTTATTATGTTTTTGCAGTGATTATCACTATGAAGTATAATTATGTGCTTATAGATTATATATACAATTACGTGAGGTCTACGCCATCCTGGTATTTTGTTACTTCTTTTGGTTTGTTTTATTTGGAAACAGAGTGAAACTCACTCCTCCTGCCCCAATCTGCTGAGCACTGGCATGCACCATCAGGTCCAACCAATTCTGATTCATTTAAAATGTTTGTAAATTACCTATAAAGTGATTATTGAAATTGATTTAAATAGATATCATATTAGAATGCATATGATCATGTATGTTGAGACATACATGTATAACTCAGGTAAATATACAATACTTCAAAAAAAGATGGATAGTCTTATTACATACTATATATTTTGTAAAACTTTTTTATTATTTATTATATTGTGCGTGTATGTGTGTGTGCGTGTGTATGTATGTGTGTGTGTGTGTGTGTGTGTGTAGAACCATGGACGAATTCGGGAACCACCATGGACCGTCTCCACCTCCTCCTTGTTTACTCTGCCTGGGGATTCACAGGCTCCGCCCTACCAGGACCAGAAGCGCAGGCCGCCCCCGCTTCTACCTGGCACCTATACGTGGGGTCTAGGATCCGAACTCAGGACCTTCTACCTGCAAGGCAGAGGCTTAACCTCTGAGCCACCTCTCCAGCCCCCATACTATATAATTTTTAGGTTCATATCAAAAGTTTTATAAAATACAATGATTATTTATTTTTTCTTCTTTTACAAACATATTGAGTATTCATCCCAGCTTCCCTACCTCTCATCCTTGCTCTACCCTTCACCACTCCCTCCCACTACCTACCATCCTTTCACCTGTATACTTCCATGGACCCACGGTTCACTGTGGCTTGTCTACTCTTGAGGGGGCTCAGGCCTCCATGGAATGAATATCAAGTTGTCTCTCTTTGGACCACCCCACTAATGTGTGTGTTGCCTTTCATTCATCCAGCTTTAAACCCAAGTTTCTATTCTATGGATATAACAGCTACCTACAGAGCAGTTTGATGTACTGTCTTCCCACCTATAGGTTTATTGGCTGTCTTCCCTAAATGATCTATTTCCTTCACTATTTTAGGTTCTTGTTCTAGTTGACAGTAGCAGGGATGTGTATCATTGTGACAAGCGGGTCTTGAGTCCAATCAGAAAGGTGTCAGTTGTCTCCTTGGTACTCATGCCACCATTACACTGGTGGTCACTTGTTGCCACTGTGATTTTAAAAATATAGTGACTAGACTGTGCCCACTCTTCTCTTGGTTCCTCTCCCTGCTCCAGCACTGCTTAATTGTCACCTTCTTCTGTGTGGGGGTCAGCATGTCCTAACCCAGCTCAACATGTGCTAGTGGAGTCCTACACACTATAGATCTTTATGTTGAGCCTTGTGTTTCATTTCTTGATGGGAGAATTTCAGTACTTGTTCCTGTTTTACTGAACTCTTGGATGGCTTTTAAATTATTTATTTAAAGAGAGAGAGAGAGAGAGAGAGAGAGAGAGAGAGAGAGAGAGAGAGAGAGAGAGAATGCATTCTATGATGAACTGGTAGAGGACAACTCAGTTCCCACCATGTAGGTGTCTAAAGATTGAATTCAGTTTGCTAGGTTTGCATACAGGCACTTTATCTGCTGAGCTATTTCACAGGACCTTCTTGATTGATTTTTTATGGGATTCAAAGCACTTTATTCTTCTGAGGGGTGCATCATTTCCACGTGGACACAAATTCTTAATCTAGCACTTCTATAGCCAGTCTGACTCTCCTTAATCATTTACTAATCATATTCAGAATCATTGTTCCAACATATAAGTCTGATAGATCTTACTCTTGTTTACATGTCTTAATAAAATCTCATTATTCTTAGGATTAAGACCAAAATCTTGAACTATTCTGTAGGTCACTTGCAAACCTCTAGCCTCTTACTATGCAATTCTTTCATTCAGCTTCTGCATGACAGTTGGTCCATGCAGATCTTGGTTTTTGCTCTATTGCCTCCCATTACAGGACCTTTGCAGTTACTGCTTCTTACATCTGAAATCTTCCTCACTTTTTACTCCTTCTGACATGAGTTCAAATATTTTTTCAAAGTTTGCCAATATCAGATTCATGTGAGTTAATTTTAAACATTTTGTAAATCTGTCCCGCAAAACATTGAGCTCAATTCTTACCACAACCCCATGGGCTTATCTGATTAATGCTGATTTCTCTGTGAACAATATGCAAGTTCCATGGATGCAAAACTGTGTATCCTTTTGTTTATCAAAGTATCTCTGATATCTTACAGTACACAACATAGAACACACTTGAAAACTGCTGAGAGTTTGGCTAAAACGAACTCATGGTTAATACAGAGAATTAGGACATGTTGAAATAAAAATTTCAAGCAGGAAAATCAAGCAGAGACAGGGAAGAACAGAGCTAGTGTGGGGGTCAGGAAAGTTACATGTTGGCAAGGGGGGGGGACCAGGAAAGTTCACTGTACTTGATTAGAGTTCAAAAGCCAAACTAGGGTGAAATACTATGCTATATGATATTGGGAGGGATATTCCTTGCTGGGTCATGAATTGAGAGGGTGCCTAGCATGTGTAAGGATTAGTAAGGGAGCTGGTGTGACTGAAGAAGATCGAGTCAGGAGAGGAGGAGGAGAGCTTGCAGTGAGGAGGAATAGTGTCATTGTGGAAGGCCCTCATAGGCTATTGAAAGATTTTTGTTTTTTACTGTGAGATATGAAGGCACTGGAAGGTTTGGAGCAGAGGTGTGATATGGCCTGGGCTAAACTTAATAGGATAATTAATGCTACTTCATGGAGCAAAACCACAAATGGACTCAGGATACAAGCAGAGGACTCAGGATTCTGACACAGTAATCTCAGTAGTGAGCTCCTAGTTGATAGTACAGGGACCATCATGGTACCCAATGGAATTTGTTTTTGAAAAATGTGGAGAATGATGGGGGAAAAAAGAATCAACGAGGTCTCAATGTCGCAGGATCATTTCAATCAACGCATGGTTTCTAGCATATGAATTACACCTGGGAGGGATATTATGACACTGAAGATTTGGACTAGGAAACAATGAAGAACAAAATCAAGACTCATTAAGAAAGAGATACTTAGATTCAATCTAATATGTGGACTATGCATGAGAACAAGTCTAAAAGAAGTTTGGGGAATAGAATGTGACTGGAGATAGACTTTAGGAGCCGTCAGCATCACGATGGTTTTTATAGTCATGTGTTAATATGACATATGTAAGGGAGAGGCTAACACAGGAGAAGAACCAGGACAGAGACCTTCATACATTTTTTTTGTAATAACAGAACATTGTAATAACACAGACTATTGTGAGGACAGAAAACCAGCAGATAGAAGTGGTAGGAAACCCAAGAATGTGACTGAAAGTTGAGACAACATGATTAAATTTTGAATGAATGCAGTCAATGTTGATCTCAGATGTAAAGAAGCCGCTTCACATCAAGTGCACAGATACTGCATGGTTGACGCTGATGGGAACATCTCCACTGCTACTTCAAAGTTCCTCAGTGACCCTAACATGAGAAGGCAACTGACCTTAGAGTGGCTCGCTCGGCTTTGAGACCTGTTGATGGAGGTGTCAAGGTTACTCAAGAAATAGCTTTATTTAGTATAAAATATTAATAAATTATTCCATGAATGTAACTAAAAGAGGAGAACTGTGGAGAATGAACTTTTTATTGTGGATTCTTAGGAAAAATACCACTTTCCAAGTTCACCTTTATGGTCGGAGAGTAAAGAAAGCAATTAGTATGCTGTTTCTGAACAGTCTCCTGCCAGCAGAGCTGACTGATCATGGTATCATGCAATAGTGGGTGGGATCAAATTCTTATTCTAGCTACCTCCTTTTAAAGCACTTTGCCTGATCTTGTACAAATATACTTTTCATAGCTATTAAAATTACTCGTCAGATGCTTTTTATACTAAACAAAATCATGGTGCATTTGACCTCATCTTAAACGAGAAGGGAGAGTGATACTAAATTTATTTGTATTAAAAATAACGTCATGGGTTGACCCAGGTGTATTAGGATGTTGGCCTCTGTTGGAGGACAAACAGCTTTAATTGTTGGCCTAGGACACCAGTACCTTTAATTCATCATCCTTGTTTCCTTAGCACCTCTGAAGAACCCTATGCAAGCCAGGTTCAAATATCGAGCTGGATGCTGACATTTGAATTACTTCCAGCAATGTCATTAATATCTCTGAGCTGTGTCCATCACCTGCATAATGTAGCCATATTTCTGTCATGGTTTTGCCTAAGATGTTTTATATAAAATCGCCTTCTATGAAGCAGGTACTGAGTGAGGGACCTGAATATGTGTGGACAAGCTCTGACCACTAGGGTGCTAAAGAAGAAAGAGAACGGCGACTGAAAGAAAGAAGGAAAAGACAAGTAAGTATTTTTTCTTAAGCTGGTCATTTGCTGGAAGAGTGGACAAGTATACCTCCCTCTGGGACTCAGCAGAGCAGGAAAGTCGACGGGGGGTCCTGTTTGTGGAAATCATGTAGGGATACCATTCCAAAGGAGATGCTGTAATAGGCAATCAGGAAAGGCAGTAATAACAATTAACAGTTGTAGATGAAGTCTGCCTTTGTTTTGTATGTGTTCTTGTGCTCATTTTGCAGACAAAGGAGGCAGACAGTGTTTAAAATGACTTACTCAAGGCTGTACAAAGGATAAAGCAGCAGAGATGGCTGTGGATTCCAAGAAAGGCTTCTGTGGTGCTTTCTTTCAGACATTTGTTTTTCTTTTGTATAAAACGGCATTAAAAGGAGAAGATTGCAGCGCTGAGGCTTGACAACAGAATAAGCAGAGTAGCGTAGGATATGTAAACATCTCTTCTCGAATAGTCGTTGAAAATATGTTGAGATCACAAGGCCATCTTCCGCTGCAGCAAAACAACACCAGGAATGATTTAGAAAAAGGGAACAGCATTCATCAAGGTCTTTGAGAGGACTGGCACATGCTGGCATCTTCCTGCAGAACATAACAGTAGACGGGAAACTCACAGTAACTGAAAATGTATCAGGTTTACAATGAAATATTTTAGGCCTAGAGTCTAAAATAGTTTGCAGCTATTCTCAGGATCCTAAAATTATATTTTCACATTTTTACTTTTCTTCTTGCTTCCTTAAATATCTAAAATGAGAAATTTTGACCAAAGAATCTTAATGTTCTTTTCTAGTTTTTTCTTTATATTAATATTCTTAATATTTCTTTATTAGACTGTGGCAAGGGCGCATGGGAGAGGTGCATGAGGCTCTCCTTGTACCATGTGGGCTCTGGAGATCAAACTCAGGTCACCAGGTTTGTGTCCAGGAATAACCTGCTGAACCATTTCTCTGGCCCCTCCTTTCCAGTTATTGTTGTAGGACTCTATTTTTTTTAGTTGAAGGAGAGAAATATAGTCTTTTGACTGGAGATTTGTATTCCATCAGAAAGACACACTAGCACGTCTTTTACTTAGTTCTCCATGTAACAGTGTTTTCTTGGTAGTTTGTGTTGAACATATCAAAAATACAAAACAAATAATTTTACATAGGCCAGATGGAAGTGGAATGATCATAATTACAGAAGACATACCATGCACGCTCAAATCCTTGATCTTAGATTTGAAGGACTTCTAAACATGTTTCAAAATCAAGAACCAATGAAGTTTCTCCATTGCTACCATCATCACTTTTCACAATCTGGAGTGTAGCATTTTAAATCTGGTTATTCTAACGTGAGCAGAGGTGATGGTGTTGAATTAATGCATTAGCTATCAATAACTCTGTGTCTGCCAGTAAATGTGGAATGTGAATACAGTGTCACCAGAGGCTTTAAACTATTTAAACATTCTAATATTGTTATACACTGCCACTTGGGTGTTACTGTCCAAGATAATTCCATGCTCTGAAATGTTTGCTTTCTGGGTCTAGTATTTGTACTCTCCTGGTTTTTTTTTATAGAATATATCCCAATCCTATGAAGTTATAGAAAGTTGAGGGTGAGGAAAAATATATTCACAAGATCCTGATTACTAAAATAATAGTGGAACACAGAAAACACAGAACACAGAAATCACAGAGAGCAGTTTTACTAGATGTTCAATAATATAGGATAATATTAGCATGATAAATTTCCAGGTATGTTATTTTGTGTAAAATATTTGGTTCTCTGAGGGACTTCATTGTTTACTTGGTAAGACAAGTCTGGATTGAACTAATTCTTCAGCAATTATGGTTATAAATGGTGGTAATACTGGAATCATTCTAAGTACTTAATGTGTACAATTCAGTGAGCCTTTAAAGTTATAATATGAACTAGTTACTGCTGTAATTACTAGTTTTATAGGTTGTATAAAGGAGGCACAAAGTTGTGTGATATTTTATAATTATTAACTGATATCTTTTGGGTTTGGAACCAGCCATGTTATCTCTCATTAGAGGCCATGCTTTTAACCATAATGCAATACTGTTTATTTAAAACAAATTCTCAAACCTGCACTATTACAATCTCTCCCCTAAGTGAAGGATTTTTCCAGTGACAGGAATGATAATGTCCATACTCCAATATCTTAAAGACATGCAGGTATGATTAGATTGAAGATCTTAAATTGAACATGTATCTTGGATCTTCTATATTGACGGTGCAGGGTCCTTATAAGAGAAAGATAAGAATGAGCACCAGCAGAGGTCTTGGGGCTCGAATGTAATTTGAGGAAATCCCTGAAAGCTGCTAAGGACAGGGGCAAGTTCTCCTTTGCAAAACTTTGAGTTTAGCTGCTCATTCCAGAACTGCAGACCTGTAAAGCAATAGTTGCTGCTGTTTTTAGCTGTTAGAGCTGCAATCATTTGCAACAGTGGCACTTAGAAAGGAAATCTAACATGATAATTTTTGCTGATGACTCATGTGCCTCTCACATGTGCTGGGTGAAGGCAAAGTCATAAATCTATGGGTTAGACTTTCTTTGAGGTCACATGAATTCTGAAGTCATTCGTGTGTGTGTGTGTGTGTGTGTGTGTGTGTGTTAGGTAATATCTAGTTACATGGAACCAATCCCTGTCTTAAGAGGTAGTTTTTCTAACTTCAATCACTTATTGTTTGATTAAATGAATAATGCCCATATTGATATGACTTGTATACTATACATAGACATATTTAGAACATTTAACTCCCAAGAGGGTTAATGCAAGACTCTTAATTGGTAGCTTTTAAGATGATACTTCATGAATGGATCCAATAAAAACAAAAAGCAAAGCAGTAGTTCACTTTTACCACTGAAATAATCTCAAAAATGTGGAGGAAAAATTCAATACAATTAATTAATAGGGTTAAAATTTTTCATATTGTTGTATTTTTTAAAAAATTAGGATATAAATAACAAAGGTTTCAACATAAAGATTCTTGCAATGAGATTTTCAATTGTGTGCAAGAAATCCCAAGGAAGCAAATTAGAAAAACTGAACCAGAGTCAGATACTATGTGATGGTATTCTTAATTCAACATACGAATATATTTGAGAAAATCTGTTACATTTAAATCTGAATTTTCTTGCTATAAGAAGAAAATTATTTTTATAAGAACTAATATTTCAAATTCAGTGTTTAGAATTTTTTGTGTACCAAAAACAAAAATTGAAACTGGGACCAAAGTTAACCTGCATAATATGGATCAAAACTTCAAAGAAAGAGACAAAGGTAAAATACTCAACTAATTGAGGCAACCATGTCTATTGCTCCCCAAGGGAAATCATGTCATAATCTGAAAAGGAAATTAACTGAGAAAAAAGTAAAGGCTCATGTTACGTTCACAGAAGGAAAAAAATCAATGTACATAATTCTTTGTATAATAATCCGATAAGTTCTCAACATTTAAAAATATATGAAAATTTAGAGCTGTTCTGACAATATTTAACTGACATGACTAACTTTGATATTGTCTTACACTTGGCTTGTAGATGAAGGCATTTTTTCCTCCCTCATCTTCAGGGATATGCGAAGGTGGCTCAAAACTGAACTAATTGGCAAATGCTTCGAGAGATACTTACAGAGGCACATGAACTGCAGTGTTTTGCAATGCCTTCCACAACCCTGAGATAATTGAGAGTATCATGGCGAGAAGCTATGTCTCAGTGGAGCTTTTTAAAAATTTTTAACATCTCAGGATTTTCCTTGGAAAAGTGCATTCCATTTCCTAAAGAGAACGTAATAGCTGGGTGAGTATCAGGACACAAGAGTCCATGCAGTTCATTTGTTTCTTGCTACAACTTATTACTGCACAAATCAAAAATGATCACATGCCCTTTCCAAAACACTGTTTCTCTGAAGTAGCACCTTCCATAAGATATGTAGGGTTAGAAAGCTCATATCCATGGGTTAACCATTGTTCATGAAACGAGGATTTGTAAACGACATGGTGCATAATTGAAGAGAGTCAAAATAGTGGTTCCAGAGAAGAGAAAATGCATATGGTTTCTCAGGGGTCTATCTGAGCAAGCTAGGTATAATATTTGAGAAAGATGGAGGAAAATGGAGCAGACAGAGAGGTTATTGTCATAATGAAACCTCAGCTGAAACCAGAGATGAGGATGGTTCAAGGTGAGGATGATCAGCATTATGCTCAGCTGGTGATGAGATGCTACCGAGTAGGCAAGACCTTGGTGAATGTCATGGTTCGAATGTGACTTGTCCCCCAAAGGCTCATGTATTCAAATACTTGTTGGTGCTGTTTGGAGTTGGAGCCTTGTTGGAGGAAGTACGCATTCGGAAGCAAACCTTAAGGTTGATAAGCTCCTCTCTCTCTCTCTCTTTCTCTCTCTCTCTTCCTCAGTATGATTGCAAAGTAACTGCAAGTTTCCTGCTCCTGACACTGTGTTCTTTACCTGTCATCATGTATTTTCTGTCATAGTGGACTCTATCCCCTCTGGAACCATAACAAAATAATAAAATATTTCTCCTGTACTTGCCTGTTTCAGAGTAATTTATCACAATAGCATAGTAGTAACTGGAATAGCAAAGATAAAGGAGTTAATTCAAGATTTGCAAGCTCCGCAAAAAGAGGAAAGTGTTTCAGAAAGATGAGGGAGAAAAACTGACAGGCTTTTCATTGTATGATGGCTGGATGTCAAAAAACAGTGTTAGGTACTAACAATCTGTCATGAAGACAATAAAAAGTCTCTCCTCATAGGTTATATTTGGTAAAAATAATTGAAATGAAAAGTTTGTTAGATGACAAAATCATAGCTATGGAGAAAAAAGGCAAATGAAAGATGATGTGGAGCTATCAAGGAAACATCTTCAAGGTAATTTAGGTAAATATCACCTGGCATGTAACACTGGAGTCTGTTCGGAACAGAAGAGAGCAATTCACATTGCCATAAAAGAGCAGAGTCCTTGTCTCAGGCTCTGAGACGGAGCTATTTCTGGTGTGTGTGTGTGTGTGTGTGTGTGTGTGTGTGTGTGTGTGTGTGTGTGTGCGCGCGCACACACACACAAACGTGTGTGTGCAAAGAGCAGTGGGGAAATGTGGCTGGAGTAGGGTTGGCCAAAATAGGAAAACCAGAGGGGAGGGGGTCAGAGAAGAGAAGAAAGCCAGGCTGCGTAGAGCCATTTGAGGCACTTTCTTGAATGTAGGCTTCTCCTCTGCATGAAACATAGAAGCACTAGGGAGATAAAAACAGAAGAGCAATGTGCACTGGGGTGTGTGTAGCAAGATACTGTCTGTATGATGTAGTGAGAGTCGACTGCATGGAAAGAGAGCGGGAGGGAAGCCAGGACAGCTGCTGCGGCAGTGGTCCAGGGGACAATGTGATGTGGCTTTTGGGTCAAAGGAGTAGTAGGGGCCAGTGAATGTATTTTTGAAGTAGAACAGAAAGAGAGAGAGAGAAAGAGAAGGGGGGGGACTAACAGTGAGAGCAGAGAAGTGAAGTGAAGAAGGACATAAAAAGGGAGGAGAAGGGAATAGGAAGGAGAGCGATGAATGAGGATGGATTCTGACTAACTAGGAAGGTGGAACTGTGAGAAGGCAGAGTAGGAGGAACAAGTCTGAGGCCCAGCCCAATGCTGAGCTTTGAGCATATCAGGTTGGTGACAATGGCAAGACCCTCAATGATCATGGGTGTTTCTGCAGACCAGAAGGATGGAATCTGCACATTGAACGTTCAAGCTGTCTTTGGACAGGTGGCTCTGTCCACCTGTGATAGAGATCATGCAAAAATAGCTTTGGGCCATAGCTCTAGTGCACTTACTCTGACACCTTGCCTTGGGAGACAGGAAGAGAAACTGGGACTTTAACTTCAAAGCAAAGAGGTAGAGTTAGACCAGAAGAATGAGATATATTGGAAGTTCAATGGAGAAGTCTTTCAAGAAGGAAAGGAAATCAACTTTGTGAAAAGATTCTGGAAGTTAAGGTGAGAACCGATAATTTCTTTCTAAGTTCAGCTAGATAGAGTGTAATTTTGATTTAACAAATGGGCTCATCATCTTTTGCTGCCTTATCCCCCCACCCGAAGGCTCTGAAGTTTTTAGATTTTCATATCTTAATGGTGTTGAGGTAGAAGCCAGTGTTTATTCATGCAAGGCCTGCATTCAACCCAAACTATGTCCTCACTCCTTTAATATAGTTTTAATAGAACAATAATAAAAGATTAAGGCTTCTAGTGGTTCAAAAATTTGAATGCCAGCTCTTTGACACACTTCTTTAAAAAGTGGGGTTAGGCCTCTTCCTCTTGCCAGGGCCAGGGCTTAATGGTTTTCATATGTGACAAAAGTCAAAGTGAGTGGTATCAATTAAAGTTCACCAAATATGTCTTTCTCCAGGTCTTGACTGGGAACTCTCATGATACTGTGAATCAGAGTCACTTAGATGAACTACAACAGACTTTCATGACCCACACAATTGTGCCAAAAGAAATGTTCATTGTTTTAAAACACAGAGGGCAGTGGTAATTTATCCTGTGGATACAAATATATAGTAAAATATTTGTTCTCTGAAGGGAGTTGTCATAGCAAATGCCCAGACATGTGGAGTGGCTTTGGGACTAAATTATATATAAAAGGTTAGAAAGGGGTTGAAGAGATTCAGAGATAATGTACCTTGAACAGACTTTTAGAGGTAGGCAACACTTTTGTGAAACTGGAAATGAAGCTCAAAGGAAGTGAAGTATGTTTTTGTTGGAAAGGAGAGGAGGATTTCGTTGTTTTTGTTTTTTTCTTCCATTTTGGGAGCCAATTAGCAACACTGCCACCTGCTGTGAGAGGGCGGAGACGCACCCAGCACACACCGTGAGTAGGTGAAATAGTGGAAAGGTCTGGATTCTCCTTTCTGTGAAACAGTCAGTGTAGATGTGTGTGTGTGTAGGGGCGTCCAGATTTGTATGTGGATACTAGAGGTCACTGTGTGCGCCAGTGGAGGCCCAAGGATGACTTTGGATATCATCCTGGATTGCTCTTCTTATCGTTTATTTCCCAGAGCTGCATTCCTTGGGGGTCAGATGGACAGGCCACAGTCATTTCTCTCCTACATATTTGCGTGGTACCTAGGATTCAAACTTGGGTCCTTCTGCTTTCCAGACAGAAGCTTTAATCATTGAGCCATTGCTCCAGCTCCAAACCTAGTATTTTATATACTGAATATACACTAATAAAAAAAGTGAATGTAAGCATGGGAAATGTTTCAATGGTTAAAGTTTATACCTCAAAAACAAAAGGATCTGAGTTCAGATTCCATGTAAATTCTAGGTGGAAATGGCAGTATCCTGTAACTCCAACTGTGAAAAGTGGGTCCTGGAAAACTCTAGAGCAAAGCTGTATGAAGTAGAGCAACCGAGGGTGATTCCCAAATGCCACCCTTAGCTCCACAGGCATACACACCTATGTGTCTTCTTACATACACCCATGTGCACACACACACACACACACACACACACACACATATACACAGTGCATGTATGACAGTAAGGAATTTGGTAGCAAGAACTTGTCTTAAGAGCTTGTACTTGGGGACTCGTGAGATGGATTGGTGAGTAAGGTGTCTATTTACCAATCTGGCAACCTGAGTTGGATCCCTGGAAGCCCAGGTGGAAGGAAAGAACTGACTTCTTTTTTTTTAATTTAAAATTTCTGTGATTTATCAATGTGTACACACACACACACACCTTAGTACTATTACATTGTATTCCATGTGTTTTAGAATATTGTGTCTCCATGTTATTGTGATTCTAGGAATTTAAAAACTTGCCTTCTTAATTTCATAGATGACCGATTCATGATTCAACAGTATGTGCTTTAATCTCTGTGATTTTATGGACTTCATGTAGCTTTTCTTACTGCTAATTTCTAGTTTTATTCCATTGTGTCAGAAAGAATAAAAATTCATTTGTTTCCTGTATTTATTAAAACTTGATTGTTTATATGTATATATATACATTAACTTTATTTTTAATTTTATTATTTGTAAATTTATATGTTTTTATCACTGATTACCTGCCCCCAACCCGAATCCCTTTTCACCCTCCTGATCTCTCTTTCTGCTAGTTTTCCTCCCTCTCCTTATATGTGAAAACAACTAAATTACCTCCAGGATGCTTGCACTAGTTAAGTATTTGAGGACCTGTCAGGGCACAAATGGTCCACCAGGGGGTAAACTGTAGACTATAGAGGCTCCCCCTCTCTTTTGTCCAGCGCCAATCCCACACAATCCCTTAGGGTAGCATCATGTCTGTTGAGATCTTGGGTACCAAATCCGTGACATGCGCAGTGGCTACTGTCTGACATTACCTCTCCAAATCCTCTGACTCGCTCATCCTTACTGTCCCTCCTCTGCAACATTCCCTGAGCCTTGAGATGAGAAGTTGTTTAAGATGTTCTGATGAAAGTTGAACATCCACAGACTCTTTTACTTTGTCTTTTTCAGTTGAGTGTTGAGTTCTCCTTTGATAATCTTACCACTCCCTGTTCTTCCCCTGAGCCTTGTGGAGAGCATGGGGTTGACTTAGATGTACTCTGCATAAGGAGAAAATTCATAACACAACGTTGACTGTCAAACCCATGTCATTTCAGAAACATAAAACTCAACTGGTCGGTCGGTGAGGAGACTGGCCTGATTTAGGGAGAATTATTGCTGGAATTAAATAAGGACCTGGGAACTCAATCTTCCTTCTCAGTGGCTTGCTTGGTTCTAGCACCTTCATCATTTTGTTCCTCCTCTTTGGATTCTTCCCCTTCGTGTCCTCCTTTTGCAGATTCATCTTTGGCAGCTGCTTTCTCCTTCGCTCCCTTCTCTTTTTCACCTCCTCCTTTTCCTCCTTTTTTGCTTCCCCTTCAGAGGGGGACTCATCCTTGGCCTCCTCAGTTCTGGCAGCCTGAGTGGTCTCTTTCATCTCAATGTGCTTTTTATAGATCATAGCTGAGGAAATTCAAGGAGGCAGTTGGAGCGCTGAGATGGGGGTCTAGAGAGAAGGAAGATCAAGAAGTCATAGGAGAGAATGGATGGATGGCTGTGTGACTGCTAGGTGCCCTCCTGCTTCCTCTGCATGTAGGTTGAGAGATCCTGAGGCAGTCTGTGGTCATGATGTCTGGCTAGTGTGGGCCAAGTGCTGGGGCAGCCGAAGGGAGGATTCTGCATAAAAGTAAAGGGGTGGGGGGCAAAACCAGGCTGTCCAGCTGGGCCTCCTATTGTACCCATGTTCCTCTGAGGCTTTCTGCTTTCTAAGAGACCCCAGAGCCTCCTCCTCATTCCCTCTACCTTCCCACCATCCACCTCATCCTACTTATATAGAACTGATTTCTGAAAGTTGTCCCCTGGCCTCCTCCCATGACTCATGTCATAGATACATGTTCTCTGTCTCCTTCTCTCTCCTGTCTCTTTTTTCTCTCTTTTCAAATAAATAAAATTAATTTTTAAAAAGTTTGTACTTGGGGCTGGAGAGGTGGCTCAGGGGTTAAGCCTCTGCCTTGCAGGCAGAAGGTCCTAAGTTCGGATCGTAGACCCCACGTATAGAGACCGGCAGAAGCGGGGGCGGCCTGCGTTTCTGGTCCTGGTGGGCGGAGCCTGTGAATCCTGGGGCAGAATAAACAAGGAGGAGGTGGAGGCGTCCATGGTGGTTCCCGAATTCGCCGGGGTTCTACACACACACACACACACACACACACACACACACACACACATACACACACGCGTACACACGAATACATGCACAATTCAATAAATAATAAATAAAAATTTCTTAAAAAGTTTGTACTTAATGAAATCTGCCCAATAATCTAACTCTAGGCCATGTTTCAACTTAATACTGTATTGAGGATCAAGAGGGAGCAATAAATGGATTTTTCATGTTGAAAATATATAAATGAATTGAATACAAACTGTGACAGCTTAGAACACATCTGTGAAATTTTTAATACCTCTCTCCTTAGAAAGTGGCCTAGTATTCTTGAGTGTGCACTGGAGTTAGCTATTGGAGTAAGGTAGAGTTGACAGCGTGACTTTTGACAGGAGAACTTGAAGATACTGTGGATTTCTCCTTTCTGTCAGGGACTTCTTACTGGGGAAAAGCCAACTGGAATGTGTTAAGAACATTCAAGAAGCTCTATGGAGAGGCATGTGCTGGGAGAAGCAAGGGCCTTGAGCCAGACACTGGTGAGTGGACCTAGAGGTGGGTCAGCCACAACTGCTTAAGATATTTGATTAAAACCTCAGAGGACCCTGTTGAAACATTGTGAAAAGCACTAAAACTTGGGGCCCACAAAGATTAAGAGAAAATAGTATTCGTAGTTTTAGGGTGAAGCATTAGTTAACCTGCAATCACTCAGGACTGTCACTGGAACCCTGGTCCCCAAGTTCTCTTCTCTGGTTCAGGAAACATGGGTGGGTGCAGGTACCTGGGCAGAGGAACCTGGGGCAGGGCTGCCCTTGTGTTTCCCTGTGGCTTTTATCTTCTGGTCATAGGATGAGTTCTACGCTGCCACGATGGAGACTGCATGTCACAGTGATATTCTCAGATCAAGAATCAGTCTTCATCATTCTGAGCTCAGGAAAGGGTCTTCCTCCTTGCCTCTGCTACAGTCTACTGTTAGGTTGCAAATCAGAGGCTGTTTTGCACATTAATTCCTAACAGGACTCCAAGACTGCCACTCTTACTTACTTGCCTTAGGTTTTTTTTTTTTTTATTAAAAATTTAATTATACATTTTAAAAATTTTTTACCAGTTCCCTCCCTCCCCCCTCTTCCCCCTCCCCTTCCCCCAGTGCCTCCCCCCCAATTCCCAGATAGTTCTTTATTGTGTGTGCCTAACTCTCCACTGTGTCCTCCTCTCCAATGACATATAAGGACCCAGTGGCATTTCCATAAGCCCTTTCTCTTGTTCCCCTTAAGCATAAGATCACTACTATGGCTGTCAATCCCTTGCCTCCAGGGGTCTCGGTGCCCTTATCAGATGCTAGACTTTATGAGGGCAACAGTGCGCTGGACATTGCGCAGGGCATGCAAAGTTCCATTATGATTGCTTTGGCCCCAACTATTGTTGAGAATCTTGCAAATCGTTGCTCCTCCCATCCTTTTGCTCTTACAATCTTACCGCCCCCTCTTCCGCAAATGTCCCTGAGCTCCAGGATGGGGAGAGATTAGGCTGTCCTAGTTCTATGTGATTGATATAGAGTCTCTGAAGTTCTGGATTGTGGTTTGTTGATTTTCTTTTGCAGTTTTGCTGCTCCTGCAATTCCCTTCACTCCATTCTGCTGGGCACTGTATGTCACCCCCTGGCCAGAGACAAAAAGCTGTTAAACTGGAGTCTTGTTGTAATAGCACATTCAAGGGTAGATGTAATAAGAGTAGGAAACCTCACTGAGAGAGGGGTCCATCACCCATTTGCAAAATGATTACTTTTTATCTGCTAGACTATATGCCCTCCCCTTCTGGTGAGATCAGGAAAGAACGTCTGTGAACTTAACCAGGTTTCTCATTACTTACTTGCAGACCTTGATGGAGGCCTATTTTCTCTGCTGTAACATGGTCTCCTCTCTCTTTGTTTCTGGTGTGGCCCTCCTAACCCATCTCTCTTGTTCATAATCCTTGCAATTACTGTGTTACATAGGTTTACTTTTGAGTGTCCCAATGTGGGCTGGGTGAGTTTGATACTAGGAGCCACCTATTAGGGAGTACATACGGCGCTTAATTTTCTGGGTTTGGGATACTTCACTTAATATAATTCTTTCTAATGACATCCATTTCCCAGCAAATTCCAGTAATTCATCATTTTTGATGGCTGAGTAGTACTCCATTGTATAGATGTACCACAGTTTCCTTATCCACTCGTCAACTGTTGGACATTTAGGTTGATTCCATGACTTTGCTATTGTAAACAGTGCTGCTATGAACATGGTCGAGCTTGTGCTATCGAGGCGAACCTTTGCTGCTTGGGGGGTTATTCCCAAAAGTGGGATAGCAGGGTCATATGGCATTTCAATCTTTAATTTCTTTAAGAATCTCCAGACGGCTCGCCAGAGTGGCTGTATGAGCCTGCATTCCCACCAACAATGTAGGAGAGTTCCCCTCTCTCCACATCCTCTCCAGCATTTGTCGTTGTTTGTATTGTGGATTTTTGCCATCCTGACCGGGGTGAGATGATATCTCAGGGAAGTTTTGATTTGCATTTCCCTGATGGCGAAGGAAGTGGAGCATTTTTTAAGATAATTGTTAGACATTTTAATTTCATCCCTGGTAAAGTTTCTTTGAAGTTCCAGGGCCCATTTTTTAATTGGGCCAGTGTTTTCCTTGGAGTTTAATTTTCTAAGTTCTTTGTGCACTCTGGACAGTAGAGCTCTGTCAGATATGTGGTTAGTGAAGATTTTCTCCCATTCTGTGGGTTGCCTTTGAGCTCGTGTTACAATCTCTTTATCTGAACAGAAGCTCTTTAATTTCACAAGATCCCAACTGTTGAGAGTTGGTAGCAGTGACTGTGCCATTGGATGTCTGTTTAGGAACTGTTGGCCTAGCCCAACCAGCTCGAGGGAGTTCCCTATCTTTCAACTATGGTTTTTAAAGTCTCTGGCCTGATATCAAGGTCCTTGATCCATTTGGAATTAAGTCTTGTACATGGTGACAAGTACGGGTCCAGCTTTAATCTTCTGCATGTGGAGATCCAGTTTTGCCAGCACCATTTGTTGAAGATGCTGTTCTTTTTCCATTGGATTCTTTGGGCCCCTTTGTCAAAGACCAAATGGCTGTAACTTTGTGGGCTTATATCTGGGTCTTCAATCCTTATCCATTGATCTGTGTGTCTATTTTGGAGCCAGTACCAGGCTGTCTTTATAACTATGGATTTGTAGTATAGACTTAGGTTTGGTATGGTAATACCTCCAGCTGTGTTTTTGTTACTCAGGATTGTTTTGGCTATCCTGGGTCTTTTGTGCCTCCAAATGAACTTTGAGATTGTTTGGTCAACTTCTTTGAAGAATTGCTTTGGGATTTTGATTGGTATAGCATTGAATCTGTATATTGCCTTTGGTAGGATGGTCATTTTTACAATGTTGATTCTGCCAATCCAGGAACAAGGGAGGTCTTTCCACCTTCTGGTGTCTTCTGCAATTTCTTTCTTTAGGGTTTTAAAGTTTTCATTGTAAAGGTCTTTTACCTCCTTAGTTAGGTTTATACCAAGGTATTTCATTTTTTTAGGGGTTATAGTAAATGGCATGGTTTCTCTCAAGGCTTTTTCACTTCTTTCATTCTGGGCATATAGGAAGGCCTCTGATTTTTGCACATTTATTTTGTATCCTGCCACCCTGCTGAACTTCTCAATTAGTTCCAGGAGCTTCCTGGTGGAGTTTTTGGGATCACTCAGGTATAAGATCATGTCATCTGCAAATAGAGATAGCTTGACTTCTTCCTTGCCAATTTGAATCCCTCTTATGTCCCTTTCTTGTCTTATGGCTTCGGCTAAGACTTCAAGTACAATATTGAATAGAAGTGGTGAGAGTGGACAGCCTTGTCTTGTTCCTGATCGAAGTGGGAATGCTTCCAATTGTTCCCCATTGAGCATAATCCTTGCTGTGGGCTTGTTGTATACAGCTTTTATTATATTGATAAAGGTTCCTTCCATTCCTACTGTCTCTAGCGTTTTGATCATAAAAGGCTGTTGGATCTTGTCAAAAGCTTTTTCTGCATCTATCGAGAGTATCATGTGGTCTTGGACTTTGGACTGGTTTACATGATGAATTACATTTATTGATTTGCGTATGTTGAACCAACCTTGTGTGCCGGGGATGAAGCCTACTTGGTCCCCATGAATGATCTTTTTAATATGTTTTTGAATCCGATTTGCTAAGACTTTGTTGAGAATCTTTGCGTCTGTGTTCATCAGGGAGATCGGCCTATAGTTTTCTTTTTAAGTGAATCTTTATTAGGTTTTGGGATTAAAACGATATTAGCTTCATAGAAGGAATTTGGTAGTGTTCCTTCCTTTGCTATTTGATGGAACAGTTTAAGGAGTATTGGTGTTATTAACTCCTTAAATGTCTTGTAGAACTCTGTGCTGAATCCATCTGGTCCAGGACATTTTTTGGTGGGAAGATTCGAGATTACTTCCTCAATTTCCTTATATGTTATAGGACTATTTAAATAATTCACAACTTCCTGATTCAATTTAGGTAAGTTGTGTTTACTTAGAAATTCATCCATCTCTTTTGTGTTGTCAACTTCACAGAGTATAAGTTTTTGAAATATGATGTTATAATTCTCTGGATTTCTTGGGTATCCGTAGTGATAACTCCATGTTCATTTCTAATTTTGTTAATTTGGGTTTTCTCTCTCTTGCTTTTGGTTAGTTTAGCTAGGGGTGTATCAATCTTGTTGATTTTTTCAAAGAACCAGCTTTTTGATTGGTTGATTTTTTCTATCGTTTTCTTAGTCTCGATTTCAGATATTTCTCCCCTTATTTTGCTAATCTCTTCTCTTCTACTGCTTTTAGGATCAGATTGCTCTAGTTTCTCTAAAGCTTTAAGCTGCATTGTTAAGTTGTTTATTTCTGATGTTTCCATTTTTTTGACGTGGGCATTAAGAGCTATGAACTTACCTCTTAGAACAGCTTTCATTGTGTCCCAGAGATTTTGGTAAGTTGTATTTTCGTTATCATTCACTTTCAGGAAATCTTGAATTTCCTTTTTAATTTCTTCCTGAATCCAGTTCTCATTCAGCATCATAGTGTTAAGTTTCCAGGAGTTAGTGCATTTTCTCTTGTTTGATGTGTTGTGGATGTCCAGCTTTAGGCCGTGGTGGTCTGATAGGGCACAGGTTAGAATTTCAACTTTCTTGTATATGTGTAGATTCATTTTGTGGCCCAATATGTGATCTATTTTGGAGAAAGTTCCATGTGCTGCTGAGAAAAATGTGTATTCTTTGGTGCGTGGGTGAAAAGTTCGATAGAGATCTGTGAGGTCCATTTCTTTCAGGGTTTGATTAAGTTCCAAAGTGTCTCTGTTAAGCTTTTGACCTGTTGATCTATCCCATGTAGAGAGGGCGGTGTTGAAGTCCCCAAGAATTATCGTTTGGGGGTTGATTTCTTGCTTTAGACGCTGTAGGGTTTTCTTAATGAATGTGGGGGGGCCCGTATTGGGTGCATATATGTTCAGTATTGTGAAATCTTCCTGGTGAATTGTACCTCTGACTAAAATGTAGTATCCATCCGTGTCTCTTATAATTTTTTTTGGTTTGAAATCCACTTTGTCTGATAGCATAATGGCTACCCCTGCCTGTTTTCTGCTTCCATTTGCTTGTAGAATTGTTGACCAGCCTTTTATTTTTAGAGCGTGCCTATCTTTTGTGGTGAGATGGGTTTCCTGCAGGCAACAGATTGATGGATTGTGATTTTTAATCCAAGTTTGTAATCTGTGTCTCTTGATCGGTGAATTAAGTCCATTAACATTTAGTGTTATAATGGAAAAACTATTGTTAATTCCAGACATTTATTATGTTTAGTAGCTTTTATAAGTATATTGCTTCGCTTTTAATGGTGTTATATTTGCCTTCTGTTCTCCTGGATATGCCTGTTTTTTTCTTCACGCTTGAGTATCATTTCTAGCAGTTTTTGAAGGCCTGGTTTGGTGGCCATGTATCCCTTAAAGTTGTCTTTGTGCTGGAAAATTTTTCTTTCTCCCTCGATCATGACTGATAGTTTTGCAGGGTAAATCAGCCTGGGTTGACATTTTTGCTCATTCAATACTTGAAGTATGTCTCTCTAAGCTCTTCTTGCTTTTACTGTTTCGACTGAGAAGTCATTAGTTATTTTAATAGGTTTGCCTTTAAAAGTGACTTGTTTTTTCTCCCTTGAAGCTCTCATCACCAGTTCTTTATCTTGAATGTGGAGTGTTTTAACTATTATTTGTCGCGGTGTGCTTCTATTTTGGTCGTATCTGTTTGGGGTGCAGAATGCCTCTTGTATATGAATGGGCCTCTCTTTTTTTAGATGAGGAAAGTTTTCCTTGATGATCGTTTGAAAAATTTCCTCAGGGGTGGTATTTTGAGATTCTTGCTCCGGTATTCCATGAATACGCATGTTAGGCTTCTTCAGGGTGTCCCATATCTCTTGGATATTTCTCTCAAGTATCTTTTTGGCTTTAACAACCTCTTCCATTGAGCTGGTTAGTACTCCCACTTTATCTTCAAGGTCTGAAATTCTGTTTTCTGCTTCATTAGTTCTGTTGATAAGACTCTCTGTGGCGTTCTGGGTTGAAGATAACTTGTCTTTTAGCTCAGTTTTAAACTCTGCTTGAGTTTGTTTTAACTGTTCTATGCCAGTTTTTGTTTCTTGCACTGTTTTTCTCAACTCCTCCAGATGTCTGTTGTGTTGCTCTTCAAAGCGATTGATTCGATTATGTAATTCCTCCTGGATTTTCTCTTTCATAGTATTGAACATGGTAATGATCATATTTTGAAAGTCTTTATCCTGGGTGGGGCTTTCTTGGCCTTTTTCCGCGGGTTTGTTCTTGTTGGAGTCTAACATTATGGGATTAATTTCTTCAGTGGGAAATTTGTTTACTTGAGTGTTGCTTCTCATGGATTTGCACTTTGACTTTGGCATTGTCATTTTAACTCTTAAGATCTCTCAATTTCACTAAACTGAATTATTTGGCCTGGGGTACTGGTGGGCAGGGCCTGAACGGGGACTTACCTAGGGCGCGGGGTGAGGCCCGGGTGGACCGCGCGCGTGTCCTGACTGGCGGAGCGGGGTGGGGCGAAAAGGGAGGATGGGCGCGTCGGCGTGGAGCTATTTAACCCGAGGGCAGCTGGGGCGGGGCCGGGCGCAGGGGGAGGTGCTCCTCGTCCCTCGGCCCCCCGCGCGGCTCCGGCTGGATGGTGGGAGTCGGAGCCGGGTCCCCGTGGGCTGACCTGGGGGTCCTAGAGCGCGCGTTGAGGCCCGGCTGGATCTCGCGCAGGCGTCCCGACCGGCGGAGCGGGGGCGGGGCGAAGAAGGGCCTTGCCTTAGGTTTTAACACTTCTGTGCTAGCATAATGGTATAGTTCACTCCTGAAGGGCAAGACTAGAGGATATTATAAGACATACAATACACCCTGATGGGCTCATGTCACAGAGATGTCGGTGATACCTGCACACTGGCCTTCTGAGCAATCCCTATTACCTGCTGTACCAATTTCTGTACCATTTTATTATTCTCTGTTGCTGTGAGACACCACTCAAAGACAAACAACTTAAGGGAGAAAAACAGGATGTGTTCATCTTACAGTTCCAGAGGGATATATAGTGCATTAGGACGGGAAGGACATGGCTGGCTGGTAGAAGCTGGAGGCAGTCTAAGTTAGGTCTTTCATAGAGGCTAAGAAATGCAAAACTGCCAACTGCAAAAACAAACTCTGAAAGTAGGACAAGGCTAATCGAGCCCCACCCCCTGTGACTGCCTTTCTCCAGCAAGGCTCCACCTCTTAAAGGTACCTTCCTAAACAACTACAAATTCAAACACATGAGCCAGTGGGGGACAACTCACATTTCAAACCATGATACCCACACATCTTACTTGCACACAATACGTGACCATCATGGTGAATATAGAATCTGAAAATTAATAAACCTGGGGCTGTGATCTAAAATATCTTAATGACTTCTTTATAATGCATATAAAGTTTAACATTATCATAAAAACAGTATGATGATATAAAATGTCTCTCCTAAATAAAGACTGTCATGATGGGACCAGTTGGCCACAGACACTCAGAAGTTCATCAATGTCTCTCTGATCTCCAAGCAGTAGGAAAAAATTATATGCCTGGACCTTCTCCCAAGCAAAGTGCCCCCAAAGTGATTGCTTCCATATACTCCCAAACATTAAGTCCTCTGCCTTGGCTGCTCTGACTACCAAAGGTTTTTTTTTTAATTTTTTTTATTATTATTTATTCAACTGTGTGCATGTGCGTGTGTATGTGCGCGCGCGCGTGTGTCTGTGTGTGTATGTGTATGTGTCTGTGTATGTGTAGAACCACGGACAAATTCGCGAACCACCATGGACGCCTCCACCTCCTTCTGTCCCGGGATTCACAGGCTCCGCCCTACCAGGACCAGAAGCGCAGGCCGCCCCCGCTTCGGCCTGGCATCTATACGTGGGATCTGGGATCCGAACCCAGGACCCTCCGCCTGCAAGGTGAAGGCTTAACCCCTGAGCCACCTTTCCAGCCCCACCACCAAAGGTTTTGCTAGGGGTTAATATCAACCACAAACAAGTCCCTGGAGGGTTTGTCCTGGGATCTATGAGTGGCTTACATGATATCCATGTGCGTGGTCTACATAAAAAAAAATTCCAGGACAGGGATATAATTTTATTAGTTAATTCTGAGACACCAAGAAAGAAAGTAGAGTGCTAAAGAAAAGCATAGATTCAAGCGCCAAAGTATTCTGCTAAAGAGCCTTCAAAGCCAAAGGAAAGTCAAGCTTAGTGCAGGGAGACCCAGCCTCGCAGACTCTACCTGGTTCTCGGTCTCCTCCCACTTCCCTATATGAGACTTCTCACTTATGAAATTTTATAGTAATTTCTTTACCAGAGATGATCTGATCATTTGATTGTTCTAGAAGACTTGACCAAGCATATAACCTCACTGTGTCGGTCTCTCCAAGTTAAACAAACAATACAAAACAAAACCTGTCTGGGCAGTTTTCCAGGAACAAATCAGATGATTCTTAACCTGTGGTAGGATTAAGGCATACCTTCTGTAAAGCGAAAGTGGCTGTCAAAAATGCAGAAATCTACTTGACTCACTCACATCAAAGCTTAGCCTATTTTAAGTGTTCTGAACAGTGACATTGGCTTTGTACCAAAGCATTGAACTGTGCACACTCGAGTGAGAGAAAAAAAATCCAGAGTACACTTTCACTCAATGCATATTACTTTCAACTATGGCAAAGTTAAAACAGTCTTTAAGTCAAAATGTCATAAGTTATAATAACATTGGTTGCCATTTATTAGGAGAGGCATTGTGTTAAGGAAACAAGGCCTAGATTTGAAGACATGGAGACTTTGAGAATAACATATCCATCTTGCATTCTTTCATAAAACTTGTGGGTCTCAAGCTCTCTCTAAGTGGTGTCAGATCAAAAGTGTGCTCTGACCATGACCTCTTGGGGTATCAACAGATGTTCATATCAGTGTGATGTCACAGAAAGAACATCCCAAAAGCCAGAAATCGAAAGATGGGCTGTATTTCTCATTGTTTCCCTCCACTGAAGCCAGGACTCTGCAGTTTATGTTGACTATTAACTATGCATAGAACAGCCAGCAAGTGTCAACCTTATTACAGATGAACAGTTCACTGCTAATGTACTTAACTCAAGTTCTTCTTGTTCTAATGAATTAACTGCACTTAAGTGGCCCGAAGCTGAGAACTTGTTTGGGGGAAAATGGTTTGGTTACAAATCCCATCTGTACTTACCCTTGGAAAACACTTAATGCATGTACAATATGCAGATCAAGGATTCTTTTCAGCTTCATTGTCTGGCAATGGAATTTTAAAGGAATGTAAACAAGATGTGTGTTTTTTTTAAGACACAGCAATATGCAATGCACGCAGAAGACCATTAGCAATAAGTGAAAATAAAGGTCAGAGCCTCTGTAACTGGGGTCTTTTCTCCCCCTCAGGCTGAGATTTCTGCACTCCATGCAGCTTAATTACTTTGCTTGAGAAAATTCCAGAGGATGACTGCATCTACCAGGAATAAAATCACACTGTAGATGAGCTCCAAAAACTGTTAAATCAAACAACCATTATTTGATTTATCCATACTTTGGAGGACCAAGATACATATGCCAAAACTGATTCTGTGGAGTTGATATCAGATGTGCTGGAAGATCGTCCCATATGCAGTCCATCATGCAGGAGTGACACGTCACTTTAATTGATAGAGAACCTATAAATAAACAGCCATTGAAGTGTTGTGCTTATGAACTAACAATGTCAGAGATGTCTGGAGAGCAAAGATGGTCTAAGGACTCGCAGCAACTACTTTTGGTCAGGCAGCGTGTACCAAAGTCCTCATTTGCTCTGCTCTGGCTTTCAACATGTTCAGCCAGGATACTAGTGTGTGGAAAGATTCACTGTCAATGTCTCTGAAGTGTTAATAAGACACAGAAACCTGGATTCTCTTCAAAACCAAATAAGACCTTCATAACAACATTGTATCAATTTTAACTCAGCAGGTCAAGTTGTCTACAAGTTGGATGGCATCCAGACAGGGAAATAGAGAGTGGTGATTAAAGGATAGAAAAAATTAACAGTTTCTAGCAAAGTCCAGAGGGATTTTTATTATATTCAGACAAAGAGGGGAACCATAGAGTTCTTCACTGGTCATTTTATTTTCAGTGAAAACATGTGATAAATTCATATCAAAGCTGTCCATGAAGAAAATAGTTAACACATCCAGACATACTTGCTTTCATGGGAAGCAAGAATAATGTGTTTTTTGACTTGAAGTTATTTTGATGCTCATTTTTCAGTTTAATCTTTCTTTTATTTTTTTAAATTATTTATTCAATTGTGCGTGTATGCGCGCATACGTGTGTGTGTGTGTGTGTGTGTGTGTGTGTGTGTGTGTGCAGAACCACAGACGAATTCGGGAACCATCAAGGACCGCCTCTACCTCCTCCTTATTTACTCTGCCCCCGGGATTCACAGGCTCCGCCCTACCAGGACCAGAAGCGCAGGCCGCCCCCGCTTCCACCCAGCGTCTATACGTGGGATCTAGGATCCGAACTCAGGACCTTCCGCCTGCAAGAAAGAGGTTTAACCCCTGAGCCACCTCTCCAGCCCCTTAATCTCTCTTTTCTCTGTGCATGTGCACATACATATCTTGGCAGACATGTGGAAATCAGAAGACAACTTGTGGGAGTTTCTACCATGCCAGAGTGAATGATGTGCCAACATCACTATGAGTCAAAATTAAACTATCTGGTTAAATACATATAAAATAATTCCTGTTAAATACATATAAAATAAAAAAAAGAGTGAATGCTGTTTGACCTTCAAACCACATGCTGAATGAAAACTCAACATTGACTATTGTCTCCATTTCAATTTTTCTGAGTGGGTCATCCAAGTATTTTGAATTTAATACAGACAATCTTTCTTCAAATCTTGAATTGATAAGAAACTCTACTTTCCTCTTTCTATATCTGTGAGTCACAGCAGCAGCATAGAGTGAATCTTACAGTAGAAAATCCTTTAAACTAGAAGCTCAGGTGGGCTTGATCCACAAACAATGAATCAAATGTTCACTGTGTTCCAATGGCTTCTTGAGTCTCTGCACTCTTTAAAGTGCTCTCTGGTGTGTTCAGCTCATCTTTAACCATGTTCCAAAATGTTACTCATAATTTAGTCAAGAACACTTAGCAATTTCATAAAGTTTTGAATTCTGGTTCCAATATTAACTTTCAGAAGATGTGAAATATTAACATGTCTCATGTAAATGGAAAGGATATGAATCCATACACACAGCAAATGTTTTCCTTACTCTTTCCATTTAATCATTAATGTTTTATTCTCTCATGTCCATTAATTCTTGTCATAACAAACAGACATTAAGCCTCTTCTTACTCACTGACAATGTCGCCTATGGAAATGATAAAATTAAATAAGACGGAAGACACTTTTACACAGCCCTAGCTGGAGTCCCGGAAAGTCTGAAAGCTCCCTACAGGGACAGAATTTATAATGCACTGTCACTGCCTCTGAACACACTCTCCCAGACGCCCATGATTTTAGCAAGAGAATAAATGGCCACAGGCAGGGTGAAATTATGTGCATCTCCCAAAGCATCCATGGACCTAATTCTCACTCATTTCTACTGTTCCCATTTCCCTTTTCACCTCTTCCTTTTGCATCCCTCACTTCTGCATCTTCAAACTTCACATCTTTTACCTCTCCTTCCTGAGGTGTTGATTGCCTGCAGATCCAGCCCTTCTGGCTGGATGCACCTGTTCCCTTTGTTTCTGCTCTCTGCACACAGGTTGGCTGACGAGTAGGTGTAATGAGGACTGCGAAGCAGCTCTGTCCATTGTTCTATATCCATCCACTGTTCAGCCTGCTGTTCCTGTCCTAATCGGCGGTCCTAATTTAGAAACCATCTCACATGTTTCCTGTCGATGCAAGTTTAAAGCAAAAGGACATACTGAAAAGTTTGCGAAGTTGAGTTTGATGTAACATGCATGACGCCACATTGATCTCTAACTCAAGGTGATACATTAGTGCAGTCTATCGGTCCCTCTATCAGAGCACCGCTGCTTGCATTTGTTACCTTACAGTTGCCGTGGGTCTGCAGCTGGGGCATGGTTATTTGAAATCTCTGCTCAAGATCTCACAAGACTGCAATCAAAGCAGCAGGCATGGATGAGTTCTTACCGTGGCTGGGGTCCCCTAACTCACATGGCAGCTGTAGAATTAACTTCCTCCTGCTCTCAGGGGCAAGAAAGGCCCAGCTTCTCAAAGCCCTGCTTTTCCTCCATTGATGATTCAGCACATGGCTCTTGTGTCCTCTAAGATCAGCTGGAGAACTTTCCTCTGACTCTTTCTCTGATGGTTAATCTTGCTAACTTGATTCAGCTGAGACATGTCTAGCAAAGAATTAGTGAAGGACACCCTAAGGCCACTCACTGAGGGCATTTCATGGAGGATTAATTCAAGGGTCCCAGTTGTCAGCTTGACATAGTCTAGAATCACCTGGAAGAAGGGCCTCTGGCCATGCCTGTAAAGGTTAACCTGATTATCTTAACCGAAGTGGAAAGACACATCTTAATCGTTGGCAGGACCACCTCCTAGGCAGGGAATTCTGGACTATATAAAATAGAAAGTGGGAACTGAGTCTATGCACGCTTTATTTCATGGCTCTCTGCCGGGGCTGGGATGTGATGTGACTTGCCTCCTAAAGCGTGTGCAGCTGTGACTTTTCTACCACAAGCGACTGTAATTGGGAAGTATGAGCCAAACACACTCTTTCTTCCTTATGTTGCTTTTGTGAGAATATTCCTTAGCAACAGCAGGGAAGAAACCCAAGATAAGGGGAAGGCCTGCCATGAATCTGGACAGACCACGGCATAGACTAGGGCCAGAATGTATGGAAGGAGAAAAAGGACAAGACCTGTGAGCTCACACAGTTTTGCTTTCTGGCTTCCATGAGGTGATCTGCTGTGCTTCACAATAGCCTTTGAAACCATGAGCCAAAAACAAGTGTGTGCAACCTGTCAGGTGATTCTATCAGCTATTTCCCATCAACAGAAAACTAGAAGTGAAACCTTGCTTGGCATTTAGACCTTCTTGGCTTATCTGACTATATCCGGGTCAACACAGGAGGAGCCCCTTATTAAATTTGAAATTTAACTTTACTACATCTACAAAATGCCTATACCATATGTACCTTGTCATGGGAATGATATCTCAACACTTTTGTTTGTCCTTCTGGTCAGAAACAAGCTACCCCCACACTCATGGGTGTGGATCACTGGGGATCATCTGAGAAATTTCCCATCCACAGTGCAGAAGAAGCGAGTTTCAGTGACTTTCCTGTTCTCTACAAGCTGTTCTTGTGGTCAGGGTCCCTTCCCCAAAAGACACATGGCTGAGTTCTACTGTGCACGCTCCAGTGTCCATTTCCATAACTAATTCCCACCTGCTAGCCTCAACTTCTTTGCTCAACTTTAAGGGATGCACACTCAAGCTATATCCTTCCCTTACTCCAATCTTCCTCATGGTTTGGAAAAGTCAACTACGCCAAATCAGAAACCTTACAACAGTGTTCTGTTCTCTAATCTCAAATGCTTATCTGTCGTGTCATTTCACCAAGTGTTCTGGTTTAGAGTGCCCAGAGTCCTACAGCTATTCAGCTGTTTTCCAGATCATCCACACTTCTCTGCTCATTCATCTCCTGAGCTAACCTGCACTGTCTGACATAGGCAGCTTTCCATGGTTACAGAGTCCCAAGGTCACTTACAAGGTTTGGGGTGAGAGGTTATCTTGCACAAGAGGAATGGTAATTGTGGTTGGTCCACAGGTACTGATCACCTTATCTTTTGTGGCACAAGATGCTTTGGGACAGGTGGGCCAGACAGCAAATAGCAAGAAACAGAATGAATCATGCTTAGCAAGCATTTTAGATTTCTAACAAGCTCAAACTTTTAAAACAAGATTTTCTATTAGTGTTTTTCTAGGGAGCTTAAAAATGCACCTACCATCACCTTTCTACAGAACCATCACTTTTCTACTTAACCTTCACATAATAAGTACTTGATAATTTTAAATATCATTTTGTTTCAAAGTGAGGAAGAACTCTTTCCCAAGTCAGTTTCTCTTCCCATTTCTAAAGAAGGAAATTCTAGGCAAGACTAAAATATTCTGGGACTCAAGAGTTATCCATCACAAAGTTCCTTAGTCATTATTCTTTCTTCTTAGCTTTTGTTTCTTCTTTTAAAAAATCTAATGCAGCATAAAACCACATCTTGTTGAATGACACAAAGCATTATGAAAAACACAGGGGTTCTGAGCAGGTAGCTTAGTTGTATGGCAATGTGATTACATTGTTTTGAAGTTTCATTACTCTTTTGTCTGGATGAATATGAAACCTAGAATTTTAACGCAATGAAGGCTGACATTGATGACCATACAGAGGCTATTCCAATTTGCTGATAAAACATGCTCAGTGATGCCTCTGAATCTAAGTCATATGTAGGTTTCCTGCCTGTGAGCAAGATTTTCCAGTAATGGTGGATGAGCTATTTTCTGGCCATTGCCATTCAACCTTATCATCCAGTAATGTCTGTGATCCCATAAGTTGTCTCAGAACTCAGACCTGCCCTTCCTATACCCACAATGACTAGAAGATCGACAGAGCATGGAGAATCTGCATGTCACTAAGTCTAGGTGGGTATAGCTTTCAGACATTCAGAGTACAGTCCATCTCTGCCTCAGAGCTGTCTCTGAGAACTGACAGTCCATTCCGTGCCTGACTTCTGCAAAACCTTTGACAAGATGTAAGGAGGTCTGAGTGGAAAGGCGAAAAGGATACTGAAAAACACCATTTCTTTCTTGATGCTTTTCGAGCCTCAACACCATGTGGAGAAATCTCCTTGATGCACATGACAACATAATATCTTCTAATTGCATCTGTTATGTCTTTGTACACAGAGGAAAAAAATATTCCTTACAGAAGGACTACCAAATTGCACACATTAGAACAGACTATTCAGGTATGAAAATAGGTTTGTTTGCTTGCTAGGGAAGGAAGAAACAAAATTATTTTTGTTTTTATTTGGAGATTCTTATCACATGGGCCTAAAGAAATGGACTCGGTAATTTTGTAGGCATTTTGAAATATATAGTTCTTGGATATTTGTAGCAATATGTCAGTGTGGTGATAAAAAAGTTTCTGCAAGTAAACAGTGGGCGAATCTACATCATGTACTTCAGGTGGTATTAGAAGACAGTTAAATAATTTTTTTTCCTGGATTTATTGTGTGTTTACCACTTTTAGCTATGCAAAGTTGACAAGAGCTGTGAACTATCATGGAATATGGTAAGTGTATGGGACTACCTGTCTTCATTATCTGTCCAAATTTGATGATTTGCATTTCAAAAATAGTGAATAAGACATTTGTAAGTCCCCTTCTCCCCATGCTCTGATTCCATGAAGAAGATATGAACTAAATAGAGCTTTAAGGAGCTCTTGATCATTAAAAAGGTCATTTGCTAATCATTCACCTGTCTTACAACTGTATCTAACTCATTTCTTCTGTTTTTCCACTTAAACAGTAATTTTCAGTAACCAGCATAGTTCAGATCCCTTGATAAATGGTAAGTGGACACACAAGCAAACACATTTTGTTTCACACAGAGAAGATGCTGCCACATTCACAAGACACACCTTTCCTTCCTGAGGGAACAGATCGCAGTGCCCTACTCTTGCTCATTGTTCTTGCTTAAGGCAGGGGATGGGACTTTTATCTTGATTCCCAAAGGAAAGCTTTCATCCCTCTTCAGGGAGCTGTACCAGATGGGAATAGAGCTTCCAGTCTCTGTCTTATGAAATATTTTGAACCAACAGACTTTCTAGATTCCCATCTCCATTCATTTTCTGTACTTATTAAGGGCCTGAAATTCTGTAACATACTATGCAAAAACTCCACAGAGAGGTGTTTTTTAATCAACAATACAGTGTAGGATAGATAGATAGATAGATTTCAAATAGAAACTGATCTCACATAGCTTCTTTCTCATTGACTGTTCTGAATTCACCATCAACCTTAGAACTAGGCAAGACTTCATAGTGTTTTTGAAAGAGGGAAGTAAAATTGTGTTTCTGTGTATCCTGTGGTCACTGCAAAGCTCAGCACTAAGGCACAGGAAATGTTCCGATTTCTCTTGGACTTGATACAAAGTCTCAGGACAGACTAAGTGACAGAAAGATATGCAACAAGTTGTACAAGTAATAATTAAAATGAGGTTTCCAGTCTGTGGTGGGTGGGAACATCAATTAACACTCTCCCAGAAAGACAAGACAGAGACTTTGCCCCTCCTCAGCTCTTTCCTTCATGTTCCTTAGCCATAATTAAAAAGTGATTAACTGTGGTGAATTAAGAGCTTTTGCACTCAAGATAAATCATTCACACTGTTATGCAGTCCACAGTAAATTATTGGAAATTTCAGCAGCTTCCCTGCGTTCATCATTGTCAAGCAGTATTTCTATTATCTAACGGAAATGCTATGCCACTATGTAAACTTTGTTCATGTCTTCCCGTGGCTTCAAACATGAAAGTGCAACTTTTGCAGAATCTACAAGACCATTCTAATGTACACTCCTGTCTGAATCCACTGCTCTCCTGCTGACCCTACTATTTCATAAAAATAGATCCAAAACATGAGGTTTAGATATCAAGTTTCCATGTCTCCCATGATTACTATGTCTGGACAAAATAATAAAGCTCAGCGTGCCACCCATAGCATGCCCCTAGTGATTTTTCTCTTCTGAAATTGGCCACGGACACTTCTTCCCATCACTAGTTTTACATGTTCTAAATAAGATACTCATGTCTCATTATCAGTTGCTACAATAACAAAGGAACCCAAAAATCACACTTTTTTCAAATGAAATTTTTGAAGTCTAGAAAGCAAATGATAGAGAGTAGCCAAGTCAAAATTGGAGAACTGCACATCCTACAGTCACAAATGACGCAGTCCATAGCGAAATGATTCTACTAATTTTGCTTTATCAAAAGGATTTAGTATCAAGCTCTGTCTTATTCTTGATGAAATAGCTAGTATAGATCTTTGTGAGTTTGGAATAATAAACTAGTATGTCTTTAATTACTCATTGCCTGCTTCACTTATTAAATCAGTATATAACAAAAGCTGATTGGAAAGTAGATTAGATGTTGCAAATACACAAAATGTACATGCTGTCCTAAGATAGACTGGAAGAAAACCAGACTGAGATGATTTGGGAAAGTCTGAAGTTCACAAGAAATGAGCTAAAGGAATCCATATATGATGGTAGCTCTCTTATTACCCTTGTCCTCCATAGAAAAGATGCCCAAGGCAAGTGAGATACATAAGTTTTAAGGAAGAGCAGACTTGTTTTGAAGAAGGAGAAAGAGCACATTAGGCATAAAGTTGTGAACTGAAAGCAGAGGGTGGAGTGTGACTGCTGTCAACACTGGAACAGGGCAAGAAACCAAAAGTGTTGTCAGTGTAGAATCCATTGCATTGATCAGGAAAACTTTATGTCTGGTCACGCCATGAAGAGGTTGTTTAAGAAGCTTGAGAGGCAGCTAAAATGTTTAGTCATTTATACCACGGACGGACACATTTGGATGGCTTGCTGGGAAGTACAAGAAAGATGATGCAAGCTTCAATATTTGGTAACAACTTCAAAGAAAAATTCACAAGGATTTAGAAAGGGCAGAAAGATAGGCAACTGAGGCCCGTAACTTTGAGATGCTGACAAATTGTGGCCTTGAGAATGGCTCACTGAAGTGCAGTCTTGATGAAATAAATCTGAGGAAAATTCAAGGAACTGCACAAGAGAGTCCTGAATAGGCCATTAGCATGAACTGGACATATACTCAACATATTAGGACTATGATAACTGACTGGACGTGTGTGTGTGTGTGTGTGTGTGTGTGTGTGTGTGTGTGTGTGTGTGTGTGTTTTGACAGAATCCATTTATTATTTGTGCACCAGATACTTCCTGAATGCCAGAAGAGGAGATAAATCAGAACATATATTCCAGAAAAAATGTGCAAATACAGGAACAGAATCACGTAGGTGGTGGCAACCAGTACAGAAAGCAAGGGAATGGAGTGGAGTGCTGTACTATATAGGATGTTTTCCCCTGGGAAGGGGCATTTGAGCTGACAGGAGAAGACAGCCATGTTATAACATGGGAGGTAAATGTGTCCTTAACACAGGAGAGTGTTTGCTGTACCACAGAGAAAAGACCATCATCAGCCTGGTAGAAAAGTAAGGCAGGGTGTAGCAAATAAAAGGAGGTGCAACTTGGACCTTTGGGCATTCTGGTCCATGTGCAGAAATTTAAATGCCATTGTAGGAACAACTGCAAGTTGGTGGTAATGAGTACTTTAAAGTGGCAGGGTTTTTAAATAGATGCAAAAGTCTTGTTTTCAAACTGATTTCAAACTGAAAGAGGAAAGCCAAAGGAAAGCTGTGCTTTCTCCATCTCCCATGATACAAAGGGTGGGAAAGATGTCAAGAAGACTCTAGAAAATTACAACTTTCACACAGGGATAGCACCGAACAGTCAGAAGGGTATCTGGGTGGCAAATGGGGACAACAAACCAAACTTAAAGTAAAACTGAAGCCATTTTCCACTTACTGAAACAGGATAAGCGAGAGATAAAAGAAAAAAAACACATTTTAAAAAGACAAAACTATAGAAGAGGAGCCCACAAAGATCTAGAAGACATAGCACAGATGAGGAAAATCACCACCTTGATTGTACCTCCCCCACCTCCCCCACCAAAAGTTCCAGAGATCTACAGACAAGGGCAGGAGAAGAAAAAACCAGTACTGATTCGAAGTGGAGAATGTGCCTTAACCTAAGCATGGTTTTGGGGTGGGTTGGGAGGGTGGGTCCTTAGTCACAGATCTCAACAAAAACCTGTGATGCACAGACTGTGTGCCGAGTCTAGACAGGGAGGGCCAACTTCTCCCATGGTCTCCAACCCTGTAAGCAAACAGAAGACTCCTGGCTGCAACAGGAATCCCCAGAGAGGATTTGGTTAAGATGGAATTTGGAGAAGGTCCTTGAGGCATGAGAAGGGGAAGGGAGGAAGTGTCTTATGTACTTTGGAATGATGAGATCCCTGAAGTTTGTCTTTCCTGGAAGAAAAGGAAGGTCTGTTTCCATCTAGCAGACCAGCTGGGTAAAGAACCAGGAAGTTCTGTGACAGCCTAATGAATTTAGCTTTGATTCTTTGTCATTATCCCAATGCGTGAAAGATCAGAACAGTCCCTATTAGCAAATGTCTTCGAGGCACGTTAGCAAATGCCAGGCAAGGTACCTATGTCAGTCATGCAAGTGAAAGCCGTGAAGATGGGAACAATGAACAGCAGCAGCTGGAACTTGCTTACAGATTCAAAGTTGCTCGATGTAAAACCTAATGTGCTGAGAAAAGAAGATAATTCCCCTGATTTCCAAGGATCCGGGTTGCTTGGCATTAACTAAGATGGGGAAGAGGTAGGGGAAATAATTTAGGAATTTATGTTTGATCATTCATTTGGCCTTGTCTAATTGCATATGTTATGGTTTGAATGTGAAATGTCCCCATAGGCCTATGTTTGTTTTTGAACACTTGATCACCATCAGGCAGCGCTGTTTGGGGAAGTGGAGGAACTTTTGGGAGATGGAATCTAGGATGCAGGTCTCTAAGGACCTGTCTGGCCACCTCCTCCTGCTGACATGCCTTCCCCAACTGCATCCATGACTTCCTGATCACAATTGAATGATCTGGCCAAACCAGAATAAAGCCAGAATAAATTCTCTCAACCTTAAGTTTCTTTTGTGGGGATATCTTCTCACAACATAAGGAAAAAGTAACTAATATAAATTGTATATGCAGCAATGAAGCCATGTCTGTACAGTTTAGCCAGCATACAGCAACCTAAACCAGGGAGCAATGCTTACTGTGATGTGTGTCATTTTGTTGGAGAGTCCTGTATCTACCTATTCATCAATAGAAAAGTTTACAGTATCTCAACTCATTGTCCCATAAATCAGGTGTCTATATATCAATATTTTTAATATTGAAGTTCTTATCAAAACATTAATTTCTGACATTTTTCCTATATATTAGTATGTTCTTTATTCTGCTAATATACTCTGAGCATACATGAGAAGGTATAGCAGCTTTCCCTCTTCCCCAGATCTGATTTCCACGTGTGTACTATGGCAGATTCTCTCTCTCTCTCACTCTCTCTCTTTCTCACTCACTGTCTCTCTCACTCTCTCTCTCTCTTTGTTGTTTCTCATAAACTCTTATATGAACAAAATATTTAACACAATAGTATTTGTATCCATACATTCTAGAATATTATTCATCAGTGGATAGTATAAAGTAGACTTTGGTAGCATGAAGTAACAGCGATAACACCATTTTATTCTGATCTAGCCTTTGATTCCATTTTGTGTCTGTTTGGTCATTTTTCAGCCATTCCTTCCTCCCCATCAGAGAGCTTATCATGACTCTGACCAGATATATCACCAAAATAACTCTAGGATGCGATGTATAATCAAAGCAATTTCTGTAAATAACCGAAACACATGCAAAATAACTACTGCAGCAAGTTCTCTCTGACCTAAACCTGATTCACCTATTATTGTGATTTTTTTCCTTATAAGCTTCAAAATTCCTAAGGTTCACTACCGAGAGACTTTTGAGGCATAAGCCACTCTAAGTCACATGTTGAATCAACAAAAGAACCTTTTCCTCTTAATTGCTTGCAGCGTGGTGGTCTGTACCTTTCTCACATGAGTACAAGAAATTTGGATTCAGCTGGGCTTCTGAAATTAATAGGTGATTTTTCATCCTAGGCCACCTATGTAAAATGTATGCAGAAAAAGGACTTAATATCTTCCAAGATCCTTCAACCTCTTAATGATCTGAGTTTACACGTTCAGTACTGCATACTCGGTGCTCAACTGGAGTCCAAGTATTCTCAAAGTTATGGCTTATGTTAATGAGTTCGTAAAGTCAAAGCCCTCTGCATATTTGGTAAAGGACTGGGTGCTGTTTTGGTGCCGTAAAAGGAAAAGCTTTAGGCAGCCATTTCCTCCAGTTAAGGCTTAGGAGTTTGCACCTATTCCACCTTGGCCGTGAGTGCTGCTGTTCTTGTCCATCTTGGAAAGTATTAGGAACTGGGAGCTGTTCTCCTGCCTGTCAGAGTCCTAGCAGCATCCCCAGGTAACTTTGCTTGCTAGTGAAACTAACCCCTTATTCCCTGTCTGTACTGCTCTGTGTTTTCTTACTTTTCAGCACAAATACAAAACAAAGCAAAAAAAAAAAAAAAAAAAGACTCAGGAAAGAAAGTAATCTGGTGGTTCATTTCCATGTTTGCTAAAAAATGATGGGGTAGAGACTCCTTTCTCCTATATATGGGGGTCCCAACAGTTCCTACTGCGGGGAAGGGCTGTGTTACAGCTAAAGGCCACCATGCTGATAGATTGAGATAGTAGCTGTCTGGGATTTTAGAGGGCTGTGTTACTGTCTAACAAATACTGAAGTACTAAAGTCTTACACCAACTTTGGGTATTTCAAGCCTTGAATGGTTTATATTCTCCAATGTCTTATAAACCTACTAAAGGAAGTACACACAGATTGTCGCCCCATTTCATAATGAAAATGTTGAAGTCACAAGGTTTAGCCTAAGGAGGAATGTCACACTGTTCTGTATTGAAACAACCTGTTCTGACAAATCCTTAAGTACAGGCAATTGTTATCCCTTACCTGATTTTGAAACTATTTTGTCCAATTCTCAGCACAGGAAGCATCCCAAGAAATGGCATATTTGTGAATTCCATCTATTTCACCATCCACCAAGTCATACTTAAAGCCACAGTTTTTCTGAGGAGGATTTAGGAGACAGACAGATAACAGAAAAGCAAAATGAATTTCGACCATATCTGGGAATTTTCAGGACAGGGATTGCTCCATGCCATGAGTTTGCCGTCACTCCATTAAGTCGGTGATAATGACTTAGCACAAATTTGAGCAAGGCACTATATGCCCAGTTCTGTGATTGGTGGGTGAAAAATGATAAGTGCTCTTTTGCCAAGTCCAGTCCTCAGTTCCCGTCTACCGGGAAGAGCCTTGACATACAAAGGCCATCCCGGGGCACCTGTGCATGACCCCTTTTTTCCCACTCCTCCAGAGTTATAGTGTTTCATCCTCTCTTGGGGTTTCTGGGGTCGGCTCTCTGGCAGGTGTGCGTCCTTACCCAAGGCTCCTCATATGCAGAACATTCTCCTAACTTAGGACTCAGCCAAGTTTGTTTCTTTTTCATTGACTTTAAGGAACTTTGGGATTCAAAGAATAAAGTAGGACATGCAAATGAGAAGCAAGAGAGTGAGCCAGAGGGTAAACGCGAATAACTGGTAAGGAGGCACCATGGTTTCCTTACCAGGAAGTACTGCAAACTATGAACTTTTTAATTTTCACCAGCCTCCAGCACGTGGGCACGTGATTAGCCGTGGAGCCAGGTGAGGTTCAGCTGCCAACCTTTTCCTGTCTCCTGAGGCAGCATTAGTGTCGCTCTGTCCCTTATTCTGTCCTAAGCGTGAAGGAGGAAGAAAAGCTTCTTTCGTCCTTTTGCAGGAAGCAAAGAAATGAGTATCTCCTTTGGGGGATTTTGCTGGTGTTTCATGTGTATGTGTCTATGTGATGCATACATGCAGAGACACACACATGTGTGTATAGGAGAGTACAAATATGAGTGTCCATACATGTGGAATCCCAAGTGTGGAATCATCTTCTTTCATTCTTCTTTTTATTGCGCTTGAGCCTGGGTCTAGAATGTGTGACTAGGGCTAGTCTGTGGAGGGTGCTTGATCTGAGAACTCCCAGGCTCTGCCTTCCAAAATTAGAATTATAGGCAGGTCACCAAACCTGAAGGACATTTTGCATGGGATCTGAGAATCCCAACACTGGTCTTTTTGCTTTAACCACTGAGCCATTGTTTCAGCCCTAAAAATTTTACTTTTTATGGGGACTATCAGGGTATTTCCAGATCGAGGATTTAGGACACAATTAAATGGAAAAACTCTGTATTATTATTAAGAATAACAGTTCTCTCAATTAGCTCTCATTATTTTTCTATAAGTTCAGTGATTCCCTTCCCTTGCTGAGGCCTGTTAAAGTAACATATCCACAAAAGCTTTCATGAGATTTTCTGAGCCTCTTAATTATTTGGAAGTCATTGCCAATGGCAATGCCTGATAGTCTTCCCTTGTCAAGGCTGGAACAAGAAAAGCCTCAGCAGGTACTTCCAGGTGTACAATCTTACTGTCTCCTTGCTCACCAAAATTAGATGCCTTCTAGACATAAGGTAGTTAAAGACTCAATTAGTGCTCACTCTGACCCTTCAGGAGACCCTTCCAGCCCCAAACATACACCACTTCCCCTGCCATCCTCTCTAACTGGTAAAGCCAGGTAGGCAAAAATCTGCCTTAGGTCTTCTTTGATGTCATATCTCGGCCACATCAAAGGTCAATAGTGTCTAAGTTATTCATAGTTTTTAATGCCTACTACTCATGTCTTGTTTTCCTCAAACTCAGTTTGTTTTCATCCCAAAGTGGCAGTCTTTATCGACTCGCCATTTATCTATTTAGTCCCATAATATGCTAGACATGTTTTCTTTGAATTAGGGGCATGAAGATGCTTAGGCATCAACCCTAACCATGAATCTGAAAGTCTAGTGGAAGGAAGACCAGATTCTAGTAAAAATTAAAATTCAAGTGGCAAAAGAAAATTTTGAGGTGCTGTGAAAACAGCGACCAGTATAATTCACATGGCTCCCTTGCAGCAGGAGTAGAAGACAGCTGAGAAGGAAATTACAAATGAATAGGAAAACCAGGAAAGGCCATGTGGGGTGAAGGCGAGGAACAGAAAACATGGGTGTAAAGAGGTGGAGACCCAGGGAAGAAAACAGAAATCTGACCTTCAACCAAGTCCCACTCAGCATAATGCATGTTTGTTAATACAGAACAATGGTTCTCAATATTGTTTTACAACCCAGATCCACTTGCAAAAGGAGACAAGAGGTCGATGGCAACAGTAGCACTGCAATTTGCAGCATGCAGGGGTCAATCTACAGCTCTGCAGGCAGAAACATCAGGGCTGAAGTTTAGGAAAATGCACAGATGCTGCCAAGGAAGACTCACGGTGATGTCTTACCTTGCTTATTAAATTTATGATAAAAAAGCACAGTGTGAGAAAACAGAAATACAAGTTTCAAAGCACTAAAAGAAGCCTGTTCACGAAGAGGAAGAGCAGAGAAACAGCGATTGTATCCTGTTTAAAATATATGCTTATAAATACAGTGATTCTATCTTCAGTGCCCATGTGGAGTGTAAAAAAAATATTTATTTTTCAAATCATTCTTTTGGATAGGATCCTTAAAAACTGTCCCTGGGACAATGAGGATTGGACATCTTTTAAGGTAAGTTGTTAATAAAGTAGTGAAAGAAAAGAGGTAGTGGTTTTGAAGAATCAGTCTCAATTGAAATGAGAATTTTTCTCTCATTAGCTTTAACGCTGAAAGGAATGATTCTGTAACTTCCCCTGGAGATTCATTACCATATGGAAGAGTCACTGCAGAGGGAACAGTCAGAGGACAAAGAAAGATGTTCCAAAACATGAAGGTCTCTGCAACAGCTCTTTTTTTATGTCATTTTGTGCCTCCATGATTGCAGGAGCCACACAGTGATCAGACAGTAAATTTTGAACCAATAAAAACCAGACATTTCACAGGGCATGTAGCTTCCTCTGGGAAGCTGTGACACGGAAGGTCAAGGAATTAAATACTAGACCTGGATTTATACTAGAACTGACTGTTTTTATGGGCAATGTAGTGTTTATTGGTATGCTAAGATAAAGTTAATCAAGTCTTGGGCTTCATGGAGGGGATGACTTTCCCTCAGAGTGAAACAGGATCCTTCTCACATCACTATAGCACACAGACAATGCTTTCACTTAGATTCTTCTCCTTTAGCAAGTAACACTTGATCAATACCCAGCCTCTTAAGAGAAATTGAATATGCAAATGTTACACTGTGTGAGGTTAGCAATCCAAGCATTTTTCATTCTTAAACAATCTCTTACAATGCAGGTTAAATCATCTCTGTACTGAGTCTCTGTGGTGTACAAAGCAGCACCTCTAGCATCTGGTTGGCCTTCACTATTTCTAGTCATCTTCATGGCCTTCAATTCCAACTCACAATTGGGATATTATACATTTTAAGAGTGGACACATAGCTAGATGCATATTCCTCAATCTAGGCCTGAATTATCGGTGACCTCAGAGAATAGAGCAAGGACAATTTTGTGTTGATAATCCACAATACGTTTTCTGTTTGAAGAAGCCACAATCAAATTTTGGTTTGCATTTCACAATAATGGGGGTACCATTGCACAGCTAATTACTGATTGTTTTTAGGGAGAAATTTTGGGTTAATTTAACTTTCGATTGTCAATAGTGCTAAAGGTGAAGAGCTTTAAAGACCACTAAAGATCATAAGGAAATACTAGAGTTAAGATCCATGGTCACTGAGTCTCTATGTGACCTTTGCCAATTCTTCAACCAGTCTCAATCTCGGTAACTTCCTTCATAGTGTAGGAATAGTAACAACTTGAAATGTAGATAAAGCTGGGCTTGACCAGTGGTTCTAAGTTGGGCCAAGTGTAGTGTGGCAATGTCTGTAGACAATTTTAATTGTCATACCAGGGGAATGGGTGCTGCAGAGATCTAACTTCAGAAGTCAAGGATGACATAATCATATTATAGCATACAGAATAGCTTCCTACCAACACTACTACCCCCTTCCATTAAGAAAACCAAAACTTAATTCATACAAAGTGACTACAATTCTGTGTGGCAGAAATGAAGAATGGTGATTGACATGGACTGAATCACATGCCCTATATACACGTGGATGTGAAGCCGAGACACCAGAACCTCAGAATGCAATTGTCTTTGCAGGTGATGTCTTTAAAAGAGTGACTAAGTCACAGTGACGCCTTCCAGTGGCTGGTATCCATAGCAGATGAGGAGATTAGTATGCAGAGATAGAAGTGGAATTGCCTTATGAAGCAAAGACCATGCAAAAAGCCAATCTCTGCAAGATGAAGAGACAAGCTCAAAGAAACCAAACCCACTAACATGCTGACCTTCAAAGTTTGGCTTCCAGAACTTTAAGGAAGCAGAACTTTGAGGTGTTTAGACATCCTGATTTGTACCTTGTACAGAAGTCGAACAAACTTGTGCAGTAACCATTATTATCATCATTTTTGTTATTAACAAGTATTTGCTTTGGGGCTAATGAGATGGTTCAGTAGGTAAAGGCATCCATATACAATGTGACATCCTGAGTTTGATCCTTGAAGCTCACATGGTATACAAAGGTAACTTATTTCTAAAATTCATCCTTGACTTTTACATGCATGCCGTGAGACCCAGCCTCAAAAGAATAATGTGGAAGAGTGATAGAGGATAATCGCTGATATAAAGCTTGGGCTCCACATATCTAGGCAATACATGTGCTTCTACCCTTGCACACATGTGTGTGTCTGCACACATGCAAGCCCACATATACACACGCACACACTCACATGCACACGCACACATGCATGCAGCTCCCCATGTACATGAAAATAGGAAAATAAAAGAAAAAGAAAATTGTGCAATGGTAAAGCCAAATTGTGTCTGACAAAAATTTGATAACTAGCACAATGCTTAGCAGTACTAGGAATTATAGTGCTGAGAATTCAGTTATCATTTTACCATGTAAAGCTGAGTCTCTATTTATATACTCCTTTGGCCCAAATTGACCACAGTTGATGCTGAGAGCCATCTAAGTATCTGCTGATGTGACAGGTTCCTGAGAGGATCTGCTGAACACAAAACTTGCAGGCAGACATTCTCATTAAAGCTTTTCTGGTCCCATGAAACACGTGGAACCTGATCTTGAGGGGCCTGACTTGGTGCCTCCAAGGAGTCTTTGCGCCTTGCCCAGCAGACAAAATATAATCTTTTCATGCTCTTACCTTGGGATGGTCATTCCTTAGGAATGCTCAGGCCTTCTTCCTCCAACAATCAAAGAAGTAAGCATAGCTAGACCAAGAACAGAGCATTTCTCCTGCAGCTTGCAGAGCTGCCTGGCAATGTCTCCTCAAACACACCTCCCATTGGGCCTTCCCTTGACTCATTCTTTATTATTATCAGGTACCAAGGGGAAAGCATCACTCACAGTTAGTAGAAATTAGCTGGTGTTTTCATGAGGATGATACTTGCTGCTGTCACCACAGATTTCTATGGAACTAGAAGGAAGTGAAAATACTGATAATCTAGAGTTTGGGACAATAAATCCTACATAAATCCTAGGCTTAAGACATGGAAGAGAGACCATTAAGGGTAACACCAAGGCAGGCCTCAAGGCAATTTAAAAGAATTAAGACAGGCATTCTGTCTTAACATGGAGAGTTAATATTCTTTATGGTTGTCAGCCTGGAAACTGGAAAGGGCAATACTTTGTTCCAATCAGCAGGAACCACATAGTGGGCTGATTAAATTCAAGCCCCAGGACCCTTCTTCAGATGTCTTCATCCAGTAAACAAGAAACTTGGATTATTTTCTAGATGAGACTGCTACATCTCTAACACCCTTGCTTAAGCACAGAAAGAAATTGGGATCTGAAGAGGAGAAATGTTCCAGCCACACAGGGCCCTAAGGATGTAAGCGTCTGTTTCTGGGCTTTTGGTGTCCCAGCAGTGAGAAAGAACTCACCTTGGAGGTTCTTCCTGGTGCAGATCAAGATCCAAGGAGCCACAAAAACTGCATACCTATTCTAGAGCATTTATTATCTGATTTATCTATTGCCACTGATTAGGTCTGACTGCCTTTGGATACTATTGCTCCTCTCTCAGATTGTGTTGTATTTGTAATGACTGGAAAACAATCCACAAGTTAGTTTTATTTCTCTCTCTCTCTCTGTCTCTGTCTCTCTCTCTCTCTCTCTGTCTGCCTCTCTTTCTCTCTCTCTGTGTTTGTGTGTTCTTGTGGACAGTATGTACACACATGTGACTGTGCATATGCAGGCCAGAGAATGTTGCTAGGATCTGTTCTGATTTGCTCTCCACCTTATTTGTGAGACACGGTCTCATTGAGCTTGGAGATCACTGATGGCCTAGACAGACTGACCAGCAAGTTCTGGGTTCATGTACCAGTGCTGGTATTAGGGGTGCTCACTATTGTGCCTGGGTTTTCACATGAGAGTTGAGAATCTGAATTCAGTTTCTCATGCTCATTACTTTTCTTCCCCAGGCCTTGCTTTCTGTACTGAGTGCAAGAATGTTAGTCATAATCCTTATCTATGAAATAATTCAAAGTTCCTGCTCAATCTCTGCAGTGCCACCTTCTTTGGAGGTGGCATTGTATGTTGAATCCAGGGTCTTGCTCCTGCTAAACAAAGACTCTAACACTAACCCATGACACCAGCTCAATAATTGTTCTTAATATCAAGTGCATCCATACCATTGATTACCATTTAAGTTTTACTGAAGAAAGCCAAAATGTTGTGTTTAGTATTGACATAAATCCAGCTGGGCAGCTGTGGCACCCCATCTATAATTCCAGCTTCCAAAGGCAGAACTGGGAATCTTCAGAGAGTTGACAAGCTCTGTAGGTGAGCTCTGGGTTTAATTATAGACCCAGCATCAAAAAGAATAAGGTGGAATAAATGATTAAGGATGATTCCCAGTATTAATCACTAGCTACACACACACACGCACACACACACACACACACACACACACACACACACACACGTGCACATGCAAAGTCATGTACATGCATATCTGCACACAGACACACAATCTCTACATGCACACGTACACATGAAAATTTGATTTTTGTCCATTAGAGTGTTTTAGTTATCAAGGACCTTGAATGTGAGCCAAGGCCTCAAGATTTGCCCAAATACACAGGGGATAGCCGCAGAATTGTTTTCAGAGTACAAAGGCATCCTTACTCAAAATTTCTAATTTAGCACTGTATGTATTGATTCTATCCAAAAGGTCAGGAAGTAGCTTCAATAAATGACTCCAGCAAAGAGCAAGTATAAGTGATAGCAAAATAGACTAGAAGTTCATGGTGTTTCTTGGACAAAATACATCTTTTAAAAAGACATTTAGACATGGTTCAGTGAAGGGAGGGAAGGGTGGGAGAGGAACAAGAGAAGGAGCAATGGAGGAAGGAACAACCACTCATTATGTTTGTATAAAAGGAGGATTCTTAATAATAATAAAAATGACATTAATGATAGGAATCACTGAAGATGGGTGTGATGACAGAGAGTGACTTTGGTATATCCATATACCTCTCATTCTCTCTCCTGCTACGCACACACATATAGACACACATGAGCACATTTAAACACACACAAGCATATATACATGTACATGCATGCATGCATATATACACACAACCAGCACATAAACACCCATGTGCACATACACACGTACACATGCATGTAAGCACATGTAAACATATACATATGCATATACATGTAAGCACATAGAAACACACCTATACGCACAGATGTATGAGTGCCCTCACAAATATACACATGTGCACCTATATACATAAACATTCATACATACATAAAACATGCATGTGCACACATATACATGTACATACATATATAAAATTGTGCATAAATGCATGCTTGCACACACAAAATATGTTAGTATACTCACCCTCTTCTCAGCACACCTTTTGCAAGGACAGTCAGCATCCTACTTTGTTCTTCAAAAGACTGAATTGCCTCAAGCCACCCATTGTTCCCCACACACTTTCTATTTGCTCCTTGTGTCAGAAGGGAGTAAATGTATCCCTCCTGACACTGACCTTCGAAGAGATGGGATCTGACAAAGGACAACTTGGTCCCTGCTTCAGATCCAGGGTCCAGGAGGAAGCTGTGCAGTGAACCCCAAGCCAGATGTCTGCCTAACAGGCAAACTGGGTATGGTTTGCAAACAGCCTGAGATAGAGACTTTTTAAAGCAGCTTGTTTTGTCTCTTGCTGGGAAACAAGGGTCCAGACATCACAGAGAATTGGAAAACGGGTCACACGTGATGGGAACTTAGATGGAGGCAGCTGTTGCTTTTTATTTCTGCGTTTATACTGTATTTTTTCCTGTATAAATTGCTTTCAAGAGTAGCAGGCATGAGAAGTTTGACAAAAGGGAAAATTTCTTATTTCTTTACAGCAAATTTCTCTTGGATATATCTATGTCTGAATGCAGGACAAAGGACAGTCACTAATTGTAGGCTTAGATAAAGTAATGAAGTTTTGAAAGAGAATTTTTTATTATATGCTATCTAAAACTCAAATCTAAGTAATCTGCATTTATATTAATTAGAACATTTTCTCCAATATTCTACATAGGTATGAAGATTTCACTGCAATTTACATGACATCTGATTTAAGGAAGCAAATTATGCAAAGAAATCAAAAACAAAACAATTAAAATACTGAATTGAGTTGATCTTAGATATTCTAGCACCTTACAAATGAATACACTGGGATCCGAAGAGTTGAAGATGCTAACAAGTATTTGCCCCAGAAAGGGTAAGTACAGAAACTGAAACATAATGAATTCAATTCCTGAACAATATTCTTGGAAAAACTGGCAAATACATTCACTACCTTATAGACAGATAACATTTAAATTTTCTTCTTTCTTCAGTCTTTCAGTTCTAAGTATCACCTAAATATTTTTTCATATTTCAATATCTAATTTTAAAATTCACTAGTAATCTAGTTACTACAGAAGCTATACCTTTGCTTCCTAAAAATTCACATACCTGTCATTTTGTTAGAGTTATTCAAGCTATTTCCAGATGAGATATTAATACAAGCTTCCTCTCAGCTCTGGGTCTCATCCCAAAAATATGGGTCAAGCCAGCAAAGATAATGCTTTGAGACCTGGATTGATTTTCATGTGAAAACAGTAGCCCTTAAAAATCAGAAATTAGAGCAGGACTCAGATTCTTAGCACCCTGAGATTTAAAAGATGCACTCTTAGGCATTCCTTTGATACCAGAAAGCCAATATATTTTTGCTTTTGAGAATCCAGAAGAGAAAGGACAACTAACTGGATGATTCTGCCCCAAGGATTCAGAGATAGTCTACCTATTTTTGGACAGGCCTCAGAATGCGATCTAGCAGATCTGCAGCTGCTGGATGAGACAGGTCTTCTCCAGTAGGTAGTGATCTGCAGCTTTTTGCTCTAACACAAAACAAATGCAGTGACTCCTTTACTGACTCTTGCCTGTCCTCATAGTAAGACCACTAAGCTTCTTTTCTCTATCCCGGCTCCCTTCCTAATTACAATGGTCTAATTCTTATGTTTAGATCTTGCAGGCTTAACTTATCTGTTTTGTCTCTTTTAGATTAATATCCATAAAGCCTCAAATGTGGGAAACTCTGGACAATCCCAGTGTCTCATAGATAAGGACCATTAAATGTTCTCTATTCTTTTGTCCCAACTCAGCAGTAAATATACAGATTGGTCATCACCCCTCATCCCCTGAGCAGTCAAAGTCCTTATAAGATAAAAGGGAGAATTGACAGTTTTAGAACAGGCATTCTGTGAAGGTCTCTGACAGTCTTCAAAGTCATCCCCTACTGCTGGGATTATTCTGAACGGACACACCCTGTTAATCTGGAAGAGCTGGTTATAATCTTTCACAGTCCTTCCCTCAGTCCTCTGTTCGTGAAAGGATATGGAGATGAACTTTCATTGAAGATAAGCTAAGAAACAGCTGGACCTTGATCAACTGGGTCCCAATATGAACAGACCAATAAGATATAGAAGACCAAAAGCTCCAATCAAGTTTGCAGGAATTAGAGTTAGCCAATGAGGAAAGCCACTTTTCTTGGGTCTGCCTAACCCTGGCAGCCATCATTGATTTCCTTGATTCTTATGGATTCCAAGTCTAGATTCTGTGAATTCCTTTTCTGGCTTACTGACCCTTCACAGACTCCATGTCTGTGAGTTATTTTCTCTCTTTCCTCTAATCCTCTTAATGCAGCTCTCCCATGTCAGTCTCTGGATGCAAGAACACCACATTTTGGCGCAGCCCATCAGACAGTTCTCTTGCCCCTGGCAGAATCCATGTCCACCAGTCCTGCTCTTTTTCCCCTGTAATAAACTCTGCCTTAATCCTCTACCAATGTTCTGGTTTCAGTCTTCAATTCCTGAACACAAGAACCCTACAGACATAGAAAACTCATGCCCTGCAAAAGTTTCAACGTTGTTGGAATTTTCCAATTGTTTTCAAGAATAATTCCTTACGTGCTTCTATCACTATCATCTCCTTAATCATCACACAAACTACATGGTAGTTGTCTTCCATAGCCACAGACACCAAACATTGCAGGATTAGAATGTTTTCTTCCTGTGCTAATTGTGGTAGAAAAGTCTCTGTGTGATCTGGCTCATGCATCCAACTCTAACCCGACACCTTCCCACAATTGTCTATCAACTCTGACCTTACTTCAATTTCTCAGCTGTTAGGCTTATTGGAGAAGGAATAGAGAGTGACTCTGACCTTGTGTAAGGGCCATGGAGAGGTCCATGGCAAAGAGAAACTAGCTGAGGGAGAGATTTAAGAAATATGAGTTAGAGCTGAGGGCCTGGTTGGCCAAAGGAACCACAGTTTAAAGTAGGAAAGCATTAGTACAGAAGGGATACTTCAAAGCTGGAGCGGCTAGGGAGAGGTAGAAGACAGCCTCATTTCCCTTGAGAATGGCTATGGTTTATGACTGTCACACTTTGCTAAGCAGGTACATGAGAGTTGCTAGGGAAGTAGATCAGTGAGGATGATGAATAAAATAATGCCATGCAGAATTAGTCCTCTCTCAAGGCATTAGGGTGTGAAGGTCAGGAAGCTAGGGAAACAAGTTAGGAGAGGATAAGGATGGTTCCTGTAACCATATTGCAGGTAAGGAAGAGGAAGTAGCATCTTTACAAAATGGTGTGATTATGGCTAACACTGCAAGACAGACTCATGGTTGGCAGTTATAACCTGTAATGCTCTGTGACATCTACTTTACTCCCGTTCTCCAAGGATCAGTTCATCTTCTGTCTCCTTGAAGTGGCTTTCTCTGATCCTCCTATCTAAAGTTTCCTTCCCAGCTACTTTTAACATCAATGCTTGTTATTTTACTTTTCAGTTCTTCAAAGCTGTTTCTAATCCCGAGGACCATTTCATTTTCACCAAAATATGTCTGGCAACATCTGGTGATATTTGGTAGTCATCACAATGGTAAGAAGAGAAGACTTTCAAGGGATTAGTAAAGAGTGATAGGTAAAGGCAAGGATATGGAATATACTCATATACCACATTACAGCTTCTGTTATCATCACCTTGCCCATGTTAACTTATTTTACTTTTTTGTTCCCATGTTTGTTATATTGTTGCTGTAAGCTGCAAGAGGTAAAGACAACACTTTGGTAATCACGAGTACAGCCTTCACACTTCAGTTACTCCGTGATAGGCAGCACTGTGAGATATAAATGTAAGGTATTTACTTCAAAAACGCACCACACCATGGACAAGATGGACGTTTTTAATGAAGTTTCACAACTGATGGGACAACAGTAAGAAGAGGGAGAGGAGAAACAAATGGAGAGAAAAAAAGAGCAAAAGATCCAAACAAGGGAAATGCAAGTTTTATACTCTCCGGGTGGGATGAGGGGGCAGGGTCGGGAGGTGACTTCCTGGACCCACAACCCAGGAAGTGTGACCAGGATCAGCCTGTGATCTTGGCCCCACTAGCACTAAGGGTCAGATAAGCATGTGTTCTTGCATGTGCCAACTACTGGGGACAGTGATCATCAAACAGAAGCTCTGCCCTGAGTATTGGGGGTGGGATGGAGGAGCACATGGCCAGCACATATTTGTTGGAAGAAGGCAGCATTAAGGATCAGGCTATGGTTGATAGCCATATAAAATTCAAACAGAGCAGTGAGAGCTCAGTGCGTAAGGCGCCTGCTTTGCAACCCTGATGACCTGAGTTCAAGCCGTGGAAGCCCAGTCTGTGGAAGGAAAGCTCTCTTCTGACCTCCACCTATGCACTATGGCCTCTCTCTCTCTCTCTCTCTCTCTCTCTCTCTGTCTGTCTCTCTCTTTCTCTCTTTCCATCAAGTAAATGTTTAAAATATAGGAAAATTCTATTGAAAAATGGTCTATTGTCAATTTAACACAAGGCAACATTCAGTGAGTTATTGCAAAATTCCTTTTAAAATATCTCTCATTTAAATACAGGATTTTTCTTCTATATTTGAAATATTTGTTTTGCCAAATGCAAGAGGATAGAGCAACAAGCAGGTCAAGACCGACTGGAGGGACAGATGGGTCGATGTGACCGAGTATGCAAAACATCTTTAACAACACTTCTGAAACTTCTATAGCTTCTTGTGAGATTTCATGTGATTCCCTTGTCTTCTTCTTGAAAAACTTAAAAGAAAATACAGGAAGGGTAGCTTGGCATCTGTCAGGTTACTTTTGGCTTATTTGATGTATCATTGCCTTTAATCTGTGGCATTTTAAAAGTTTTATCTATTCGTTCATTGGGGCTTGTGTGTGTCAGTGTGTCATGGCACACATGGGAAAAGTTGGTTTTCTCCTTTCTCGGCAGCATCTCTCTTGTTTCTGCCATTATGAACCACACTCTAGGCTAGCTGGCCAGCAAGCTCTGGCTGATTCCCTGTCTTTGCCACTGTGGGTTTCAGGAATCAGACTAATGCTATCAAGCTTGTGTAGCAAGCACGAACACCCTCTGGCCCATCTCCCTTGACCTCAGCAGTGTTTCATTCAGGAATACATCAAGCTAATGTATAAATGTACTTGGCTGCGTGAGTGTGAGATTACACTATTGCAGCATCCGAGGACAAACAAGGATGCTACAATTCACCTCTGCAGCCTTTCTTCTCCTGCCTTCTTCTGGTGCCAGTGTGATTTTGTACGCAATCACCTTCCTGTCTCTGAGGTGTTAGATGAAACCTAGAGTATGTTTCCTCCATTACAGAAAGTAATCTCCACAGTCTAGGATTTAGTACCTCTTATTGGGCACTTCTCATGTAGAGGTCAGTCGTGATTACCAGTGTGCCCTCGGGTCAAGTTGGAAGGGAGCAGAGGTTAAAGGAAGTACAGCCCCGTGTTGATGTGAACTACTCCACATTGCGAAAGTGATCCATCTGGGGACTCTTTGAAGAACTGTTCCTTTCTGAGTCTAGAGAACTACTTTGGACAATGCTCAGCCAGTACTTAATAAACACATGCCTACACTGAGAGAGCAGCTGTGAAGGGACCTCAAAAGAGACAGAGAACAGGATGAAATGACCCTCAGAAGACCAGTAGCCGATCACCAAGCTTTAGATCCTCTGGAAGTTCTATAGTAGGCAATGGACATGCTTACTATATCCAAATGTATCCAGAAATGTCTAACTGATTAGTACAAATGAAAAGTTCAGGACATAAATCATTACCATTTCCTTATGCTTAAGAGTGTCTAACACTCTCTGCCACCCCACCAGTAATTCTACCTACCATAGTTTTTCAGATTTAACTTCTTCAGCTTTATACAGTGTAAGAAACAAGAGAGAAGTTCTGTAGCTTTTCCTAAGATTTTTTCTTCTTATATCTTCCCACATATATTTTCCCATGCATGTGGTATCCATGGTATAATTGTTAGCATCTTATATTGAAGAAAGAGAAGTGGCCCTCAGCTATATCTGTCTTAAGGAAACACATGCACCAGGTGCAATCTCAGCATAGAAAAAGTTGATTCCACTTTACTATGGTCTCTACAACCCTCAATAACCTCTCTTTTTCCTTGTAAGAGCCATGTGCAGAGTTCTCGAGAGTACAGGCCAATGATGTCAACACTAGAACAATATGATAAGGAATTACTTCTGTCTAGGTTACAATTCAAGTTTATTCAGGACATCATAGGAACTGCTAATATTTCAGTGTACAGATCCACATAATATATCTTTTCATTTGTGGGCACTTCTTTCCTGATGATTGCTTGTACATCAAAGTGAAGAACTATTTTATATATCTGAAGCCATAACTTATTTAACCTGGAAAAGCCTGTGTTCGTGCCCATTCAGGGTAACTGTGTGTGCAGTTGTATTCGTGGCATAAGGATGGCTGTTCAGAGTTTGCCATGGAACCAGATAAGCTGTACTTACATAGAGGGATTCTGAACATCTACATGCAGCATAGTTGGATGGAAGGTTATAAGTCCAGTTGACAATGTCAACTTAGTTAGTCTTGGCCTGTGAAGGAGCCACAGAGGTTATGTAATTCAGTCCTCAGGGAGTGATTCTATTATATTATAAGTAGAAATTGGCATGCTCAAGATTATTAAGATATATAAAATATATGGTTCAGTGAACTACCACCTAGAAGAATCAGGATGTGGGTATGACGGAAGGGGCTTAAGGAAGAGTATAAATTAGTAATACTTAAATATGAGAAAATGACAGCAATTTCTGTCTTAACCTCTTCAGCTCTGGTTGCTAAGTTACCATGACACACCACTGGGTTTGCTTCTCAGTTTTTGGTCTTGGATCTGACAGTTTGATTAATTCTCTAGAGTGAAAAAATATTCATGTTGAATATTTTAAAATTACACATGCATGCAGACACATACACATGCACTCATCCAACACCTTGTTATTGCTTTTGATGTTTAAAATGTGTTTTGTAATTAAGTTGACATATGTAGGTGGAAACCTAAAATGATACTTCATTTTGGGGAGAGAAAGCTGTCTATTGTGTGATGTTTCTGGAATTTTTCATAAATATGCTACAGTTGACTGTCCCTGTAACAACAGCCACTTCTTCCTTTAACGTGTTCATTTAATCCTTGACTTTGTGTGTAAGAAATATGGGAAAAAATAAAGTGTTATTTCATAGTTGACATGTTTTTTTTCTTTTTCTACATGTCTCACTTGCTGTATGATTGAGTTCAAAGGCGTTCATAAATATTGCTTGAAGCCGGTACCTAGTGGGCTGTGGACTGTCAGATGCATCTGTGGGGATATGTCAGTGTCATAGACCAGCAGGCTCAAAAATCACAGGACATGGCTCTGTAGACAATATAAGAACAAATATGTGGAAAAACAAACCTCATCAAAGTATGGCTTCTCATGCCTCGCTGTTTTGTTGTTTAACTTTTTGGAGCATTATTCAAATGATGCTGCATTCTTTTGCCAATCTATGTGTAGACTAACCCCTTTTCAGACTTTTAAGATGAAAATGTGACAACTTTAAATTCTTATCCCTAAAATAAAATGAGTTTTTATAGTACTGTTAAAAAATTACTCATAGTAGCAGGTGTTCCTTTCTGAGTCTAGAGAACTACTTTGGACAATGCTCAGCCAGTACTTAATAAACACATGCCTACACTGAGAGAGCAGCTGTGAAGGGACCTCAAAAGAGACAGAGAACAGGATGAAATGACCCTCAGAAGGCCAGTAGCCCATCAACAAGCTTTAGATCCTCTGAAAGTTCTATAGGAAATGCTTACTATATCCAAATGTATCCAGAAATGTCTAACTGATTAGTACAAATGAAAAGTTCAGGACATAAATCATTACCATTTCCTTATGCTATCTAGATAGACTAGAGTCTATCATTGCTATCTTTCTGCTTTATTAACCAAGAGTGACATCTGACCCCAGAGAACAATTGAAAGAGTTGCAATTTAAGGTCTACATAACAAGGAGAAATCAGACTGTTCCAGTCTTTGTTCAACTTTGTGATTTCATTTTTGCACAATGACAATATAGCTGCTTTTTAGTAGCTTATATGAACAATGTGTCTTAGTTTGTGTTCTGAGCACCATTTCTTCTCATCTGCCTCTGAATATTTCTCTTGCAGACAGTTTCTCTTTGAAGTGCATCACCAGTCTCTTTCTTCTTTCCACTTGTACCACCACATCATTCTGATCAGGAGATGACCAAGTTCTAGACATCTCCCATCTTTCAAGAACATCCTTTAATTTTTTGTCTCCCTGAACTGCTGCCATATTCTTTAGTCTTTATGAGAAACAAGTGGATTTTTAAATTTTGCTTCATTTTTAACTGATAAGTAATAAAATGCATCTGTGGGGATATGTCAGTGTCATAGACCAGCACTTATAAAATGCACATCATGGAATGATCTAATCTAGCTACGTAGTATATATCCAGCATCCCATGTATTTATAATTTCTTTGTTATGGGAACTTTTAAAATAATCTATTTTACCTATTTCAAAATGCAAAATATTCTCTAACAATAGACAGCATTCTGTGTGATCAAACATCAGCTCCTATTCTTCCTACTTAACTATAACTATAACAAGTTTTCCCAATTGTCATTGTCTGTTTTATTCTTCTTCATTTAAAATGAACTTTTGAAATGTTTTTAAACTTGTTTTCATTCTTCTTCAGCGCTCTAACCCCATGGTTCAGATAAAATTGCCTTTCTCAAAGATCATAGCTGACTTCTGTGGCTACGAATTCTGGACCCATCATCTTCCTCGGTCTCTCAGCAGCTCCAACACAAATGTCTGTTCTCTCTTTTCTGAAAGTCTTCTTCTCTTGGGTCTCATATAACTAGGCTGACTTTTGTTTTCCCTCATGGTTGCTTCTGTTTCAGTCTCACCTACGAGGCCTCTGCAAAAGCCTGTAGATTATTTAAATGATTGGGAACAATCCAGTCCACAGTGCATGGGAACATTCCCTAGGCAGGTGGGTAAAATGAAGAGAGAACTGCCTGGTTCGGGCAGATGACAAGTAAGAAAACCTTTCCTTCTCTCAACTACTTCTGTGGATATGGTGAGGACATTTCTCTAGCTCCTGCTGCTGATATTACTCTTCTGTTATGAATCAATGTAAGTGAGAATCATGGACATGAATAAGCTCCTTACTCTCCTAAATAGTTTGGTATGTCTTTTGCAGAAAAATTAATAAAACTGGAGATAATCATATTAAGCCAATTATGTCAGTCTCAGAAAGACAAATAGAATATGTTTTCTCTCACAACAACAAACCATAATTCAGAACATCAGAGACCCCACATTAATCATCTGGAACCAGGCCAGCCAAATCTCTCCCCATCCTAAAGCGCAGGGAAACCTGTGGAAGAGGGGGCAGTAAGATTGCAAGAACCTAAAGATGGGGAGGAGCAACAATATGCAAGATACTCCACACAAGTTAGTAGCCATAATCAGACTTTGCATGACCTGTACAATGAATGACATGTCAAAGACAGCCCTCCAAAGTCTAGCATGGATCACAGGCACTAGGATCCTTACAGGAAAGGGAATAACAGTCATTATAGTGTTCCCATACTTAAGGGGAGCCCAAGAAAGGGCAATGCCACTTCATCCTTACAACTCATTAGAATGGAGGGCTCAGAGGGAAGTTTGACATTCACACTAAAGAATGCTCCAGGGAATGGGAGGGGGAAGAAAGGACACTGGGAGAAAGGGAGGGCAGTGTAAGGAAGGGAAAAAGGAGGGGAGGGTGCAAAGAGGGCTGAGGAAGGGTGGAGGGAGAGAGGGGAACTGGATACCTATTAAACTTGTATGAATGGGAAAAAATAAATAAATATTAAAATTTATGTCCCAGATGTCACAAATAAATAATATCATATATGTTCTGATGGAATGCAAATAGAAGTTAAGTGGTCTGGGAACAGAAGTGACTTATGGGAGCAGGAAGGCTAAGAATGGGGAGGCTATTTGAGTATGGAAGGGAATATGTTCAAAGTACATTGTATACTTGCATGAAAAAGTTTCATTCGCCCAGAATGAAAGAAGTGAAAAAGCCATGAGAGAAAAAATCCCATTTACTATAGCCCCTAAAAAAATGAAATACCTTGGTATAAACCTAACCAAGGAGGTAAAAGGCCTTTACAATGAAAACTTTAAAACCCTAAAGAAAGAAATTGCAGAAGACACCAGAAGGTGGAAAGACCTCCCATGTTCCTGGATTGGGAGAATCAACATCGTAAAAACGATCCATCCTACCAAAGGCAATATACAAATTCAATGATATACCAATTAAAATCCCAAAGCAATTCTTTAAAGAAGTTGACCAAACAATCTCAAAATTCATATGGAGGCACAAAAGACACAGGATAGCAAAGACAATCCTGAGTAACAAAAACACTGCTGGAAATACCACCATATCAAATCTTAGTCTATACTACAAATCCATAGTTATAAAAACAGCCTGGTACTGGCTCCAAAATAGACACAGAGATCAATGGATAAGGGTTGAAGACCCAGATATAAGCCCACAAAAATACAGCCATTTGGTCTTTGACAAAGGGGCCCACAAAATTCAATGGAAAAAGAACAGCATCTTCAAAAAATGGTGCTGGCAAAACTGGATGTTCACATGCAGAAGATTAAAAATGGACCCGTACTTGTCACCATGTACAAGACTTAATTCCAAATGGAACAAGGACCTTGATATCAGGCCAGAGACTCTAAAAACCATAGGTGAAAGGGTAGGGAACCCCTCCAGCTGATTGGGCTAGGCCAACACTTCCTAAACAGACATCCAATGGCACAGTCACTGCTACCAACTCTCAACAGTTGGGATCTTGTGAAAGAGCTTCTGTTCAGATAAAGAGATTGTAACATGAGCTCAAAGGCAACCCACAGAATGGGAGAAAATCTTCACTAACCACATATCTGATAGAGCTTTACTGTCCAGAGTGCACAAAGAACTTAGAAAACTAAACACCAAGGAAACCAATGGCCCAATTAAAAAATGGGCCCTGGAACTTAAAAAAGACTTTACCAGGGATGAAATTAAATGTCTAACAAATATCTTAAAATATGCTCCACTTCCTTAGCCATCAGGGAAGTGCAAATCAAAACTTCCCTGAGATATCATCTCACCCCGGTCAGGATGGCAAAAATCCACAATACAAAAAACAAATGCTGGAGAAGATGTGGAGAGAGGGGAACTCTCCTACATTGCTGGTTGGAATGCAGGCTCATACAGCCACTCTGGCGAGCCGTCTGGAGATTCTTAAAGAAATTAAAGATTGAAATGCCATATGATCCTGTTATTCCTCTTTTGAGAATAACCCCACATATAGCAAAAATTCATCTTGATAGCACAAGCATGACCATGTTCATAGCAGCACTGTTTACAATAGCAAAGTCATGGAATCAACCCAAATGTCCAACAGTTGACGAGTGGATAAGGAAACCGTGGTACATCTATACAATGGAGTACTACTCAGCCATCAAAAATGATAAATTACTGGAATTTGCCAGGAAATGGATGTTATTTGAAACAATTATATTAAGTGAAGTATCCCAAACCCAGAAAATTAAGCACCATATGTACTCCCTAATAGGTGGATCCTAGTACCAAACCCACCCAGCCCACCTAGAGACACTCAAAGATAAATCTCTGTAATACCTACAGTAAATTGCAAGGATTATGAACAGGAGGGATGGGGTAGGAGGACCACACCAGAAACAAGGAGAGAGGGGGACCATGTTACAGCAGAGGAAATAGGCCTCCATCAAGGACTGCAAGTAAGTAATGTGACACCTGGTTAAGTTCACAGACGATCATTTACAACTGAGGGGGTATGATCTCACCAGAAGGGGAGGGCATATAGTCTGGCAGATAAAAAGTAACCATTTTGCAAATGGGTGGTTGACCCCTCCCTCACTGTGGTTTCCTACTTTTATTACACTTATCTTTGAATATACTCTTATAACAAATCTCTAGTTTAACAGCTTTTTATCTCTGGCTAGGGGGTGACATACAATACCCATCAAGATGGAGTGAAGGGCATTGCAGGAGCAGCAAAACTGGAAAAAAAAATCGACAAACCATAATCCAGAACTTCAGAGACTCTATATCAACTACCTAGAACTAGGCCAGCCTAATCTCTCCCCATCCAGAAGCTCAGGGAAATTCACAGAAGAGGGGGTGGTAAGATTGTAAGAGCACAAGGATGGGAAGAGCAATGATATGCAAGATACTACACACAAGTCAGGGCTGAAGCAATCATAATTGGACTTTGCATGCCCTGAGCAATATCCAACACACTATTGACCCCGCAAAGTCTTGCATTTGCTAAAGGCACCAAGATCCTTGGAGGCAAGGGATTGGCAGCCACAGTAGTGTTCCTATGCTTAAGGGGAACATGGGAAAGGGTTCAGGGAAATGCTACTGGGTTCTTGTAGGTCATCAGAGAGGAGGGCCCAAGGAGAATCTGGTATGCACATTAAAGGATTCTCCAGGCAATGGGGAGGGGGAGGCACTGGAGGATGGGGAGGGAGGAAAAAGGGAGGGGGAGCAAGGGGGGGGTCGGGGGAAGGAGGAGGGAGAGAGGGAACCGGTGTACCTATTAAGTTTGTATGAGCAGAAATAAAAAAAATGTTAAAAAAAGAACAAGTTTCATTCAATAAAGAGTAAGAGAAAAATATAAGAACTTCATTATAAGTATAGATGTGTAGTATGATTAATATCGACACTGATGGTAGTAAAAGAATAATAAATTACATTGTCTTTTATACATAGTTCACATACAATTCATACATATTTAATGCATAATAATCATAGTTAAACATTGTTCAGTCTATTTGGAACTATGACTGACATATAAAATAAATTCTTCCAGAACGTAGAGAGAAAGGATACAAATGTTGTACAGAAGATATAGACCCTGGGTGAAAGGAACACATAATTCCATTATGTTTTAAATATGAACTCTCCCCATAGACTCGTGTTTTAAAGGTTTAGTTCTCACCTTGTCTTGCTGTTTGTGAAGGTATAGACAACTGAGGAGATCAGCTGTAGCTGGACGGGCAAGTTTCCAAGATATAACTGAAGAATTGTTATGAGTTGTCATTGTTTGGATGTAAGTTGTCCCCACAGGTTCATTCATGTGTTTGCATCCTTAGCTCTTGTCAAGGTTTGGGAAGGTGCAACACCTTTAGGATATGGGGTCTTGCTGGAGGAAGGCACATCACAGAGGCTGCTGATACCCTTATGTTTCCTCTGCCAGTCTGTTTGTGCAGTCTGCTGTGTGCATTCTCTGCCTTCATGATGATGGACATGAACTAAGTTATTTCCAGATTCTGCTGCCTGCTATTCTGTTCCCACCATACTAGATTGTATCTCTATTCTGATACTGTAAGCCAAATAAATCTCCTTTTCTTGCCTTAAGTTGCTTGTGTTGTCTCACAGCAACAGTAAAATCACTGTGATGGGTGGGCTTTAAGTTGTTATACTGATATATTAAAAAAGTTTATTATTGTAAATATGAACTGAAAGTGTGTACTGTTAACAAAATGCACATTTATAGCTTATTAGTTAAATATAAAATGGAGATAAAGAAAATCTATAAGAGTACTTCATAGTAAAGGATGAACAATATAATAAAAGTTTAAGAAATATGATATGTCAATATGCAAAAGAAAAAACTCCATATTAGTTACAACAACCAAAATATAAAACATCTATTTTATAAAAATAGTTGCAAAAGAATTTCAATAAATGTGACAAATTCAGGTAAATATAAATCAGATAATACGAAGAGAAAAGAATTCCAATGCTGCCACATGTACTAAAATAGAAAATCCCAGAAGCAATAAACATTTCGCTTTGATGAAGACAGTCCCAACAAAGGTATAACAAAGGTCAACAAAAAGTAGGTATGATTATAAATGTTGTCAGTATGCTACGAAAGTTTAACAGAATAAGGGTAATAGAGGAATTTTAGCACATCTTTCCATTTTTGGCAGATTGTTTAGAGAAAAGGGAAAGTGAAGGCCATAATTAATTAGCAACAACTCATCCTTGAGTACTGGAGCTGTGCCAAGACCTAAAGATACAGCAGCGAAAGGACTTGTTCTTTCAGAGTTTAGTGTACACAAGACTCTGCACCCTCTGCAGGATGTATTGCTTTTTACCTAACTTGGGAACTTCCTTTCAAACAAGAAAAAGGAGGAAAATAAGTATTCATCATTACACAGGTAAATATTTTTTCAATAAATGTTTTAAATATAGACTTTGATTATAAACAAAAAGTTTTACTGACTGGAAAAAACATCTTTAATGAATAAGCTAAGTGAAATATAATTGCAAACCCACACATTTTCTAAAAATTAGGAGGGCATTTATTTTATATGATAATGGGAGATATTTATTCTATATTATAATTTATAGCATGCAGTCAAACTGTTCTTAGCTATTCTAAAATGCTCATTGTAAATCGAACCTGCTATTTTATTGTAGGTACTAGAAAGTGATCATGAAAATATGCTAAAATCCCAGAAGAAAATATATAAAATACAAAATAAAACAAAAAGCATAGCTATATATGATAATACAGTATTCATAAACATACAGAAGTAAAATTGAAATGTTTGTGCATGTACCACACATACATAATGATTACCAAAAAATGACTTGTAATGGAAAAGAGAAATATTTATATATATTTATATATGTGTAGATACATTAGTGCAAGTCTTTTTATATATGCACAACATATACATATATGTTATATATACATGCACACACACTATATATGCAAATAAATAAATTATTTAATAAATTATTTTATTATAATAAACAATAATAAATAAAATAATAAAAATAATGAATAATAAAACAAATAAAACTGACAGTTCATATACATTGTACAGATAAAACTACAAAACAATGTAACCATGATGTATGTAAATGGACAGATGCATCTTGTCTATGGAAGGGGATCTCAATATTGGAAATTCTTATTATACTACTGTTACATCTTTGAGAAAATTGCAAACATCAACAGACTCTTATGGGGACTGGAAACTATTTGAAGAGATGATATTAAAGTTGACCAAGAAGCAAATAGGTGAGATATGAAACTAAAATTCCATTCTAATTATATGATCACAGTAGTGAAGGTACTGAGCCAGGTAACTGCAATGTGCTTACAAGTATGGGGCATATTTGGAAAACGAGAAGGCTGAGGGAGATTCCACGTAAAGACAGGTGTATTGTGATGGAGTACAATCTCATGATTGGCTATTCCAGCAAATCTTATCTACAGTGGGAAGAGTTTAGAGTCAGAAACGAGCTGTAATTGCTTAATCAAAAACATTTCTGCGCACCAATAGAGGGGCACACTTGCTATGTGGTCTGGTTTTGCCTTAATCCACCATGTATTCACAGTGACTTTGTCCAAAGCTGGTGTTCTCTGAGGGTTTGTTTCCTTGCTAACTCTGCTTCAGGGCCAGGCCTACTCTGACCTGAGCCTGCTGGTAGCTGGGTTCACTCCTGGAACTCAGTGGGCTGCTCATTTTCTACCTCACCATGTATTTGAACTTGATTTTTTTGGTCATTTTAAACCATTCTTAATTGCTGATTTTCCTTTTTTTCTGTCTTCTCCAAATAATGCACATCCCCTCCCCATTCTTTTGTTAGTTTCCCTTAAGACACTTTCGTGTGTGAATCCAAAGCAAGCTACTTTCACAGCCTTCTGTGTGTGGCACATGAACTTTGAAATTTTTAAACTCTTAAGTTCTCTTCCCACATTGTTGCTTGCACTATTTTAGTTCCTCTTATTTTAAATATGACAAAGCATGCCATCAGTTATATTGGTAATAGTTGACTCTTGTTTAAATGCTCTTAAAGTGTTTGTCAGTCCCTAATTCACATTTTATTTTTTTATTTTTTTTAATTTTTTAACATTTTTATTATTATTTCCGCTCATACAAACTTAATAGGTAGACCAGTTCCCTCCCCCCTCCTCCTCCCCCTGAACCCCCTGCTCCCCTTCCCTCCCTCCCCGTCTCCCAGGGCCTCCCCCCCAATTCCCAGAGAGTCCTTTATTGTGTATGCCTAACTCTCCTCTTGCTCCTCCTCTCCGATGACCTACCAAGACCCAGTGGCATTTCCCTGAACCCTTTCTCGTGTTCCCCTTAAGCATAGGAACACTACTGTGGCCGTCAATCCCTTGCCTCCAAGGATCTTGGTGCCTTTACCCGATGCTAGATTTTGTGAGGTCAATAGTGTATTGGACATTGCGCAGGGCATGCAAAGTCCTATTATGATTGCTTCAGCCCTAACTAGCCTAATTCACATTTTAGAATCCCTGACTTGCTTCTGGATCTGTTTCTATCCCTAGTAGAAGGTCTTTTAGAGACCTTCTGCTTGGGCTTTGTAGATGTGCCCATCATCGTCTGTGTATTGTGAGATGCTTCCCACTCCCCGTGCCCTCAGATCCTGTGTGATCACCTCTCCCTTATCAGGATTTCAAACTGCAGGCAACCTCACAGTGCTCCTCTGTCTTTGTGACTCTGTGGATGCTGATGTGACATGCTTCACAGAAAAGAAAATGTTATCTTTCAATTGTTTTGAGACTGGGCAAAATCATGATTTTTCTGATGAATCCTCATTCTTTTAGTTACTTAATTTAATTTTTTATGAACCCAATAGATAACATGACTTGCTTACAAAATTGTGACCCCCCCAAAGTTGTTTGTATTTATTTTTTGGATATTTTATTTATCTCCTTATTTATTTGGAAGAGAAAGAGAGAGAGAGAGAGAGAGAGAGAGAGAACATGCATATCATGATGCATGAATGGAGGGAGAAATTTGTGAAGTCAATTCTCTCTTTCCACTATGTGGGCTTCTGTGAATTGAACTCAAACTTCTAGGTTTGTGAACAGGTGCCTTGCCCACTGAGCTATCTCACCCGCCCATGCACTTATTTCTTCTGCAACTCTTACGTTGGGACCCTGTTGCTCCCATGCTACATTCTCTGGATGACACAGTGGTAAATAATGAACAACTGCCAATAACAGAGGAAATAAGTGAGGTGAATTTTATAACCACCTGGATCCTTTCTAGACATTCAGGTCTCAGTTTCTCTGCAGTTGTTTTGTTACTTGGGCCAGAGACTCTAGCAGAATCCATGGACTTGCAGTTTCAGTAGGAGGAAGGTCATCATTCAAGTGCTTCCCACACTTGGATCACAGTCCAACCCTTAAGATTTTGGGTCATGTGCTCAGCAGCTGGGTCAGGTGGTCACCTACTCTTAGGACTTCAGAGCCAAGCAATATATCAGAAACAGATTTGGACTGCTACTGAGTCTTAGATCAGTGTTTAACCATGGGCCATCAAATTTCCAAGCGATTAGAGCCACACACTATGAACAGAATGTGAGCTTACCAACCAAGTGATGAAGTTCAGGCATGCACAGCAACACCGCATCATAAAATAGAAGTGGCATTTGTAAGACAGGGTTGAACCTCTGATGGGATAAACAAGGGATAGATGGAAGTAGTCCATATGTCCATGGTTCCTGTCCTGCTGTAATATATTCTCTCTCTTCCAGCTCAGACTTATGGACTCACAGGGAACTTGAACTCTGCCTCCAAGGTCATTGTCTCCAAATTTATCAGGATCTTCTCATATGCTTCCATTCCCATTACAGGATCCCATTTATTCTTAATCAATGTTTCCACTTTAATAGCATGAGCACTAAGAGGCTGAGAATTCAATTTGTGTTTTAATTCAATTACTTGTATGATGAGATCCTGAGTTTGGTTTTTAGTGTCAGCTCTGTGGTTGCAGCCTATGAGTCTCTATTCAGGGCAGACACAGAAAACTTGGAGATATTTATAGAGCTCTTATCTGGGAATTTGAATCCCTAAGCTCATTCCCTTCTTCTGTCACTTTGTATAGTGAAATTGAAAGCAACTCACCCAGTTTCACTTTGTGCCCACTCAAAAGTATCATGTTCATAAACACCCAGGACCTGTTTGCAAACCTTTGACAAAGAGTATCTATCGACACTATGTTCTGTACTGTTTGCTCCATAGTCTGAAATAGACTGTGCTTTCCTTCCTACCGGAACAATAGTCACCAGTGCATCAGCTAACTACATCAGAGAACCAATCAATTCTCTTTCCATTGAGAACCAGGAAAACCCAGAACTAATTAAAAATACCCATCCTTAAGATTCCGTTTCTCTGAAATGTGTCTGATTGCCAAAATCTATTATTAAATAAGGTAAAAATCTCTATTCCAGAGAAAAAGAGTGTGTGTGTGTGTGTGTGTGAGAGAGAGAGAGAGAGAGAGAGAGAGAGAGAGAGAGAGAGAGAGCGCTCACATACTACATAATAACATTCCTAACAGCTATGCTTGTCATGTGATGACAGCTTCATAAAATTAAAATGAAGCAAGACAAATTTCCTGTTGCCTCACAATGCAGTCACCATGGCATGGGCAACACTTCACTCATGCACTTGTAGAATTAGTGGTGCCAATCAATGACAATGCTCCCAGTTCAAAAAAATTAGAGCACATGCAGTTGTGTACAGTACATAATAGTTTGTTTCTATAATTGGTTCACACAATTCTATTTCATGTATTTCCATTCTGATTCACTTTACTAGTGCCATTTTGTTTACACTCAAGTCTTTTCTGTTGTAAAATAAATTGGCACTTTAATCTTTGAGGATAAAGTCATCATATTGGTCCGTCACTAATTCTCTGTGATTTTTTTTTCTGTTATAAGTAGCACAGGCTAAGTTACAAAGGCGTTTATTGGGTCATAGGTATGTGCTAACAGGCTCACATCTACTGACTTTCTTGCTGGTAGAATACCTAAGAGGTTTGGGGCATCATATGGTGAGGTGTGTATGTATGTGTGCGTGCGCGCGCACGTGTGTGTGTGCACGTGTGTTCGTGTGCATGTGTGCACGTGTGCATGTGTGTGTACTTGTGCTTCTTGTGGTCATTGTCTTTCTAAGTTACCAGTATTCAGTCCTGGAGATGCTTTTCTGCCGGTGTATCTTGTTCTAATCACATCCCCATAGCTACCGCTTCAAAACACATAGTGGGGCCAAGTTTAGATTTCTTCTGAATAACTCACCATGGGCATGGCATTAAATTTCAGCATGTGATTAAATTTTAGCATATGAAGTCTTGAGGGACCCACTCCGGTTATGTCACCATCATAGCACTTTCAAAATAAAAGTCCTGGCCTGTTTCTAATGCTGCCTACCAATACTCTAGAAAGTTTCTTATACCCTTCACCTAAAAACTGTCACGGTGAATTACAGCTTGTCTTAAACCCACAAGCTGGGATGCTGCTTTTAGTGGAAGACAGGAATGAAAGAAACAAATCGAATCATTTCTGAACAAGAGAAGGGTAAATTCATTTTATTTTAAAATCCCAACTCTGCTAGAATGGTGAGATAATGATATGTTTAGCCACAGCTCCAATGCATCTATTTCAGCATCATAGTTTGTTTTTACCTGTAATGTTTAGCACAAAGCCTTTTCGGCTTTGTTCCCTACATAGCTCTATTAAAGGAGAAATGACCAAAGGAACAATGCCGAACTGAGCTTTGCTGCTTGAGCAGATGCCATAAGAGAAATTGCACTAACATCCAAGATTTTTTTTTCTTCATCTTTATTAGACATCTAAGAATTGTACATGGTGATGGGATACTCGTCCAGATTTTGATATATGTTTCAATTATGCAGTGCTTATCCAAGCTAAGTTTCTCCTCAAGCATTTGTCATTCATTTTGATGAAAACATTAGAATCATTTACCCTAATTTTCTGAAATAAATAGCATACTGTGGCCATCTACCGTCATCCTACGGGGCAGCAGTTTCTTATAATTTATTTATTCAATTTATTTATTTGAATGATAGAGAGAAGGTGTGCCCATGCATGCCATGGAGAGTAAGGGGCTGTCAGGGGACAACTTTCAGAAGTTAGTTCTCTCCTACCATGTGGGTCTGTTGGGATTGAACTCAGGTCACCAAGTTTGTGAACAGACATTTAACCCTGAGCATCTCACCAGTCCTGTAACTGCAAATAAATTCCTGTTGTCCATCTTTTCCCCCAGCCTTATGTATCAACACTTCCTAGGAACTAGGAATCACCATTCTATCTCAACTTCTGAAGGAACAGATGGCTGTTGGGTGATGTCATGTGTCACTCATCTTCTTGTGCCTGGAGTTATTTTACTTAAGACAATGATTCCCAGTTCTACCCCTTAAAGAACTTTTATTTTTGTTTGCAGGTGTACAGTTTTCCATTTTACATGCACAACACATTTTCTTAGTCCATTCTTCAATAAATGGACATATGACTTGATGACTATAAATAATTATTCTAATGACTTGTGATTTTAGTACATATTTATCACTATTTTATTGTGTACTTATTTTACTTACTTAACAAGACTAATTGAAAAGTTGCCTCAGGTAAATCATTCAGGAGGTATTCTAGAAAAAGTCTCCATCATTGTAGATTGCAGCAGAGAGTGTTGCTACCCCTGGACATGTGAGAGTGGGAGAGTGGGAAAGAGGTGGAGATGAGAGACAGTGACATTTGCAGACCCCGATCATTCTGACATGACTAGATTAATATAAAATACCCATGTCTTGCTTTTCACAAGAAACTTTAAAAGTAAATAAAAACAGAAAAGTTTATATTTTTGTATATCCATATACTATGTAAAAAGGTTAAGAAAGTTTAAAAGAGACATAAAATAAAATATTACACTGAAATTTAATAAACAATGTGGAAAAATATTTGTGATGAACTAGCACAGCCTACGTACATGACGTTTATCAAGTCCATGGTGTTATATGTTAATATTCCCGATTTTCACGTTGGCCACTTGTTCATTCATTAGTTCACCGATGCTTTCTTCCTGGTAAACAGATTCGACAGATTACCAACATTTATCACACAAACCTTGTCTTCGCTGTCTCTTTCTTGCCATCATACTAGGTTGTCTACCTTAGTCAGCACAGCAGCATGTCCTATAGGTTGGTCATTTAGGAGAAATAACCCAGGTGTGTGGTAGATTGTGCTCCCCGCCCAGGGTTTCTTTGAAATTCCCACAGTTATCTGATGATGCCTTCCTTAGAATATATCCCTATTAGTAAGGAAGATGTAGCTGCAACATGCATGAGGGACTAAGAGACTGGTGTCCTGGGAAGAAGAGACCCTGCCTTGGTCCACAGGCAGTGTGCTAGCAGGACCCCCTTCTTCAGAGAGGTGCAGGGTGCTGTGCTCCAGACTTGGACAGAGGGCTGAGGCCCATTCGCATGATGAGGGGTCATCTCCTTTTCCCAAAATCCACTGATTCCAATGTCATCATGTTAAAAGACCTTCAGAGGAATATGCACCATGAAATATCTATGTTCTCTAGTGCTGTCAAATTGATACACAAAAATTGAACGGCCCAGAAGCTTCTGTGAGAGCAGAAACTGTGCTTATCATATTCTGATCAGAAAAATGTAAAGACAGGTTGTGAAAATAAACCAATTTTCTAGATGTATGGCTCCAGCTTCCAGGAAAACACATTATCTGTATTTTGAAGCAAATTATTCCTGATGTGAGGGAAGAAAAACCCACAAAGATGTGGTGTGCATTTCTCGGTCTTATTGGTTCCTTTTTAAATGGAATTGCATCTCAGAGTCCAAAAAAATTAAGAAACTGTATTTGTCTTGTACTTCCTAGGGAAACTTCATGGAAGTGGTTCCTGGCTCCATCAGCCTTCACTTTGGATTCTTAGCCTCACCACTTTCTGGATCTTGCCTTCACCTGAGATACTTTGTAGAATTATCCCATTTACAGAGAGCAATGATGGGAGATATCTTCAGCCTTAGATTATGCCAAATCTCATTTCCCAGATCTCAGTGACGAGCCAAATTTAAAAGAAAACTTTTCTATATTTCACTTTGGATCTGAGTAGTTATTTGAGTGGGCCAGTTGCAGGAGGAAAAGCTCCAGATTGATTTGAAATAAACTTGAGTCTCGCTGCACTTCATTCTAATTGTTGTGACCATCACTGTTATAGAAAAATAGAAAACAGATGCCTGCTCGTCATGTTGAACATACAGCCCCCACACTGCCCCCTCTTCCACTGAATTTCTCAGGAAAAAAGAGTTTCCTGAAACATTCCGTGGTTACTTGCGTCTAGCCTGCAGAAATAACTGCTGACTTTAGCTTCTGGGAAACTGCTTGCTTCCTGCTCAAGGGGGTCATGATGAACAAACCCTCTTTGCTTCTTAAATCAGAAAATAGTTAACTGCTTGCTTAATCTCTGCTTCTACACAACCTGTTTTGCTGCTTACAGATACTAAAATAATCACATTAGAATGTGGTTTTTGCCTTTAAAAACTGAATGTACCTTTTTGTCAGAGCTTCGCACTAGGATCCTGATTCTTTGACGTGTGGTCACTGATCAGTTTCCATAAAGTCTCTCCTCCTTTGTAGTATTACTGGTGTCAGTGTGGTGACTTCCCTGAGTGGCCCCAGACCCACAACACTAATCTGGTTGTCCCAGCTGTATCTTCAGTTTGCCAACACTTGTCCTGTGGTGTTCCTGATCTGTGGCCTCTTTGATTCAGGAAAGTCCTGGCATTCTTCATAAATTCCTAGTAAAGTCTTTCTCCCTTAGGTTGGTTGGATCAGAATAGTTTATCACAGCAATGGGAAAGTAACTGGAACAATGTACATTCCTAATAAATATACATAAAGTTTCCATCAATTCCTTTATTCAGTTAGTAATAGTACAGATGAAATATAGACATCCCCAGTGTGAAGATATAGACTATTTCCATGACTATTCCTTCTTAACAATTGTCAACCACAATTCTGTTTTTCTTTGTGATAATTCTGTCACCTTACACCTGTAGGTGTAGTAATGATGAGATAGCTCAAATGGTACGGTGTCTAATCATAAACTTGGCAACATATGTTTAATCCCTGAGGCCTACATGGTGGGAAGAGAAAAATTACTTTTGAAAGTTGTCCTCTGACCTTCACTAGAGTGCCATAGCATGCAAGTATATGCTCTCTATCACTCCTCTTCAAAAGAAATAAATAGAATATATAAAACTGATATGTAATGGGCTCAAAAAGCACATAGTGCATTAAAATTGGATATTTCTTAATAAAAATCTGCAGGTATTAATCAATACATGTGTGTATTTGCAATTTGATATTATTTATTTCTAATAAGTATTTTGTGATATGGGTGTGTCACAATATAGTGATTTATACTCTCTCGAAGGATATCTTTGTTCATTGTTCTGTTACATTGCTTTTGTACATTTTGTAATTGTTCATGTATGAAATTTATATAATGATGCTGTAAAAGTTACTTTTGCTGTTGAAACAATTAAATATTTTGACAAGCACAGCTTAACAAAGGAAGAATCTATTTTGGCTCAAAGTTCAAGGGTAAAATCTAGGATGCTGGGAAAATCAAGGCAATTTCAGCTGGTAACATCACATCCACAACCAGTAAGCAGAGTTTGTGTTCAGATTGCTTTCTCTTTTATACACAATCCAGGATCCCCACTCGGGAATGTTTCCCATAGCTACAGTGGATCTTTCCACCTCATTTAATCTAACCCAGATAGTCATTCAAAGATGCTTGTCTAGTGGGTGATTATAGATTCCACCAAATAAGCAATAAATATTATCTGTCACAGATGTATACTTATTTTTCTTAAATAATTGTCTAGGGTCATAACTGCTGCTTTGAAAGTAGGTGAAATTTTTTTTAAAAAGAACTATCAAACTGTTTCAAACTGGTCCTCTCGCACATTGTTAATATCCGTGTTTCTCTACACCTTTCACAACACTTGCAATAGCCTCTTACCCTTCTTTTATCCTTCTGGGAGTATATGATAGTATCTCATTTTAATTTTTGTGTACATTTCCTTAATGACTAAATACTGCTGAATATATCTTTGCATGTATATTTGTTATTTGTCTTTATTGAAACATAATATTTCTGTCTATTGCTCAATTTCCAAAAGGGATATTAATTTTATAAAGTTGATTTTTAAATTTTTGAATAATTTCTAGACACTTAGTTCTGTATCATATAAAGAATGTCCAAATATTTCTCCCAGTCTGTATTTGGTTGTTTCATCTTTTTATAGTTTTTTAAAATAAAAGTCATTAATATTGATGAACTCCATTTCATTGGTATTTTCTTTTAAGTTTTATTCTTTTGATGTGAAGCTCAAGAAAGTTTGCCTAGCCCTAGCTACTGCGAATGCACTATTGTGTATTTTTATCACATTACCATAGTTTTATGTTTAATATGTAAAATCCAATTATTTAAAATTGTATTTCCAATCAATAATTTTTTGGTAATTGAGGTTGAATCCAGAGCTAAATATACAATAGATAATTGGTTTACCAGTGAGGTATATTCCCAAACATTTCACTGAATTTTCAATTAGGTTGAAAATGCTAGTGTTAGAGAATATCCAAATTTAATTCATCCAGCACAACTTTTTGTAAAATGTCTTATCTCATTAAATTATTTTGGTACTTTTCAAATACTAGCTAGCATTTATGTGTTATCAACTTCTAAGTTAGATCTAATCAGTTCCATTGTCTGTGTGACTGTTCCTCCATTGTTACCACACAGTCTTCATATGATATTTAAAAAGTGGGGGTTGGGAAGGGATAGGGTGAGGGAGGAGATCTGGAAGAACATAGGTGGTAAAGTAGAAAGAGGAAAATGGAGGAAATATTTAAGGGAAAAGGAAAAAGGTATAGGGTACAGGTGCACTAAGGTTATAAGACACTGCCAGACAGAAATGTCCTATATTATACCAAAATAAGCATTTTTTTCAAAAAAGAATATGAATAGACCTACCCTTCACAGAAGAATACAGAGAGAGGAAGAAATAATTTAACAGAAAATGCCTTATGATCTATCAGAAGTCATAGAAATTAAAATTCCCAGTAGCTGGTATATGATATTTGCTAATAAGCTGTTAGTCAGGGAGGTTTTGAAGACCCTCCTCCCAAATATTGCTGAAGACATTATACCTTTGATTATAGAACATGATAAAAGAGCAAAACCAAACCAAGTAAACAAACAAATGGAAGTGGTCTGGAAGCTTCCTCCTTGATGAACAGCTGTCACAGTATCAGAAAGTACTATCAACCTGCTGGGGAAGAAAAACAATCAGCAGTTTTATCAATCTGTGAAAGTTACAAGATATCATAATGATCACTTTGGCCAGAGGTGACCATCAGTGCAATAATGACATTAATGTCAAGGAGGTAACTTACTGTTTTATGATTGGATTTAAGGCCTGCTTTTTTTCATCAGAAAATATATTCCTGGTACTATAAATCAGACCCTATGTAAGTGGCGGATATAGGCCTTAAGGGGGTAAAAACTGTTAAATTTTACCTATAAAACCTTAGTGTCAAGGTTTTTACCTTTAAACATGAATCATTATTTCCACAGATTGAAGAAACACTCACAACTCAGTGTAAAACCTTCCTTTGACAATGTAAAGTTTTATTAGGAAAGAAAAAGTATACCTGGCCAAAGGTCAGAACATACATAATTGTGAACTGCTTGGCTTTAAACGCAATATCTAAGCCATCTGTTCTCCACTTCAAAACTCAGGGAACATCATCAAAGGAGATGGTAAGGCTGTAAGAGTCTGAAAGGGGAAAAGGCATGGCCAGACCATATCTTCTGGACACGACAAAACTGTTGTATACCTGAAGTTGCTGCAGCTATGTGCAGATCCACAAGATCTGCAAAGAATTTGACCTATCGAGAATTCAGCATGGAAAGGGTACAATCTCAAGAGGTCCCACACTGTTGAGGGTAAATGTTGATTGGGAAGGAAGAAGGGAAGATGCTTTCCCCAAGGTATATGTACTGATAGGTATATATATACAGCTAGTGCTCAGACACATGCCATTAAAAGCAACCCAGATGAAACTCAATGGGTCACACATCCAAAAAGACATGAAAATGAGAAAACTGGCAGGAAAGAAAGGTTGCTATGGGCAGAGGAGAGGGATGAGATTGGCCATTACTGTATGGTAATATCATAAATTCTCTGTATTTATGTATGAAACACTTAGAAAATAAAAATAAAAAAATTAAAAAAGAAATTACATTGATTAATTACTTCTGCCTTCTTCACCAAACTATTTTATGGTTCCTTTAGTTCCTTTGCTTTTCCATCCACCTTACAAAATGATCTCTTTGTGTTTAACTAGCATTGTCAAGAGTTTATAGCAATTATATTAAGTTTCCCTATCATTTGTGGAGAGGATAATGTCCTTATCTATGAATTTACATGTATTTCTACTTAGATAATTTTGCATTTCTTTCATCAGCACTGCAACATTTCTTCTATACAAGTACTTCATCTTTTGTTAGAGTTACACCAATGAATTTAATTTCAGTTTTAAAATCACTTAACTATATTATTTTAGAATTATAATTTCCATGTGCTCTTTTTGATGATAAAAATGTATTTATAGGCTTTGGATTCTTATCTCAGATCTTGCAATATTGATGTTCTGGGACTTTTTTGGTGGATTTCTTGGTATTTTCTAAGTAGACTTTAGCATATTATGAAAAAGACCTCTACTAATTTCAGTATTTTGTGTTATTAATTTTACTTGTTGTGCTAATTTGGCTGTGTTTCACAAATATCAATAGTGCGTATTCTCAGTTTTCTTCAGTTAAAGGCATTTAAAAATATTCCTTCATACTTCATCTCTGAGCCATGAAATATCTATTAATGTGCTGCTTAGTTTCTAAGTATTCAGATAATTTTCTGTTATGCACATATATATTTGTATCGAGTGTGCCTGTTTCCTAGATCCCATTATATCAGAGTGTACTCTGTATGTTTCAGCTGTTGAATGATGGTGATGTCAAGTTTGTGGGTTGTACGTGGGCTATCATAGTGCGTTATATGAGTGCATGAGAAGAATGTGTTATGCAGTTGTTGAGAGAGTATTCCATAAAATGTTGATTAAATACTATTGTTGATGGGGTTGTTGAGTTCTTCTATATTGGTGATTTACTACCCAATTTTCCATCCAACTATTGAAGGCAGAGTGTAATGCTTTCCAACCGTAATTGTTAATTTGCTCCCCTTTCAGTTCTATCAGGTTTTTTTTTTTAACACATATTTTGCAGCTCTGTCATGGAGTACATGTGTATCAGAGCTGCTAGGTTTTCTTGGTAGAATGATGCCTTGATCATTAGGCAATGTCCTTCACACTCCTTGCGAAGACAATTTTCTTTTCTAAAAACTATATATGATATTAATATACTTTCATGCTTTCCTTTTGATTTTTATATGATATTTATTATTATTCTTGCAATTTGCTTTTATGATTATATATGGATTGAAGTTTTGTGCACTAGCAGAGAGTTTAGACATTTTAAAATACTATTTTTATTTATTCTTTCAAAGTTTTATACACGTATGCAATCTATTTTAGTTATATCCACTTCCCTTCCCCTCCCACTTATCTGGGTCACATTCTCTCCTACAACTTCTTGTCATTTTTTTTCCTAAGTAACCAAAGTCTAGTTAGTGTTCTCCATATGAACAACCTTCCATTATGGCAGGGACAATATACCAGTGCCTGCAAGCCAAAAAGAAAAGTAACTGATCCTGTGTTATGATCATCAACTGTCAATAGGTTCTCAGCCTTGTAGAACAGAGCCTTCCTCTATCCACATGGAATTTTAACTGACTTGGGATTTCCCAGGTGTTCTGCCACACATAACCACGGCTGCTGTGAATTCGTGTCTCTGTGAGTTCAATTACCATGTCATATCCATAAAAAAGGATTTCATGATGTTACTCCTCATCTTCTGATTCTTATATTCTTTCTGTACCTCTCCCTTCCCCCCTCCTATGATATTACCAGAGCATTGGGGGGGAGGGGCAGGTGTTGATACAGATATTAAAATTGATTCTCCATCTGTAACAGTTTGCCTACATAGTTGCTGATAGAATCTTGACAAACAGCTTATGGGAAAAAGGGGTTAATTTTCTCTTTTATAATTTTCTGTTTCTTTGTCAACCTTGACAGGATAGCCACATCAATACCAAGGGCTGAGGGAACTGGCCATACCATAGCCACCTGACAACTAAGTATTGTCAAGTATACAGGAGAATGACAACTTTCTTAACCAGTTCTCTGTATTCTATTCAGCTGTCTAGGGACTATCCCCACCCACCCAGGGCTGGCCTGTCCCATCAACTAGATAATCTCCTGTGGGTTCTGTTATGGCCTTAATCTAACTGCTAATTTTCTACAAATGTCCAGTGATTCAACCATCAACCATAAAATCGATACTTGTTCAGCTAGGATACCATCTATGATAGAGAACACAGTCTTTTATTCTCAGAACTTTAGCCAGTTATTTTTTTTTTTCATTAATCACTGCTCTCTGAAAGAGAAGCTTCTTGGACCACAGTTGAAACAATATAAATCTGTAGTTATTTATAAGTCAGTTTGACAATATAACCATTTAGCAAATCATTAACTGTAGATCCCTGTTTTGTGTTTCTGACCTTCTGAGTCATGGGCTTTTTATCAGGTTTATAGTTCCAAGTATGAATTCTTTCCTTTATAGAAATCCTTAAATCATATGAGAAAACTATTTTCCCCCATAACAGTCACTATTGCACCCAGTGGACATCTATTGCATGGAAGATCAGTATCATAGCATGTAGGATCCAAATTTGAATTACAACCACTGATGTCTTTTCTTCCCCAAAAGCCAGCATAGCATTTCTAGGCATCATGAAAGCTAGCCAACAGGGAGGGAACTTCTTGGTCATTTTAAGACTGATTTTTCTATGTTTTGTATCTAAAGTATGTAGTGTCAGGAATAGAGTTTTACAGTCTTGCTATATTAGGGAACCATGAGTATTGACGAATAGCCTATGTTGTTCCCATGTCTGGAACTGAGGTCTTTCTATAATAACCCATGTATTCTGGAAGCATACTGTCCACTTACGGAGGACACCTCTGCTGAAACTTCTCGTGTAAATCAATTAAACATTAATTATTTTACAAGCTAGTTGTTTTCCATACTTATTAATTATCTTACAAGCTAGTTGTTTTCTATAAGGCTTCTTTAAAGAGTCATTTTTTGACCTGTTCCTTAACCCTCTTTCTCATAATCCTGTGTCCATTACCTGATCTCTCTAAACTCGTTTTCCTTTTATTTGAAGTAATGATCATTTTTCTGTTTCATAGGAGTGTTAGGCTTTCATATTTTAGTATATTTGTTTTTGACAGTTTCACATAAGTACCCAGTTCATACAGACCACTCTTACCCCTCAATACCCCCTCTCCTCTCCCATCCAATCGTGTTTATCTGCTCACTTTCCTATAAATCTCCCTCTCACTTTCTTATCTGTGTTTTGGTTTGGTTTTATCACCCATGGAGCTCAACCAGGGCCTTCCATATGACCACAGGCCTTGGAGTTATTTTCTGAAACCTGGTGGAAAGACAGCTGAAGTCAATTACTATCCATCTCCCATAAGCCACTACTTGGTCAATAAGGAGACATCTCCCTCCCCTGCCCATAGTAGTAATTCTTTCTCTCACTGTGTCTTGTACAGGCACAGTGTAGGCAACCACAGCAAATACGAGCCCATGGTTACACTGTTGTGTCTTGGCTCAGGAATGGTACATCATAGCCTTCTTCCTGCCCCCAGCAACCACTTCCACAGCATCCCCTGTGCCCCAGAAAGGGAACAAACATTACATTCAAAGCTCAACCTCAGAGTTAGAGGGATGGCTCAGATGTTAAACCCTTGCTACCCAAACAAAAGGATCTGAGTTTGGATCCTGGATCCCATGTAGATGCATCAGTTGGAAATGACTGATTATACTTCTGGCCCTGGAAGATGGAACCTGGAAACCCCAGAGCAAAAGCAAGCAGTAAGGAGGCAGAGCAATCCAGGATGATACCTGAAGTCACTCTTCAGCCTTCACAGGTACACACACACAAATGCCCTCTTGTCGACATGTATAACACAAATACACACCTCAAAAAGAAAAAAAAGAAAAAGCTGAGCTTCCAGATGCCCCCTATTCTGAGTATTTTGGGCAACACCAGATCTCTGCGTACACTGCAGAGAAGCCTCTCCAGCATAGTCATTTAGCAGCTAATTTTATGCTATATTATTGGGTTAAACAACAACAATGGGCTTTTGACCAAGTTTATGATACCAGACATGGATTGCTTCCTGTGATGTACTCTCTTCTACTTGCAATTTACCTTTATAATTGCATTCCAAGTGAAGTTTTTAAACATATAAAAAGTATATTTATTGATTTATTGTGTGCATACGCATGCACTCACACACATTTGAACATGTACATGTGTTCTGTGGCACACAAGTGGATGTCTGAGGACAACTTTCAAAAGTTGCTTCTCTCCTTCTATCATGTAAGTTTCGTGTCCATATGTCCAGGTTGTCTGCCTTGACTGCAAATGCCTTATCTGTTGAGCCATCTCACTAACTGAGACATTTTTCCATGTTAGACACAGTGTTACTTTATAGTTTAGGGTATCCTAGATTGAAATTTTTCTGCCTCAGCCAATTGAAGACTAAGATTTCAAGAATTCACAACACCTGGCTTAAATCAAATTTTATCTATTTATTTTACTAATTTAATGTGTGTGTGTGTGTATGTGTAAACTGTGTGGAGGTCAGAGAACAACTTTCAAAAGACTGTTTTCTCTTCCCCCTTTGTTAGATGGTTCTTGGTTGTTCTGTTTTGTTCTTGTGCTCTGCCTTCCGTCTCACCTTATGAGTTCTAGGATTACAGACTTGAGCTACTACATTTGATTTTTGATGAATTCTAGGAACCAGGTTAGACTTATGTGGCAAGTGTTCCTATCTTCTGAGCTGTCTCACTGTCCCTTGATTCAGGTTCTAATGCACTAGAATATTCTAGCCTCTGATTGGCATATGTAGATAATTTATACTTACTACAAAAATTGGTAATCTGGGGTGCTTAAGTCTCATTTTTTAAAATTATTCTCACTACTTTTGATTTCTTCATTTACTTTAGGTCCTGTAAATTGCATTAAAATCAGCAGAAAATAGATTAGTAATTAAATTTAGGACTAGAAACCATAAAACTGATAGTGGAGACATAGTAAAATAGTAATACTTTGGCCTTAGTAAAACTTTCCTAATATAATTTCAAAGACAGATGACACATCCAAATATAAACAAGTAAGATTCTATAGAACTAGAAACATTCTGCATAACTAAGGCTGTGTCCATGCAGAGGAAAAAGATGAGTAGTGGGAAAATATTAGCATGAACCCATCTAATAAAGAGTTAATATTCAAAACAAGATAGAAACTAACTAGAAATAGCCAAAAGCAAATCTAAAGTATGAAAGAATGCATAGGACCTGAGAACTTTTCCCAATGAAGAAGCACAGATAACCTATATTTACATTAAGAGGTGCTCAACATTACTAATCAATTGGAAATTAAAACACTGCCATGAGATATATTATCTCACACTTATTGGATATGTGTGAATGCATAAAACCAAAGGATAAAAATGGGCAAACTTTGGCATAACTGCACGATGAGCCATGCACACTGTTGACAGGAATGTAAATTGTTAAAACCAGTGGGTCCTATATCAGGTTCTGTAGGAAAACCAAGAACAATGTAAAAGGCCTACATTGTTTTGAGGGCATTTGAAGTTTCTCTGACCAACAGCTCTTTAGGAGGATCAAATACCTGGCATTGGAAAGTTTGGTTGCTCATGACTTCTGGTAAAAATATCCCAGGACAAATTCTGTTTTCCATTTTCTTCCCCTTTCTGTGTTTCTTTGTGTAAGATATATTGGTTAATACTTCTTTTTAAAAAATATTTTGCAATACATTTGTGAAGTAGAAAGTTTCTATCTGGCTATGTTTTTAGAGCTAATTTCAATTCTCCACGCCTCCTGTGTACTCCCTACTCATTTCCCTCCGCTACAAACTTTCTTCTTTATTCCCCTTTCCACTTTCTTAAACCTGTGCTTTTTTAAACCTCATTTATGCTCATTTAGGATTCTCATACTTCCCCTCCCAAATTAATGTTCCTTTCTTGTTTGCAGCTGTTACAGAAGTTTCTATTTAAGTATATCATCGTGAAAGTTTAATGTTGTCATTTGCATATAAAAACATGTGGCAACTTGTATTTCTGTCTATGATATCTTACTTAGAATAATATTTTCCAATTCCAGTCATTTACCAGTGAACTTCATAATTTATTTTTCTTGACAGCTGAATAGTATTCCATTGTGTACTACATTTTCACTATCCAGTCATCCATTGATGGACACATAGGCTGACTCCATTTATTTGTTATTGTGAATTGAGCTGCAATGAACATGGTTATGCAAGAGTCTCTGCAGTAAGAATTAAATTCCTTTCTGAATATGCCCAAGAGTTGTATAGCTGGGTCATATGGTAGTTCAATTTTGAGGAATCCAATTTCTAAAGAAACTATACTAATTTAAACTCCCACCAGCAATGAATAAGGGATCCATTCTTTCCACACTTTCAACAACATATGTTGTTATTTGTGTTTTGATCTTTTCCATTTTTACTGGGGTAAAATTATATTTCTGGGTAGATTTAATTTGCATTTCCCTGACGGCTGGAGAAATTGAACGCTTTTTAAGATATTCGTTAGGCATTTGAATTTCACCTTGTGAAAAATTCTTGATACTAATTTTTGTGTTTTTAAGTGTATTTTATTATGTGTGTGTGTGTATGTGTGTGTGTGTTTGTCGGTGTGTATCAGAGGGCTCTGTGTGTGCCTGTGGAGGTCCAAGGGTGACTTTAGGAATCACCCTGAATTGCTTCTACCTCCTATTTGCTTTGCTCTGGAATTTTCCAGGCTCTGCACTTCCAGGACCAGAAGTACAGATCATTGCCATCTCTGCCTGGCATTTTCACATGGTATCAAGGATCTCAACTCAGGACCTTCTGCCTGTGAGGTCAGAGGCTTAACCCCTGATCCATCTTTCTGGCCCATTTTTTGTATTCTTTGTATACTGTGGATACTAATCTTCTATCAGAAAAGTTTTTAGTAAAGATTTGTCTTTTTGCTACACAGTTTTTTCATAACAGAAGCTTTTTAATTTCATGTCATCCTATTTATTGATTGTTGTTCCTATGTCCTAGGAATACCTAGGCCCATACGTTCAAGTATGCTCCTTCTTCTTTTTCTATGTATTTCAGGGTGTCCAGTCTAACATTGAGGAATTTGTTTTATTTGGAATTGAGTTTTTGTTCATGTGAGAGATAAGGTTTCATTCTTCTATTTGTAAATATCAATTTTTCCCATTTGTTAAAGATGCTATGCCTTCCCCAATGTGTATTTTTGACACTTATGTTGAAGTCAAGCATCTGTAGGTGCAGAATCTTATATCTAGGACCTCGACTGTAATCCATTAATCTTTGTGTCTTTTTATTTGACTGATAAGTTATGTTTCTTTTCCCTGATACTTTCCACTATTTTGTTTATTTGAGGCAAGTATGTAGGTGCTCATAGAAGCATTTTTGAGACTGTTCTACAATATTTATTAGACCTAGTGTCTCTGACATATCTGTGGTATTACATTTGGGTTTCACATTTTTATTTAACGAGATCTCTCTGATTTCTGGTATGATAGCAAGTATCTCAACTCGAGCCTTTTGTTTTCAGTACCTCTGTTGAACCTGCTTTAACAAGGGAAGCATGCAGGGCTGGGTTTACTGCCACAGTCAGTGGGAGTGGAAGACCACTGTCCATACTGGCTTCACTGGAATCCAACAATAAAGAATGTCTTTCATAGTTTGGGATGAAGAATGGATTTGTATCTTTCCACTTGGCTTCTATAGATGTCCCAAGGCTGATAGGAGGAATAGTACTTTTTTACTGCTCTGTCTGTCCATCAAAACCATGATGGCATGGCTCAGGAGCAATGTGCAGCAGACTTTGCCTGTCTTCTGCATCTCCTTTATTGAGAAATCAGGGGGGAGGAGGGCAACTTCTAATTCCATTTTCAATGAGTTCCTATGTCTGCCAAAACCATGCTGTCTGAAATGATACCTCCAAGAGGCAACGCCACTGTTCATCAGAGAAGAGAATCTCAATTCCCTGTTTGACTACCTCTAATAAAAAAAGGGGGCTTTGGGAGCATCTCCTAACAGTGCTTTTTGGGTGGTACTCTGTTTCTCCTTAGCCTTTGTTGTGTACATGATTAGGTGGTATTTTCTGTCTTCATGAAACAGAAGTAACAAAAGACAAAGTTTTTGGTTAGTGTTTTTCATCCACACACACTGGTGTTTCTGCACAACTGGTTTTTGGTTAAGTCTTTGATATATTGATGCAAATAAAATCTAAAGCTATTCACATCCATGTTGTCCTTTGTGTTTGCTCGTTCCTATTCACTCTGTCTTCATTTGTTTTGTCCAGAGATTTTTAGTTGTACTTAAGTGGGAGAATATGGAAAATTCATGTCTACTTTATCATCCATGAAGTGAAACATGATAAAATAGTAAATTTCTAGAGTTTGCATCAATATAGTGAGGATCTCATTCCTTTTCTTTCCAAACGTTGTTTATAGAAGAAAAATCAGTTTTATTAATTACCCTTCTCCAGTATGCAAAAATCCTTTCTCCCCATTACAGACTTGCGACGTGAAGAGCGTGTCTCCATAATAACGCAGACTCATGTCATGATTGAAGGTCATGGTACTGGGTTCGAGGCAGTCGAGCTATGAAAGCTCCTTTGACTGACGGGGAAGGGCCTTAAATGCAAGTGTCTTCATCGATAATAAGCCTTAGAATCCTCAAGATAGAATTAAGATGGCAAAGTTATTTAATTCAGTGTGTGTGTGTGTGCACGCGCACGTGCATATGTGTATCAGAGGGCACTGTGTGTGCTTGTGGAGGTGGAAGGATGACTAGGAATCATCCTAGATTGCTCTACGTCCTTTATACTTTGCTCTGGTATTTTCCAGGCTTTACATTCCAGGGCATGAGATGCAGGCTGTCGACATTTCCCCTGGCATTTTACATGAGTCCTGGGATCTGAGCTCAGTCACCTCAACTTGAACAAAACTTAACCCCTCTCCAGTCCCCATGAAAGCTAATCAAAATAAATAAGTAAATAAATAAATAGATAAATAGATAGATAGATAGATAGATAGATAGATAAATAATTGTCAGAGCATCTGGTGAAATTAATATTCATGACCTCAGGTTCTTTAGCCATGATTGAAAAATACCAGTAATTTTGCTTCCACCCTTACCTAATGATATCTTCTCATTTACAGATATAAGGAAGCATTCTGAAGCATGTCAGTTCATCCAGGTGGAGTCCCCTCTGTGTAGAGTAGACTCTAGCCCAGCACTATCTAAGACAAAAAACAGCTAATTCGGACAAAACTCCTTTGAAACTGACCTTGGATACAAAAGGAAGGAGTTGTGGCCTCTTCTCTTTTTACCTCCCTTCATTTCTTCCCTCAAGAGCTTCAAATTCCTTTGATAATGTAGAAAATGTTGTTTCTCATAAATGGCAGAATGCTTTCAGAGATACTGTTCTGTGACTAGATGAGAGTTCCCAAGGATTCCCCAGTCTATGTTCAGGTAAGTAGATAGGAGAACTGTGTCCAGAGGTCACAGGGCAGAAGGTCCTATCACATATATCTTCAAGTCAGGATATGCTTTTTCCTTATACAGAGCTCTAAATAATTGGTGAAGTTAAGAATGGATGCAGATTCTGAGGCTATTAGGTAAGTATCAGTAGATAGGAAACCAGGCTTCAGAAAGATGTACCTAAGCTGACATGACTTGACAAATCTTTTGTCAGAAAATAAAAAGACATTAGAACTATTTAGAAATGGTTTCATGGTAAGATTAATAATAATACTGTTAATTGTATTTGTGATGGCTAATTGCTATTGTCAACTTGATCAGATCACTTGGTGGAAGAGTTTCTAGTCATGACTATCAGGGATTATGTTGATTAGGTTCATTGAGACAACAAGTACTTCACACTGTGGGTGGCATCTTTCCTAGGGCTCCTGTACTGCATAAAAAGGAGAAACCAAACTGAAAACATTCTTTGCTCCTTGCTTCTTGCCTGTGGATGGAGTGTTAACTGTTCAAGCTTCTGATCCTGTCTTGACTTTCCCACCATGATGAAATGTGCACTGAAACCATAACACAAAGTATACTTTCTCCTGTGAGATGCTTTTGTTACCTTTGTTATCACAGCCACAGAAAAATAAAACAAGATAGTATTTATGAAATCAGTTTCCTCCAATATGGTTGATAAATATTTTTTTTTAATATATTTTTAAATTTCCCTTTCACCCCACCCCGCTCCGCCGGTCGGGACGCGCGCGCGGTCCAGCCGGGCCTTACCCTGCGACCTAGGTAAGCCCCAGCCGCGCCCGCCCACCAGAACCCCAGGTCAGCCCAAAGGGACCCGGCTCCGACTCCCGCCATCCAGCCAGAGCTGCGCACAGAGCAGAGAGACGAGGAGGACCTCCCCCTGCGCCCGGGCCCGCCCCAGCTGCCCTCAGGTTAAATAGCTCCACGCCAACGCCCCCATCCTCCCTTCCCCACCCCGCTCCGCTGGTCCGGACGCGCGCGCAGTCCAGCCGGGCCTCACCTGTGACCTAGGTAAGCTCCGTCCCTGACAACCCCCAGAACCCCAGGCCAAATAATTAAGTTTAGTGAAATTGAAAGTTCTTAAGAGTTAAAACGAAAATGCCAAAGTCAAAGTGCAAATCCATGAGAAGCAACACTCAAGTAAACAAATCTCCCACTGAAGAAATTAATCCCATAATGTTAGACTCCAACCAGAACAAACCCACGGAAAAAGGCCAAGAAAGCCTGACCCAGGATAACGACTTTCAAAATATGATCATTACCATGTTCAATACTATGAAAGAGGAAATCCGGGAGGAATTAAATAATCGAATCAATAGCTTTGAAGAGGAACACAACAGACACTTGGAGGAGTTGAGAAAAACAGTGCAAGAAACAAAAACTGGCATAAAGCAGTTAAAACAGACTCAAGCAGAGTTTAAAACTGAGCTACAAGACAAGTTAACTTCAACCCAGAACTCTACAGAGAGTCTTATCAACAGAACTTATGAGGAAGAAAACAGAATTTCAGATCTTGAAGATAAAGTGGGAGTACTAACCAGCTCAATGGAAGAGGTTGTTAAAGCCAAAAAGATACTTGAGAGAAATATCCAAGAGATATGGGATACCCTGAAGAAGCCTAACATGCGTATTCATGGAATACCAGAGCAAGAATCTCAAAATACCACCCCTGAGGAAATTTTTCAAACAATCATCAAGGAAAACTTTCCTCATCTAAAAAAAGAGAGGCCCAATACATATACAAGAGGCATTCCGCACCCCAAACAGATACAACCAAAACAGAAGCACGCCAAGGCAAATAATAGTTAAAACACTCCACATTCAAGAAAAAGAACTGGTGCTGAGAGCTTCAAGGGAGAAAAAACAAGTCACTTTTAAAGGTAAACCTATTAAAATAACAAATGACTTCTCAGTCGAAACAGTAAAAGCAAGAAGAGCTTGGAGAGACATACTTCAAGTATTAAATGAGCAAAAATGTCAACCCAAGCTGATTTACCCTGCAAAACTATCAGTCATGATTGAGGGAGAAAGAAAAACTTTCCAGCACAAAGACAACTTGAAGGGATACATGTCCACCAAACCAGGCCTTCAAAAAATGCTAGAGATGATACTCAAGCGTGAAGAAAAAAACAGGCATATCCAGGAGAACAGAAGGCAAATATAACACCATTAAAAGCGAAGCAATATACTTATAAAAACTACTAAACATAATAAATGCCTAGAATTAAAAATAGTTTCTCCATTATAACACTAAATGTTAATGGAATTAATTCACCGATCAAGAGACACAAATTACAAACTTGGATTAAAAATCACAATCCATCAATCTGCTGCCTGCAGGAAACCCATCTCATCACAAAAGACAGGCACGCTCTAAAAATAAAAGGCTGGTCAACAATTCTACAAGCAAATGGAAGCAGAAAACAGGCAGGGGTAGCCATTATGCTATCAGACAAAGTGGACTTCAAACCAAAGAAAATTATAAGAGACACGGATGGATACTACATTTTAGTCACAGGGACAATTCACCAGGAAGATTTCACAATACTGAACATATATGCACCCAATACGGGCCCCTTCACACATTCATTAAGAAAACTCTATAGCGTCTAAAGCAAGAAATCAACCCCCATACGATAATTCTTGGGGACTTTAACACCGCCATCTCAACATGGGATAGATCAACAGGTCAAAAACTTAACAGAGACACTTTGGAACTTAATCAAACCCTGAAAGAAATGGACCTTACAGATCTCTATCGAACTTTTCACCCACGTACCAAAGAATACACATTTTTCTCAGCAGCACACGGAACTTTCTCCAAAATAGATCACATATTGGGCCACAAAACGAATCTACACATATACAAAAAAGTTGAAATTCTAACCTGTGCCCTATCAGACCACCACGGCCTAAACCTGGACATCCACAACACATCAAACAAGAGAAAATACACTAACTCCTGGAAACTTAACAATATGATGCTGAATGAGAACTGGATTCAGGAAGAAATTAAAAAGGAAATTCAAGATTTCCTGAAAGTGAATGATAACGAAAATACAACTTACCAAAATCTCTGGGACACAATGACAGCTGTTCTAAGAGGTAAGTTCATAGCTCTTAATGCCTACATCAAAAAAATGGAAACATCAGAAATAAACAACTTCACAATGCATCTTAAAGCTTTAGAAAAACTAGAGCAATCTGATCCCAAAAGTAGTAGAAGAGAGGAGATTAGCAAAATAAGGGGAGAAATATCTGAAATGGAGATTAAGAAAACGATAGAAAAAATCAATCAGTCAAAAAGCTGGTTCTTTGAAAAAATCAATAAGATTGATACACCCCTAGCTAAATTAACCAAAAGCAAGAGAGAGAAAACCCAAATTAACAAAATTAGAAATGAACATGGAGTTATAACTACTGATACCCAAGAAATCCAGAGAATTATAACATATTTCAAAAACTTGTACTCTGTGAAGTTTGATAACACAAAAGAGATGGATGAATTTCTAAGTAAACACAACCTACCTAAATTGAATCAGGAAATTGTGAATTATTTAAATAGTCCTATAACATACAAGGAAATTGAAGAAGTAATCTCGAATCTCCCACCAAAAAATGTCCTGGGCCAGATGGATTCAGCACAGAATTCTACCAGACATTTAAGGAGTTAATAACACCAATACTCCTTAAACTATTCCATCAAATAGCAAAGGAAGGAACATTACCAAATTCCTTCTATGAAGCTAATATTGTCTTAATCCCAAAACCTAATAAAGATTCACTTAAAAAAGAAAACTATAGGCCGATCTCTCTGATGAACACAGATGCAAAGATTCTCAACAAAGTCTGAGCAAATCGGATTCAAAAACACATCAAAAAAATCATTCACGGGGACCAAGTAGGCTTCATCCCCGGCACACAAGGTTGGTTCAACATACACAAATCAATAAATGTAATTCATCATGTAAACCAGTCCAAAGTCCAAGACCACATGATACTCTCGATAGATGCAGAAAAAGCCTTTGACAAAAGCCAACAGCCTTTTATGATCCAAACGCTAGAGATTGTAGGAATGAAAGGAACCTTTATCAATATAATAAAAGCTATATAAAACAAGCCCACAGCAAGGATTATGCTCAATGGGGAACATTGGAAGCATTCCCACTTTGATCAGGAACTAGACAAGGCTGTCCACTCTCACCACTTCTATTCCATATTGTACTTGAAGTCTTAGCTGAAGCTATAAGACAAGAAAGGGACATAAGAGGGATTCAAATTGGCAAGGAAGAAGTCAAGCTATCCCTGTTTGCAGATGACATGATCTTATACCTGAGTGATCCCAAAAACTCCACCAGGAAGCTCCTGGAACTAATTGAGAAGTTCAGCAGGGTGGCAGGATACAAAATAAATGTGCAAAAATCAGAGGCCTTCCTATATGCCCAGAATGAAAGAAGTGAAAAAGCCTTGAAAGAAACAATCCCATTTACTATAGCCCCTAAAAAAATGAAATACCTTGGTATAAACCTAACCAAGTTGGTAAAAGACCTTTACAATGAAAACTTTAAAACCCTAAAGAAAGAAATAGCAGAAGACACCAGAAGGTGGAAAGACCTCCCATGTTCCTGGATTGGTAGAATCAACACTATAAAAATGACCATCCTACCAAAGGCAATATACAGATTCAATTATATACCAATTAAAATCCCAAAGCAATTCTTTGAAGAAGTTGACCAAATAATCTCAAAATTCATAAGGCGGCACAAAAGACCCAGGATAGCAAAGATAATCCTGAGTAACAAAAACACTGCTGGAGGTCTTACCATACCAAACCTTAGTCTATACTACAAATCCATAGTTATAAAAACTGACTGGTCCTGGCTCCAAAATAGACACACAGATCAATGGATAAGGGTTGAACCCAGATATAAGCCCACAAAAATACAGCCATTTGGTCTTTGACAAAGGGGCCCAAAGAATCCAATGGAAAAAGAACAGCATCTTCAACAAATGGTGCAGAAGATTAAAGCTGGACCCATACTTTTCACCATGTAAAAGACTTAATTCCAAATGGATCAAGGACCTTGATTTAAGGCCAGAGACTTTAAAAACCATAGTTGAAAGGATAGGGAACTCCCTTGAGCTGATTGGGCTAGACCAACGTTTCCTAAACAGACATTCAATGGCACAGTCACTGCTACCAACTCTCAACAGTTGGGATCTTGTGAAATTAAAGAGCTTCTCTTCAGATAAAGAGATTGTAACACAAGCTCAAAGGCAACCCACAGAATGGGAGAAAATCTTCACTAACCACACATCTGACAGAGCTCTATTGTCCAGAGTGCACAAAGAACTTAGAAAACTAAACTCCAAGGAAAACAATGGCCCAATTAAAAAATGGGCCCTGGAACTTAAAAGAAACTTTACCAGGGATGAAATTAAAATGTCTAACAAATATCTTAAAAAATGTTCCACTTCCTTAGCCATAAGGGAAATGCAAATCAAAACCTCCCTGAGATATCATCTCACCCTGGTCAGGATCGCAAAACTCCACAATACAAACAACGACAAATGCTGGAGAGGATGTGGAGAGAGGGGAACACTCCTACATTGCTGGTGGGAATGCAGGCTCATATAGCCACTCTGGCGAGCCGTCTGGAGATTCTTAAAGAAATTAAAGATTGAAATGCCATATGACCCTGCTATCCCACTTTTGGTAATAACTCCCCATGCAGCAGAGGTTCGCCTCGATAGCACAAGCTCGACCATGTTCATAGCAGCACTGTTTACAATAGCAAAGTCATGGAATCAGCCCAAATGTCCAACAGTTGACGAGTGGATAAGGAAACTGTGGTACATCTATACAATGGAGTACTACTCAGCCATCAAAAATGATGAATTACTGGAATTTGCTGGGAAATGGATGTCATTAGAAACAATTATATTAAGTGAAGTATCCCAAACCCAGAATATTAAGTGCCGTATGTACTCCCTAATAGATGGCTCCTAGTACCAAACTCACCCAGCCCACATCGAGACACTCAAAAGTAAACCTATGTAACACAGTAATTGCAAGGATTATGAACAAGAGAGATGGGGTAGGAGGGCCACACCAGCAACAAGGAGAGAGGGGACCATGTTACAGCAGAGAAAATAGGCCTCCATCAAGGTCTGCAAGTAAGTAATGAGAAACCTGGTTAAGTTCACAGACGTTCTTTCCTGATCTCACCAGAAGGGGAGGGCATATAGTCTAGCAGATAAAAAGTAATCATTTTGCAAATGGGTGATGGACCCCTCCCTCACTGAGGTTTCCTACTTTTATTACATCTACCCTTGAATGTGCTATTATAACAAGACTCCAGTTTAACAGCTTTTTGTCTCTGGTCAGGGGGTGACATACAGTGCCCAGCAGGATGGAGTGAAGGGCATTGCAGGAGCAGCAAAACTGCAAAAGAAAATCAACAAACCACAATCCAGAACTTCAGAGACTCTATATCAATCACATAGAACTAGGTCAGCCTAATCTCTCCCCATCCTGGAGCTCAGGGACATTTGCGGAAGAGGGGGCGGTAAGATTGTAAGAGCAAAAGGATGGGAGGAACAACGATTTGCAAGATTCTCAACAATAGTTGGGGCCAAAGCAATCATGATGGGACTTTGCATGCCCTGTGCAATGTCCAGCGCACTGTTGCCCTCATAAAGTCTAGCATCTGTTAAGGGCACCGAGACCCCTGGAGGCAAGGGATTGACAGCCATAATAGTGATCCTATGCTTAAGGGAACAAGAGAAAGGGCTTATGGAAATGCCACTGGGTCCTTATATGTCATCGGAGAGGAGGACCCAGTGGAGAGTCAGGCATACACAATAAAGTACTCTCTGGGAATTGGGGGGGAGGCACTGGAGGATGGGGAGAGAGAGGAGGGGGAGGAGGGGGGAGGGAGGGAACTGATAAAAAATTTTTTAAATGTATAATTACATTTTTAATAAAAAAAGAAAAAAAAGAAAAAATATATTTTTAAATTTATTTATTCAATTGTGCGTGTGTGCGCATATGTATGTATGTATGTGTGTGTGTGTATAGAACCACAGGAGAATCCAGGAACCACCATAGACGCCTCCACCTCCTCCTTGTTTACTCTGCTCCAGGGATTCACAGGCTCCACCCCACCAGGACCAGAAACCCAGGCTGTCCCGACTCTGCCCAGCGTTTATACGTCCAGGATCCGAACTCAGGACCTTCTGCCTGCAAGTTACAGGCTTAACCCCTGAGCCACCTCTCCATCCCTGATAACCATTTTTGTAAAGTTTTATGAAAAATATTTTATTCTTTCATATGTCTTATTTCTTTTTTTTATTTCTGATCATGCAAATTTAACAGGTTCACCAGTCCCTCCCTTGTTCCACCCCCTGCGACCCACCTGCTCCCTCCCTTAGCTCCCCCTTCCCTCCCCATTCCCCAGTGCCCCCCCATACCCAGAAGCATCCTTTAATGTACATGCCAAACTCTCCTCTGGGTCCTCCTCTCTGATGAGGTGCAAGGACCCAGCAGCATTTCCCAGAACCCTTTTCTGTGTTGACCTTAACCATAAGAACACTACTGTTGGCTGTCAATCCCTAGCCTTTAAGGATCCTAGTGCCTTTAGTCCATGCTAAACTTTGTGGGGCTAATAATGTGTTGGACATTGTGCAGGGCATGCAAAGCCCTATTATGATTGTTTTGACCCTAACTTGTGTGGAGTATCTTGTATATCATTACTCCTCCCATCCTTGTGCTCTTGCAATCTTACTGCCCCCTCTTTTGCAAATTTCCCTGAGCTTCAGGATGGAGAGAGATTAGGCTGCCTTAGTTCCTGGTGGTTGATATAGAGTCTTTGATGTTCTGAGTTATGGTTTGTTGATTTTTTTCAGTTTTACTGCTCCTGCGATGCCCTTGGCTCCATCCCGATGGGTATTGGATGTCACCCCCTGGCCAGAGATAAAAACCTGTTAAATTATAGTCTTATTGTAAGAGTATATTCAAAGGTAGATAGAATAAAAGTAAGAGACTGTGGTGAGGGAGGGGTCAGTCTCCCATTTGCAAAATGGTTACTTTCTATCTGGCAGCCTATATGCTCTCCCCTTCTGCTGAGATCATTCCCCATCAGTTGCAAATGACCAGAAAGGAAAATCTGTGAACTTAAACCAGATGTCTCATTACTTACTCGCAGTCCTTGATGGTGGCCTATTTTCTTTGCTATAACATGGTCCCCTCTCTCCTTGTTTCTGGTGGGACCCTCCTTCCCCATTCCTCCTGTTTATAATCCTTGCAATTACTGTAGGTATTACAGAGATTTATCTTTGAGTGTCTCTGAGTGGGTTTGGTACTAGGATCTACCTATTAGGAGTACATACGGCGCTTAATTTTCTGTGTCTGGGATACTTCACTCAAATAATTGTTTCCCTCCCTCCACATCCTCTCCAGCATTTGGTATTTGTATTGTGGATTTTTGCCATCCTGACCGGGGTGAGATGATATCTCAGGTAGTTTTGATTTGCATTTTCCTGATGGCTAAGGATGTGGAGCATTTTTTTAGATATTTGTTAGAACTTTTAATTTCGTCCCTGGTAAAGTTTCTTTTAAGTTCCAAGGCCCATGTTTTAATTGGCCCATTTGTTTCCTTGGTGTTTAGTTTTCTAAGTTCTTTGTGCACTCTGGATAATAGAACTCTATCAGATATGTGGTTAGTGAAGATTTTCTCCTATTCTGTGGGTTGCCTTTGTGCTCCAGTTACAATCTTTTTATCTGAACAGAAGCTCTTTAATTTCACAAGATCCCATCTGTTGAGTGTTGGTTCTAGTGACTGTGCTATTGGATGTCCGTTAAGGAACTGTTGGCCCAATCAGCTCAAGGGAGTTCCCTACCCTTTCAACTATGGTTTTTATAGTCTCTGGCCTTATATCGAGATCCTTGATCCATTTGGAATTAATTCTTGAACATGGTGACAAGTACGGGTCCAGTTTTAATCTTCTGCATGTGGAGATCCAGTTTTGCCAGCACCATTTGTTGAAGATGCTGTTCTTTTCCCATTGGATTTTTTGGGCCCCTTTGTCAAAGATCAAATGGCTGTAATTTTGTGGGCTTATATTTGGGTCTTCAACCCTTATCCATTGATCTGTGTGTCTATTTTAGAGCCAGTACCAGGCTGTTTTTATAACTATGGATTTGGAATATAGACTAAGGTTTGGTATGGTGATACCTCCAGCAGTGTTTTTGTTACTCAGGATTGTTTTTGCTATCCTGGGTCTTTTGTGCCTCCATATGAATTGTGAGGTTGTTTGGTCAACCTCTTTAAAGAGTTGCTTTGGGATTTTAATTGGTATAACATTGAATCTGTATATTGCCTTTGGTAGGATGGTCATTTTTACGATATTGATTCTGCCAAGCCAGGAATAAGGGAGGTCTTTCCACCTTTTGGTGTCTTCTGTAATTCCTTTCACTAGGGTTTTAAAGTATTCATTATAAAGCTCTCTTACTTCCTTGGTGAGGTTTATAACAAGGTATTTCATTTTTTTAGAGGCTATAGTAAATGGGATTGTTTCCTCAGGGCTTTTTCACTTCCTTCATTCTGGGCATATAGGAAGGCCACTGTTTTTTGTATGATTATTTTGTATCCTGCCACCCTGCTGAACTTCTCAATTAGTTCCAGGAGTTCTCTGATGGAGTTTTTGGGATCACTCAAGTATAAGATCATGTCATCTGGAAATAGAGATAACTTGACTTCATCCTTGCTGACTTGAATCCCTTTTATGGCCCTTTCTTGTCTTATGGCTTCAGCTAAGACTTCAATTACAATATTGAATAGAAGTGGTGAGAGTGGACAGCCTTGTCTAGTTCCTGATAGAAGTGAGAATGCTTCAGGTTTTTCCCCATTGAGTATAATCCTTGCTGTTGACTTGTTGTATACAGCTTTTATTATATTGATAAAGCTTCCTTCCATTCCAACTGTTTCTAGGGTTTTGATCATAAAGGGCTGTTGGATCTTGTCAAAAGCTTTTTCTGCATCTATTGAGATTATCATGTGGTCTTGGACTTTGGACTCGTTTACATGATGAATTACATTTATTGATTTGCATATGTTGAACCAACCTTGTGTGCCAGGGATGAAGCCTACTTTATCCCCATGAATGATCTTTTTGATATGTTTTTGAATCTGATTTGCTAAGACCTTTTTAGAATCTTTGCATCTGTGTTCATCAGAGAGATTGCCCTGTAGTTTTCTTTTTTAAGTGTATCTTTATTAGGTTTTGGGATTAAGACGATATTAGTTTCACAGAAGGAATTTGGTAATGTTCCTTCCTTTGCTATTTGATGGAACAGTTTCAGGAGTATTGGTGTTATTAGGTCCTTAAATGTCTGGTAGAACTCTGTGCTGAATCCATCTGGGCCAGGACATTTTTTGGCGGGGAGATTTGAGATTTTTACATCGATTTCCTCATATGTTATAGGACTATTTAAATAATTCACAACTTTCTGATTCAATTTAGGTAGGTTTTGCTTACCTAAGAATTCACTCGTTTCTTTTGTGTTGTCAAATTTCACAGAGTACAAGTTTTTGAAAAATGTTGTTATAATTCTCTGTTTTCTTGGGTATCAGTAGTGATATCTCCATTTTCATTTCTAATTTTGTTAATGTGGGTTTTCTCTCTCTTGCTTTTGGTTAATTTCGCTAGAGCTGTATCAATCTTATTGATTTTTTTCAAAAAACCAGTTTTTTGACTAGTTGATTTTCTGTATCGTTTTCCTAATCTCAATTTTGGATATTTCTCCCCTTATTTTGCTAATCTCTGCCTTCTACTGTTTTTTAGATCAGATTGCTCTAGTGACTCTAAAGCTTTAAGCTTTAAGTTATTTATTTCTGATGTTTCCATTTTGTTTGATGTAGGCATTAAGAGCTATGAACTTATCTCTTAGGACAGCTTTCATTGTGTCCTCAGAGATTTTGGTAAGTTGTATTTTCATTATCGTTCACTTTCAGGAAATCTTGAATTTGCTTGTTAATTTCTTCCTGAGTCCAATTCTCCTTCAACATCATTGTGTTAAGTTTCCAGGAGTTAGTGTTTTTTCTGTTGTTTGTTGTATTGTGGATGTCAAGCTTTAGACCATGGTGGTCTGATAGGGTACAGGCTAGAATTTCAACCTTCCTGTATATGTGTAGATTCGTTTTGTGGCCCAATATGTGATCTATTTTGGAGAAAAATTTTTATTCTTTGGTGTGTGGATGAAAAGTTTGATAGAGATCTGTTAGTTCCATTTCTTTAAGGTTTGATTAAGTTCCAAAGTGTCTCTATTAAATTTTTTACCTGTTGATCTATCCCATGTTGAGAGGGCAGTGTTGAAATCCCCAAGAATTATCGTTTTGGGGTTGATTTCTTGCTTTAGTTGTTGTAGGGTTTGCTTAATGAATGTGGGGGGGCGTATTGGATGTATATATATTTAGTATTCTGAAGTCTTCTTGGTGAATTGTACTTGTGACTAAAATGTAGTATCCATCTGTGTCTCTTATGATTTTTTTTGGTTTGGAGTCCACTTTGTCTGATATCATAATGGCTACCCCTGCCTGTTTCCTGGTTCCATTAGCTTGCAGAATTGCTGACCAGCCTTTTATTTTTAGGATGTGCCTATCTTTTGTGGTGAGATGGGTTTCCTGCAGGCAGCAGATTGATGAGTTGTGGTTTTTAATCTGTATCTCTTGATCAGTGAGTTAATTCCATTAACATTTAATGTTATAATGGAGAAATTATTTTTAATTCTGGACATTTATTATGTTTAGTGGCTTTTGTAAGTATATTGTTTTGCTTTTAGGTTTTGGTGGTATTATACTTCCCTTCTGTCCTCCTGGATATGCTTGTTTTTTTCTTCAAGCTTGAGTATCATTTTTAGCATTTTTTGAAGGCCTGATTTGGTAGACATGTATCTCTTCAAGTTGTCTTTGTGCTGGACAACTTTTCTTTCTCCCTCCATCATAATGGATAGTTTGGCCAGGTATATCAGCCTGGGTTGACATTTTTTTTCATTTAGTACTTGAAGTACGTCTCTCTAAGCTCTTCTTGCTTTTACTGTTTCCATTGAGAAGTCATTTATTATTTTAATAGGTTTACCTGTAAAAGTGACTTTTTTTTTCCCTTGAAGCTCTCAGCACCATTTCTTTGTCTTGAATGTGGAATGTTTTAACTATTATTTGCCATGGCAAGTTTCTATTTTGGTCATATCTGTTTGGGGTGCAGAATGCCTCTTGTGTATGGATGGGCCTCTCTTTTTTTTAGATGAGGAAAGTTTTCCTTGATGATCATTTGAAAAATTTTCTCAGGTGTGATATTTTGGGATTCTTGCTCTGGTATTCCCTGAATACGCATGTTAGGTTTCTTCAGGGTGTCTCATAACTCTTGAATATTTCTCTCAAGTATCTTTTTATCTTTAACAACCTCTTCCATTGAACTGGTTAATACTCCCACTTCATCTTCAAGGTCTGAAATTCTATTTTCTGCTTCGTTTGTTCTGCTTATAAGACTCTCTCTTGAGTTCTGGGTTGAGGATAACTTATCTTTTAGTTCAGTATTAAACTCTGCTCAAGTCTGTTTTAACTGCTCTGTTCCTATTTTTGTTTCTTGAACTGTTTTTCTCAACTCCTCCAAGTGTCTGTTGTGTTCCTCTGTTGATGCGGTTATTTAATTCCTCCTGGATTTCCTCTTTCATAGTATTGATCATGGTAATGACCTTTTTTTTAAAAATTTATTATTTATTTAATTGTGTGTGTGTGTGTGTGTGTGTGTGTGTGTGTGTATGTGTGTGTGTGTGTGTGTGTAGAACAACAGAGGAATTCAGGAACCACCATGGACCACCTCCACCTCCCCCTTGTTTACTCTGCCCTGGGCTTCACAGGCTCTGCCCTACCAGGACCAGAAACTCAGGCTGTCCCCCACTTCTGCCTGGCATCTATACATGGGGTCTGCAAGATGGCAGGTTAACCTCTGAGCCACCTGTCCAGCCCCTGGTAATGATCATGTTTTGAAAGTCGTTATCCTGGGGGGTTTCTTGGCTATTTTCCCTGGATTTGTTCTGGTTGGAGTCTATCATTATGGGATTAATTCCTTCAGTGGGAGATTTGTTTTCTTGGGTTTTGTTTCTCATGGATTTGCATTTTGACTTAGGCATTGTCGTTTTAACTCTTAAGACCTTTCAATTTCTGTGTGTTTTTCACTGAACTGAATTAGTTGGCCTGGAGCAGCGCCTGCTCTAGTTGGCTGGTGGGAGGAGCTGGGACTAGAGGGTTGCCTGGGGTTTAGGGGTGAGCAGTGGGAGCTTACCTAGGTTGCAGTGTGTCCTGGCTGGACTGCGCACCTACCGGTCGGGTGGAAAGTATATGTTTTTATTTCTAATATCATAACTTTTAGATATGCATTTCTGTAAAAATATGAATTTCTGTAAAACCTCTATCATTGCACTTGCTTTTGGCTCTCCAGACATATTCATTGCTGTTTTGATACTCTCCAATTCTACATCAATGGAAATTCAAGTGAATGTTACTTTCCATGTTTGATCCCAAAAACAAAAATAGGTGGTGCTTTTGTAGTCTTGTACATTTCACTGCTGAATCATCCACTGATAAGCTATTTACATGGCAGTTTAAAGGCAACAAAGAGGAAGACTGAACAGCCCCAAACCAGTATGGGCACCACTCATGAATGCTGCATTTTCTCACTCAACCTTCCAAATCTCATATACTTGAAGCCACCAACATGATATGCAGCTAGGCCATAGGAAGGAAGGTGACTTTTGGGTAATATTTTTTTAATTGTGTGTGTGTGTATGTGTGTGTGTGTGTGTGTGTGTGTGTGTGTGTGTGTGTGTGCGTGTGTGTGTATCAGAGGGCACTGTGTGTCCCTGTGACTTTGGAAATCATCCTGATCATCCTGAATTACTTCTACCTCCTTCTTGCTTTGCTCTGGGATTTCCCAGGCTTCACCCAACAGGTAAGAAATGCAGGCCACCACAGTTTCCGCCTGGCAATTTTACATGGGACCTGGGATCAGAACTCAGGACCTTCTGCTTGTGAGACAGAGCCTTAACCCCTGAGCCATTTCTCCAGCCCTCAGGTAATGTTCTTATAAGTCCACACTCTTCACAGATAATATTAGTAGCATCATTACTGTGTATGTTACCGTTAGATACAGGTTCCAACTTCACAATTAAAAGTTCAAGCTCTGGGCACATTCATAAAGAATTAATGGTTGAGTTAAGCTCACAGTAAGAGCTTAGGAGATTATCTAATTGATGGGAAAAGTATAGCCAGTGGTGTATGTGACTAGTCCCTTAGTAGATAGTAAGATGGAGGGTTTTAGTTAAGAAAGTTAGTATTCTTCAGCATACTTGCTGGTCCAGCAAGTAAGTTTCATCCCTCTGTTGGCAGTGGATATAGTGTGTGGCCAGTGCCCCTCAGTTCCTGGTTGGCATAAGTTCCCCTGCCAAGCTGGACTAAGAGATGTGCCACACATTCATGAATATCTAAATATTTTTGATCCTAATGAGGGGGAATACTTGACACATACCACAAAATGGATGTACTTGGAAAGCATTATATTAAAAGAAATATACTAGTATGAAAGGCCAAAAAATTGTTATCTTTTTTCATATATATCATTTATCATTTATATATCATCTGTCTATTTATCCTTTCTCTTTCTCATTCTGTGCGTTGGTGTGTGTACACACTCAAATTTCTATGAGTGCATATGGGCCCATGCATGTTATGGGCCATGTGCAGAGTCAGAGGATAGCCTTGAGTATATTCTGTGTTCCTGATTGTTTGAGTAAAGGTCTCCTTGCTGTTTTCTTTCAGATATGCCAGGATAGCTAGTCCATGAGATGTGAGTGCTTCTTTGGCTCCTTATGGGAGCATAAGGAGCACTGGAATCACAGACACTTGCTGCATGCCTGACTTGTATGAGTTGTAGGCCTTCCAATTCAGATACCAAGCAGCATAGCAAGCACCCTTACCTACTCGGTCATCTCTCCATCCTCAGATGATTCTTTGTAATATGAGATTTCTCAAGTACAGAATCAAGTTCATAGGAACATAAAGTACAATCACATTTTCTAGGACTAAGAGAGAGAGGAACAAGGAGTTTGTATTCGATGAGGATGGAGTTTCAGTGTGAGAAGTTAGTTCTGAGATGAGTTGCGGTAAAGGTTGCAGAGTAACAGCTCACAGTATTCAGTATACAATACTGCGAATGTTACTATGCAGAGTGCAGTCCACATGCACTATGTAGAGTGCAACACTACACACTCTACACAGTACAGCACTGCACCTAATATGTAGCACATGGAAGTACAAGGAAGTACATAGAAGACTTACCATTTTAACCACTTATAAATGAGTAACTTATTCATTTATAAGTGGTTAAAATGGTAAATCTTTTTATTTATTATTTATTCAATTGTGCATGTGTGTGCATGTGTATGTGTGTGTGTGTGTGTGTGTATGTGTGTGTGTGTAGAATCACAGACAAATTCAGGAACCACCTGGGGATTTGCAGGCTCCGCCCTACCAGGACCAGAAACGCAGGCCGCCCCCGCTTCCACCTATCATCTATACGTGGGATCTGGGATCCGAACTCAGGACCTTCTGCCTGCAAGGCAGAGGCTTAACTCCTGAGCCACTTCTGCAGCCCCAAAATGGTAAGTCTTATGATATATACTTTGACATTAAAAAATAGCCAAAAAGTACACGAAAGCCTGGTCAAACTGAAGGCAGTTTTTAATATTGCTAATGACATCCAAATGATGAAAATACTAAACTGAAGACAAGCTAAATATCTTCACAGTAGAATGTAATTAATTAATATAGGGACTAAGCTTCACACCCATGTCTTCTAATCAGAGATCAGTGTATTTTTTTAGAAAAACAAAACGTTTCATAAATCTACTCCAGGGCCCAAAATAATCCCAGGTTTGTTATCCCAAGGTCACTGAGTAAGGTAGTTAATGCTTAGATGAAGGCAATCAAACTGAGTCCATGAATAAGTAATGTGTTTGTCAAGAACTTGCTAACTAGTAACACCCATAATCCTCAAAGGTAACTATTAATGATTGGAGGCAGAGCATGCATTTCTCATTAAACTACGATGGTAGAATTTTGTTGTTGTTGTGATCTGACAATATTTTCAGCACTAAGATTTATAGTTCTGGATGCCTCTAAAATCATTTTCAAAATAAAAGAGAGAGGAAGAGAAAAAAGAGAGAGACAGAGGGAAACAGAGACAGAGAATGAGAAGGGGAGAGAGAGAGAGAAGGAGGGAGAGAGAGAAGAGGAGAGAGCAAGAGAGGCTTGAAGCCTTCCTTACAATAGGCCATAGAAGGTACTTGGTTAGAGAAGCGTTAACAGTGCTCTCAACAAGAAACAGAAAGAAAGAGATTATGCTTCCACCTCATTTAGGAAGAAATACACTTTCTCTGTTCACCCATAAATATATGTCTTAAATCCATTCCCAACTTAATCCTCTTAAGTGAAGAATGCAGGGTTAAGAAGATGGCTTAATGAGTGAAGTGCTTGCGGCATAGTCATAAGGCCTGAGTCTGGATTCCCAGCACCCATGCAAATACTTGGACACTGGGGCATGAGCCTGTAATCCCAAACTGGAGAGGCAGGGTCAGGAGTATCTTCTGCTGAACTCCAGGTTAAGTCAGAGACCTCTCAGAAAATAAGGTAGAAAAAACAGAGAAAGACCCTGGACCTTGACTTATGGTTCCAAATGCATGACACACATATACTTAATACCTACATATGAACACACATGCTTCATGTGTATATTGCTGCTACTACTTCTACTATTATTATTAGTATGCACACACACATAAAAGAATAATTCAAAGAATCCAGCTACTATGAACTTTTAAAAACTTTTTTATGAAATCTAATATTATGTAAATGGTATGTAAATACAGTAGTTAGGAGATAATAAGAAGAAAATTGTACACATTCAGCTCAAATGCAAACACCACTTGTCTTTTAAAAATTAATTTTTATTGTTTCATACATGATTGCAATGAATTTATGATAGCTTCATGCTTTAATCCCCAGTTCCATTTTCTCTCCCTACCCTATTATTAATAATGCTAAAAACATGGAGTGGGAGTAAGGGAGGTTCAGTGTATAAGACACTTGCAGGGCAAGGGAGAAAACTGGAGTTCAAATCCCTAGTACCTGCATAAAAGTCAAACAGGTGCTGAAGCTTCTTGTAATCCCAGATCTAAAGGCAAGGAGTTCCACAAGGCAAGCTGGCTAGTTACCTAGTGGATAAATCATCTCTGGATTAAATTGAGAGATTCTGCCTCAGTCAATATAGTAAAGAATGACTGAGGAAAACATCAGACATTACTTTCAGGTCTCCACATGTATATGTGTACATAATTCCACTTGTAGTCACACACACATATGTGCCCTGACACAATCAAACAAACACACACACACACCATTCCATGGTACACACATGCATTTTTTGAGTGATTGATAATTTTTCGTGGCTACCCTAGAGAGTTTATTTAGGTCCATCCTGGATATCTGTGCATGCATGTTCCAGCTTGCCTTTGCAGATTTTTACAGTCCACAGTAGCCACCACACTTCAAGTATTGATCCAGGTCTGACAAGTGAGCACTCTGAGATGTCTGCTCACAGGTCCTTTCACTGAAACCTTTCTTACTGGATATTGAATTGGTCTAAATCCACAAAATACAAGGTAGCTCTTGGGAGAGGGAGAGGGGTGCTACATGGAGGCCAACAGAAGTTATGTTGTGGAATGTTGTATAATCACTGAGCTCTGTTATAGAATTATTATAACCTTTCCCACTGGGATGCTATGATTTATAACCTACAATAGACAAGAGTGTTCAACCCTGTTCCCATTAATTGAACAATTTACTTTCTGCTTTGTGCTCACACCTGCTCTGATCAAAGCTAGTTCCTATTCTGCTCTTGGCTACTGCATGCTGCCATGTTAATGGTTTATTGGTACCGCTGTGCCTATAATATAGCAGAGTTTATGAGAATTAATAAAATGTCATGTCTAAATACTCTCTTGGCTTTGAATTGGCTTTTTTATCTAATTAATATCATGATGTGGGTTTTTCTTGTAATTGAGAGTTGAGATTTCTGTAGCAATCTCCCACATCACATTTTAAATATTGCAATGGCATTATTGCAACATATAAGAGAAAATTGCTCCATGGTAACCGACATTCCCTCACCTTATGCATCAGAACTCTAAGGGACTCCAGCAAGATTCTAATATATAAGAGAACTAGGTACTAAAAGTAGCTTTTAGGCATACGTTATGCTTGCTTTTCCTTGAAATTGGTTCTTCTAAGGGACTGAGATGGATGACTCAGACTAAGAAGTGGACTCAAGAAGAGGAACTTTCTTTTAAGATTAAAGTGATGGTTGCCATGGGGAAGAAGAAAACCTCCAAGAGGTCGAAGATCAAGTCTTCTATAAAAGTTTAACTCATGCCCACAAGGTACTCTGTGGACATTCCCTTGGACAAAACTATTATCAACAAGGATGTCTTCAGAGACCCAACTCTGAAGTGCAAGGCCAGGAAGGAGGCCAAGGTCAAGTTTAAGGACAGAAACAAGACAGGCATGAACAAGTGGTTCTTCCAGAAGCTTCGATTTTAGGCATTTTTTGTTTCCCATCATTAAAAATAAGAAAAAAGAGATTAAGGAAATCAGTTATGTACATACAGATTAATGTGAAGTCCTAGTGTTGTTAGAAGTCACCTGGGAGGTGAGAATGTCTACTTGTGGAACTTGATTGTCATTGCACTGATTTGTCATAATAGTGAACATTCACTGAAGCCTTTCTGTAGACAGTGAATCCTTGTGACAGTTCAGTTACAGTTCTCAGTCCGTCTTGATGGGAGAGCATGCACCAATACCAGGGCTGAGGGAACTAACTGGCCACACTATCTCTATGTAATGGCTGAGAGAGGGACGATCCTTACTTGCCAGGCCAGCATGTCTGGCCAAGTGTATAAAAGGATGCTGATTTTCTCAACCAGCTCTCCGGGATTTATTTATCCTAATCCCACCCACCATAGGCTGGACCTTCCCCATCAGCTAGACAATCTCTTTCAGATTCACTCTGGGCTTAACTTAACTATTTATTCTCTACAAATGTGCCCAGAACTCAAACCCTCAACAGTCAAGTTGACACCTGTGCCTAACCATGACACCAACCTTTGTAGGTTAAACTTCAGATTCCTCTGCAAATTGGATAAAATATCCAGTCCAGGTTGATTTAAACTTTCAGGAGCTAAAGTTAGCAGAGCTCTTCGCATAGTCCTTGACATTTTCAATAAACATTCTGTAAATGTTAGCAGTTGTGATTACCATAATAACATTAAAAACAAGGCATTAGCTCTAGTGAAGGCATAGTATCTGGTACACAGGAGGAAGGCAGAGGAAAAAGATGAACACACAGAGTGGCAGTTTCCTTGGTGACCCATTAGGTCAAATCACTTACTCAGAACATCTTATCAATGAGCTCAGACAGACTGTTCAGCCAAAAATTATATTCCTAACCTTTAGGATGTGTCTTAAAGGACATAAGAGTTTGGGTTTTCATCAAAGACAACACAAAATCTTCAAAGCATAAACTCTGCTGATGAAAATCATGTTCCCAGATGAAGACACTTGTGATTTGTAACTGTGAGAATATAATGATAAACCAACACAATAAAACGAGAGAGGAAACACCAGGCACATGTTTCTCACTCTTCCTAGAGTGTCCTCACTCTTGTCCCAATGGCAGACACTGATTTGTCTTGAGCTGGCATGCTGCAACTGGCCTACCTCATCTGATGTCTTATGTTTACCTCAGTTACTCAGTGTCTTTGTTTGTCTTTATGGTACCTATGGGCAAATTGGGGAAAAGCAGCCCTTCTTCAACACCCCTTCTTTATATGTCAGGAAATGATCTTAATATATTTTTTGTTTGACTAATACTAATATATATATTGCAACATATCCTTGGCAAAAATGGATCCTTCCAGGACTGCAAAGTACAAAATAAGTGCACATTATATCAACATTTGCAAACACAGTGACAAGCTTTTTCACTCCTAATATTTATAGTAGGCTCGTGGTTTTGCTGATTTTTATGTCTTTTTTGTGCATTGACTTTCAAATCTCTAGCAAATCTGGGACACGTATATCTTGTTTGCTGTACCCCCCAATCTAGACTGATTATTTCATTGGGGATTCTTAAAATGTGTCTGTTAAGTGGAGGGACTAATGTTAAAAACAAATGATTATACCTGCTTGGACTTTAGGTCCAGTTTGCCTGCTGATACAGCTGAATACAATCTGTAGCAGAAAATGTAACTGGAAACCTAGATGCCCACATCTCTGTCTGCTGACTGAAACATATTCAAAGCCTTTTCAAGGATACACAATACTTATGAATCTCACAAAATATATATCTTGCCATTATAAATTAAAAACCTAAACTGAGTGATTACAAGTGCTTAGTTATCTTTCTTCTCAAGAGAGGACTGGAGGTAGACAACTAATAACAAGAATAGATCTGAGTTATCAAATTTATGAGGACATTGTAAGTGCCAGCACTTACCTGTCAATGCAAAGTACAATGAGGGGGCTCAGTGGGAATTAAACCAGGACTGGGTCAGAGGGGTCTCAGCCCTACCAAGACTGAGGACCAAGATGAGTTTATTTTAAAAAAACTCAGGTCTTATGCATGAAAGTTGGGCAGGCATCTAAAGTCTTTTAAAATAGCCAAAGCAGCAAGAATAGCATACTCTTATAAAAACAAGGAGAAAGGAATGAATAACAAGAAAACACCCAATGGGAAACTAAATTATTACGAATAAGTTAGTACTCAACCTGTTTGCAGTTTAAAAGTAACAGCAGCTTTAAGGGAGACACTCTTAACCACACAACTCTGAGAACATTCAGGCCTGTTCCCAATTAATAAATCACAAGGAGAGCGTGCAGCGAGGTGATCAATAACACTTTCTACCCGAGGCTGACCACAGCATAAAAAAATCTCACAAAGGGACAAAGAAGTTCAAACTGCTGATCTCGTTACTCAGATTGGTCAGTACTCAAAGATCCCCAAGAAGCCTGAACCAGCTCACACAGGACATGATTTTGGGAACCGAGTCACAGGTGTTTAGAACCTATTCTGCTATCAGTAAGCCTTTCTGTTGGGTGAGAACACTCCACATTTTAATGTATTAGTTCACATGGCGGGCGAAGGTGTTCTGTTTGTTGCTTGACAATATTGGGATCTTGTCACATCTTATGTGATTATTTTGTCCTAAGTACCCCCCAACCCAAGGCCTTCAACGTATTTTGTCTGATGACTAAAGGCAGCCTCTATTTCCTGAAAATCCTTCTCAGTGTATGACATCTGTCTATTCCATCCAATCATAAAGATCTGTGAAAATGGTAAGCTTCCCTGGCTCTGCTTTGCATCCACTTGGAGGGAAGTGATGGAGTTACTGATCCTCACACTGTACTTCCTTTGACAGCTGCATGTGAGTACATGCCAATGTATGCTTAGCAGTCTTGAACTTCAATAACTACTTTAACTGGCATGGTAAATTCCAAAGTTGGTCTCAATTCTGTGTCATTGATGAAATGACCAACTCGTACTTGTGGGATTTAAAGATGAAGGCAAGCTTCTAATTTAAACATAGAGCATCACATTAGTTGGGATCTACTCAGCCCAAGTGAGCATTTGCATAGGGTGTATTTACTAGTCTCAGTGCCTTAGCAGCAATTTTAGGGAGCAGGGTGTACTTTGGCTCAAGGCTTGGGTATGCAGTCAGTCATGGAAGCTGACGGAGCTCTATCTTTAGTATGTGACGCTGGTGGCACTGTTCCTTATTTATTGATAGGGTAGGAAGCAAGAGAGCGTGGGCTGGATTCAAGTTCACTGTCAGAGCTTGCCAGGGATGACACCTTTGAGCCAGCTAGGCCCACATCCAGGAGTCCACAATTTCCCCAAACAATAGATGCAATGTAACCAAGCCGCCTCAAACCAGGATGCACTGCAGCCTAAAACCATGAGTCTTCAATTGCGTTTGCTGCAGCAAAAAGAAAAGTAACTAATACAGTAGTTTAACCCTGAAATTTCCTTTTGGCTATTTTATCTGGATGATTGATTAGCTGATGTAATAGAGCTTCACATTCATACACAATTATTATAAGTGAGCTTATCTATCTCTTATGTCTAGGGATATTTGCTTAATGGTATTTGACAAGCAAATGTTTGGTTCATATATTCTTTTAATTGCTAAGTAAATACTCTGGATATGTTGCTTCCTTTATCAGTGTGCACTGTTTTTTTTCCCACTTCTGATTTTTAACTCACAATCTGCTCTTTCAGATTGAACTTTTCTGCTTGCTTCTGGATTCCATTTGCTTAAAGTATAATTTTCCATCATTTAACTTTCAATCTGCACATGTTTTTGCTGGCAAGGTGTGTTTATTGGATACAGCAATCAGTTGGATCTTGTGATTTGTTTTTTTACTTTTTAACTTAATCAGCCAGTCTATATCATTCAATTAGAGGATTAAAACCACATTAAGGATGATCATTGAAAAGAATAGGCTATTTTCTGCTCCTTTGTTGTGCGTTTAACCTGTGATTCTTTCTTGGTTCTACTTTTCTCATCTATGCTTCTTCTGCGAGTATTCCTTTCTGTGCTCTTGTGAATTTATTTTCTTCTTTTTCTGTGGGGGATTTTTCTATTCCCTTGAAATGCTGGATTAATTGTCCCTCTTGTTTATGATTATCTTTGAAGCACAGTTTTGCTCCATACAGTACTCCTGGTGACAGTTCTTTTCTTTTGGGGCTTGCAGTGCGTCACTCATGATGTCTTAGAGCTTCTGCTGAGACTCTGCTGATGTTATCAAGTCCTCTTTGTGAGAGTTGGTCTTTCTCTGTAGCTTTCAACCTCTTATTGTTTGATTCTCTTAGATTTTTAGCTACAATGCGATATTTGGACTTTCCTCTCTGCATAGGGTTCTAAATGCCTCTGTAACTAGATTCCACATCTTTATCAAGATTTGGAAACTTTTCTGCATCATTCACTGAGTTGACTATGCCCTTAGTCTGTGCTTTCTCCAATAGGAGAAAATTATAAATCTGGCCCTTAATTGTGACCTAGATACTTTACATGATCCACTCATAATTTATTTTACGAAAGTTTATCTTCAGGCTGTGGCTTGTCAATCTTAACTTCAAATGCTGGAATTCTATCTTTTACTTGGTTTGCTCTTTTTGTGATGCCTTTGACTGAGCTCCTTAATTTACCTTATTTAGTTTTTCATTTCCAAACCTTCTTTTTGGCTGTTTTTAGCATCTGACACTTTAATGAACTTCTCACTCATATGCTGTATTATCCTTCTTAATTCACTCATCTGGAATAACTTGAAATTCATGAGTTTTTTTTAATTATTCTTTTTGGTTATTCATCTGGCATAACTCTAACTCTCACTCTTTGGGTATTTCTTTGATTTACTACGACCTTTATTTATTGGGATGAGTGCCTCTTCCACTTTTATATTAAAATCTTCTAGGAATATCTTGTTCTTGCAACGTTTTCTGAGATACTTGATTATGTTGAACTTCAAACTATATTTCTAACTTGATTTTATAGCATTGTGTCCTTGTTACTTCTATGCTAGTGATCAGAACATTTAGACACATTGTGTACTCTGTTTCACAGTCTAAAATTTTGCTCTGTGTAAGTCTCAAGAGTGTGGAAGGCACCTAGGAGATGAAGCAGAGGTGCTGAGACAGCAGCATCCGGGGGGATACACCTTCTGGGATCTCCCCTCTGGCTATTCAGCAGCACATGATGTAGAAATGCTGTGGCAGCAAACTGTGGCTCAGGAAGCATCTGCAGTTTTTGGTTCTTTGCTTTCCTAGGGTCTTAGGTGTGGATATCCAGGAGTGAGTTATCAGGCTCCCTCATTCTTGTGCACTTACAGTTTTGTTATTGGCTATTTTATTTTAACTTCCCTCATTATATTCTACAGTATTTGTTGAAGTTCCAATAGGAATACACTGAATATAAAACAAGGTGTCCTGGCTGTACCCTGGGCCAGGGGTACAACTCTGGCAGAATATCTACATAGACTATCTAAAGTGTTATGACATGCCTAGTGCCACACAGGATGCAAAAAAGAAGTAGCAAAGGAAGCAAAAAAAAAGTATTGAGTCAAATATAGAAAATAAAGTAATATCTAATACCATTCATGATATCCAAACTCCAACAGCAGCAACAGGAGTGGTGGGGGAAGAAATAATACACAGCAAAATGTTTTTCAAACATTCAAAAAGGAAAAATCAAAAACTGAGAAAAATTAGGGATGGAAAAAAGCCAAAAACCCTACAGAACATTCAAAAATAGGGAGAACATAGGAACAAGGTGGAAGCTGGAGGTGGAAGCTGGAGAGATGGAGAGAAAGCAACTGGGGCAGAGGGAGAGAAAAAGAGGCAAAATCAAAGAGACAAAATGTTTTGCAACACAAACATTAATTAGTGAGCTAGCCAAAAAACACACATGCATTTGATATATGTATATAATGTGTGCATATATGTATATATATAGTACATATTTACATACATATAGTACATATATATACATGTATGTATGTGAGTGAATCAATCAGCAAGTATAAAAAACTTAGAAATAATAAAAAGAAAACATTATCTCTGCCTGGGTGTTTCTGTACAAGGAGGAATCACTCTTGTGATTCATTCCTTTTTCTGTATCTTCATGAACTATACAACCTATGAAGAAAGCAAAGACTAAGCAATCTCATCTCTTTCTCTCTCTCTCTCTCTCTCTCTCTCTCTCTCATGTGTGTGTATGTGTGTATGTGTGTGTGTGTGTGTGTGTGTGTGTGTGTGTGTGTGTGTGTGTGTGTGCATGTGTATTTTGCTTGCCATTTGCCCAGGGGTAGTTATCTGAAATCAGCGATGGTTGGAACCGTTTTTCTCTCATACTGAACAAAATTTAAATTGGCTAGAATTTATTTTAAAAATAATATACGGAATCCATGGAATATGCTGTTTGTGTATGAGGATGGTTTTATATGTGTGCATATACATACTGACATGTACATGACTGAACTTCTGAATGCCTTCAGAGGCCTGAATTTGATGTTGGGAAACATCCTCTATTGCTCCTAGATCTTATTCTTTTGAGGTAATAATCTAATCAAACACTGAGCTTATTGGTAGGACTAATCTTTTTAGCCTGCTTGTTTTGGATTTTCCAGTCTCTGCTTCTGAAACTGGCATGCAGGAACCAGAGTTTTCGTCTTGCTTATATGACAAGCACTTTAACCTTTGAGCATCTTCCCACCCCTCAAGCTATCACAGCTAAAGAGAAAGTGACATCCACACCCTTCCATGTTTCCTACCTGATTCCCACTCTGAGTGTTTCTCAAATGGGATTGTGCTAAGGGTGACAATACTGAGCCAGAAGCTGCTTGCTGACTAGGACTACCTGGCAGTACTTCCTGTGAATTCCAGGGAAATGGAACACGTAGAGACTTGTGTTTCCAAACACAGCATGCTTTAGAGTAGTCTTCTCCATAAGATCCCGTGCTAGGCACATGTTTTTAGGTTGAGAAAAGAACATTACAGCATTGCCGCTAGCTACTCAGGTTGCCAGAATCCCCAGGCCAGACCACCTTTCTGTTTCCACTCCGCACCTCTCTCTCTCTCTCTCCCCTCTCCTTCCCCCCCACCCTCGCTGTTATGGCAGCTCTCTCCTCTGCCACATCACAAGTTCCTGCAGACACACAGTGACATTCTCTTTCTTACCCTCTCGTCTGATAATCATGTGTATGAATCGCCCTGTCACTGGATCAAACACTGAACTTGGAACATTTGTTGTCTGAATGTTTTTCTTCTAGATGGTAGAGAAGCTGGAAAATAATTCTTCCTTTCCATTGGATCACATCGTATAATTTTAATGGACCGCTGAATTAAATTTTGTAGTATTTTGTTAAAGAAAAATATTTTTTTTCTTTTCTTACTTTTTGGGGTCTTTTTTTCTTAGCTTAGCTAAAGATTCATTCATTTTCTTTATCTTTTCAAAAAACAACTGTTTCCTGGGTGCAGTAGTCTTGTTCCAGTCAATTGCTTCTGCAGTAATTTTCTGTCTTGAATTTCTATTCATTACTGAAAGTGAGCTACTGAAGTAACAACCACCTTTATTCTTAGTGCTCATATTTGTATTCCCCCCATATTTCCTGATGTCATTTTTTAATAGTTAATTCTTGTAGACTTTATCTTGAAGAACTTCAGTTTGTGATTTCAGGTTTCTTTCTACAGTACATTGGTGTCCTGCACTACTTTTTTTGTCTTAAATTTAGAATCTTTTCTTGTAGTAAGTATGGGTAGATTTGCCATGTTTTGTGTATATTTTTTAGTGACATATTAAACCATTCACTTCTCACCATTCTAACATATAATCATGCAAAATCAATGACATTTTTCCTTTTATTGATGCTCACAAGTATATGTGTTCCTTCATATATCTTTCAAAATAATCTCCTGTTTTATTTTATTTTTTGACTGTGAATTTTAAAATATTAATATGTTGTTTAATTTGTATAAAATGAGAAAACACACTATGAGAAATAGTCATATTTGCAGTTGTGTTGAGATTTTTACAGTATTACCTAGTTCCATAATCAATTTTCTCTGTGTACCTGAGGGAGACATCATTATTAAGTGTAAAGTGATAAGTCAGTTGGTTGACTTTATCCTCCAAATGTTTGATGTGTCATTTTTTTTCACTGGACTTTCATACCTACTAGTGAGAGTTCTTTCCTAAGTTCCACAGTAGTTGTTTCCACTGTTTGTGTATCACACACAATGTCATCTGGAACATCCAGGTACCCAATGAGCAAGAACAGGCATGCCTTTCCTTCCACGTGGACTTGCAACAAGGAGTCAAACTCCTGTGTCCTATATCATTTAACTTTTTCAACTTCTTTATTTTTATATTTAAAGACATATATTTTTAAATGAAAAATTGTTAAGATATTTTTATTTTTCTCACTTCTGGTAATTTTATTTAATCTTTGCTTAACAAAAATTATTTATGCTTATTTATTTATGCTTATCTTCTTATTCATCTTTTCTTATGTAGTCCATTTGACTTTGCTTTGCTAAAATTATCTCCTGCTTCCTTTTTGATAAATCAAATATTTTATGTGTGCATAGTATTGTCACCTATACATTCTTTCAACAGTTTTTCAGAGGTTATAGCATCTCTGCATCATTGCAGCTGAATCCAAATGATGGTTTCTCCATACTTAATATCACCCAGATCAAAACAACTTTAAATTCTTTTTAACACCCTTTTGTGTGTATTGCTACAATATTCTAATTCCACATATCATTTAAATTCCATTCAGTATTAAAATCATTTTAAAAGCAATATTCCCTTATATGTAGAATGTCTGAAACTCTTTATTTCCTATTGCATGCCAACTTTTTCTATATATGAATCAGTTAGCATTTACCTAATAATTCCCTTTGCTTTTTATTCTTTGTGGCAGGTTTGCTAACAATTTTTTTGTCTCAAAACTTCATTATTTTACCCTCATTTGAAGGATATAATCATCTGGCTATAGAATTCTACCTTAGTAGTAATATTTATGTTAGTTCCTTTTGGTTTGTGGTATACGTTTAAAGAAATAAGGTTTTCATTTTTATTTGACTGCTATTGCATTTATTTCACTGCTACTGTATTTTTAGACTGCTTTACCTATGGTTTACAGAAATTTTACCTTAATTTACATAAGTGAGTGTGTGTGTGTGTTCATATACTATTCTGATGATCCCTTGAGCTTTTTAGCTTTGGAGGTTACCATTGCGAGAAAAACAATAGCCAGCAAGATGAGGAGAGTGGGATTGTGACTGGTAATAGGAAAAAAAGTATGTCAAACAAAACAATGACACATTTGTATGAAAATGTCTTAATGAAACACATTATTTTGTATGCTAACTTAAAAAATGTAGAACAATTGAAGAGTTGATATCTATTGTTCATTTCCACAACATTCTGAGTCAGGAAACCTTTGAACGTGACTCTTTCCTCATAGAACCCCCCACCTATATATTTAGCCTTTTGAGCAGATCAATTAAATCTCTTATGCTTATTCTTTCTGTTCTCTTGTTTTCTTTCTCTGTTTCAATCATATTTTTATTGACATATTCACTAATTCCCTGAGTAGCACACTAATATCATTAAAATGAATCTCTAAAGTTTTAGTGTTTTTTTTGGTTATTATCCTTTATGCATGAATAAATGTTTATTTAGTTCAGAATTTAGTGACATTTGATGTTAAGTCTAGGGGAGACTTTGAGTTTTTTGTACATTCTCATTCCAGGTTAGAGTCAGAGCTGCCTTTGATCTTATTTCAACACAGACTAATGGATGTCATCAATCCTGGATACTGTCAACAAGACTGGATCAGGGCCTGGGAATCTTAATATTAACACACTTCCTAGGTTATTATGATGTGCCCCATCAACATGCAGGCATTCTGAAATCACCGAACTAAGCATGATGTGGTTAAAAAGTAATTTTCCGAGTCACTATTTTTACGATGGAATGCAAGAAATTTCATGGACTGTAAATTGGAAGGAAGATCAATTTTCAGCTCCCACTTCTGGTAGGTATGGAAAAATAGATCTCTCAAGAAAGTTTAAAACTATGTCCCAACATTACACTGCATAAAACACAGTAGAAAAGATGGAAAGCAAAGGCTAGAACTAGAGGATTCAGGTCCCATCAATGGAGTGATGTGCTCAGGTGAAGCTGTGGTCATTACTACATGCTGACCAGGCATTTCAAGAATTATTAAGAAAAGCTCAACAATCCTGTGATTGTTTACTAAATCAGATGCTGTGGTATTAGGTTAAAATGGGGGAAAGAAATGTATGTTTTGTACACTGAAATATTTTATTAAAGGAATGTGCAAGCTGATAGTAAAACCTTAACAATTTTAAACATAATTATATAGAGGAACTCTTCATTCATATGTGGCTTTATTTTACAAGGGGATCTTGATTATTTTCACAAATTAGTTTATTGCATCATAGTTCCAAGTTATAGAGTCTTTTTAAATGTTTTGAAAGTACACACACACAAATAAAAGAAATGCAAAAAATACTTAAAAATATGCTCTCACCTGAATATGCTCCATACCTATTGAGATCAAGAATAATCTTTCACCCTGAAACAGCAGAAAGTCAAGGCAATGTTTTCCATTTCTTTCTAAATGAACCTTGTCCATGTATATCACTTCAGATGATACTAGAGATATGGCCACTAATTCAAAGAGCCAGTACCAACAGAAGAAGAAAGGAGTTCAGAGTAGAAATTCTCAGGCCACAGACTCTCAAAATGGCTGTGGTGGCAATTCACTTCCTGGTTCTTCTCCTCTGAAGACAAAGAAACAATTGAATGTTTTCCTTCCTGAAGATATTTGGGCTACCCTGCCTGGACGTACATGCATCAACTGTGGCCTGAGAATAACCTTATCCACCCAGTCATCATCTGAAATCAACTGTCCCTGAAGGGAAAAAGAATAGCTCTACACTCCCCAAGTCTCCTAAAAGCTTCCCAATGGGGTAAGGAAAAGCACATTCTAGTCATAGACCCTCCCTAGTCAGTGAGGAGCTGTGACCTCTGATGATTCACTTTCACTTAAATCAACATGGGTTTCAACTTTACGTTGCTTTACTTTTACTTTAAAATATACCTTTAAAAATAGAACTTAGTCTTCTGCATCTTAAGTATTTTCTTGTTATGTAAATTTTTACCTGATGGAGAAAGTAAAACTGATTTCAGGCTTCTAGATGGTAACATTATCATGTGACTGTGACTGATGGTGAAAACACACATCAGACACTGGGGGTGTATAGAAAAGGGAGCACCCCTTCCCCCCTTCCGCCAGCCCTAAAGGCCTGCTCTCTCCCGCGGTCCAGCCCTGAAAGCCCACTGGCATGGTCCAGGTAAGCATCCTGCTTCCCAGGTACTCCCCACCAGAACCCAGGTCCCCTGCTCCTCTCAGGCCCTCCCACCATCCAGCCGAAGCAGCGCCAAAGCTGCCCAGGCTGGGGTAGACTACTCGCCACCCCCAGGTTCCAGGTGAAGCTGACTGATCATCCTTAGCTCCTCCCCCCTTCTGTCTGTCAGGAACGCTGGCTGGGCTGGCTAATTCTCAGACCAGGTAAGCCACTCCCTGTCTACTCAACCTAATTTAATTGATGTACTAACTGTCTAATAGCTTCCTCTTGGAAATAACAATAACAATAGATGAACACACCCAACTCCAAGGCACCCACTAGTAATAACTGCAAGAAAGCAGTTATACCAACTAAATCAGTTCAGTCAAAAACACATAGAAACTGTAAGGACTCAAGAGACAAAACAACAATGCCCAAGTCAAAGTACAAATCCATGAGAAACCAAACCCAAGAAAATAAATCTCTCATCACTGAAAGAATTAACCCCATAGCTACAGATTCCAACCAGAACAAATTCAAGAAAATAACCAAGAAAGCCAGACCCAAGATGACGGCTTTCAAAGCATGATCATTACCATGAAAAAGGAAATCTGGGAGGAGTTAAATAACCGCATCAATCACTTTGAAGAGGAACACAATAGACACTTGGAGGAGTTGAGAAAAACAGTTCAAAAAACAAAAATAGACATAGAGCAGTTAAAACAGACTCAAGCAGAGTTTAAACCTGAACTAAAAGACAAGTTATCCTCAACCCAGAAGGCCTCAACAGGCCTTCAAAAAATACTAGAAATGATACCCAAGCTTGAAGAAAAAACAAGCATATCCAGGAGGACAGAAGGGAAGTATAATACCACCAAAACCTAAAAGTAAAACAATACACTTACAAAAGCCACTAAACATAATAAATGTCCAGAATTAAAAATAATTTCTCCACTATAACATCAAAATTCAATGGAATTAGCTGCACCGACCAAGAGACACAGATTACAAACTTGGATTAAAAAAACAACCCATCAATCTGCTGCCTTCAGGAAACTCATTTCACCACAAAAGATAGGCACATCCTAAAAATAAAAGGCTAGTGCAAAATTCTGCAAGCTAATGGAACCAGGAAACAGGCAGTGGTAGCCATTATGCTATTGGACAAAGTGGACTTCAAACCAAAAAAAATCATAAGAGACATAGATGGACACTACATTTTAGTCACAGGGACAATTCACCAGGAAGACTTCACATTCTGAACATAAATGCCCATAATACAGGCTCCTCCACATTCATTAAGCAAATCCTACAGCGTCTAAAGGGAAAAATCAACCCCCAAACGATAATACTTGGGGATTTCATCACCTCCCTCTCAACATGGGATAGATCAACAAGTCAAAAGCTTAACAGAGACACTTTGGAACTTAATCAAACCCTTAATGAAATGGACCTTTCAGATCTCTATTGAACTTTAAAACCATGCATGAAGGAATACACATTTTTCTCAGCAGCACAGGGAACTTTCTCCAAAATAGAACACATAGTGGGCCACAAAACGAATCTCCACATATACAGGAAAGTTGAAATTCTAACCTGTACCTTATCAGAACACCATGGTCTACAGCTTGACATCCACAACACAATAAGCAGCAGAAAATACACTAACTCCTGGAAACATAACACTATGAGGCTAAATAAGAATTGGACCCAAGAAGAAATTAAAAAGGAAATTCAAGATTTCCTGAAAGTGAACGATAATGAAAATACAACTTACCAAAATCTCTCTGGGATACAATGAAAGCTGTCCTAAGAGGTAAGTTCATAGCTCTTAATGCCTACATCAAACAAAATGGAAACATCAGAAATAAATAACTTAAAGCTTAAAGCTTTAGAGTCACTAGAGCAATCTGATCACCAAAACAGTAGAAGACAGGAGATTAGCAAAATAAGGGGAGAAATATCCGAAATTGAGATTAGGAAAACGGTAGAGAATCAACCAGTCAAAAAGCTGGTTCTTTGAAAAAATCAATAAGATTGATACATTCCTAGCTAAATTAACCAAAAGCAAGAGAGAGAAAACCCAAATTAACAAAATTAGAAATGAACATGGAGTTATCACTATGGATACCCAAGGAATTCAGAGTATTATAATATCATATTTCAAAAACTTATATTCTGTGAAATTTGACAACACAAAAGAAATGGATGAATTCCTAAGTAAGCACAACTTACCTATATTGAATCAGGAAGTGGTGAATTATTTAAATAGTCCTATAACATATGATGAAATCGATGAAGTAATTTCAAATCCTTCTACCAAAAAATGTCCTAGACCAGATGGATTCAGCACAGAGTTCTACCAGACATTTAAGGAGCTAATAACACCAATACTCCTTAAACTGTTCCATCAAATAGCAAAGGAAGGAACATTACCAAATTCCTTCTATGAAGCTAATATCGTCTTAATCCCAAAACCTAAAAAAGATACACTTAAAAAAGAAAACTATAGATCAATCTCTCTGATGAACACAGATGCAAAGATTCTCAACAAAGTCTTAACAAATCGGATTCAAAAACATATCAAAAAGATCATTCACGGGGATCAAGTAGGCTTTATCCCAGGCACACAATGTTGGATAAACATACGCAAGTCAATAAATGTAATTGACTATTGTAGTCCACCTGCATAGTTGCTGATAAATGACCATCACACAGCTTAAGGGAACAAGGAGTTTACTTTCTTACGACAGTCTGGTTACTTTCTCAGTCCAGCTTGACAGGAGAGCATGCACCAATACCAGGGCCTAGGGAACTGGCCACACCATTACCACATAATGGCTGAGAGATGAACAATCTTACTTGCCAGACCAGCATGGCTAGCCAAGTGAACAGAAGGATGCCAACTCTCTCAAACAGCTCTCTGCGATTTATCCAGGACCGAATCCCACCCACCATAGGCTGGGTCTTTCTCAGCAGCTAGACAATCTCCCTCAGGTTTGCTCTGAGCTTAACTCAACAATCAACTCTCTACAACTGTGCCCAGAACTCAAACTCTCAATAGTCAAGTTGACACCTGTGCCTAACTATGACATTCACCATGTAGCCCAGTCCAAAATTCAAGACCACATGATGCTATCAATAGATACAGAAAAAGCTTTTGACAAGATCCAACAGCCCTTTATGATGAAAACCCTAGACAGTTGGAATGGAAGGAACTTTTATCAATATAATAAAAGCTGTATACAACAAACTTACAGCAAAGATTATACTCAATGGGGAAAAACTTGAAGCATTCCCACTTCAATCAGGAACTAGACAAGGCTGTCCACTCTCACCACTTCTATTCAATATTGTACTTGAAGTCTTAGCTGAAGCCATAAGATAAGAAAGGGACATAAGAGGGATTCAAATCAGCAAGGAAGAAGTCAAGTTATCTCTATTTGCAGATGACATGATCATATACCTGAGTGATCCAAAAAACTCCACCAGGAAGATCCTGGAACTAATACAGAAGTTCAGCAGGGTGGCAGGATACAAAATAAACGTACAAAAATCAGTGGCCTTCCTATATGCCCAGAATGAAAGAAGTGAAAAAGCCCTGACAGAAACAATCCCATTTACTATAGCCCTTAAAAAAATACCTTGGTATAAACCTAACTAAGGATGTAAGAGACCTTTACAATGGAAAACTTTAAAACTGTAAAGAAAGAAATTGAAGAAGACACCAGAAGGTGGAAAGACCTCCCATATTCCTTGTATTGGCAGAATCAATATCATAAAAATGTCCATTCTACCAAAGTCAATATACAGATTCAATGCTATACCAATCAAAATCCCAAAGTAATTCTTTAAAGAGGTTGATCAAGTAATCTCAAAATTTATATGGAGGCACAAAAGACCCAGGATAGCAAAAACAATCCTGAGTAACAACAACACTGCTAAAGGTATCACTATACCAAACCTTATTCTATACTACAAATCCATAGTTATAAAAACAGCCTGGTACTGTCTCTAAAACAGGCACACAGATCAATGGATAAGAGATGAAGACCCAGATATAAGGGTCTTTGACAAAGGAGCCCAAAAAAATCCATTGGAAAAATAACAGCATCTTCAACAAATGGTGCTGGCAAAACTGAACATACACATGCAGAAGATTAAAACTGGACCCGTACTTGTCACCATGTACTAGACTTAATTCCAAATGGATCAAGGACCTCAATATAAGGCCAGAGACTATAGAAACCTTAGTTGAAAGGGTAGGGAATTCCCTTGAGCTGATTGGACTAGGCCAACATTTCCTACTCAGAAATAAAATAGCATAGTCAATACAACCCACACTCAACAGATGGGATCTTATGAAATTAAAGAGCTTCTGTTAAAATAAAGAGATTGTAACTGGAGCACAAAGGCAGCCCACAGAATGAGAGAAAATCTTCACTAAGCACACATCTGATAGAGCTCTATTATCCAGAGTGCACAAAGAACTTAGAAAACTAAACACCAAGGAAACAAATGGCCCAAGTAAAAAATGGGCCTTAGAACTTAAAAGAATTTTTACCAGGAAAGAAATTGAAATGTCTAACAAATATCTTAAAAAATCCTCAGCATCCTTAGCCATCAGTGAAATGCAAATCAAAACTTCCCTGAGATATCATGTCACCCCGGTCAGGATGGCAAAAATCCACAATACAAATGCACCAAATACTGGAGGGGATGTGGAGAGAAGGGAACTCTCCTACATTGCTGGTGAGAATGCAGGGTCATACAGCACTCTGGCGAGCCGTCTGGAGATTCTTAAAAAAGTTAAAGATGCAAATGCCATATGACCCTGCTATTCCACTATTCGGAATAATCCCCCATACAGCAAAAATTCACCTTGATAGCACAAGTACAACCATGTTCGTAGCAGCATTGTTTACAATAGCAAAGTCATGGAATCAACCCAAATGTCCAACAGTTGATGAGTGGATAATGGTACAATGGAATACTACTCAGCCATCAAAAACAACGATTAATGAAATTTGCTGGGAAATGGATGGAATTAGAAACAACTATATTGAGTGAAGTATCCCAGACACAGAAATCTATGTGCCATGTGTACTCCTAATAGGTGGATCCTAGTATCAAACCCACTTAGTGACACACTCAAAGATAAATCTTTGTAATACCTATAGTAATTGCAAAGATTTTAAGCAGAGGGAAGGGGAAGAAGGGCCCCACCAGAAGCACAAAGAGAGGGGATCATGCTACAGCAGAGAAAATAGGCCATCATCAAGGACTGCAAGTAAGTAATGAGACATCTGGTTAGGCTCGCAGACTCTCCTTACTAGTCATTTGCAGTCTTATGGGGTATGATCTCACCAGAAAGGAGGGCGTAGAGTCTGGCAGATAGAAGGTAATCATCCTGCAAATGGGAGACTGACCCCCCCATGGCTACTCTTAGTCCATCTACCTTTGAATATACTCTTATAATAAGACTCTATTTTAACAACATTTTATCTCTGGCCAGGGGGTGATATCCAATACCCATCAGGATGGAGCCAAGGGCAGTGCAGGAGCAGCAAAACTGAAAAAAAAAATAAGCAAACCATACTTAGGAAAATCAGAGACTCTACATCAACCACCTGGAACCAGACCAGCCTAATCTTTCCCCATCCTAAATCTCAGGGAAATTTTCAGAAGAGGGGTTGGTGAGATTGTAAGAGCCTAAAGATGGGGAGGAGCAACAATATGCAAGATACTCCGATATGCAAGTTAGGGCCAAAGTAATCACAATAGGACTTTGCATGACCTGTGCAATTACCAACATATCATTGAACCTCCAAAGTCTAGCATGGATCACAGGCACTAGGATTCTTAGACGCAAGGGATTAACAGCCACTATAGTGTTCCTATACTAAAGGGGAACACAAAAAAGGGCTCTAGGCAATGCTACTGAGACCTTACACCTCATCAGAGAGGAGGACCCAGATGGAAGTTTGACATGCACACTAAAGGATGCTCCAGGAATGGGGAGGAGGGAGCACTAGGAGAAAGGGAGGGAGGGGGGGAAAGGAAAGGGAAAAGGGGTAAGGGAGCAAGCGGACCCAGGGAGGGGTGGAAGGAGGGAGGGAATGGGGTTCTTATCAACTTTGTATGAGTGGAAGAAATACATACATATAAAAAAAGAAAGTATCAAAGAATAAAAAACATAAAAATGAAAGAAAAAAAAAGGGAGCACCAGGTTTTTTTGGAGAAAGACAGGTCAAAAGAGGAACACAAAGGTGATGGATCTAAGCATAGACAACACTGTGATTATTCAGGTGGGAAAGTGTGTGTTAGGGATTCAGATCCTGGAAAAACCGAGTTCAGAGAATGGCCATGTATAATGATGAGTAGAGACAGTGACAATACTGGTTATTGGCAGTGACAGCTATAGCAGCGTGGTCATGAAGACGATCATGTTACTAACTGCTGAGTATAATTTTGTGCCACAACTGAGAAACTTTGGCAAGACAAAGCTTGACCTGGAAACTTATAAGATGTTGGAAACTTATAAGATGGTAGCATATCAAGATGCATTTCTCTATAGGCAAGCAGGAGTGAGGAGGCTGAAATGAGCACATTCTAGGTCTTTTCTAATACAGCCCCAAGGTAAGTGTCTCTCCCCTGTTTAGAGAAAGACCTTCCCCAACTCTGCCCCCATAGAAGCTGAGCTCTTCTGCCATCACAGTGCCCAGTGAATAGGAGCCATCATTATCATCACATTATTATCAAAGTACCATCTCTCCACTTTTCTGTCTTTCCTCAGTTCCTTGATGTTTTGCTGCAGATGATGCCATATAAATGGTGAATCTGGAGGTACTCTGCTTCCTGATTTACAAATAAAGTTGCACTCTGTAAATTTTATTCCAAAACCTTGTGTTGGGGAAAACATGGAAGCCAGTGTCATAAGGAATACCCTCAGGTCATCCATGAAGGCAGCAAATGACCTAGGAATCAGTCCTAACTTGATTCTTTACCTGCTCCATAGCAGGAACTGTCTGGTAACTCTTGCCTATGTCTTGGGTGTATGTTTCAACAGTCTTCTCATGCCACTTGATTCTTGGGGAGACTTTCTGGTTCTTTCGTAGTTGTTTGACATTACTGAGCACTTCCAACCTTAGACATCACAAACGAGAATCCTACATGAATCAGAAAGCAGTATAAACAAGAATTTATAGGCAAATACCAGAGATTATGACAAGGAAAAGGGCTTGCTCCATTGAAGGAGGAAACTGCTGATCCACTTCCCAATATTACACGATGAACCAGTGATCCTTGTAGAATGAAAGTTTAAAAGAATCTAGAAAATCCAGGTTTTTTACATTAAATACTTAAAATATAAAATATTTAAAACTAGACAAATCTCATCACTCGTAATATAAGGCAAAAAGATCCAACTGAATCAAAGGCTGGACTAAAATATAAAGTGTCCCAGTGGAAAAATGTCCATAAAATACACAGTCATAGTTCTTCCATCTTGATTCACTTGCCTCTCGACGCACCTGCTCCAGTTTCTGACAGGTAGGGTCCTCACAGGCTTTCCTCTGGTCTCTAACACATGTCTCCTCTGACTAAAGCCCATGCAGTAGCCCCTCCATCCACTGCTGAGAGTTGAATTCCTATGGTCTAGTGTCCTTCTGGCTCATCCTCAGAATTCCAGATTCTGAAAATGTCTTCTTCACAGTTGTTTAACTTTTAAGGAGAACATACGTTTTCATAATGGGAGCCACAGAATACCAATTTCATATTCGTTCTTTTATGTTGGACTGGCACAGTCAGAGTCAGAAAGATCCAGGACAGCTTTGGGAGTAAGATGGAGTTTGCAAATCAGGATAAGAGTCTTAAGAATGAAGATCCTAATCTTATCACTGACATTCTTGGCAGCTTGAAGTTGTTCAGGTCCCTCAGATCCATCTAATTTTTTTCATTTTAACATATGCAAACTGGAAATAATAATAAAGGATTGTTATAAAGATTAAATTGGACAAGAAAAAAGAAAGCACCAAGAAACCCATTGTGATGAAACATAGGACATTATTATGATTGGTGTTTTTAATATTCAAATCTAAGCTTGTCTTGGATTTTTTATTGTTTTATTGGAATTCCTTAGCTTTATTTTTATGTCATGGAATAAAATTAACAAAAGACAAAAGACATTGTAAAAACGAATAACTGAAAATCAGAATTGTCTGATTATTTTTGATTATATAGATCTAAAATAATGTTCATCAATATTTCACTTTTAGCATATATATTGAAGAAATAGATAGATTAGATAGACAGACAGACATTAAAGTTATACTATGGGCCAGAAATCATTCTAGATGCCTAGATGCTGAAGACATAGAGATGATCAAAACAGGTGAGGGAGGGACCTGGTCTCATGAGAGCTGCATTTCCAATGAGGGAGAAAAGCCATAAATGCCTGCAACTTATAGAAATATAATTTAATGTGGTTTATATATTTTAAGTCAAAATAAAGCAGCACATGGAAGTAGAAGGGGAATATGACAGAGATGAACTCCTTTGAATAATAATAGTTTAAGGAGGCTTGCAGCAAGTGCCATTTGGTCAACCATGACTGAACTTCAGGAATAAGCCCCACAGGGAGATAGGGAAGCATGTTCAGCGCTAGAAAACGACAAATACAAATTATCGTAATCAGAAGCATTGTGGCTGGGGATGTAGCTTCTGTTGGTAAAGTGCTTATCCAGCCTGCACAGGGCGCTGAGTTTGGCCATCAGTATAAAGAGGACTTGGTTCCTCATGTCTGTAATCGTAGCGTTTAGCAAGTAGAGACAGCATGATGGTCATCCTCCCTTGAGGAAGAAATTGAAGACAAACCTAGGACATATAAGGCCTCAAAAAAATCATGGGTATAATTGGGATATTTAATAAAAAGGGTGGAGTAGGGGACAAATTGAAACAAAGTGAGAGACTAAAAAGAGCTAGGAAGTTTCTGAAGAGTGGTTCCCAGTATGTATAGATCTAGATCATGACCAAACATGGATTTCATATCATTAGATTCCAAACGGGTCTGATCTCTTTAAGTGGCAAGTATTGTTGAGAGATTGATTTTTTGGTGAGGAGAATGCAAGAGAGGAGAACAGTGTAGAAGAGATTACCAGCCTTCCAAACTGGAACTGCTGTGGTAGAGTTAACACGTTGTGAAGCGAGTGGGTCGTGGGATGTGGGAATGGAGTTAGTGCAGGTTGAGGGAGTAGGAAGTTCTACTATGTATTAGGGCGAATATGAGTGTGGAACTTGAATTAGTGAGTGACAGTCATTGTGATTCTGGAAGAACATGGGGCACACTGTACAAAAAGCACATGGAGTAGAGATGAGGCTTGTACATTGTTAATTTTGAGATTATTATTGTACATGCAAGAAAAGATACCAAGCAGGGAACTGGATGCTTGTACCTAATTTTGAGAACACAGCCAGGGTTAGTGATATGGATTGTTTTTGAAAGCTATAGGATCAGATTAAATGATTCTGTTAGAGAAGGCGAGGAGCTAAAACTCTCAGGACTACAGTGTTGTAACAGGAGGAAGGGCTTGTAAAGGAGATAAGGAAAGAACACCAGGATGTTTAGAGATAAGTCAGAAAAGTAGGCTAGTGGATCAAAGAGAAAACAAAATCTATTTAAGCACATTCAATGTGTCTTTTAAGATTAAGTAAGATAGCCTCTAAAATGTAGCCATTGCATTAGGTGACACGGGGCTGATAGAGACCTTAATGGATTTTCCCCCCAATGGGAATAGCTTTATTAACAACAGTATAGAAGTTTCTGTAACTTACATACAAAGCATATGTTTGCTTGACATTCACTTTCAAATTTATAGAACACAACATCCCCAATTCAGAAAGCAGAAAGGGCAGTGGACAAGAAAAATTAAGACACCAAAAGGAGTTAAGAGAGTTAGTTACATGCACATACAAATTTCCATGTACCCAATGGATATTTAATTAAGGATTTTGCTTGAGTGGGAAAAAGAGAGACTATGTAGGGAAATGACCACAGAGATTCCAGATGATCCCTTAGGAGATTGCTATTTTTCTTTTGTAAAGATGAGCAGAGAAATAGGTAGCACCCACAAAGGTTGGTGGGATGCATGACCATCTCAACTCTTTGGATACGGAGGGGAAGGAGGAAGGGAGACAAAAGACTGTATTAAAACACTATGAAACTGACCAATAACAGCTACACCTGAAATTCAGCACTGGTGAATCACCATTCTGGGAGAATGGGCATAAGCAAAAGTAAATGGTTTTGTTTCAAACCAAAATAGAATATCAGAGTGCACTCTCCATTGTCAGGCAGTCTGAATGGTAACTACAAGGTTTTCAGTTTCCCCGAGTTCTTTTTTATTCTTGAATTTATCATTTTCTCTTATTTATAAATTTCCAAAGGTGGTTGAGGAGCTACCTTCTATAACAAGTGTGTTGAGCATTTTATATTCTGTGGATTATGTTGAATATTTATCACTCATCTTTTTTATAGTTGCATGGTCCTGCTTTCAGTTTTAATATAGAGATTGACATTTATCAACATTCACATTTATCTTAAAATGGCCTTGCATTACTGACACAACCCTGCCATGCATAATGGGTTATCCTTGTGCCATAAGATTGTATTTGCATTGTGAACTTCACACTTAAGTTTGTATATGGGGGAGGTGCTTCATTCTTGCTATGCTTTTGTTTGGATTAACTAGAAAGACATAACTTCAAGGAACCAAGTAGAAACCATTTTCCCCTTTAAATATCATTTTCTGGAATATGTAATATAGAATTGCATTGTTTATTTCTTAAATATTTGACAGAATCATCTAGTGAGGTATTTTAAGACTTCAAGTTTTCTTTAAGAAAATATTATTTAGCAAAATTGAAATTTTAGAATAGATACAGAATTGTGGAAATAATTTCTTCTAGGACCAATTTACCACATACATTCCTTAGAATGTAATATTTTGTCTATGTTATTTGATTTTTTGGAATTTTTTTCTTAATATTCCTCTAATATCCATTCATTTGTTTGGTTCATTGATTTTCTGACAAATGATCAATCTCATTGTAGGAAAGATCACCTGTGAACTCATTGGCTCAGAAGCTTCTTGCTGTCTTACTTCCCAAACAGCTTAGATGATGTCATAACATCCAACTTAACAGGTGAGTGCCCCTGCTCGAGCTCAGGATATCAAGCTTGTGCAGCAAGTGGTTTTATCCAAATAGTCGTCTTGCCACTGCTGAATTTGCACTTTTCAAGGCTTAGTTTTTTTGTGTCTGGGAGATTTCACTCAATATAATTTTTCCTAATTCTTAAATTTTTCTAATTTGATTTTCTGGGCAAATTTCATTAATTCATCTTTTATAATGGCTAAGTAGTATTCCATTGTATAAATGTACCACATTTTCATTATGCATTCAGTCAGCTGTTGGGTATTTGGGTTGATTCCATGACTTTGGTATTGTAACTAGTGCTGCAATGAGCATAGTTGTACTCATGTCACTGTAGTGAATTTCTGCATTATAGGGGATTATTCCCAGTACTGGGATAGCAGGGTCATACTGGCATTTCAATCTTTAACGTTTTTAGAAATAGCCATACTGATCTCCAGAGTGGTTGTACAAGTCTGCATTCCCACCAGCAATGTATGAGAGTTCCCTTCTCTCCATATCCTCTCCAGCATTTGATATTGTTTGTATTGTAGATTTTTGCCATCCTGACCAGGGTGAGACGATATGTCAGAGTAGTTTTGATTTGCATTTCCCTTAATGGCTAGGATGTGGAGCATCTTAAGATATTTGTTAGACATTTCAATTTTGTCCCTGGAAAAGTTTCTTTTGATTCCGAAGGCCCATGTTTTGATTGGGCCATTTATTTCCTCGATGTTTAATTTTTAAAGTTCTTTTTGCACTCTGGATAATAAAGCTCTATTAGATATGTGGTTAGTGAAGATTTCTTCCCATTCTGGGGGTTACCTTTTTGCTTGGTTTACAATCTCTTTAGCTGAACAGAAACTCTTTAATTTCATAGGATCCCATTTTTTGAGTGTTGGTTCTAGTGTTCAGTGCTATTAGATTTCTGTTTAGGAACTGTTGGCCTAGCCCAATCAGCTCGAGGGTGTTCCTTTCAGCTAGAGTTTTATAGTCTCTGGCCTAATATTAAGATCCTTGATCCATTTAGAATTAATTTTTGTGTATGGTGACAAGTATGGGTCCAGTTTTAATCTTCTGAATGTGGACATCCAGTTTTGTCAGCACCATTTGTTGAAGATGCTTTTCTTTTTCCAATGAATTTTTTGGGCTCCTTTGTCAAAGATAGTAAGCGGATCCTAGTTCCAAACCCATTTAATGACATATTCAAAGGTAAATCCCTGTAATACCCAGTGTAATTGCAAAAGATTATAAACAGGAGGGCAGGGAAGGAGGACCTCAAAAGAAAGGAGATAGGGGACCACGCTTCGGTAGAGAAAATAGACCACAGTCAAGTATTGCACGTAAGTAGAGAGACATCTGGTGCAGCTCACTCTGTCTTCCCTTCCTGGTCACTTGGGACTAAACAGGTTTGATCTCGCCAATCAGGGAGGACAGAGGACTGGCAGATAGACAGTAAGCATTTGGCAAATGGGACACTGACCACCCCCACACTTCTGTGTCCTACTCCTATTCTTCTGTCTACCTTTGGGTCTCCTCTTACATTAAGATCTTTATTTAAACAGTCTTTTATCTTTGGTTAGGAGGTGACCTTCGATACCAATCAGGATGCAGCCAAGGACAGTGCAGGAAAAGAAAACCGAAAGCAACAACAAACTATAATTCAGAACACCAAAGATCCTACATTATTCACCTGGAATCAAACCAGCCAAGTCTCTCCCCATCCTTAAGCTCAGGGAAACTTGCAGAAGAGGGGGTGGCAAGATTGTAAGAGCCTAAAGATGGGGAGGACCAACAATATGCAAGATACTCCATAGAACTTAGGGCTGCAGCAGCCAGGATTGGACTTTGCCTGACCTGACATATCAACTGACCTCCCAAAGTCTAGAAGGGATCCCAGGGGAGAAGGCTTCAGGCAGTAGGATCCTTAGAGGCAAGGGATTAAACAATCATAATAGAGTTTCCATACTAAGGAGGAACACAAGAGGGGGCTCCAGGCTATGTCACTGAGTCCTAAACCCTCATGAGGGTGGAAGACTCAGAAAGAAGTTTGACATTCACACAGAAGGATGCTCCAAGGGATGGGAGTGAGGAAGGTGAGGCACTGAGAGAGGGGGAAGGAGGGAGAGCGTGAGAGGAAGGTGGGGAAGGGGAAGCGTGCAAGGCAGGAGGGGAGGGGAGGGGGGAGAGAGAGGACAGGGGTACCTACTGAGCTTGCATGATTAGGAAAAAAATAAAATGTGGGAGAAAAAACCCCTTAGTTTTTAATGGCTTAAATTGAAACCCCTTAGATTAAGATTATTCCCTTTTTTTTTTTCAGTTAGACGTGAAGTTATCCATTTCCCTCTAAATGAGGTTTATAGACATTCCATGAATTTTGATATGTTGTGTTTTCATTCACACCTGGGGAAAATTTGTATTTCTCTGCTGATTCTTGCTTTGGCCAATTTACTCTCTCAATTTTCAAGTTTTGTAGAGATTTCCTAAATTTTGCTCTGCTTCTAGTTCATTTTCATTAGGTTACTTCATCTTGGAGACAAGCAACGTGAACCTCAGAGAAGGTCCCATATTTCTTCTGTTCATCCTAGGAATGTGTCTAGGAAAATTGTCTGTAAACGGTGGTGAAAAGTCTTCCTTCTCTTTCAGACGGGCCTTTGCTTTGGTTCTAGGACTCCAGTGTTGTACACTTGCAGGGATATGGAGGGCAGGAGGTATTTGTGGCCAAGGTACTGCCTTCCTCGCAGAGGACACTGTTGGCACTTTTCCTAAAGACCAGTCAGCATGTTTTCTGTAGCTTCTGCTGTAATTTCTCATGGCTGCTCTCTCTTGCCTTTCAGGTCTATTCAGAGCATTAACTCTGCAGCTGCTAAGCTCTGAACCTTGTAGCATCCCTTAGGGACGTTAAATTATTTATTTATTTATTTACTTACTTATTTATCTATCGTGTCTGTCTATGTGTCTTTGCGTATAAGAGGGCACTGTGTATGCCCGTGGAGGCCCAAAAGTGACTTCAGGAATTATTCTGGACTGTTTTTACCTCCTTTCGGCTTCACTCTGGGTTTTCCTAGCCTCTGCCTTTCAGGACCAGGATTATAAACCATCACAGTTTCCAGTGAGCATTTTTTATGTGGGATTGAGGATCTGAACTCAGGTCCTTCTGCCTGCAAGGCAGAAGCTTAAAACATGAACTGTCTCTCCAGCCCTATAAATATTTTTTGTTAAGATATTTCAATTTAAGGGGTTGGAGAGATGGCTCAGTGGTTAAGCCTCTGCCTTGCAGAGGTCCTGAGTTCGGATCCTAGACCCTACTTATAGATACCGGGTGGAAGCAGCCTGTGCTTCTGGTCCTGGTAAGGCAGAGCCTGAATCCCGGGGCAGAGTAAACAAGGAGGAGGTGGAGGTGGTCCATGGTGCTTCCCAAATTCGTCTGTGGTTCTACACACACACACATACATACGCACACGCGCACACATGCATACACATGAATAAATAATAAATAAAAAATTTTAAAAAAAGATATTTCAATTTAATGGGCCCATATGTTTGTTCCTCAAACCCTGAATGATACAGAAAAGATGGTTAAAGGTGGTAGAGCTGTTTTCAAGAAGTTTGCAATCTTATAGGAGCAACACATAGTTTCTGGAACCAAATGTTCATTTTCTTCACTATCCCTGCAAGTGGAAACTGTGAAAAAGAAACAATAATCACTGAAGTTAGTTCAGCATAAGAAAATGGATTTCAAATTATAATTCTACTTAAAGTCCCTACATGATTTTGGAAGTTTTTCCCACAATTCCTCAGCAATGATGAAGTACTAACAAAATGGAAGAGAAGTTACAGCTTCTGGTAAGTGGAGTCAGGCTGGAAAAATGGCTCAGGGATTATGACTCTTTCTATCAAGCAGACGGCCCTGAGTTCGGATCACAGGTCCCATGTAAAATCACCAGGTGAAAATGGTGATGGTCTGTACTTCCAGCTCTGGTGGATCAATCCTGGAAAATTCTAGAGCAAAACAAGAAGGAAATAGGAGCAATCCAGGATGATTCCTGAAGTCCCCTTTGGTCCTCCTCAAGGACACAGTGCTCTCTGATACACACACACACACAGACACACACACACACACACGCACACATGCACACACGCACACCACACACTAAATCAATCAATCAAATACTTACACAAAGAAATGGAGTCAACCAACTAACTAAGTGTGGAATGTACTCAAATAGGCTGAGAGGTAGCATGAAGTCATGTGGTAGCTTGGATTGGTTCTCAAATGGTTAAAGTGGGGGCTGGAGAGGTGGCTCAGGGGTTAAGCCTCTGCCTTGCAGGCAGAAGGTCCTGAGTTCGGATCCCAGATCCCACGTATAGACGCCAGGCGGAAGCGGAGGCGGCCTGTCTGCGCTTCTGGTCCTGGTAGGGCGGAGCCTGTGAATCCCGGGGCAGAAGGAGGTGGAGGCGTCCATGGTGGTTCGCGAATTCGTCCGTGGTTCTACACATACACACACACACACACACACACACACACACACACGCACACATACACACGCACATGCGCACAGTTGAATAAATAATAATAATAAAAAAATTCAAATGGTTAAAGTGTTCACCTTCTTTCACTAAAGCTGGGCATGTTCAGCAGGCTTAGAATGGTGCTGTATGATTTATTCCCTCCAGTAGAAAACACAGGAACATTTCTTGGGGAATTCAGTTGCTATAATTTGCCTATATCGCTGCCAATAAATTCACAGCCAAAGAGCTTAGGAGAGCAAGGGGGTTCATTCTGGCTTGCAGTTGTACAGTTACAGTTCTTAGTCCAACTTGGCAGGAAGCCTATACCAGGAGCCAGGGAGCGGACCATGCCATATCCACAGGGATTGCTGAGAGGACAAAATTCACTAGCCAGACTGCTAAACGTATACCAAAGTATGTGAAAAGTGCCAACTTACCGAACCAGCTTCCTCCGTTTTATCTTCCTGTCCAGGGAATTCTCTCCAGCTGGGTCTTCCTTCATTAATCAGAAAATTTCCTATAGTCTTGTTCAGGGTTTGTCTGAAATGCCAATTCTTCACAAATGTGCCTAGAACTCAGCCCTCAGTTATCACGTTGACACACATGCATATATTCCTATCACACTTAATGCTATGCTAGAGAAGGATACTTCTAAGGAAATGAGGTAAAAATTACCTGAAAAGTGGGAGGAAGTGAAAAAATGTTAATTTCATTTGATGCAAATAATCTAACAATTATTGGAGAACTGGTAGAAACTGCACATTCAACAAGGGGCTTCAAGTTGGACGCTCAGGAACTAACCAGAAGCAGGAGCACCAGAGACCTGCAGCAGATTATAAAAGACAGCACAGGCCATACTGAGACAAATGAGCTTAGGACACAGGGGTTAAGAAGAGAAAACCTCTGAGTCCTTCTTGTTACTAAGTTCTGCCTAGAAAGGCCTGAAGTGACGCCTCAATAAATTTTAGTGGTAGGTGAAGAAAGGGTAAAAGCAAATTCTTCCAGCGGCAGCATATAAAATTTGATCTAGAAAATGCTATGGGCTGAAATGAATTAATGTCTACTAGCTCTTGAAAAGTGAGATCAGAGTGAAGCTTCACAAGTAAAGCGAGTCACCTATGTCAGTGATGGACGGATTTGTTGGAAACACATTAAATGTGGGCCCAAGACAATGGAGCATGCTTTATTAACTACTGTAAGGTAAAAGGAGATCAGAAAGATGAGTGTTTTAGCCAAACTAACCATGAGGAATCTTTAAACTTTTCTTGACATTTCTTCAAAGAGCAGAGAACCTGGTTGCTAGAATTGATACTCAATTGTCCTTTTTTTCCCTCATAGAGATCAACTTTGTTCTCAAATTGCGTTATACTCATGAATCCAGAAGTTTCCAGTTCACAAGACTTGTCTTTCTTGAAAGTCTCATTGTGGATGATAATCAGTGGGCATACCATAGAGGAAAGCAGCTCCCCTTCCCTGCTCCTCCTCATCCTGTATGAGTCCTCAGTAGTCTCTTGGGGAGATACACTGTCCTTCAAGATCTTTTCTCTTTAATGGTGAAATGCTAATAGGTCACATTTTGTATAGGCCTTGTGGATGTAGACATAGCTACAGGGATTTCATGGATGCAACAACCCTGTTATGTGCAGAAGGTATTGTCTGACCATACCCATCTCCACCTTCAGGCTTTTACATTCTTACCATATCCTCTTCTATGATGCTCCTTGAACATTTGGGTGGGGATGGCTTAGATGTCTATTCGTGGGCCAAACAATCCACAGTCCCTTACTGTCTTCACTTTCTTCAGTGAATACACAATGATTCTGTGTATTAAACATCTTCCATTGCAAAAGGAAGCTTCTAGGTTGAATTTTGAGAAACTCTCTAATGTATAGGTATAATGATAAGTGCTTGTAAGGCAGTTTGGTATCATTGTATCTAAACCTCAGTAGTTGGCCTAGGCCCTTCCTTCCACAGATTCTTGACCTGGTTTATTGCATAAGGAATGTGTTCCCTGCTATGAACTATGCCTTAAGTCTAATCAGAAATCAGTTGGTTACCTCCATACCATTTATGCCTCTATTATTCTGAGGTCACCTCTTGCTGGGGTGATTGTTATCGTAGATTACACTACTGGGTGAGATTATTGATTACATTAGTCCTTCAGCAGCTCACATGGTATTTCTAATATTATGAAAGCTATCAAGGAAAAAGCTTTTGGGAGACTTTCAGCTTCTTTTTCTTCCATGTCCTGTGATCAATGTGTTTAATGCATCTCAGGGCTTCTTCATTTACACCTTGCCTTCATCCTTGTGTTTCCATGTACAAGATAGGTCTCTTCTCAACATTTTTTCAAAATATGTTTTTGGAAAACCTACAGTTGAACAAGGTTCATCTTGCTGTGTATTACAACCTTAGTGATATTTGTCATTTATCCAATCCTTTCTCTACTCTATCCCTTCATCTCCCTCTCTCTTTAAATTTTTTCCCACCTGATTCCCCTTTTTAACCTTCTTACCATCTATTGTTTTCAATCCTGATACAAAGTAAGACACATCTCTCATCTATTTTCTGTCCTTAAGCATATCCTGGGCATTCTTGACCTTTATACTTCTATATAAATTTAGTGATCAGGCCCATGAAGTGCCTCTGTGGGGACTTATGACTACCTTTGACTAACCGGACATCTCCCTAATATTCATACATAAAAATGATCTTCCTTTCAATTTTGGAAGTATTTCCCAATGTATGTCAATGAAATCTTACAGCAATTTGTTCTCACGACTTTCACTTTTGGTTAGATTTACTAAGAATTTTATAGTTTTGTGGCTCAATTTAAATATTTCTATTTCCTTTAATTATTGATATTTAAGAATGAATGAAGACTTTTATACTGCTATTCATTTTGACATTCTTCAAATCTATTATTTATAAGTATAATTCATATATGTTCTGTGATATATTTTATGTGAAATTCTCTGTTGATTGTTTAGGACCTGCTTTGTAAATAGCCATATTGCCTGAAAATAATAATGGTTTTATTTATTTTTTTCCAAGTCTTACACCGTATCTTCTGTTCTTATTCCATTGACTAGAAAATTGAATTTCTACATTACTTCATGAAAAGCAAACAATTTTTGATGCACTGAGGATTCAATATCAAAAGCATAAATTTGAAATTCTGTTAAGTAATAAAAATAATGCAGAAGTAAGAAACTTTTTCTAAAGCAAGGCATTCAAAGTAATAGTCATAAAAGAAAAGATAAGTAAATTTATTCATATTGAAACAAAACCCCTTGATAATCAGAAAAAAACAACTTAAAGAAATGGGAAAGATGAAAATATAAGCTATAAATTGAAGATTATACTTGAACGTATACAATTGTCAAAGAATAGTCACTGTCTCTTTAAGTGATAAAGAACTTTTAAATATAATATTGAAATGGTAAAGTTTTTACTTCAGAAAGAGGAAATAGTTTTGGCCAATAACTCTATTAAGCATGAAGTAGAGTTTAAGGATGATGAGAAAAGGCCAGGACCTCAGCTTAAATTACTGTAAAAATGCCCTGATACCTGGATAACTGTAGCTTTCATGCATACTGAAGGATGCCACATTCCTGGTCATTGCTAGAGTGAGATTAAGTCAAAATGATCTATTGACTAATCAGCAGCCAATAGGTTTGACTTTTAATGTAACCCTTAGATTTTTTTCTATTTTGTGATTAGAAAGATTCTCTAATGTTTCTTAAATAGTGCTTAAATAATGTGGCTTTTTCTTTTAATTTAGTTATTATTATTCTCTGCCCCTTCCTCCACTCCTATCCCTTTCCATGGTGTGTTCTAATGGAGATGTGTAATTTAATGTTGGATTACTTGGTTACATTTATTTGCTAATCAGTTCCCTATTCCCAGCATTCTGTCTGTCTGTCTGTCTGTCTGTCTCTCTCTCTCTCTCTCTCTCTCTCTCTCTCTCTCTCTCTCACACACACACACAGAGACACACACACACACAAACACACAGGAAGTCTGTGCCTTCAACACTAATCTGTTCCTCATAACTGATGGTCTAATATGTTTAACTTTGTTGTAGTCACACAAACTTGTTTTCTCTGCATCATGCCTTCTTTCCAATTGGTTTCTTTGCAGCCTGCCTTTTAATTAAACTCCTAATATATCTATTTAAGACCTCCCCAGACTGATTAATCAAGTGTCACCAGGAAACTGAAATTCCATCATAAAGCAGTTACTAATGTGTAAGGGGGATTATTAAATTGCTGTTTTATTGCCCAAATTGACAAAGATCAGTGATGAAGAGTGAGCACACTGGAGTCGCATGGCAACGCGCTCATCTAATTAATGAAGTGACAGTTTTATGCTGTGAAGTAGCAAAAGGACTCCGCAAGACGCATGGCTTTCCTCTCCAACTCCGCCAGCTGAAACGATGTTTCCTAACATCATCACGAGGTTGGAAAGTAATGGATCACCCTAGTGCTTGAGGAAGAGAGGATGGGCAATGAACTTCTTTTTCCACTGTTGTTGAAAGTCGTTACTGAATGGCCAGTGTTCCCAGACCCTCCACCTACTGTAACCACCAACATCCACTATGATGCAGTCCAACTCGATACCTGCCAAAAGATCTTTTGGCAGAATTGTTGGGTAAAGATGGAGAAATCAACAGATGTTGACATTTGATTTGCCAGAGAGAAAAGAAAAGAAAAACTTAGGCATGGGCCATAGATGATACTATATTCCAAGCCAACAGAAAAGAGAAAATAGGCCTCCATCAAGGTCTGCAAGTAAGTAATGAGAAACCTGGTTAAGTTCACAGACGTTCTTTCCTGATCTCACCAGAAGGGGAGGGCATATAGTCTAGCAGATAAAAAGTAATCATTTTGCAAATGGGCGATGGACCCCTCCCTCACTGAGGTTTCCTACTTTTATTACATCTACCCTTGAATGTGCTATTATAACAAGACTCCAGTTTAACAGCTTTTTGCCTCTGGCCAGGGGGTGACATACAGTGCCCAGCAGGATGAAGTGAAGGGCATTGCAGGAGCAGCAAAACTGCAAAAGAAAATCAACAAACCACAATGCAGAACTTCAGAGACTCTATATCAATCACATAGAACTAGGACAGCCTAATCTCTCCCCATCCTGGAGCTCAGGGACATTTGCGGAAGAGGGGGCGGTAAGATTGCAAGAGCAAAAGGATGGGAGGAACAACGATTTGCAAGATTCTCAACAATAGTTGGGGCCAAAGCAATCATGATGGGACTTTGCATGCCCTGAGCAATGTCCAGCACACTGTTGCCCTCATAAAGTCTAGCATCTGTTAAGGGCACCGAGATCCCTGGAGGCAAGGGATTGACAGCCATAGTAGTGCTCCTATGCTTAATGGGAACAAGAGAAAGGGCTTATGGAAATGCCACTGGGTCCTTATATGTCATCGGAGAGGAGGACCCAGTGGAGAGTCAGGCGTACACAATAAAGGACTCTCTGGGAATTGGGGGGGAGGCACTGGGGGATGGGGAGGGAGAGGAGGGAGAGGACGGGAGTCGGGGGGAGGAGGGGGGAGGGAGGGAACTGGTAAAAATTTTAAAATGTATAATTACATTTTTAATAAAAAAAGAATTGTTAGGCAAAAAAAAGTTTGTATGAGCAGAAATAATAATAATAATAATAAAGTGGGTTTGTTGTTTGAAAAAAAAAAGAAATGAAACAGAAAACACAGACTTGTTCAGAATGAACCACAGGCAGGTGAGATTGCTTTCAGCAATGACTGTTAGACTATCTGAAGAAAATGAAAGCAACTCAATCTGCATTGTTAGTAAGCTTTACAATTTTATTTGTAGTTGTTGCTTAGCTACTCTTGTTGATTGGCCACATGTTTGGGCCTTGGTTGGTCTTGATTCTGTTTAACTAGGATCAGATGGGTATAGAACTATGTCTTTCTTGAATTTCTGAGAATCCTCTGAGTTTAGATTAAAAATGGTCTGCTCAAGGCTGAGGTGAGGGCTCCACAGTTAAAGCGCTTGCTGCATAAGTAAGAGGACCCAGAACTTGGATTCCTTGGATTCCTACACTCCTTGTAAAATGCTGAATGGGTAAGCCATCCTGTCTATAATTCTAACTTCTTCTGAAAGAGGACATTGAAGTCCCCAGAGCAATGAGACTAGACAGATAACCCCTATTGGTGGGCTCTAGGATTGATTAGAGTCCTTTTCTCAAAAAAAGTAGAGGAACAGAGTGATCCAGGCTGATTCCCAATATTACCCTTGGGCCTCCATGCACATGCCCTTATACAAGTGCACGTGTGCCTAGACTCTTGCAGGTAAGTATACATATACACACACACACATACACACACACACACACACACACACACACACACACACACACACACACACACACACACACTGTACAATCTCCAAAGGCCAACTCACTTTTGATATCTCAGCATCATACTAATTCATGCTCCTCTGACCATTGTCCTCTGTTAAAGCAAAGAGGAGACTTGAGGAGATACTTGCGTTTCTTATGTGGCTTCCTTAGCTGATATTGGTAGGCCCAATCTCCATCAGATGTATTTCCAAGGTTATGTGTGCAAAGCTTGGTTCTGGAAGCTCACAACTTCTGAAGGTAAATGATCATAAATGCAAATTTCAAATCCCTGTGGGACTGCTTGACTGAGAAGGATTTGTGAGCTTGGCACAGCTCTGGAGTAATTATCTAGACTTGAACATGCTTTTTGTTTCTATGGGAAAAACTGTCTGGCAGCAGCTCTTGTAGAAGCTAAAAGGCCACATCATTTTTTTACTCCAAGGATGTCAAAATCTCTAATTTCCAGATGTAAAATGTCAATTCTCCCCTCTCACCAATATCTGGTTGACATCCATTTGAAGAACAGATTTGATTTTTTCTGGGACACACTGATTTAGGAAACCATAGCAATTTCAACCCAGCAGAATTTCTTGCATCATAAATATGTTGTTTAGGCCAGTCCAAGTTTTCAATCTCAAAAACCAAACATGTGTTTCTCCTCAAGGAGTAGCCCTCAGAAGGTGAAAAAATCTTGCCTGAGCTTTCTGTATGATCCACTGCAAACACCTGCTCTATTTTACCTTCTGGCAGTAAGAGGAGCAAAAATAACATGATTTAAAACTACTGCTGTATTTAAAACATTTAAAACAAGTCCTGTGTTACTCAATTCGGACAGAACCAATAGACACAACTATTTTTTCTCTCTTTCTTTTTTTTTTTCGGGCCTTGGGACCAAACCCAGGGCCTTGCACTTGCTAGGCAAGCACTCTACACTGAGCTAAATCCCCAACCCCGACACGACTCTTTTTTTTTTCTTCCACTCATACAAAGTTGATAAGTACCCCACTCCCTCCCTCCACTCCTCCCTAGATCTCCTTCCTCCCTCCCCCTTTTCCCATTCCTTTTCCACCCTCCCTCCCTTTCTCTCAGTGCTCCCCCCCCCCATCCCTGGAGTATCCTTTAGTGTGCATGTCAAACTTCCTTCTTGGTCCTTTTCTCTGATGAGGTGTAAGGACTCAGTGGCATTGCCTAGAGCTCTTTTTTGTGTTCCCCTTTAGTATAGGAATACTATTGCCAACACAACTCTTAATCTTTAAAAAACTGCTAAATTAACTGTTTGGTTAATAACACGTGAAAATTCAGGACAGAATGATTTCAAGGCCTTATATGATCAAACAAATTAGCATATGAATATCAATCACATGATATGATGTGATGAGGATGATGAAGATCATTATGTGAGAGACAGAAAGAGAGTGAATGAAAGAGAGAATGCATTCCCTTGTTCATTCTATACAAACTAGACTAGCATCTCAGTTTACAGATGTGGCTTTTACCATCTTCATTTTACTATCTTCAGGAGCACGGGTGATGAAAGTATATTTACTCAGTATATCATTTATTGTAATTCCGTAAGGACTCACTTTTGCACTCACTCTTTTGCTGTGACAGATTCAAATAAGTTTGCTACCTTCCAAAGCATTAGCGCCAGCTAAGTATTCAAATATATGAACCTGTAAAGGGCAACTCATCCACTGAGTCCCTTGTCCAAGCCAGGCCTTATGCTATGTACTGGAGATATAATACTGAGATGTATTAGCTAGCTATGACATTAGTACTAGCTAGATGCTATGGCATCTTCTCTTATGGGCTTTATTATTATGCTTTCATTTATGGGGATAATTTTCAACACTAAGACCAAACAAAACAAAACTGGATGAGATCTGGAAATCTTAGGAATATGATGCATCATAGTGGCTGACTATGCAAACCTTGCTTTCATATTCTGTGAAATGGGCATAGAATACCTCACAGAGGTTATAGTAATTAAAATAAATGATATATAAACATAACACTAGTTGTGATATGTCATGTCTATTAATTAATAGCTAGTTATGGAAGTAATATTTTTAAAAATACAGAGCAAAAAAATAATAAAATGAATACAGAGCAAACATTTCAGGTTTTCAGTAGCCTACTATGAGTTTGAAGACTGAAAGAAGTCAAGGAAAGGAGGAGTAGTATGTGTAAAGGTGTAGGATCTTAGAAAAATAACTACTATGTTAAGACTGAAATGAGGGCTAAGGATGGAAAAAAGCAATGGGAAGGATTAAGGGAGTTAGGGAATCCTGATGGGGAGAGACCTACTATGCCATATTATTAAATCTGGATTTTTAGTTCTGAAAATGATGTAAAACCACTGGCAGAAACATTCTTTAAGGGAATGGTTTTTAAAGTAAGCTCAAGTTAGTAGGCAGGATTCAGATTTTTAGATGAAGGGAAACCAGAAATAGTGACAGAGCTCTCAATGGTAGAAGATATCTCAGTATTCACTGGCTAGAATAAGCACTGGCTCTTGTTTCTCTTATGACAGGCCAAGACTGAAGGAAAAAATCCCAATAGGGTTTTATGTTAGATCTGTTAAAGTATGTCCGGCATTATCCCAACCTTATTCTCTTTTTATATTGCTTATGGACCAATGAATTCCTACCCTTCAGCAGCGGTCTCAAACTTCATTAGCAATAAGGACAGTACATTTGCTTCTTTGGGCTTGAGGTAATGATGCCCCATGTTATCTGTAGAATACCTGTGCTCCTGTGAGCATGCGTGTTTGGCAACTCTTCCTAGCACTGTGCAAAGATAGTATTTTTATCCTAAACTCAAAGCCACTCATAACTTGACTTGTCGTAGAAACTCATGCATCTGACCCCAACATGGCATGCCTGAGACCGTGCTAGGCTAGTGTCGTATCCTATAGAAGTTTTATCAGAACATTACTGTTTTGGGGCAGATCCATATTTCTGCCACAGCTAAGTGTCTGCTGCTGGACTGTCTTTCAAACTCTCTCTCAACAACAGAAATGTTCTAACCTATAATTTAATCCAAATATTGTTCAGTTTTGAAATAACTTATAAATGCCACCTTTTGTGTTTGAATGGAAGTTACATGCTTCTTCCAGAAGTCACGCGTTATACAACAAAGAATTCAGTGCCAGGACTGTCCTTAACAGTGATTGGTCAGGGGGACCCTTAAAGTATCTATTGCTTGTGGACATTCATGGTAGCTTCATTGGAGTTGCTACCTATTGATAAAGGTTACAAGACAGGGAAAAATCAAGTGAGAACTGACTGTGAAACTTCCTCCTTGCTGACTAATTTTCATAGTACCAGAAGCTCCTAAAATTCAGGCTAGGCTGAATGTTAGCAACATGTTCTTTATATAGACTTTATTTTCTAAAACCAAGGATTATACATTTTGGTGTATGCCATCAAAGATTGTATGTGGAGCCAGCCTGTTTTACATATTTGAAATGCATTTGCTTGCTGGAGAGTAGGAGGGAAACTATAGCCTGGTTGTAAACAGTGGTGCTGCCACGGCAATAGAGTGTCACATTTTTGCTGATATCTGCAAGTTCAAGGTCACATCCAGTCCTGCTCTCAATGCCATGGTGACATTTTTACTGCAGGCTGTATTGAAAATACATCAGTATCCAGCATCAAACCCTGAATATTAGAGTACTGACCTTCCAGGAAAGATGTGCTCACTGATGCAGTAGTGGCATGACTGGTATGGGTATAAACAACTGCTTTCTGATTAGATTCGCGGTCTGCTCCACAAGATGGAATTCATACCTGGTACTGCAAAGCTATTATTGTTGTAAAACTGAACATGGAATACCATCTTCTAAATATCTATGTTTATATGCATAGATTAATGGTGCTCTTAGCATTGTCTATAGAAGATTCTTTCTGCACCGGAGATCTGTTGATGAAAAGATTCATAATTGGTCAAAGTACTGAGAATAAATAACTGGTCAGTACTCAACCCTGAATTTAACATTTGTTTAGTCCACCACCACCAAAGCTCAGGGAACACCACAGAAGAGAGGGCAAAAATAATGTAAGAGCAAAAGGATGGGGAAGAGTACGGTAAAACTCTGTCTTCTGGATATGGTATGATTATTGTGTTCATGAACTCACAATTGCTGATGTTACCAGCACAAGATCCATCTAGTCTACATCAGGTCATGTATGAAAGAGGGGCTCATGAAGCCTGGCCCCTAGCTGAGGAACTATGTACAGTTGATGGCTATTGGGTAGGACAATCGCTGGAAGTTTGCCCAGGCTCCAGTGGATGGCTTCATAACCATGTACATGAGAGTAGCAATGTACTCAATGAATATATGTATGTATATATATATATATATATATATATGTACACATACGTATATGTACATATATATCCATATGGATATGAAGGTGAGAAAATGATGTATAGGGGGAATGCTAGGAACTAGAGGGGAAATGGAGGGTAGATTAACAAACTGTGTACATGTATGAAATTATCTAGAATAAGTGAAAACATTATATAAAACATAACTTGTGATTATTTGGAGAATGTAAATTTCTCCCATTATTCTAAAAAATATCCTTTGCAAGCTTAGTTTGCTCTCCACATTGTTTCCCATTTCTCAAAATTTCTTTAACCTCTCTAACATTTGTCTTGTGCTCAGCACTCTTCCATCTTGTGAGACACATACACATGCCCATATGCATATTAATGTAAAAAAGAAATGAATCATAAATCTTAAATATGAAGATACAGCCAGGAAATTGACAGGGTTTGAACTCAAACTGCATAGTGATGAATTACTGGATTTTGTCTCACTTCCAGTGGCCACTGGAATGTGTGGGATCTCAGCCTCTAAGTCTTCCCTGTAGCCTCTATTAGTTGCTACTGGTGGATCTGTCTCCTTTTGCCAGTTCTGTGTGTATGTGTGAATACAGAACTTAGAGAGTGATTTACTTTGTTAAAGTTTTTAGTTATTATAGATTTGTTAGTATTTAATTTCAAATTTTCAAATAATTTGGTGTTGTGAAGGGAGCTACTCTGTGAGTGGTGTTCAATGTTCAAATCTTTTGAGTCTGGAAGTAGGGAAAATGTAGTTATGTGAAAATGCTAGAACTGATTTTCTGTGGTCCAAAGGGGATAATGGGAAACTGGTCTGTGGAGCAGCTTCTTTGTCTTGGGATGAAATTTCCATGATTGGATTTTTTGATCAAACAGCATTTTGCTTTGTGATATTCAGAATAGCTCTGGGTGTTTTATAATTGCAGGCTCATCTCTTCATTCATCGTCCTTTATTTATACAACTAATATTTACTGAACCCTTGCTCTATGTCCTCCTTGTGATAGCCTTTGCACATAATGTGGGGAAGAAGACAGATGTACTCAGTGTTCATGAGCTATTCCCATGCATTGACAATGCAAGAAGCTTGGATATGAGGTTGGCGTACTGATAGAATTCAAAGGTAATGGTTCGTCTTCATAACTGGTGTCAGTTCTCTGCCCCTCAGAACCTGAAACAGACACTGCCACTGTACTTTGGCCCAGTGAGGTATTATGTATAAGCCCACTGTACTATTCTGACATACTCTATGTCGTAAAATGGCTAAGCTGGTAAAAGGCACCTGCCACGTATGGCTGGTGAGCTTAGTTGAATCCCTGGAACTCATGTAAATGTAACAGGAGAGAGTCAACTTCAGACTGTACATGTGTGTTGTGGCATGCATGCAACCATACATGCATTAGACACACGGAATAACAATAGTTAACAAAATAATGTAAAAGAAACTGTGCCTATGAAATAATGTTGTAGAATGCTCTAGGATGGCAAAAAAGGGGGGGGCATCATGGGAAAGAAACTGAAATTATGAATGTTCTAAAGACCCACTTGTTAAAAATAATGGGTTTTTATTTAGATTTTATTTTCTAAAACCAAGGATTATACATTTTAGTGTATGTCTATGCCATTAACAAATTGAAGATTATATATGGAGTGAGCCCATTTTACATACTCTGAAATGCACTTGCTAGAGGAGAGTAGGAGGGAAACTACAGCCTGGGTGCAGACAGTAGTGCTGGCACGGCAGTGAGGAGAGAGGCTCCTGCCCCAGTTCTGCTGGTATCAGTGTTCTTGTTATCTTTGCAAATTCAAGGTCACAGCTGGTTCTGCTCTTGATGTCATGGTGACATTTCAATTGCAAGTCATCTTGAACCATTTACCTTTCTGGCTGTGACTGTCTGTTAATGAAATCTAGAGTGGGCTAAGTGTTCCCAATTCCCTGTTATCTCCAGATTTGTTTCCTCCTTTTCAGTGATTGCTTGTTTTGCATGGATTCACTGCACACACTACTGTTATTCTTCCTTTGGTCACCCTATTTCCTGGGAGACTTCGTCTACATTCCTTGAAGTAGATACCTGGGGAAATTGTCCTCAGTCTTTCATTTATGGCTATATGCACCTCTGTATTTAGATTAAATCTGGCATTTCGTTACAGAGATCACTCCTCTGGGTTTGTTAATTCCATACAGCGACATCAGCTGTAGCTGAAGATTTCTGTTTCTTTCCATTACAGAAAATGGAAAGAATGTGAGGCTCAGTGACAGAACTGAATTTAAAGTCCTCTATTCCTAGGAAAGCCACACAAGCTAGAATAAAACAATCACTGATTCTTTTTTATTTCATGAAACTATGTGCTCTGTGTGTGCATGCGTGTGTGCATGCATGCGTGCATGTGTGTGTGTGTGTTTGTATTCTGGAAAGACATTGAATGGGTAGATTTAAATTTAATGATTTATCTCTTAACTCCAAAGATCTGTAGAAATTAATTTCTAAAAAAATAGTTGACTAGATAGGCCTGCTTCTTACTATTCATCTTATTGCTACTATCAGTGAATTGGGGTTGCTATGCAGATGCTTATGATTCATTCAAGTGTGTCATCAACCATTCATATCTTCCAGATGGTTCTTTTCTTCCATCACCATTTCTCCGTTCTTCAGACATATTACAATATTCCATTAACACATTGACATGGGAGATTATGCACATATTCCCAAAGATACTCATTGTGTGTTACTTGTCTCACATACTGTCCTAGAGATCCTATCAAGCTTACCAAGTCTTTTTTTTTTTCCCCAATCATACAAGCTCAACAAGTACCCTGGTCCTCTCCTTCCATCCACATCTCCCCAGTCCCCCCCTTTTCTCCTTCCTCTCACCCCCCTATCTCCCCTTCTTCCAGTTCCTCCCCCTTCCTCCTCCCATTCCCTGGAGCATCCTTTTCTGTGAATGCCAAACCTCCCTCTGAGTCCACCACCCTAGTGAGAGGTAGGACTCAGTGGCATAGCCCAGAGCCCTTTCTTGGGCTCCCTGTTAGTATGGAACAATACCATGACTGTTAATCCTTTGCTTCTAAGGATCCCAATGCATGTGATCCGTGCTAGACTTTGAGGGATTGTTGACATGTCAGTCATTGTATAGGTCATGCAAAGTCTGATTATGGCTCTTGCACCCCTAACTTGTGTAGAGTGTCTTGCATAACTTTGGTCCTGTCCATTTTTAGGCTCTTACAATCTTGCCAACCCCCTTTTTCGCAAGTTTCCCTGAGCTTTAGGATGGGGACAGATTTGGTTGGTCTGGTTCCAGTTGATTAATGTAGGGTCTTCTGAATATGTTTTGTTGTTGATTTCAGTTTTTATTTTTCTGCACTGCCCTTGGCTCCATTCTGATTGGTATTGAAGGTCACTTCCCAACCAAAGATAAAAGGTTGTTTAAATGAAGATATTACTATAAGAGGAGACTCAAAGGTAGATGGAATAGAAGTAAGGCACCACAGTGAGGGGAGGGTCAGTCTCCTATTTGCAGGATAGTTACCATCTATCTGCTAGTCCATATGCCCTCTCTGATTGGTGAGCTCAAACTTCAATCACAAGTGATCAGGGAGGGAAGCAAGACTGAACTTCACTAGATGTTTTGCTACTTACATGCAAAACTTGATGGTGACCTATTTTCTCTACTGAAGCATGATCCCTTCTCTCCTTTTTTCTGGTGGGGCCCTCCTTCTCCTTCCCTCCCATTCACAATCTTCACAATTACAGTAGGTATTATAGAGATTTATCTTTGAATATGTCATTAAGTGGGTTTGGTACTAGGATCCACCTATTATGGAGTACATATGGTATCTAACTTCCTGTGTCTGGGATACTTTACTCAATATAATTTTTCTTTTTTTTCTTTTTTTTATTATTTTTATTCAATTGTGCATGTATGTGTGTGTGTGCATGTGTGTATGTATGTGTGTGTGTAGAACCACTGACGAATTGGGAAACACCATGGACACCTCCACTTCTTCCTTGTTCACTTTGCCCCAGGATTCACAAGCTCCGCCCTACCAGGACCAGAAATGCAGGCCGCCCCCACTTCCGCCCGGCATCTATACGTGGGGTCTAGGATCTGAACTCAGGACCTTCTGCCTGAAAGGCAGAGGCTTAACCCCTGAGCCACCTCTCCAGCCCAAATATAATTTTTTCTAATTCCATCCATTTCTTGGAAATTTCATTAATTCATCTTTTTTGGCTGACTACTATTCCATTGTATAAATGTACCACATTTTCCTTATCCACTCGTCAGCTGTTGGGCATTTGGGTTGATTCCATGACTTTGCTATTGTAAATACTGATGCTATGAACATGGTTGTGCTTATGTCACTGTAGTGAATTTTTTGCTTTATGGGGGATTATTCCCAGAAGTGGTATACTTGCTGAGTCTTCTTTATTTCAAATGACCCTATGTAGCACAGTCCCAAACAGATTCAACGTTCTTACTGAATAAAAGGGTTAATGTCACTTTGATCACATATTGCAGTTTGGTGACAATACATGAACTTTTGTTCCCAGTCCATAAGGAGAGAGATAAGAACGTTGAAAAGTACTGGGAAGCATTATAAAAAGAGGCATAAGTGTGACATCAAAATAGGTGACTAAAATACATAACACTAAATAGTATTCAGATTCATATTTTAATTGACATTGTATCCTGAAGCTACTAAATTCACGTATCAGTTCTGCTTATTTTGATAGATTTATTGCAATTCTGTGCATAAAATTATAAAACTGATAAAAAGTTTTGTTTCTCCCTTTCCAATGTGAGCGCTTTTGTATTTTCTCATTTTCTTTTTTTTTCTTTTAAAAATTATTTTATGTTCATTGATCTGACTTAATTTTCTTTTTTATTACTACTTTTTTATTATTATTTCAGCTCATAGAAACTTAATAGGTACACGAGTTCCCTCCCTCCCTTTTCCTCCCCCCTGTACCCCCTGCTCCCCCTCCCCACTCCCTCCCTCCCCATCCCCCAGTGCCTCCCGCTCCAATTCCCAGAGAGTCCTTTCTTGTGCATGCCTGATTTTCCTCTGGGCCCTCCTCTCCGATGACGTACAAGGACCCAGTGGCCTTTCCCTGAACACTTTCCCATGTTCCCCTTAGGTATAGGAACACTGCTGTGGCTGCCAATCCCTTGCCTCCAAGGATCTTGGTGCCTTTAGCAGATGCTAGACTTTGTGAGGTCAACAGTGTGTTGGACAATGCGCAGGGCATGTAAAGTCCAATTACAATTGCTTCAGCCCTAACTTGTATGGAGTATATTACATATCATTGCTCCTCCCATCCTTTTGCTCTTACACTCTTACCACCCCTTCTTCCGCAAATTTCTTCCCTGAGCTTCAGGATGGGGAGATATTAGGCTGGCCTAGTTCTAGGTGGTTGATATAGAGTCTCTGAAGTTCTGGATTGCGGTTTGTTGATTTTCTTTTGCAGTTTTGCTGCTCCTGCAATGCCCTTCACTCCATCCTGGTGGGCACTGTATGTCACCCCCTGGACAGAGACAAAAAGCTGTTAAACTAGAGTCTTGTGATAAAAGCACATTCAAAGGTAGATGTAATAAAAGTGGGAAACCACAGTGAGGGAGGGGTCTATCACCCTTTTGCAAAATGGTTACTTTTTATCTGCCAAACTATATGCCCTCCTCTTCTAGTGAGATCATACCCCCTCAGTAGTAAATGATCAGGAACAAAAGTCTGTGAACTTAATCAGATGTCTCATTACTTATTTGAGTCCTTCATGGAGGCCTATTTTCTCTGCTGTAATATGGTCCACTCTTTCCTTGTTTCTGGTGTGGCCCTCCGACCCCATCCCTCCTGTTCATAATCCTTGCAATTACTGTATTGCAGAGATTTTTCTATGAGTGTCTCCAGGTGGGCTGGGTGGGTTTGATACTAGGAGCCACCTATTAGGGAGTACATATGGCACTTAATTTTCTGGGTCTGGGATACTTCACTTAATATAATTGTTTCTAATGACATCCATTTCCCAGCAAATTCCAGTAATTCATCATTTTTGATGGCTGAGTAGTACTCCATTGTATAGATGTACCACAGTTGCCTTATCCACTCGTCAACTGTTGGACATTTGGGTTGATTCCATGACTTTGCTATTGTAAACAGTGCTGCTATGAAAACGGTCATGCTTGTGCTATCGAGGTGAACCTCTGCTGTATGGGGGGTTATTCCCAAAAGTGGAATAGCAGGGTCATATGGCATTTCAATCTTTAATTTCTTTAAGAATCTCCAGATGGCTCGCCAGAGTGGCTGTATGAGCCTGCATTCCCACCAGCAATGTAGCAGAGTTCGCCTCTCTCCACATACTCTCCAGCATTTGTTGTTTGTATTGTGGATTTTTGCCATCCTGACTGGGGTGAGATGATATCTCAGGGAAGTTTTGATTTGCATTTCCCTGATGGCTAAAGAAGTGGAGGATTTTAAAGAAGTGGAGCATTTTTTAAGATATTTGTTAGACATTTTAATTTCATCCCTGGTAAAATTTCTTTTAAGTTCCAGGGCCCATTTTTTAATTGGGCCATTGGTTTCCTTGGTGTTTAGTTTTCTAAGTTCTTTGTGCACTCTGGACAGCAGAGTTTTATCAGATGTGTGGTTAGTGAAGATTTTCTCCCATTCTGTGGGTTGCCTTTGAGCTCGTGTTACAATCTCTTTATCTGAACAGAAGCTCTTTAATTTCACAAGATCCCAACTGTTGAGAGTTGGTAGCAGTGACTGTGCCATTGGATGTCTGTTTAGGAAATGTTGGCCTAGCCCAATCAGCTCGAAGGAGTTCCCTATCCTTTCAACTATCGTTTTTATAGTCTCTGGCCTGATATCAAGGTCCTTGATCCACTTGGAATTAAGTCTTGTACATGGTGACAAGTACGGGTCCAGCTTTAATCTTCTGCATGTGGAGATCCAGTTTTGCCAGCACCATTTGTTGAAGATGCTGTTCTTTTTCCGTTGGATTCTTTGGGCCCCTTTGTCAAAGACCAAATGGCTGTAATTTTGTGGGCTTATATTTGGGTCTTCAACCCTTATCCATTGATCTGTGTGTCTATTTTGGAGCCAGTACCAGGCTGTCTTTATAACTATGGATTTGTAGTATAGACTTAGGTTTGGTATGGTAATACCTTCAGCAGTGTTTTTGTTACTCAGGATTGTCTTTGCTATCCTGGGTCTTTTGTGCCTCCATATGAACTTTGAGATTATTTGGTCAACTTCGTTGAAGAATTGCTTTGGATTTTAATTGGTATAGCATTGAATTTGTATATTGCCTTTGGTAGGATGGTCATTTTTACGATGTTGATTCTCCCAATCCAGGAACAAGGGAGGTATTTCCACCTTCTGGTGTCTTCTGCTATTTCTTTCTTTAGGGTTTTAAAGTTTTCATTGTAAAGGTCTTTTACCTCCTTGGTTAGGTTTATACCAAGGTATTTAATTTTTTTAGGGGCTATAGTAAATGGGATTGTTTCGTTCAAGGCTTTTTCACTTCTTTCATTCTGGGCATATAGGAAGGCCTCTGATTTTTGCACATTTATTTTGCATCCTGCCACCCTGCTGAACTTCTTAACTAGTTCCAGAAGCTTCCTTGTGGAGCTTTTGGGATCACTTAGGTATAAGATCATGTCATCTGCAAATAGGGATAGCTTGACTTCTTCCTTGCCGATTTGAATCCCTCTTATGTCCCTTTCTTGTCTTATGCCTTCAGCTAAGACTTCAAGTACAATATTGAATAGAAGTGGTGAGAGTGGACAGCCTTGTCTAGTTCCTGATCAAAGTGGGAATGCTTCCAATTGTTCCCCATTGAGCATAATCCTTGCTGTGGGCTTGTTGTATACAGCTTTTGTTATATTGAATAAGGTTCCTTCCATTCCTACTGTCTCTAGCGTTTTGATCATAAAGGGCTGTTGGATCTTGTCAAAAGTATCATGTGGTCTTGGACTTTGGACTGGTTTACATGATGAATTACATTTATTGATTTGCGTATGTTGAACCAACCTTGTGTGCCGGGGATGAAGCCTACTTGGTCCCCATGAATGATCTTTTTAATGTGTTTTTGAATCTGATTTGCTAAGACTTTGTTGAGAATCCTTGCGTCTGTGTTCATCAGAGAGTTCGGCCTGTAGTTTTCTTGTTTAAGTGAATCTTTATTAGGTTTTGGGATTAAGACAATATCAGCTTCATAGAAGGAATTTGGTAGTGTTCCTTCCTTTGCTATTTGATGGAACAGTTTAAGGAGTATTGGTGCTATTAACTCCTTAAATATCTGGTAGAACTCTGTGCTGAAGCCATCTGGTTCAGTACATTTTTTTGGTGGGAAGATTCGAGATTACTTTTCAATTTCCTTATATGTTATAGGGCTATTTAAATAATTCACAACTTCCTGATTCAATTTAGGTAAGTTGTGTTTACTTAGAAATTCATCCATCTCTTTTGTGTTGTCAAACTTCACAGAGTAGAAGTTTTTGAAATATGATGTTATAATTCTCTGGATTTCTTGGGTATCAGTAGTGATAACTCCATGTTCATTTCTAATTTTGTTAATTTGAGTTTTCTCTCTCTTGCTTTTGGTTACTTTAGCTAGGGGTGTTTCAATCTTATTGATTTTTTCAAAGAACCAGCTTTTTGACTGGTTGATTTTTTCTATCGTTTTCTTAATTTTCTCATTTTCAATCTTAAATTTAGGGCAATTTTGAATAAGAGTTATAAATATGATCTCTGCCTCTTTATTTGTTTAGTGAGAAAGCAGTCAGTCTTTCATCATTCATGAAATAAATGATGTTTTACTTGAAGTGTCCTTTTAGTAAATACCACTTCCAATCTACTGAAATTATGACCAGTGATGTGTTGGATCAAATGTGTTTCCTCTGACATCATCATGTGTTCATGCCATATGTGTGTGTGTGTGTGTGTGTGTGTGTATGTGTGATGTTTGCATGTGAGTGCATGTGTAGACCCAAGTTAATATCAGGTTTCTTACTCAGTGGTTTTCTTCTTTGATTTTTGCTGCAGGAATATAGAGCTCAGTGATTTGGCTAGACTGGATGGTCAGTATAGCTCTGCTTCCCCAGTATAGATACTGCCTCGTGTGACTTTTTACATGGTTTACATGGGGTGATCTATACCCCAGTCCTCATGCTTGCACAGCAGACACTTTTCCAAATGAGCTTTGTGTCCAACCACCACTATTTGTTCAATTTTGATAGTCAATAAAATGAATTATATTAATTAATTTTTGGCTGTTAAACTAACTTTGCATTCTGAGAATAAGTTTCTAATGACCACCATGAATATGTTTTGGACTCAATATGCAAAAATATGTGAGGAGCATGCACATCAATATCATGAAAGATATTGGCCTATATTTTCTTTTATGGTAATACTTTTGCCTGGCTTTTGACAGAGGATGAAACTAGCCTCATAAAATTATTTAGAGAGGACTCGTCTTCTTTGTGTCCTGAGGACACTCTATGCAATTAGTAACATCTTTTCCTTAAATCTTCACACTCAGCAATGATGCCACTTGGATGCAGAGTTTTTTTGTGAAACTTTTCAGAATTATGGTTTTAATTTTTAAATTAAATGCAAGACTATTTTTCATCTTCACTGAACTCAGTAATTTATGTCTTTTACTTTTCACCAATGGTGTCTACATTTTTTCATAAAACAATTCACATTCATCCCTTATATGTCTTCAATATTGATAGACTCTATAGTAATAGCCTCTTTCATAGTCTGACTAATTGTGTTACCTCTATTATTTTATGACTCTGGTTAGTGTTCTCAGTTTTGCTCACTGGTTCAGAGAAACAGTGTGTACTTTGATATTCTCCACTGCTTTGTGTTTCCTGTTTCATTGATTTCTAGTGTTTACATTATTTCTTCTTCCATTAGTATCTAGTTTTCTGTAACTGATTTTCAGTTGCTGCTCTAATTGCTACAGCATATGTCTTTAGCTCATCACAATTTACTTACAAATGAATTTATCACACCTAAAGGTGTAGATAATTTAAAACATATTACTGATTACATTTTTATAAGCATATTTTACGTTTCATGACAGATTGTTACTGATTTTGCATAAAGCATCAGGTGTGTATCTATGCATGTGTATGTGTGTCTTTGTGTGTGAAAATGCATGCATGTATATACAAATGTCTGCAGATGTACTTGTCTGTGCATGTGAGTGTGGAAACCATAGGAAGAATTCAGGCATTTTTCTGCTATTATTCTTTACCTTATTTTCCTGAGACAGGTTTTCATGGAAAGTAAAATGACCATTTTGGCTAGACTTGCTAACCAGTGAAACTCTAAGATCTTCCTATGCCCAGGTCCAGTGGCGGAGTTACATGTATGTTCTGTCACGTGCTGCCATACCTAGAAGCAGTTGGGAGCTGGGGGATGCTCAGAGTCATTTCTTCATATTTATCCAGCAAGCACTTTGCATGTTGAGCCATCTCCTCTGTTGTAACATTTACTTTAGAAACACATTAAGTATTTTAGAAATTTTTAAATATTTATATTTCTGATAATTCATTCCTTTGAGTAGATACAAATTTATACCTGATATCATGTTTTTGACTAAAATATTTTCATTTCTTATAGTATGGTGCAGCTGGAGATAAATATTCTTAGCTTTTCCCCTCATTTTTGAAAAAAATTTTGCTTAATATAGAATTCTGGATAGATATGCCATTTTTCTTCAGTATTTAAAGATGTAGTCACACTGTCTTTTTGCTTTTGCTTTTCTCAATAGGCACATAGCAAAATTCTTCTTCCTTTGCGTTTGATGATTTCTTTCTTTTCTCAGAATGACTTAAGGTTTTCTAGGGAGCTTTTAGGAATGTAGTTATGATATGTATTTTTGTTTCTCATGTCTCATATTTAATGATGTTCTTAGTTTAGAAACTTCTAAGTTTTCATAAGTTGAAAAAGAATACATTATTTTATTTTTTCTGTCCTTGACCTTTTTTATCCTAATCCTTCAAATATATATGCCTTTAATCACTCAGTGTGGTCTCACCTGGCATTGATCCACTCTCTGTCTTGCTGTGTGTTTGTGTGTTTGATTTTTGTTGAAATTCTATTGCTAGTCAAATGTACTGATCTTCTCTTCTATACTGTATAACCTGCTGTTAATTTCAAAATGTTCCATGCTTGTTTTTCATTTTAGTTACTTTATTTGCCTCTTCCTTGGGTTGCTTTTTTACAGTCCCCTTCTCTCCATGTCATATTCATCTTTTCTCTTACTATATTGGTCAGACAGAATACATTTATGCTATTACTTGCACATCCTTATCTGTGAATTCCATTAGCCAATGCATTTGGCAATCTGCTTTAACTGATTGATTTTCTGCTGGTATAGGTCATATTTTCTTGCTCCTTGGGAAACCTGATGGCTTTCTTTGAGTTCACTAAATTGCATCTATTTATTATGCACAGCATGCAGTTTGAAATATGTATTCATCATGGCATGACTAAATTGATCTGATTAACATAAGCATTACCTCACATGTGAATCACTCTTTTGATGAGAATACTTTGAAATTTTCTAGAACACAATACCTACATATGAACTAAAGTTACCACATTGTACAATAGAGTTCCTGAACTCATTCCTCCTAGCTAAGTGAAGCTGCACATTCTTTGATTGACAAAACTCTGGCCTGTAGCAATGACAATCTATTGCATGCTCCCCTAAGTTCAGTTTTCAGAGTCTGCATCTAAGTGAGAGCATGTAGTACTTGTCTTTTTGTGTCCATCTAATTTCATTTAATATAAGGCTCTTCAGATTTACCCATGTTCTCACAAATGGCATTATTTCCTCCCTTTAGAATTCAGAATAGTAATCTTCTGTGTATGTATGCCACAAGTTCGTTACCTACCCATCCATTGTTGGACATTTAGGCTGCTTTCATATCTTGCCTTTCATCACAGTTAGTGATATTTGATTGAACATCAAATATTGGAAATTTTATGGTTTTGAGGAGTAGGATTTTCTTGAATTTCTGGCTTATGTTTAAATTGCAATCACAATCAGTTAATTCTTTACATCTTAATTTTAAACTTTGATAGATTTACTGCAGATGTTGTTCCATCAAAGGCTACTTTATCTTTACTTTACAGTGACATACTTCAGAAGACTGTGCCCATTATGTATTTTGTGAGGTCTGCTTTTTTTTTTTAATCTGGCTGATAGGAACAAACACTATTTGCCATCTTTGGCAGTTGTTTTGGGCCTGTTTTCCTTGTGTGTTTTTTTCCTCTCATCTTTAGCAGTCTCCTGCCATGGGAGTGGAGACTTCTATAGCTGTTCATAGTTCTCTCTTGTGATCTTTTCCTTCCTCATGGCCCTCTGCTGCACAAGCTCTGCCAGTACCAACTCCCTTCTTCTAATGCAAATGCTCCTTGAAATCTAACCTGGAGATGTCTTCATAGAAACACCCCGTGTAGACCATTAGAGCCAAGCAACACAGTCCCTGTGGAACAGCAATTTCTCACTTTCACAACTGCAAGAATGACTGGAAGCTGTGATTGGCTGCCGCATTACAAGAGAGTAAAATACCACATATTGCTAGTCTGGGAAGATTAAAGTTCAAGGTGCACCTTCTGGGAATGCATGTTGCTTCAGCAACCATCAGAAAGTCAAAGACTCGAAAGTCAGGAGGCTGTCCATCTCCTGTACAGAGGCTCGTTCATTTGTCTTTCTTCAAGCCTAGAGATTGCCAGTGAACATCAGTGGGGTTGTCTGTGAGCCTTATCTCTCTTGAGTTTGCTTCTATTAGTGACTCAGTTTTTTGCTGTCTTTTCTCCAAAGCCTGCAAACCTAAGTGTTTCATAAGTTCTTTTGCCAGTTTTCTTGTCAAAGATCAAAAATAAAGTATAGTCCACTGCAGCCTGAAAATTCCCAAATGTAGACCAAAGAGAATTGGTTCCAGATGCCTGAAGAAATAAAGCAATGAGAACATCAACATTAATGTCCCAAAGTCTGGTGCAACACCACTGAGCAGTGTGGTCAAGAGAACTGTCTGAAATGGCAGACCTGTTCTAAGTTTGACCTGCAAGATCTACAAGCTGGTGTGTCCATATCATAACATATTGGGAACTTAGAACATTGTACCTGAAAAACTGAAATTTTCCTGATATTTAATTTTATTTAAAAAATATCTCATGTGACTAGTGGATACTATCTTAGGGATTTAGATCCTGAGCCTTAGAGAGAATGTTAGCTATGATTGGAGCAAAACAATGCCTGCTAAAGAGAATATACAGATTGAGAAAAACAATGTGATGTTATGATTTAGGGTAGAATAAGCCTGGCAATGTGTGTCCTGTTTAAGCCTTATTAAAGAAGAGCATAAGGGAATTAGAGAAGATATTAGGGAATAGGGTCAATACTTCTAAACCTTTTGGAAAAGATAATGAGGAACACATTGTCATTCTGGCTGATATACTTTTTGTACCTAGCAGAGAAAAGAAATTGGACAGCAGAAACAAACTGATGGGAATATTGGACTCATTTCCAGTCTTTCTTTGCCCCCAAGACTCATAATGATTCCACATGGGACATAATGGTTTACAATGTCTCTATTGCACCTAAATTGATAGAAGAAATCAAAGATCAAATTAGTCAACAACCAATGTACTGCTTACTTTTGTGTTGCTAGGAGAGAATACCCAAAGACAAGCAACTTAAGGGAGAAAGGGAGATTTATTCAGTTTACAGTTCCATAGGGGAGATACGGTCTTTCATGATGGATGCTGCATGGCTGGCTGACCGAAGCTGAGGCAGGCTAAGTCACTGCAAACATCGTGGAGACTGAGAGCTGCTAGACTTCTCCAGGAGGTAGGGTAGGACTAATCCACTTCAAGACCCACCCCCTGTGACTGCCTTTCTCCAGCAAGGCTCTACCTCTCAAAGGTGCCATGACCTTCCCAAACACACGAGACCGTGGGGGACACATTTCAAACCATGACAGCAACTATACTTCCTGAGGAAGCCAATTCCTGAGGATGCTGTGTGCTGGAACTCTTCCCTTTTCAATCTTCTAGCTAAGTAATGACCTTTGGATGTATAAAATGTGCAGGGGTTTCAGTAATTTGTAGATGGCTGCAGTGGTGTGAAGCTAAACCAGAGTCAAGGGTCCATTCTTCTTTGAGATACTGAATTATGTTTGAGTGTCTGAGTGGAATTTCATTCTTCAGTTGTCATTCTCCCTATTATTAAAAAATCCCTTTGTGATTGGCCTATTTTATGGACCAAATTCTTAAAGAAATAGGAGAAAAATTGCATTTTTTGGCAATTCATATATACAGTGCAGCATATGTAATTCAGCAAAGATGCATAGGGGCCTAAGCTTCTATTAATCACTGTCAGGATACAGGAAAGCTGTTCATGCTTGTTCCTAGTTTACAATAAGCCACAGTCAGAAATATAATACATTTTCTTTGTTTAAAACACATAATAAGCTGAGTAGCTGATGCTGGATACTGCATTGTGAAAGAAGTACTCAGGAGTGTAGCCAAGTAGGTCACAGAGATATGGAGGTAGCATAGACTCCTACGATGCTTTCATCACGTAGAAATCTGTAATAACCACAGAAATTCTCACACAAATATTGCAGAGAAGTTAGGTTTCCCCCATAACCTGGCTGTCGCTAGGGTAGAAGCTGATGCTTAGGAGCTGGTGAATTGATCTCCCCAGTCCTGTGGGAATCATAGAGGCAGAGTGCCCAGAGCCTGGGCTGCAAGGAATCAGTTCTGTGGTCTATTTCCTGACCTGGTTTTTTGATCCGAGGCTGGTATCTAAAAATGGAAAATGGGAGCCATGTTTCCTACCTTGTAAGAGTTTTTTAAATATCAAACGAGACAGAAATCACTTGTTCCTTAATTCAGATGGTGGTATGATGCTAAACCAGTGTCAAGGGTTCATTCCAATATGGCAAGTGGGCATAGAAAACCATGGGGCTTCCTAAGGCAGGATAGAGCCTCAGAAAGAATGGGAAGGATAGTTCAACTTTAAGGAAAATCAAAGCCCTAATGAAATTTTGCCCATGATCAGATGAAAGTGCTATAGTTGGGATATAGTTTCTATATTGTACACTCATGTGGGTTGTCATCAGCAAAGAGAAGCCTTCAAGAGCAGATTTATCAGATAAATTACCAGAGAGTCAGATCTGCCTTGGGAATGTTGTGTTTCTACCAAGGAATTGCATTTCTCTTGTTAGATTCCCGCTGGAGTATGATGTGGTGAAAGAAAAAAGAAACAGCAGTTGGATGAGAGAGGCTGAACAATTTATATATGTAAACTTCAGAAGGGTGTCCAGAATGGTGTGGGAGCTTCACATTCTGCAGCGCAATGCTAGGTTAGTGGTAACAAAAGGTCATTTTTGGGAGCCATGATAAGACAGGAGAAAAAGATGCCTATCCCTCGCAGGCTGTGAAGATGTGCACTGACAAATGTGTGACCTGGTTTCTTAGTATGTGGGAGAGGGTACATGCTCTCCGCAGGTTCAGATGCAGATTAGAGAGGCGTGGAATGCATGAAGGGACTGAAAAGGCTGGAAAACACAGTGTTGGCTGAGGTCAGGATCCTGGAATTACTGCCTTTCTTCTTCCTGTGGACGGGTAGTAAATACAGAGGCAAAGATACTTGCCTTACATTTCTACTTAAGCCACTCCAACACTTCCCATTAAAGAATCTCAACTACTTAAAAAGTTGCTATAAGGAAACCAGCCAGCCAAAACAGCTGAGAAGAGTAGGAAGAACAAAGTAGAGTTGGAAGGCTTGGGTTTTTTTACTGGTCTGCCATTTCCAACCAGCATGACCTTGAGCATGTTATTTGCTCTTTTGGGGACTTAATTTTTCTTTTATGAAAGAGGTTTAAGTGATTACCAAGGTCTTTTTTTGATGATCTATGGGGGTCCCTCAGCTTCTCACCTATCTTATTCTGTGTGTGGACCTCAAAACATGCCAGAGAGAAAGGTTGGCTTCTTGTGTGAGGTTTCACCTGTAAGACCCTCAGAAGGGCTCTGATACTAGAGAAGGTGAGTAGGGTGCAAGAGTATTCATCAGTATTAAGGAAACTAAAATTCATAGTTCTTTGGGAGTATTAAAGCAAGTCTGCAAGTGAGTTAAGGCGTCATGCGGATACAGGCCAATTTAAAGCCCATTGAATTATGTTTCTAGTTAATGTAGTAGGTGGAATCTCAGACTCATCTCCAGAAGTCCACTTCCTACTTTAGGACAAAACGACAAGGACTGCACCTGCTTTTACTTTAGTTTATAGCACAGGGTTAACATCCCCACAGAATAATAATAACCATAATTACCACTTGTGCAGTGTGTGCCTGAACCGGTCACCACAAAATGCTTCTTATTTTGCTTTCATAATACCCTGTGAAATAGAAATCATTACTCTACACGTTTTACAAATGATGAGACCGAAGCTCAGAGTCATTTAATAACTAAATTAACACAATCGGTAAGTAATGGAGCCAGAATTTTCATCTAAATCTGGTTTAACCCTCATTGCTGGGCTTTTATGTTGCCTCCTTTGAAGAGTCTACACAGCAGATCCACTAGTATCACACACAGTACAGAATCCATCAAAGTCTTTGGGCAGTTTAATGCTAAATGAATTAATCAAAAATAATTAAACATCTCAAGCATATTAAACACAAAATAACTAGGCCATGGTTGGATCTCCACATGAATTCCTCCTGATGAAGCACTTTCTGCTGTGACAGAAATAAAATAAGGCATCTCGGTAATTCGAAGCATACACAGCAATTAATTCTACATTTATATGGCCTTTTTAAAAAAGAACTGTATTTTAATTTTTAAAGAGGTATTTTAATATCCAAGCTGTAACTGATCATTATTTTGGGAAGGGGGCAGCAGAGGGGGAGGCTAGTGATAGCACAAACAGTTTTTAATGCAACAGCTGCAGGCTTAAATCAACGATGTACCCAGAGTCTTGTCAGACAATTTACAGCTACTTGCTTCCTGCTTCAAGGTCGCTGGCATGAGTCTAGCCGTAGCTGGCTGACTGAAGGACAGCTTCACTTGATGGCTTCTTGATGGACAGTGCATTCATTTAATTTCTTCTTGGGCAACCACCAAGACTAATTCCCAAGATTCTTGCTGCTGATGAGAGCCCCAGCACTGCCAGAAACACTGATTATTGTGCCCCCTACAGGTGTAAGTTTTCTCCAACTAATATGGTTGCTATGAGGCATTTGTGTGCATGTGCGTATGTGTGTTTGTGTGTGTGTGTGTGTTTGTATGACATGAGTGTTTATACATATGATACATGGATTCAGGCATGATTATGACGACATGATGCCTGTGTAGGGCTCACAGAACAATCTTGAGATGTCCTTCCTCAATTTTCATTACCTTCCCATAGTGTTGACAATGGCTCTCTTTATTGCTGCTACATAAGCCAATTGGCTGCACTGTGATCTGGAAATTCTCAGGTCTCTACCTTTTACTCTCCATTGGTGCATTGAGATTAGACTGGAAGTCCACTGTTTCTAACCTTAGTTTGCATCAAACATTTACACGGGACCTAGCTTTCAACTCAGATTATCAGGCTTCTGCTGCAGGTGCTTTACTCCCTAAAGCCATCTTTCTTGGCCTGAGATATTCTTTGACAAGCTTCTGGTAACATACCAATTTTGAAAAAAAAAAGAAAAAAGAAAAGAATAACAGACCAATTAGCTTCACTTGCTGTTATCAGGACTGAGAGAACAAGGGCAGGGACAAGGATGAAATCCATCCTCCTGTTCTAACCTCATAGCTATCTCAGGTCCTTACTAACTTGCAGAGTCGTTCAGGACTGGTAAGCCTATGATGTCCCATGAATTCTAATTGCCTCTGCTATTTATGTATCCTCTAATGTCTCATTATCACTCGTGGCTTCAAATTGTGTTGTAGTCTAATTCAGGATGCTCAAGTGGGAAATAGCAGTCAGGACATTAAAATCTTCTCATGGTTCACTGACTCATGTACCTTGGCTAAATAGAAGCTCTCTGATGCCCTTATTTTAACAACATGGTTTCCTCCAAAGGACCATTCTCTGAAGCCCTCTTTAATGCATCAAATATAAGAGTTACCTACAGGCTCCATGTCTCCTGCATTCTTAGTCCTGAATAAATAAAACACCATGTAAGAGGTAAGTGTGCGTTCTCTCGGGCTGCATCATTAATTGCCCTATCCTGCTTATACCTTTTCATTCTTGTATTCTTTGGAGAAAGAGGCATAACATTAATTAATTGGCTAATTTATTCAGATCTGTCATTCTCATGGGTATTTTTCCAGTGTAGCTCATTTTAATTATAACTAGCGATTTACCTTTGTTAAGACTTTGGCCTTCCTTGTGTTTCAGCTGTTCTGTCTCAGAAGTGAATCCCAGGGCTCATGTGGGTGGGAGGTCCTGAACTTTCCTTATTCCCCAAACCATGCCAGCTAAGACATCTCCCCCAGGTGACTCTTCGGTCTGAGACAAGAGACACCCATAAGAGAGATCTGATGTAGTACTGAATTGACGGGAACAGGGACTCTACACAATCATGGAAGAGTTAATGATGTTTTGTGAATATTTGTGAAATAAGTTGATAAGTTAACGACACTGAAGTGCTGGTATGGGCAGTTCCCTCCAACATTCCCCTTTCAACTTCCAGAGTCTGAAGAAATCCTTCGCCACCGAGAGCTCCAACCTCATATGCTTCCTGAAGGAGATAAAGATTTGTGATTTAACCACCCAGGCACAGATGCTTCAGTCACCTGGCTACTGATTACCTTGGTGATTCAAACAGAAGTCATATGAATTTCTGCCTATGCATTTCACTGTAAGAAACACCATGTTGTTTAAGTTTTCTGAATCAAAATAGTTGTGAATCCATGTCCACATGAGTCAAGAATAGAAGAAATTCAAACTTAGCAATACATTTTTGGAAACTTATGTGAGTATCTCTTTAATTTTCACTCTCCTGAGTATCTCTGACATGTACAAGGTTCACAAATATGTCATTATATAATACTTAGACATGTTAGTACTCAGGTTTGGGGGCTGGGGTCTTGTTGGACACCAGGTAGGCCCTTAGCCTAGGCACAGACCAGGCAGACCCTGTGCTTTGACTTTTTTTAATTGCTTCCTCCCAAACTCTTCTACTTTCCCACTTGTCACTACTGTCTTCATTCTTCAGGATCACTTATCCCATCTTTAATCCTACAAATATATCTCTCTATTCCTTCCCTTTGAGGATGCTCTTATCTACTACCCAAAAGAAAATATTGCTTAGAATAAATGGGCACGTTGCTGTCATAAAATAGGTGTAAACCGGGATACAAGATTATCCTAGACACACCTGTGATATTCTATTATAATAAGAGATGCAACTTTGTAGTTTGCCTCTGGCTTCTGGCACACCACTCCTGGAATCTTTGGGAAAGTGTAGAATGTTACAGAATGCTAATGAGATAGCCCATGGCTCCTGGCCAGTCTAAGATAACTTAGATGTGGGCTGGTCACCAGAAAGGTCAAGATTTGGCAACATGGCTGGAGCTTCTTGAATTTGTGACAGCCAGGGACGAAGTGAGGCCAAACATTGATTACTGATAGCCAGTGACTTGTTGATAATGGCTGGGCATTGAAGCCTCTATAAGAATCCAAAGCTCCCTTTCTTCCTCCCGCCCGCCTGTCCGCCCGACCGGACAGGACTTGCTCACATTCCTCCATCCCTGGAGCTTGGGTGGGCCACTAAGCCAAGTCCCAGGTCCCAGGTGAAGAATTCTTCCATCAACATCAGTCCCTCTGCCTCTCTGGCCCACCAGGGACCCATGCACGTGGTCCACGGAAGACACACTGCTACTCAGAATTCAATAGAGTCCAAAGGAAACTCAAGCAAAGTTCTAAGGATCAAAGACCATACATCTGAAGACCTCTAAAATCATCTTATCACATGGGAGAGATTCTTCACATCCAGCCCAAAGATAAGTAAACCTCCTTTTTTTTCAACTTACTGTTCCTTTCTAGTATTAATCACTGTAGATTAACTTTTCCATACAGCCACCCCAAAAAACAAATACAACTCCAGGTATTACACCACTCACCCTCACATATCACCAAGATACTAAATCATAAAAGTGCACTACCATACTAATATTCACCCCCTGACTACTTAATCTGACTTAACTGATGTACTAACAGCCTAATAGCCTCATCAAGGAAATAACAATAACAAAAGACAAACTTACCCAACTCCAAGGGAAGTACTAGTAATAACTGCCCAAGTGTAGTAATAACAATTTAATCAGTTCAGTCAAAAACATATAGAAACTGAAAGGTCCTAAAAGACAAAACAATGCCTAAGTCAAAGTGCAGATCCATGAGAAACAAAACCCAAGAAGACCAATCTCCCACCAAAAGAATTAACCCCAGATGGATTCCAACCAGAACAAAGTCACAGAAAATAACCAAGAAAGTCAGACCCAAGATGACAACTTTCAAAGTATGATCATTGCCATGATTAATACTATGAAAGAGGAAATCCGAGAGGAATTAAACAACTGCATCAACCACTTTGATCAGGAACACAACAGGTCTTGGAGGAGTTGAGAAAAACAGTTCAAGAAACAAAAATAGGCATAAAGCAGTTAAAACAGTCTCAGGCAGAGTTTAAAATCGAACTAAAAGACAAGTTATCTTCAACCCAAAACTCAACAGAGAGTCTTATGAGCAGAACTAACGAAGCAGAAAATAGAATTTCAGATCTTGAAGACAAAGTGGAAGAATTAACCAGCTCAATAGAAGAGATTGTTAAAGCCAAAAAGATACTTGAGAGGAACATTCAAGAAGCTTAACATGCGCATTCATGGAATACCAGAGCAAGAATCCCAAAATACCACACTTGAGGATATTTTTCAAATTATCATAAATGAAAACTTCCCTAAACTAAAGAATGAGAGGCCCATCCAAATACAAGAGGTATTTTGCACTCCGAACAGATATGAACAAAATAGAAAATTGCCATAACAAATAATACTTAAAACACTCCACATTCAAGACAAAGAAAAGGTGCTGAGAGCTTCAAGAGAATAAAAGCAAGTTACTTTTTTTAAACATTTTTTATTATTATTTCCACTCATACAAACTTAATAGGTACACAGGTTCCCTCCCTCCCTCCTCCTCCTCCCGACCCCCCTGCTCCCCCTCCCCTCACCCCCAATGCCTCCCCTCCCAAACCCCGGAGAATCCCTCAATGTGCATGCCAGACTCTCCTCTGGGCCCTCCTCTCCAATGACGTACAAGGACCCAGTGGCATTTCCCTAAACCCTTTCCTGTTTTCCCCTTAAGAATAAGAACACTACTATGGCTCTCAATTCCTTGCCTCCACGGATCTTGGTGCCTTTAGCAAATGCTAGACTTTGTGGGGCCAATAGTGTGTGGGACATTGCGCAGGGTATGCAAAGTCCAATTATGATTGAAAAGCAAGTTACCATAAAGGTAAACCTATTAAAATAACAAATGACTTCTCAATGGAAACAGTAAAATACAGAAGAGCTTGGAGAGACGTACTTCAAGTATTAAATGAGCAAAAATGCCAACCCAGACTGATATACCCAGCAAAACTATCTGTTATGATGATCTAGAGAGAAAAAAAAGTTTTCCAGCACAAAGACAACTTGAAGGGATACATGTCTACCAAACCAGGCCTTCAAAAAATGCTAGAAATGATACTCAAACTTGAAGAAAAGAACAAATGTATCCAGGAGGACAGAAGGGAAGTATAATACCACCAAAATATAACTGTCAAACAATACGCTTACAAAAATCCACTAAACATAAAAAAAGTCCAGAATTAAAAATAATTTCTCCATTATAACATTACATGTTAATAGTATTAACTCACCAATCAAGAGACACAGATTACAAACTTGGATTAAAAACCACAACCCATCAATCTGTTGCCTTCAGGAAACTCATCTCACCACAATATATAGGCACATCCTAAAATGAAAGGCTGGCCCAAAATTCTGAAAGCTAATGGAACCAGAAAATAGGCAGGGGTAGCCATTATGCCATTGGACAAAGTAGACTTCAAACCAAAAAAAATCATAAGAGACACAGATGGATACTACATTTTAGTCACAGGTATAATTCACCAGGAAGACTTCACAATACTGAACATATATGCACATAATACGGGCCCCTCCACATTCATTAAGAAAACCTACAGGGTCTAAAGCGAGAAATCAACCCCCAAACGATAATTCTTGGGGATTTCAACACCACCCTCTCAACATGGGATAGATCAACAGGTCAAAAGCTTAACAGAGACACTTTGGAACTTAATCAAACCCTTAAAGAAATGGACCTTACAGATCTCTGTTGAACTTTTCACCAAAGAATACAGATTTTTCTCAGTAGCACACGGAACTTTCTCCAAAATAGATCATATATTGGGCCACAAAACGAATCTCCACATATACACGAAAGTTGAAATTATAGCCTATGCCCTATCAGACCACCAGGGCCTAAAGCTGGACATCCACAACACAACAAATGACAGAAAATATACTAACTCCTGGAAACTTATCACTATGATGCTGAAGGAGAATTGCATTCAGGAAGAAATTAAAAAGGAAATCCAAGATTTCCTGAAAGTGAACGAAATGAAAATACAACTTATCAAAATCTCTGGGACACAATGAAAGTTGTTCTAAGAGGTAAGTTCACAGCTCTTAATGCCTACATCAAAAAAATGGAAACATCAGAAATAAATAACTTAACAATGCAGCTTAAAGCTTTAGAGACACCAGAGCAATCTGATCCCAAAAGCAGTAAGAGAGAGGAGATTAGCAAAATAAAGGGAGAAACATCTGAAATTGAGATTAGGAAAATGATACAGAAAATCAACCAGTCAAAAAGCTGTTTTTTTGAAAAAATCAATAAGATTGATACAACTCTAGCTAAATTAACCAAAAGCAAGAGAGAGAAAACACAAATTAACAAAACTTGAAATGAAAATAGAGTTATCATTATTGATATACAAGAAATCCAGAGAATTTTAACATCATATTTCAAAAACGTATACTCTGTGAAATTTGACAACACAAAAGAGATGGAAAAATTCCTAAGTAAACACAACATACCTTAATTGAATCAGGAAGTTGTGAATTATTTAAATACTCCTATAACATATGAAGAAATTGAGGACGTAATCTCGAATCTTCCCACCAAGAAATGTCCTCGACCAGATGGATTCAGCACAGAGTTCTGCCAGATATTTAAGGAGCTACTAATACCAATACTCCTTAAACTGTTCCATCAAATAGCAAAGGAAGGAACACTACCAAATTCCTTCTATGAAACTAATATTGTCTTAATCCCAAAACCTAATAAAGATACACTTAAAAAAGAAAACTACAGGGCAATCTCTCTGATGAACACAGATGCAAAGATTCTCAACAAAGTCTTAGCAAATCAGATTCAAAAATATATCAGAAAGATCATTCATGGGGATCAAGTAGGCTTTTTCCCTGGCACACAAGGTTGGTTCAACATATGCAAATCAATTAATGTAATTCACCATATAAACCAGTACAAAGTCCAAGACCACATGATACTCTTGATAGATGCATAAAAAGCTTTTGACAAGATCCAACAGCCTTTTATGATCAATACTCTAGAGACAATTGGGATGGAAGGAACCTTTATTAATATAATAAAAGCTGTATACAACAAGCCAACAGCAAAGATTATACTCAAAGGGAAAAAACTTGAAGCATTCCCACTTCAATCAGGAACTAGACAAGGCTGTCCACTCTCACCACTTCTATCCAATATTGTGCTTGAAGTCTTAGCTGAAGCCATAAGACAAGAAAGGGAGGTAAAAGGGATTCATATCGACAAGGAAGAAGTCAAGCTATCTCTATTTCCAGATGACATGATCTTATACCTGAGTGATCCCAAAAACTCCACCAGGAAGCTCCTGGAACTAATACAGAAGTTCAACAGGGTGGCAGCATACAAAATAAATGTGCAAAAATCAGAGGCCTTCCTATGTGCTCAGAATGAAAGAAGTGAAAAAGCCTGACAGAAACAATCCCATTTACTATAGCCCCTACAAAAATGAAATACCTTGGTATAAACCTAACCAAGGAAGTAAGAGACCTTTATAATGGAAACTTTAAAACCCTAAAGAAAGAAATTGCAGAAGACACCAGAAGGTTGAAAGACCTCCCATGTTCCTATATTGGCAGAATCAACATCATAAAAATGAGCATCCTACCAAAGGCTATGTACAAATTCAATGCTGTACCAATTAAAATCCCAAAGCAATTCTTTAAAGAGGTTGACCAAACAATCTCAAAATTCATATGGAGGCACAAAAGACCCAGGATAGCAAACACAATCCTGAGTAACAAAAACACTGCTGGAGGTATCACCATACCAAACTTTAGTCTATACTACAAATCCATAGTTATAAAAACAGCCTGGTACTGGCTCTAAAATAGACACACAGATCAATGGATAAGGGTTGAAGACCCAAATATAAGCCCACAAAATTACAGCCATTTGATCTTTGACAAAGGGGCCCAAAAAATCCAATGGGAAAAGAACAGCATCTTCAACAAATGGTGCTGGCAAAACTGGACCCGTACTTGTCACTATGTTCAAGAATTAATTCCAAATGGATCAAGTATCTCGACATAAGGCCAGAGACTATAAAAACCATAGTTGAAAGGGTAGGGAACTCTCTCGAGCTGATTGGGCTAGGCCAACAGTTCCTAAACGGACATCCAATAGGACACTACAACCAACACTCAACAGATGGGATCTTGTGAAATTAAAGAGCTTCTGTTCAGATGAAGAGATTGTAACTGGAGCACAAAGGCAACCCACAGAATGGGAGAAAATCTTCATTAACCAAATATCTGATAGAGTTCTATTATCCAGGGTTGAACAAAGAACTTAGAAAACTAAACACCAAAGAAACAAATGGCCCAATTAAAAAATGGGCCCTGGAACTTAAAAACTAGGAATGAAATTAAACATCTTTAAAAATGCTCCACATCCTTAGCCATCAGGGAAATGCAAATCAAAATTTCCCTGAGATATCATCTCACCCCAGTCAGGATGGCAAAAGTCCACAATACAAACAAATGCTGGACAGAATGTGGAGAGAGGGGAACTCTCCTACATTGCTGGTGGGAATGCAGGCTCATACAGCCACTGTGGCGAGCCATCTGGAAATTCTTAAATAAATTACAGATTGAAATGCCATATGACCCTGCTATTCCACTTTTGGGAATAACCCCCCATACAGCAAAAATTCACCTCGATAGCACAAGCTCGACCATGTTCATAGCAGCACTGTTTACAATAGCAAAGACATGGAATCAACCCAAATGTCCAACAGTTGACGAGTGGATAAGGAAAATGTGGTACATCTATACAATGGAGTGAACTACTCAGCCATCAAAAATGATGAGTTAATGGAATTTGCTTGGAAATGGATAGAATTAGAAACAATTATATTGAGTGAAGTATCCTAGAGTGGAAATTAAAAAAAAAAAAAGAATCCAAAGCTATCTGTTCACTGTTGAACACCTGGAGCAGCTGGAAGGTGATGTATCCAAGGAGGACCCTTGTCCTGCACTGCCCTCCTCCCTGTAGCGTTCAATGTCTTTTGCAATGTTAAGTGATAACCCTAAGCACTGCTTCTCTGTCTTCCATGAGCCATCTAGCAAATTAAACTGAACCTGAGGAGGGTCATGGAGGCTGATTTATAGTCACTTGATCACAAGTCTGGGTCATAGTGTGAGGCTTGAAATGTCATTTGAAGTATGGAGGTGATCTTTTACCACTGTGGATAGACAAGGTCGAATTAAATTAAATTGTGAAGCACTTAGCTGTGTGTTTCTAAGTGTTTGAATGTAAACATATTCATAGACATGTTTGTGTTCCACCCTGAGTAAGTTTTGGTTTTCCATTTTTGCTCAGTTTATACCACTTAAGAAGGTCCACTGTTGAATAGTCTATCTGGAGGTGGCACTGGGAAGGGAATCCTGCCATTTCCCAGCCTTGCCATCCGCTCATCCTGTTGTGTCTGTATGTACAACTCAGGAAGCCAACCTCTTCCTGCAAGACTACACTCTCTCACAGTGCTGGAATATTGGGAAGAGCTCTGAAAGACCCATGTCCACTATCAATTACCAAAGATATCTTACTGAATATTGGCATAAAGTATGTGGCAATCAGTCAACCAGGAGCAAGAGGAATAATCCTACAATGCCAGTCTCTCTTGCCAAATCGCTGCCATTTTCCTCCGCTTTGTGCTATGGGCAGAGAATGCAAATGAACAGTGATCCCATTCACCTTCAGTGAGTACTGCTCAGGTGCACATGAAGATGCAGCCTGATTTGGATGCTTTCGGACTCAGTGCCTTCCCTGGCAGGAAATGCAGAAAGTCTCCACTTCCAGAAGTCACTGTGGGAGAGCTGCCTGCTCATGCACTTTCACTTTAATAGCAAAAAGCCTCTATCTCAGGAGCTTAAATCCGTCTCCAAGGTGAACTGGCGAAGGTGGCAGAAGTGTAACTATTATTATAGCAATTTGCTTCTTACAAACAGCAGCCCCCAAGTGGAGAGATGTGAGTAGTTAACTCCCTTTTTGTTCTCTCCTGGATTTTTTTTTCTGAGTCCCCAGTGTACCACTTGGAGGGGGTAGAGCAGGCAGTCCGTCTGTCTGACTTACTGGATATGGCCCAGCATCTACTGGCCACCGTAGAAGCCGGGTTGCTCCTCAAGAGAGAGTTATCCAGATTGTGAGCAAAGGATGTCAAAACACAGGGAAACCCAATTAGCTGGAAAAGAAACAGAAGAAACGCTGCCCTGTCCCCTGGGAACCCCTGTCTCCCAGCTTGGAGAGGAACTACATCTGATGCCTTCCAGGTTGCTGTAGGCACAGTGCCGGTACTGTGGTTTTTGCCAGTCAAGATCTTTTAGCCTTTTATCTCTTGAGGTTCTAAAAAAAATGCAACTGTATTTGTTTTGCTGAGAGACGAAAACCAAACCCAAATCAGGTATCCTCCCATAATGCCTGAGACATGAGAAACGGATTGGCTTTTGTTGTAATATCCAGGCCTCCCCAAAACATATTTTCTTGGGCTTCTTATTCAACAATTGCTGCTTCCACCCCCTTTTTTGTGAGAAGAAAACATAAGGTACATTTGCTGGGAAAAAATTCAGTCTCTTGCAATTAAATATATTCAAGAAAAAACTAACATATTCCAGGGAATGAATGTTGAATCTGAGCTAGGGGTAGGGTTTATTTCCCTCGCCTCTAACAAGTAGTATGAAAAATATCGATTTGCTCCTAAGAGATGCTACAACAACTTAATTAAAGTTGTTTAAATACTTGGGAATCCTTTGAAGGCAGGGAGCATCTAAACCTGTAAGGTGCTTTAATATAATGTGAAGTTTTTCGAAGCCAGAAGGAAGCCTTTCCCCAGCGCCATCTCTTTTCTACCAGTGTGCTACTGAAGATCTCTCCTCAATATCCATGTATATTTGATTGTGATAAATATAGTCTCTGACCTTTAGCAAATGTAAAAGTGAAAACACAAAGAAATTGGACATGCTGTGATGGCTATAGCCAGTTTCACAGCCTTTCAGCATATTGATTGGCTGGAAGACACTTCTAAGAGCTGGTATGTGACTCTTAATAAATCCACTCCACTAGGAGAGGCATGTGGGGGCTTCTGAGACCCAGCACAAGCCAAGTCGCAGGAAACAAAGACTGAACTAGTCAATACACCTGCCGTGGCGACAAAGGTCAGCAAGAGGCTGCTGTCAGCAGGCAGCGTGCCTCTCCCCCCTGGGTCTCTACACAGAGGTGTTGGTGTCTCCCTGATGGCAAGCCTAGAGGATGCCGTTCTCTGACGCCTCCAGGAGCAAGGAAGTGTTGGTACACCAAGTAGTATGAAATTCACCTGGAAAAGCCTGGCCTTTTCCCCATCACTGTCAAGGCCTTGATTCTCTGCTTCCCAGTGTTCCATGCCTGGCATGTGTCTGCTTAATGAAGTTGCTGAAACTGTCTCTTAACTTTTACCCCTCCTTTCTTCCTGTGAGACCCATACACATTTCTTTAGTCATGAAGGGCTTGCTTTCCGGCAGAGCTGCCTGCCTGTGCTGTGGGTAGTTACAGGAGAACACCACATGGGGATGTAGCAAGCGAGCCTTCTTCTCTGCTTCTTAGGAAATACTCTGTATCATCTTAAACTTTGTGCTACTCAGGAAGAAAGAAACAAAGGTCCTTGGGTAGCTCAGGATCATTAAGTTGGTCTGTGAAGGGTTTATGTCGGCAACAGCATCGTCACACAGAGGACTGGAGATGAGAGTTGTGGTGTGATTGTCAGCGATACTTGTGAATTTGCTTATTTTTCCAATTCTTCAAACAAGAATGGGCTTGGAACCTCCACTCTTGTCTTTTTTTAACTTTTATTTATCGACTTATTATGAGTGTGTGCTTGTGTGTGTGTGTGTGTGTATCAGAGGACAGACACAGTGTGTCCCTGTGAAGGACCGGGTGATTTTGGAAATCATCCTGGATTGCTTCTTCCTCCTTTTTGCTTTGCTCTGGGATTTCCCAGGCTCCTTCCACTAGGGCTAGAAGAGCAGGCTGCTGCTGTTTCTGCTTGTTTTCATGTGGGACCTGGGATCCAAACTCAGGACTTTCTGCTTTCAAGGCAAAACCTTAACCCCTAAGACATCTCTCCAGCCCTGTTTTTGAGCTAATCTATTGCATTCAGATTTACTGTTTGATGGTGTTTGCTCAGCACATGGACTTCTAAATGGCTCAGGTCAACCTTATCAATTATTTGACCCATGTCTGGGCATCTGGCTTTATCAGTCTTCTCTCATTTATAGTCTCTTCACTAATTTTGAAAATTGAAATTGGCTTGGTAGTCTTTGAATCTTGATTTTCTCCAATCAATTGGATTTAGCTATTCTTTCACTCTTTGTGTCTCTGGTAACCTCTCATGACTATTGTATTCATGGCATCTTAATCTGGTATTGAAACCTTAAGCACTCTCCCAAAGAAGGCTGCCCTTGGCAGTTCCCAGGTGAACCTGTGAGTCTAGAATTTGCATGGTGGGGCCATGGATATATAAGTTCTTGCTCAACATGTCTTCTTGTTGATCATGACTGTTTACACTACATGACTACTGGTATATTAGGTCTGTAGCCACTCACGGGGTTGCAGCTGAACTGCAGACCACTGGAAACCTAGAATTCCATGAGCTTACTTCTAACAGGCTCATAGTCCACTAACTCTCTTCCCCACCCCTTTTTTCAGTAACTCAGTGCTTTCTGATTTGACTTAATGTTCTCATACTTCTATAAATTACTGACTAGCATCCCACATTACATAGTATAGCTTACAGGTTTATCACACTTTATTTGCTTTTCAACTGATATGAAGTTGCTTCTAATTTTTACACTTATAAGACTTGTGTTATGAATGCCTTTAGACTGTGTTTTCTTTACTCTATCAGCAAGATATGCACCTGGAGTTTAAACTCCTAGGTCATAGACTATGCATATTTTGACAGATGCCACCAGATGGCCTTTCTAATAGGTCATATCAGTCCAGCTGCTAAAGAAACATTCAGAAGAATCCTGGATTCACTCGTGCTGTTCTGCTACTTATAATGCTTTTCTCCATCTGTTGTCAGGCTGCGCTCTCCTCTTGTCCTTCAAATCTCCACCAAAATGTGTTTATTTCCCCCTAGAAAGCCATCCCTAACCACTGGAACCAAAACTGCTTCTTCTCATTTCTCTCTCATTCTAACATCTCTTCCCTGCCTTCTCTGCCTGAAATTATCTCATTAAACTATTTAAGTGTTCTCTCTCTCTTTCTTTCTCTCTCTTATCTTTCTCCCCTTCTCTTTAGTATCCTTGAATTCACCACTTGAAATTATATAATTAAAATCTTTCTCAACAGGAATTTTCTTCCCCTTCTTCCTCCTCTTCCTCTTCTCTCTCTCTCTCTCTCTCTCTCTCTCATAACATTCTTGCATTACCCACCTGAAATTATCTAAGTAAACTCTCCTTATATAAGTATTTTCCTCCTTGTCTTCCTCTTTCCTCATCACTTCTCTCCTTTAGAGTGACAAATTTTCTGAGGGAAGCATCCTGTCTTATATCCTGAACACCTAGAGTAGGCACATTAACATAGGAAGCAATCAGAAAATAACCGATTTCTCTCTTACACTATATACCAAATATATCAACGACACCTAATTCTGACTGGCTATTGTTCTAAGCACTTTGCACATGTTAATTAGTTTTATCATCTATCAGGATGATAGGTGTATGAGACTGGGCATGGTCCTCTTCATTTCTAGATAATGAACCAAGTCTGGAGAGACCTGGTAACTTGTTTTATGATGTGATAGCCAAATCAGTCATGACCTGGGATGAAATTCATTCAGCCATTTCATGGTATTTGCACCTAATAATTACTGTATCCTTGTTAATTTTGACAGGAGAGAAATATCTCCATTAATTTCCTTTTATTCTGTTGATTACTTATGGTACTAGAACTTATTTCATATGTTTATGGATTGATATAAGCACCATGTATGAACTGGCTGCTTGGGTTAGTGTGTGTGTTTAATATTGTATTTATTTGACAGAGAAAGAGAGAAAGAGAGCGAGAGTGAGAATGAAAATACTCATATGTGTGGAAGTCAAAGAACAACTTTAAGAAGTTGGTTCTTTTCTTCCACCATGCAGAAATCAAACTCAAGTCTCCAGCACTGTGTACAAGTGCCTGCTGAGCATGTTAACAGTTCCCTCTTTAGTGTGCAGGTGCACACACATACACAATTTAAGAGTATTGTGTATGTTTTATTCTTTGTTCACTACTCTGTCTGCTTGATTTGTGCCCACAGTTGAGAGGAGCTTTGTTCAGGCAGACAGATAATCAACAGGGAGTTCTTGGAGGTTCCTCTAGTTCCAGGGGTGATCATTTGTTGGACTAAGGCTTAGAAGGTCTTCTACAAGTCTACCGTGGCTAATTGAAGTCTGACAGACAGGCAGCCATATCTAGGGACCAAAGGAGTCTAGAGCATGGGCTCAGGGAGATGCTAAGCCTGGCATAGTGTTACTACCAGACTCTACAGAGCCAAGGAGCACCAGATGCAAACAGACAAAACCAGAATATGCCCATCTTGATGTCATTAAGTGTATGTCCGGGGGAAGCTGTAGGAAGCATGCTCACCAGTGTCACACTTTAAAGTTTAAAATAAAAAATCATTAATTAGCATGTGTGTGTATGTGTGTGTGTGTGTGTGTGTGTGTGTGTGTGAGAGAGAGAGAGAGAGAGAGAGAGAGAGAGAGAGAGAGAGAGGGCACTGTGTGTCCCTGTGGAGGACCAAGGGTGACTTCAGAAATTATCCTGGATTGCTTCTACTTCTTTTTGCTTAGCCCTAGGATTTCCCAGGTTCTGCCCACCAGGGCCAGAACTGCAGGATGTTGCTGCTGTTTCTGCATGTTGTTTTTTATGTGTGAACCTGGGATCCAAATGCAGGAACTTCTGCTTTGGAGACATCCCTAAGGCTTCATCCCTAAGCTATCTCTTTAGCCCCCTAAAACCCTTCTTATTCCTCAGATGTCATCCCACAAGCTGAGAGAAAAAAAGCAAACCCAAAAAATCCAGAAACAGAAAAAAAATGGAAAGATTGAGTAAACATCTCAGAATGAACAATGAGTTGTATCTAGTGAAAGTGTTAAATTATTGGGTCTTATTACACTTTAAATTAAACTGTGTTAAATTAAGCCCTTCAGTTCCAACTGCATATTAGTTGACAGTTTAAAGAGAAGTCAAAACAATTTAGGGAAATGGAAAAAACACAAGGCAATTTGCTATCCCTCCATACTGGGAATCTGTACAGCATTTAATATTAAGAATGATGCTTACTAAAGATTTCTACAAGATACTTTTAAAACAAATTTGTGCTCATTCTCTATGAATGAGCAAGACTGCCTGTTATGAATTTTTGGAGAAGGAAAAATAACTATTTTTAAAAACACCTTTTAGCTGCTATTGTTTTCTCTTTGTAAGTTCTTTTTTAATGTGTTATTCATCTGAGGGGGGAGGGAGAGAGAGAGAGAACCCATATGTGTCATGGTGCACGTATGGGAGTCAGAGGAGAACGTTTGGAAGTTAGTTCTCTCTCCTTCCATGTGTGTATTTTGGGTATTGAGTTCACTTTCCAAGTTTGCTAACCTCCTTCTCTTTCCTTTTTAACTTTAAAAAAATGTGTTAATAGAATGTGTGCATGTGTCCATGTATGTTTGGACTGTGTGTGGGCACATATGGGAGTGCTCATGCTTGTAAGTTTGCATATGGGGATCTGTAACAGTCACTCTTAACTTGTGGGGGCCTCAGTCTAGGTGACCTGGGTGGTCTGGCAAGCTTAGACAAAGATGTTTTGATGGAGGAAGACAAGAGGGGGCGTAGCTCATGATGTTTTGAAGAAATCTTGCTACATACAGCCTGCGTGCTAGCTTGACCTTTAAGATGATTGGTTGCCTGTTTCCCCACCCTGGAATTCCCCTTGCAGTTTCTGCCTTTATAAGATGGCTATGGACTTGCAATAAATGAGTTCCTGCTTGACTAGACTCCCTGTCACATCTGATTGTCCTCAGGAAGGAGGGCTGGGAGCAGGCAGACAGCACACTCACCTTTCCCTGATCCCCCTTGTGGAGGACCCATGGGACCAGCCTGCAAGACAGAACTGCAATCTCTGGGGACCCCCACATTAATTATTGCTGTGAGAGAACACCCAAAGTCAATCAACTTAAGGGAGAAAGGGAGATTTATTCAGCTTACAGTTCCAGAGGGGAGATACGGTTTCTCATGGCAGAGGCCGTATGGCTGGCTGGCAAAAGCTGGAAGAGACAATGTCACTGCAGTGTTCTTGGAGGCTGAGAGCTGCAAGACTGCTTGCTTCAAAGGAAGAGATTTGTCCTAGAGGTAGGGTCAAGGCCCACCCCTTGTGACTGCCTTCCTCCAGCAAAACTCCACCTCTCAAGGTGCCATGACCTTGCCAACACATGAGACTCTGGAGGACACATTTCAAACCATGACAAGATCCAAGGATGATATCAGAAATCATCCATGAACATCCTCAATTTTTCCTCTATATGATTGTCTAGGTCTCTCTAATTCAAACCAAGAGAAGCCATTTTAGGTAATTTGGCTAGCCAGCTTGCTCTCTGGATTCCTAAGCTCTGCCTTTCAAGACTAAAATTTCAAATGAGCCAACGCCACCACACACGTATATATGTGGGATCTAGGGATCAAAGCTCTGTTGTGTTTGTACAGAAGAGCTGATCCACCTATCCAACCACTCTTTGCAAGTTCCTGTAGCAAGTTGCATAATTATTTATTTCTTAATATCCTCACCCTTATATTCCCAAAATAAAAATTTGGGTTGGTACAAAGTCATTTGCGTTTTTCTTCTAGGAAGTCCTCAAAATTGTCCCTGGTGTGTATGTTTGATTTTTCATGGAGGTTGAAATTCATTCTTATTTTTCACATGTGTTTGGTCTTTTCTAGAGACTTTCTAATAAATACAAAGTTAGATATATTTATAGAATTTGCCATTTGCTATTTTAAAATGCAAGTAATACTTTCTCCTTATGTTGGTATTGATGTTTAAGAAGTGTTATAAGTGTTAGTTATCTTCTGAGTAATTGACTTTTTGGGGAGTGTTTTCTGAACTCATTTGTTTTCTTAAAGGCCATCCCCACCAACACATCAAAATCCCAGCTGTCATAATTTTTGGATTCTAATCTTGTCTGGAATGTTGTACCATTTGAGGCCCTTTCAATCCCTCTCTACCTTATAGATTTTAATCAAGAATTAGTTGCTGGCCACCTTTGGGGATAATAAGGCTAGATAAATGCTGGGTATGTTTAGGATCATGTGTCATGCTGAATATAGGATAGGTTTCTAAGTAAGGAAAGGTCCTTGAAAGTGCACCTGCATTCCAGGTTCATCTTTATCCAAGGAAAAACAACCAATCATAATCTGTGATGAAATACACCCCCATTCTTTCCAGGGACTCCCTTTATTTTTGATATCCTAAGCATCTTCCCTACTTTTTGTGATGTTCCCCATTCCATATTCTGTTTCACATTCCATTGTTATAATTAATATCTAAGACATGGAACTTAGAGAAACAAGGTATTTTATTCACTATACAATTCTAGCACTTAGCTTATCATTGCAGAAGAATTCAGGTATCCAGTTTACCTGACATCCACAGCATGCACAGAGGGCAATACTACATGTTTGCTTTCTATCTTGCCTAAAGAGTTCTCACCAGCTTTATCCATTTGCTCAAGAAATATTCCCACCCACTATGTTCTGAGTCTTCTCATATCAATTATAAATAGACATCCCCTACATGCTTACCCAGAGACCTAAATCAACCCAATAGGTAAGTCCTAATCCACTTCCTGGATATTATGTTAATATTTAAGATTGGCCATCTTGTCCTCATTAGGAGGTGTTCTCTCTACTCTCATATCCTAAATAATGTCACCTCAAATGTCTAACACATTTTGTTTTATGGACAGGAATAAAACAGATGAATCTAGAAATGCAACCATAGAAGACATATAAAGCCAATTGGAGAAGATCTGATTTGGTTCAGACTCCAAAGTTAAGGAGCGTAATGGATCAGTGGTTAACTGTGTGATACCCAAATGACACTATCTGTTGTACTTCCAAAAGTAAATGTTGGCCAGAAAAAAGGAACTTAGTGCATTATTTTGAAAATTTCCTCTTTTCTGACCAATCTTTTCTGTAAAAAAATCATAACCTTGTTAAAATGCAAAGATCAGTCCTTTTAATATTTACACTCAAAGGAACAAAATGTGCCCAACACACTGAAGGCTCTAAGATGACCTGGTAGAATCACCTATGATTAACATGACAGAAAGTACTCTGTTCATTTCAGTTGTGCCTTAAACTATCCATGTGAACTTACACAGGTCAACAACTTTATCTCTCAGCTGTGTTTTGCATACTTGCTTACCTCCAGGGGTCCTGTAAACATTCAGACTCATATGAGGTAAAGGACTTTAGGAACCTTAATGTTCCAAAACATAAATAGACTCTTTTGATATAAGAACTTATTGTCATAGTTTGAATGTGAAGTTTCCCACCACGTGCTTAGATGCTGACATCCTTAGCTGATGCCAATGTTTGTGAAGGTTATGGCACCTTCCTTGCTTAAGGAAGACACATTACAGGGGGAGGATCTTGAGGTTTGGTGACCCAGCCTGTTTCCTCTTGTTCTGTTTGCTTTCCTAATAGTGGCAGTAACTTAAACCACCTTCTTGCATCTGCTTTCAGTCAAGCCTTCTACCATGATTCCCACCATAATAGACTATATTCCTTCTAGAATCATAAGTCAAATAAAACTGCAACACATATTAAATAATGTAGAGTTTTCATTGCATATGCACTGGATATGTGTGTGATCATGTTTGCACACGTGTGCACATGTGCGCACATGCATGTGAAGGCCAGACATCAATGTCAGTTGTCTTAAATCATCTCCTGCCTTACTCTTGAGACAAAATCTCTCATTAAACCTGGTGTTTACCAGTTTTGTTAGACTGGGTGCCCAGGGAGCTCCAAGAGATACTCTTGCCTGTGTCTGCAAGGGCTGCACTGTTATGTCTGGCTTCCTCATGGGTGCGGAGGATTCATCTCAGATCCTCTCTTTACCAAATGAGCCATGTCCCAGCCCCAGAGAGTGCTTATCATAAGACTAGTAAAGCTGTCGTCTAATTCATAGCCACAGTGGAATTACGGCTTAAAAAAAGTGTTTATATGCTCATTTCATTTCAATGTCAGTTCACAGTGGAAGATGTGTTTTTTGCCTTGGCCAGTGCCTGGTCACTTCTGTGCATGGGCAGGGCCTTTTGGGAGCAGGGCCTTGGGAGGGCCTTCCCAGCTGCACAACACTTTGAGGCTTCCCACCTAGTCCATTGCTTAGGAATAAATGAGTAGGTTAATTTTGGGTCACATTGTTATGTCCATAAACAAATATTGTCAGTAAATGTATTCAATTTTGATGCAAATTGATGGCAACCATTAATAAAAAAATGTAAAATACAACAAGAAAAGCAAATGATTACCTGACTTTTCAAAATCAGCTATTTGTGATTGTTTAATCCATAATTGAAGTTCTTTTTGCTTTTCTTTTTATTTTTCCATTTATAGAATTGTTCCATTTTTTTCCCAGTTAATGTCATAAGTAAATGAAATAATTGTTGTACCTTCTGGATTTAAACTCTATGAACAATGTTAGACTTACTGCAAACTGAAAAAAGAAAAATAAATCAAATAAAAAAGCAGACAAAACTCAGGGACTTTCAGATAAGCAAACAGGATTTTATTATATGAGGTCTGATAATGAAATTTTCACAACAAAGAAATAAGACATTTGGATAAAAATAAGTAATTATCAGAACCTAGACAAATATTTCTATTATCTACTGTAGTAAATGGATTTTTGTAAATTGTATTCTCATGTCAATAAATATTACCGAGCACAGTAATTGCTTAGTGCATACAATGTGATATACTTTGGACAAAAGATGTATGATGTTCAGAAATTATGAATCGCAGGACACAAGGTGAGGTGGATAAAACATAAAACATCTAAGATTTTTCTATGAATCATTCTACTTTTCTTCATAAAACTTATTCATTCTTTATTATCAAAAATTCAAGCTCAGTGCTGATGGAGTCTCCCTGCACTCTGCTCACAAGAAGTAGTAAGGAATTTCAAGGGCTGGGATGAGGAGGTGCTGCGGTATCCCCTCATCTGTTAGAGCTATGATGGGATATGCATATTCCTTGCTCCATGGTGCCTTTACGTCCATTCCAGCTCTTTATGGAAGGTGGGAAGAACCCTATGTCTTGGGTCTTGCAGCCAGGCCTCGCCATGGCCCTGGATCCACAACTTGGCAGGCCACCAGCCTTTCTATTAACCAGGGAAGCAGCTTTTACATCATCTGAACAAATATATCTTTCTGTGTTCTTGTTTCTCACACATTCTGCTTTCCCTTTCAATTTACTTCTGTGACATTTACAAGGTGTTCACAGGGGTTAGACTGATGGGAATGAAAGCTTTAGTTTGCAGGCTACCTCTTCTCCTCAGCCCAGTCATGCTTCCTTCGAGGAAACAATAACGAGTGCCCTCTGCTCCATTCTTATGTTCCTAATCCACAGGAGCACAGTGTTTCCAGAGCCATGTTAATTACTGTAATTTTCCTTCTCTTTCCTTTTCACTCCAAACTCTATGTAGCCAGCAAACCCCTTTTTTCTTGGAGTCCTCTGATCTTGTGATCTTTGGCTCCAGACTTTTTTTTTTTTTTTTTGGCTTTCCATTGGCAATAAAAATAAGTCCTCGCACATTAAATATTTTAGATTCCCACATGTCAGCCCTAGAATTTTTCTCTCTCTCATTTCTCCTTTCTGTTTTTGAACTCCAGCCGAAGTGCAGAGCTGCACACCTGCTTGCTCCTTTCCTGTCCCTGCATCATACTCCTTGGCCAAGAAATGACCTTACCTCTCTTTGCACTGACTTCTGCATAGCCAAACTTTTTTCTCTTTGGAGGGCCAGGTGACTTGCTCAATACTGTGTGAGAGTGTCCTAATTCTCAGTGGGAGTCAGTTAAGGAATACTGCAACACCCAAAATGGAGATGAGTCTCCTCTGCTGGTAGAAAGAACAAAGAGGAAAGTCAGTGTGGCAATAAAGGTAAGCCTGTGAGGTGTTAATTCCTCTCTCTGAGAGGATCCAAGTGTGGGCATGTCTGAGATGGAGCGCTGACCAAGCTGGTGAGAAAGTGCAGGGGGAACATTCTCCTTAAACATCAGCTGAGCAGAGAGGAGAAAGGAGATTGACCCCTGCTGTGTGGTTGCCAGCTGACCTGGGGGTTCTTCTTGCTCCAACCTTAGGCATGCTGTCATTGTTCACTTTAAAGGTGTTAGTCAACAAATATCTCTTAGTGGATTATCTGATAAGCTCGTATACTTTCCTTATTTCTATCCTGATGTTCAAATTAATAGGAAGCTGCGGTATTATTTGCTGATCTGTCTCCATTGCTGAGTTGCAGGTTCTTAGAGATAGGGCTCTTGCCTTTTCCAGCACAATACTCTGGTCTCACTCGTTATTAAATCAAGGCTCTTGTACTCAGAATATCCTTGGTCCCATGAAACATTACCTCCTGCTCTGTAAAACTGAAGACTGAGAAGCTGGAACCTTAAGTCTTCTTGTTCTACTTGGCATGGCAGTGTTCTGAAGAGACTATATCTTACTTATTAGTGTAGCATCTGCCAATTAGATATGGAGTCCAATATTTCTTTTCTCCTTCTAAGTGTGCCTTGACACAGATGAATGTGTGGCTCTAAACAGTGAAGCACAACCCTGGGCATAAATGCAGGTATGATTGACAGAGCACCAAAAGTGTCCATGACACCTAACTCATCCCAACATGAGAAATAGTGTACTACTCCTACCTTCATAAAAACAAATATAATGTAAAACCACTACTGCTATAAAATTTGGTAGCTACACTCAAGACTATAATAAGGAAAAGAAATGTCCTGACCAGCTAATCCATGAAAAACAATGATCTGTTCTAAAAAGTCACCAACAAGGCTGATCTAGACAGAAGTACATGCTAAGCTTTTGCTAATTTCCAACTTCATAATTTTGCTTCATCTTCGGGTACTTTGCCTTTCAGGGCCTCTCTGCATATAGTCATAAAAGGATCCTTGGCCTCAAATCATTTAGGCATGGGCTTCTATTTTTAGGTTTGTTTCTTCTCAAGGATGTGCCTGTGGAAAACTGAAAGCGTATTTCTAGAAATTCAGTCCCTTAAAAGGCACTGGGATTTAAATTTGCTCTCATTCTGCCAGTTTTTAATAAAATGATTTTTCTTTCTTTGGAAAAATTGTTCCAGTGTCTTTGAACCTCCAGGATCCTATTGGTCTTAAGAAATCATTAGCATACTAGAGTGAATAAAATAGTAAACATTTTGCTCTTTCAATATATTCTATTTCGTCTTCGTCTTCCTCATAGTTTGACAGGACTATATTGTTTGTTTTCCCACCTTCTCTTGTGCTAAATGCTGCATCCATTATGCCACTTGAAGTGCTTCTGCATTTGGCAATATACATTGCCCATAATTTAATATTTAACTTGTGGGAAGTTAGAATAGAAAAGGTCCCTTAGGTCCCCTGGGTCCCCTAGGTCAGCGGGACAGTCACAGAAGGAACCAATCTCCTGTTTAGCTGGCATCCAAGGAGAATAATTTTCCTACAGATTCTCATGGGCTTGGTTAGGGCTCTCTCTCTTTCTCTCTCTCTCTCTCTCTCTCTCTCTCCCCCCCCTTTCCTACCTCTGTGTTTGCTGAGATAGGAAGTGTCATAACCAGCTTAACCATTTACTTCAGCCCATTTTTTTTCCGAAGAAACAAGGAGAGAACTGACTAGCATAGCAAAACAGCAGTCAAGAAAAACACACATTTTCTTTCTTCTCGTATATCAGCCTGTTTAATCAGAGCATTTGTATTTTGATGTACTACTATTACTTTTCTCTATGGGAATTGATTTGTAATGTTACCTAATCAGTGTGGTTCCAATTTTAATCTTGGAGCTGAGATATAAATATAAGACATTAATTTCCATAACCCATACATATATATTTGAATGCTTCATTTACATAGTGAACAATTTAAGCCTATAAATCCTAATGCGTTTGTATTCCTTTTGGGTGACTGTTTGCATAACCTGTTTATAACAGTAGCAAACCCATAATGTCACCAAATGCTGACAAATTTTTGAATGTTGTCCAATGCATAAAAATATATTTTAAGTAACTCTACAACACTCCCTCACCCATTTTCAATGCTGTTTTAGAAGTTGAAAAATTCCATTTCTTTTTCACACCACTCTCAGCATTTCATTTAGCAGTTTTCTTCACCTCCCATGTCCTCCAGTATTAATATTGATACAACCCCACTTCTACCCTGGAAGGACTCTTCAGATGTGGGGAAGTGCAGATTCAGCAGTAACACCATCCCTGTCTCTCAAGTATTGGGAACACGAGACAGAGTACATAAGTGCACTTAAGATATCATGCAAAGTGTTTCCAAGAGATGTGATAAAGGACTGAGGATAGTAAAATGGATCATCCTACCGTAGAAACTGTATATGTGTGTATGAATTCATATTCACACATCACTTTGTGTATATACCTATGCATATATATGGAGATATCTTTTTATATGTATATAAACACCAATGTCTATATATAAATTCAAACACATATATAGAGACAGAGACAGGGAGAGATTGGGAGACAGAAATAGAGCATGTGTGTGTGTGAGAGAGAGAGAGTTTTAACTCTGAGAAAATATATTTGGCTCCTGACCATCTTTAGACATTTTTACATGCTTAAAGATACAAGGTTTTTAAAAATTCTTCTTTATGAACAACTTACTTGTGCCTAATCTAATATCATTCTATGTGTGAATACACATATATCCATGCCTATAATCACATTTAAACTTTATAATATTTCCATAAAGCAATCCTATATTAATGGTAAACATAAGGAATCTAGAGGCAAGAGAGTATTATTGTAAAATTATTATTGGTAAAATAGAACATAAAGCACTCGTGTGGAATGCAGAAGAACTAAATATACTCTCCTCAAATAGTTATCAAGAGATGGGCATGTTTCTGTACAAACACAATAGAGTTGTCCTGCCTCTTGAACCTAAGGGAAGATGAATTTCAACCAAGTCAGAAGTGCATTGGCTCATGCTTGTAACTCTGCTCTCCTGTGACTCCACTCAAACATCTCTCCCTGATCTAGTCTAGGTGGGGTGTGGCCTAAAATCAGCTGCTGTTTCACAGCTAGGCTTCACAACCTAGGTGAAATAAGCTATGATCTCATCTCAGTCCTTAAAATGAGACTCCATTTCACGCTTCCCATATCCGTTAGCCGTATTAGTGGTCAAAGATACTCTCTCAACCAGATCTTAGTATCTTATTCTAGGGCCTAGTCCCACCCACCATGGGCTTGACCTTCCCCATCAGCTAGACAATCTCATGTAGGCTCTGGGCCCAACTCAACCACTAACTCTCCACAAATGTGCCCAGAGCTCAAATCCTCAATTGTCATGTTGACACCTGTGTCTAACTATGACACTCCACTCCTTGTCAACTTGACACAAAACATAACACTTTTAAACTGTAACTTTCAATCCTTGTTCCCATAGGTGTTAAAAGTTATCTTAAAAATATAAATATATTTAATTTTATTTATCCTAAATCTTTAAAAGTTCTCATAGACAAATTTTAAAATTTTCTGTCATTAGAAGTTCAGTTATTAAAATGGTGGAACTGAAAGTTTTAAAAATTGTCTCAAATCTTTTAACTGTAAGTCTATCAAATCAAATATGTTAAATACTTCAACAAGATAAAACATCAAAATAGAAGTATTCATGACACAATAAGAAAACATTATGTTGAAATCAAGTCCAGCAAATCAATTACTGGATCTTGTATTTCAATGTTCATCTTCTGTTGCTCATCATGTAGTCCATGATGGCTCAAAAATTCTAGGCAATCCCAATCCTTGTTCACAGCTCAAAGATGTAAAAGCAGAGTTTCTCTGAACCAGGCTGAATCTCCATTTGCAGCTGTCCAAAGCATACATCCCATGGTTCTGGCATCTCCAACAGTACTCTGGATTCACCTCTGAAGCTGTAAGCTTCACCTTCCTTTGCAGGAACTCTATGCCTGTGACTTGGTGCCAAGCTTTTACTGCTCTCCATGAACTCCTCAGTAGTACACCAAAACCAATACCACGTGAGGGACACTGCCAGATTCCAAAGTGAGGCCTACACATAGCTTGGTCCACTCGAACTACAGCTGTACGAACTTTAGCGTGCTGACTCTGGAAAAGCCTCTTTCTAGGTAGCTGAAACTTCCAAAAGGCAAGAAATGGCTTCAACTTGGGCTTTCAGCCCCTAAGGGAATCCTGATTTTCAAACTATGGAATCGCTATGCAGTGGTGTTCATTTCTTCCACTGTCCCCCAGTGCAAGTCCTTAGGCTTTCCTTCAATGATACTCATAACTCTAACAATGGTAGCTGCTCTGCTGCCTACCCTTTCCATATCCAAAGCTTCATGGTCATCAGCACAGCTCTCCTCTATCAAACAAACCAGTCCGTCATCTCTAAATTCAACTCCACCGAAGTCCTTGTTCCCCTCATCATAAACTGGGTCCAAACAGTCCACAACTCTCTTAGCATTTTCATTATCCAAATGGCCCATTAAACTCTGCAAAACGATATTTTTAATCCACAAGCTCAAAAGCTTCAAACGTTTCAAAGTTTCTTCAACGAAACCATTCAGAATCCACATAGCCAGATTTATTAACAACACTCCACTCCTGATACCAAATTCTGTTGCAGTTCGCCTTCATGGTTGCTGATAAATCACCATCAAATGGTGTAAGGGAACAAGAGGTTTGTTTTCTGTTACGATTATGATTTCTCAGTCCAGCTTAATTGGAGGGGACACAACACCACCAGGGCCAAAGGAACTGTCACACCATCACCACATAACGGCTGAGAGAGGGACAATCCTTACTTCCCAGACCAGCATATCTGGCCAAGCATACAGAAGGATGCCGACTCTCTCAATCAGCTCTCTGTATTTTATTCCAGGGCCTAGTCCCACCCACCATAGGCTGGGCTCTTCCCATCAACTAGACCATCTCCTTCAGGCTTGCTCTGGGTCCAACTCAACCACTAATTCTCTACAAATGTGTCCAGAGCTTACGCCCTCAACCATCAAGTTGACATTTGTCCCTAACTATGACGCCTGGATCATGAAGACAAAGTGATGACAATAAATGAAAGCTGAATTACCTTTAAAAAATTGCTGTAATATCCTATATCATTGCTGTAATGAATACTTGACCCAAACATGGGATTTTCATTCAAGTTCACGATTCTAGGTCATAGTTTTTCATCATGGTAGAAAAGCTGATTGAATTAACTATATCCACAGGAAGAGACATTGGCAAGGACCAAATCATACCTTCTAGTTTTGCTAATCAACCCACTCACCTGTCCACCAACAAGTTCTCTGTCTGTCTTTCCCAACTGTCCAAGAAATGGTCCTGAACTTTATGGGCCAGATCTTCCCTTGTCACAAGATAACTTCTTCCTGCAGGCCCAAGAAGAGGCTTGTTTTGACTAAATAATTTTTTCTAGGTTTTTCAAAGGCTCAGTTCTCAGTCATCAACATGACACCTGAAACTACCTGCCACAGGATATTGAGATGCAGTTGTGACTGTGGCCCCACCCGTCCCATGCACTACTTAATCATATGAACTGTAAGGGAAAGCAGTAGATATGAAGTCAGTGGCACTGGGGGTGCAATATTTGATACTCCATTTGGCAACACTGGGCACTAGACCATGTTGCTCTACCTCTCTGATTCTCAGATGGAGGTTCTTGAATATTGTGTACTAATTTTCTAAGACTGCATAACAAATTCCTATTTATTATCTCTCACTTTCTGTAGGTCAGGTTTTCTACTCTGTTTTACAGAAGAGCAAGCAACGTGTTGGTCTGGGCCGCAGTTCCTCTTCTGCAGCTCAGGATCTTGTTCTAGGCTCAGAGTCATGGATAGAATTTATGTCCTGTGAATTGTTGTGCTGAACTCATTTTTCTATAACTTTTGGCCCACATCTGTGTTCATCTCATGGAAGCTGACTGCAGTTCCTCCTTGTGGGACCCAAAGGTCCCATAGGCAATATGAAAATAAACAGAATTTTCCCAGGAAAGCTCAATACATTTCCTTGACTTCCTCCTCTCCCAGAGAAAGGTCTTGGATTTTAAACATATTCTGAGTTTAGGTCAGGTCTACCCACCTGGAAAATTGTATTATGATTTATAAGAGAATACAGCAACAGGAGTAAAGTCTATCAAATTCACACTCCCAAAAATATGCAGAGCATGTATCTAACTGGCAGAAGATCTAAGGAACATTCTAGCACTCAATAATTACAGTTTATGGGAAAATAGCCCAACTCCAGACAAGTTATTAATATAATGAATGGCAATTCTATAAAATAGAGTTGAGCATTGATACATTTTTAAGGGTATGATAATTTTGGTAACACTCATGTTTTTACCACAATGAGAAAAATTCCATGTAAATTAAAGTGATCTTATAAACCATGCTATCTAACTTACCACTGAATACATCTTTAATACTTGATAAAGACTTAGTTAAGTTCTTTGTGTTATGGCAGGTAAGGCCCTCTATCCAAATTACAGAACTGTTTTGGCATTGTAGAAACTGTAGGCAAAAGTTCAGTACTCTCTCTGAACATTAGTAGTCTTGCTTATTCATTATTAACCACCTACTAATTTACATTACAAACCACACAACCTGGCATCTATAGCTGTGTGCTGATGGTTTCTACTTATCCGAGTTTCCCAAGCATCTCAAACTCAGCGCCTGTTTCCTTCTTTCTAACTGCTCTTTCAGCAAATGTATTATGTGTTCTTCCCCATTTCCCAAGTCAGAAGCTTGATAACAGTCAACTAAAACTTTATTCTCTCTTACTTTCTTTATCCAATGACCAAATCATATCTGTACCTTGAGGGGCTATTTGGCTTCATCCTTCATGTGGGATAATCTTGACCTTCATCATTTCTTGCCAGGACCATAATTCTTCTTTCAAGAGTCACCATTTTTTGTCCAAATTTTTTTTCACAAGGGTATGCCTGATCCTGTCTTGAAGACTTTTCCAGGACAGTGCTAATTTTAAGAACATAAGAAAGTCATTGCAGTTCTGCTACTCCTGTTTGGCCATGAAATGGACAAAGTTCACTTTGTCAAGTATTTTTGGGGTGTGGTTATGTTATGTGAAACTTTTGCTGGGGAGATGCCACACAAACATCTCACTACCTTAGATAGACATTTGACAACTGACCAAAGTAATAATTACAGTAAAGTAGAACTTGACAAACCAATGAGTTTATTGAGGTTGCTAATAGGAGTGTGGGTGTTAGTTCCATAAGAGGGATAACTCAAAGGCAACTACATCACCAGGATAACCACTGCAACATGGGTTAGACTTTCAGGAACTTGGAGCTCTCTGTTGTATGACTTGCTTATTGGAGCGTCTCTTCCAGACTGCTTGGCTGGCTGGAGGTCTCCTCCCCAGCAGTATTCACTGCTTAGGAGCTCCTCTCTGTTAATGCCCATAGCATAGCATGGCTTTGTCCCTCTCCTTCTAGTTTCTTCTAAAGCAACAAGCTCATTAAATTATTGCTCAAGGACATCAGCCAAAGTACTTGCTCAACTTTTCTACTTAAAATAATACCAGTCCCTTTACATGTATCACCAGGTAAGTTGTTTATATATGTTTGCTTATGTGTTTATTTAAGTGTAAGATGTCTCTAGATATCCCATTTATTTTAATTCCTCCCCCTCCTAAAGTTTTATTTTGTTTTAGAATTGGTTCTCAACATTGTGGAATTAAGTGGATGAACTCTGAACTCTACGCTGCATGGCATGAAAGTCCTTTTATGACCTGGCATTTACTTCCCTTTCACCTTTATGTTTTACTTTCCCTTAATTCTTTTTTTTTAATTATTTGTTTGCCTCTGTGTGTGTGTGTGTGTGTGTGTGTGTGTGTGTGTGTGTGTGTGTGTGTGTTAAGGCATTGTGTGTCCCTGTGGAGGACCAAAGATGACTTTGGGAATCTACCTCCTTTTTGTTTTGTTGCTCTGAGATTTCCAAGGCTCCACTTACCAGGGAAGAAGTACAGACTGCCACCATTTCTGCCTGGCATTTTTGTATGGGTCTCATGATCCAAACTCAGGGCCTTCTGCTTTTGAGGTACAGTCTTTATACCTGACTCAACTCTCCAGTCCACTTTCCGTAACTCTTAAGCTTCAGTTCTTTCCTCCCTCTGCAGCCACTAAAGACATCAGACTTTTCTTCACCAATTCCTACATGTTCTTATTTTGTGAAAAAATGCCTTGTTTTCTTTTAAATGCATGTCCCCAAATTTCCCTCCATTTTCTGGCTTTACTTACTTGTCATTAATTACTGTGTTCTGAAAATATTTATTAAGTGAAAAATTTTAGAAAAAAAAATTGAGATGTCCACCAGCTCTTTTTCTGATACATTGATGTTGCACAGTGTACTCATCGATGATCACTTTAGAGTTGTCTTGGTTGTAAGATCACAGTACTTGTGGTACACTAAACCTTATTTTATTTAATAAAGCTACACAGTCCAAAGTAATGCTGTAAGTTCCTGTGGTACTGTTTACATTAAGTAAGAAGATAAGTTTTTTACTTGAGGAAAGAGAAACAGTCATATAACAAGGTTTCTGATATTTACAGTACAATAGTTAGTTATTGCTATTTTATTATTCATTCCTAGTGATGTCTCAATGTGCCTGATTTACAAATTACAGTTTATCATGACCATGCCCACACATAGGCAGAACCACAGTTCAGATAGGACTCATTTCAGCCATGCACTGGTGGTCTAAAAGTGCATCTCTGAGGAAGAAGTCCTGTTAATTCCTGCAGCAGACTCAGATCTTTCTCTGCTGTTTCCTCTAATCTTCATAGTCCAGTGTGATAGTAGCTCTTGTCATACCCATGCATGCTTAAGTTTTAGCAGAGTTATTTTTTTAACTAATACCTGAGCTCTCTTAGAATATCACCTCTTTTTTGTCAATTTGCTAATAGTAAGTACTTTACCTGAGTTTAACAAGTTTATTTTCTTAAAGAAAATAATGCAAAATGACAAATGGGAAGAAAGATGATGGAGGAAAGGGAGAAGCCAGAAAAGAAGAAAAGCACAGGAGCTGAATTTTCTCTCTCAAATGCAAAGTGTACAGTCTCAGCCAAATCAGTTAACTAACCCATATCTATACTCATTCATTAAATGGAGGACTTATTCAGATTCTGGATTTTTAAATCAAATGCTCTTTGTGTTTGAGTGGGTGTATATGTGTGCTTCTGAGGGAAAATATTACATAGAAAGAAGACATATTTCCAAACAGTGATGAGTATAAACTCAGAAAATATTTAAATACCAGTAAATAGTTGCATATATATAACATATGCACATATCCATGTTTTATTTAAATATTAGGAGACATAACCACCTAGCCGGATGTCAATAAAAGCTGTTACAACAAAGTAGGGCATGGATAAAACATGCATTGATCACATCTTCATGTTCAAACATTTTATGATGATTCCACATCTCACAGGTCTTGCTATCCTAGGAGAGACTATTTCTCACAGAAGTAACACATCATTGGACATAGCAAATATCTACCCCATTAGCATGCCTGTCACATGAAAACCAATTAAGTCAAAGCCTCAATCTCCAGCTAACCCCTTTACGTAACTTATGAGCTAAAGCAGTATTTCTCCTGTCCTACAGGGTCCTGAGGATCAGATCCTCATCAGACAGAGACCACCTGTATAGACGAGAGGCAGTTTAAGTTATTCTTCCAAGTATTTAATCCTCAGTTTGCTTAGACTATATTTACAGTGCCTTTGCTTCTCAAAGAAATCACAAAAAAGCCCTGAGCCACACCCACACTGAACTGACTGCTCCACAGCTGCCTTGCTGGCTATGTTACCTCTTGGAAGCAGTGAGTAATAAAATTTTGCATCATCATTTGGTCACATCCTAGATGAAATCCTGGGTTACAATCAAGACAACGGTTTAAGACAGACAAAGCAAGAGCAAGGAATGAAACCTGGAATAGCTCAACCACCTTTAATTATCAATATTCCACACCCCCTTCTCTCTCAAGTATTGCCTCTAATAGTCATAATGCCAGAAAAATCAAGCATTTCTTATAACGTTCATCACACCAGAAGGCAGGGAGCAATGAAGGAAAGAAATGGAAGAATTCCCTGGGAAACATGGCAGTATGTGTTCCTATCATTCTTAGGAACAACATGTCAGACAAAAACCACTGAACTTGTTCTCAGCCATCATAGCTGTTTTTCTCAGTCGTAAAATTTCCATTATGAAAGAAAGCCCAGCATCAACTTGATTAGTACGAATGTAAGTCTCAACAGCAGCATGCTTGCTTTAAATTGCAGTTTGCAGACACAGTTGTAGATTCTATTATTTCTGTACATGACTGCAGCGATTAGAGATTACTACTTTATTGTACTGCCAGTTGCTGCTTATAAAGGGCATTCGTTTATATATATTTTGAAAATGGAATGCTAATATATTAAATATATTGATGAATTTTGAATTCTCAAGGAAACCAAAATTACCTATAGCATTGACTTATATTGTTTTCATTTACATACATCCTTTTTTAGAGTCTTTAGAGTATGGATATATCTATAGAAAGAAAGCTAATTTTGATTGCTACATTTTATTATTCATTAGTAGTGATGTCTCAATGTGCCTGACTTACAAATTGCTGTTTATCATCTTATTTGAGTATGTTTTAATGAATCTTTCTATTCTGAAATAAATGCTTTACAATTAAGACTTTGCTTTGAACATTTATGTAAATTTCACAAAGGGACAGATTTATTAATAGTCAAATGTTGACTGTTTACTCCTATAAGATTCTTTACGCACATGACTGTGTACAGGCTTAAAATAGAGTCATTTATAAGTGTAGCAGTCCTTGCAAAAGGCTTATCTTTGGTTAGGAGGTGACCTTCTATACCAATCCAGATGCAGCCAAGAGCAGTGCAGGAATAGCAAAACTGAAAACAACAACAAACCATAATTCAGAACAAATCTCTCCCTAGCCTAAAGCTCACAGAACTAGCAAACAGGGGGTGGCAAGATTGTAAGAGCCTAAAGATGGGGGGGCACCAATGGTATGCAAGATGCTTCACACAAGTTAAGGCTGCAGCAGCCAGGATTGGACTTTGCCTGACCTGCACAATGGCTGGCATATCAATGACCCCCCAAAATCTAGTAGGGAATCACAGGGAGAAGGCTTAAGGCAGTAGGATCCTTACAGACAAGGAATTAAATTGTCACAATAGAGTTCCCATACTAATGGAGCGCCCAAAAAGGGGCCTGGACTATGCCACCGAGTTCTGAATCTTCACTAGGGTGGACGACTCAGAGGGAGGTTGGGCTTCCACTTAAAGGGATGCTTTTGGGGATGGGAAGGAGGGAGGGGGAAGCGCTGGGAGAGGGGGAGGAAAAGAAGGGGTGAAAGGGGAAAGAGGGGAACGTGGAATGGGGGATGATGGGAGAGAGAAGGAGGAAGGAGAGGAAGGGAGGGAGTATCTATTGAGCTTGTATGATTAGGAAAAAAAATAAAATGTGGGGAAAAAAAACAAAACAAACAACCAAAAAAGTTAGGGGATGTTGTTACTGAATCTCCACCCCAGTGAATGTCCTTAGGTGGGCCACTCTTAACCCTACATCTGGTTTTCTTCTTTATGTCTAACTGCAGTTGAAAGAGAATCTGTTAATTCACCTCTATAATCTTTATGGCCATCATCCATAAATAATTAAAAAATTAACCATCTAAGGTTCAATGCTGACCTCAAAAGTATAAAATTAAAAAGGAAGCCCAATGTGAACATCCACGTGGTACACATAAATATGTGTGCAAAGTTAAGGGTCTCATTCGCCATGTTCTTCAGATGCATTCGTTCTGTAATGTATTCATTCAGCCTCTCCTTATTCCAATGCACCTTAAGTGAACACTAAAGAAGAAGTGTAAATGAGAGGAACTGCTTGTTTCCAGGATGGACTTCGTGCCTCACTGTCAGAAACTTCATTTTTAGGAGGAGGGAAGGAGAGGGAGAAAAAAGGGGGAGCAGGGACAATTACTCAATATGCAGAAATAATAAAATAAAGAAATGCCATTTTCACCTGTGTACTTTTAAGAAATGGATTTCATCAGGTACACATTCTAAATCCTGGCTCATCAGATAAACATGGTAAAAGTCATTGAACATCTATCTAACTACCTTCATGGAATTAAAAGAGTTATCTATTTGTTAAGTAATGTTTAAAAAAAATCTGGTGGTTGTTGACATTCAATTTAATTTCCTTGAAATGCAGTCTTCAAAACTTAATCAGTAAATAAGTTTAAATTTTCTTTCAGAGTTGCTTTTAAAGTTAAGATGGCTGAATGACTGAATTGCATTCCTAGTTAAGAGACCAAAGCATTTATTGAAATTTAAAAACCAGAATCAGCGGTCCATGGCATGAAATGGTCTGAAAGAGAATCCAACTATCATAGAGTCTGTTATACGAATCAAATTGCTTAACTAATGTAATGATGATGATGCTAAGATTCATTCTGGCCTTTGATTCCAGGTGCATTACAAAGTCAATTCACAGGCACCATGGGCAATATACAGATCCTTGAACTACATTCCCATTCAGCAGGAGACATCCCTTAGTAACTATCTTTAGTGCTGCAATGTCAAAAGTGAAATGACACAGTAACTAACAATCCCTTTGCTAATTTGCTTTTCTGTACTCTGTTCCTTTCCCAGAGATGTTGGCCATATACACAAACATACACATAAACACACACACAAAGACACACAATGCACACAGAGACACACGAACACAGACACTTACATGCACACAGATACAATCACTAACACAGAGACATACCCAGACACACACAGCCCAGCAAATATAGGCACATGCAAATGTAGACAGACATGCATACATAGACAGGCACAGACACACTCACATACACACAGTCACACATAGACACATGCACACATGCATACATATACACAAAAAGACATTTACAGAAGCACACATAGATACACAAACACACAGATACACAGAGGCAAACACAGCATATACACAGCATACAGAGAGACACACATGTATATAGACTCATACAGATAGACACTCAGTGCCACATATACACATATTTCTGCACAAACAGACACATATAGACTTGCACACAGATACACAAACACACATACATATACACATAGAGACATATATGGAGACACATACAAACTCACATAAACTCACATAAAAACATATGTAGACACACAGTAATTCATATATACACTCACAGGCATACACAAATACACAAATTCTCATACAAACACACAAACACACACGGACATACACAGATACAGTCTCACTAGCATGAAAACACAGACACATAAAGATTCTCACAGACTTACAGACACAGACACACACACACACTCACACATATATATATCCACATGGATGCACAATAACATACACACATACACACTACCAGGTGCAAATCATGCAGAGAGTGGCCTGCTGTTATTCAGGAGGCCGCAGAAGGTCCAGCAGAGAGAAGTCTAAGCAAACAGACTAACTACTTGGTGGGCTCCAAAAACCTGATTATCAGGACAGGAGTTGGAATGGCTAATGCACAGGCAGGCTCAATTAACCCTAATTAGTTCAGAGTCAGGCTACAAAAGACTTAATTAGCAGTTATTAGGTGCTGCTCAGAAACGGAGCATAAATAATGTTCGGTAGCAAGCTGTGTTTAAGAGTCTCCTGGCTGAAGTGACATCAAATTAAAAAAAAAGTGAAATCAATGTTGCTCCATTGGGGATTAAATATAAAGTAATAACACAGGTCTTGACTTAAATTTCATTTGTTCGGTGGGACTTCCTGGACACCTGGGAGGTTCCAGGAGAGGACTTTGAAGCTTTTATTCTAACACTGTGATGGTTAGTGACTGGAACAAAGGAAAGAATATTTTCTGTTGGGACAGAGGGGTCTGAAAGGTTCTCCTGAGGACTGCAGGACTCAGCCCTCTGGGCGTCTCATGGGAGGGTTCTTGAGCAAGTCTACCCCAATCCTTTCTTTAACCAGTCCCTTTTATTCACAGGAGACAAAACTAAGCACCCACCAGTGATGTCACAGCAAAAGGATTTGCATGAAAAGGACACAGTGATCAGATTCCAAGGTAAAGTCAACCTTAGGTATATGCTCCCACCCTCTGTCTTCTGCACCTCTTCACTTCTTTTCAACATTTTCCTGGAGTATGTCCATCACAGATGTAGGGTATTATTAATAGTTTAGCTGGGCTTCAGTTCAGTGGTAGGACACTTGCCCTGAATGACTAAGCTCTGGGGTCCAATGCTCATTACCAAAAAGAACAGATTAAAAAAAAGCAAATAAATCCAGCTGTTACAATATTTTTATAATACTTCTCTTAAGTTTTATAGTATCTTTTACCAAACACATTGGTTGACATGAACGAGACTAGAACACTGAGAGTTTCTTGTATTTTGCCTATCTACTATCCATCTCTCTCTCTTTCTCTCTATTTTTGTTTTTGTTTGTGAACTCATTACTTGCATATGTGTACGTACAAGAGGGCACTTTGAGTGTGTATACCTGTGTAGTCCCAAGGGTCACATTAGAAAACATCCTGGATGTTTTCTGGATGTTTTGCCCAGGGGTTTCCCAGGCTCTGTCTTTCAGGGCCAGAATTGCAGGTCATGGTCGTATCTTCCAGGAGTCTTTAGACAGGAGCTGCAGATCCAAACTCAAGTCCTTTTACTTAAAGAGCTTCAACCCTGCGCCATCTTCTCATCCACTGGATCTTATATTTTAATACATGAAAGTTTAGTGTCTTTTTTAACATAAATGTGAGCACTCATAAAACTGCTCAGACTCATAAAGTATTTTACAGAGGAATACTGTATATGGGTTCATCACAGATAACTGTAGTATAACAATCATTAATTTCCCACTGGTACTTTGCTCTTTAAAAATTAGTGATCGGGGCTGGAGAGATGGCTCAGGGGTTCAGACTGTGCCTCAGAAGCAGAAGGTCCTGAATTTGGAACACAGGTCTCATGTGAAAATGTCAGGAAGAAACAGAGGTGACCTGCACTTTTGGCCTTGGTAAGCAAAGACTGAGAAATCCCAAAGTGAAACAAAAAGGAGGTAGAAACAATGCAGGATGATTCCTGAAATCGCCCTTAGTTCCCCACAGTGACACACCGTGCCTTCTGATAGGCATGCGCACACACACACATGCACACACACACACACAACTATAAGTAAATAACAAATAAAAATAAATAAAAAATAATAACCAAAGACTACCTTATAAAGAATGAAGATGTGCTATTTTTGCCTTTCTATGAAACAAACCTCCACAAATGTAGCTGCTTAAAATATTCTTTCCAATATTCCAGTAGTGGGTCTGAAGCCCAATTTGACTGGACTGAGGCAGGTGCAAATCAAGAGTTGGTCAGGTTGGGTTCTCACCTAGAGGTTCTGGGGAAAGATCCTCTACCAAGACTGTTCAAGTAGCTCCCAGTTCCCTGTGACTGGGGTCTGAAGTTATATTTTTCTGCTCCTTGTGACTGCCCTCTGATCCCCAAGGTTCCCTGTGTCCCTTCTCACTTGCCAGCAATGTTTTCAATACAGCATGGAACATGAAAACTTTCTCATTTTTTGAAAGTCTTGACATCTATTCCCAACTCATTGCTTTTCAAAGGACCGTATGATGAGTTTGCTCCTACTGGAATAGTCCTCTTTTGATCCCACACTCATCTGATCAGTAACTATAATTACCTATCAAAATCTGCTTAGCCAAATATAAGATCACAGGCATGCAATATCAGTCTAGTCATAATTTTAGAGATTCAGGTTGCATTCACCCTCATACTCATACCTAAGACATTTCTATTGAGGGTCAAGGGTGGATTAGTCACTGGATAGAAACCAGAGAAAGAGTCCAACAGGGTCCCAAAATACTAGAGTTCAGGTGAGTAGTTGTCTAAGCAAGCATGCTAGGGACACAAAGAAGCTTCTGGAAGGCTAGTCAGCAAAGAAGACATCAAGTCCCCATCAAATGCTCCTTTGTCCTTCAGAATTTTATTTTAAATAAATTAAACTTGTAAAGAATTTTCAGATGGACACTACAGCACAGAAAACCCCACTGGAGGTCACAGATCCAAAACAGCCATTGAGTCATCCCTAGCAAAAAAAAGTCACCCCTAACTCCAGAGTGTTAGAAACATTTTTGAATTAGCAATATTTTGTAGATATCAGACATAGATATAATGCTTAGCTGTTTCAAAACACCTGTTCTATTTTTATTTGTAGCCATGAGTCTGTTCCAAAGGTCTATGCATCAGAACTCTAAACCATTGCATTTAAAAGTATTTCTTTTTATGGTGAAAGCCATATTGACATTTCACATGATTTATGTAAAACTCTCCCTTTTTATTTTTTCTTTTGCTTTGAGTGTTGTCCTAACTCCTGGTGTGGGGGAGTAAATTTGGCTCACTGCTTTGCCACTGAAATTAACTAAAACTAAATCAAATTCATTTCATTTTTTTAGCATACTACACAATTCAAATTCAAATTTATATCATAGTAAGTTATGAAAATTGCATGTAGTTTTCTCGTTTATTTTCTTTTCTTTGCTGTCAAAGTTACTATAGATGGTGCAGACTTAATCCCATGGAAACTAATAAAGTGAATTCTTCACACAATTACATATTATTTTCCTGTTATGTACTATTCTCTCTGGGTGCCTAGTGTGAAGTGATTGACTGATCTATGAAGCCAGAGACCTATCTGATTTTGAGCTTTGCGTATTCAACCATTGCTGCATTTTTGACAAGACCATTGAAGAAGTAGAGTGATTGAATCATAAAACCACTCATAAGCTACAACATGGGCTTTGTTCTGTGTGAGGGAAAGCTCCCATCACCCACAGAAGAAGAAAATAATGTAAACACAACATAATTCTTTAAGTGCAGTGAGTGAAGACAAATACTGGAGAGAAGAAAAGATAGATCTGAGTCCTTGATTAATACATGATGATAAATCAAACTGTGGGGTGACAGCATTCGTGAGTCTAATTGTCTCCACAGGGAAAATTAGGATCCAACAGTCAAGCAGTTATGAGTTTCGTAACCCACCTTCTGGGTTTTCAAAGGGCCATTAAAAGATTGCGGTATCAAAGCAGAGTCACACAAAACTGCTCTTTAGGTTAGGTACCTTCAGACTCGTGTTAACAAATCTGCTCCTTTGCAGAAACGTGGCTGAATTTTAAAATCTCACATTGTCCTCTGATGCCTTTGAAATTGCCAAACAATGTAAGCAGGTTCTCATTCCTAATATATGGGAGATGGTTGATCAACACTATTGAATTTATTTCTACCAATGCTTTCAGAGCTTTCTACACATAGGAAGCATCAAACAAGGAGCATCATGTGTTAATTAAGAACAAGGTCATCTATGTGACCTAGGAGATCTACATACTCCTCATGAATAGAATATTATAACAACTCTGGAAGCAACTCCCAAACAAGATGCGAGTACTGATTGCTTTCTTGGGGATGATGCCCAGAAGCACTAGAAAGGAGCGCTGGAGGAAGGAAAAGAAGGAAGCAATGAAGGGTACACAAAGAAGTAAGTCAGCATTCTGTAAGTAAGGGCAAAACCAAAATGGGGTCTAAGGACAACCAGTTTGAGTATCACTGGGGCTCTGGTTAGAAATGCAGAGTCTCAGGATGGCTGAATAAGCAAGGTTATATGTGGCCAGCAATCTGATCTCACATTAGCTTCCCAGTAATTTTGATATTCAAATTTGAGAACCACTAAGCTAAGGAACTTGTGTAGTCCATACAGAGTACTTGTCTCAGAGTTTTGTCACTGGAGGGTAAACAGTACCTGGGATATTTATGTACCAAACCCCCTTTGTCATCACAGGGTCTGTGGGAAGTAAGGGTTTAGAAAAAAGCATTAATACTGCAAGGTTGGCTTATGGTAACCAAAGACAAAATCAATCCCAAAATAAACACTTAGCAAAAGATGTTCATACTGGCAGCTGAAAATCCTAGGGGCTTTCCAATGTCCAGGCACAAGGGCATCCAATGGGTTACCAATTGTTGCTACAGCAGTACCCTCAAGATCAAGATAAGGCACTAGAGTCTAAGTGGTACTTGGTCCCAAACAATTCTGCTGATTAATATCTAAGGGTAGCACCAACATTAGCAAGTGTGTGGACTGGAGAGATGGCTCAGTCAATAAAAAGGTTGTTGAACAAGGATGAGGACCCTTATAAAAACAAGGCTAAGCACTTGGGACATGAAGACTTGAGGATCCTTGGAGCTTGTTGGCCAGCTAGACTTAATGAGTGTTAAGTTCAGTCTCAAGAATGGGTAGAGCCAGTCTCGAAAAATAAGTTACTTCTATTCACTTGGGACTGGACAAGTTTGATCCCCAGTCAGGATGGAACAGGGGCTAGCAGTTAGATGATAACTGTCATAGTTAGGCACAGGTGTCAACTTGACAGCTGATGGTTTGAGCTCTGGGCACATTTGTAGAGAATTAGTGGTTGAGTTAAGCCTACAGCAAACCTGAAGGAGATTGTCTAGTTGATGAAATAGACCCAGTCTACAGTGGGTGGGACTAGGCCCTGAACAGGTGAATAAAATACTGAGAGCCGGTTGAGGAAGTTGGCATCCTTGTGTACACTTGGCCAGACATGCCGGTCTGGCAAGTAAGGATCATCCCTCTATCAGCTGTTGTGTAGAGATGGTGTGGCCAGTTCTCCTGATGCTTGGTGCATGCTTTCCTATCAAGCTGGACTGAGAACTGTAACCAATAATCATAAGAGAAAATAAACTCTTTGTTCCCTTAAGCCATTTGATGGTCATTTATCAGCAACTATGAAGGCAAAATACTACAGTAACCAACCAGCAACTGGGAGATTGATCCCACTCACTACTGTGTCCTACTCCTACTTTTGCATCTTCCTTTAAGGATCTTCTTCTATTAAGACCTTTGTTAAACAGCCTTTTGTGTTTGGTTAGGAGATGACCTCAGTACCCAACCAGGATGCAGTCAAGGGCAGTGCAGGAATAGCAAAATGAAAACAACAACCAACCATAATTTGGAACACCAAAGACTCTACAATGTTCATCCGGAACCAGACCACCCAAATCTCTCCCCATCCTAAAGCTCAAAGAACCTTACAGAAGAGGGGGCAGCAAAATTGTAAGAGCCTAAAGATGGGGAGGATTATCCACTTCACCGAAGTCTGGGCTGAGGCAGCCAGGATATTGCTACATTGTGATTTGATCTTGCTTGACCTACTCAGAAGGAAATTCATTGCCCATATAAACAGATGTTCTAGAAGGTGGGAGGAAGCAGGCAGGAAACATGGAGAGAGGAAGAGGGAGGAAAGAGGTGTGAGAGAGAGGGAGGGAGGCAACAGGCAGGAAAGGAAGGGTGAGGGGGGATGAGGAGGGTACCTATTGAGATTGTATAACAAGGCAAAAAATAATAAAAAAGTGATAATGAAAGCCATCCAAGCTAACTTCTGACATGCGCATTTCTATGCATATGTACCCATGTATATTTACAGAGCACATGTGCACATGCACACAAACAAAAGATTAACAAGTGTGGTCCTGACACTCAGCATGTAGGCAGTTTGCTGATGAACACAGACAGGAAAGGAGAACCAAAAGCAGGATGCATTAAAACATGCTGGAAGTGCGAGAAGGAGAGCTCATGTATGAACTGAAGATAGAAAGACATTCACGAGTCACTTCTGCCTGGAGAGAGAAGGCATCCAAAGTCTGAGTTGTCACAGGGGTGATTAACACAGGTTAATGCAAGAGTAGTTTCTGGGTACCACTGTAGCTCAAGAGCGCATTGACTCCAAAATCCAACAAGTTCTAAACAGGGCATCAAAGTCATCCCCCATCGGAGCCTAAGGGTAGGGAAAGGTGCTGTTCGACTGTCATGATAGGGCTGCTGCACCCACACATTCATTGCAGCAATGTTATATCTACCAGCTTTGCACAATAGTTGGCCTGTCAACATTTCACCAAGAATGAAGGAAGAGCTCAAGAAACACCATATTCCATGAGAGACAATGTAAGTTTCATGCCAGACAGGAAAAGGAGAGCTGCTTTATTCAACTTACCCACTGCTAAATCATCCATGTCCCCAGGAAGTACTCAGGCACTTGCTAGTACAGGCATCCCAGATGAAACTCAGTGTGTTGCACACATAAAACAGATGTGAAAGTAGGAGGGAAACTATCTGAAAAGAAGAAAATATGAAGTGGGGCAGGAGTCGGTGACAGGGATAAGATTAGGTAGTGTAGAGCAAAGTCATATAAATTTATCGTATTTATGTATGAAAATATCTAAAAACAAAAAATAGCTGCAATATAAGTCCTTTAACAAAAGTGAAATACATGAAAATGTAGAAATGAGAGAGTTTATTTTTTTTGCTCCAGCTCAACTTCAACAGTCTCCTCATCTGTTCAAGGAAAGAATCTATTCCTGCTGCTTTAGAACCACGAAAACATCTTTCAAATGGCCCATGGAAACGCTACTTTCATGTTAAATGGAAATCAGAGAGTACTGAATTAACTTTTTATAGTGGCATCCTTATCGCCCCTTTCTTAGTCCTAAGAAAGTCTGTCATTTATCCTTTGAGAATTTGTACATTTATGTTTAAAAAAATCACATTTAAAGAAGCAGTATAGTGGAAAGAGAGAAAATAAACTGAACTGCCATGAATACAAAAACTCTGAAAATTCTGATGCTGGGATAGTAAACCTCACAGTGAAATACACCCCCTCCACTTGCCGTCCTCCTCTCCATACAGGCTCACTCAAGCCTATTGCAGACCTGGCTCGGCTTTCCTTCATCTTCGTGGCTCCGCAGTTCCCTCTGAAGTCTCACGGAAGATAGCCACAGCTAGTCATATATCAGGGCTTTCATCTATCATTGTTTTTATTTACAAGGAGAGGTTTTCACACTTAATTTTCTTTCCATGAATCTTTGAGGACATTAATAACAATAAGAGTTGGGGAGGAGAGGGTGGTTAGCAATGTGATACCTGGGCATTGGAAAATGGAAGATCTTAATGTTTGTGGTGAGGACAGGAAAGGAGGTCAAACACTTGCAGTCACTCTTTATACATAGGATCAAACTTATGGCGGCTCAGCTTACATTTCTCAACTGTACGATCACATAAAAAGAATATGCGTCTGATAGACATTATACTGTGAAGTTTGAACTTTGGTCTTTTCCCCAAAAGTGACACAGGATTGGACTCTTGTGATAGTGGATGGTGACAATGAGCTGAAGCCAATAGTCATCCATGAGACCCAGAGGAAGTCCCTGGTACTCCACAGCAGATGCATTAGGGGTATCATTGTCAAAATTCATTTTCAGTTTACAGAATCTTGAAATTTCTATTGGTTTATTGGGATCTAAAGATTTTTACACAAGTAAGAGAGCATATGTATTTTCTATTGTATTATAGAATGTGTGTATGCATGTGTGCATGCATGCATGTGGGGGGTGTATGTGTGTGTGTTTATAATACTGATTTAACTAATTTATGATTCTGTATAAGTTGCCTTTTCCAAACCTCTGGGTGTTAAAAGTATTGAGTCTTGGCAAATCTTGAGGCAACATAAAGACGATATTGATACTGTTTCTTCTTTGCAGGTAGGAAGGTCAGGGACATGTGAAAGAAATTCTCTAAATCGTAGACAGATAAGGTTCTGGGAATCATTTAGAACACATTGAAAATTTGTTCTCCACTAGCTTCAGAGAGCAAATGTTCTACAAAGCTACTTTCGAAGTGTATAGAAGGCATGTGAATGTCTATTGCTTGACTTAAGTGGTTATTTCTTATGCCAATTTAGCTGTTTACAAAGTCATGGACAATTGCACAGCTTCTCAGATATTCTCACAAAGAGTTCCTATGAGGTAGAAGAAACGCTGGAACACCAGGAGGACTCAGTGAAGTCAAACCTGAAGGTGAACAAAGAGCCACAGGTCTGGCCGTGACTGCAGTTGCATTACAGGATTCAGATTAGAGTTTGGCACCTCTGATTTTCCTCTGCACTCTGAACAGGGTTCAGAGCATGAGTAAAATTTAAGTGAGTAAAGGAAATTTTTGTCAATGGTTATTTAGAATATATAAGAGTGGTTAAAAGCCTAAACACAAAGTTAAGCAAGACTTGGGAAATGAGTCCTAAGCATGTTATTTAATCTTTCTAGCTTAGTGATCGGATCTTTTTAATGTTGATAATTAATATCATCTACCTTATTGGATTATTCTGTGTATAAACAGTATATATCAAGAGCTCAGTGCAAAACCATTATAATCTTGTAAGAGACATGGCATGATTCCTACATATCTATAGGATTATTATTTACTTATTTACCAGTGAATATGTTTTCTCCTTTTGTCTGAATTTCTACAATTCTCTTCCAAACTGCACAACTGCCTGTCTGAGGTCTATGCCCTTCCCAGCCTATTTCAGATGGGAAGAAGTAGAACTTTCTGATCAACTGTTTCATTTCTTGTGTATGGTGCAGAAAAACTAAGTATTTAAAATAATCTACAGACTCAGAAATTAATCTTGCTGTTTTCAAGTTAAACTCCTCCTGGGGCTGGTATTAAAGGAGAATTAGGTTTGCATTAGTTAAGCTTTGCAGGATGCCCTGATAATGCCTCAGCAATCAAAATGTAATTATAAAATAGGAATGTTTAAGTTACAGAATATATTTTTTCTTATGTACTTGAACTGTAACCATCAAACATATGAGTGGATTTGGATGAAGATAAAGTTCCAAATCACTAGTCAAGTTGTGCTATTAAATGTAGGGCAATAGTTGACAGAGATAAAAATATCAATGGTAAATAAAGCCCAGCATACCTCTTAAATCTCCAGCAATGTCATAATGTATAAAGAAGAAAGGACTTTCCTCTCTAGTCACAGCTGCAAGCTCTGAGACTAGGATGCAAGTGTAACCCTCCTGCTCATAATTCACAGAGCCATGGCCTTACACAGTAGACTGAGTTCAGATCCTTTCTCTGTCTCAGCTTATCCATCCATCCATACTGCATCAGCATGGTTTTACATTTTTTACAACAGTAAGATGAGATGATCAGTGGAAAAGCTCCCTATATTCACAGCAATTTTCAGTAGTGCAAGTTAGATTTTGTTCTTTGAGTCATGGTGCAGCTTAGCATTTGACATCTTAGCATTCTTCTGTGAAGAAACCATTGTTTCCAATTCTGCATGACCCTGGATACTTCATAACCAACAGTGTTCTACCAATTCCTCACTCCACTTTGGAAGCTTCGGCTCTGAAGTCTAAAGGTCTCTCACCTAGTAGATTACGGAAGTTTCTAAATTGTCAGCCAGGGATTTTTTTCCCAGCTAAATGACCTTGCAATGAATAAAGAGGAGAAGGAAAAGCATCAAAATAAAGGCATTCTTGATAAACTGAAACCAAGCAATTTTCTTGCCAGCGTATCTATTTTGTAAAGTAATCCTAAAACTAGAGGAAAATAACACCAGAGGTGGACTCACGTACACATGTTGGGAGAGCAGCGAAATAAATAGGTACATGTAACATTTATCTCTCCTCTCTCCCTCTCAATAAATGTGTATGTATGTATACACATGTTTTCTCTTAATTTCTTAGAGTACCATTGGTAAAACCGTGATCATAACAAGTGATTTACTATGCTTAAAGCATATATTATAAATATATGACAAACAGGTCCCTTCTGTGCAAAGTACAGAAAGTGGAACTATATTTTACTAGAATTGGGTCAGTATTAACTCAAAGTATATTTGATAGATCTGAGATGCATGCTATCACTGCAAAATTAATCCAGAGAATGATACTAAAATCTAAATCAAGTGATTAAAATGGATGAATTTTAAAATACTGGAAAACACAAAAAAAGCAGCAAAGGAAGAAGTAATAGTCAAACAACAAGAATGCATAAGGCACATAGAGAGCAAGCAGTCAGGTGTCAGACGTGACTCCAGCCACGTCTGTAAAGACGTCAACAATGAATGTAAGATCTCAGTCCAGGGCTCATATCTGCCAAATAGATACTATCCATTTTATATTTATTTTTATTTTTGCTTTTACTTATTCTTTTTTTTTTTTTTTTGGATAAGGTCTTCCTGTCAAGCTCACATTGGATTTACAATCACAATCCTCCTGCCTCTGTCTGAGTTCTGGGATTATAAATGTGTGCTAAATACCTGACTTTCATTTTCTTCTTTATACTAACATTTTTATCAATAACTTTTGTTGACAGTTTCCTGATCATATAATTCATTCTGGTAACTTTTCCCTCCAACTTCTTTCACCCCCTTTCCACTTCTGCCAATCTCCCTTCTTCCTTGCATATCTCAAACCCTTATGTTGGATTTTTTTCCCTCTCCAATGGCTTGCAACAGGGCCATCCATCCTGGTGCTATCCAGTTAGGAACTGTCCAGCTGTAGCTTTCTGGGTTCTCCAGTGTGTACACACAATGGTTAGTGGCAAGGTTCTGAGACCCCTTTGCCTAAGACAGCTGAGTCTGACTTGAGAAGGCCTCCTTAAATAAGTAAGTAAATATGATTTTTTTGGAAAAATGGAAGAGAAAAGTATATAGTAATTTACCCACTGGGGGAGCCTGTTAGACTGAACAGGTAGTCCCAAGACCATAGTTATAGAAAAAGTCCTGGTTAAACCCAGTGGGACTAAAACCCAAGGACATGAATATGGAGGGAAGACCTGTAGGAGAGAGAGACTGATGGCAGGGAGAGAGAGGTGAAAAAAATGTGAAGGGGAAAGCAAAATATCAGAAAATAATATATACATGTATGGAATTGTCAAAGAATAAAATTCATTGATAAAAGAAAATTGGGAAACATTAAATGGTAGAAAAAGATGGAAAATAATCAGAGTAACCAGAAAGAGAGTTGCATTAGATGAAGTGGTCACACAACGGTTCTGTGTTAAAATCCATGTTTTAACCTCGAGGCCATGAAACACACTACAACAAGGGTATCAGCACTTGAGAGACAGAAAATGAATAATCATAAGTTTGAGACCAGTCTGATCTGCACAGTAAAATCCTACCTAAAATAAAACAGAGACAGTGAGTTCTATTATTTATAAAATATTAGAAAATATAAATTTCAGATAAAACATATTAACATTTTATTGACAATTCATCACAGATTTCCCTTTGTCATAGTTAGGCACAGGTGTCAACTTGATTGTTGGGGGGTTGAGCTCTGGGCACATTTGTAGAGAATTAACGGTTGAAATAAGCTCAGAGCAAACCGGAGAGAGATTGCTAGTGGATGGGGAAGGTCTAGCCCATGGTGGGTAGGACTAGACCCTGGAATAAAATACAGAGAGCTGATTGAGAAATTTGGCATCCTTGTGTACACTTAGCCAAACATGTTGATCTGGCAAGTAAGGATTGTCCATCTCTCAGCCATTATGTAGTGATGGTGTGCCAGTTTCCTCGGCCCTGGTGTTGGTGCATGCTCTCCCATCAAGCTGGACTAAGAACTGTAAGCAGTAATTGTAAGAGAAAACAAACCCCTTGTTCCCTTAAGATGTGTGATGGTCACTTATCAGCAACCATGCAGGCTGATTGCAACAGAATTTGGTACCTGGATAGTGGGGTGTTGCTGATAAATCTGGCTATGCGGCTTTTTTGGATTCTAAACAGTTTTGTTGGAGAAACTGAAATGTTTGAAGCTTTTTAGCTTGTGGATTACAAACACTGTTCTGCGGAGTTTAATGGGCCATTTGGATAATGAGAATGCTGAGAGAGTTGTGGATGGTTTGGGCCCAGTTTGTGATGAGTGAACAAGGACTTTGGTAAAATTGAATTTAAAGATGATGGACTGGTTTGCTTGCTAGAGGAGGGCTGTATTGATGGCTGCGAGGCTCTGGATTTGCGCAGCAGAATAGCTGCTGTTGTTGGAGAAATGAGTATTAGTGAAGAAAAGCCGAGTAACTTGCACTGGGATGGTGGAAGATGTGAATACCACCATATGGCGATTTTGTGGGTTGAAAACCCAGGTTCCTTCAAGATCCAAAAGCCCCAGTTGAAGCCATTTCTTGCCCTTTGGAACTTTTGGCTGCTTAGAAATGGGCTTTTCCAGAGTCAGCACACTAAAATTGGTACAGCTGTTTCTCAAATAGACTGAGCTACATTTCAACTTTGCTTTGGAATCTGGCAGCATCCTCCACATGGTACTAGTTTTGGTGTATGATTCAGGGATTCACGGAGAACAGCAAAGGCTTAGCGCCAAGTACCAGGCATAGAATTCCTGCAAGGAAAGGTGAAGCTTGTTATAGCTGCAGAGGTGAACCCAAAGTATTGTTGGAGATGCCAGAACCATGGGATATATGCTGAGGACAGCTGCAAGTGGAGATTCAGCCTGGTTCAGAGGAATTCTACTTCTACAACTTTGAGCTGCAAACAGGGACTGGGAATACCTAGAGTTTTTGAAGCGCCTTGACTACGTGATGAGCAACAGAAGATGGACACTGAATACAGGATGTGGCATTTGATTTGTTGGACTTGATTCTAATTTGATATTTTCTTATTGTGTCAAGATGCTTCTATTTTGATGTTTTGTCTGTATTAAAGTATTTAACTTATTTTGACTTGATAGACTCCTACAGTTAAAAGATTTGGGATATTTAAAGAAAGACTTTCAGTTCCAACATTTTAATAATTGAACTTTTAATGATTGACATTTTAAATTGGATTATAGAAAGTTTTAATTTTGGACTTTTAGAATTGATAAAGTTAAATGTATTTTTATTGTAAATAAGATGACTTTTAACACCTGTGGGGACAAGGAAAGTTATAGTTTAAAAATACTATTTTTGTGTCAAGTTGACAAGGGGTAGAATGTATAGCTAGGCACAAGTGTCAACCTGACAGTTTGAAGTTTGAGCTCTGGGCACATTTGTAGAGAATTAATGGTTGAGTTAAGCCCAGAGCAAACCTGCAAGAGATTGTCTAGCTGATGGGGAAGACCCAGCCCATGGTGGGTAGAACTAAGCCCTGGAATAAAATACTGATAGCTGGTTGAGAAAGTTGGCATCCTTATTTATACTTGGCCAGACATGCTGGTCTGGCAAGTAAGGATCGTGTCTCTCTCAACAACTATGTGGTGATAGTGTGGCCAGTTCCCTCAGCCCTGATATTGGCGCATGCTCTCCAGGGAAGCTGGATTAAGAACTGTAACCTGTAATTGTGAGAGAAAATAAACTCCTTGTTCCCTTAGGCCATTTGATGATCATTTATCATCAACCATGCAGGCTGACTGCCACACCTTTAATGTGTACAAGAAGATACAAAATATTTCCAAAAATTATTTTAGATGTTGAGGTGAAATGGAAATAAACAGATCTGAAGTGTGATCTTTCACAAAAATTTTTGTATAAGAGAAAGTAATTGAGCTCTGTGTGATTGGTTCTTAGTTGTACAAATTGACAGTTTGAAGAAAAAATGATGATTCAAAGTACCTTATATTTCTGGACTTGTATCATTTGCTCATTTTAAAGAAATATTTCAAGCTTGTTTTAAAAATTAAGTTCATGAGTTTTGAAGTCACATTTTAAAACTACTGACTTCAAACCTTGTTGGCTGTGTGACTTTGAAAAGTTTCTGCAAGCTCTCTGTGCTTCAGTTACCTTATCTATATAAGATATGGCATTTGCCTGAAAGTATTTGTGAGAAAATACATATGTAGAATGTTCAGAGAACACATGGTTTATGGGAAATAGCCCATTCTTGAGCTCTTTTTGTTCAGAGCTTTGCGCTGCAGATAAACCACCTCTGCCATTGGGCTACCACAGTGTGGGCACAGTATTCAGCACTCCTGACTCAGATGTTGGCTGTGCATCTGGACATCAAGCCATTTCAGCAGTCAAGCGTTAGGGAGATGGAGTTGCAAAGAGACAGTGCGGAAAGGGAGACCTTGTTAACAAGATAATATATGCTGAAGTCAGCAGCTTGGGGCGTTACTGCTGATGAAGGGAGAGCACAAAATGTGAGATGTGGGACACTCAGCACAAAGCCCTTCTGTTGTACATAATTTACTGCTTGCTGGAAGACCAGAAGTGGAACACTAGGCCAGCAGGAAGGCCAGATGGCGACTCACTGACCCCACAAATTCCTCTTATGAAGGATAGATGAACTTTGATTTTAGGCTTCTGCCCATCCTAGCCTCACGCCGTACATCTTAAGTACCTGGCTCAGAATTCCCCCAGATAAACCTATAGCCACTGTGCCTTTGCTCAGTCTTTTTTTTAAAATGCCTCCTGCTCTCCTGCCTTTGTATCTCCCATGTCTTACATCTTGTAACACAGACTGTGATCCATTCTTCTCAAACAATACACATTCATCCCAGGCCTAGGGACTTTGCATGTAGATTCAAGCTATGTCAGAATCTATGGTGGGAGTGCTAGCTATTCCATACTGTGTCCTGATCTACAGGCTGGTAGAGTGCATTAGATAGCCTGAAACTCCCCTTTCTGGACAACTTAGTGGAAGAAAGTTATTGCTGTGAATAAAGAATCTACAGTACCAATTTGTGGCAAGAGTGGAGAGTATGGTCCTAATGATAGGACTGGGGAAAACAGGACTTCTAGACAGAGGTGAAGCAAAATAAAGCCAGAAAAATGAAAATGGTCAGATCAGGAAATGTCACATCCTTATCCAACTATCCTAGTGGACAAGGTCCCGGCATGGCAGAATATTGTTTATAGGAAACAATTTCTGGATAAAGGATATGGCATTATTTGAAATAAATAAGAAAAATAAGGAAAATATGGGAATAGTCAGGCCTTGGTATTACTGCCTGCTTTAGTGTTACTGTCTGTTTCTGGCCTGAAGCCTGCTGGCTGGGGAGTGACACATTAACATCTAAATGGGCAATTGCTAGGTGCTAGGGGCTCTCCCTATGTAAATTAAGTTTTGCTTCTGGCAGGAGGATTCCTCCCTTCTACCTCCTGCACGTTCTTAGACCTTTTTTGTTTTGTTTTGTTTTTCTCAGTACTAGCTAGTTTTCAGTCCCTTCCCCACATATTTGATATTTATACATAAACCAGAGAAAATCTGCTTTGAAACACTCATTGTCCCTTTGCTTTTAGCAACTGAGTGTCATGCCTGCTTTAACTCTACCTGGAGAGATCATGTCTGTCCCAACACAGAAAATATATGACACCTCTGCTCTTTCTCTGTTACCTGGAATGAATATGTTTTACATAATCCTGTAAAGAATTTGGTCCTAGTTTTCTTTGATGTTTTCCCTATGGGCAGAGTGACACATCCCCTGGCCTTGACTCTCGATTTTCTAAAGTCTATAAATGCTGCTAAAAATTTCAATAAGGAGTTCAGATTCACTCAGCCCAGAGAGCTGTCTGTCTGTCTCCATTCCCCGAAGCCTTGCCCACCTTGTCAAGGGGATCCCTGGATTCGAGGTTGCAGCTTGGACTGCAACAAGGAAAGAGTACAAAATGACACAAACTCTACTGAGGAATTCAGCTCTTCATTGTGACTGTCATGTGAAGCCACTGACATGTTTTAGGCAATATAAGAATTTGAATATATATAGTCAAATATATATATAATATATATACATATATATATATAATACATAGCTTTGACAGATGCAAGAAAAATGAGTGGATTAAAAGAGGAGTAAGAAGTGAGTAGACGTGTTTTGGAGGCTATTAGAAACCTTGATATAGGGAAGGACAGGAGCTAAAGGTAGCAGTGTAGTGTTAAAGAAAAAAAAATCAACTTGGAAGTCACTCTAAGAAATCAATAATCTTTGAAATTGACTCAAACATATAAAATAGGGTAGTGAGCCAAATACAGGCTGAGTCTTAAATTCTTGACTTCAAAACCACCTAGGTGGTGTTTTCCCATTATTGAGAGTACAAGTGTCAAAAGCAATCAGACTTCATTTGGACATGTTGTGTGTCAAATTAATTTAGTGAATTTCAAAATCATCTGTGAAAAGCCTGCTAGATGTCAGAGACCATTCTATGAATACAGAAGCGAATAGCAACAACTCAGTGCCCCAGTGAGGCTCACTGTAATCACGAGTCTGTAAACACCCTCAATAAGAGGTTGAATTGATTCTGGAGGCTATGAGAGAATCTTAGATCCACAGAACAATAACCCACAAGTAATAGTTGAGATGGTGCCTGTGATACTTCCATACAGGAGTCGACTTGACAGTTGTAGGCTGAGTTTTGGGCACAGTTGTAAAGAACTGATAGTTAAGACTAGCTCTTGAGCATTTGGAGCAGATTGACTGTCTCATTAATGTGGAAGAACAACCAGCAGTGGGTGGTACTTTCAAGTGGGGAGAGACTGGCTGTGGTGACTAGCTGTGTTGAGTTCTGTTGCAGTTCACCTACATGGTTGCTGATAAATGACCATCAATCGGCTTAAGGGAACAAGGGTTTATTCTCTCTTACGATTCCTGGTTACAGTTCTAACTTGACAGGAGAGCATGCACCATTATAAGGGCCAAGGGAACTGGCCACCCATTACTACTTAACAGCTGAGAGAAGGACAGTCCTTACTTGTCAGACCAGTATGTCTGGCCAAATGAACAGAAGGATGCCACCTTCCTCGACCAGCTCTCAGTATTTTATTCACCTGTTCAGGGCCTAGTCCTACCCACCATGGGCTGGGCCTTCCCCATCTGCTAGACAATCTCCTGCAGGTTTGCTCTGAGCTTAACTCAACCACTAATTCACAAATGTGCCCAGAGCTCAAACCCTCAACCATCAAGTTGACACCTGTGCCTAACTTTGACAAGTTCCCTGGTGTTTCTGTTCCCCATTGCTGTTGTTGTCTCATGAACATCTGATTCCAGCCTCTTCAGCCCTACATTGTGACTGAGGTTCATGGATGCTTCAGAAATCCTTCAGTCTTCAGCAATTAACTGAGACTACTGTGAGACTGACCAAAGATTCTGAGACCTTCAGTACCAGACTAGGACTGCTGAAACATTCAAAAAATTCTGCCTTTAGCATCAGACTGGAATTGTTGAAATGTCCTGATCTGAGCAGCTAAAGGAAGCCATTGCTGGACTATTCAGATTTTATCTTATGAATTAATCCATTAAATTCCATATCTGCATATATACACATTATTGGTTCTGTTCCTCTACAGAACCCTAATGCAATGTCCTAAGAAATATTTTTGTCCTTTAAAAGTATCTGACTCTATGAGCATCAAGATATAGTCTATGAGATCATTTAGTTTAGGGCTAGTATTCAGGTTAAGATTAGAAACCTGAAAAAACAATATTATAATCAAAAACTCCAACATATGCTGCCAAGTTAGTAGACATGTCTGATTTTCAGGAGGTTGACAACCATGCATCTATAGAAAGTTGTACACCATACTTTGTGGAATGCAGTGACTTTATGTGGAATGTATACTTTATGTGGAATGCAGTAAAAGAACTCAAAACTGTAATGAGGACTAGTGAGATCAATAGACGTGTTGGTCTGAAAAAGGTGAGTGTGATAGAGGTCTTCATGCAGCTTGTCCTGTTGCAGCTCTGCAAATACAGCTGTTAATATTCACTGCTATCTCACTCACACCATCAGAAACCTGCAAGATTCAGGGATATGGTAATCAGGCTTCTTTACAGTAGCATAACGAATATTATTTATAGAGAGAACTGTATTGCAGTGACCCATTTAACTGACTGTAGCAACTTAGCTGGGGTGTCAGGAAAGTGGAGAGCTACAAATTCAAAGGTCAAAGGTCAAAGGAAGGAGTTTTGTGTTTCTGTTCATGACCAAAGGCAGGAATGAAGTTTATACTGCAGTTTAAAGACCTTCAGGCAAGAAGAACATCAAACATTTGTTCTTCAGTGGATTAGAGCAAACAAACTAGTGTTGAGGATTCAGTCTGCTTTACTCTGTTGTGATTAATAATCTCATTTTTAAAAATGTAAGAAACACCTTGGATAATTGTATGTATTCCATGGCCCAGTCAGGTTAATACAAAGGATTAATCAGCAAAACTAACAGATTTATTTTCTGCTCTGGTTAACCAGGAGAAAGTGACATAACCCCAAGAATTTTAGTCAAATTAACAACAACCACTAAACAAAACAATGACCAAATGACATCTGATCAGGTGGTTATTCAAAGTTTTCATTCTAGAAATGGAAATGGAGTCTGTGCTCAGAAATCCTAGTGTTGTCCTCAGAGAGAACATGATGCCACGGGGCCGAGGTAGTGCTGCCAGTTTGCCGTGATTTCACAATAACTTTCTAATTCACTTCCTGAACCAACAGCCTCAGTAAAGGAGAATTTTCTTGAGTTCAAATTTCACATACTAAATTTCAACTATTTCTTCCTATGGGCTAGTCCCAGGAAATAGACAAGAAAACAAAATCTGAGAATTTAAAGATTCTTTTAAATTAGAGGACTTTTCGTGTGATTCAAGGGACTGAACACTCCAGCTCTGACAGTGGCCTGGCTTCCATTTAATCTTCATTTCTCCATTTCTCATCAGCTGCGCATGCAGATGTTGAAATCTTGTTTGTTTATCATGGGGCCAAGAAGATTTATGGTTGGGTGCATGTTGGCCTGCTGTCCCTGCTCTCTTGGCCCCGCTTCTGAGCTGCGCAGCTCGGGAGACGCTCAAACATGCTTAATGGGAAAGTCAGTCCCACATGTCCCCTGTAGTTTTCATCTGGTTATTTGTCAGCTACTGCTTTGCTTGAAGTTAAGGTAATTACAAAGTTATTATTTGTCATTTCCATTATCTTTGGGGTCAGAAAGACATCTGTTGAAAGTTAGCATCATCTGTCACTTTTGCCAGCTGGCAGTCAGCACCTGAGGGAACATAAAAAATGAGGGAAAGACCTGGGGCCCAGCAGGCCACCACTGTGTGTGTGTGCGTAGCGCTCTGTGGGTGCACGGGCACTCGCGCGTGTAAAAGAAGCCGACCGCCGCGACGAACTCTTGAGCTTCTTCATGCACCAGTTATTGTGAGCTGTAAAGGAACACAGGATGCTGCTGTCCCTATCCGACTTTGACCTCCAGAAACACTCATGTGGAGAAAGTAATGGAGTCAGATGGACTGTGCTGTGCTTTCTTCCTGCTGGGCTGTTTATTTTCTTCCCAAATATGCTGAACTTAGTTCTCCTTTCAGAGTGAAAATGAGCAAATAGTCTGAGGTTTGCAATGCTGTTTTATTCAATGAAGAAATATGTGATAGACATGATTCGTATTGGATTTTTGAGTCAGCAAACACGTCAACTTTTGCAAATCTAAAGTGATTGGTTAATCTTTCAGTTCACGGTCAGCTTTTTTTGTTTTGTTCTTGTACATGACCAGAAAGGAAATGATGCAGGCCAAAAGGACCATAAAGACTTTGATGTAGTGACTGAAACCTGTCATGGAGGCCCAAAGTACTCATGGCTGTGTTCTGATAGAAAACTTGCAAATCCAGCTGCAGGCCAGTTGTGACTCACAAATTGTAGCATGCCAATATCTGATTTCACTGACATTCAGTCAAAAGCTTGATCCTGAATAAGCTAGGAAAGTAAAACTTGAGATGCTCTCATGTATCTACAAAATTGACGAGCCGAAAGTCCTATGTCAAACTGTACAGATCCATATATATTAGACTTGGTGCAGTGCACCAAATTCTCCCTAAACAACCTATTTACCCTCATTCCTAAAATGGAGAACAACCTTCCTGTAAAATTAAAGCCCATAAATTCCAATTTGTTTTATATATTCTAGTGAGATCAAGTTTTGCTATATATTTCTTAGCACTATGAAAATATAGGCAATGTTCAAAGCGTTCCACAGATACTCAACAGATGACTGGTGTCTGTGCACTAACTATGGAGTGTTTATATTTTTCAGATCATGTCACTCACCACAAGGAAAACAAGAAATTGTGAGGTGTGTTAACAGCCTCCTCCTCTGAGAGGCGGGAGGAGTTTCACTAATCCTCAAAGAGGGAAATGAAATCTTTGCAGATCAGTGAAGTTAGTCCAAATGTCAGCTCAGAGAAAGATAATATGGCATACAAAGACAGGGGCTTAGCCCTCAGTGTGTTGGGCATTTGCCAGGATTTAGTGTGCAGGGAACTATTTTTAGTTCAACTTTATAAATGCCCTCACCTCTTCCCCCAAGTTCATTTCAATTTGCTGAGTCTGGAAGAATCTTTCTTTGCTCTTTTGGGTTTGTTCTATTAAAGGGCTTTAAAAATGAATAGAAAAAGGACTCACTTGAACTTCATAAGGAAATTGCACTAAAACTGAAGAAGTTTACCTAGACTTTAAAAATTATAAGGTAAGAATGAAATAAAAATTAAAATCTGCTAAAATTCAAGTTAAACTTGGTCCACTTGCATGAATTTTGACCTCCCCACTGAGAGTCACTGTTCAGAGTTTTCCTCTTGCTTTGAGGGTAAATAACAGGAATCAGTGCCCTCATGAGAATTACCACCCATCACAGTTAGAACAGCTCCACCAGTGTTGTGGAGCTCAAGGTTTATGCTGACTAGCTGAAAAGGTTACTGGGGCTCCCAGTGAAGATCATTTACCTCTCAAACTCAGACGGTCTTCTTAAGACATCCTTAGGACAAACTAAAAAAGGTGGTAAAAATGACAACGATCCCTATCTATTTGGGATTAGGAGTCTTTGGAAGAATATGAATGTGTTCCATCTGGAAAAATCTGAAAAAAGTAATACATATATTTTGATACCTAAAATAACCTTAGCAAGCTCCTAAAAGGTATTGCTTTTAACACCAATTAGCTTTGCTTACAACAGAACAATGAAAACGATCCACTAGTGCAGAGTTCTAGCTGTAATCATGAGCACATTTATTTACATGGTATTCCAATAAATTGCACAAATAGGTAGATATTGACAAATCTCTTAAGAAAGAGGCTTTGTCACACTACACATCTGGTACTGGATTAGATGATTAACAGCTATAGAAACAGAAATTGATATAAACATTTCACACTGGCACTAGTTGTGATCCAATATAAAACGATCTATTTTTTAAAAAGTTAATAAAAAGATACAGACATACTGGTGGGCTGGAGATATGGCTCAGGGGTTAAGACTCTGCCTGAGTTCGGATCCCAAGTCCCTAGTAAAAATGCTAGGCAGAATTGATAGCAACCTGCCCTTCCCACTCTAGTGTGGGAAGTAAAAAGGAGGTAGAAGCAATCCAGGATAATTCCTGAAGTTACCCTTGGTCCACAGACACACACATTGTTCCCTTGTATATACACGCAAAGAAAGAAAGAGAGAGAGAGAGAGAAGAAATAAAGTTACTGTATTTTGCGACTAAAACTATGAACATAAATTTTGTTCTTGTATCAAATTCTTTTTTTGTTATAATAAAATTAGAAAAAGTGAAAGAAATTGCTTTTAAGGTATGCTAGTTAGAATTAAGTGTCAATGTGGCAATCGAATGTTGAGCTGTGAGCACATCTGTGAAGAATTGCTAGTTAAAGCAGCACCTAAGGAAGTTCGAAAAAGATTACCTAATTAATATGAGAAGACACGATCCACAAGGATGATATCTTTCTCTGAGCAGGTAGATAAGATGGAGAGAGTTCAGTATGTTAGCATACTTTGGCAGACTTACAGTCTACTTCAGTAGACTACAAAGGTTTTCCTGTGGATATGGTGTGATTAGTTCTTCTAGCTCCTGATGTTGCTATGATGTCTCCTGTCAAACTGGACTATGGACTTAACTGAGGACCATAAATAAGAATAAAGCCCTTTGTTCCCCTTATGCAATATTTTGCTCTTTGGTTGCAAATTTATCTTCAACCAACAGAAAAATCATAACACAAGGGCTTGAGTCTAAAGTGAATAAAGTATGACTTGACTACTAGAAAAACTGGGATTACCCACATTTGTAAACTGTCAAGAAAATGTTATCCCAGAAGTGTCTCATGGTGTCTTTTGCCATATTCCAAACAAGAACTTTCAAGTCATGGACTCAGTTTTTAGTTTAAAAGGATTTATGGTCAAAAGTAAAAATATATTAGCATATATGCAGAAACAACCATAAGCTTTTTAGCACAGAAGTTGCATTTCTGAGCAATTACACTGCAGATGCTTCAACAATAACCAATAGAGGCAGTAAAACTCAATATTGTATTGGTTATTAATTTGTTAAAATGATTTTTTGCTTAATGTAGTGCATAGCTCTACTAGTTGTGAAGGTTATTAGTAATATTTATTTTAGGGCACTATTTTACCAACAGGAATCAGAACTTGTTCATTTTTGCATTGTCCTGTATGACTGGATTGATCTTAGTTATGAGTAACATCACTAACGGTCATAACTCAATAACTGTTTTCAAATGCTTGGATTCTTATGAGAGCTTGCCTTGTATTGGTAAACAGGAACCTAAGATATTAAAAAAAGAATGAGCAATTGACTTCTGAAATAGAAAATCCAACTATATAAATGTGTATAATGTTTTACTCTGGCACCAGAGAACTAAGTGTATAACAATGTTTTATGCATTAACTTATTAACAAACTATTCACATTGCAAAGACAATTACAGCTATGTGTTAAATGTCCCCCATGAAAGGAGCACTGCACATCATTCTTTACTAATTTTACAATAACTCTCACATTCCTAACTGCAAGAGTAATTTTTCTGCCTTTATCTGTTCTTTCAGCTGTTCATACTTTGGATTCATGTAGCTTTTAAAAAAATTCTATTTATTTATTTGCATAAATGTGTGTGTGTGTGTATTCGTGTGTGCGCATGCACGTGCGTAACACATATGTAACTGCTTATATCAGGGCCCTGTGTGTGCCTTTGGAGGCCCATAGGTGATTTCAGGAACCATCCTGAATTGCTCTGCCTCCCTTTTCCTTTGCTCTGGAGTTTCCCAGGCTCCACCTCCGAGGCCAGAAGTAGAGAGGAACTTCCATTTTTTGGCCTGATGATTTTTCTCCTCCCACACGATTCAGGATCTAAAACTCTTCTTTCAAGGCAGAGGCTAAACTCCTGAGGCATTTCTCCAGACCAATCTGTGAAGCTTTAAAGACACATTAAAGGGAAAGAGAAAAGCAGAAAAATTTTGGAAGTGATAAAGCCAGGTACACAAAACAACGCGAGAGATTTTCTGAGCAAAAATAGTATACAGCATTTATTTTGTTATGCAACTTAAATCTTGCTCTCTGACTTCTGTCATTATTAAAGCACCTGCATTTTAAGCTCATCTTTCTCATGGCAAGGCTTCAAAATCTGCAGCAAATAAAATGCAAATAACCGTAGGATCATTCAAATATTTAAATTCTAGAAACAAAGGTGTTCTCATTTCCAGGTCCAGGAAGGCTGCGTGCACTGGATGTTAGTGGAAAGGCAGAGTGGGATGCTGGCAAGCTTAGAGACCCAGGCATACAGACACTTGAATCGCCTGGTCAGCTTTGAGACTAGACATCTTGCATATTGGTCACATCATAACGTCGTTGAGCTTCAGTTGTGTGGTTTATAAAATGACATGTACTTAGGACTTAGCTCTCCCCTCACTATGGGTGGGAGAAAATGATCTCCCCTCACTATGGGTGGGATCTTTCTACATCAATCATTAAATTAGATAATCCCCTATAAGCTTCCCTTAAAGAGATTTCTTATAGACGCACGAAGAGGCTTGGCTCTGCAGTGCCAAGTACACAGTTGTAATTAACTGCCACAGATAGCAAGGCCACAGAGTGGGAACTTAACTTTAAAAAAAATCAAAATATATTAAAACAACAAACAAAAGGAGACAAGGATATATTATATGATCCTGGAATGCCATGCAGTGACAGAAAGTAAAAATGAATCTTAAAAACAAAAGGATGCCACCATTTTAGATATGGGATGTTATTAAGAGTTCTTGTAGCTAAAATTGGAACTATGTAGTGAAAAATATCTATAATATATCATTGAATTATACTCCAAAACATTAGCTGCTAAACAAGATAGGCACTTTGAGAGTCAAACTCCTATGATTACAGTGGAGACACTTGCTATGCCTTAAAAAAAAGTTTTGTACCTTTTAAATGTTGCTTTGAAGTTGTTAAAATTACTTTTTCTTTTCTCTCTTCTTTCCTGACCCATCAAATGACCCATTGAAGCAACACTAAAAACAAGACTCCTGCATCACTCTGCTTTGTGCTTGAGGTGACAGAACTTTTAAACAGACTTTTAAACTACTATGGGAGGGCCACAGGAATTGTGAACTGAATGTAGGTGCATTAGAAACAGGGAACCTTAAAAGGTTTCTGGAAGAACCATTTCCAGAAGTGAACTCACAGCCAGATGTGCAATCAATCTGGAATGTTTCTGAAAGCATTTTCTTGTGTTGTGTCATGTGACTCCACTGCAGACCTGGATCTTATCACAAGTGTATGACATACAACAGATATGCTATGTCCTATGCAGAAGTCACATAATACATTGCCAACTGGTGCGTCATGTGACTCCACGGTGACCTTGGATCTGAACACATAGCAGGTGGACCACACACAACAGGTGTTTGTCATGTGTTTGAGTTCATGGGTAAGGTCAACAAACACTGAAACATAGACACTCAGGTTCAAGACTGTTGTGTGATGGCTTACAGTGTTCTTCATATACATACAAAGTTTTCTACTCTTACAGAAGCATAAGATTTAACCTTGGGGAAAAAAATCTCAGTATTTCCCTTTTGTCATTCCTCAGCATGCAAATATAAAATTAGTATAGCACTGGATTATACTGTGTTAAAATGTTTGATTTAAAAAAAATCATCATTTGAGTTTATGACTTGAGTTTCATAAAGAAGAATCATCCAGCAAATTCATTTTGAGATCAGTACAAATTTTCCACCAATTTCTGCAATGATCCTGAACATACTTCTGCTAATTTATTCTATGTGTTTATGCAAAGTGGCATTCTCAGCACTGAAAGTTATAAAATAAAAATACCAAATGGCCTTCAAAGTTTTTAAGTATCTAGTCACACATCAGTGATGTTCTCAAACCTTAGTCAGAGAAACTTCTGTGTGCAGTAGTGAGTGTTCAAGCAGACACTCACAATTCCTCAAGGGGCAGAAAACAACTGGTTGTTTAACACTGTGTCCTAAATTGGATACTTCAGAAGCTCAAGGACCATATGGATCAGAGGACAGAAGGAGTGCTGTGTAAATCTGCCTTCTGAATATGACATTTCTTTGTACTAATAGACTATGAAAATTGTTGACTGTCTGCACAAGCCCTGTGCAAAACTGAACCATCAACATTCCTCTACAGTCCCATCCTGAGGAGCTATGAGCAGTTAATAGTTGCTACAGGGGAGTAGTATTCCTCAGAGAGAGTGTTAATTGTTCAACTAAATAATGCCCACCCGGCTCATTTGTGAAGCACTACTTCACTGCAGTGGATCACAAACATACAAGGACAGGAAAACAACAGGTGAACTTCTGGGGCGGCAGAAGGGGTTCAATGAGAAAGAGAAAGCAACAAGAAGATAATGTTAGAGAAATGATGAAAATATGTTATATAATGAAATTGTTAAAACATAAATTTAAAAAAGAAAAAAATTCAATAAAGGATAATAGATGGGGACAAGGCTTTACATCCTGTAGTACCAAATGCTCCCCCAAAATTTAATTCTTTATGTGAAAATAAACAGAGCACAGCCATCTCATTAACATGCAAATTTGCTTTTTTTAAATTTTTTTATTCTCTAATAAATGTTAAAATTATATGTATGCCAAAATTGTTTTCAAATAAATTTCTTCATGATTTATTGTCAGTGAACTTTTGATTTGTGTAATTATTTTATTTACCTATGTACCTGGGGCTGCATAAAAATCTCCTCAGCAAAAACGAATCATGAACAGAGAATATTCCAGAAGTCCTGATATAAAGCAATCTCTGCCCATTTTCATGCCCACAAGCCTCTGTGTCTGTGGTTGAGCACAAGGTTTATGACCTGTCACTGAAGACATTCAGGAACACATACCTTTAACTGAGCATTCTCAAGAATGTAGTCATGCCTAACTGTAGTTAGCCTTATGGATATATGTAACTCCACATGAAAACATACTTTCTTATTTAAATAGAACATTGCTCTTCAAATAAGTGCAGTATTCTACTTAATTTCCTGAAAATACTAAAACTGTCTCCAAAAATTAAGTTAAAAAAGTGAACTGGCTTACTTATTTCTCTTGTCTTAAATAAATTCCCTCTGAAATTGCAATGCTTTCTTTTCCTTTATCGCTCTTTGGTGGGGATCATTTATTTGAGACTGAGACAGGATTACAGCAGCTATGCTGGGAGGGTCCCTCAAGGTCTTTGAAGGTCTTGGGAATTCCTGAAGGTCATCCCCCACTGCAGGAATCATCCAGAAGGAACACCTCTGCTGAGGAATCAACCCCAGTCCTCCCAGAAATAAAAATGACCAGCTTCCCTAGGAAGGGATTATGAAGATGAGCCCTCCATAGATAACAAACATCTTGGTCTCTAGCCCACGTGGGCCCAAGAGCAACTGAGTTGGGCCCCAATGGGAGTGAACCAATGAGAAAAAGCCAGTTTCCCGGGTTCCTCTAGGTGTATAAATATCCCTGGCCCTGGCAGCCATCTTTGGCGCCCGAGCCCCTCATTGCATTCTAGTGCCATGGGTTCTTTTTCAGCTGCCTACTTCTCATGAGTTCTTCAGGGCATCCTAGCTCCTCATGGCACTCCACATCTGGAGTCTATGAGTTCCAGCCGTTCTCTCCTCTAACAAACTCTACCTTAATCCTCTACACATGCTCTGGTTTCAATCTTCGAATCCAGAACACAAGCACTCTGAATCATTGGGACAGTCTTTTTCTGTCCTGGAAACATTTGGCAACCCAGAAGGGACAGTCAAAAGATTTTCCTATACATTTGGCAACCTAGATGGGACAGCCATGAGACCATTCCTACAATATTTGGCAACCACAAAGAGAGAGTTCTGCATCAAGAGAAGGTGCCACTCTGCGTTGTAGGCAATAACAATAAATTACTTCTAGCCCAGGCTGGACTCAAACTTACTACATACAGTCTTCCTGCCTCACCTGAAGCAGTTTTGGGAAGTTCATTGTTTAGGTTTAGTATTGATAGACTAGTGTTAACAGAGTGAAAAAGAAGGTCACTTCAGTCCTAATTAAGCATATATTGCTTAATGTGTTCAGCATTCTAGTTTGAGATTTATTAGGGAAATATGCATTATATCTGTGGAAATTTTACCTTTGTTTTTTATTTTTGTTGAAGTTTCTTGACTCTTTCAGGAGGGAAACACAAATCAAATCTCAGTGTGGAGATCTTCTTTAACACCTTTCAAGTGTATGAATATGAATACACAACATGTGTGATATGTATGTGGGCCTACAGTTAAGAGATGTGTGCAATATGTACATTATATGTGTGTGTGTTTAAAATGGGTCTGAGGTATGTGCTGGTGATATGTATGTGTGTGTGTGATGTATTTGTGTGCGATTTGTGTCTTTTTGAGATGTGTGTGACATGTGACATTCATATATTTTTTTGATATGTGTTTGATGGATGTGGTGCGCGCGTGCGTGCGTGTGTGTGTATGTGTGTGTGTGTTTAGAGGACATCTATCAGGTGTTTTTCACTTTTCCACCTCATTTTGAGACTACGTCTTCAGCACTACTCCTCCATAAGCCAAGTTGGCTAGCCAAAACCTTTTGGAGATTCTTGGATCTCTACCTCCCATTTGCTAAAATCATGCAAGGATTGGGCTCCAATTCTCACATTTTGTGGAAAGGGATTACCTAACTCAGCCATCTTTTCAACTCCTCTCTTCCATTCTTTTATCTTCTATTTGTGCATATTTCCTTTGTAACAACTAAGAAGACAATCCAGAGTTCATTTAAGAAACTGTAAAAGTTGTCCACGAATTTATTCTAGTATAAAAAACATTGGATAAATAAATAAATAGGGACTAGAATACAAGCCTTCCATAAAAGACGCCTAATAATTTATATTGATCACTGCTCTCCTGAGAGCTAGAACACAGCTCCTCATCCTTTAATGTAGGTTTCACTTTGTGGCTTCCTCCCAAGAATTGTGAAATGCAAAACAAATTACTTCACAGCAGAAAAATTTGGCAAACACTGCTAGTGATGAGCAAGTCTAAGATCTTCATTGACCAATCATGTGGGTACATGAACCTTTGAATATGATGCATTGCAAGAGGGTATTTGCCCTTTTGCACTACATCAGCCATGGCTGAGATATGCAGAAGCTTTACCACTAGCTGACCAAAGGGTTCTACCCTTGCCTTAGGGGACTCTTCTGCTATAAAACTGAGTCACTGACTATATGGCAGATAAAGAATTTTGGAATGAATCAAAATGAAGCAAAATTAACAAGTTTGTTAAGTAAAGATAAAATATTAGTACACACTTCAGATTTAAGTGTGGCGAGGAGGAATATTTGGAAGGAGAAACAAAAAGAAAGAGAAAGACAAAGCAGAGAGAGAGAGAGAGGAGAGAGATCTAGGAATAGAATAAGATTCATCCAAGACTCCAAGGCACAGGTGTGGACTTCACAAGAGAGGACTCACACTCCGGTATCTTCACAATGACTATGGAAGATTCTGTGGCTTTGTAAATTACGTTGCTGAAAGCATATAATTACACCAACATTTAACATGAAGCAAAGTTTAAAATTAACTTAAAATGACCTGGGCTTACTTGTTTCTCTGGTCTTAAGGGAATTCCATCTGAACTGTACAGTTTGTTTGTATTTATTATTCACTGCTGTTGGGGGAAGGGCTGGGCTTCCTTTCGAGACAAAGTATCACTTTGGAACCCAGGCACTGGCCTGACCTGTAAACTACAATATGTCAGGCTGGCCTCAACTCTCACAGTCTTTCTGTCTCAGTTTCGTGAGGTTCATTATTAAGGTTTAGACTGAGAGACTAGTGCTAGCTGAGTGAAAAGGAAGGTCACAAAAATTCTGGTCCTAACCAAGCATAGTTTATTCGTTGCTTTCAGTATTCTAGTTTGAGATTTGTGAGGGAATTATGCATTAGCTCTGTGGGCAATTTTACCTTTGTTTTTCAGTTTTGCTGATGTTTCTTGACTATTGGTCAGGAGGAAATACAAACCAGACCCCAGCATGGGGGAATTCTTTAAGCCCTTTCAATGTCTCCTTAGTTTTCTGCCTTTTAAAATTGTTTCAGTTATTAGGAAAGAAAAATAATTGCAACTGCCATTCTTTGTAAGCTTTTAGCAATGATTTGCTGTAACAAACTACAGAACAGCCAGAGAAAAGCAAGCAAACTAAAATCATGTACACCTCCTGTATCCATGGAGATATCTACAGAAACAGCAACTCTCCAGAGTAGATGTCACGGTTGTCTTAGCCTTGCAGTTTACAAGCCATCTGTCCCTGGAACAGAGAGCAAGGTATAGGAAAACTCCACATCACCTTAAAGAAGGTGCAAGACTTGTTACAAGGTTTTATTTACTGCCTTCTCCATTGACAGGGAGTCTCAGTGAGTTTGTCATTCTCGTTGTGGGGCAGAGAGGTGATACAAATGAAGAGGGTTTTTTTAATTTTACTTTCTATTACTTCTATTACTAAAGCATGGCTTCTAGTACTTGAGCTATGTCTGTAATTTTTCCAAAGTAACTTTTGAAGATAATTTTACTAAGGAGACATATTTCTGGAAGCATAGGCTGGACCTCTGTAGCTATATTTTGAAGAGCCATATTCTCATATGAGAATTTTAGAGAGCCCCCCATATAGCCTCTCTGTTCCAAAACTCAAAATCCCCCCAAATTAAAGTAACCCTAGTTACAAAACATAAAATATATGAAATATATTGCTGAAAACTGTCAGTCATGAACAATAAACATCTGAGGAATTATCATAAATGAGAGAAGCCAAAAGAATCATGGCAATTAAATACAGTGTAGCTAGAAGTATGTGTGTGATCCCAGAACACCACTGAGAGAGAGAGAGAGAGAGAGAGAGAGTTTCTAGTCTATTCAGGTGAGAACAAACCATGTCCTAGACTGAACATTCAGGAGCAAGCTTTATGTGGCCAGTCTTGCAAGCAGACTAATGCAAGTCCTAATTTTTTTTTACAAGATTGTTATATTTTGAAAACAAAAACCATAAAATAGAAGTGCAGCAAATTTTTAAGTTGTTTATCTGTCCTAACCTAAGCAAGTTTCTATGGTTACATAGCTCAGTGTTGGGTGGCTTATCTCGTGAGACAAGATGAGAAGCAGCTGGATTTTATCTCATTGGGATGCATGAGTTATGCCTTGCAGCTGCATCCTGACCAGTTTTTATCTTACTTCTTGAGACAGGATGGATCTGCAGCCCCTACCAAGCTAAGAGGCTTTCCATTTGCAGGAATTTTTTTATTATTTATTATTTATTCAATTGTGCGTGTGTGCACGGGTGTGTGCATGTTTACTCTGCTCCGGGATTCACAGGCTCTGCCCTACCAGGACCAGAAATGCAGGCCGCCCCCGCTTCTGCCCCAGGTCTATACATGGGGTCTAGGATCCAAACTCAGGACCTTCCACCTGCTAGTCAGAGGCTTAACCCCTGAGCCACCTTTCCAGCCCCTATTTGCAGGAATTTTTAACAAGCAACAAGCCTGATATACTATATTTCTTTTTTGTTACATTTTTTGCCTAGTTACACAAGCTCCCGCCTCTCTTGTTCCCCCTTCCCCCATTATTCCTCCATTCCACCCTCCCCCATTTCCCACTCGCCCTTTCACCCCTTTTCCTTTCCTTCTCCTCTCTTGGTGCTTCCTTTCTTCCCCTCCTATCCTCCAGAGCATCTGTTAATGTGAGCGCTGAAGTTCCCTATGAGTCATCTACATTAATGAGGGCTCAGGACTCAGTGGCATAGCTTTGTGTCCCTTCTTGGGCTGCCCATTAGTATGGGAACTCTATTATGTCTGTTTAACCCCTTGCCTTTAAGAATCCTACTGCCTGGAGCTTTCTCCCCTGTGATCCCTGCTAGACTTTGTGGGGAGGGGGTCATTGACATGTCAGTTATTGTGCAGGGTCAGGCAAGGTCCAATCACATTGTAGTTATATCCTGGCTGCTGCAGCCCTAACTTGTGTGGAGTATCTTACATATCGTTGGTGCTCCCCATCCTTGTTCCCTCCTCTGCAAGGTTCTCTGAGCTTTAGAATGGGGAGCTATTTGGCTGTTTTGGTTCTAGGTGAATATTGTAGACTCTTTGGTATTCTGAATTATGGTTTGTTGTTGTTTTCAGTTTTGTTGCTCCTGCACTGCCCTTGGCTGCATCCTGATTGGTTGTCGAGGTCATCTTCTAACCAATGATGAAAGATTGTTTAAATGAAGATCTTAATATAAGAAGAGGCTCAATTTACTTGACTACATGATTATGAAGAGGAGAGGGGACTGAGACAGAAAAAGAGAGAAAGCGAGAGAGAGAGAGAACTTGCATGTCACATCCCATAGATGGAGATCAAAAGACAACTTCCAACAGACAGTTCTATCCTTCTATCATAAGGGTTCTTATGAGGCTGGAACAACTCAGCTTGCCAGGTTTGTAACCAGCTGCCTTATATACTGTGATATCTTGCTGGCTATAGCTATAATTTATGTTCATGTGATCTTTGTGTTTTCATTTACTTCTCAAAAATGTCTGTGTATCTTCATCAAATGGTGCCAATTTGCTCAAACTATTTAAGAAAGCAAATGTTTTATAAGACGTATAAAGAGACTCTGAAGCTGTTATTAGAAGTCATAATTTGATGGTGTTTTGAATTTTTAAACTTTGATTGTAAAGATTTTTAATAGCTACATTTTGTCATATAATCCAAATGGTACAAATACTAAAGAAGCATGAAATTATATGACTTTGACAACACTATGAAAGTCAGCACTTTTCATATTTCAAGCCATCTTCATTTCCCAGTATTTCTCTCTCCATTTCTCCTCCCTTCTCTCTCTCTCTTTCTCTCTCTTACACACATACACACTCTGTTTTTCTCTTTCTCTCATTTACTCACTCACACACTTTATCTTTCTGCTTCCCAGCCCTGTCTCCTTATATTTCAAAACCTATTCTATACTTAGTTCATCTAGATTGAACATTTCCTCCTAAAACAGAGAGGAAACTTGTATGATTCAGAAAAAGAGGGAAATCTACAAGACTCAGGATGCACTGAAGTTTCAAGATTCACCAAATCTTGCCCCCACATTTTATAAGGAATAGACAATTGCGGGGAATGAGGATGATCCTTGTGCAGTTCCCTATAAATTGTCCAGGAAGTTACAAGGATGTAGCTTTTGTGAGGTTTTTCCAATTCTGGGGTTGACTCTGGAAATATAGCCCCCTTTGATTCATATGTGCTCCTGAGGACCCCTTTGCTTACACTCCTGTAAGTTACTCCAATAAATTCACTGGTTCAACAGTCTAGACTTGGGTGTAATGTTTCTGTCATCCCTGTCTTATCCAGGGACAGCAGACATTTTTTCACATCTCCCCAAGGGAAGTCACACAGTAACAACTTTAAAACATTGGATGTAATGCTGGAATGCTTGGAGTGGTGGAAGCAAAGGCAGTTTTGGTCTGACAAATATGATTTTCATGGACTAACACCTGATTCATTTTCTTGCGCAAGAACCCAATCTACATGGTGTTATCAGTTGACTTTCATGGAATTGTCTCTGTTAGTGGAACCATTAAAACAATAATGATGAGTCTCGGTTGGCTTGGAATAACAGAAGCTTTAAGAAAGTTTCCTTAAATGATAAATTCTGAAATGGAAGGGCTAAACGTGCCCAACCCAGCATCCAAACCAGGTCTCTCTGGCAGTCAGTTGGCCAGACGAGGTGCCAAGGATCCCTGATGGTCGAAATCCCCCCCCACCAGGGCATCTTCAGTGGTCCTGGCCGAGGGGAACGCTTCCCAAACCCCCAAGGCTTGTCAGAAGAGATGTTTCAACAGCAGCTGACTGAGAAGCAGCTGGGCCTCCCCCCGGGGATGAGCATGGAGGGCATCAGGCCCGATATGGAGATGAACAGGATGATCCCAGGCTCCCAGCGCCACATGGAGCCTGCGAATAACCCCATCTTCCCTCGGATACCAGTTGAGGGGCCTCTGAGTCCTTCCAGGGTTGACTTTCCCAAAGGAATGCCTCCACAGATAGGCCCCGGTAGGGACCTTGAGTTTGGGATGGTTCCCAGTGGGATGAAGGGAGATGTCAGTCTGAATACTAACATGGGATCCGGCTCTCAGATGATACCTCAGAAGATGAGAGAGGCTGAGGCAGGCCCTGAAAAGATGATGAAACTACGGCCAGGCAGCTCAGACATGCTTCCTGCCCAACAGAAGATGCTGCCCCTGCCATTCGGTGAGCATCCTCAGCAGGAGTATGGTGTGGGCCCCCGGCCGTTCCTCCCCATGTCTCAGGGTCCGGGCAACAACAGTGGCTTGCAGAATCTCAGAGACCAAAGGACTAACAGCCGGCTCAGTCACATGCCACCACTACCTCTCAACCCTTCCAGTAACCCCACTAGCCTCAACACAGCTCCTCCAGTTCAGCGTGGCCTGGGATGGAAGCCCTTGGATATATCCGTGGCAGGCAGCCAGGTGCATTCCCCAGGCATTAACCCTCTGAAATCTCCCACAATGCACCAAGTCCAGTCCCCAATGCTGGGCTCACCCTCGGGGAGCCTGAAGTCCCCTCAGACTCCGTCACAGCTGGCGGGCCAGCTGCTGCTGCTTCCATTAAGTCCCCTCCTGTCTTGGGGTCTGCTGCTGCTTCGCCTGTTCACCTCAAGTCACCATCACTTCCTGCCTCATCACCCGGATGGACCTCCTCTCCCAAGGCACCCCTTCAGAGTCCTGGGATCCCTCCAAACCATAAAGCACCCCTCACCATGGCCTCCCCAGCCATCCTTGGAAGTGTGGAGTCAGGTGGTCCCGCACTCCTACAGCCAGCCAGCCTGCCTCTGTGAACATCCCAGGAAGTCTTCCCTCTAGTACACCTTACACCATGCCCCCAGAGCCGACCCTGTCCCAGAACCCACTCTCGATTATGATGTCTCGAATGTCCAAGTTTGCAATGCTCAGTTCTACCCCATTATACCATGATGCCATCAAGACTGTGGCCAGCTCCGATGATGACTCTCCTCCAGCTCATTCTCCCAACTTGCCATCAATGAATAATATGCCAGGAATGGCCATTAACACACAGAATCCTCAAATTTCAGGTCCACATCCAGTGGTTCCGATGCCAACCCTCAGCCCAATGGGAATGACCCAGCCACTCTCTCCTCCAATCAGATGCCCTCTCCAAATGCCATGGGACCCAAAATACCTCCTCATGGGGTCCCAATGGGGCCTGGCTTGATGTCACACAATCCTATCATGGGGCATGGATCCCAGGAGCCTCCGATGGTACCTCAAGGACGGATGGGTTTCCCCCAGGGCTTCCCTTCAGTACAATCTCCTCCTCAGCAGGTTCTATTTCCTCATAATGGCCCCAATGGGGGCCAAGGCAACTTCCCAGGAGGGATGGGTTTCCCAGGAGACGGCCCTCTTGGCCGCCCCAGCACCCTGCCCTCAGCAGATGCAGCACTTTGCAAGCCTGGAGGCCCGGGAGCTCCTGACTCCTTCACTGTCCTGGGAAACAGCATGCCTTTGGTGTTTACAGACCCAGATCTGCAGGAAGTCATCCGACCTAGAGCCACCTGAATACCCGAGTTTGACCTCTCCTGCATCATCCCATCCGAGAAGCCCAGCCAGACGCTGCAGTATTTTCCTCGTGGGGAAATCGCAGGCCGAAAACAGCCACAGGGTCCTGGACCTGGATTCTCGCACATGCAGGGAATGATAAGTGATCAAGCCCCCAGAATGGGACTAGCATTACCTGGCATGGGAGGCCCAGGGCCAGTAGGAATTCCAGACATTCCCCTTGGTACAGCTCCATCCATGCCAGGACACAACCCAATGAGACCACCAGCCTTTCTCCAGCAAGGCATGATGGGACCTCACCATCGGATGATGTCACCAGCACAATCTACAATGCCTGGCCAGCCCACCCTGATGACCAATCCAGCCGCTGCTGTGGGCATGATTCCTGGTAAGGATCGGGGGCCTGCTGGGCTCTACACCCACCCTGGGCCTGTGGGCTCTCCAAGCATGATGATGTCCATGCAGGGCATGATGGGACCCCAACAGAACATCATGATCCCCCCACAGATGAGGCCCAGAGGCATCGCTGCGGATGTGGGGATGGGTGGATTTAGCCAAGGACCTGGCAACCCAGGAAACATGATGTTTTAAGCTGCTACGATTGGATGTGCTGATCCTTGTCAAGATGAGATTCCAGGTCCTGAGAGCTGCTTCGCTTCAGGAGCTCCAGGAGCCCTGACCGCTGGTCCTGCAATAGGAGACCAGAGGGCTGCTTTGGGGGAGGAGGGAACTCAGAATGTATGGATTAACCAGAAAACAAATTATTCATTTAATCGACAGGTGTGTTTTTTTAAGATTTGTATTTTAAAAATTATTTTTGTGGACTTGGGTATCCCGCGATGGCACCTACTTTTGGAAATCCATAGCTGTGCTTTGAGAGCTGCCATCCGCCATGTGTTGCACCGTTCTCTGTATGTTTACGTCCGTTGGACTGGCTTCTCCCAGGATTCTTTGCTGTTTTTGTTTTTTGATTTGGGCTTTATTTTGTGTGTGTGTGTGTGTGTGTGTGTGTGTGTGTGTGTGTGTACTGTACTATATTGTAAAAGGGATTTTAGCAGAGACTTTAGTCTTTGGGGCAGGAGGAGAACAGGAATGCTGGGCTGTTTACTTTAGATGGAAAATCCATCTTCAGACTTTGGACTATTTTCTTTCAACTCCAGTGTATACAAAAACCAAACTACGACCTCAGAGCAGAGTATTAATGAAAAGCACAAAAAAAGGAACTAAGTTCAGCGAGGGGTGGGGGGAGGGGGGAAATTTTCTTTTTAAAAATTCCTGAAGCTTAGGACATTTGTTTTCAGTTCAAGTGCTCTTTCGCTCGGTTTGTCTCTCCCAGTATACAAACCCATCATCATGGTTTTCTCTCCTTTTCTCCCTCACTCTTCCGGGTCCCTTGGGTAAGTGTGTTTCCTTTCCTTGTGAACCCCTGCTGGTGACCCTCCTTTCCCCTTCCCTTTGGCAGCTGCGATACCCAGTGTTCTCTGGGGGAAATCCTCCAGGAAGCTCCGCCCCTGCATGGAGTCGCCCAGCAGGGAGAGCTCTGTCCCTGAGGCCCGGGCCTTCTTCCCCTTCCACTTCCACTTCCCCTTCCGCTTCCCCTTCCCTGTGCGCTTCCCTGCCCTTGTTTTTTGTTCCCCTTTTCTTAGGAATTCCCAAGTGAATTTTATTAATGTGGGAATGGAACAGATGCTAAAAGCTCTCTCCAGGATTTTGCTTTTGTTTTAAATTTTGTGATTCCTTCCCTTTCCTCCCTCCCCCATGCGTAAAACGTTCTGTGTAATCTCCATTAAATTTGGTACAAAACCACTCGCCAGAGATGTGGTGTCAGAAAAATAAAATATATTGTTTCTTAAAAAAAAAAAAAGAAAAAAAAGAAAGTTTCCTTAGTGGGCATCTGCCTCTTCATTTGACTACTTATAAATAGAGACTCAAAAACATCACACGCCACCAAAATTGTCAGGAACAGCCTGTGTGTAAGTACTTCTGCTTAGTTCTTTTAGAACTTTCCTCATATGCTTCCCTGTTATTCACGCCCATGACATATCATAATTCAAAGGTCCCTTATAAATGTTATGTAGCTGCCTAAGACTATACTCTTTTTTTAATTATTATTTATTCAATTGTGCATGTATGTGTGCACGCATGTGTGTATGTATGTGTGTGTGTGTGTGTGTGTAGAACCACGGACGAAGTCAGGAACCATGGACGCCTCCATCTCCTCTTTGTTTACTCTGCCCCGGGATTCACAGGCTCTGCCCTATCAGGACCAGAAACGCAGGCCGCCCCCACTTCATCTGGCATCTATATGTGGAGTCTAGGATCCCAACTCAGGACCTTCTGCCTGCAAGGCAGAGGCTTAACCCCTGAGCCACTCTCCAGCCCCCTAAGACTATACTCTTTATGAAGTCTTTTAGTAGAATAGAAAAAGTTGTGCTTAATAACAGAAAATGTGTGCTTGTTTAAATTTAAATTCCCCAACCAGAGTAAGTTTGTTTCAAACCGTCTACTATTTTTGGCCTCTGAGACATCAGTGGAGCACTGAATTACAGCTGTCCCAACCCTTAGCACACATATTTCTTCTATAAGAAAAGGAACATGAACTAAGAAAAGTTTTTAATGTAAGTGAATATTCCTTTTTTTAATGGAGTCATGTTTGCCTTGTGTTTGTGTCTTTTCCTTTATATCTCTGCTTTCTGAAAGTCATTTCTTTACTGCAATTTAAACGATTCTTTTGATGATAGGTATAATTAGTAGTAGAGTACTTAGTATGCAAAAGGCCCTGGGTTCATTTTCTAAAACTGATACATCAATAAAAAAGGTCTTTGATGGGTATTGGATGTCACCCACTGACCCATCAGGATGGAGCCAAGGGCATTGCAGAAGCAGCAAAACTGAAAAAAAAATCAGCAAACCATAATTCAGAACATCAGAGACTCTATATCAACCATCTGGAATCAGGCCTGCCTAATCTCTCCCCATCCTGAAGCTCAGGGAAATTTGCAGAAGAGGGGGCGGTGAGATTGTAAGAGCACAAGGATGGGAGGAGTCAAGATATGCAAGATACTCCACACAAGTTAGGACTGAAGCAATTATAATAGGACTCTGCACGATCTGCACAATGACCAACATATCATTGACCCCTCAAATTCTAGCATGGACTAAAAGCACTAGGATCCTTAGAAGCAAGGGATTAACAGTCACAATAGTGTTTCTATACTTAAGGGGAACACAAGAAAGAGTTCTAAGAATTGCCACTGAGTCCTTACACCTCATCAGAGAGGAGGACCCAGAGGAAAGTTTGATATACACATTAAAGTATGCTTCAGAGATGGTGGGAGGGGGCACTGGGAGAAAGGGATGGAGGGGGGAAAGGAAGGGGCAAAGGGGGGGGAACAGGGATGTCCAGGGAGGGGTGGAGGGAGGGAGGGGACAGGGATTCCTATTACGTTTGTATGAGCAGAAAAATAAATAAATAAATAAATAAATAAATAAATAAATAAGCAAACAAATAAATAAAGGGGGGGGACGAAAACAAATGTTTCTCAGGAGCTGTTTGAAGTTAACACACTGAACAGAGAAAATCAATAAAACTTTTTGAATGATGTCTTAAAAAAAAAAAGGTCTTTGAATCTCTCAGGTAACAACAGGCTTAATTATATAGGAAATACTGGGGTTGAGAGAAGCCCATCCTTTTGTAAGATGAAGTTGTCCTGATTTAAGGCAAAATAATATAACTTAAAAAATGAGAATGGAGGGCTGGAGAGGTGGCTCAGGAGTTAAGCCTCCGCCTTTGCAGGCGGAAGGTCCTGAGTTCGGATCCCAGATCCCACGTATAGACGCCAGGCGGAAGCAGGGGGCGGCCTGCGTTTCCGGTCCTGGTAGGGCGGAGCCTGTGAATCCCGGGGCAGAAAGAGGTGGAGGCGTCCATGGTGGTTCGCGAATTCATCCGTGGTTCTACACATGCACAGACACACACACACACAGACACACACACGCGCACATACACACGAACATGCGCACAGTTGAATAAATAAAAAAAATTAAAAAAAAAATGAGAATGGAGATTGAAAGCAGCCAGAGTAGCAGTCCCAAATGTGCTGCTCAATTCACCCACAGAGCCTCCATTCTGTTGATTCACCATGTGTTTCCCACATAGGTCTGAGAGCCTGGTCAGAGAAGATGACCTTTTCTTTACGGATGAGAACTGTATGAAGTTAGGAATGTAAATGTAGTTTCAATTCTTTTATAGAGGCTTGACATCAGCAGTTAAATGTCATGTAGGAAGTTCATAGGAAACATAAATGCAAGAGCTTTGAGATCTATATTAAATATACTCGATTCTCATTTGCATATAGTAAAGTTATAAGCTTTGAGAATCAATAAAGTATAATTCAATTAGAAATGTACACTGCCAGTAATTTTGTAATGTAATGCTACTAATTGGCTAAACACTTTTTTTTTTCTTTCCCAGAGGCAGCATTACATAAGGTTACTGTAATGTGTCCAGGTAAATTTCACTTAAATAGTAGTGCTCAGGCTAACAACCACCTTCCCAATTGATTAGCAGTTCTGTCTTTCACAATGGCTCTGGGAGTACACTCTGTGATCTCATGAGTTGGACTTACTACCTTTTAAGGCAAATAAAGATTAGAAAGCATTTATTTACATAGCAAGTAGCTTCTAAACAGCAAAACCTCAGAACACAACCATAACCAGTATAACATTTGAGTTGATCTACATCCCCACAAAATACTAAGAGAATACAAATGTCAGCTACATGTGCTCCTTTTGTGAAAGCAAATTCATTGAAGTTGATGAGTAAATTATGGGATTAAACAAATGATTATGTTTCTGTGATGATAAATATATGCCCAAACACCTCAATCGTAAGGAAAATATTTTGAAATGCATTTTCTTAGGAACCCACGGTTTACTTCTGCTAGAGCTAGACAATGAGCATTGTGGCCTCAGAGGAATAACAACATTCAAAAATCAGTGAGTAGGGAAGCTAATACATATAACAGAACTGGAGATCTGACTGCATAAGAAGAGGAAGAAAACAACTTCTGAGTGGTGATTAGGGAATGGAATCAGATAGTGAAGGAGGAAGAGTAAAGACTTGACTTGCCTATTTTTCCCTTGGGATCAAAACTCCCTTTGATACAAAGGGGATAGTAACATCTTGATTGTTCTGAGAAAGCCTCCTTGTGCCACAGCCCCCACAGCATTGCTCTTTTGGGGAGATGCAAAAACGAAGACAAGACAAAGACACATACAGAAGAGCTGAGATCCCGTGGTCAGATAGTTGGGATGGAAAGTAGTAGCAGCCTCTTGCTCCAGGGAAGTTTATTTTATTGGGAAGCTAAATAATAACACTGAATCAGCAGGCCACAAATGCATGAGAATGAGGATGATGTGAATGTCTATGCAGTATGCGATGTACTTTGAAAGGAGGTAAAAACTCAAGAGTAAACTATTTTTATCTGAAGAAATTAGGTAGAGAGACCGTTGCCCATAGTAACATCCTTGCTCCGATTTTGAGGGTGGTTGGCTTTGCCCATGGCTGTAACCCCACTCTGGCTAGTCAGTCCAGAATCTGCTTATGAATACGCTTTGTCTTCTATATTAGAGTCATTCTCCACATTAATGTGTGATCTTTTTTAAAATTTAAAACTGGGACAACTTCCCTAGCAAAAATAGATAACCTACTAGATCGTTGAATTAAGATGTTCCCCTTCTCCTGTTTGGCATTACCCTTCAACAGTACTCAGGGTAGTATAGTATTTCTTGAGATCTTCCATCGTCTGTAGTGAAATGCCTAATCATCCTACTTTTGTGCAGGTCTAATGGAGGTAGATGTTGCTGAAGTGATGCTCCGGAAGCACCACTTCCTTCCTATATTCAGTCTCTTACAATCTTACTACCCACTCTTCTGCAAAATTCCCTAACCCTTGGGATGGGGTGATTTTGATGTTCTGTTTGGGGCCACGCATCCTGCAGTCACCCATTTCCACATGTTGGCCAGCTGACGTTCTCTCCGTTATGTATCTTCCATAATATGTCTTGGACAAACACTGATAATTTTTACAATCACTGAGAGCAATAATTATCTGGATGGTAGTTTATTGCCAACACTTATAGTTAATGCTAGGAAATGTGATTTGCCCAGGCCACATGGTCTCCTGACACATATATTTGACTAAGTTTACAGTACTGGGTATGTGTTCTTTACCAAAAAGCAAGCCTTAGATTTAATCTGATATCAGTTGATTGCCCCTGTATTCTACATGTCACTAGCACACTAAAACTCTCCTTTTGTCAAAGTAGTTGTCATTGTAGTTCACAGCATCCATAGCTGGGTAATTTATCAATTGCTTTTCTCCTCTAGCAGCCTATATCCTACTTCTGGCACTATGAAGCCCCGCCAACAAGGAGAAAGCTATCGTTTCCATTCCAGCTTTTCTTATCATGATTCTGTGATCTTTGTGTGCAGTGCCTTAGACTAGAGGGTCTTACTATTGGATTTTGGATGGTAACCAAGAGCAATGACAAATGTCTCTATTGTTTGGAAAGCCTTTGAAAACTCTCTGGCCAACTTCTCACATACCTGGTACAGGGAAATTTATTTGATTTTCCTTAGCTTTTGGTAGAGGGCATATCAAGGCAATTTTTATTTTGACTACTATTCTCCTCTCTGTGCTACCCTATATAAGGTATTTTATTATATAAGGCTAGAGTTTTTTCTTAGATAAATTTGTCTGTCTTTAATTTGTCTTTTTGTCTAATTGCATATATACTCTTCCCTAAACTCTTTCACCTTCTTTTTATCCCTCTTAAAGCTTTCCTTTTATTATTTCTTTCTACCATCTTAGCCCCTGTGTTCTTTTCACCTCACAAGCACACAGAAACATTTTCTTCTCTGCTTTCTTTCTGTCTGGACCTAGGAGATGGATGCGCATGACAGTAAGATGTCTATGTGTGTGCTGTGTAGACGTGCCTGGTGTCCATGTGTAGGAAGCCTAGGAAGTGTGGCATGTGGGAGTTCAGATTAACACTGTAAGGACCAATTAGTCTCGCATTGGAGAAATGAAGAGGAGCACATTTTGAGTCATCTGGGAAATAATGATTTTTAAATGAACAGAACTTTTTTCATACTAACACACTTGAAGATTATGAATCCACACTTATCATTAAGAAGACCTACACTTGAAGAAGAGAAAAGCCAGAGGTCTGTGGAGCAGATCTGTTAACATATGGTAGGCAAGAAGAGCATTTTCAAGCTTTGACCCAACTGTTTTCAACCTTCACTGAAAGGCAGTTGTTTTCATTTGTTGAGTTAAAGCTTTGTTCATAGTGTTAATTTACCAAGAAGAAACTTTTCCTTCATAGCAGTATTAATTAAGCTTCAATCCAACCCACAATTTAAGTTGTTTGGTGACCGTTAATGAGATCTGAAATTATGAAAAATTACTTTGAAGTGATGTCAAACCAAAACTCAAACCAAACCAAAAATACCTCATTAGCAAATCGTAGGTGGTGATTTTAACTGGGTGATTTGTCTATGCAGTTACATAATGATTTAGAATTTTTAGTTTTCAAAGCTGTAATGGAAAAATAAAAATACAATGTGATTGTCATCCGGATCTTACCCTTTACTTAATGAACAAGTAAAATTAAATATTCTAAAAGTTTATCACAATTTCCCCCTCTTACCATGACCACAGCTTGCCTCTTCTCAGGATTAGCTGTATTCTTTTTTTAAATGTCAATCTATAAAATGAGTGAGTGGGCAATGACGATTGTTGAGACAGTGTGCTTTATTTCAAAGTAACTCAAGTTTGCTGATTATACACATTTCTGATAGAAACCCCATGTTTTGGCAAGAATTGCTCTCCAAATAGGATTGTCATCATACAGCATAATTGCCAAAGTAAGGCAACATGACCATTTGCAATCATATTCTATAACAACTTAATGAATATGCTATTTAAAGGCTACAGTTATCTGTGGGGGACAGATAGGAGAATGACCATTGGGGGATGACATCAAGACTTTTCCCTCTGGCTCAGTGTGGACACTGCAGATACATTCTGTTGGTTTTTTTTTTTTTTTTAAATGACAGTTGCTTTTTAGTTCAGGTAAATTTGACCTAAATATTTTTACTCTGAAGAAATTACATAAGAAAGAATTGAGAAAGACTGTAGTGTCTTCTGTGACTTTGTTCGAACCGAATGGACATTTTTTTAAGTCCCTTATCCTTGAAGATCAAGGTGTCTAATGAGCTTGTGCTTTCTGCCATCACAGGTGGCACCTTCTTGTTTTGTCTTCCCCTATAGGGCTGACGAGTTCTCATGGCCTCTATGGAAAGACACTAATTCTGTTCATGGGGCACCGTATTACTGACCTAATCACTTCTTATAATCCTTCTTCTAATATCAGTTTAGGATTAGTATTGCATCTTATGAAACTGGAGATCACAATCATTGGACTGGCACCTGTGCCCATTAGATATAAGTGTCCACTTAACCACTGAAGGCTGAGCTTGAGCACATTTGTGAAGAATTAAAGTAAACCCTGGCAAACTTGTGAGAGATTATGTGTTAATGTGGGAAGACCCAGCTCATGGTGGATGTGACCATTCCCTTGGCAGGACACTAGGTTCAGTATTTTGACAAACTTTGCTGTAAGAGCGTATGGTCATAGAGACATGATGGCAAGTGAGCAAGTGTGCTCCTTTCTGAGCAATTCCTGCAGATATGATGTCACCACTTCTCTCAGTTCCTCATGTTGGGGTGAACTCCTCTGCCATTCTGATGAAGTGTAACCAAAGATCATAAGCAACAGTAAGCCCCTTATCCTCTTCAGCTGTTTGAGTCCTCCTGTATTCATTCAGCATTGTGGAAACAATTCTAATAAAACACCTTTCTGAGAAAGGCCACATTTCTAGTTGGGAGGTGCTTTTCTTTTCAAGTGACAGTCAAAGACACAATACAATTGTAAAGGACACTGACTGACATTCTTATTCAAGGCAGATGTAATTGTTCCTTGCCTGAGTCCTCAATCTCTGCTGGGAACAACAGACCTTCAACTTCAAGACAAATCTCTCACTGGTTTATTACAATACTTTCATGTTTAATTAAAGTTGAGGATGGCTTCTAATTATCAGTATCATTAGCATGAATTTTTATTTCAACTGGGTGACTATACATTATCAGCATAGAGTACATGCCTTTTAAGGTCAATCCGTGGAAGCGATTCCTTCTTCTCCAAGAGCGCAGAGGAGACTCAGTGTCACGCACCCATGCTATTTAGTGCTCAACATGCTCCCACTGAAAATTACAACCTTTGCTTTCCGTGAAATGATTTGAAGTTTCCAATGGCTTTTCCAAGGGCACAATATTGATATTTACCTCAAGTTTCACCATGGGAGTGCTTACAAATGTTAGCTAAATTAGCTCTCTGGCAAATGAAGCTGACAGTCAGAACTGATCATCCAGAGCACTTCCTATAGGTAGCAATGACAGTTTTGATCTCCAGTGCAGTATTTTTATGTTTAGCATGACAACTTATCTTCAAGAAATGCCAAAACATCAATAAATAATCAAATAGAAGACAAGAACTTTTCAAAAAGAGTTTGAAAGCATTTCCAATATTAATGTGGGGTGAGGGTGAAACAGAAACATGTACACATAAAATTATTTTGATTATAGCTCACAAAATAAAGATAATAATAAGAATACATGAGTATTATAGCATGAACAGAAAAATAGAATTTGAAACTATATTTCATTTTTCTGATATGTGCTTTTCTTTGCTATTTGTCTGTCATTAAAATTCTGTTCATTTAGATTCTTAAATCATTTTTAACACATTTTTAAATCATGTGTTTTGTGTTCTGATTACTGAATCTGTTCCCTATCTTTCCAACTAGAGTACAAAAAAGGAATTATGGCTTATTTACTATAATACCTAGCATAAGGACTAGAACATAAAAGATGGGTAATTTTTTATAAATTAGTTATCTATAGGTGTAACTTAATTATTATCATCATCAACATTTTTATACATTTTTATTATTATTTCCGCTCATACAAACTTAATAGGTACACCAGTTCCCTCCCTCCCTCCTCCTCCCCCGAACCTCCTGCTCCCCTTCCCCTCACCCCTCCCTCCCCATCCCCCAGTGTCTCCCGCCCCAATTCCCAGAGAGTCCTTTTTTGTGCATGCCTGACTCTCCTCTGGGCCCTCCTCTCCGATGACGTACAAGGACCCAGTGGCATTTCCCTGAACGCTTTCCCGTGTTCCCCTTAAGCATAGGAACACTACTGTGGCTGTCAATCCCTTGCCTCCAAGGATCTTGGTGCCTTTAGCAGATGCTAGACTTTGTGAGGCCAATAGCATCATCACCATTTTTATTAGTACTTGTGAATCTGACAATTGTGTTGGATGTGCAACTACCATCATAGAGTTGTATGACATTCTGATTTCTCAGAAAAACAAAAAACCGCAGGTATCCTTTGTGTCTGTTTGATCTCCAATCTAAAGACACTGACGATGTCCTTTTTGCTGCTGGATTTTAACGTCTCTAGCACAATATAAGTGGATTATAAAGCAAATGTCTGGAGCCAATGGTATAATACAGAGGGCAAGGTGCCTGTTCACAAACCTGGAGACCTTAGTTTGACTCCACAAGGTGGAAGGGGAGATGATAGTGCCCGAAGTTGTCCTCTGACCTCCATGACTGTGCCATGGCATATATGTGCATGCCTTCTCTCTCTCTCTCTCTCTCTCTCTCCATTTCTCTGATAAATAAAATTTAAAATCACATGTCTCTGTATGTGGTAGTTAGGTGTCAACCTGACAGTTACAGGCTGTTTGAACAAACCTGTAAGTGATTGTTTAATTGCTATGGAAAACCCAGCTCACAGTGGGTGGTGCAGCGCGAGGGGGAGGGACAAGCTCTTTCCTTGCTCTGCATAAGCTAGTTGTGTGAGTCAGCTACTGGTGTGGTGCTGCCTTCGCTGCTGCCGCTCTTGGCTGTGTTCAGAGCTCAGCCTTTTTGGCCTCTCTGCTGTTCACACTGACATCAGAGCCTCATCTTACGGGTCTTGCTGCTGTTCCTGGTTGATGTCAAGCCCAGGATTTTAGGGTTACTGCTGTCTCTTGCTGACGTCAGAGCCAGCGTCTTAAACTTGGCATCTACTCATTGCCAACATCAGAGCCCAGCCTCTTTAAGCCCTCCAGCGAGATTCAGGTTTGACACTTTCCCATGATCTTTCAGTCCGAGGAGACATTCAGCTCAAGAACTAACCAGCGACAGGCAGCTACTGTTGGAGACCCATTTAGAATATTGTGTTCTCAGAAGCTGATTAGAGCTCCAGGCTTCTTCACTTGATACTGGCTTTATTTATGTGTTAATTTGCTAAATTTATATATATACATATGTATGGTCTAGGTGGACATGAGTTTTCATCTCTGGGTTAATGTGTTAAGTGTGTTACTGGGTTGAGGGGTTAGGCCATGCTTAAATTTATAATATTAATTACTAGCTTTTGCAACTGACTCTACTAATTTATGTGTCTATCAGTGAGTGGAGATGTGGATTTTGGTGGCATTTGGTCAACAGAGTGCAGTAATGCTTCATTTCACTTTTGCTCTCAGATTTCTGCCCCAACTCTAGTTAAGTGAGGGTAGCAAGATTCTCTCCCTGTCTTCTTCATAAGGCTTTCCAAATTTTGATCTACAGTAGAAAGCTTTTGGGCAAAAACTAGATCTTTTGTATTTACAACTCTGTTCTCAATAATCTCTGTTTTCTTTTTCATGGTGTACCATCTAATAGTGTTGTTCTGCATATGGGGAATGATCCTAATATAGAAGACAGTAGGATGCTCTATGAACTGCAGCTAGAGCCATCCCTGCAAACTAGTAAGTCTGTGCCTCTCTCTGGACCCCATGCCTTTGGACTAAACTTGTGGTTTACCAATAAAATCAGGTGAGATTTCCCTTCCCTCCTAATTCTGTCTCCAAGAGCTTGCATTGAGTAGCCTCTGTGTTCTCGCTCTAGTTTTCTGCTTTCTGGAAATGAGAACTTGGTGCCTGCGTGTCTGGAAATAATTCATCATTAGACTAATGATTTGAGACTAGAGAATTCAAGGCAATACTTCCTATCTACTGTTGACAGCACTCAGGGAATTTGTTTAAGGGAACAAAAAGGGGTCTTCAGCAAGGACTGTCAGCATCCCTTACCCTTTGCCTTGGTGGTGCTACAGTCTTCCTCACAGTATCACCCATCTGGTGACATATATTAACAGGCCCATGATCAGAGACCCTTGACTTTGTGGAAGACCATAGCCTAAAATCCTATTCTCCATTCTCACTGCTGGGTGCATCTGGGTCCTTGATATCATTCTCTGCAGCCACCTTTGGGTTCTGGGTCTGCACTCTCCTTGGTGAGCCTCTCCCTTTGTGACTAAGCTTGGGAAGGATTTGGTTGGTTTGAGACCCATTTAGAATACTGTGTTCTCAGAAGCTGATTAGAGTTCGAGGCTTCTTCGCTTGATAGGCACCTCCTAGACTCGCTGGAACTTTTCTTGGTGAATTTAAAATTGTTTGCTATTTGTTTTGTTAGTTGATAGTAGCATGTTATTTTTAGGCCTCTCTGTTCTATCATCTTCCTCCCATGGGGACTTCCGGTTGCTTGGCTACTGTTCTTCACAATTCTTTCTGCACTTGTCTCTGCCACCATTTTATATAACACGGCTTTCCTGACATCACATTCCCTGCCCCACAATCAGGAGTTCTCTTGGGAGTCTGGGATACGCCTAAGCAATGACCTGAAACTGAAAAGAAAAAAGTCCAACTGGACACTGTCTGTAAAGCCTGACTGTGTACATGAACTTTGGAGATAACATGATGGCAGCTTCTTGGCCAAACTTTAGCTCACGGCCTCCAGGACATCAGGAGAAAAGAAACTCTTAAGTATCTTCTTCATAAAGTTGCAGTGGAAATCTATGCCTTCAGACCCAGTAGGTGACAACTTGCCCCACATGCCACAAATACACTGTGGACAGAAGCATGAAGGGGGCAGAGATGATAGTCAGAGCTCACATTAATAAACTAATGAGTTTGCGTTGCTGAATTTATAGCCCATTCATGCTAAAGATTTAGAATAAAAGCTCTGAACTCTACTTGTGTCTGTCCATTACGTGCATCTGATGTTTTCCTACTGCCTAATGATATTGCCAAATTAATTCATGAAATTCCTTATAGGATTCTGTTCTAATTGATAAAGAGGAAAACGAGGACTTGAATAGATTAAGTATTCATAAAACTTTCAGAAACATGGAAGCTAATCCATGTTTTTTCACATTCTTATGATCTGGGGAAATCTTTGAGAATTTAGAGCACTTTAACATTGTTAGTTAAATAAAAACAGCTGTTTCCTGTGTTATCACCATTTAATATAAAAATGCTTTTTATTATGTCTACATTTACTGATGAAGTAAAATTTAATGCCTACCACACGCTTAAGATGACAAAAATTGTAAATGTAATTTCAATGAAATTGAGTCATCTTGAAAATTTTCATTTTTTCAACAATTTTATCTTATAATATTTTACCTAAAATAATTACCAAAATTATTTTTGGTTACTTATAATGTTACAATTGTGTGAAGTTAAATGATGTAAAAGACATCAAATATATAGATTATTTTTAATCAAAAATTTCTACAGCATCTATAATTATAAGGATGATTCATGATTAATATAATAAAGAGAAGCAAAGACAATGAATCTTTTGGCAAATATGTTCTTTTGTTACCTTACTGAAGGGTTGTACCATGAAGAATCATATCGCCAAGAATTGTGAGATGAAATAATTATAAAATTGGCTTGTTTGCTGTAAGATGTTATATGTGACAGATAATTCTAATTACCTGTATTCTAGGTTTTCTATAAAAGAAAAATGAAATGGTAAATAATATATGCAATCTCCCACATATGTAAATGACGCCACTAGAATTAAACATTAGGAAAATGACTACCTGAAAAATATGCAAAGAATATGGATGCATTCTTGTATAAGATAAAGAGGAGAAGTTGTTTTGTATAAAATGATTAGTTGTTACAAAAAGAGGAAAAGCAAAGGGCATAAAATCCAAACAGATAAAGAAAGTTGTAGATGATTAAAAAAGAGAGATTTGGCTTGGCATCATTAAACATAATTAAACATGAGTAAAGTAACCTATATAGCTTCAAGTGAATTTTCATATTAATAGTACAAACATGAAAACCAAAATATAGGATTTTCTGTTTGCTAAAATAACAGACTCTTCATTCTATTGGCTGCTGAAATAAGACATCTTCACCTTTTGAAATCAACTAAGAAAATCAAGATACTATGTCTTATCAAATTAACTCTCATCCTTTAATTAGACACTGTTGTGCTCTTAATTTACTTAAAAAATGGCATGTTCTCATTGTTGAAAGACTTAAAAGTCTTTTATTTGCTTTGCCTTGTTTTAAAATAAAATTTTGAAATAAATTTTATATTTTAAAAATGTCCTTACAATTTTGATAAAAATTTATTGTTTTAGAGTTGTTGATATGTTATTTTCCACCCAAAAATCACTACTAAATATGAAATCTTGATCTCATACTGAATTTTGAATGTTCCAGATTTCGAAGGAAAGTTTCAAAGGATTTGTTCAGTCAGTTTGGAAAAAGATTTAAGAAATTAATTAGGTTATATCTAACTATGTAAAAGAATTGTCAGGTAACAAGAGAGCTCAAAACTTCCCAGGTAATATTCCTAGGGGAATATACTAATATACATAGCTCAGAAACAATATGAAATTCCTAGAAATTTGTTAATTTTCTCACTGCTTCTGATATATCTCACATGAAATAATCTATCAAAATAATTCAGTTATTCTTAAAAAATAGTTCACAGAGCCAATATATTACTTAGTTAATTGTATTGTTGTAGATAAACTCACATCAAATTTTGGCAAAGTCACTTTAATTCCTTGTGGATCTATCAGTTGATTTATTTGGATGGTTTTCTTAAAACCCTTATAATCATCATCAAGCCAGAATGTTTATCTTTAGCACAAAGAAACCACAAGAAAGGTACTCTGGATCAAGGTTCTGATAACAACATCATTTAAGCCAATTCGAAGTTCCTACACTATTTTGAGTCAAAATTACCAAGATGTTCACTAATGGACTAACTCAGAATCAGGCAGATCCGTACTTAATCTGTGTCTTGCTGTGCTTCAGCAGCATGTCACAGATTAGGTAATTTAAGAAAAAGAGAAAAAAAGAAAAAAAGAAAAAAAGACTTTTCCTCCCCATAATTTTGGAGACTAGGAAACATAAGTGTTAAGGATTTACCATTCATTCTAGCCAGTGTCTTATTGCTGTGATAAAATATTTGATCTAAACAGCGTAAACAAGGATTGATTCTGACTCATTGTTTCAGAGGTTCTTAGTCCCTGACTTCACTGATTGTGGCCATGTGGCAAGAGAGCGCAGGAGTGTGCAGAGTGTGTGATGTGGAAGAGGTCACTTCCCCCATTACAGAGAAAAAGGACAGAGAGGGAGAAAAGAAGGAAGGGAGGGGATGAAGTGAAGGGAAAGACAGAGAGGGGGGGGGGGATGAGCTCTTAGGTGCATGCCTCCTTCTTCTTCAATGCTAGTATCCACATCTCAAAGCTTCCATGCATCTCCAATGCACTACCAGCTGGGATCCAAATTAATAGATGACAAGAATCTTTGAGGTGAGGATGATTCATATATAAGCTACAACAGGACTTTTATGATATAGAGTAACCTTGAAGAGATGATAATGGGGAAGTAGAAGCATGAATCTTCCTTTTAAAAATTGTCTATTTTTTATTTTATATTCTTTCAGGACTATATATATATATATATATCTCACTTCCATCCCTTATTATTCAATTCAAATCTCCTATTTTTCCCATTTCAAACTTTTTTTCTTCCTCACATGTCTCCCTCTGCTCCCAGGTCATTCCGTAGGTATGTGACTTACCCAGGTCCACCTGGCTTGCTGTTGTTGACATGCATCTAGATAATCTCTGGAGCGAGGACAGTATGCCAACAGAGGGGGAGTTGCTCCCCTTCTCTTCCACCCAGTCTTAACCCTTGTTAGTCTCTGGGAAAGATGTGGTACCTCTTGAGGTCTTCTTCCTTTTGTGTTATAAAAACAGATAGACTGAAGTTTGTCGGCCAAAGGGAGCAGATCCAGTGACAGTGAGCTGTGTTTCAAAGGTCTGGTCATGTGGGAAGATGCCGTCTGGCAGTGTCTCTCGTCACCTTCAGCTCTCACATTCTCACTGCAGCTCTGCTGTGATGCTCTCTGAGCTCTATGGTTAGGGGAGGGGATTAGATGTCCTGTTAAGGCAAAGACATCCATAATTCCTTATTTTCTGTCTTTGGTGACAGAAGGACCTCAAGAAGCACAGCACCTCAATCAGAGACTAATGAAGATACTGGTTTATGAAACAAGGACATTCAGATTGTTCTTATTTTCATTACTTCATCCTTGCTCTAACCTACATTCTTTACTTTTGTAGAGCTCCTATCTCACAATGTACAGCCCAGATTTTTTTTCCCATAGAAGTCAATCAAGGTCTTTGGAAAACTTCTTGGGAAGTTTCAAATGGAGTAATTAATTGAGGTCTCAAAAAATAAGGTGGGAATCTCACCAGACAGGGAGGGCATAAAGTCTGGCAGATAAAAGGTAACCATCCTGCAAATGGGAGACTGATCCCTCTCACTGCAGTCTCCTACTCTTATTCTATCTATCTTTTAATCTACTCTTATAATAAGACTCTATTTTAACAGCCTTTATCTCTGGCAAGGGGGTGACATCCAATACCCATCAGGATGGAGCCAAGGGTGGTGCAGGAGCAGCAAAACTGAGGAAAAAATCAATCAACAAACCATAATTCAGAAAATCAGAAACTACATCAACCACCTGGAACCAGGCCAGTCTAATCTCTCCCCATCCTTAAACTCAGGGAAATTTGCAGAAGAAGAGGCAGTAAGAATGTAAGAGCCTAAAGATGGGGAGGAGCAACGATATGCAAGATACTCCATACAAGTTAGGGCCAAAGTAATCAAAATAGGACTTTGCATGACCAACATATCATTGAACCCCTAAAGTCTAGTATGAATCACTGGCACTAGGATCCTTAGAGGCAAGGGATTAACAGCCACAATAGTGTTCCTATACTAAAGGGGAACACAAAAAAAGAGCTCTAGGCAGTACTACTGAGTCCTTACACCTCATCAAAGAGGAGGACCCAGAGGGAAGTTTGATAGACACACTAAAGAATGCTCCAGGAATCCATTTGTGTTAATTCTATTTAAAAAAATGTTTTCCCCAATTGTAGAACTTTAGCTTGACATGTTTTGTGTTAATCCACTCCAAGCATTTTAAATGCATTTTTCCATTATCTCTAGTTGTCATAGTTTTCATGTGAGCAGTATGCCATCACTCTTACCTCTCGAACTTGGGGGGGGGGCATTGGGAGAAGGGGAGGGAGGGGGAAAGGAAGGAGAAAGAGGATGAGGGAGTGGGGGGTAGGAAGGGGAGGAGGGAGGAAGGGGAATGCACTACTTATCAACTTTGTATGAGTGGAAAAAATAAAAAACGAAACAAAACTAAAAAAACAAGCAAAAAATAAAGTGGGGGGGAATGATAGAGGAAATTACTTAAGGGCTGGAGAGATGGTTCAGGGGTTAAGCCTTTGCCTTTCAAGCAGAAGGATTTGAGTTTGGATCCCAGATTCCATGTACAAATGTCAGGAGGAAATGACAGTGGAGAAGACAGAGTCTGGGGAAATCCAGAGCAAAGCCAAGAGGAAGCAGAGCAATCCAGGATGATACCAGAGACACCCTTGGACTTCCATGGGCACACGCAATGCGTGCACACGCACACACACACACACACACACACACACACACGCACGCACACACACATGCATGCACAAAACCCTCTTTGAAATTTCTTCTAACCACTTAAAGCGGTTACGTCACCCTGTTTTAGGAAGTCTCATAGCCAGAAAAGAGTCAAGCAGTTGCAGCAGGATGACAAATTACACAGAACGACATCTTCAGAGACTATCATGCTTTTACTTCATCTCTTCTACAAATTCTTTATTTTTCAGTGGAGCCCTTTCCTTTCTTGCATGAGCTTGGGTACAGTCCCCAGTATGTAGCACTTTCCAAATGTACCTGCCTTGAGAAATGGAACTTGTCTAGTCCTATTTCTCTTTCTCTAGTTAATTTAGGGAATCCTGATCAAAGTGAGTAAGTTGGTAGAGGAAGGGCTTTTTGTTTTTCTTTAAGCAACATTTCCTCTATTCAAATAATATAAATTCGCCAAATAGTATTTGTTTCGAGAGAGGTCTGGCTGACCGTGAGCTCACCATTCTCCTGCCTGGACCTCCTGAGTGCTTGGAGCACAGGCCTGCAACAGGACTGCATTAGGAACGTTGCAGGTTGTGTCCTTCCCCTATCTCTCCTACATGCTGCGAGCCCACAGTGCTTTCATTGTGCTTCTCTTAAGTAGTTAGCAATGAAGCAATGAGGAAAATAGGTCCATGTTTCTCCGCTGTTCTTGTTAGAATTTGCTCTAGATTACATACACTTCTCTCACTTCAGAGCACAAATCTGCTAGCGGAGATTTTTTTCCCCTCCATCTCAATTTTTTTCTATTTATTTTATTCCATTTAAAAAATGTTTTCCCCAATTGTAGAACTTTAGCTTGACATGTTTTGTGTTAATCCACTCCAAGCATTTTAAATGCATTTCTCCATCATCTCTAGTTGTCATAGTTTTCATGTGAGCACTATGCCATCACTCTTACCTCTTGAACTTGTGATGATATGATTTTCTCCTTGATTGTTCAAAGTAGTTCACACTTTATCACATTTTTTTCAATTAAATTATACCATGTCTTGATGCTGCATTCTTTATGTTTTATTCCTCATTGTGTTCACAAAACCTCTTGGTCAGCTGAGCCTGACTTTTGTTTTGAATAACCTTTGTCAGTAATATCCAGTTTGTGAGTTACTACTTATCCTAACTAACGTACTCTTTATTTCACATATTGTGTTATCAACCACAGAAGTTTAGTTTGGCTCTTTGATCATTTATTTCTATTTTAATCGTATTTACCCATTCCATTATTCAACACTGTGAACACAGCTGTGACAGTTGTTTTAACATCTGTACCCACTGAGTTTATCATCCCTGTCATTCCTTTGTCAGCTTATGCTGATCAATTTTTCTGCTGCCTAATATGTTTCTGCTTGTTGGAGCATCTGGTAATCTGCTATTGGAAGTCAGCCATTGTCGATTGTATAGTCTTGGGTTCTGAATTTTGTTTTATAACTTTAAATGATGCTGTACTTTTTCCTGGCATGCAGTTAAAATAATGACATCAGATTGATCACTTGCCACCTTGCCTTTAAAGTCGTTTAAAGACTTTATGTTATAGACATCACTGTTAATATCATATATACTGAGAACTTGCATGAAGCTCTGTGTAGGAAAAATCATTGTAGTCTGTGTGCAGTACATGTATCCAGTCCACGAGAGCGTGAGACTTCCTGATCTCACTGTGCTCTGTGGGTCTTCCCACTGTTTTGCAGAGTTATTTCAAACCCAACATCTTGAAGGGAATTGCCATCTTTGCGTGGTTCCTCCCTTTTAATAATCACCTTTCACCTTTGCTCTCTAGCTCCTTGGAAATTACTGATTGACCACTTTAATGGTATTCCTTCTCAAAGCAGTCTAGACAATAAGCTGGAGTGGGTTTTGGTTAGCAACATTTGTTTACCTTCATTAGGAATCACAATTCAGTACTGCCTATTGTACAATGTCTGATAAATGTTGTATTATGTATTTCTCCCAAGTTTTCTAGTTGTTTAACATGGGGTGGTAAGTCTGGACCTGGTTAGTTATTCATGTTACAGATAGGTTTCAATAATGATGAATATTTGAAATTAATTGAAGACATAAGAGGATCATGGTAATATAATGAAAAATTATGTATATATCTTGGAGCAATAGCAAAAAAAAATTTCAGCAGGATCGGGATTCAAGGATATCCTACCATAGAAAAACTTTGAGCCATAGATTATACAGATTAATATAAACTTTTTTTTATTTTAGGCTCAGTGAAAATGAAAGACAAAGTAAAGAAGGGGAAATCTAGTTCAATAATTATTTGCATAAAATGATCTTAGAATTTTTGTAATTATGTAAAATAATTGTCTGTTGCAGTAGAACAGAGATTATATTTACACGGCTTTCGTAGACACTTTTGTCTAGACCAAATGAGTTATGTTTACAATGAGTTATGTATACAATGTATACAATGGTATACTATTCTGATTATCACTCACTTTATACAGACTCTGTCACTTAAGTGAGATATATAGCAAAAACAAAACAGCCATGATGGTTGTCTGTGCATTAGAAGCAGAACTCCATATCCAATGCTCCAAGTAGTGACCAGAGATGAAGATTCAACAGCATCTTTCCACTTGTACCCATTTTCCTCATTATCCTGTCACCTCCTATGAGAAGCAGGTTCCAGTATTTGCCCTGGAACTTAACATGTTCACATTCTTTTACCTCTTATATATCATCCTTTCTATCTTTTTCTCTTCCTCTTCCTCTGCCTCTCTTTCCAGCCTTTCTTCCTGACTGTTCGTTCTTGCCTCATGTGACCCAGGGATGAAGGACTATGCTCCCAGCTCAGGGTACCCTTCCTGCTCAAGACCTGTAAGTAATAAAACTTCGAACTTACTGCCTGTTCTAACAGTGTGTTGAATTCACACCTTCTCTCTGAGAACTCAGGAACTACCAGGATACATCAGACAGACCAAGTGATATCCAGGCAGGCTGATACTCTTCAGTCAGGAATCACAACCTTTCCCTTGTGAGGGACACTTGGTCACAGGTTATACAACTAGGTGTTAGGCTATGTGTTGATAAAGGAAGCAAATACACTGGTCTACTCTACCTCTGGTTCCTTCATTCCTGGGATCTCACCTATTATAGCAGAGGGTCTCATGACAGGTATTGACATATTGAAGGAAATTCAAGATCTATAATAATTGATTGCTGTAGAATTTTTCTACATCTGGTTTTTTCCATCTGGTTCTGAAAGCATAGATCTGTCATCTCCCACGTGATCTATGTTCCATCTCTCCCACCATAACGGTCCTTTCCCATCCTATACTTTTGACTTCCCTTCACCCCCCAGACTTGTTAGAGAACTTTAATAATTTGTTTGATCATAAAACAGATTTGTGCAGAAGTTACTGATAAGAAAAAAGATGGAAGAGAAAGTGAGACATTAGTGTATAACTAGAAATCTTGTGTGGGACAAGAGTGTCCTGTGCAAGGCTACATTCACCCATCAATCCGCACATTCAGTGTAATACATCAAAACCTCTACTATCATCTTTTTAAGAAATTATGTGTACATATACAAATATGTATATGCATGTGTGTACATATATGCATACATACATGATGGAAAAATGAGATTCTTAGTACATGCTCTAAACAGAAATCAATTAAATTGGATCATGGATCTTAATGTAAAAATAATTTATAAGTGACATTTATAAAAAATGAAATAAAACTTAGTACCCTTGAATCAGGCAACAATATGAAGGCATAAACAACATCCACAAAAGAAAGCAATAGTTGGATTAGAATTCTTCAAAATTGACATAATTGACGTAATAGAAAAACAAATCCTGAGGCCTGAGAAAATATTTCCAATTGTATCTCTCATAAAAGAAGTTGGAGTAGGAATATATAATAAACATTGAAGTTCAATAAAAAGATGAACTTAACTAAAATATAGGCAAAAACATGGAAGTAGGGTGAGTGAAAATGGTTTTTAAGTGAGCGAAAGAGGAAGCTGAGATAGGTACTTCGGGGTGAAAATTACTTCAGCTCATTTTATACATGAATTAAACTGCCCAAGAATTAAAAAAAGAAATAAAAACTTCAAAAAATCACAAAATAGGTGAAATACTTAAATAGACAAATCATACCATAGGTCTGAATGTGCAAGAAGCAAAAGGACAGGAACATTCCCATAACTAGAAGAATTCCAGGTAAAGACGAGAAGCACTGCACTGGATGTGGACAAGTAATATGCACAGAAATATAAAATCAATCAATCACACTGAAGCATAATTCATTTCTTAAAATTTAAAAATAAAAATACAATACATCCTGTAATTGTAGTCAATGAAAAAATAATATACACAAAGATTTGTATTCAAACTTTTTTAAACAGCATTATTCTTAATGCCCCCAAATTGAAAACAATTTATCTTCTGATGAAGAATAAAGAATGGATGGCATATTAGCACAATGGAATAATACTTAAATATAAAACAAAGACCTTCTAATGTAGACTCCTACATGGGTAAATGTCAAAAACACACTTTGTAAAGAAAAGCCAGACTCAAAAGACCGATACTGTGTGGTTCTATCTATTTAGAAGTTTCAGGAAAAAAAATTGTCTATAAACAGGAAGCATATCACTGGTTGTTGAACATGAAGGTAGAAAAGGAAGACAACACAAGACAGTAGCAGAAACAGTCTAAATTGAATTCTAATGATGTTTTTATATTCCCTTAAGTTTCCTGATAGTCCTTGAATTAATTGTACATATGCTGCAGCTTTGCCTTATGTTTTATACCTTAGGCCTCCATAAAGCCCTTAAAAATGAAAATGAGCAGAAGGAGTCATTCAGCCAACATAAGAAGACACGAATGTGGCTGGTTCCTGGCTAATACCATAAGCCTGCAAGCTTCTTATCCTGAACCAGTCCATGCCTCTGGCCACCATATCATGCATTCGTGTGTACATGTGTCTACATATGCATATTTTTGTGAATCTATGCATGTCTCATATATAAACATGAATTTGTGTGCATGTGCATATATTTGTGTGCATGAGTGTGTTTTGCACGTGAGTATAAGCACATGTGTGTATATGCATACACATGTGCATGCATATTTACATATGTGTGCCTGCATGCATATATACACCTACTGAATATTCATGTCAGGAAGCATGTCTCCTTGGCTTAACTAAATATCATCTGTCATGGTTAACTTGCGATTGAAGGTTTGACCTCTAGGCACATTTGTAGAGAATTAGTGGTTGAGTTAAACCCAGAGCAAACCTGTAAGGAGATTGTTTACTTGATGGAGGAGGCCCTATTCAGGGTGAACGGGACTAGTCCCTGGATAGGTGAATAAAATAGAGTGCAGGTTGAAGAAATTGGCTTTCTCTTATACACTTGGTCAGACATGCTGGTCTGGCAAATGAGAATTTTCCCTTTCTCAGCTACTTTGTGGATATGGTATGCTCTTGCAGTTGGTGTGGGATCTCCTGCCAAGCTGGAGCAGCAACTGCAACCAGACTATTGTGAGAAAGAATATATCTCTTGTTCCCTTAAGCCCTTTGAAGGCAATTTTATCAGCTACCAAGCAGAGTAACTGCATAATCATCCATACGTGAGAAGGACTGAAACTCTTTTCTGTAGTCAAATGTTCTGGGGGTGTAGTTTAGGTCACAAAATTCTGTACATCAGTTCATAATTTCTCATGAGAGTCATGTTTGAGGGTAGTGTGTGTGTGTGTGTGTGTGTGTGTGTGTGTGTGTGTGTTAGTCCCTAATGAATCATTAGGATACTTCTAAGAGGTTGATGCCATTATTTCCATTTTATATGAAGGGATCAACTCTTAACAATGTTAACTCTTCCTGAAGGTTAGGTGAATGACATATCCTTGGCTGATTGTGACTTAAATTGGCCAGACCAGGCAATCTTTCATCCATCCTTTTCCTTTCTTTTCCTAAGAACGTGAGTCTTGTATCAGTTCTATTTCAGTGTCAGATTTCTCTAATTTTTGTACATAAAACATTTTCTGAACCCCTCCTGAAGAAATGACTGTCAGGAAGACTGAATAAATGAACTTTCTCAAAATCCAGGGCTTTTTTCTCCCTTAGTTTGTGCATTTCTGCCACAGTAGTCCTAGGCCTTTCTTCAAGCGCTCTAATGTCTAATTTTCAACAGTTTTCCTCCAAATAGAAATCACTCTTAGTATGGTAAGCATTTGGAGTTTTATTATTGATTTATGCCTTGGGTGAAGAGGTTAATTAAATGTGAATTTTAAGCCGACAACATGATTAGAAGAGGGAAGCAACCGGAATTCATGAATACTTTCAAAGCTTTTAAAACTGTTTGAAATGAGAATGAATGAGGGTGGGGGAGGGGCAAAGCAGGCACATAGACCAGTCCTGCTATTTGTGACTACATTAATGAAATTCTGGAGAACTGCAAAATCCTTCCAAGGCATTCATGTCCAGCTGGGTTTTATTTTGCATTTATATTGACATTAGCACGGAATATAATACATTCTTAATAAACCACTCTTCCATATTCTCTTTGTTTCTCCTATTTCAAATTGTATTATATAGCCCTGAGCTTATCCACATCCACAGACAAGATGAGAAGATGGGAGATTCTTATCTTACCAACACTTAAAGGAGTGACAAGATGACTTACTAAAAAAATCAAGAAGGTAATATAGACTCAGTCCTTGAATTCTTATTTTTTGGCACATCTTTTGAAGGTCATATCTGAAAACCTAAATTAATGGCGGATTTTATCTTAAGGAGTTGCTGAAAAGTTATTATAAACAAGCAATATATTACATTATGATACTATTGCAAATTGTATCTCAACCACTATGAAACCCATATTAATTGTTTTTTAACTTTTAGCAGGTATAGCCTTGTACACCAAAGGATGAGATAAATAGATTGGTAACTATAATGTCATACAGAAAGAAGGAAATATTACAAATGAGCAGGGTGCTTCAGAGTCAATTTCACAATACTAAGGAAAGCTATTGCCATTGTGGGTACAGCCACACAGATAGCTGTTGTGCAAAAACAGAGGAAGAAATGTGGTCATAGGTACCAAGTCAGAATCAAGGGCTCAGCAAACAGGAAGTTTTAAATAGTCTGGAAACAGATATTTCAGAGGAACAGGATTAAGTCCCCCCCCCAAATGCTAGACTGGTTTACTGTAGTTCACCAAATTATAATTCACCAAAATATAGAGAAAGTGTCCTTTTTTATAGGTACATGGCATGGCTGAGAGCAAGAGGTGTCTCTGAGGCTGAGGGCAATGGGTGAAGCTGAGTTTTGTCCTAACAGCTGCAGGTGAAGAGCTATAGCACAGCATCCAGGTTAGGGTTGATAGGATGTCATGGGAATTAGTCTTCCCTTTGGAGACACTCACTTAAGGAGCCTAGTACTTCCCCATCCTCATGACGATAAAAGGTCTTACTCCTGCAGCAGTTTAAGTATGAAATGCTCCCACAGGCTCCTCTACTGAAGCTCGGTTATCTGCTGATGGACTGTGAGGAGGTAGTGGGATACCTAGTAGTGTGAGCAGATGAGTGGATGTCTCCTTCGATGGATATGCAACAGAGTGGCATTGACAAAGGTGATGAAAAGTAGAAGAAGGTAGGAGATGAGGCCTAGCTACAGGAAGCTGGTGGTGACTGGGCTGTGTCATTCATTGGGGAAGCATCCTTCCTTGACTTCTTTTCTTTCTTCTTTTTGCTTCCTGCCTACCTAAAAGTGGATGCCCTACTCCATCATGGACTGCCTCATCTGTGATGCCCCACATGACGGCTGGCTCGAGAAAATGGAGCGATGGATCATGTTCCCAAATAACCTTTCCTCACCTTTAAAGGTGTTTCTTGTCTTGTTTTTCACAGCAACAAAAAATCTAAGACAGCTACCTAGACATGTTTCTCTTTCCACTTCAGAAGTTCCATTCTGTCCAAAGGTAAATCACAGATGTGCATTTAGCATAGTTACTCACTGTCTCTACCCTGCACTTCCTCTCTGCCTCTCAGCACCATACATAAGCAGGTGTGGTAGAGACACTGCTGTAAGAGCGGGTCACTGATGGCACTTTCGATCAGATACTTTGGTTTTAGAATGCATCCTTGTGCATTGCCAGGTGTATCTATTAACAATAGCTTTCATCCATTAGATCTGAAAAGACTCCCCAATGACATTAATAAAGAGTCTTCTTAAACTAAACCTGCAGAACAGGCCTGTAATACCAGCTACTCTAGAAGCTGAAACAGGAGAATTGCATGTGTAAGGCCAGCTGGGACTACAGAGCGCATTCAAGAAAAACTAAGAAGCCTAGTGGGAACCAATCACCAGGTAAAAAAAAGGACTCAGGATATACCTTGGTTGATAGAATACTTGTTCACTAGTTAGTTACACAGATCATAGATTCTCTCCCCAGTACCATGCGCACACACAGGTATTTTTGTACATGACCAAATGCTCCTCAGTAGAGCAAGACGATCATTTACTAAGAATATTGATGAAATTGCTACTTTGATAAGTTGAAGTTGGAGACCAAACTTAATATAGCTAAACTCTGTCTATTTACTCATGAAGCAATGACTATATAAAGAGTAAAGAAGAGCTAACACATAGACCAAAATGGACTATGAGAAGAGGTTATTCTGAGACCCATTCACCTGCACCCCATCCTTGAATATCCATTTCTGCCACTCTAGTGTGTGTCCTTGCTGGATGTCCTTAGCTGAAAGTTACTTCAGAACATAATAGTTTAGGAAATATACATCAAGCAGAAATTGTGTGGCTTTTCCAACCTTTTCCTTCTGAATTGAATGCATAAATTGCAAGTTTTTTTCATTTGTAACACCCATCAAAATTGTGGTTCTTCAAACGTAAATACCAGTATAAATATAGAGAGAGAATTTCAGCAGTATATTGTGCATTTTTGTATTTTTCCCTTCTAAGAATAGTATCTGTCTTGTAAAACATAATCAATAAAAATAATTAAACTATGGAGTAAATAAAATCAAGTTTAATTTCTTTTTATTCCTTGAGGTCATATCCTTTCTTTTCAGCTTTAAGTCTTATTCAAAAAAACAACCAAGCAGCAAACAATGAAAATATGCAACTTCATCCATTTCCTCTATGTCATTTTCAGCCTGCCTCTCTGGGCAAACTCATGCCCTAGAACACTGAACCCTTCACAGACTTGCACGTCTACCATCTATCATCTATCAAACAATCGCAGAATCTCTCTTGGGCGTCCTTCAAAACGATGCCCCCTCACCAACTTCAGGAAAAAAAGAGACAGTTGCAAGAGAATTTATTAATATTCTTGCTTCCTTGACCTTACGTTAAAGAGACTGTTTGCAAATTTAAGGACGTTAAGGCCATAGAAGAGGTACAAAGATGGATAAGTATCATGTTGGGGGAAGGGCCACAGTGAAAGAGCTTTGAGTGAGTATGTGAATGTTTGAAGAAGGAGCGTGTGAATCTGTGGAGGAATTAAAGTAGGCAGCAGAAGTAATGCAGTGTCAAAGGATGGCCCTGAGGGACACATTCTACATTAGTGGGTGAGGGGAGAATCTAGTGTTCAGATCATCAAGACACAAAGGGAGGCAGTAGGCTGCCAATGCCTTTGGACAACCTCCTGCACTGGATCGATGGTTGTGGAAGATGATACTTTCTTTATGTGACTCTGTGGACACCAGGAGATAGAAAGAATTTCACCCGATCAAGGAGCCAATGGTTCAAAACCTTGTCTCCAGCATCATAGCCTTTTTACTTCAGTAAATGATTCTGGATCCTTCACCAAAGTCGAGAGAGCAATTCCGTTGCCTTATTCTTGTGTGCGTGCTGATGAATTGCATTTACAAGAGGCAAGCAGTAAAAATCAGGGTGGATTTTTTTTTTTTACCTGGAGCAAGATAATGTACATGCCTTTTACTGTCTTTCTTGCTCCTCCTCAGTAAAGCCCATGAAAGTGGTAGGTCCTCCTCTCCACCGACTAACTACCTGAAGAGGTAACTTGAGAGCCCTGGAAACTTACTTGGCACTTAAAGGTCCTAAGGCCACAAGAAGCTGTGGAGGTGAGGGATTCCTGCAAAGGAGCAAGAGGGGAGAAAGGAAGCATGCTGCTGAGATCTTAACAGTGAAAGAAGAATGGTTACAGAAGACAAAAGAATTAAGTTCATACTTGACTTAGTTCCTGCTTGAGCTAATGTTCAGAGAGATGGGAACATTTGCTATTTTCCCCCTAACAGTTCCTCCAGAGTTACCATCATTTACTTTTTTCCCCAACTCTGGGCCCCCAAATAGAAACTTAACTTTTCTGTTTTTCAACCCTTAAACAATGCACCTTGAAAACTGACAATTAATTGTTCTGATTTTCCTTGCTCTAGGCATTTTCTATGGGGCTGCTCAACAGTACGTGAAGCCCCCATTTCTATCCTTTAATATACTTTTGATATTTGTCTTCTGGTGATGAGTGGGGGAAAACAGGTTCTTGGTTTTGTTGATTTTCCTGGCCTCTAGAATATTTATTTATCTACTGAAAGGTTAGATTTAGAAAGAGTAAGCCTGCCCAGAACACCTGTTCACAAGATAACCAGAAAGAAGCAAAGATAGAAACTTCCCGGGGAAGATTAATAATTGGAAACTTTAAAGCCTTGTGAGGGGAAACGCAGAAGCCAAATTGCTTTTTCTTTCTTTTTATTTGCACTATACCAAGGGACTCCTTTCATTTTGCTACTGATTTACAACACTAAACACAGAGAAAAATCTTGTGTGTATACATAACTTATGATAGGTAGCTCAATTGAAAAACTCAGGCCAAAATAATCCACTTCAGTGCCTGAATTATTGAATTACTTGTGAGGGATTTCCACATCAGCCAGCAGGTCGGATAATTATTAAATGTCACCATTTTCTTTCTCTGTAAGTATAGATGCATTTGTTGAATTGGAATAACAAAAGCAAGAGGAAATATTTAGTGAATGATTGATTGAAAGGCACAGTAGGAATATAAAGGCCGAATTTGACAGATCTCTGAACCAAAGAATTCTGCTCATTAGAAAACAAGTCAAGTTCTGAGAGAAGATCATTTTGCTGTGCAGCAACAATAAGATCATATTAATTTAGCCTTCAGTGTCTACAGATATGGATGACATTTGGGTGTAAAGACTACGCTACACGTGAAGTTATAATTGACAAAGGCGGGCTGTCCTTTTCTAAAAAGTCGCACAGGAAGTCATGCCACCCGTCAGTACACATCACTGGGATGAGAGTTTAGCCCACTTGTGGAATATGGTCTTGCATGTATGAGGCCCTGGATTGGCTCCCTCATTACTATGAAAGTAAAATAAGTAGTAGTATCAAATGTGCTTGTATCTTGATTCTTTCTTTCAACTTGTCATCGGGGCTTGGGGTGAAATCTTTTGACTATGCCACATTGTCAAAGCTCTGAACAGTTTTATCCATTTCTAAACAAAACAGTTTACACATATTCAAAATATGAAATCAACATTTTGTAAATTAAGACTATCCAATCTATTTTGGGGGCAGCTTTACCATGAAGTAATGAGATCCATTGTGCTCACCAGGATGTAGTAAATAAAGACCCAGGGTGATACTCCCATTATAAAATAATGATCAGTTAGTCTATTTTTCAAATAAAAAGCAGAGTTCATTCTATGCATTATTCTATGCAAACTTTAAATATTAAGACCCAAAAATACTCAGAAGGAAAATATAATTGTGCAGTGGTTGTCAATTCTGTCATTCAAAATATATAGAAAAGGGTCTATGGCATAGTACCCTGCTGCTTTCAGTCTTATAGTAGGTGCAGAAATACCCCTTCCCCAGGTGATTAGAGGGCCAGAAATCAGTCTTGCTTTACTTTTATGTCCATTCCCCCCACTTAATAATTGTGATGTAGAAGGCACTCTGATGCATAGCAGTTGTACAGAATGTGTCACGAATGATCTTTTATGTAGGACACATACTAGTTCTAAATGTAATTTCAAAGAACTCTGAAAATGCTAAGAATTTCTAAGTATTGGTGACTTTATAATGAACTTAATGAATTTTCAAATTTTACCCTGTAAAATGTCTATTGTATGCATTGTTTTTACACATAAAATGAAGTATTCAGTGCTTCTTGATTGCCAAGATAGGCCCAAGTTGTGTTTCCAGCTATGGTGGAAAATAAATAAAAGAAATAAATGCATGTTTCCTTAGGCACATTTAATTCATACCATGTGCTCATAAGGCACAAAATTCAAATTTGAGCTTTGTCACTTATTCACTGTATAAACTTGGACATTTTACTTACCCTCTCAAACTCAGTTTTCAGATTAGTGAAAAGGAGTATTAAATAAATTCTAGAATTTTAATTACTATAAAGGGCACTATGCATGCAAATTCTCCACGGATCTCAGCATTGAGCAATGACATATTTGACGATAGCTTTTCACTCAATATGACAATCATTTCTAAAGTCGTGCCATTGCATCTCCCTGAAAATTGAAGGTTTGGAAAGCATTCATTTTATTTGTTCATTAGAGCAGAACTGGTTATTGTCTAATTGAAATCTCTATTTCAAAGTTACTACATGCAGCTGAAAAGTAATAAAACTGTAGTTGCTCTTTAAACACATTTTGGCAAACATTTTTCACGCATTTTTCTTGGTCTTTACATGTCCAATATTTTCTCTGAAGTTTCAGGTTGTTTGATGCTGTCATATCTTACCATGAACATTCTGCATCACCAATTATTTAGAATCAAGGAAGTTTTCTGAAACAGAACCGAAACTTCCTGAGGTCATCTGCTTCTCTGGATATTGTCATATTCACAGTCCACTAAATAAATCCAGACTGGGTAGTAGTTCTGACAGTCAATGTCAGTGTAAGAGCGGAAGGCTGAGCAGAGCTCTATGGTTTAAAATGTGTATCCTGAATTGTCAGGGCTGTTAGATTGAAAATGTTTGACTTTGAAAAGGAGTTGGACAGAATTTGATAGACAACTCCTAACCCAGGCCTGGAACTCAATTCACCTCTGAAATGAGAAAGGTCCCATTGCCTTTCTTTTCCCACTCTAACTCCCTCTTCCTCAAACTTATTTCTCCATGTTGTGCAAGGCCCAATCACCCAGTTGACAGATCACACATTGAAAATCAGCACTGGTTGAGCTGACTCAGGAGAAATGCCCCCCTGGCTGTAGGAGGAGCCGTCTCAGTTCCATCTCAAGCTTGCCTTGAAATCAATATGTCATTATAAACACATATGGTACAGCAGAGACAGGGAGTGGATGCAACTTCACGATAAAGTAATTTGGAAACATTAGTTACTTTGAAATGTGCTGTCTGCCAAAGAGACATGAGCATTTCATGGAGGATTCTAGGCCTCAGATAGTATCGTTTCTTTTCTGATCAAAAACACTTTTTAGGTGACATCACATATTTGGGAAATGTTTACATTCTAGTGTCGTCTTTTGTACTTTGTCCATCTCACAGTTTTTGCTAATTTCTCCCTCATTTACCTGAGGGAGAAAGATTTTTGGCAAATTAAAACAAAAGCAAAAATGAAAACCTTGCTTCCCTGCATCCTACATGTAACTGTAGGACTGCTTATGTATGGGCTCAGTAGTTTTCAGTAGCCTAAGTCTCTGATGGTGGTCCTGCTCCCACAGTTCTTTCAAAAATCCTATCATGAAAGCAGGCAGTGCTGGGCTAATTTGAGAAAGAACCTTTCCAGCTTCTCAGGACACTCAGTGGTCCAAGAATCTCTCCAAGTTTATCTATTGCTGCCAACTCCTTAGGAAGATTCCACCTTCAGTCCCTTAGTTTCCCAATATCCATTTGGGTCAGCAGCTATTTCTTGATTCCTCGACCTTTAGATCTGCGTTGAAAGTAATGAGCAGCAACTTTCATAAATTGAAGGTTTACAAAGGGAGTTTTGTTGTGTTTTCCAAGAAAGGGCACATCGTTGTGCTGATCTAGATTCATTCTCTCATTTGGTCGGACCCTGCAGATTAGGCTTTAAACTTTGAATGGAGTATATCTGGGTGGACACTCTGGTGGTTAACAATGAAATCCCAAACTCATTCATACACCATGACAACTATTGATTGGCAAGGGACTTCATCTCGGTTGCTATCATTCTAATTTCTACTTCTTGTCCCATGTTCATGAGTTGGTAACAGATCTTATACTGTTTCTGTTTCAAAGATGACAAGCTGAGGGTGTAGTATGGTGGCAGAGCATGTTCTTAGACCCTGAGTGCAGCCCTCAACATTACTATATGCAGTAGCTATGTGCAAGGAAATGAAACAAGTGCAGAGCTATGACGTAAAAAGACTGTGAGACATTTCATAAGCAAAACAGAAAAGATGGCAAATATGCATAAGTGAAGGAGAAGGCAAAAATAATGTACTGTGGTATAAACTGCCTTGTCCATAAGAAGAAGGACAAGCAATCTGGACCTAACAAATGGGGAAAGCAAGAATGAGCACTCTGAATACGAGGAGGAAAAAGGATCCAGATGAAGGTAATTGATGGACTTTAGCTCTAGAGCTACATAATACTTAGAAGTAAATAGAGGTAAAATAAACAAAATATCAGATTAACCAGTGGTGAAATCAGATTACATTTTGTATGTTCTTAAAAAACTATCTAAAAGAATCTTTTAAGTTTTCTTTCATCTGCTTTCTTATAAAAAAAAATCTACGTAGATGTCAAGTAAAATCAAGATCCTGTCAGCCTCAAAAAGACTTTTGAAAGATTTCTAGGTGAAAAGCAAGGTTTTGTTTTGATTTGTTTTAAGTTAGAACCTCAGTATAGCTCAAGATATCCTGGCATTCACCAAGTAGCCTCATCTTAAATTGCCATCTACCCTCCTACCTCATTTACTCCAAATTCTGTGACTAACAGTGCATTTCAACATGCCCAACAAAGGTTTTAAATAATAGAACATAGTAGTGATAAAGCTGAAAGGAGGCAAAGCACTACGGTATAATTAGAACTCTGAAGACAACGGAGACCAGTGTTTAGAAGGAAGACCAACAATAAGGCAAGGGGACAATAAGCAAAGGGGACAACAAAGAAATAAATGGGAAGGAAAGTTGCTTAAATCTTCTCCATTTACGTCATCTACCTTAGAAGTTAGCAGTCTCTTCTTAGATCATTTAAATGAATGAAATGTTTTCAAGCAAAAAGGACTGATTGGGATGTGTGATTGCTTCAGTGTGAGCACTGATCATCTCCTGGAGCAAAGGCTTCCACCTGGTCCCCATGGCCAGCTTTGATGAAGGTCAGAGGCACTCTGGTGTTTTCATCTTTGCGATAACATTACATCTTGGATTTCAGACTTCACAGAACTGGATATTTTCTTATTCCTATCACCCAAGAAATCTGTATGCAGTTCTGTATTCAATGCTATTTTCTGCCTCTTAAGCAGCTCCTAGACTCCTGATATGACGATCACTTTTCCTTCATTCCATGTCATGTCCTCCCTCCCACTCCACTTGGCCATGATCCTTTGTATTTGAATTTGCAAACTCCACAATTCAACTGTAGATCACCATATTGAATCATTACTACAGTGTTCTCAGTTACTTTCCTCTATTGTCTGACATCCGACGATACTAACTACCTTCTTGGTATTAGAATTACTTCCTGTCCCTAGTTATCACCCATCCACCAACACTTCCAATAAAAAAATACATCACACACACTCTTTTTTTTGCTGCTTCCCAATAGTTTCTGCAGCATTTTATTCTTGTAGTTTTTCTGAGTTTTCTAATTTTTTCTTCTTCCATTGACTATTTTTCCTTAGTTGTCTTAATTCGTGTTTGTGAGATATAATAACCACTACAGGGACACTTTGGTGATTGTGAATAGTTTGTGTAAGCTACTGAAGCTTCTGAAAAGAAGGCTGATTAGATAAGCAAGACCAGTTCCTAAGGTAGCTTGAGTCACAACTAAATCATTGACAATGCCAAATGGTGAAAAAACAACATCTATGTTTTCAGCAGCTCTGTTTTTGTTTAGAAGGGACCACATACCAGAAATGGAGAATATTCAGAGCAAGAATTAACTAATGTTCAAATTTTATGAATTAACCCAATATGGAGAAGGAACTTGTGCCTATCTTCACACTAATATGGAAAAAAAACACATGATTATATGTTCAGTTACGGGAATTGCTAGTTTTCTTTGAAATTTAAAGGAGAGAGGATGAAGTTTGGCTCACAGTTCAAGATTCTGTCCATTAAGTGTAGACTCAGGGTGTCAGGATTAGAAACAATTGATCACATCTCATCCATAATTGAGAAGTAAAGAACGGGCTGGAAAGCTGGCTCAGGGATTAAAATCTTTGTCTCATAAATAGAAGGATCTGAGTTTGGATCCCAGAACTCAAGTGAAAATACCCGGAGGAAATGATGGAGTCCTTTAATTCTGATCTTATAAGGTAGAAGCTAGGAAATCCCAGAGGAAACCAATGAGGAGTTAGAACAATCCTGGATGATAACTAATATCATCACCTTTGGGCCTCCACAGGCACACATACTACAGTTACCTTTACTATGCATATTCTCACACACTCTCACATCTACAAAAGAGAAAACTTGAAGTAGAGAGCAACAAACGAATCCTAGTGCTCAGCCTGACTTTGCCACTTAACACAGGGCAGAATGCCTTTCCCAGAGAGTAGTCACAGACACATTCTTTCCGTATCAGTTTGTATAAACAATGTAATAACTCATAGGCCTTCTCAGAGACTATCTTCAACCTAGAAAATTCCTCATGGTGGCTTGTCATCTAGGTATCACATTCAAATTTACAGTAAACATCACAGCTGTGGAAACTAAAAACTATAGGGACCAGTGAGATGCTTGGTGTGTAAAAGCATCTGCATACAAACCTGGAGACTTGATTTGAATACTTGGAGGCCACCTAATGAAAGGAAAGAACCAACATTCAAAAGTTGTTTTCTGATCTCTGCACATATGGCATGGCACACATATGCTGACTCTCTCTCGTTTTTTATTTAAAAAATTGCAAAACATTCTTGTTTACGACAAAGCTCTTTCACTAGACTCTAATAGACCATGTTAAAAAGTCAAAATGGGTTCATTCATGCTAAAGTTCTATCTTCAAAATGAAATGAAGTTATTTTCTGACCTCTCAAGAAACTTAGATTAGAGAGTAAACAGCCAGATTCCTACAATGATCAGTTTCACCCAGCATGACAATGACATCTCTTCTGTGTCCTTTTCACATGGAAGCAGCTGTGGGAAACAACGTGATCCTACTCTCTTGGTTCTTTCCCTCTGCTTTGTCTCCCTGTCCTACATTACAAGCAACTTGGAAATGACCGGTCTGTGCTTCTTTTGTTTCTGCTTTCTTCAGCTTTTCTCTGGCTATAAAATTCACATCTCCCACTCAGCCCGTCAGAGCACTTACACTGTTTTATGGAATGCAGTGTTGCCCAAGTCTAGAGTAGAAAATAAAGCCAATTAAAACTGTTAAACTAAACTATTGTCATTTTCTCTTTGGACAGCTGCTGCCTCAGGGACAACTTCCAAAAGTCCTGTCTCCTATCACCACATCACTTTCAAAAAGCACATTGGCTTCACCATAAGACATGCAGAAAAGGTGGTATACAGTGAGGAATTAGTTGAAAGAGAAGTCAGGACAAGAATCAGCTTCCAGGAGAAGTAAGATTTTTCTCTACTGTCAAAAGAACTATGTCTGTCAGATAATGTACCATATATTCCTATATATTTGCCATCTAGGGTTCCCAATGCAGCAAAGCCAGGGGAAACAGTTGGTATAGGAGATTGCTGCTAAAATGCACCCCAGATATAAAATTCTAAATTAAGTCAGTGGTACTAGAGAGAGGTGATTGGAGCTGAGTGAGAGCGAAGATGGGAGTGGAAACCATTGACAGAACTATGGCTCCTGATCATTTACCTAACAGGTTAAAGAAGAATTCATGCAGTAAGTAGAGTGAAGGGCTTAAAGCTAGGAGAAAAAGTGTGGTGTCATAATTTCTAGGTCCACCTAGTATAGAGAAGTGGAATGTGAGGTGATTGAAGGATGTCCATTAAATTTGGCCTATAGGACAACTAATCATGAGAATAACAGCCTAAGTGTGCTATTTGATTGAATGAAAGCTAAGTTGATCATTTTCAACTCACAGCCTTGTACTCATAGCCTCTTCCAAACTCAGATATAGGGCCAGTGGGATAGCTCGATGAGTTAAGATGCCTGTTCATATACCTGATGACCTGAGTTCAATCTCTGGAAGCCCACATGGGAGGAAGAGACCTGAGTTCTGGAAGTTGTCTTTTAATTTCCACCTATATGCCATGACATCTCTCTCCTCCTCTCTCTGTCTCTCTCTGTCTTTCTCTCTCTGTCTCTCTCTATATATATATAGATAGATATAAAATGAAAATATATATTATAAAAGTTTTATATACATACATAACTTCTTTCTCTATATATTACTTTTAAAAAACAAAGACTCTTGAGTGTGGCGCTATGGCAAACTGAAGATTGTACCTCCTTTTACTATTGCTTTTCACAATGGGAAATATCTGGTCATATTCATAGACAAAGCAGAGTTGCATTTGGAAGGAAGGACATGGAAAATGAAAGGGCTGTATATGTGGCTGCTGTGTTGTATGCACATCAGATGGTGGCAGAGAGGAGAACGACTATTTCTACATTCAGTGTTCTGACCTGTGACCATTTGAATGAATAGTAACCAGACATGCCACAGTGTTTCCCAACCCCTTGAATTCTATATCTGTGTGTTACAATGTTAGTGGCCTCCCTGGGCCAGGGATCTGTGTGGTCACAATGTAGATGACTTCTCATGAACTGGAGTTCCATGTGCTCACAGCATGGAGAGACCTTGTGGCCCAGGGATCCATGTGTTTTTATAACGGATGGCCTCCCTGGGGCAGAGTTCTTGTGTGAACAGTCTATGGGCTGGAGCTCTGTGTGCTCATAACATAAACTTAGTCTTGTAGGGGACAGATAAAACAGATATTCTTTATCGTGGGCTGTTAGCCATGTGGGAGCTGGAAGCTCAATAACAACAGCTATCTACATTCTAAATATATTTTCTTTTATTGCTTACAAATTTTATATTATAGTCTGTTTTTTCTTTTAAAGATGACATAAAGGGACATAGAGGGATGACAAGGAGTAGTGGAAGGGAGGAAGGAGTAATTGTGATAAAATGCATTGTATATGTGCTTGAAAATGTCAAAGACTAGAAATATTTTAAAAATAGTAAAAGAAAAGCCAAAAACTTAAACATAAAAAAGTAAAAAGAAAGCAAAGAAGAATGGCCCCTGCTGAGAGATCCTCTAGAAGAAATGAGAAATTTAGAGGAAGAAGGATTGGAATGGTGTGAATGTAGATCAGTTTGGGCAATGGGGGAGGTAGATAAGGGATTTAAGGTATTATGGGCTCATTTTCTGACACATGGAATTGACAGCTTCAGAATATGGTAACATATGTGGTGGACATCATGGTAAATTTGAAGTAGGTAGTAAGTAATAAGTGAGAGATTATTTGGGCAGATCTGAGGATTTACCTATCCTTATTCTTGATAATTATTTTAAGACAACCGTACTAGATTGTAGAGCTATGCCAAGAAGAGAGCACTGCTTCATAACTGATCTGGGGTTCGGTCTTTCCAGGGGGAATGGGTAAGGAAAATAGCTTCATAAAAGTAGTTGTTTCTTAATAAATCCTCAGATGAAGTTTTTAAAATTTAGTGCTTCCATTCTTAAGTTCTTCCCATTGAAGTATCCTACACGACACTTGCTGTGCTGCACACCAGGGAACTATCCACTACTTACAAAGAACCAAAGCTGTAGCTAGCTTGGATGTTTTCCTACAACCTATGACTTCTTTTATACATCTAGGCTAAAAGCTTCAGTCTGCATTGATCTTATTCTGATTGACGATACACATCTCTCCCCAGTGCAAATCCATGAGTTTCTTCCTCACGCGATTAATGTCAAGGAACAATTCGACAGGAGCAGAGGAATCCAATAGGTTCTTTTCAATAGCTGACTCATCATGTTCTATTTTGGGTGAGCTGCTGAGTCACACTGTGGCTACAGAGGCTGGGCCCTCAGCTGCTGGGTTACACTGAGATTATAGATGACTTGCTGGGCCTTGATCTGCCCTGTCACACCATGGTTACAAATGGAATGCTGGGCCCTGAGGTGCTGAGTCACATTGTGGTTACAGATGGCATGCTGGGCCCTGAGCTGCCCTGTCACACCGCAGTAACAGATGGTCTTGGCGTGTTGGAGGCAGAGGATAACTTGGGAAGGAACAAAGGTCTCCAGATTCGACACAGGCACCTTTACCCATTGAACTGTCTCCTTGCAACAGAACCTGAGTTCTGTTGAAGAGTGACATGGTGCCAACTCCAAGACTTTCACATAAAGCACTGGGAACTTATCTTTGCTTCTATTCTGTTAAAATATGAATGTCATTTGCCCTCACATTAAGTGGTATTTTGAGGATATATCAGCTTTTACCTTCTACAATCCAAGTTTTATTCACTGGAATTACCTAAGTGTAGGAAGAAGGACCCAGCAGGCCTGTATTGTCTGTAGGGGCCGCATGTGCCAATGCAACTTCCCCAAGCTAGAACCTGCTGCTGTGCCTGGTGCTAACATCAAACTGCCTGGCTGAGAGGACCAACCCGGACAGGACAACTCAGCAAAAGCTCATGCTGGAACTTATGGGATGTTGGGTGGGGTATATAAGCAGCCTGATATTTACAATAAATGAGTCTGCAAGCCTGCAAGCCTGCTAACCTGCTTTGCCACTCGCCTGACTTCTGGGAACTGTGCTGTTGACTCTGCCTGCTTATCCCCGCCCCCACGGGTCTCCGTGGGCCTCTGACACTGTTAAACCTAAGGATCTTTTAAAAATACTGAAGCTGGACTTCTACTCCAAGCCGTTTTGATTTGATTAAGACAGGGTATAACTCCATACTGCATGCACTCTCCCTGTCCATTGTTTCTACTGTCCATTTGAAGGTCAGAGGAATAGACTTAAAACAATAGGTTACTTCTGGAAACATGTATTTCAAGGAAGTTGAGCCTGACCATGGCAAGGAATACTTAATAATCAATGGGGTTTTGGTTAGACTCGCACAGTTATAACATCCCATTTAACTCCCTCCAACACAAGGACCTTCAGTTTTCTTTTATAGTTATACATTCAATGCCTACATAATTTGGCAGAAGCAGCATAGACTTAGCTGCTCACAGCCTCTAAAATAGTCTTTCAACAACCAATATTTAATTATATGACAAAATGAATTTCTCCTTCTAATTATATGGTTGTTGTAAAATCATCCTGTTTTTCAAAAACCTTACTGCTTCCATGACATTGCTATTTAGAAACAAAAAGTGTTATTAAGTATTATGTTCTCAACCAAATTGCATTCCATCTTGGTTTTAAACATTTAAAAAGAGAATAAATGAAAGGAAGGGCACTCAGAAATCTTGAAAATCATTTTGATTTCTACTTGGTTCACAATTCTCTTTTTAGTCACTTAGATGACGTCAATAATTCCAGAGTTAGTGTCTTCATGGGTACATGGACTTTATGTCAGCTCTGTGAAGATACAGAGGAGATTTGATTAATGTAAGTGCATAGAAGTGGCTGGATTTTAAAAATGAGAGGAATACTTTTTTCATGCTAAAAGTGGGAATACAAAAGTGCACAAATTCTTACACTACAACAAAACTGGAAAAATATTTAAAAGTTTTTCAGCTAGTGCAGAAGGAAAAAAGTCTCTTCATTGATTGAGTTATAATGTAGCAAATTCACTATTCTGTGTTGAAAGTGTTTTTTCATTGTTAAAGGAGGCAAATGAATTAGTGATAAGCTTTGTCAGCAGGGAGCCTGTGGCAGTCATTTTCCCCAGGGAAGAATGACTGAAAAGCACATATTTAGTGTTTGTCACAACAGAAAAGAAAACAACTTGAATTTGCTGCTGACTGTGTGGCTAGTTCTTTTACCTAGCGCTTCCAAAGCAGAATTTGTTTTCATAAGCAGATGCTGTTTTTCTCAGCATTTTGCATTGCTAGCCATCCAAATAGCAATTAAGACACAGCCAGCTTTGGAATTTGTGGGACAATATACCAGAAAGCACACCTTTATTAAGCCAGAAAATCGATTCTCCTCTCCTTCCCTGCTTCCTCTCCACTTCCTTCTCTTGCCATTTCCTCCTTTCCACTCTTGGTGATAAAGGATGAGAATGCTGGTATTCAGGTCCAAGATCACACACCACATCTGCTGCCAAGCTGAAAGATTAGAAAAAATGATTAGAAAGTCTCCATAGGTGTTAATGCCACAATATCACAGCATCATACAACTCAACAGGCAAGATAAAGATTGACAAGGTTATTTTATCTTGTGATTTCTGATTTTGATTAACATGCTATTGAAAGCCATTCCCAAAACACCACCATGAAATTTAATGACAAACTGAGAATGGGTAGATGAGCTAATGATCTGAATAGTTCCCAGGAAATATGATATACCACAATCATGGTGGCATAAATGTTATGAAATGAAGCAAGTAAATATCATTTTATCAGAAGTGCAAGTTTCACATCTGTAACCCTAGTGTACTTAACCCTAGTCAGGTCATCAGAATCTCTTCCCATCCCAAAGTTCATGCACCCTTACAGAGGAGGAGGTAAGACTCTAACAGCGTAAACATGGGGAGATGTCCTGCCGGCCAAGACACTCTTGTCATGACAGGACTCCAGGATCCAGGAACTCATGACAGTAAGATCTACTTCAACCAGATCTACCCAATGGCTGATATCTCAACATCTCCCTCCTGTGGACCAGTGAAGTACTCAGGAGTAACAACTATACTCAGAGAGAATCTCTGGAACAGGTTCTGGACAAAAGAAGGGGGGCTTCCCCACCTGTAGGTTTACCCACTGGAGGCCCACTTAAACTACCATAGAGACCTAATCCTTACTAGCACAGGTTCCCCAGTGGTCCATACATGCAGAGGAGGGGCATGAGGGCAGGAGGAATGTGACAGAAATTAGGGAAAGGAGGAACAGGGCAGAAAAGGGCAAATGGATGAAAGGATAAGGGGGCATAGACATCATGAAGTAGAACGTTTTTCTAAATAAAAACAGAAAATTTAAAAACTTAAATGGAAATAAACTGAGAAAAATTACAAAGTGAAAAAAGAAGTACAAGTTTCAGATAAAGTCAGCTGATTTGTTCTATGACTATTAAGTTACTTAAAACTCCACTAGGATTGAGGTTATCCCTATTTTAATGGAGACCGATAATTAACTTATCCATATGAACAGAGGTGTATTCTCAGTCCAACTTGCCTGTTAGCTTACCTCTCTCTTTCCAACTCAGTCCCATTCTAAGTTTAATAGAACCTCTTAAGATCTATACTACTATAAAACTCTGTGATGAAATACATCACATAGGGCATATAAGAAGGAAGGTGTTATTATGACTTACAGTTTGAAGGGATATACACAGTCGTAGTGTGAGGGAGTCATAGCAATAGGATGGGGTGTCTCCTCTCATCGCTTTCACAGTCAGGAGGTCAGGAGACAATATTGGTGCTCTTCTCACTTTAGTATTCAGTCTGGAACTTCGGTCTATGGGATGGCGTCCCCCACATCCAGGTTGGACTTCTATCTCTGTGAAACTCCACTGGAAACATCCTCACATGCATTCCCATTTGTGTATTGCATATGTTATTCTAAATCCATTCAAATTAAAATGAAGACTACGCACCACAAATGTCCCCTGTCAATCTGACACTCAACACACAATGTTTCACCACAACATTCCTCCTCAGGTCCTCAAAAGCTCATGGTCATCTAGCAATGCAAATTTCATCTATTGCATCATTATGAGTTTCCAAATAATTTTGAGACTCAAGGCAGCCTCATATCTGTCAGCTCCTATAGAATAAAACTATAAATTAAGTATTTGCAACATAACATGACACAATGAATAGTCACTTTTCAAATAGGAGAAATAGGAACATATCAAGGAAAGACTGGGTCAAGCAAGATCAAAGCCACCTGGACAAGCATCAAATCCTGCAGCTCTGTGAGGATCCTGGTGACATTATCTTGCTTGGAAAGTCCAACTTTCAGCTATGCCATTTGTAAAGTCCATAGTCTCTCTCTTGGTCAATGGCATTCCATACCGCAGCTTTCTTTGATAGGTTCATATGGTCCTGGCATTTCCAACACCCAGGGCTCCCGCTGACAGCTTAAGTTTTACCTTTACAGTTTTACACAGTGGCTTTTAAAGACCTCCCTCAGAATCTGCCTGCCCCTGACGACATTGCCTGGCCTCAGTGGCTTTCTGAAACCTTGAAGCAAGTCTCTTTAATGGCAATTCTTGCACATTACACTTGTCTAAACACAGCACCATGTGAATGACATCAAAGTTCAGTTGGAAGCTTGTGATGCAATCTGACCCCATTTTGTTTCACCATGGTGGCTTCCGTACACCTTAGCAGATGAATCTTGCAAAACGTTCCCCTTGGCAGTTGCCTTGGGAATCTTTGTGGCTGGATTCTCAGTTCAGTGCCTCTCCTTTCAAATGAATTTGCATCATCTCAGGCTAGAGCTTTTGATTGTGGGATCTCGATCAAAGAACACCTTTCCTGTTATCCCATTTTAGAAAACTGGTTTTCTTTGTAATGGTGCTGATCTCTTTATCAGCTACAGTTAATTTCTCCACATGTGCAAGTGTAAGCCTTATCAAATTCCTTTCCTTGCAGAATCATGGTCTCTCTCTCTCTCTCTCTTTCTCTCATTCCTTCTGCCCTTCTCTTCCTATGAGCAGTAAACAGCAATCATGCCACAGTGTGAATGTTTTCCACACAATCTTTACTTCCACATTTCTACTGGCATTCTAGTCTTCTACACTCAAACCTGATAGATCTCTTAAATTCTGAGTCATGGGGAGCACAGTAATGGTGAAGACCTCAGATCCAGTGTGTCTGTGGGACGGGATATCGGTATCTTGGTGGCCAGCAATGCTTTCTCCTTCATTCTCATCAGGTAAGGTCATCCATTAAAAAAATAGAGTGGCCAGAATGAAGCAAGAAGTCATCTCATTCATAGATCATGCTTCTACCTGAGGACATGAACAGGCTAAGGAAATGTGTTAAAATAAAAATCCAGGGAATCCCTGAAAAGAATAGCAGTGTGCTTAATTTGCACAAGAGGTGGACCGATGGAGAACACAAATTTTGCAGCTGGATAACTGTAGTTGTTTAGCCGCAGGATGCTTCCCTCTTTAGCAGCATCGCAGCTCTAATATCTTAGTCTGAGAGCATGTAGAGAGGCGTTTCAGTGGGTCAGCACCACAAATCAGCTCCTAGTGGCTGTGACTGTCCTTCAGAATGACAATTTTAGACAAGCCTCCTATGCTTGCCAGTACAAGCAGCAATGCAAAGCTGGGACAAAAGATAAAGCAAATGCTATGCAATGTTGGTTATTACGTTTTCTTTGAAATGCAAAGGTCCCAGGCAATAAATAAACATATAAAAACACTTTAATTCCCTCTTTATCAGAAAGACGTTCAGAGACATATCAGTGGATGCCTGAAACTTCAGAAAACTATGTGTTTTTCTTCCACATACACAGCTATAATAGAGTTTAATTCATAAATTAGGTGAAGAGCAATTACATCATAATCCATAATAATTCAAGACAATGGTATCTTTGTTTAAGTGGAAAACTTTTGCCTTAAAGCTATTACTTAAAAGCACTTTGTGACTTCTCTTTAGCGTAATCAGATTGCCAGATTGACTCCACTTGCATTTAGGGACCATTATTACATAAAATAAAGTTTACTTCATAGAACTCTGTGATACTGCAACAATTGATGGGATGATCAAGAATGGCACTAAGATGTGACCCAGGAGAAACATAATAGTTGTGTGTATCCAGAATCACATTGTGACTGAGGGTCTTTGTGTTATTCAGAATGTTGTACGATTTCAAATGTAGGGATTGTTTATTTCTAAACTAGTCACCATGCCCTCTACTACATGATGGAATTATGTCTCTTGAAGCTCTGAACCCAAATAAATCCTTGTTCATTGTATTAGTCAGGGTTCTCTAGAGGCAGAACCCATAGAATGGATGCGCTGTATAAAGCAATTTATTAAATTAGCCCACAAAATAAAATCAGTGCAGTTTGACAGTAGCTGCCTGTAGCTGATCAGTTCTTCTTCTTCTTCTTCTTCTTTTTGATTGGGATAAGAAAAAGGTTTTAATGTAAAAAGGAAGAGAGGATGAGATCAGGTAATATGGTATGAAAATGACATGAATTAATTGTATCCTTGTATGAACCTGTCAGAATAAAAAGAAAAACATCAGACAAAGGAGATGGCTTAAAGGTTAAAGTCTTCGTCTCAAAAACAAAAGGACCTGAATTCAAATCCCAGATACCACATAAAAATGCCTGTTGGATATGGAGGCACACTGGAATTCATCCTTGAAGGGAACACTAGGGAAATTTCAGAGCAAAATATTAAGGAGGCCCAGCAATCCAGGATGATTACAGATGGCACCCTTGGGCTTCACAGGCTCACACACATACACACAAATACACATGTGTGTATAAACATATATATGTGTGTGTGTGTGCATGTATATATATATATATTAAGATGAAATTCCCATTATTACACAGATTGATTATAATCAGTCCTATTTGAGAAGCTTCAAATCCATCCAGTTTTAATTCTAACTTCACTTAATGCTGCTCAGTTTTTGAGCTGAATATCTCAGAAGCCTGAAGGAGGACCTGCAAAGCCTCAAGCCTCAGTCATGCTGGAGCACTGACAAGGCTGGGTTCTGACCTCAGCTAAGAACAGCCCCAATGATGGTGGCAGTAGTAGCAGTGAGGAAGGCAGCAACAGACCAGTAGTGGATTAAATATAGCAAATGGACACAGGGCAAGAGAGAGCAAATCTCTCCCCTTCATACTTACTTTTATCAGGTCTACCAGATAAAAGAGCACCAAAAGAGAGCAAATCCCTCTCCTTTATACTTATTTTTATCTGGTCCACCAATAGAAAGTATTACCCAATATGGGATGGGTCTTCCATATTAATTAAACAATCATCTCCAGCCTTGTTCAAGGACTTGTCCTATCAATCTTTCACTGCTGTGTCCCAAATTCAGCCTGCAACTGTCTAGTTGATACCTGAATCTAACTAATATACTTCTTTAAGATGGTTCTGTCAAGTATTTTGCCACAGAGATTTTTTTTAAAAAGATAGCTAACACTCATCTATCTACAGAGGTAATGAAGGTGCTCAGCATGGAAATTAAGTTCTTCTCTGAGAAAGAAATAAAGGAAAAAAACTGGTAATCTTTGGTAGGTACCATCCATAAGAAGTGTTTTTACGTGGTATGTGTTTTTAAAATGCTCTCACTTTGTAGGCACATAGCAACACTTTAGGCAGTGCCTATCAGGTATGTTTTGGCATCCTGGAAGCCCACAGCCTTGGCCACAGGCAAAACTCCTCTGCTCTGAGCTTCCTTGTCAGAGTTAGCCATAACCTGATCCCTTACAGAGGCTGGAAATGACTGAACCTGAGGAGACACCTGCTGGAGAGTGGAAGCATTCTTTTCTCTCCACAGTATACTTGTTTCTTCTTTTGCAGTATCTCAGACAAGAAAATGAGATAGCCTCATGGATTCTTTGTATTTGGATCTTTACCCTGTGAGATAAAGGATTTGTGTACAAACAAAATAATACTGTGCCCACTTTCTATACTGTGCCACTTTGCTTGCACTACATGAAATTATTGTCTGCATTTATTTTTCAACTCAGCTATGACTTTATGAGCTCACTCATAAAAGGAGGTGCAGCTTTCACACTGGTGTCATCACAACAGGATCGAAGGTGTAATTTCATGGGACTTGGGTCACACAGGGATGCTAAGTATCTGGTAGGCAGAGAATTTGTGGTTATGTTCAAATCTAATCACAGTTGATGGATTAGAAAGGAAATGATAGAGCTGGTGATACTATATGGGGAGGCTGTTGGGGGTGAATCACTAAGAGAGGCCTTGTTTTCTGCTTCCTAGTCTAGCTTCCATGGAAGAAATTATACCACAAACCCTTGTAGCCAAAGTAGCACTACTCCACCATAACTTGTCCACCAGAATGGAACCAAGAGTCATTAGGATGGATGCGTATAAATGGTTGACAAAAAAGGCATCAGTATGTTGTTTATAACAGATCAATAATAATGAAAGATAATTTGCCTAGGTTAGACAGAGTTTACTAGTGGAAAAAATTAATCAAGAAACTCCTAACTGAGGCTATGTAAGCCTCCATTGTGCTCAGTAGACAGTTCAGCAGCACAGATGGTCAGAGGGATTTTTATATTTCTGAATCTGTCCCTAACCTCCTGTGCGGTTTGGACCATGTGTCAATCAGTGCTACTAAACTTAGCCAAAGTTCTGTGGTTTAAAAGGTCAGTTACTTCCTATTCTTCTCATCTTAGTCAGCTGTGTTTGGTTGAGCTGATCCAGGGCAGTTCTCTGGGTCCTTTTCCCATCATTCTCTAAGGATCCAAACCCTGACCTGGGTGTGTCCTTCCCATGGTGCGGGTGGACATCAGAGTGGGAAGTAGCACATGAGGCCTCTTAATGCCAAACCTCCAGATCAACACACCTCATTCTGAGTCAAAGGGCAGAGGGATGGTGCCCATTGTGCAAGAAATGAAAGTCACAAGGGGAATAAATAAAGGGACTTGGCAGAGGAACTTGAATGAGCATGCAGTCTACCACAGGTGAGTCACTTATGTCCTCAGCTCTACTTTCCTAATATCTAGAATAAAGTTATAATGTCTGTCCATTCATCACATGAATTACAGAGATAATGAAGTGATCATATAATGATTAATAGGGAAGATTCACATATAAGGTTTTACTCAGCAGTGTAGTATTTTGATCCTGCTTTTATTCTTTTTCCCTTGTCAAATATAGTCTTTGTCTGCAATGCTAGCAATTGAATCCAGGTCCTCACACATGGAGGACCTGTTGAACTATAGTCCTATCCTTTAAAACCCTTATTCCATGTTTCCAATCCTGCTCTCACTCTGTGGCATCAGACTTTATATGAAATGCCTTCCTGATAACTTTCTATGAAATGCCTTCCTAAAAAAAGTATAGGGTGATCGTTTTAGTCATAATCTTGGAAACATCCCAAAGAATAATTCAGAAAAACATTATCATGTTGCTGTTTAAGACAATGCAGGGAATACCCTACTACTGGGAAAAGTCTGCATAAGTTTGTCCTCCTCTGGAGTGATGCTGCTTCTGCATGGCTCACTCCACACACTCATGCTACTGCTCTCTGTCTTCCAGCATCAATGGCAAAGACAGTTGGCCTGGATTCTAAGAGTAGAATATGAGAAGATGCTGGGAGTCTTTAGACCATCAGCACTGGACTCTAGATGGAAGTGCAATAGCTGTCACATATGTTCAGAGTAATTCATGTACATTCCCTGAGTTAATGACTCACTCACCCTCAAGGTTAGCAATACAGAACTGAACACTTTTTAGGATATAATGCAATATGTTACTCTCACATTTGAGCAAATTAAACTGCTTATGATTGACACTTTTTGTAAAGGAAATTTGGATAGTCAATAGTTTTTAGCAGTCTAAACTAATTTGACAAAAGAGAATAATTTTGCTGTTTTCCTGCAGCAAGAAACAGGTTCAACGGTGACTCTGTTTAACCAGAAACCTCTTAAGAACCCACTGAATGCTTCCAGATAACAATAGGGGACAGCTTTCTACATCTGTGCTATGAGTTCTAATTCCACACTTATTCCCTGGGTTTTTTTGAGGGGGGGCAGATACTTAAGCCTAAGAAGATATGTTTATTAAGGTAAAATGAAATGAAAAAGATGAAAAAATTGACCAAACTGAGCATCAAAGTCTCTTCAAAGTCATGTTGAAAAGCTCACATACTAAAAGCAGAAGAGGAAGGTCCCAAAAAAGATGCATTTGCCATTTCCTTAGCGATTCTCCATTCCTATTGACTAACTCTGAAGACATCTTGATAAAAATAAGCTTTGAAATTATGTGATTCTGTTGTAGAGTTGAGATTAAATGCCTATAAGGCAGGGACACTGTTTAACCTTAATTGAATTAAAGTAAAAAATATATGGAGGTAACTATACTTACAAAGTCCATGTGACACTTCAGATCTATATTTTTTCTTTTCCTTATTTTTGAAAGGTACTGTCTTGCAGCTATTTTCCTGAACAAGAAAAAAAAATGATCAATAGCAGCCTAGCACTACAAACAATCCTGAAATGAAAGTTAGTCTGGATGTGAGACTAGCATAAGAGGAGAGTATAATACAGTAGCAAAAGCTGTTACCATTTCATACTTCCACAGAGAAATTATTTTAAAACAATGACTGAACAAGGTGGGGAATGTGCCTATGCTGCCTGGAGTGAGGTGGGGTTTGTATTCAGCTGATTTGCCCGCTCCGCTGTCTTTCTCACTTCACTGACACTGAACTGATTTGCCAATCTCTCTGCAACATGAGACACAAGACTTGCCTCTTAGGGCACAGGGAGTAATGACTGTAGATGTCTAACTCGGGCTTCCTTGGCTATGTTGGGTTAGAAGCTATGGTATTATAGCAAACAGCAAAGAGGATTTGCTTTTTAGACTAAATGTAACAAGCCTAGCTTAGGATTCAAATAGCTGAAGCTCCTAATCCAGGTAGTCAGCATGTCTGTAGATACTTGCCGGACTCTTTTGCATCTGTGTTCTTATCTAGGGAAAGTGAAGAAGTACCTGCATTTCACAAACATATCCTGTGGGAGTTACATCAAGTGTTATACATAAGCAACCTAGCAAAATAGCTTGACCACAGAAGACAGTTACAGGCTTCAGGTGTGGCATTAGGAAAACAAGGGACAATCTTTGCTCAATTCATTATTCATCGAGGATTTAGAGCCTATTAATGGTAAATGATATAAGGATTTGTGTGTCAACTCTGAATGATTGACAGCTTCTGCCTGGAGAATTGGGATGAGAAGGATTTGAGAAAGGCTCAGTATGAAATAATGTGGTGGATTATCACTCTCTGTTGTGAGAAAACACAGACCAGGGACAAAAGTACCATGCATTTACCATGTCTTTACCATTAAAAAAATAAATAGTATACATATCTAATCTACAAGGATTGTATGGCTGGTGGTATAAATACCAATAAACTCAGCATTATAGAACTTACCTCACTTTTCAGTCTCTGAATAATATTGGCAGATGTCTCTTGTATGCTGCATCCTCAAGGAGGTATCTCTGGAAACCTCCCAAAGGGGTAATTCCTAAGCTCTGACAAATATCCACGTGGAAAGTGGAAGGAAAGAAGCACTATTTTCACAGGACAGAGAAAAACAACAAAACCCACAAAGGAACATCAAGGGCACCAGAACTTGTGAACAGGGAAAACAATGTTTGCATGGGGAGTTAGCTGAAGGTGGAGTGAATGAAGCTGCAGAGGTAAGCAGTCTCCAGTACCACATTTAACTCTGGCAAGTGCTTCCTTAACTTAACAAGCAAGGGTAAGGGAAGAGACAATACAGTTTCTAACTCCAAGAAGTTCCATTCACACACATACAAGTTGAATTTTAAAAGCTCATGAGATGCCATTAATTTCTAGGTTCGGCTTTGCCTTTCTGCCACGATCTGTTCTACCTTAAAAATAGAGCAGAATATAAAGGTGGTATAAAAATTGTCTATATATAGGCTATTACTTGAGCAACTGTCATCTGCATAGCATCATTATAGTGGTCAAAGTCAGCAACGGGAGGCCAGGATAGATAGCTTTGATCCATTTGATCCCTTGGCCTCCTATGTCCTTTCCTCTTTACTAATTATTTTCTAATGCCCCTAGGGATCATGCACCAATTTCCCCTGACATAATTAACCACTCCTTCCTCTATGTATCTGAAGAACAATGACTATGACTTTGTAATGGTCCTTATTCTCTTTAGCCAGAATCTTCTTAGGTTTTATTTTCCACTTGCTTGCTGCTAGAAGGTGCCAACTTTACTGTGTAGACATCAGGTGAGAAGGATCAGAGTTTATTCATCATCTGGAAGCCACTTACAATGCTCAGTGCTGTGACTCATACACAGGAGATGCTCAGTGAATGTGTGCTGAAGTGAACCGCATTATGAGGATTATTTGACATTTGAATTTTAATCATCACTAAAATGGAATTGGTCCTCTACTGAATTTGCACTATAGTGCATGAAGTTTTATTTCTAAATACTTGTCATTTTATCAAGCTATTTTTATTTCAAGAATAGATTATCAGACAGGACTACAATGAGCTCAAATATTTTGTTTTATGCACACACAGGATACAATTATGACTATGATTTTGGTTACCATGTAGTATGTTAAATCAAACTAATTTCTGTAGATCCACTGTTGAATGTCAAGTCTTAAGGGAGAACACATTTCTTGATTTATAACAAATAAATGCCTTTGAATGGAAATAAAGAACCAAACCAGAAAGAGGCCTGTGAATGATATTGAGCATATATTCCAGTATGATTTTGAGTGTATATTCCAGTACTAATGGGACTCAGAATACTAACTAAGGGAAAAGTGCTTGGTAAGATGAGTAGTGATTTCAAGGCACTTTCAAGGATCATGAGAAGAGTAAACTATGATGACTGTTGACAAAAGAAAGGAGCTATGACACGAAACAGAAAAGTAATTGAATATTCTCTTGTGTTTTTGAGAAGGAGCTAAGAGAGAAGAATGGGAGACAAAGACAATTAGGAGATGGGTAACATGGCGAATTAGATGGCAGCTGCCATGTGTGGCTTTGAGAAGGACTGCAAATATTGGCTGTCACTAAGATAAAGCAGGGATGATGGTCCTAGAGCAGGCAAGGGCTTTCCATTCACTTGGATGAAATTCCATTTAGAAATCTGATTTGAAGCAGTGACCTCATGGGAAATGCAGCTTGGTTCTCCTTTTCTTTTTTTGATTTATCAAGAATAATTAAACTAATCATAAAAACCCAATAGGTACTTCATTTCTCCTCTCTCACCCTTCTTCCCTCCCCTGTGTCCCCCATTTCACTCTCTCCCCTTTCCCCCTTCCTTTCACCCCCTCCATCTTTCCTTCTCTTCTGATGCCTCCCCCTTCCTCCCTCCCATCCTCTGGAGCATCCCTTTATGTGGGCACCTCCACCCCAGTGAGGGTTCAGGACTCAGTGGCATAACTTCTTGGGCTCCCCTTTAGCATGAGAACTATATCTAGTACTCAGTAGGATACTACTGCCTGAATCCTTCTCCCCTGTGATCTCTGCTAGACTTTTGGGGGTCGTTTGACATGTCAGTCATTCTGCAAGTCAGGCAAAGTGCAATCCTGGCTGTTGCAACTGTGACTTGTGTGGAATATCTTGCATGTCATTGGTGCTCCCCTAGGCTCTTACAGTCTTGTCACCCCCTCTTCCACAAGGTTCCCTGAGCTTTAGAATGGGGAGAAATTTGGCTGGCCAGGTTCCAGGTGAATAAGGTAGGTTCTTCAGTGTTCTGAATTATGGTTTGTTGTTGTTTTGCTATTCCTGCACTGCCTTTGGTGGTGTCCCCATGGGTATTGAAGGTCAGCTCCTAACCAAAAATAAAAGACTGTTTAAAGGAAGCTCTTAATATAAGAGGAAATGGTTACCATCTTCTGCCAATCCCTATATCCTCCCTGATCGATGAGATTAAACCTGTTTGGTCCCAAGTGACCAGGAAGGGAATGAGAGTGAGCTGCACCAGATGTCTCACTACTTGCATGCAATATATGATTGTGGCCTATTTTTTCCACTGAAACGTGTTCCCCTGTCTCCTTTCTTTTGAGGTCCTCTTTCCCCTTCTGTCCTATTTATAATCCTTTCAGATGGCAGTGGGTATTACAGAGATTTACCTTTGAGTATGTCATTAAGTGGGTTTGGAACTAGGATCCACTTACAAGGGAGTATATATGGCATCTAATTCTGTGTCTGGGATATTTCACTCAATATAATGTTTTCTAATTCTATCCATTTTCTGGAAAATTTCATTAATTCATCTTTTTTGGTGGCTGAGTAGTATTCCATTGTATAAATGTACCACATTTTCATTATCCATTTATCCACTGTTGGACATTTGGGTTGATTTCATTACTTTGATATTACAAATAATGCTGCAACGAACATGATTGCGTTCATGTCACTATAGTGAATTTCTGCATTATGCAGGATTATTCCCAGTAGTAGTATAGCAGGGTAATATGGCATTTCAATCCTAACTTTTTTAGAAGTTGCCATACTGATCACCAGAGTGGCTGTAAAGCCTGCATTCCCACCAGCAATGTAGAAGAGTTCCCTTCTCGTCACATCCTCTCCAGCACTTGGTGTTGTTTATATTGTGGATTTTCACCATCCTGAGCGGGATGAGATGATATTTCAAGGTAGTTTTGATTTGCATTTTCCTGATGGCTAGAGATGTGGAACATAGTTTTAGATATTTGTTAAATATTTCAATTTCGTCCTGGAAGTTTCTTTTGAGTTCTAAGGCCCATTTTTTAATTGGGCTATTTTTCTCCTTGGTGTTTAATTTTTTTAAGTTCTTTGTGAACCCTGGATAATAGAGCTCTATCAGATGTGTGGTTAGTGAAAATTTTCTCCCATTCATGGTTGGTTTACAATCTCTTTATCTGAACAGAAGCTTTTCAATTTCATAAAATCCCATCTGTTGACTGTTGGTTGTAGTGACTGTGCTATTGGATTTCTGTTTAGGAACTGTTCGCCTAGCCCAATCAGCTTGAGGGAGTTCCCTACCCTTTCAACTAGGGTTTTCATAGTCTCTGGCTTAATATTAAAGTCCTTTATCCCTTTGGAATTAATCTTTATGCATGGTGACAAGTATGGGTCCAGTTTTAATCTTCTGCATGTGGATATCCAGTTTTGCCAGCACCATTTGTTAAAGACACTGCTCTTTTTCCATTGAATTTTTTGGGTCTCTTGAAACTAGACACAGCTGTCCACCCTCACCACTTCTATTTAGTGTTGTACTTGAAGTCTTAGCTAGAACCATAAGACAAGAGAGGGAGATAAAAGAGATTCAAATAGGAAAGGAAGAAGTCAAGAAACCTGTATTTTCAGATGACATGATCATATACCTGAGTGATCTTAAAATGCTACCAGGAAACTCTTGGAACTATATATAAGTTCAGCAGAGTGGCAGGTTACAAAGTAAACATGCAAAAATTAGTGGCCTTCCTATAAACCAAGGATAAAAAAGTGAAAAATTTCTAAGAGAAACAATCCCCTTTACTATAGTCCTTAAAAAAATGAAATACCTTGGTATAAATCTAACCAAAGAAATGAGAGACCTTTATAATGAAAACTTTAAAACTCTAAAGAAAGAAATTATAGAAGACACCAGAAGGTGGAAAGACCTCCTATGTTCCTGGATCGACAGAATCAACATCATAAAAATGACCATCCTACCAAAAGCAATATACAGATTCAATGTTATACCAATCAAAATCCCAAAGCAATTCTTTAAAGAAATTGACCAAACAATCTCAAAATTCATATGGAAGCACAAAAGGCCCAAGAGAGCAAAAACAATCCCAAACACTGCTGTAAGTATCACCATACCAAACCTTAGTCTATACTACAAATCCATAGTAATAAAAAACAGCCTGTTACTGGCTCCAAAATAGACACATAGATCAATGGATAAGGGTTGAAGACCCAGATATAAGCCCACACAATTACAGCCATTTGATCTTTGACAAAAAGTTTTCTTTTTACTTGTTACTTCATCATGTTACATATTTGCATTGAGATAATGGCACAGTTGGATCATCCGCCCTGCCCTGGATTTTAGGAATGTTGTTGGATTGGGTGGTTAATGAAAGGAGATTAGTCAGCAATTGTAGTATCACTGAAAAGAATTCTTAGGAAATGATGTTAACATGCATTGACAGAGATGCTGTGCCAGCTCCCCAAGGTGTCACAAATAAGGAGAAGAAACTGTATTAGTTTTGAAGGGGATTGACTTTGTTTTGACACTGTAATTTCCAAACTCACTGTAAATCTCTGGAGACTTACCTCTGTATAAATCTGTCAGATTGTCCCAGTGATTGCTGTGTACACTGTTAGATCATCACCCACTCCATATCACCTCGGACATACTGTCCATTAGTTGCTGAAATATTTCCCAAGTAGAGTTGTAAGACTCATCACCAGATAGCACCAGATTGCTAAAATCTGAAGACATTGGACTTTTTCCCAGATACCTTCTGCTTCATTCTGTTCTTCCATGGCTTGCAGATATTTATACTTGCTCTATTAAAGTTTACTCTCATGGAAGAATCTAGAATTAATTAGCTACACCTGGATATGTGACTAATACTATATGCATGGGTACCATTAATTTTTAAATATAGAAATAATTATAAACTTATCCTAGTCCAATTTTTGCACTTTTATGAAGCCTGGAGCTCATGTTACAATAAATAATTCTTTTATTTATTGCAGTATCAGTGGTAGGCCAGTGGGCACATCTATCAGGGATTATTTACTTAAATCAGAACTCTGGCAAGTATGTAGGAGAGTGTCTCAATTATAAAACTGATATGGAAAGACCCAGTTCATAGGGGTTGGGACTATTTTCTGGGCAGGAGAATGAAGGTAGAAAAGAAGCTAGTTGGAATTTGACAGGATGACAAGCTAGAAAACATCATTGGTCCATGTACCTCTTGTCTTCCTATGGATATGGGATGTTCAGTTGCCTCGATTCCTTCTGATAGCTCCCTGGTCATCATGATCAACTGTAACCCACAATTGTGAGCATGAAGACTTAGATCTTTGTTTTTATTGCGGACACAAAGTTTTTGTTAAATTTATTTTCAATTATATTAACAGTGAATTTTTGTATTTCCTACTACCTACCTTCACCCACATCCATATCACTCCATTTGGTTTACCCTCCAGGTAGTTTTCTCTTCTCTCTCATGCCATCCTGGCTGTAAGATCATCTGGGTCCCATCTAGGATGGCTGTACTAGGTGGTGTCTAAGAACCCACCAAAAGTAAACTAGTCCACTGATGGGTAAACCATAGGGTGTAGGTAGGAGCTTTCCTTCTCTCTTGCCTAACACCAATCCCATACAGGCTTTCTGGATAGGTTGTCTCATGGGATCTTCCTTTTCCACAGAAAAATGTTGAAAGACCAACTTTTCAAGTGGTCTAGTGGTATTCTTGTGTGTGATTGCCTTAGTATGAAGCTTTGAAACTAAGACATTTTGAACAGGAAGTGGGGTGTTGGTGTGACGTTAAGACAATTTGGTACCAGAGAAATGGAGTCATTGCTGTGGTGAACTTGACCTTGTGAATTTTGTGCCTTTATGACTGCTTTATTGGAAAAATTAGGAAATATTTGTAGACAGAGGTTAATAAGCAGTTTTTGTGGAACTTCATGGATGCTAACACTGAGAAATGTATGAAGGATCAGTTTATGATATTATACAGGAAAGTAAGGTCTTTGGTGAAGTTTAATTTAAAGGTAATTGGTTGGTTCATATTATGGATAAAAGCTGTATTGGCGAGCTTGAAGTTTTGGATAAGAAGAAGACAGACAACAAAGAAGCCATAAGTACTGAAGAAAAGCCATCCTTGGAGAGAAAATCTAGTGCTTTTTTGCTGAAAAGGTGGAAAATATATCCTGGGGTCAAAACCCCTTCCCATGGAGTCTCCTTTTAAAAAGAAATCCAGACATGTTTTGTGGGAGAAAAATCTAAGCTGAGGTATTTTCCTGCTCTTCCAGCATCTGCCTAGTAAAGTGCCTCTCCAGGGTTAGCATCCAGAAACAGATGCAGCTATGGTACATTTGGGTCAAATTTCACTTCAAGTTGGCATTATCATCCATGTTACTTTAGATAGTGTTAAAGATGCAATGCTGGAAGAGTGGTACAGAAAACATCTAAAGCCTGGGACTATGTATCTTAGGGGAAGGTGAAACTTAGAATTAGTGCAGAAAAACCTTAAGATATTAGACATAACCGACAATGAAACATGTTGGAGACACGGGTTAGACATTTTCAGAGACAAACTTCTGTGCTACAGACAGCAAAGCTGAAAGTACACAGCTCTATAGCATTTTGGACAAGACAAGGCTCAGAGATGGACATTAAGGTACAAGATAATATATTTAACTTGCTGGACTTTAGTCTAATTTGATAATTTATTGTCATGTCCTGATGTTTTGATTTTACAATAAGAATGTTTATTCTATGCTACTATGTGTTGAAAGCATTTATTTATTTTATAGGCACTTACAATTAAGAAACTTTGAGTTTTTAAAATGTTGGAACTGAACTATTATGAAAGATACTGAAAAAATTGTAGTTTGAGAACTTTTAAAATTGGGTTGGATACATTTTATATTTTAAGAGGAACATTAGACTTTACAAACAAAGATTAGGCAGTTGGAGTTGAATTTTGAGGTGCTTGTGTATCAATTTGATAAGGGCTGGGGCATACCAGTTAGTTTAAATTATCAACCTGACATAAGATATGGGACACAGGCATCTCTATGAGGAATTGTTAGTTAAGGAAGAGATTGTCTTAACTATATTACTTATGTGAGAACATTCAACCCACAGTGACTGGAGCCACTCCCTGGGCAAGTGGATAAAATGTTGCAGAAACCAGCTGGTAGTTGGCATTCTAGTAAACAGCATTTACCTTTATCCTTTTGTCTTGCTATGCAAATGTGTGGTCAGTTCTGAGGCTCTCCTGCTAGGATCAACTGTAACTTGAAATTGTAAGCATGAATAAATATCTTCTTGTTCCTCTCAATTGTTTGGATCAGATGTTGATTGAAGAAAAGAAAAAATAAAAATATGACGATCACGAGGATTACCTTGGGATGCAAAGAATGGAAAGAACAATTGAAACTGCTTTAGAGGAAAGAAGCAAAGAAAGTGGGGGAGATGAGACATCTCTTGACCCATAAAACTGGCTGCTTCAGAAAACTATTTCCTTCATTCCAATTGTCAAACTTTCTTCTCTGGTGTCATCCCTACTTTTATACCAATCTTCTTGTGCTCCGAGGACCTCAGGCACTGGGTACTCACCTCCTTACTTTTATTTATTAGAACACATCATATTTTATATCCCCATCAAAATTTCAAGTTTCACCACGTTTGGTAGCAAAATGTGATAATTCCAGCACTCAGGAGATGGAGACAGAATGATTTTGAGATGAGACCCATTAACTGTATTACTATCATGATACATGCATATGCTATCAAATCCCAACACTCACATTTAACACACCGTGTTAGAATGTTTGTCTACCCTTAAATAAATACTGAACAAGTGGGTGACATTGAAAACAAATTTTCTGCTGTATCTCTTAAACTTCTGTTTCCAGCACAGAGTACCACAGAGAGACACACAAGTGAAACAACTACACCTTCCCCTCATGCTTCAGAATGTTGTTTTGGGATTTCCAGTGAGGCTGCTCCCACCGAAGACCAAGAGGTTATGCAGAGCATTATACATGTTTGCTGCACTCAACTAGGGCAGTCAGAAATGATACCTGACCACTCGACCCTGCCCCTTGCTTTGCTGGTAACTGTGATCTCAAGCACTTGAGCTATTATTCTCTGGACTCCACGGCACACCTAACGTCTCCTTTTCTCATCTAAAAATCCTTGAAATGTTTTGGGAACTAGGAGTTGTCAAACTGAATTCTCTGTTTCATATAGTATCACCAGGTTGGGTGTCTGTAGAGTTATTCCATTTCCCTTCTAAATTCTCCCTTTTCTAGGCTGCAGGCTTAGGCCAGCCAGCAACATCAAAACAAACCCTGTTTGATTCAACACTTAGTTCGAGAATTATTCTGAATTTTGAGGAAGTGTTTGGGTGCTGCCTCATTGCTTCTTAAGTTGCTTTCTCACAGAGTCACTGTGTACTTGAATTCCACTTACACAGTGCACAAGGCTTGAAACCACATCCAAGTGGACCAGCAGTCAAAGTCCTGATTCTTCTGTCAATTCCCAAAGCCTCTAATTTCTGCTCACCAGGTGTAACCCCTATCTCAATGTTTCTCTCACCATTTGTGGTTCCAAACTTTCCGTGGGGAATCACTGCTTGAAGCACATGTCTCTTGTATCATTGCTGTGTTCCCCTTCCATTCAAATGAGGAACATGGAGGCCATTTAAAAAAAAAACTTGCACAAATAATAAATGACAGAGTTTGATAAAGTAAATGACAGAGTTTGATAAAACCCCAGGATACTAATTATTAATTCCATTTTAAGGGAAACAATTATTAAATTAGTAAAATTACTTAATACCTAACACATGCTGATTTTTTATGCAATACTTAAAGCACCTTTCAAATTTTCAATTTAGGGCAATGGAAAAAAGGTGGGGACAGATTTTAGCCACAATGACAAAGCAATGATAGTCTGTTTCCTTACACAACCATGTATCTATAGGAAAGGGTCAGGAAAACAAAAAAAAATTTAATGAACATAATACAAATTAGTAATTTTCCTTCAGCCCAATAATGAAAACAGTTATTGATGCACCCATGTATTACCATTCTTTCTTCCTCCAAAGACAAGAGAAGAATACAACTTTAGGAAAATGCTTTCAATATGTGTGACTGACAAATTTCCTGGTGAATTAATGGGGCTAAATGTAAATATATACTTAGATAGGAAGGGAATGAATGTTAATGAAATGTACACTATAATGACCCAAGTATCCCAATGCTTGACCACTTAAATCCGTGACCATATATTATACTATATACAATATAACATATTGTATTATATTGATGATATTATAATTTGATCATGAACTTAACATTTTAAACTCTCCTATATTTTGATTTTTGACTCCAAGAAAGATAATCTGTATGCAACTAAATTATCTTTTTAGAGAGAACACAAAGTGATCTCATAAAGATAAATTATTTTAAAAATATTGTAGATGAGGCAGTGGACATGGTTAAATATAGCTTTCTATTCTATAATTTCATGGAGGTTTTCAGATATAGTAATGGTTGTGAGCTTATCAGAGCTGCTCGATTTCTCCTATCCACTTGGGCTTTAGATCTTCCTTGATAAGTCACACAACACTTTTTATTAGCAGTTATTAACAATTCTTAAAGTTTTGACTATAAAGATGTTAATTGCTCACATAAAACTGCCACAAGTCTAATAGAAAAAAAAGTCAAAACACTTTACATAGGTTTTTTCTAGAATGCTATTTTTCTCTTTTTGCCAAAGCTTTTGCAAATCCTTTGCTTCATGCTGTCTCGGTAATTAAAAGAATGATTTTTAAAACTCTACAAAAGGATTTCACATATTAAAATACATTATAGTGCAATGTTCACAACACAGGATAGTTGATCATAACTGTCTATGAGGAGCAGAATGGGAAGGTAATTAGATGATTTCTTTATACCCATTGCCCATGTGTGTGTTTCAACTTAGCACTATATCAGAGAACTTGACACATTAACAAGTAGTTATATGGCTATTAACTTAATTTCTCTTCATGGATTTGAAGAAAAAGGATAAATTTTAAAAGATAAAAAGCATACACATTTGCTTTCTTTTTTAATACTAATAAGTTGAATTTAGGACCCCATACAGTCTAGCAAGCACTCTGACAACTTATTAAGATGTCCATAAAATTTAGTTCTTCATTATGAAAAACTGTATACTCATGGTTAATGCAGCTATTATTTTTAACTAAACAAGTCTTTTTTTGAAGTTGCCTATTTATTCTTATGTTTTTTAAATTTATTTTTCTACTTTTACAAACATATTGAGTATTCATCCCAGCTTCCCTTCCATCTGCCTCCCTTCCATTCCCTCTCTTCCCTTCACCATTCCCTCCCACTTCCTGCCACCTTTCTATCCGTATATGTCTATGGACCCCAGGGTTCAATCTGCCTTGTCTACCCCTGTGGGGGCTCAAGCCTCTATGATAAATCAAGTTACCTCTCTTCAGGATACCCCACTGATATTTGCATTTCCCTTCACTCATCCAGCTTTAGACCCAAAGATTTCCACTGTAAGTTCCCATTCCATAGGTATAATAACAGCTACGTGCAGAGAAGTTTGATGCACTGTGTTCCTACCTAAATATTTATTGGCTGTCTTCTAATATTGATCTAATTCCTTCCTTTTTTAAGGTTCTTGTTCTAGTTTACAGTAACAGAGATGTGTACCATTCTGACAAGCAGGTCTTGAGTCCAATCAGAAAGGTGTTGGTGTCTCCTTGGTACTCATGCCACTATTACACTGGTGGTCACCTGTTGCCATGGTGACTTACATTGCAACTTACAGATCTCATGCTATTGATGGAGCTTGTGATTATTTCTCTCCCCCAGAAGCTTCTACAGTATTCCTTGGTGCTGTGTAAGCATCCAGCAAGGAGAAAGTCCTCAGAACAGTTCCAGTTGATATCTTTTGCCCATGTTCTGTGATTCTTTTATGTTGCATCTTCAGTAATAGGGTCTTACTGACATTTTTTGGAGAGCAACCAAGAGCAATGGCAAAAGCCTATAATGTTTGGAGGATTTTAAGACCTCTCTGGCCAACATTTTAGCAGGAAGTGCCACATTCCTGTTATTTCTAGTATAATTTTGTCCTTGGATTCTAAGAGGATCAGCTCAAGACTTTTTGTTTGTTTGTTTTTGTTTCTTTGTTTTTTATTTTCCCTGTTTTCCTCACTCTATGCTCCTCTGCATAGGGACTGCCCATTCTTGTCCCTTTCTTTAAAAGAAAATTTTTTTACACATTACTAGCATTGGATGTTATTTGTTGGGGGGTTACTTCCCACAATCTTAGAGTTTTTCTATAAATCCCTCTGTGCTTCCTATCTCCCATCCCCTCATTCCCTACTGTGAATTTTTCTTAATTATTCCATCCCTCACCCTTGTCCTGGTATCCTAAACTTCCTTTTAAAAGGATGCACCCTAACCATCCCTTCCCACCTTCTCACTCATAGGTTTTTTGGAATTTTCTGGCTCTTACAGTGCTTCCAATCCAAATACATTGACAAGAATATCAGTTCAATCACCTACATACAAAAGAAAACTTGCAATGCTTAACTTTCTATGTTTCAAATTTTCACTCATTATTAAAGTTTCCAGTTCCATCCATTTACCAGAAAATTCCATAATCTCATCTTTTCTGATGGCTGAGTAATATTCTTTTATTTATTTATTAATTAATTAATTATTTTTCTTTTTTTTGGTTGAGTAATATTCTATTGTGTATATGTGTACCACATTTTCATTATCCATTCCTCTATTGATGGACATGTTGGCTGATTCTATTTTTTTTTGCTGTTGTGAATAGAGCTGTAATTAACATAGATGAACAAGTGTCTTTGTAACAAGATGTAGTCTTTTGGGAAAATTCCAAGGGGTGGTATATTTGGGTGATAAGCCAGTTCCATTTTTAGCTTTATGAGGAACCTCCACACTGATCTCCAATTTATACTTTCATCAGCAGTGAGTAAATGTCCTTTTTTCTTCATAATCCTTCAGCATTCTCTGTTGTTTGTGTTCTTGATCTTAGCATTCTGCCTGGGGTAAGATGGTATCACAGGACTGTTTTGATTTGTATTTCTCTGATGATCAAGGAACTTGAGCACAAGACAGCAAACATTTCAGTTAAAAACTGGGCCCTGGAACTTAACAGGGATTTCACTCAAAAAGAAATTGAAAAGTCAAACAAATACCTTAAACTCATCCTTTACTATGATAAAAACTTTATTTTTTTTATTTCCACTCATACAAACTTAACAGGTATATCGGTCCCCCCCCTCCCTCCAGTCCCCCATCCCCCTGTACCCCCCACCCCCCTTTCCTTCCTATCCCCCAGTGGCTCCCCCTCCCATCCCTGGAGCATCCTTTAATGTGCATGCCAAACTCTCCTCTGGGTCCTCCTCTCCGATGAGGTACAAGGACCCAGTGGCATTTCCCAGAACCATTTCCTGTGTTCCCTTTAAGCATAGGAACACTACTGTGGCTGTCAATCCCTTGCCTCCAAGGATCCTAATGCCTTTAGCAAACGTAAAAACTCTATTTATCATCTAAGTCACTCTCGCCTCCACTCCAAGTTTTGGGGAATACCACAGAAGAGGGAGCAGTAAGAGTAAATCTGAAGTGGGGCTGGGTTGTGGTCAAACAGTATCTTCTAGATATGACAGGGCTATTATATCCATGTTTTCACTGCAGCTATATATGTATTTCCACAAGACTGCAATACCACAATAATTGTTTTGTCAACATTCCACCATGGAAAGTGGAAAGATCTCAAGAAGGTTCATGTCTCCACAGAAACCGATGAGGGTTAATGCTTCTGGAGAGAACCTGGAAGATACCTTACTCAGGTACATGACAACAAAAGCAAACCAGATGAAATCCAATGAGTCACATAAGAGAAAAGACTTGAAAATAGGAAGGAGTCTGGCAGGAAAGAAAAAAGGTTATAAAGGGAACAGGAGTGGGAACAGGTTAGCGACCTAGGTGTGAAAATATCACAAATTTACTATAGTCATGTATGAAACACTAAAATAAAAAAAGAAAACAGGGGAAAAAGCCCATTCATCTTAGAAGTAAAGACTTCATCTAAACATTAAGACAAAGAAGTGAGAAAATCATTCCCATAAGTCACCTGACATTGTGGAAATCCAGCCAGACAACTGACAGAAATTCCCCTAGACATTACTGTTATCATGGAAACACATCCTAAGCAAGTAGCTCAGTCCTAGCTAACCTGGTGCCAAAGTGCCAGCAAAAAATGTCTACTACCAGATATAAGGAATGGGCAGAATGGGAAGGTTTCATTGTGACATATTCTGGAAAAATTCTGAATAAAATTAATTGCAAAAAAACCCCCAGGAATTGAAAAATGTTTCATAAATTGCAAGATTTCTGATTCTTAAATGATGCAATCTTGTAGAGTTGTGTGGAAATTGTTGACACAAACATAGCTTTTATCTCAAAAGGAATAGAACATATTTATTCTGGAGCTAAACATGAGTTATAGTGACCTTGATACATGGATTCAAATTACTCCAAATACTATGCTCCCATGTGGTAATGATTTCATAAAGACTTTATAGTTATGGAACAAAGGAAGCCATAAAGGACCTTTTCAAAGATACCAGTAGAAATAGCAAATAAGCCAGTTACAGCAAAGTGGGAACATCTCTGTCATAGGCACCAGATAATACCTCATGGCATTCATGACTTTGTGTTGGATTGGTGGAAGCTAGTGATCTATTTACACCTCACCAAAGGATTTCATCTTACAAACACAAGGGTTAGGTTAAATGGACAATGAATTATTATTATGGGGGTGTTCCAGCTTTTCTTCATGTTACTAATGCACAGTCAAACAATTTAAGGGAACAAGGAGTTTAGTCTAGCTTGCAATTCTGGTTACAGTTCATCGTCTAACCTGTCTGGAGAGTTCATGCCAACATCAGGAGTCAAGAGAAATGCCCACATCATATCCACAGGAATTGCTGAGGAAAGGGCAATTGCCAGAACGCCTCTATGGAGTCAGTTCTCTGTCTTATCTGCCTTCTTATCTGCCTTAGCTGCTTGATCATGGAACAGTCTCACTTAACCTGGGCTGGGCCATTTCACATTAGTTAGATAATCTCCAACAGGCTTACTTAGGACTTTCCTCAGGTATCAATTTTTTACAGATGTCCCCAAAGCCTCAGCCATCACATTGATACCTGTCACATTGATACCTGTATCTAACTAACACAGGGGTCTAAAAATGAGGCCAAATAATTTGACTTCAGACCTGCAACATTCTACTTCTCCACAGAAACAAAAGCTCTAATTAGTCTACTAGCTTCATTGAACTTCAGTTCACAGTCTCCCTACTGTAGGAGACATTTTTGTGCATGTGGAGGCCAAATATTGTTTTATGACCCATGGCACTAGGAAGGCCCATCCTGAGAGCATGATAAAGCTGAAGCTCACTAGTGAAGAAAGCTGGGGCTGGAGAGGTGGCTCAGGGGTTAAGCCTCCGCCTTGCAGGCGGAAGGTCCTGAGTTCGGATCCCAGATCCCACGTATAGACGTATAGACGCCAGGCGGAAGCGGGGGCGGCCTGCACTTCTGGCCCTGGTAGGGCGGAGCCTGTGAATCCCGGGGCAGAAGGAGGTGGAGGCGTCCATGGTGGTTCGCAAATTCGTCCGTGGTTCTACACATACACAGACACACACACACACGCGCGCGAGCACATACACACACACATGTACACAGTTGAATAAATAATAATAATAAAAAATTTTAAAAAAAGAAAGCTGACTTCAGGAAAGAGAAATGATAAAGTCAGTAAAAAGGAAATCCTTTAATTGATTTAAATACAAATCTTTATGATATGGGTCTGATTTTTTTATCTGCTATATCTGATATAACCTTTACACGTTATAAAATATAGAAAGAGTAATATACTTAAAAATAAAACAATCAAAAATTAAATATGGCTTAAAGAAGTAAAGGTAGCAGATGAGGGGGGAAAAGACATCATGACCAATGCCATATCATATTCTTTAACTAGATTGATTATATGCTTCCCCTATGGCTATCACTATTAGTGTTCTGTAAAATATTTTGATGTTTTGAGTATTCAAAAAAACTTTTTACTATTAGTTTTACTTTTGGCCAGTCTGGATTGTAGCTATATCCTTAGTGGAGTACTAATTTAAAGTTTAGGAAATACTGATATTTAATATCTAAAATTATTATGTCTTAATCATGATTAATATTTTTCTTTGTGTTATTATTTTGATATTGTATCAAATTTTAGTTTGGGGCAGCAAGCAGATTTCTTCTCACATTAGAGAAGAAATCAAATGGTAATACAGTATAACTTTAAGCTCCTTAAACAAAATTGTCCTTTCCTATGTGCCAGATATTATTATAGTCTTAGTAGTAAGAAGCCATACAAAGTTATAATGACAGGCTAGAAGCAAGAGGTGAGACTTATCAAAAAGTCAGGATTCCATGGCTCTTGTTGGCATGACCAAATATTATTTTAATTTTGTAAACAGAAAATGAAATCAGATTCTAACAGAAGTTACTTTGTAGTGTCATTTACTTTTTACTAGCAAAATATGAATATTGTTTCTTTATGCCTTAGTAACTATAATATAAGATACCTTAAATGTTTATTTAATCAAATACGAACCATCATTAGATCAAACCATCATGAATCATCATTAGAGACCAAAGCATTTTGTATAATTTGGATAATAAGAGGCAACCTCTTTTACAGTAGAGAAAACACATCTGGTACTGTTAATCAGTCCAAGAACCTATAGATGAGAAGGTCATAGTCCCTAGGGAGGAACAAACTATTATTATTTAACATTAGGGTGTGATACTGAACTGCTATCCAAACACCTATAATTATTAAGGCAGCTCTCGGTTTCAATCTGAGTGAAATCTTTTCACAATGGAAGATGATTAATTCAGAAATCAAAAATACAGAGAATAAATGACTATTAACTGCTCATCTCTAAACAGAGCATCTAAATCAGCCCCCATCTCAAGGATTATGAAAACCTTCATCTCTAGGATAGGAGAAATTTGCATTATAAAATTCTTTCTTGTGCCAGAGAGATGGCTCAGGGGTTAAGCCTCTGCTTTGCAAGCAGAAGGTCCTGAGATCAGATCCTAGGCTCTACATAAAAATGCAAGGCAGAAATGGTGGTGGCCTGAACTTTCTGTCCTGGAAGACAGAGCCAGGAAAATGCCAGAGAAAAGCAAATAGGAGGTAGAAATAATCCAGAGTGATTCCCAAAGTCACCCTTGGGCCTCCATAGTGCCTTCTGATACACACAAAGATGTACACAGACACAGATGCAAAATAATAAAGTAAAAATTTTTAAAAATTCTTTCTTTTGCAAATAGTTGACTGACCCCTCCCTTACTGAGATTTCCTGCTTTTATTACATCTACCCTTGAATGTGCTATTATAACAAGACTCCAGTTTAACAGCTTTTTGTCTCTGACCAGGGGGTAACATACAGTGCCCATCAGGATGGAGTGAAGGGCATTGCAGGAGCAGCAAAACTGCAAAAGAAAATCAACAAACCACAATCCAGAACCTCAGAGACTCTATATCAACCACATAGAACTAGGCCAGCCTAATCTCTCCCCATCCTGGAGCTCAGGGACATTTGCGGAAGAGGGGGTGGTAAGATTGTAAGAGCAAAAGGATGGGAGGAGCAATGATTTGCAAGATTCTCCATAATAGGACTTTGCATGCCCTGTGCAATGTCCAACACACTATTGACCTCACAAAGTCTAGCATCAGCTAAAGGCACCAAGATCCTTAGAGGCAAGGGATTGACAGCCACAGTAGTGTTCCTATGCTTAAGGGGAACATGAGAAAGGGTTCAGGGAAATGCCACTAGGTCCTTGTACGTCATCGGAGAGGAGGACCAAGAGGAGAGTTAGGCATACACAATAAAGGACTCTCTGGGAATTGGGGGGGAGGCACTGGGGGATGGGGAGGGAGAGAGGGGAAGGAGGGGGTTCGGGGGGAGGAGGAGAGAGGGAGGGAACTGGTCTACCTATTAAGTTTGTATGAGTGGAAATAATAAAAAATGTATTAAAAATTCTTTCTTACCTAAAAACATTTCTTTTTGCCTTAAGTTTCTTTATTAGAAGTTATAATTACAGGGCTAGAAGCAAGAGGTTAGACTTACCAAAAGTCAAGATTCCATGGCTGATGTTGGCATGAATAAATATTATTTTTAATTTGGAAAACAGAAAGTGACAGATACATTTTTATATCTATAACTTTTATATCTCTTTTCTTATTTGGAATCTCCTTTTTATTTTCTTTAAAAATTTAAGAAACACTTTTTGGGGAATTTCAATACATATAAGCCAAAAACTATTTTTGTAATTAAATCATCTTTCTCCCACTTGATATTAGTAAGCATTTTAATGCACAAATTAATGATTCTATCTGAAAATTCCACTCTAGTTACTGGTCAGACAATTTAATCATGCCCTGGCTTTTAATATCTCTTAACAGCTTGTTTAAAAAATGAGTGACTTATATCATTATTAAACATTCTCTCTTACTTGTAGGCTGCCTTATCAAATGTATTAATATCAAAATATAAGCAAAACATATAAAAATAATGCACATGATTATTCAACACCTTTCTACACTCCTCTACACTCTTCTACGCTCTTTTTCTCTATCATCGCAATTAGTTGCTGATATAACTGTATGGCCATTTTGGTTTGCAATCAAATACTCTATTCCTTAGCTATAAACTAAATGACATTACAAAGTGACTCCTGTTGGAACTTCATTTTGTATGGGACATGTCGGACTCATGTGTTGCTCCTGCCCTGGCAACATTTAAACTTTTTCTATTGCTTCATCTGTCTCCAGAGAGAAGACCTGTCTTATTCTTACTAGTTATCTCTTTTTAAACATAACCAGAAATGAGTGTGGCCTAGTAACTGATGTGCTCTGATGTTTGTTTAGAGATAGATAGATTAGATCGATAGATGATAGACAGAAAGATGATAGATAGATGATAGATAATAATATAACAGACACATACATGCATTATATATACATACATACACATATATAGAAAGATATGCTAGAGATGATAGATACATATACAGCACATAGTTATAGATGATGCATAATCTCTGAATCCACAAAAGGCAGTCTATTCTTTGTTGTAACCTCCCAGAATTACCTTCAATACATGCAGTAGATAGGATCTAACTCATGATAAGGCTCTACTCATTTACCCTTTGCCTCACTGAAAGTCATGAGTTTTGTTCAATGTGTTCTGGAGACAGAACATAAATGGTATATCCACCAGCATTTGAAAAGCACATAGGATAAACTTCTCTACAAGGAGAGACATTCCTGAAGCACCTATATGTTCTAGACTATCCACTGCTGTCTTGTGAAAGCTAAAATCTGTAAGAATTCAATAGCTATGAAAATGGAGTATGTTTGGGTGATAGTAGGTATGAAGTAGACTGTCCATTTGAAAGTTCTCGCTTGAGTTAGCCCAAACTCAGTCTATCATAAATGCTGTTCTTGGCAATAGTGAAATATTTAAGAGCACATTTTAAAATGTTCCATTTCTTTTTAATTATTAACTACTTGCCTCAAGGCATGTGACAAAATCTCATCCTGTAAAAAATGTCATTGGCAAGAATTTCCCATATAAAATTTCCCTTCATTTGTGTGCAAGCGTGTATTATGTATTCATGTGTCATCTAAAAATATAGAAAACATGATTAAGTTAGATTAACCACAATAAGAAGCATTCATTTCTTTTCCTTTCTGTTTTTGTTCTATTTATTGTTACTAATTTTTATTTGCATGCTGGGGATTGAACCCAGGTTATTGTCCCATGTTGGGCCAGAGTTCTGTTTACCAAGTTGCAACCCTTCCCTCTTTGTTCTTATTAAAAATTTGTTGTGTGAAAAGGAATTGGATATTGGGTCCTAGTGAGGAGGTATGATGAGGACAAAAGCACAGCTGTTACTTTGACTTTTTCCTGGAGCGCACTCAGTCACGCTGGGAGGGAATGGTGTTGCACTAGGCAAGCTGCAGCCAAGGCAGGAAAGCACGTGGAGACAGTCCTCATAAATGTCACAACTTAGGCAAGCTCCCTTCATGAGTATTGAGTGAAAACTACACTGTTGCCTGTTCTAGTCTCTGGGTTTACTCCCAATGATTCCACATCATCTCAGCCATGGCAGACCTTTTAGAACAGTCTCAAAAGTTGATTTCAGCCATAGAAGTCAATTCCTAGGCTTGTCAACACCAGGAATAAGGTTAGGAAACAGGAATAATCTAGACTGTGTACCTGAGAACTAAGTGATGGTTTTGGAAATACAGAAGTGACAACAGGCATATACCACATGAGGAAAACCAAATGAAAATATAAAATAAGGAAATATTTACATGTAACTTACTTTTCTTCCACGGTTATATACAGCACTCAACATACATCATTATTGCTTTCCATAATTTTTATTTTATGTTTTATTAGCATATATCAATTTCACATAATGGTAGGTTTCATTAGGACATTTTCATTTATCTATTTTTATCATATCCACCCTGTTATCATCTCTTGTCCTCTACCATAGTTTTATATTTATCATGTATTTTCCCTATTATAATATGTTTATTGTCATATGGTCATGACTATTGTAATTGTTGTGATAATCCAACTGCTGAGAGTTGGAACTGGCATATGCTTAGAAAATACTTCTTATTTAATTAACTGATGAATAATGAATGAAAGAAAAGTAGATGAATAAAAAATAAACTGAGGATTCAAGTTCACATTTTCCCATGTAAGGAGCTCAAAACTCACCATTCTTCCCTAACAAGTAAGAAGTTAAGCGGACCACAAGCCAAATTATTCTAAGATGTGTGAGAGAAATGAGATCATAAAGTAAATCATCCACTTTTCCTCCATTATGCCAATCAGATTTTTACTATAAATTTAGGAGGAACATTCAGACTAGCTTTTAGCCAAGGAAGAGAAAATGAAGTCACTTTGAAACACATACAGATATTCTATTTGTCTTAACAAGGTTTATCCTGGAGAGAAACTAGTTAACACAAAGTTAATCTGGTAGGAATTTATCAGTGCTTTACTGTCTTGAGGGCAGAGAACACTCCACTCTAATCAGATCTAGCTACTCACACTCGAGAAAGAAATCCAAATGCTAGCTTACTTTATTTTTCTATGTGTAGTAGCTACTCTTCTCTGTTGCTGATACATGACTTAAAGCCAAGCACCTTAAGGGGGAAAGGAGATATTTATTCAATTCCAGAGGGGAGACACAATCGTCTATGTCAGAAAAGGCTTGGCTGGCTGGCAGAAACTGGAAGCATCCTAAGCCATGTCCATCAAGGAGTTGAGAGCAGCAAAACTGCCAATTGTAAGAAAAGACCTCTCCAGGAAGTAGGGTGGCGCCAAGGGACCTCAAGGCTCTTTCTGTGATTGCCTTCCTTTAGCAAGGCTCCACCTCTTAAAGGCACCATGACTTGCCCAAACAAGATTCAAGCACATGACCCTGTAGGGTAAAAATCACATTTGAAACCATGATACCATGTGAAAGTGGGTATACGCCAATCCTCACCATCTGGAAGTCCAGAGAAAAAAACATGGAAGCACTTATGAAGTTCATAGTTTCAGAACTTAGGACCAGTGAAAGACAGAGTTGTGGAACCCTTAGGCTACTAAAAGAATACTTTCAGTACTATCTATCTACCACCCAATGTACTGATCCTACATTAGAAAGTTTATTACAATGATACTGCATGACAAAAACACTATTTGAAACAGAGTGCCATGTCACATGACTGCAATCTTAGTGCTTAGTCTGAAGCAGGAGGATTATTTTAAGTTCAAGGTAGCCAAGGCTACCTAGCGCATTTAAAGCCAGACTGAGTTACAATGTAAAAGTCTATCTGACAATCCTACAAGAAAAGAAAATTTAAAAAAATAAGCTGAAGAAACTGAACATATGAATTATATATGCTATCATCTCCAAAGGAAAAACTCAGACATAAATTCAACAATATATAAAGTGTACACATGCTATATGTGAGATAATGTCAAGATGTTGGTTCTTTCCAACTTGCTCTATAGACTCAATGTTATCCAAGTCAGTAATCCAGGAAGCTATCTTAAAGATATTCCAAACACTAATTCTATAGTTTACATGTGGAGACAAAAGGCCCAAGTAACCAAAAAGGATACTCAAGGAAAATAATAAAATTGGGGGCTGGAGAGGTGAATCCCGGGGCAGAGTAAACGAGGAGGTGGAGGCGTCCATGGTGGTTCCTGAATTCGTCCGTGGTTCTACACACACATACATACATACACACACATACATACACACATGCACACACATGCATACATGCACAATTGAATAAATAATAATAAAAAAATTAAAAAAATAATAAAATTGGAGGACTATTGCATTTCAATAAAGTGTTGACAAGAGACTAGATGAATTATTAATGGTGCATAATAGAGAAGTCACAGAAGATCTACATTGATATAGGTGAGATATAGGCAAGGGATCTCTGGCAGATGAACAAAAAGAAAGAAACAGGGAAAAAGGTAAGTTGGTTTATTTATATATATATTTATACACTCAATTTATTCATTTTATTAAAGACAAGGTCACTCTAGGTACTGTAAGTCACAGGAGTACTCCAGCTTCCTCATTACATTTGCCACCAGGTCTGGCAAAAGATAGGTTTCTAAGTACATTTTACTGGAACATTTTATGTATATAGTCAAAAATAAAGAAATCAAACATGAACAGCCAATAAATCTATAAATAGAAAGACAATACAGCAAACTGCTCTGTAAATAGCTATTATTATACTCATAGAATGGACAAACACTTAACATTCAGCTTAGAAGTCTTTCTCTACACAGAGGGAGATGATCTCAACACCCTGACAGGATGCTCCCCAGGGCAGTAGAAGAGCAGTGAAGTGGACAGCAATAGCCAGCCATAATAGAATACCAGTGACTCAGCAAGGCTCACCCAGAAACAAGCCAACCCAATCTCCCCATCCTAAGGCTTTAGGAATCTCGCAAAAAAGGGGGTGGTGAGATTGTAAGAACCTAAAGATGAGAAAGTTCCACTTAAGGCAGGACTGCTGCATCTAGAACTCATTATAGTGAAACTTGTCCTTCCCAGACCTGCATAATGACTGCCATATCAACATGCCCTCATAGACTATGAGGAACTCATAGACAATGGAAACCTTGGGGACTAAATCTGGATGAGTAAAGGAAAATGCTCCTATCAGTGGAGTGGCCCAAAGAGAGGCCACTTAGGAGATGCCACTGAAGCCTGAATCCCCACAAGAGTAGACAAGCCAGAGGGCACCCTGGGGTCCATGGAAGCATACATTCAGGAGGGTGGGAAAGGGAGGGATTGATTAAGGGGTGAGAGGGAGGTACCATGGAGAGAAGCAGGAATAAGTACTCAATATGCTTGTAGAAGTAGAATAATAAAATAATAAAAAAGCAAAATAAACAAAAAGAAAAGAAATTGTCTCCACCATCAAAATGGTGAATGCATCCATTACCCACCATAATTTCCTCATGTTCACCATTGTTTCTTCTTTCTTCTCTTCTGACACTGTACTGCACATCCCACTGTTGTCTGGTGACTTCAAGCAGAAATCATAGGACCAATGCTATTCCGTCCCTGTCTCTCAGTGAGAGCTCTTCTGTGTAGCCTAATGTTGTAAATTTCATATATTAGGCCTGCTTCAGTTTCTTTTCTTGTTACTATGATTAGATACACTGATAAAGTGACTCAAGGGAGGGGAGAAGGGGTTTCTTTTGGTTCACAGTTCCAGGAGATAGTGCATACATCATGGTAGGGAAGTCACGACAGTAGGGACCTGAGACAGTTGGCCATGGTGCATCCAGGGTCATCAACGATGGATGCTTATGTTCAGCTCACTTTATCCTTTTTATGCCATCTAGAATCCCAGCCAGGAACTGGTGCCACCTATTGGAGTCTTTCCACTTCAATTAACCTAATCAGGATAATCCCTCCCCACATCCTTGGCACACCCAGAATCCTGATTCCCAGTGATTCTAGACCTTATCAAGTTGACAATTGAAACTGATCACAACAGGCCTTTGATTGGTACAGCTCATAGGGAGAACCTATTCTCTGTTACTCATCTTAAATAGAAAAGAAATTCCAGTCTGCTCATTTTGAATGATTCAGTGATGATAGGTAAACTATGTGTTCTCTGTTTTAATTCAGAGTGACTAAATGGTGCTATGGTTGATTACAATGAGCATTCATTATATGCAAGATACTTTAGACACTTTTCGTTCATATGAATATTTGAAGAATATTTGTGAGAATGTCTCCTGCATCCTGCTGTGATGTTGGGGATTTGGTGATGGGTAGTTGGTATTATTCTTGTCTGTGACAGGACAGCTGCTGTCCAGTGGAAGATGATGGCTGCTAAATGAACAATCTTCTAAAAAGCAAGGTTCCCATTGGAGGTAGTCACAACATCCCAAAGAATATGTTTCACAGGAAGATACTCTTGTTGTACATCTCTCAGGCCAACTGACTTCAGATACAGTTGCAGTTTCAAGCTTTCAAGTGCACTGTGCATTCCTCTGCTTCCATGCTTCTGGCCTTCTCTGGAGACTTGGAAACTGAGGACCAGAAGTAGTGATGGTAGGTCACTTAATGACCATATAAGTAGTCAACCAATGGGAAGTGTGATAAATGACTGACCTGCTTTCCTGTCCCATGGCTGATGCTCAGTGAGAAAATGTTCTGTCCAGTTCTCAAAGGCTCCTGTAGGGAAGAGATCCCATTGCTCACCCACAACAAAAATTATGCATTTGCTTTCTCTTTCCTGACTATTCTCCTCGAATCTTGCCCTCTCACTCTTCAGGATCACTTTTCTCTTTTTGCATACTAATGAGAGACTGATAGGCCTATTTATTTTTACATGAAGAATTAAGTATTAGTTGAATCTTTTTTAGATAAATTTTATTAAATTCTTCGACTATTTCATAGATGTATACAGCACATTCTGATTACTGTAATCCCTCTTCTCCCTCTATCCTCCCTCCCTCTTTGATTACAATACTCTCCTCCCTACAAATCCTTTCCGCACAATCAAAATGAAACAAAAAGGACCACTTCAGTGCTGAAGAGATGGCTTAGGGGTTAAGACTCTGCCTCACAAACAGAAGCTCCTGAGTTTGGATCCCAGGTCTCACATAAAAATGTCAGGCAGAAACTGTGGCAGCCTGCACTTCTGATCCTTGTGGGCAGAGTCTAAGAAATATCAGAGCAAAGCAGAAAGGAGGTAGAAGCAATCCAGGATGACTCCCGAAGTCACCCTTGGTTCTCCACAGGGTCACACACACACACACACACACACACACACACACACACACACACACACAATAAATAAAGATTTTTTAAAAAAAAGACTGTTTTAAGTAAATTACTCACATCCCCCCAAAAGGAAACCAAACGTGGACCTTATATGCCTCACAGATATTAACTTAAAATTCATCACATATAAAAAATAAAATCATTTTTACAAAACTGACAAATGAGATAATCCAGATTCACCTAGGAATAATGATATTTTCAGTATAGTAACAGCATGATTCATGAAAGAACTAATAAACTGCATTTCACTCAGCTGAAAGAAATAAACTGTCACTAGAATGAGAAGAGAGGCTTCAGAATGAAACATTTTCAAATGAAAAATATCTGACAAAGAAATGTTACCAGAAATGTTCAGAGTATGCTTAAAATTCAACAATATGAACATTAGCAACCTGGCTAAATAGATGGGCCAAATCTTAACAGAAACCTCACAAAAAGATATTCATAGGACAGCAGATAAATATGCAATGAAGTATAACTCTATAACTTTTTGAATAGGCTAGATTGAGAGCATTGAGTACACCAAATGCTGACAAGAATGCAAAATAACAGTATCCATTCATTACTGGTGGGAATTCAAAATGTTACAGCCACTTTGGGAGACAGTTTGGTTGTTTCTTACAAAGCAAAACATGTTGTTATCATACAATCTGGCATCTATGATGTTTCCCCATTATTATCCCAAAGGAGGCAAAAGCATGCACACATAAAAACATGCACATCGAGATTCACAATTGCTGACACTTAGCAGCAATCAGAAGTTCCTCCCTAGGTGAACAGATAAATAAAGTATGGTATACCCCACTATTAGTCCATAATAAAATGAATGAGCTCTCAGATATTGAGGCAGAAAAAAAAACTTGAAAGCATATTATTCAGTAAAAGAAGCCATTGTTTCAAGAGTATATATTGTGAAACAGTTCCAGCTAGTGACATCATGAAGAAAGTAGAACTATACAGACAGTAAAATATTAATTTCCAGGTATTGGGGAAATAGAGATATCAAATAGCTGAACACAGAGGATTTTTAAAAAGTACAAATGCTATATTTTTGCAGTAGCTATACATATGATTCCTTTATCTAAATCCAGAGGATGTAAAATAGCAAGAATGAGTCCTATAAATTAGGCATATAGGTGACAGCAGTGTTAAGGATTTGGCTAGACCCCACCTTCAGTTTCCCTAGTAACACTAAAATCTATTTCTACCCTAAAAATAATGAGTTATGTCAGTCACCTGGCCAGGATTTCTTTCCCCCATGGAATCCTACCCACATGAGTATGCCAAAGACATGGGAGGAGTCTCTGTCTTGCCCTCCCATAGGTCATCTCTCCAAGTCTGTCTTTCTCAGGAAAACACCGAGGAAGAAGCAGCAACCAGGAAACCATCACACCGCATGTGATGTGTGAGTCACAAGCTCTTTCAGTTTCAACTTTCTCTGTCTTCTGTGCTTTTGCCTCAGTTTCCAAAATCTAAATATGCTTTCCTGGATATTGGGATTTTTTGCATGGTGATTTCAACTCCACCATGTGGCCACTTGCCTATCTCTAGGCAAGCCTCTTTCCATTGCCAGGGTTCCCAGCTCACATCCAGAATCAATAGTCTACCGTGTTCTGTTTTAAATGTAAATATTCCCATATCTTCCTGTTCAATAATTGTTCAATAATTGCATAAAGAAAATGAACCTAGATAACCCTAGACTCAATATATTAACATAGATCCATCAGTTGTGTCAATGTAGTATGCTGGCGCAGAATGTGGAAAATAGAAGACCCTATTGGTGTATGGAGACAGAGGATACTGTGTTCTTCCTGTACTTTTCTTTCAATTTTGTCATGGACATAAAAAGCTACTCTAAAAATATACTGTTTTCAAAATAAAGTTGAGGATTGGGGAGAAAGCTCAGGTGTGAAAAACTTTCTCTTACAGATATAATTTGGATCTCTGGACTCCATGTAAAAATGCAGGTAGATATGGTGGTGGCTTGTAAATCCAGTCCAGGAAGACAGAGCCTGGAAATCCCAGAACAAAGCAATAAGGAGATAAAGCAATCCAGGATGATTCTGCTGTCACTCTTGTGCTTTCCCAACCACATGCATTCTTGTCATTCTTGTACACACACACATACATACATAACATACACACAAATACTAAATAAATAAATATTAGTCAGTGAGATAATTCAGTGGGTAAAGATACCTGTACACAAACTTTGTGACTTTAGTTTGATCCCTGAAAGCCACATGGTAGAAGGCTGAAGGAGAGAATTGACTTCTGAAAATTGTTCTCTGACCTCCACTCATGAATTATGGCATGCAGGTTATATGTGCCTTCATTCATGTGTTTCTATTCTATCCTTCTGTTTCTATCTTTCTTTCTCTCTCAATTAAGCAAATAAAAAAATTAAATGTTTAAAAAATAATAGAGATATAGTAAAGCACTTACTGTGTAATCAAGAAAGTATGAAAACCTGAGCTGAGATTCTAAGTATCCACATAAAAGCCAAACACAACTCACATGCCTATAACAATAGCATTGAGAAGGTAAAAGTAGGTAGAATCCTGGAGACTGCTGACCAGTAAGTACAGCCTAGTTAGTAAGCATCAGGCTCAATGAGAAACCCTGTTTCAAAATAATAAAGTGAATAAAGTGAGAGCAATACAAGAGGATGTTTAATAACTTTCACACAAGTGTGTGCGCACACACACACGTGCGCACGCACACACAGAGTTAAATTGAAAAGCATAAATAAACCAAGAAACACATTTTCAATAAGGTTTCTGCTATGAATGTAGTCTGGGAAAGTAGTAGGTAAGAAGGAGAGAACAAGTAAACAGAGAAGAGCTAGCTAGGATCTACTGGAAAACGACAGAGAATATCACCCATTTTTAAATTCACTATCTAAAAATTCATTAGATGATTTTTTTTACTGTAAATCTTATTTTGCTTGATTTCTTCCAAGCTTTTGGCATTATTTAGTTCTCTATATCTGATTTTCAAGCAACCAAGTACAATCTTGTTATCTATCATCTGTTTGGCATGCTCTTCATATTGAAACTTCTGAGACAAATATTTGAATGAAGCTTATGCAGTTTAATATGATCTTTGACGTGGAACTGCTTGGCTGCTGGGTTCACTGCCTTTGACTGATCGAGGCTCTGTTGGTGATCAGATTTCTCAGTTGTATGCAAATCCTCAGCACAAGTCTCTTCAGGACAAGCCCCATGTTGACCAACCTCTTGGTCTTCTCCTGTGCTAACATAGTGGTGGACAGGCCTTCAAACAAGACTCGCAGGCTCACTCTTTGGAGAATGTGTCTCAGGATGGAAGTAAAGAGTATAATCAAGATGCACACAACCAAATATTGCCATAACCAGAGAGTGGCTTACACAGAAAAGTCTAATCCACTATAAGGTATGGTAAAGAGATGGAAGATAACTCCCAAAAAGAGAAATTTGAGGCATTTTTAGCTTACTTTGATTCCATGCCCTGGAATTCTGCATCTGGCAAAAATTGATTGTAAAAATGAAAGAAACTCAAACTAGTCCAAGATAACAAAAAATGAGTTTGTTGATGGTAGTCTTAACTTACACTGATTAAGAGAATTCTCTGAGTTAAAATTTTGAAAGCATAAGAAAAATAATAATCTGCATAAAAAAATGGAACCAGTAAGAAGACTCAGTTGGTACATTGCATAGATGTATGCTTACAAACTTGGTGATCTGAGCTGGGTCTCTGGAGGTCCATATAGTGGAAAGAAGGTTGCCAACTGACCACCACCCATGCATCATAGCATGCAGGTGTATCTCTTTCTCTCTCTCTCTCTCTCTCTCTCTCTCTGCCTCTCTCTTTCTCTGCCTCTCTCTCTCTGCCTCTCTCTCTCCTCTCCTCTCCTCTCCCTCTCAAATAAAAATAATTGAAAAATAAGGAAATGAAAATCAACAAAAAAGTAACAACATGGGTTAATATAAAAGTCAGTCATGTTGTAATTTTTTAATACATTTTTTATTATTTCCGCTCATACAAACTTAATAGGTAGACCAGTTCCCTCCCTCCCTCCTCCTCCCCCCAAGCCCCCTGTTCCTCCTCCCCTTCCTCTGCATCCCCAAGTGCCTCCCCCCCAATTCCCAAAGAGTCCTTTATTGTGTATACCTAACTCTCCTCTGGGTCCTCCTCTCTGATGACGTACAAGGACCCAGTGGCATTTCCCTGAACGCTTTCTCATGTTCCCCTTAAGCATAGGAACACTACTGTGGCCATCAATCCTTGCCTCCAAGGATCTTGGTGCCTTTAGCTGATGCTAGACTTTGTGAGGTCAATAGTGTGTTGGACATTGCACAGGGCATGCAAAGTCCTATTATGATTGCTTCGATCCTAACTAGCGTGGAGAATCTTGCAAATCATTGCTCCTCCCATCCTTTTGCTCTTACAATCTTACGGCCCCCTCTTCCATAAATTTCCCTGAGCTTCAGGATGGGGAGAGATTAGGCTGGCCTAGTTCTATGTGGTTGATATAGAGTCTCTGAAGTTCTGGATTGCGGTTTGTTGATTTTCTTTTGCAGTTTTGCTGCTCCTGCAATGCCCTTCACTCCATCCTGATGGGCACTGTATGTCACCCCCTGGTCAGAGACAAAAAGCTGTTAAACTGGAGTCTTGTTATAATAGCACATTCAAGGGTAGATGTAATAAAAGTAGGAAAACTCAGTGAGGTAGGGGTCAATCACCCATTTGCAAAATGATTACTTTTTATCTGCTAGACTATATGCTCTCCCCTTCTGGTGAGATCATACCCCCTCAGTTGTACATGATCAGGAACGAACGTCTGTGAACTTAACTAGGTGTCACATTACTTACTTGCATTCCTTGATGGAGGCCTATTTTCTCTGCTGTAACATGGTCCCCTCTCTCCTTGTGTCTGGTGTAGCCCTCCAACCCCGTCCCTCCTGTTCATAATCCTTGCAATTACTGTAGGTATTACAGAGATTTATCTTTGAGTGTCTCTAGGTGGGCTGGGTGGGTTTGGTACTAGGAGCCACCTATTAGGGAGTACATACGGCGCTTAATTTTCTGGGTTTGGGATACTTCAGTTAATATAATTGTTTCTAATGACATCCATTTCCCAGCAAATTCCTGTAATTCATCATTTTTGATGGCTGAGTAGTACTCCATTGTATAGATGTACCACCTTTTCCTTATCCACTCATCAACTGTTGGTATACAACAAACCATAGTTCAGAACACCAAAGACCCTGCATTGATCACCTGGAACCAGACCAGCCAAATCTCTCCCCATCCTAAAGCTCAGGGAATTTTATGGAAGAGGAAGCAGCAATATTGTAAGAGTCTAAAGATGGGGAGGACCAATGATATGCAATATGCTCCACACAAGTTAGGGCCACAGTAACCATAGTGGGACTTCGCATGACTTGCACAATGACTGACATGTCGACGACCCCCCAGGGTCTAGCATGGATCATAGGCAGTAGGATCCTTAGAGGCAAGGGATTAATAGTCATAATAGTGTTCCCATACTAAGGGAGAATCCGGGTGGGGGCCTCTGGGCTATGCCACTGGGTCCTTACACCTCACTGGAGTGGAGGACTCAGAGGGAAGTTTGGCATTCACACAAGGGGATGCTCCAAGTGATGGTGGGGGGAAGAGGAAGGCACTGGGAGAGGGGGAGAAAGGGAGGTGAAAGGAAGGGGAAGGGGAGAGGATGCAAGGAAGACTGGGGAGGGGTGGAGGGAGGGAGAGAACCAGAGTACCTATTGAGCTTGTATGATTGGGGAAATATAAATAAAAAATAAACTGAATAATACAATAATTGTAAGTGTATATTCATGTCTGTACAATGTAGAGTGATTGATACTTTATGACAACTGCAGCTTAAGTTACAGAAAAGATAATATTGGAGAAAAGCTTTTGTATACTAACAAGAATAATTGGCCTCTGGAGTGAATTTATATTACCCAATTTTGGGTTTGTAAGCTATCTCATTTATGGTTTGTATACTAGTGAAAATAAATTGACAATAAACTGAACTATATTGTAAATTATAATCAGCAGGACATGTGCAAAATAAAAGAACAAGAGAATTAATGTGGCTCACCAAAAAATATTTACTCAACATAAAAAAATGAAATGTCATGGAGAAAATTTAGAAACAATAATGGCAGAAGTATTCTTCAATATGAAATTGCATTAATATAAATGGAATAAATTCTGGAGTCAAAATATAGAAGTTGACAGACTGGATAAAACAGGTCACCCAATTTTATTTACTATGGATAAGAGATTCACTTTAGATGGGAGGTCACACATAAATTGAAACAGAAAGAATAACAAAGGATATTTCAGGCAAAACTGGAGCAGAATTACCAATATAAAATAAAATACATTTAAAGACAAAAAACTGATGAAAAAGACAAGAAGAGCTATTTTATAATGGTGATAGGCCCAAAAAATAAGATGATATAAATAAGTAAATGATAATAAACTCCTAAATATGTAAATTTAAAATTAAATTGAAGGAAGAGAAGTAATTTAAGAACAATGAAAAAGACACATTCACATTCTAGTTTCAACACTTAGAAGAACATCTGGGCATAAGATCAAAAAAGAGGCTGAGGGCCATAAAATTTCTCCTATGCAAACGTGAGGACTTGTGTTTGGATGCCTACACCCATGTAAAAGCCTGGGTGAGTGTATGTCAACCTGTAATCCCAGTACTGAGGAGGCAGAGACAAGATCCCTGACCAACCAGTCTAGCAGGACTGGTGAGCTATAAGTTTAGTGAGAAACCCTGTCTTAAAAAGCAAGATGGGAAACAGTAAAAGAAGACACCAAACATCAACCTCTGGCCTTCATACATTCCAGCACGCACACGAATATGTACACAACATACAAATACACATGCCAAAGCAAGAGAAAGATTAACAAAGAATGAAAGACCTACAAACTGGATAGCTCTAACAAACATGTAACAGATACTACAGTACATGAGAAAACACACGTTCTTCTCAAGTACAAAAGAAGCATTGTCCAGGATGGACCATATATTAGGCTGGCAAACAAGTTCGATAACTCTGAAAAGGATGAGATTTATTAATTATCAATTTTTAAAAAAAATTTTGTTATTTATTCAATTGTGCGCGTGTATATGTGTGTGTGTGTGTGTGTGTGTGTGTGTGTGTGTGTGTGTGTGTGTGTGTAGAACCACAGGCAAATTCCGAAACCACCATGGACTGCCTCCACCTCCTTGTTTACCCTGCCCTGGGATTCACAGGCTCCACCAGAACACAGGCCGCCCCTGCTTCCGCCAGGCGTCTATACGTGGGGTCTAGGATCCGAACTCAGGACCTTCTGCCTGCAAGGCAGAGGCTTAACCCCTGAGCCACCTCTCCAGCCCCTGATTACCAATTTTATCTTAAGGGAATCTTTAAAAATCAGCAACAGAAGGAAATCTGGAAAACTCACAAATAGATGAAAGTTAGTCAACTTCATCTTAGATCTAACTTACATATATATAATGAATGTTAAAGAACAAAGAAAAAATATTTTGAGATGAATGAAAATAAAAGCAGAGTATACTAAAACTTACATTAATTAAAAGAAGTGCTCAAAAATTTATGACTATAAATGCATACATCTAAAAAAATTATGATAAATAGCCCAACTTCTACCTAAAAGATTAGAAGATGGAGATCTAATTCTAAAGCGTAAGGATACCATGAAGTAACAAGGATAATATCAGAAAGCTAGTCTAGATGGCCAGGGTAAGATTCCTGGAAAATTGAACAGGATGAAGATAGAGGGTCCATGAACTGTTGGTAAAACATCTGGCTGCTACCTTGGTTCAATGCACATGTGTGGATAAAGTAGTCAAGGGATGGACAAGTCACCTGGCTGAGGAATCTTGACACTAACCTAAGGTGCTGTGATTCCAGAAACTGATATTAGTTTTAATGTAGGCTATAGTTAGATTTGTAAAATATGGTGGTACAATGTTTGATGGAGATTAAGCTGGAAGATTAACCATGTAAAATGGTTGAAATTGAGCACTCGAACTTTTCCCACTCATAACCCCCTTTCTTTTTCCCAAGAGATTTTTGATATAATTCCAGATATAAATAATAAACATATATATCTTTACATGTATGATATATAAATCAAACATTTACTGATAAGAAATCATTAAGAAACTGCTTGAAAAAATTCATATATATATATAATTTCGCCATTTATTAAAGACCAAAAGAAATCTGCATAGTAATGAGATGGATATATTTGTTTGTTTTACATAAAGAGCTCCATCTTGGGACTGATGAGATAGTTTAATGGTTAAAGTCTTTGCCTCACAGGGAAAAGGACCTGTGTCAGGATCCCAGATCGCTCTTAATCCTACAGTATCAGATATTCAGCTAACATACAATTACTTTTAGCATACATACACACACAGTGTGTGTTGGGTACAAGAAAGCACTTGAGTGTATGTACTTGTGGATGTGTATGTAAGTGGTGTTGGATTTCATCCTGGATTGATCTTCCACTTCATTGCTTTGCTTTATCCATCTCATTACTATGCAGATTTCCTTTGGTCTTTAATAAATGGTGAAATTATATATGAATTTTTTCAAGCAGTTTCTTAATGATTTCTTATCAGTAAATGTTTGATTTATATATCATACATGTAAAGACATGTATATATTTATTATTTATATCTGGAATTATATTGCGTCAGGCACTATGGAAGCAATATGTAATTTCAACACAGGAAGACAAGGTGTGGGAAAGCAACGAAGTGGAAGATCAATCCAGGATGAAATCCAACATCACTTATGTGCTTCCACAAGTACATACACTCAAGTGCTTTCTTGTACCCAAACACACACTGTGTGTGTATGTATGCTAAAAGTAATTGTATGTTGGCTGAATATCTGATACTGGAGGATTAAGAGCATCTTCAACATTTTTGATATGATAATTGTCAATGTTGAAAACACCACTTGACATAAATAAATATGTTATTTAGCAGAAGCAGTTTCAAGAACATTTAAGAAATTATTGGAAATTCTGTCCTCATCCCAAGAAAAAGTTCATTCAACAATTTTTTATGAAACTGAAGTTAATAAATAAAATAGGAATTTTTAAAATCAATAATTCCAATATAATACAATCCAGATACACGAATTTGATACTTATTTGTTGAGGAATACTGATAAGAAAATATTAAATGTCATTAATATAATTAAACTATTGTTTCAATAAGAACAGGATGCTTTGTACAGTAAAAACACCTAAACTCTTTTTTTTTTAATTTTTTTTATTATTTATTCAATTGTGCATGTGTGTGTATGTATGTGCGTGCGCATGTGTGTATGTGTGTGTGTAGAACCACGGACGAATCGGGAACCACCATGGACGCCTCCACCTCCTTCTGCCCCGGGATTCACAGGCTCCGCCCTACCAGGACCAGAAGCGCAGACAGGCCGCCCCTGCTTCTGCCTGGCGTCTATACGTGGGATCTGGGATCCGAACTCAGGACCTTCTGCCTGCAAGGCAGAAGCTTAACCCCTGAGCCACCTCTCCAGCCCAAAAACACCTAAACTCATAACACTGTCACCTTGATTTTGCTCTAAGGCACTAAGATATTTATTTAGGGAACATTTCTTGTTGTGTGGCATGGTGGCATGCACAGTGAAAAGTGCAGCATCTGTGTTCAGAACTGCTACAATGAACTTGTGCAATGCAACATGGTAGCTCTGTCAGAAATACCTAGGTTTGTATGTGCTTGACTTTAAATTAAATTTTAGTTATGGCATGTTTAGAAACCTTTCATTCTTGCCATAATTTTTGTAAACATAATTATATTATGTATTATATATTATATTATACATATAATATTATAAATGTTAATTTATAATCTAAGTTAAAGAAGCTGTTTTATTGAATATAGTATTTGGGATGTTTGTTATGTCCCAGTAGTGAGTCCTTCTCCTAGTTTATATTATAAAATCGAGGGATGGAATAAGGAGGCCATTGTTAACAACACATATTAAATGAAATCTGTAGAATTATCCATGTGTATGTGACCCACGCATGTTGAGAATATGAAACAGTTATCAGTAACCTGTGATCAAAAGCTAATTCACACTTTATTTCATGATAGAGAATGGTGACATCATTGAATATTCAGCACAATAGACCTGCTTATCCCAAGCCAAAGGAAGGTAGGTCACTCAATGGGGATTGACAGAGGAGTATCAAGGCTTGAATAAAGCACTATTGTCTATAGCAGAAAACCCCCAAACTAACCCAGCAATCAAAAAACAGAAAGAGCTTCATGCAGCACTTAGTCTTGAAATATTGTTTTCTAAATCCTATTTAATAAAAACCCCAATTGTATTTCATTTTCATATGATTATAAACAAAACATTTCATATTTTCTTACCACACCTGAGTATTCTTTAAACTTACCAGGTTTGTCATAGTTTTGCTGGAAGAGATTTAAACCCAGCAGAGACATCTAGTGTGGTATATATATATATATATATATATATATATATATATATAATATATATATATATATATATATATATAATACATTTTGAAAGCACTACAATAATACTAAAAAGTGAAGAGTAACTGATAGCTGACTTACAAGGAGTGAAGGCACAGGTTCCTAACCGGCCAGCTGATGCGTCTGAAGACCGAGGTCTCATCTAGTGACCAAAGTTCTGACAAGAGTTTACAGTCCCAGTCATTCCACAGGCCACTAATATTAAACCACCATCATTTACTCCTCCAAAGAAAAAGTGAGAAGCACTGCTTGGTATGGGTTTTCCTTTTCAACTTTTGTTTTGTGAGACAAGGTCTGCAAGTTCAGCACAGGCAACCTCCAAATTGTGATCCTCCTGCCTCCGTTTCTTGGGTGCTAGTGTTATAAAACCCAGCACCACAATTGGCTTCATTCTTATGTGGAAAGATTATTCATATTTCACATCAGTAAAAAATGTTGCCTCTCATTTTTCAAAATACCCAGAGGAATATCATATTTTTGTAGCGAATTGAATAACAACCAGCAATATCAGAGCTGTGAAAAATGGCGACATGATCAATCCCTTTGGGTTTTTACCACCTATACATTCAAATTTTTTTGGAAAGAGCTGCAACTTGTACTTAGTCTAGTTGAAACTATCCCTGTGGATGCTGTGCAAGAATGACCACTAAGATTTGGGACTACAAAATGCTCACACATAGTATCTTGAAACATAATGTTTGAGGTACAGAGACAATTTATTAAACTTACACATTGACACTGTTTTTCTTTATTTGGTTTTTTGTTTAGTTTGGTTGGGTTTTGTAAGACAAAGGTTCAGTAGCTCTAGCTGGCTTTGAACTTGTAGATATCCAGATGCCTTGGCTTCCCAAAGAGCAGAATTGCAGGCTTTGCTGTTGATCCTTCTTTGAAACTACCTGTATGACTGGTGACCATAAATGTTGTAAAAACTGAAAACACTCATAACATCTAGAGAGTAATAACAAAGAAACATTCTAATAAGTAAAGCCAAGGAACACTGTGGAAGCGATGGGATGATTACAGTGGAATATGGTACTGGGAGAATGGAAAGTACTCACTCAGACTCTTAAGAGCAGGCAGGCACTTCCTTTCTAGAACCTGTATTGCAGTCACATTAGGAGTTTCCAAAGGCTGCGTCACACGGGCGTAGCCAGGTTAACAAAAGCTGCTTAATTTATGGATGGTAGTTCTGAGGTAGTTGGCCAGTAGCTCTGGATTGAAAAGATCAGAAGAAATAATCTCAAAGTGTCTTCATTCTACGGGTTTTTGTTCCTCTAGAAAACCCTAATACACTAGCCCAAGAATGGTGATCATCAGTCTGGCTAGATGGTCAAGCAGATGAGCAATGAAAACTGGATTGTTCAAAGAATGCTTTTAACACATACAGTCTTGATGTAAATCAACGGGAGAATTAATGTGCACATTAAATTAGGACATAGTGGCTTTCTTTCTAGGAAGGGCTTTGAAACCAGCTGTTCTCATATCTTGGTGTGTTCACTTTGGTGGGTACGCTGTCTCCATGAGGTGAGCTCCATCTGACAATATCCAAATTGACGGAATGCCATTGTGTTGCTTCAGAGCTACGATAGCCCAGCAGTACTGAATCCTGGTAACATTGTTTTCTATGCTTGGGAAAACAAGTGTTGAGGAGCGGCTTGCTAGACTTGCACCTCACGCTACAATAACAACTACTGTATGATCAAAAATGTAAAGTTCCCTCCAAACCCTGGAAAAACTTGGTCTTAAATAAAAGCCAAATGGAGAGAATGAGTTGTAGTAGATGAAGACAAAGAAATGAATGAATGCAATGCAAAGAATGCAAGATTATGCTATTGCCTCAAAAGAACTTCTGGAGAAGAGAGTATTATTTACTTTCAGCACAATTATGTAAAATGCTCAACAGGTGAAACCTTCTGATTCCTAAGATAGTTTGACTGTTGGAAACGAACATATTCAAATGGAAGTCTACAACCCTGGGTAGTACTGCTTTGGGAGACAGTTTGGTTAGATGGCATGATGATGAACTGGACCAAATATTGATGACTAAGTAAAATGCTGGTAATGAGCCAGCATCTTTTGATTCTTAGTTTTCAAATGACATTGGTTAAAAAGAATATTATTGGAAAGGACTTTCTAAGAACTATTATCCTCCATCCATGTGACTATGCTTTGTACACTTAATTCACAAAGATAGATAAGCAAATTCCTAGAAAATTCTCAGATTGTAATGGAGTAATAAGCATAGGTGTTTAAGTATAAAGAAGTTTAACATTATGTTAAAAGTACAGTTATCACAACCTGATTGTTATGAACAAACACATGATGCCTCCTTAGTGTAGATGAAAACTCTTAAAATAGAAAATAAGGGCAGGCTCCCAGTGAGAATAAAGAATAAACTATACATCTGAACATTAATTATTGAGGAAGAATCCCTACCACGAGACAAAGAAAATTTCAGGAAACTAACAGCATATGAAGACTAAATTATGTTCCGGTCTGACTATTACTGAATAGATCCTGCAGTGGGAAAGTTGATGTTTGGTCATAGAGCATGTGTCAGAAATGGATGATCTATACACGATGCTATCAACATTCATGACGGATTAAAACATTGTCCATCAAGTTAAGAAAGGATTGCCAGTTTGGAGATCATGGTATATATAAGCTGCATTTGTCTTTAATGATAAGTGGAATTCAGAGTAAAATGTAAGGGCAAGTAAGGGCAAGTGGATTAAAGGGAATTGTCCTTTAGGAAGTGATAATAGATGGAAAAAGCATGAAAAGATGATGGGGTTTCAGTGAAGTGGGTCAGACAGGCTGCAAAAGCAATGGCTTTAAATGTTAGGACCCAGTATTAGGATGGAGACTATGTTCTGACACAAGAGGCCCTCTTGACTGCTTTATAGAGATAGAGAGTGACATAACCCTAACCCTGGGTCATTGTTTCTATCTCCTGCCTGCTGAGCCCTCAAGAAATCTTGCGAACATCTTTATAGAAATCTCTGATCACACTCGATAGCCTGTGATTGTACTCACCACAATAATGCCTTGGAATAGGACAATGTTGTAGCACCATAAAGAATGGGAATGGTGCTCCATCGAATACAGAGTCCTCTGCACGGGGGAAGCAGATTTCACTGCACAGCACACATTATCTATGTGGCTACGAGTGTGTAAACCAAGGCAAGATATTTGTTTCTGTGCTTAGCTGGGTTGGAACTCAGAAATAAAAAAAATCACGAGCTACTTTTAATAATGATTGCTCATAATAATAGCTAATTTATGGGGAAGAGATGATCCTGGTGGCAAGGGAAATGCGTTTGTAATTCTTACTCTATATTCAAGCTTAGTTGTGCTACAGCTAAAGGTGGTATGCATTAAAATTGTGGAATGTTTTGACTATGTTGTGTGCATAAGTCATATGGTAAAACAGATAATTTTAGGCATGTTCATTAAAACACAAAATGGCTCAAACTGCCCCCTTCCCCCAATGTAAATGTACAGTTCCTAGCCTGCCTAAATAAGGCAGCTCCATCCTCCCATGGACTTCTTCATAGCCCCCAGCTTCTCTGTAGCTCCCAAAGACTTTTTCACCCACTCTAGGGGGATTTCCCCCTCTCATCCCAGCACTTTTCTGGTCACATGCCACTGCACCATAGTCACATGTCCGTGTCTTAGCAGAGGCCCCAGAGCTAGATTTCATTGTTGCCTCTCTCTGATGCAGTCATGCTGTTCACCATGCTGATTGCATTCCTGTTTGCTCTCCCGCTTGCCTGCCAATAAATCCCCTTTATATATTATATGCTTGTGTTAGTGATTTTGCAGCATCCCTGATCAGTCCGAGGTGGCTGGCTTTCCCAAGAGCCGCCCCCCAATATTGATGATCAAATGTAAGATAGGATATGATGCCATTAAATAAATGGTCTGAGGAGGAAACAGAAATTAGGTAAATGCCATCCATCTTACAAATAATTCTTCCTACGTTATCTCAAGATGCCATAATTGTCGATGAAAGGTATAGGAATGGAATTGTTTCTCAACTTACGGTAGAGTTCCTTTTTAATAAACCCATCCTAAGTTAAAAAATGTATCCCAACTCAAAACTGCATTTAACACACATCATAAACAGCATAACTTGGCCTTGTTTATCTTCAGTGTACTCATGGTGCTTACTGTAGGTGGCTAATGTTTGGACAAAACCATCTAACACGAGGTCTAGCTTTTGTCTCGTCATTCACTAAATACTAGTGATGTGTAGTATGGTACTTTTTCCTCTGAATAGCCAGCTTGACCTTAGCTCCAGTCTTAGTAAGTAAGCAACTGTTACTCTCAGTAATTTCCTGATTATAACAAGCTAGCGGAGGGAGGTCTCCCGCCTCCCCAGAATGTGGGGAAAGAATAAAGAACAGCTGGGGGATTTTTCTGCCCATCAAACAGATAGAAAGGCAACCAGTCAGCAGTCGGAGGCTGTTAAGAAACCACCAAGCAGTAAGAGGCCTTGGAGAGACTGCTGAACAGCCAAGTAGTTTAGTTAGAAGAAGAAGATCCCAGAGCAATGAGCGAGTGAGCAAGCAAGAGAGCAAGAGAGAGAGCGAGAGAGAGACTCATATTCATCTAGGGCCCCCGGGAAGTGGTCACACCTACATGGTGAGCTGCCTGTAAATGGCCTGCTCTTGCCAGTAACCTTCACCCCACTTCTGTAAGTAACCCAAATAAACTCGTTGGTTCATTACAATTTGGTCTGTCCTGAAACTCCTATCTAGAGTGGGCAGACAATTGTGTGGCATCCACCCGGGAAAAATAATTCACATAACAGAGTGGTCAGAAGGTAATGCTCCGGCATCATTGCAAAAATGATGGCAAGTTGAACCATCTTGAATCATAAACTATCTGTAATCATACAAAAGCATGAAAAAATATGTCCTAGCTTTCCAGGAGACTCATTTGTTTAAGCTGATTCTATTGCTGTATCAGATATTAGTGTTCTAGCTAATGCAGAGGTCCAGAAAAAAATATGATTATTTTGCTAGAAAAGAGCTCATGTGAGTTTCCAGAGCTTAGATACTACATAAGAAAAGGATTAGCCCAGCTAGCCATTTCGCAGACTGCATATTCCCAGAAGACCTGTCTTCAGTACTGGCACTTGCTTACCAAATGGAGTTTATAACATACACCTGTTTCTGCACGCCTAAGCCCACGTAGCTCCAGTTTGATAAGACAATTGGTACTAAAAATAAGGGTGATTTATGGTAAATTCTTGTTTTTCTATGAGGGACGAGAGCTCCAGTGGCTGAGGGGCTGTGTTACAGACGCTACATGCTTATATAAAAACCTTAGACATGGAGGCTTGCTGAATGGCAACATTGTGTCTTTACTGGTACATAAATTAAAAATGACCATGTCATCCAAAGGAGAAAGGACAATGGAAGCTTATACCTGGTTTATTCTGTACAGGGATCACATTTTCTACCTTGACTAGTTTAAATTAATCTGATTTTCCTTTAATTAGACCACAGCTTTGCATATAAATATGTCTGAATCTAAGGAATCCATATAAAAAATCACTGACCCTGCAGGTATTTTTGCAATTTATAACACAATCAGGAAGTTCTTCTGTCTTCCTTCCCTCTTATAAGAAAAGATATTTGCAGCAAGCCTAGTGATAGCATCATGTTTAATAGTGAAAAATTAAAATTGTATGTCTATATTATCAATAGTAAGATGGATGTCTATACTTGCCCTACCTTCTATATGTAACCAGGTGGACCACCCCCACCCAACCTCATGCCATCTACATGTTCTGATGACTAAGACCACCATTGTTGTCATTCTGAGGACAATCACAATGGATAGACACAAAAGATAACAAACTTTCAGAAAGGCCTGAGTTTACAGTATATTGTGATTTTACCCAAGGTCCTATATTTCCACATTTGGAATGATCAAATAGCCCATATCTTTGCACGCATTGAGATGCAATTTTCTTCTTCACCATGGGGAATTAGCTCCTTATCCGGAATGTGAACATTCACAAGACTGGAAACACACATGGACCCCTGAGACTGGAAAAGAAGCTTATGTCTTACGTCCCCAGTGAGTGAAAGCAGGAATTTGGCAAGAACAGAGTAGAAAGATGATAAATTTGGAAGTGGTATGCAAGAGTGCTAAGGGCCTGTGGGGAACAAGCAGGAACATATTGCCTGTGGATGCGTGCTGCAACCGTTGCTGGCGGCCTCACCAGACAAAACCTGTGCATTGAAGAGCATTGTTTCGGCTTCTCTACAGCTGTGACAGAGAGCGCAATGGGACCTCTGAGTGCATGAAAATCTGTGGCTTGGACAGAATGGTCTGCATCCTTTAATATATGCTGTTTTCAGAATACAGGAAGACAAAACACACACACACACACACACACACACACACACACACACACAAAGACTCTTATAAAATATAACCTCTAGTATAAAGAATATGACTTCTATATTAAGCAATTGGATGTAACCAGACGTCTTCCATCTTCTTGCTAGTTGGTGTTTGCTGAGAATCAGGAAGTGGGGGGAGGAGATAGAGGAGATGGAAGAGGTAAAGTTTTGTCATTATGTAAACCCTTATTTTTAGTTTGATGGTGGGAAATGTTAAAATGGACTGTGAATTTTAAAATGGACTGTGAATTTTACAAAGCATGCTGTAATGTGTTTCATTAGCATTCCTTTTAGCATTAATGGTAGGTAATATGGGCTGTACACCACTGTGTTTGCCCACTCCAGATGTGAGAATCCTCCCTCTCCTGAAAGTGGGCACAGAGACAGAAACAAACAGGTGGGCCAAACATGAGCTTTTCTAGAAGCGCCTTTCAAAGCTCCCTTATTTTTGTCCTTTGTGAGAACCTAGATTCTAATAGTTATGTGCAACTTGTTTTTGTGGTGGAGTCCTGCCCTGAACACTCTTTTCCTGGAGAGACATCACACAACCATCTAATCACCCCAGATAGGAATTTGATGACAAACCAAAATACCAGTTATGCCAAGGTCCATCTTAACAGCCAATGAGTTTATTGGGGTAACTTGCAGAATTAGGCATGAGTATTTCTTAGAGGAACAGAGAAAAGTAAAAAAAAAAAAATTACTTACATCCCCCAAAACCCACCACAGCATGGATAAGACTCAAGGAAACTGCAACCCTGAAATTCTTTGCTGTCTGACTTGCTAAGAGAGGCCCCTGCAGACACCTGGACTGTTTGATATCTCCTTCAGACTGGCCACTTACTGGCCTTTTTTAGACTACTTGACTGTTTCGGACTTCTTGATAGCTCTGGGGTCTCTCTCCAATTTCTTGACTGCTCTAGGATCTCTTTCAAACTGACTGGCTGCTCATTAGACTGTCTGGAATGAACATCGTAATGTGCATATGTTTCCTATTCAGCACAAACTATGTGTATATTCAGAGAAGCAAGGCAAGATTTTAAAGGTAGGCAGGACCTGAGTTATGTGAGTTGTTTAGAAGGGATTTTCTGTCCTTGGCCCCAAAGGCTTGAGAGTGGAATCAGTCCAAGGCAGGACTGCCAACTTCAGGGCAGATGTTTTCATAGAAATATTTTGTTTGTTTCTTCTTTCTTTCTATCAGGAAAACAACACAAAGGTTGCAGTAGCCTTCATGGAAGGTTAGCTTTCTATAAGGGTTTTTAGTGACAGATCTTGTTATCAGGCATACAAACATGAGTGTCATGCTAACTTATTTTATTTAGAAAAAAAGAAGTAAGGGAGGCAAAGAGAGAAAGAATGAGAAAAATAAAGAAATAGAGAAGAAAGATGATGCTGGAGTAAAGATATCATTGGAATTACAGTGAAATATATAATATTTAGTAGACTCAATAGACAGATTCTTCTGGGTTTGGGTGAAGGAGGGCAGTTACCAAACCTCTAAAAGCAAGTACAGTTCTCTGAGCTTCAATCATGAGGACAGGCATCAGAAATTCCTAACCCCACGTGTAAATGGAACAGGAGCTGCTGATACATCATTCTTTTTATTTTCCTTTGGTTTTATGGTAAGTCTGCTGATTATTACTAGACACAGGATGAATAAAGGCTGGCCACGACTCTGGGTTGCTGGGCTGATAGTTTTTGTAACACCTCACCTTTATTTGCCCTATTCTAATTGGCATATATCATTGCAAGCTGAAGTCACAGTGTTTTACACCATTAGAGTCATGCTCTATTGCGTATGAGTGTGTGTGTGAGAGTGTGAAACTTTTACAACAGACAATGTACTAGAGTCCTGTGACAAATGAAGCAAACCCTGTCTGTCCACCTGGTGGGTTCCATTAGCAGTGGCTGGCAAAGTGACTCCATCTGTAGCTCTCCTCAACCTCCTCTAAATGCAGTCCTGATGGACGGTGCTTGTTGTAGCAGCTCATCAAACCAGAAGGAATGGGAAATAACCAACTGAGCATGCTTTCTGCTTCTGCTTCTGCTTTCTGCCCTCTGGTAGCTGTTCCTGATCTTGTTTTCCATTAACAATAACGCTGAAAAGGAGACTTAGTCCTCAGACCCAAGAAGAATTAGTGATGAGCAGATGCCCCAGATATAGTGATCTACTGGCCACAGTCCAAAAATGATGCATCTGAGGAGTTCTGTGCAAAGGGGAGACAGTCAGTGATAAGTCACCAGAGTTAACAAGACATTGTCACAGAGCCTGGCGCTCATACAGCCTCCATCAAGACCCATGTGCTTTAATCAGTGCCTTTGAGAGAATCACCTGGGGTCTGGTTAGAATGCAGACGTGGGCTCGGCAAGTGGGGTGTGCTGAGAATGTGCTGTGGACATGTTTCCAGCTGGTGCTGATGCTTCAGTTCACAGACACCTTTAGCTAGCATAAGATGTACTGCTGTAGATACCAACCTGTGACAAGCAAATCTTTCACCTTTTGATATATCTGACTTGTTTAAACATTATTTATTTGTTATGTAAAGAGGTAGATGCCATAATATGAATATGTCCTGTGGCTATTGCAAGGCGTAAAGTTAGAACTATGTGTTTTTTTAAATACATGTAGTCAAATATTACCTCTTCCTAAAATATAGACTTGTATCTTTCTCCTTAGGATCTGTCCAGAAGTGAAGGTTTAATGACCCTCGTTTTAAAGGAAGGGGAAAGTATGCTCAAGGAATATTCTAGAACCACTCTAATTGTTCAAGTGGCAGCAACACTTGAACTCACTCCTACAGCTATTAAGAGATGTTGGATGGCTAAAACGGTCCTACCAAGAAGGAGTAGTCTAGCTGTGAAGCTGAAAGCTTGGTGTGTAATCTGTCTGCCTCCCATGCCCAGGTTAGCTAGGTTTACAGAGAGTTCCAGGATATATCTGACTTCTCTGCAAAGATAGATGTCTCAAGTCTTTAACAAGTGGCTCAGGCATGGTGTAGAGACAGGTGGCTTTTTTGGTATGATCATAGAACAAAGGTCTTAGTGTCAGTATCTGAACGTGACTTCAGCGTATGTGCTATTTAAGAGTCTAGGTTGATATTCTGAAATTTAAAAAAGGAAAAATAATGTTTAATAAATTTGATGCAAGGGGGCTGGAGAGGTGGCTCAGGGGTTAAGCCTCTGCCTTGCAGGCAGAAGGTCCTGAGTTCGGATCCTAGACCCCATGTATAGATGCCAGGCGGAAGCTGGGGCGGCCTGCGTTTCTGGTCCTGGTAGGGTGGAGCCTGTGAATCCCGGGGCAGAGTAAACAAGGAGGAGGTGGAGGCGTCCATGGTGGTTCCCAAATTCACCTGTGGTTCTACACACACACACACACACACGCGCACAATTGAATAAATAATAAAAAAATAAATAAATTTGATGCAAGGAAGACTAGGAGACAGGGAGCTGAGTGGCGCTCTGTGCTCTGGTCAGATTTTCATCCAGTTTGAAAGGAATGATTTGAGCACAAACATTAAGATGGTCTCAGTGCAAACAAATAGGAAACACATGGCAGTTTTCCCTCAAAGGGGAGAGGGAAGAGAGAGAGAGACAGAGAGAGACAGAGAGAGATAGAGAGAGACAAAGAGAGAGACAGAAACACAGAGAATAATTATGGACTTGGTTCATTATCACAGACAAAAATCATACTAGGTCTTTACTGTGGGTTGTTAACTAAGAAAATAATTCACGATCCATAGCAGCACATAAAGAAAGAAATCAATGGTTTTTAGTAGAAATGGGAAGAATGTAAGAAACCATCATTTCAACTTATGATCTATTGATACATTGCTCTAACAATTTAACAATGAGGAGTGTAACTTCTGGGCATGGAAGTCTTACCCCTCTTTGTGGAAGATGCATTATAAATGATGGATTGAGACCATTACCCAGTATTGTGCTTCTTAGGTAATGCACCTTATTTTAGAATAAAAAAACTGGGAAAATGCAGACAACTCAGGTCCGCTGTAGATGGTCATTAATATCAATCACTTCAATATAAGGTCATAAGTCTCTGGTCTAGGCAGCATATCTTTATGCTTCTGGGAGGATATGACAATGTTGATTGTCAGTTTTTTGTATAAGAGAGATGAGTCATTCCTTTTAGGAACCAAGAACATCTGGCCTGCAGGAAAAAAAACTAAGTTACAGAAATACTATTATCTAGCCAAGTGTTTTGTTTTGTAATTTTGTGTCTCAATACTGAGGATTAAGCCCAGATTTCCCAAGCTTAGGGGAGCATTCCACCATTGAGCCATATTTTCTGGGTTTTTTTTTTTTTATTTTGAAACAAAGTCTCACTATAGGACTTAGACTGTCATGAACACATTCTTCAGGATAGTCAGGCCTTGAACTTGCATTTTTCTGCATCAGCCTCCAGAGTATCTGTGATTACAAACCTGGCTTCATGTTTCTGATTTTTTTCCCATTTCTCAAACCTGGGAATGTAATCTTGGGTCTGGGTTAGGAGAACAGGTTAGTGAACATGCATTTCTCAGCTTCTGTGGTTCTTATTCTTTCCAATCCAACATGCTAAGCATCTGAATATGCATCTTTTATATATGCAAGTAGAGTGCCCGGTTAAAAGAATTTTGAGTTCCTATGCCTAATTTTAAACATACAGAACAATTTAACTTTAATCTGGATAAATACTTTCTTTCTCTGGGCAAACAACTCATCCATCAAACAAGAAATTTACTTATTTGACTTCAGCACTTAGATGTGAAGGCTATAAAACCTCACTTGGAAGACAGAGGCAACAGGATTGATAAGAATTTGATGCCAGTTTGGAATACATAGTGAGCTCCAGGAGAACCTAGGCTACATAGTAAGAACAAGATCTTGTATCAAAAAAGTTAACAACAAAAAGCAAACAAACCAGCAAGCAAATAATTGGCTTTAGGATCACACTTGATCATCAGTATCCATTGATCTGAAGTGCAATTGAATTTAAACAAAAGATTGAATTTAAAGGCTGTTCCAGAACTTAGAACATATGCTTTAAAGTATTTGAACCCAGGCCTCAAAAACCTTTTGCAATCTTCACCAAAGCTGTCTCTTCAGGGTGTAACAGTTAACCTTGGCGTCTAATTCAGTTGGATCGAGAAACATCTAGATTGCTGAAGCGCACCTCAGTGATAAGGTTTCCAGGAATAAATAACTCAGAGGAACATCTGCTCTAAGTGTGCACGACACCATTCCAAGTCTAGGGTCTGATGAAATAAAGGGAAAAAAAGAAGGATTCGCCAAGGCATTCTCTTTTGTTCTGCTTCTTGACATTATAATGTGAACTGTTTTACCAACTCTCTCCACCAACTCAGACTGAAACTATGAACTAAATAAACCTTTCCTCTTTTCATTTCATCCATTCTGCCACAGCAAACAGAAGCTAACTAATACCCCTGTCCCTTCTCAGCTTCATAAGGCTGTGGGCCAGATAAACTTAGATTTGCTTCCTTGGATTTTGCAGGAGTTCAGAGCTGACTCTCCTTTCACTTACTTGTGATACTTCCTGACACTGTTGTTAATTTTTTTTTTTTTTTGCTTCAAACTGTTTTTTTTTTCTCCCACTCAGAAGTTTAGAACCAATGATATGATGAATCATGAGTTGATCAAAGATTCTTTCATTCTTGGAATACAAGAGGGAGACAAACTCTCAAGTCACCTCTCACCTCGGGGTTACAGATATAAAAGAAAATAAATGAGCAAGAGGGGCAGACTAATAAAAGGAGGAACAGCCATGCCTTTTCTGCGAGTAGGTGGGAGTCGTCATTTTATGCTCTTCAGAAATCTTAGTTCTGGACTGTATCATTTATCGGGCAGATGAAGAATAATGAAGTTCAAGATTATCTAGTAATCCCTCTGTGACCATTTTAGACCAAAGCAGTTTTTCCTTAATCCACCCAGAAAGTAACTTCTGGCCTACAGCCATCCTATCATTCCAGGAAAGTAATTCAGGGTGTGTCAGAAGTTTATCTAGGATACAGAAGCAGTGCTTAAGAGTCACAAGCTACCTTGGCGGCGGGGAGGAGGGGGGGGATTGCTTTCATCTAAGAATCCTTAAGAAAGACACATGAAGAACAAGCATTGACTGACAGAGGAAATAAAGTTGTATTCCTAAAAATATGCTTGTGTTTACTGGAAATTCAGAAGCTCAAGTATGACGCCTTGACTTGGCTGCTTGATGTGTCCAAGAAAGTTGCTGTGTCAGATCCCTGATTCTGACATATAGTCTGGAGAAGCAGGCCTATCTGCATCCAAAAAGGGAAACCCAAGCAGAACATACCAAGCTAGTTCATTATGACTCACTATTTTCAAGTGTTGTTGCCATTGCTGGCATTTCCATGGCATTTTAAGATATTCCACAAATACCCTATCCGTTTTGCCTAATGCCAAACCTGACCTTCCACTTACAGTATAGTGAATTGGGAGATTTTTTTTGTTCCACATTTTCTCTTTCATTTGTGCTATGTATATGATTATTTATTTATATCACTTCCATTTCCACCAGGACAATTTGAGATTGCTTATAATAAAGGAAAAAGATAGATGAGATAAAAAGTGGATTCACAGAATGGTGAAGTAGAAGTGATTCACTTTTCAAACACCTTTTGGCAGTATCACTACTCTTTAACCCACCAGCCCACATGGTTTAGCATCTAACTGCAGAACTTCCTCTAACAGCAACCTGTATACATGAAGGAAATCTCGAGTCCAAACTTCTACATGCCAAAAGGCAACACTCTTTTTCCTAACAGTCAATTCTCCACAAGAACTTTAGTTCCATAGATTTTATCAAGCTATCAATGTGATTCACATATTCTTTACACACAGAGAAAGATAAGATTAGCAATTAACCAATTTAATATTCTTTCTTTCTAATAGCACATGAGTTGTCTCGTTCACAGTGGGACACTTCGTTTCTGGTAAGGACCCAGTAGTAATTACTTGTGGTGCATCCTTTGCTAGCAATCCCAAGTATTTCCCTCTGGTGTTGTAGTACAAAATCAAGTAAAACATGAGAATAAGGGGCTCAGAGATGGTTTAGTAGTTAATTGTACTTGTCTTGAAGCAAAAGGACTGTATTTAAGATTCAGAATAAAATGTCGGGTGAACGTTGAGGTCCACCTATAATTCAAACCTTGGATGCCAGGGTCTGAAGACTCACAGAACAAGCTGGCCAGCCTCTTGCTCTAGTCTGGGCTTGATTAGAAAATCTGTCTCAAAAGAAAATGACGGAAAAGATATCCACATGATTCACAATATCAAGTCAGGTTTCCACATGTACATCTACACATATGCATTCACACGCATGCAAAGATAAAAACATGCATTTCCTGTCCCTTCACACATATACATGAAAATGGAACAATAAGGAGATAAGAATGAGTTCAATTTTATTTATGCAAACAGATTGAAAGTTGTTTTGGGACCTTGGAGTGTAGTTTGTTGTCTCTTTGCTTCTGTTACTCCAGTCTAGGGTAGATCTACAATACTAGGAAAGTAAAGAAGCAAGAAGTATTCACGTGAACAGAAGACATCTGTAGCAATATAGCTGGCATTAACCACTCTTTTTCTTTTGTTTCTGGTTTCTTTCTCCCTCCCTAGCTTTATACTTTCCTCCACCCTCCCTTTTTCCCTTTCTTTCTTCCTTTCTTTGTTTCTCTCTTTTTCTTTATTTTTTTTATGTGACTGAGGCAGACAAGCATAGGAAATAGTTTAGAAACCTGGTTTTCAACTTGCTTGGGACTATGTGCATCTTCTCTTCTTGTAATGTGCTCAGCAGCCTAAGAAAATTACTATACATACACACTCCCCTGAATAATGTGCCTAACAACCTGTTAGCAACCTAGGATGCCACCTATATTGACTATCAGGTGTGCCTCTCTCTAAGTGATCCAATAGATTTTTTTCTCTCCTTAATGAACAGCAAACTGGTTGTTAGCAACCTAGGATGCCACCTATATTGACTATCAGGTGTGCCTCTCTCTAAGTGATCCAATAGATTTTTTTCTCTCCTTAATGAACAGCAAACTGGTTTTTAATTCAATTGTACTCTGCTTTTGTCCAGGTATAATCCAGTCTGAAGTAGTTCTGGGTGTATGCATAGTAAACCAAACTGTGTCCTGCATGCAAACTTTTAAAGAAATGGCTGTCTTTATGGTTAAAGTCAGATGCATTTTGGGAAGATATATGTGTAGCAGAAAAATGGTTATACAACTTGATCTGCTAATCAAAACGGTAGCATGAAGTCCTTAAGCACCTTTAGTCACTGGTCTGCAGTCTATCTTGATAGCATATTCTTTTCTCATCTATTCTATGGATTTGTTTTGAATAAAATTTTCCTTGATACTTTTGGAAATCTCTGTGTGTCTTTATTCATTCTTAACTAATATATCAAAGCCTAGAAACTCCTGGTCCAAACTTTAACTGCTAGTAGCAAACTTTTTATTTTTCTTCTTAAAATAGGCAGAGTAGTAATAATCTCAAAGATTGACCAGGTACAACTATGTAGAACTTGCAAACATCACATTTAAAAATAAAGGGTGTTCACAATGTGATTAAATAAGGAATCCTGAGACATGGATATTATCTCGGATGACCCAATATCCTAAATCCAATCACAAGGATCCTCTTTTGTAGATTACAGAGACACAGAGGGGACAGTGATGCAATGATAGGTAGAAACCAGGATAATGTCCAGTCCGGGAATGATGACATTCCACAGAAGTGAGACAGGGAACACCTTGTATCCTTCAGTTTAGAGAGGGCAGGAGGCCTTCTGGAGCTGAGTAAGGCACTGGACATCTGATCTTTACACAACCTAGGTTGTTGTGTAAAGCCCTCTAACTTGTAGTAATTTGTTAAAGCACCCATAGAAAAGCAATGAAGCTGTGTGTGCCATTTCTCCACACTGGTCAGTATCCTCTTTCTGGTGTTTTAGCCTTTGCCTTTGCCTTATACTCTTCTTAGTGGCATGCAAATATAACCAACATTCTTATCTTCCCTCAGAATCACGGAAGCAAATCAGAACTCCTCATGTCCATACATGCCATGTCAAACTCATGCTAATATTGTCCAATTTCAGTTTTTCTCATAGGTAACTCCACAAATTAGTGCTGAAGCTACATTATTTTATCTTTTCTTAACAATTAATAAGTATGCGCCTATAGCCTCACATTTACATACTTTACCAATTTACTTATTATTTTTTCTGGCTTAGCTTTGCTTTGGGGTCTAATTTCCTATTGAAATGCACCCTAAAGGGGGTTCCTTCAGAAATGAGTCAATATAGGAAAATTCTCTTGTTGCTTATTTTATTGGGAAATAGGCAATTTAAATTTGTCTTGAAATGGTAGTTGAGCCGGATAGAGAATTCCAGGTGGACAGCTATTTCCCTTAGCATATTGGGGGTACCATTTCATTATCTTCTCATTTCTACTGTGCTGGGAAGAGTTCTGTTCCCTGTCTAATTTCTGTTTTATAGGTAATCAATCTTTCCCTTGTGGATGCTTTTACGATGTTTTCTTTTCTTTGCCTTTCTACAGGAGCTTTGTCTGGGAGCTCAGAATTTAGTGGAGTCTTCTTCAATCTGGGTTTCCATGCATCTTACATTCTAGAATCTTCCATTTCTGAAAAAAAAATCAGTGATTTCGTCAATTGCTGCATTTCCTTCTTCTTCTTCTTCTCTATTTCCAAAATTTAAAAAGAAGTTCCTCCTTCTTATGCCATACTTTATGTTTGTTTATATCACTTTTTAAGTTTCACTTATTTTTCTCCTCAGGAATAAATTTTCAGTAATCTTCAATTGGGTTTTTTCTTTTAATAATTCTATGCTAAAGTTTTTATTCTGCTGACATTGCTTTTAATGACTTTAATCTCTATCATTAGTTTGATACTATTACAGTAAAACTATTTCTAGTTTTTCATAGTATCTTTTCTTTGGCCATAATTTTATTCTTTTGGTACCTGTACCTGCCTAATACATTTGTTTTAAGTTGCTTTATTATAATTCATGACTTCAGTGTGTCAGGTTACTCACAAGGTAGAGTGCTTACTTGGGATTGAGTGTGGTTATGTTTTCAGGGAGTGATCATTTTTTTGAGGGAGGTGAATGTGCAATGGCAAATGGGATGTTATGGGATGAGCCTCCACCATGGAGCCCTGGAGGCTTTATCCCTTTGGCAACCAGGCCAAATGTTAATTACCATAAGGCTCACATAGAACCTGAGAGTTGGTGTCTGATTATAGCTTCTTACTTCAATTAAATCTTGTGTGTGTGTGTGTGTGTGTGTGTGTGTGTGTGTGTGTGTGTGTGTGTTGGGGGCATACTGTGCCCTATTACAACATGCATGCAAACTGCAACACCTGGTGTTAATATGTAGGAAGATTGTGGCACCTTTAATAAGCAAAGTCTTGTCTAAAGGAAGACATGTGACAGGAAACACACCTTGAAGTTTGGTAGCCTATATATATCCTAGGACTATATCCCTTCTGGAACCATAAACCAGATAAATAATACTTTCTCCCTTAAGTTGTGTATGAGTACTGACTCTGCAGCATAAGAAAAGTAAAACAAACTCCTGCAGTAGCAAAGGATGTTGATACTATTACTAAGTGTGTGTTAAGTAATATTCCCCAGAGAGTTTAGGTGTCATGCAAGGTGGCTCTTCTACCCTCTGGAGTGGAGAGCTGCTGAATCAACAAGCACAATGATTGACTGTCTTGGTTGTAAATCCTCTCTCACTTTCTACAAAAGAAAGTCCTTCTGCAATCTCTGAAACTTTTTTAAAAAATTTTTAAAATTTTTTAATTTTTATTTATTTATTTATTTTTCCGCTCATACAAACCTAATAAGTACCCCAGTCCCCTCCCTCCCTCCACCCCTCCCTGAATTCCCCTTGCTCCCTCCTCCCTTTTCTCCTTCCTCCCTTCCTTTCCCCTCTCCCTCCCTTTCTCCCAGTGCCCCCTCCCCCATTCCTGGAGCATCCTTTAATGTGCATGTCAAACTTCCCTCTGGGTCCTACTCTCTGATGAGGTGTAAGGACTCAGTGCATTCCCTAAAACTCTTTCTTGTGTTCCCCTTTAGTATAGGAACACTATTGTGGCTGTTAATCCCTTGCCTCTAAGGATCCTAGTGTCTGTGATGCATGGTAGACTTTGGCGGGGTCAATGATATGTCGGTCATGCAATATCTGAAACTTAATCAAATGTTTTGATTTTTTTTCTTTGTTAATATCCAAGATTCTTACATGATGGAGCGTAAAGGATATTTGTTAACTTACATCGAAAATTTTGAATGTACTTCTTAGTAACTCCAAATTTGAAAGGCCAAGCTTTGAAGAAGTTCTATGAGGCTATGTTGAAAAGAAAGTTGTGAGTATCCATGCAGGATATAGATAAGGAACTGGACAAAGGGGTTAAAAGTGAGAAAGAACATGAAGCCGATGTACCAAAGTAAGAAAATAGTAGAAAGAGCAATACCTGAAGCAGAGTGGAGTCTGACAGGTACTGAGAGAGACTCTCACAAATCACATGGTGAGACAAAAGTCAATGTAATAATCCAGTGAAACAGAGTGTGCTGCTCAGAGCGCTGGCCAGGGCCTAGCAAGCAGCTCCATATCACAGAAATTAGGCATCGAGTGTGAGAGTCCATTAAGCATCGCTTGGGAATTGGTTGCAACTCTAGCCCCCATCTTACACTTCCCAAATCAGAATCTGATTCCTTTACCTGGTACAAAAACTTGTGATGCACCATCTTAATTTCAAGAGCAGACTTGAGATCAGAACTGAGTTTGAGTATTCAGTTTACCATTTATTAGCCTGCAAACCTAGAGAAGTTATCTCCGTGTTCCATTACCCATCCTCATTGAACCAACATGTAGTGATCGCCTAGAGTATATTGAGGTTACATTAGACATAAGGGTAGTACAGAATGAATATATCATATCTGCCCTTGTGGAGCTTGCTATCTCAGGTGAGGGTAGACCATCATCAAGAAGTGTGTGATGCTTTGTTCCAGTCTTAAAATTATTAGTAAGATGCCACTGAAATACAAAGGGAAGCCACTGCAGGAAGGAATTAGGACATGAACGTTAGCATCCCACAAGGTGTCAGAACAATAGCAGCTATGGACAAAGTCAATCCACCAGTGAGAAGGAATAGAAAGAGCAGATATTGATGAAGTCATAACAGCTCTGTTGCTGGGAGTTGGAGGTTGGACAGGAAGACAGATTTGTAGTGGGAAACCACAAAACACATTTATTTGACCACAGTTTTCTGTGAAAGCTGCATCTACAGATTAGAAGCACAAAGACCCATGATAGCTGGGTGTAGGACTGCATGTCTGTTACTTAGTTACTGGTAAGAAGAAATCATAAGACGTGCTTTGACTCTAGAAGTATGGTTAGAGTCTACTGTTACCACTGTGTTACACTAACTCCACTTAGTAACTAAGATGGTTTCAAACATATTAAAGCTTTAATTGAAGTATGTAAGCAATCTTAATGAACATGTTCTTTGAGAAAATGAAACACCTACAAGGTTCCTTCTTCCCTTCATATTGTTCCTTTTGACTCTCCAGACAGCTAGACATTAACAGGCAATGGTACTATAGACAAGGACAATATCGATGGTGCTGCAGTTCTTATCAGAATGCATACAAAGTGTATGATGTACATGTTCCTCACTTTCACCATCATCTGACATGAAGTCCAGTTGGGAGTTTGAGCCATGCAGAGATGAGAAACAGAACGGGAAAGCATGGGCACATTGCCTGGAAACAGGGGGTGTCTGATAACTGTCCAGAGATCTTTACAGGCTTTTCTTGAGAAGAACAAATAGTATTTTTGATGACATGCATCAGAGTAAAACTATAGTCAGCAGAAATTTTTGTCTCATTAGCAAAAATGTACTAGTTAGGAGTATGTAAAACCAAGGTAATTTCCTCAGAGTGATATACAGAATGATCTATGCATACAGAATGATAGCTGAAAAGCCAAGCACCCCTGTGAAAATCTTTTACAGATTATCTTTAAAACTCATTTATGTCATTCTATGGAATATTTGAAAACTAATATATATTCCTTTTAGAGAAGATACTTGTAAATAGAGCTCAAGAATAATGTTAGGAGCTAAAATGTCTATGAACTTTTCCATTTAGTATTAAAACTTTTCTCTATGCTTTCAAAATTTTTAATAAATTAATATATTAAATAATATGCAAAATTAAGTATAATGCCAGTACTAGTGTGAGAAAAAAGCCCTAGTTATATAAATTTCCATTATGTTATATGATGTAAAATTAAAGAATTGATTAAACATAATAGAAATTTATTTTCCTTTCATCCTAAGCAGTCTAGAGGCAGTCAGTGAGTCTCAGGAAGTGACTACACTCATCAGTCAGGATGCCTTGTCTCTTTCTGCCTCATACACTGCTTCCTCACTGCTATGGTGCCTGCACTAACTCACTTGACAGCAGGAAGGAGAAATGGAGACATCTGCTGGAATTATGCATCCTTCCTAGAAATCATAATAAGCATTTACGATTGTTTGTCACATAGCCACACCCTAGATGTACAAATCTTAGAACTCTCTCAGTATCCCCAAGGATTTGTAGTTCCTTTACTTACTGATAAAGAGAAAATAATTGAGTAAGCAGTCCATAAAACCATGTCATACTTCAAACAGAAACAGGAGAACCTCTTTTACCAAATTTTCCACCTCTGTTTTATTCTTTCCCTCGATCATGTCAAAAATATTAAGCTTTTCCTACACAAGGCATTAATGGAAATAATACCTATACACACACACACATCATACACACACACACATATACCATACACACACACACACCATTATACAACCACACCGCCTCACACCATACGCACACTCACACACATATCATACACTCATACACACACACACACATATACCATACACACACACACACCATTATAGAACCACACCGCCTCACACCATACGCATACTCAGACACACATCCCTACCCCCCCACACACACATACACATAGTGCTTATATAGTCTTAAAATGGTAAGCATCCAAATAGTACTGAAGAATTCATAAGGGACAATATTTCCTCTCCTGAAACCTTGAGAAATCTGAATTAATTAGAAATTTGAAAGTTTAGCTCTAAATGTTTCTTAACTTATGTTAGGGTTACAAATTCATAATAATTTGAAAGTATCAGAAATAATGCACTTACCATCCCTAACTGTGGAACAACATATCTGAGCAATACAGTCAAATGTAGAATGTTGATGACTGCATAGCTCAGTAGCATGGCTGTCTTGGAGCTGTGGCTCATCAAAGCATCTAAGTGTGACTAGAGAACATGGTAGGACAAAATTATCTAACTTTGAAATCTGCAGTAGGGGGCTGGAGAGATGACTCAGAGGTTAAGACTCTGTCCCACAAGCAGAAGAGTCTGATTGTGGATCACAGATCCCACATAAAAATGCCAGGCATAGATAGCAGTGGCCTGCACTTCCCTAGAAGTTGAAGCCTGAGAAACCCCCAGAGCTAAGGAAAAAAAAAAAAAAAAAAAAACAAGAAGAGCAATTCAGAACGATTCCTAAGGTCGTTCTTGGGCCTCCTGGGACACACACAGTCTTCTCTGATACACACAGACATAAAAAAAAGACACACAAAACAACAACAATAACAACAAATCAGCAGTAGCTTACAACTGAATGCATTCACCATGATAAGTGAAATAGCTGTATATGAACCATGCTGCCAAAAGCCATGCATACCTCTGATGGATTCTGCGGTTCAAATGATTATTTCATTCTCTTCCTTTTCTCACCCTGAGTTTCAGAATCATAAAACTAACAGGTGATTGGATTTACCAATTTAATCTGAGAAGGCATCTCAAACATGAAACGACCTCACAGGAAATGCATGCATCCTTTGTCTCCAGTTTGAATAGTCCAAAATCCGGATTGAAGAGCAGAAACTATACCTGACCTATAGGACAGAGAATTCACCTTGAGGAGTTGATTAAATAACTTCTGGAAAACTAAGAAAGCCAAAAGGAGTGACCTGAGGAAGCAGTTTTCTCAACAGCGCCTGGGCTTAAGTGCTGCTCCCAGATTAAATGAATGAACGAATAAACATAGGCCAGCAGATTGAAGCTAATACCACAGAGAGGGCGAGGGACTAGCTGTTCTAACATCCCTCACGAACAAGCAAATCAGGAAGATACTATGCTCTGTTTTCCCTTTCTCTGTCTTTATTTCTCCCTGCTCCTTTCTTAAAAAGAACCAGGTGGTAAAGGAGAAATTCAGTGTGTAGAATTCCAGCTTGTCTCTATGGACCAGGATTAGAAGAATATATTTAGATTCCACAGGCAATGTCTTAACCCAGGCTTATCTGTTTGTCTGGATACTCAGCACTGATACATACATATTCTGTACACATAACTTGAACTTCTAGACAACAAAATCTTAAATTTTTACTTTGGTTAATTGGTTGCAGGTGCTCTTTGTAAAAAGATTTGTTCACCTTCATCCCCCAAATGAGAAAAATTTGTCTCTGAACTTCTGAAAACCATCTTAATTCCCCTGTGATCTTTACACCGTAATTCTAATTTCAGAAATCTCTCCATCTCACTCTGCCTCTCTTCTTCCTCATCTCCGTTAGGCCCATTACTGCCTTAGATCAAATTTGATTATGCTTTCACCTGGCTATTACAAGAATTTTCAAACGCTTCTCTACCTCTTTTATTCTATCCATTCTAGAATCTCTGGACTATGTAGCCAAATAATCTATAAACAATAACAAATGCCTAGCTCTAATCTTAATTAGTGTAGCTCAAGAGCCCCCAGTTAGGTTGCCTGTGTGTATCAGTCACCTAGTCTCACAGTTGTTGCTCTTCTCTGTTCTTCGCAGACATCACAATCCAGTGTCTCAAGCCTCTAGGCTTGAGATCTTCTTGGGATCCTCTGGCTTTGTGAGACATTCTGGTCAAAAACTAAGCAGTTATGGACAGCTACTTTAAACATCTTCACCTTTTGTGAGTATATTTAATAAAGATTATATATATATATAATTATATATATATATATATATATATATATATATATATATTGCATTCTAGCAATTCTGTTCTTATAGAGAACCCTGACTAATACAGACTTTGGTGTCAGAAGTGGAATAAGGGAGGAGCAAGTCCCTCTTCTTTGCACTTATCTGATCTACCAGTGGAATGTACCCCTCATCAGGGACTGGGTTTTCCATATCAATTAAGCAAGTATCCGCAGATTTGTTCAGGAGGCCTGTTTCAACCAATGATACTTCACAGCTGTGCCCAAACAGCCTGGAACTGTCAAGTTGACATTCAAATCTAAACATTGTGTGAGCCTCTTGGCTTTATCTCAACACCCCTTTACCTTCCAGGGGATATAAGGGTTATGTAAAATCTCCCAGAATTCTTCCCTTTCATTTGTTTCACATCCATGTTTTATGCCTTCCTCTCTACACGGAATGGCCTTCCAATGTCTTCTGTTCCCCTGGTCTCCCTCATCTGTCATTTAAAATGCATCTCAGATAATGTGCATTTGAGAGACCTTCCTCAAGTCCTGGGTCTCCATGTCCTTTCCTTTCTGCTCTCTTCACACCTCTGTATTTCCCTTAGCTTGTCATAGAGAAGTAGCTAAGGTGTCTTTCCTTCCATTTGACTGTAAGCCTTCAAGGCACAGCACACGTTTGATTTTTCCCTTAGATGTCTCTAGTAGTAAACAAGATCTGTATGCCGTGCATTCTTGCTTGTGTTACTTCGCCAGATCCTGAATTCACTCACCGTCTCTCTTAAGGGCATGTACCTTTTATTGTGCATTGTTTAACTCATTTTCCAGAGTTCATCAACTTGTCTTTTTGCCATAAATTATAGGACTGACCTCATCTTTCCCAGATGAAGCATAAGGCAACGTAGCTCAGAACAAATGCATGAGGTTCAAACATTCAGTCTTTATGTTTGGAAGAAGCAGCATGGTAATTATTAAAAAAAGAAAAGGTCCCATTGAGTCTAAGACAGAACATTCCTTGCCTCACAATATCATTTCCCAGCTTGCTAATAAGTGGCTAACTTGGTGTCCATTGCACCTTTTTCTATGATCACATTTGTAGGAGGATCTCATCACTGAGATTGAATGTTGGAAAGAAGAAATTTAAAAAGGGCAAGATTTATTTTGGAACACAACTACATGATGGGAATGGCATGACAGAGAGAATGGTGTCAGGCATAGAAGGTCCCTTGTTCATGTGTGGGAGGGTTAGGAAGCAAAGAAAACTCAAATCAGATGTTAGAAATCTATCAGGCTCACCTATAACCCATCTGTTTTGGTTTTGTAACTTGTTGCTGCAATAAACACATGACCCACAAAACTGAGGGGAGAAAAGTTTTTTTAATTATTCAGGTCATGATTCAGGTTACAGTCCATCATGGAAAGAAGTCACTCCAGTATTAAAATCTGAGAAAAATGGTCACAACAAATACACGACAAGAGCAGAGGGAAAAGAACATACTTGCATACTCACTTGCCTGCCTGCAGGGCTCAACTAGCTCTCTCCGTCTGTGTCTACCTGCCCAAAGAATAGTACAGCTCACAGTAGGCTGGGTGTTCTCAAATGGATTACACAGTTGAGAGAGTCCCATACGGGTTTAGCCAGAGACTGCCTTCACCAGACGATTCCTCATAGATGTTCCCAGCCTACCTCAGAGACATCACATTGACAGCTGAGATTGTCACACCATCACCAGTGACTTGCTCCCTCCAGTGAAGCCTTATGTTATGAAAGGCCCATATCACCCTCGAGAAGTCTTTGCTATTGGGATCCGATCCATATATCCAAATACATGTGCCTGTGGGGGACTCCATACCCAAACCAGTGAGGTGGGGGGGATCATTGTGCTCTCGTGGACCTCTATACTAGGGAACTGTCCGAGTTGCTGCTCCCTTCAGGCCCCCTGAAAACCCTGTAAATGAAAGAGGAATGGTCAGAATAAGGCCGACTGATGCCTGCCTTTCTGCTTTTTGCTTGGTGCATGTAATTTCTAAATTGTGTTCACTTTAAATAACCAGGAAGTCACAAGTCTGGAATTCAAACACGAGTGACAGAGTTTTCATGTTAAACAAAGAGCAGCTGGGAATAAAAGTCACGGAATTGCACTCTGGAGTTTATTAGTCTGCAGAGCATAGCACTAAGCTTTATCCAAACAATAAAAGTCATGCTGGGCTTGATGATAACATCCTGATAATTCTCCACAGTTACATTCTGCAATTGCATTTCTCCCCTGCCTCTGAAATAATGAGTGACTGGCATTGTTAACTAACCTGCTGCAAACTTTATTGAAAATTAAACTATCTTTCTATTTTTGTAATTTTCCTCATTTGCAGATCCATTTCCAGATGTGCTCAAAGACAATTATCATATTTGTCACCTGCTAAGGGTTTTCAAGAGCAAAAGCCAGCCTCCAATTCCTGAGCGCTTTTGTAAACAAGTTTGTTGGCTCCTTAAAGGTGCATATCTTTCTTCCCTGGTTGCGAATCTTGGTTGTGGGAGAGACATTCAACCTACTTTCATCCTACTTTATTTTCTCTTTGTAGTTCTGCAAAAGGCTTAAGACAGCAGCAAGACCTGGTCCTAGATTAATACTCACGAGAAGCCATAGATCAGAATGGGATAAGAACCCTGCTCCCTTAATGTAGAAGGAGCAAAAAACAAATTTTAAAGAGAATTCCACAAGCATGATTATTTTTTTAACATTTTTTATTATTATTTCCGCTCATACAAACTTAATAGGTACACCGGTTCCCTCCCTCCCTCCTCCTCCCCCCGAACCCCTGCTCCCCTCCCTCCCCATCCCACAGTGCCTCCCACCCCAATTCCCAGAGAGTCCTTTAATATGCATCCCTGACTCTCCTCTGGGCCCTCCTCTCCGATGACGTACAAGGACCCAGTGGCATTTCCCTGAATCCTTTCCCGTGTTCCCCTTAAGCATGGGAACACTACTGTGGCTGCCAATCCCTTACCTCCAAGGATCTTGGTGCCTTTAGCAGATGCTAGACTTTGTGAGGTCAATAGTGTGTTGGACATTGTGCAGGGCATGCAAAGTCCAATTATGATTGCTTAGGCCCTAACTTGTGTGGAGTATCTTGCAAATCATTGCTCCTCCCATCCTTTTGCTCTTACAATCTTACCGCCCCCTCTTCCGCAAATTTCCCTGAGCTTCAGGATGGGGAGAGATTAGTCTGACCTAGTTCTAGGTCACAAGCACGATTATTGGGAGTGTCATGATTTGAATGTGACTTGCCCATCACAGGTTCATGTGTTAGAATCCTTAGTTTACATTAATATTTTGGGAGAATGTGTCACCTTTAACAGTCAGAGCCTAGAGCCCTGGCAAAGCTTCCTTTGGTTGGCAAATCATGTTGCAGGTGTGTGCCTTGAGGTTTGATAGCCCCATCTTGCTCTCTTGCTCTCCCCCTCTCCTGATGGTTGGGGTGACCGAAACCAACCTCATGCTTCTGTCTCCAGCTATGTTTTCTGCTTTGAGATTTCCATCAAAATGAATTCTATCCTCTTAGGAACAGAAAGCCAAATAAATATCCTCTTCACCTTTAAGCTGGTTTTGTATTGTCTTAGCAAAGGACAAGTATTTGCAACAAGAAGTATGAACCCAGGCTATTAACGACTTTTAAAGAAAACAATGGGAGAGAATAAATGGTAATTTTGGACTGTGTAATAACAAGTTTTCAGGATATTCAAAGAACAATTGAATAAATTCTGAGATGAGCAAAATCATCCATTATATATTTTAATTGGTCTATTTGTGATTTATCCTCCCATCTTTCCCCATACCATTTTGGCTTTAAATTTTTTTTCTTGGACATGCTATTTTCTTCTTTTTCTCCCTTTATTATCTCTCAAATACTACCTGAATTTATTATCCAAAATATAAAAGTGTGTTTCACAATATGTGATAAATATTATGCATATTATGCTTTTGATATGACAATCTAAGCTTTTATATATATTTTAATAAAACTAATGGAAATTAAATGATAGGTTAATAGTGTTGCTCAATGTTTTTCTTGTGACCTTTATCAAATAGAGTGTTCTATCTCCACAGCACCAGAGAATTCACCTAGAATATTTCATCTTTGTTAAAGAATAACTTGGACTTCTGATCTTTGAGCTTAAAGTTCCATAAATCACAGAAAGATAAATAAGTTTGTTGTTTAGGTCTCCTGTAATATCTGATAATTTTGCTCTCAAGATCTAAAGCTTGAAGCTCTTTGAGAAAAAATATACATATTGTCAAAAATTGAAGAATAATCTGAGGTACTTTTCACAAGTTCTTAGTGACTAGTTTCATAACTATCTGCAATCTTGGAGTAGAAGTATTTTGAAAGTTAATTTTTATCTGAATAGCCTCTTCTTTCTCCACCATCTGTTTGCCAAATTCCTTCTCCTTTTCTTCTACTTTGACAAGATCTCATGTAGCTCAGGATGACTTTGAACTCATTATGTAGCTGATACTGCCCTTGAACTTCTGATCCTCCTGCTTCTATCTCCCAAGTGCTCCATTACAGGTGTGTACCACCATTCCTGATTTACTTGCTCCTGATGAGCAAACTCAGGGCTTGTGCATATAGTTGGCAATCACTCCACAAACTGAACTACATTCCCAGTCAATAACTCTGTCACCTCTGATAATATTTAAGAAGTGTAGCTATTCAAATTGGGAAGATTATCAGAACATTAATAACTGTCATCATTTGTTATCCAAGTTAATTATTCATTGCAAAATATCTAACAAAGACAAATTAAGGGAAGAAAGTCTTATTCTGTCTCACGATTTCAATCCTTCAGAGTAGGGAATGAATGGCAGAGTAGTTCCGTTCATGCAGTTGGAATTTGTGGAGACAGTTCACACCGTAGCAGACAAGAACGTGAGAACTGGACCAGAATCATCATCAGAGGATAATCTTCTGTCAATGCAGCCTGACATCCTTTGGTTTCACAGCCTTCAAAACAGCACCACCCCTGGAGATTAAGCATTCAAAACAATTCAAATTCAAGCCATAAAATACTCTAAAAATTTTATTGAGCATTCAAAAGCAATACTCTATTGCTTAAGAACATTAATCTGAATACCCGATTTAGGTGTATTATAGTACTTATGTCAACCACAGAGGCTTCTCCATGTAGCTAGTCTTTGTGAATCATGTCCTTTATTTTTCTTAGTCGGACATAGAAAGTTGATTTGAATGATACTCCCTTACTAAAGCAGGGCACTCATAAATTGATGCAGCTATGACTGTCATCAAAGACTCACATAGACAAAGAATTTCATCAAGTAATTCTAGAGTTGAATTACAGTAACAACTTTGCTTTCAACAAAATCTGTCTTTCAAGGTAAAAATGTAAAGATGAAAAGAAATATGTCACCAAAATTAATGTCCTTCCTATTTTAAATACAGAAATGAATTATGTACTTATTTAAAAGGTTTATCATGTCTAAAGTACTCTGAGTAAGATCCAAGGAGTGCTTCTGTTGCTAATGTTGAGGGGCATGATGTTCATTGAGACTTCATTTTTTGTTTTGCCTTGTTTTGTTCTTCTGCTTTGCTGTGTTTTCCAGAGCATGTTTTCCAGGTTGGGCTGGGCTCAGATTTAAGACTCTTCAGTCTCTCAAAAGCTGGGATCACAGTGAACCCACCCATGTCTGGCAAGGCTTCGTTTGCTGTTAAATATTTTCCCACATTTATTGCATCTGTAATTTTTTTCCTTCTGGTGATCTTCAGGATATATACATTTTTTTATTCTGCTACATACATATGCATTTTTTCATTTTGACTCTGATGATTTTTTGACAACAGTTTTTCTGATTCTTTTTGTGTATATATGATCAAAATACCTAGAACAATTTAAACTGATTTATTTGCTAGTAGGTTTAAATGCATTTGTTCATTACAATAGTGGAAGCATGTGTTGGATCAGGTTTTTATTTCTTGATGAACAGGTACCAAGGACAACCATGGATCACCAGCCAACCAGAGAAATACACAAGATAAACCAAGAACAAAGTTGTAATCACTCCTTGTGCAGCAGAAATTCATGTTTTTATTGATATGTTATTACACTTTCTTGTCAGCATTCATTTTCTTTGGGGTGTCAGGGAATGCACTGCAAGAGATCTGGGTTTATCCGTGCTGTGTCATCACAATCATTCTCTCAGACTCATGGAACTGCTTTCTAATCTGAAGTACAGGCCTTCTCCAGTTTCGCAATCCTCACACTTCAGATCCCTGCGTTGGATTGTGATGGCAGGAGTAGGGAGCAGCAGCCAAAGGCACCATGCCAGTGGCATTGGATTCTGCCTAGTATGCAAGGGGCCTGAGTTCACCCCAGTATACATGTATTTGGTCTTCGTGACTGTTTGCCAATGTAATACTAAAACCACTGGATTTCATAATGTGCCAGCTGACTGACAGCTGACAGTCTCGAAGAGCTTCATCATCCACACAGCCTTCCCACCAGGTTGAGAACTATGCCTTACAACTAGAGGTGCACAACACCCTTGGAAGATGCTTAGTATCTGTGGGAACCTGAACCCAGAAACATTCTCTTCTTGATACAGGTTTGCTTTCTGTACCATAACGTAATAAAATTATCAGATAGGTATACTTGAAAAGTATAAACTGATTAATTTAAATATATATATAAGTATATGTAACAGAGATAACAATAATAACCACTTTAATAGCCAGATTATAAGTGAAAACTTACCAGTGATACTAAATAAAGCTTTTATCTCCCACTCTCTGATATAACCACTAACCTTTTTTTTATTAAAAATTTAATTATACATTTTAAAATTTTTTACCAGTTCCCTCCCTCCCCTCTCCTCCCCCTCCCCTTCCCCCAGTGCCTCCCCCCCAATTCCCAGAGAGTCCTTTATTGTGTACGCCTAACTCTCCACTGGGTCCTCCTCTCCGATGACATATAAGGACCCAGTGGCATTTCCATAAGCCCTTTCTCTTGTTCCCCTTAAGCATAAGATCACTACTATGGCTGTCAATCCCTTGCCTCCAGGGGTCTCGGTGCCCTTAACAGATGCTAGACTTTATGAGGGCAACAGTGCGCTGGACATTGCGCAGGGCATGCAAAGTCCCATTATGATTGCTTTGGCCCCAACTATTGTTGAGAATCTTGCAAATCGTTGCTCCTCCCATCCTTTTGCTCTTACAATCTTACCGCCCCCTCTTCCGCAAATGTCCCTGAGCTCCAGGATGGGGAGAGATTAGGCTGTCCTAGTTCTATGTGATTGATATAGAGTCTCTGAAGTTCTGGATTGTGGTTTGTTGATTTTCTTTTGCAGTTTTGCTGCTCCTGCAATTCCCTTCACTCCATTCTGCTGGGCACTGTATGTCACCCCCTGGCCAGAGACAAAAAGCTGTTAAACTGGAGTCTTGTTGTAATAGCACATTCAAGGGTAGATGTAATAAGAGTAGGAAACCTCACTGAGGGAGGGGTCCATCACCCATTTGCAAAATGATTACTTTTTATCTGCTAGACTATATGCCCTCCCCTTCTGGTGAGATCAGGAAAGAACGTCTGTGAACTTAACCAGGTTTCTCATTACTTACTTGCAGACCTTGATGGAGGCCTATTTTCTCTGCTGTAACATGGTCTCCTCTCTCCTTGTTTCTGGTGTGGCCCTCCTAACCCATCTCTCTTGTTCATAATCCTTGCAATTACTGTGTTACATAGGTTTACTTTTGAGTGTCTCAATGTGGGCTGGGTGAGTTTGGTACTAGGAGCCACCTATTAGGGAGTACATACGGCGCTTAATTTTCTGGGTTTGGGATACTTCACTTAATATAATTCTTTCTAATGACATCCATTTCCCAGCAAATTCCAGTAATTCATCATTTTTGATGGCTGAGTAGTACTCCATTGTATAGATGTACCACAGTTTCCTTATCCACTCGTCAACTGTTGGACATTTAGGTTGATTCCATGACTTTGCTATTGTAAACAGTGCTGCTATGAACATGGTCGAGCTTGTGCTATCGAGGCGAACCTCTGCTGCATGGGGGGTTATTCCCAAAAGTGGGATAACAGGGTCATATGGCATTTCAATCTTTAATTTCTTTAAGAATCTCCAGACGGCTCGCCAGAGTGGCTGTATGAGCCTGCATTCCCACCAACAATGTAGGAGAGTTCCCCTCTCTCCACATCCTCTCCAGCATTTGTCGTTGTTTGTACTGATAACCATTATCCTAAATGATTCAGTTTCTATACACACACACACACACACACACACACACACACACACAGATACACACACACACAGACACACACACACACAAACACATACATCAGAGGGCACCATGCATCCCTGTGGAGAACCAAGGGTGACTTTAGGAATCATTTTGGACTGCTTCTATCTCCTTTAGGCTTTGCTCTGGGATTTCCCAGGATCTGCCTTCCAGGACCAGAAGTGCAGGCCACAGCCATTTCTGCCTGGCATTTTTACATAGGATCCGGGATCCAAACTCAGGTCCTGCTTGCAAGGCAGAGTCTTAACCCTTGAGCCGTATCTCCAGCCCATAGTATATAATTTTATGTGCAGAAATGTCTTAAGTATAAAATATTTCAAATTCTGTATGTATACATAGTGTACATTATGCATATGTACATATTAAATTTATAACATATAAGTATAAACTGTATGCATGTCCTTAAGGAATGTATTATTTAGTTTCAAGTTTTAAACTTTGTCTGAATAGTCCTGCAACACATTACTCTTATGTGCCCTCTTTTTCTTCTCCATTAGTCACAGGATTTAATATTCTGATGAACCAACACTTTTGTGTATTCTTCATTGGTGATAAAATTAAAATATGTGACAGGTTTTAGGAGTATGTATAACCACTTTTTTTTACTATTACAGTCAAAACAACTAAGTCATTTTAAGGTGGGCAACTCAAAATAATATAAGCTAAATGCTTAGCATGAAAATTTTAACTCATGGATACACATATGTGTCTTCAAAGTGTCTTCTTATGGATGGTTTGCAAGTTTTTTAAAATCATTTTACAAATTGATGACACCAATTTTAAATTGCTGTCAATTTTAAAAACTGTTGTTGCATGATAAATAAAAATAATTTGATATGATGACATTTTATCTTCATTTCCTTGATGACTAAAAACTTAAGTAGTCCTCCCAGATTCTTTTTTTTTTCTTTTTTTTTTAATTATTATTTCCACTCATACAAACTTAATAGGTACACCGGTTCCCTCTCTCCCTCCTCCTCCTCCCAATCCCCCGCCTCCCCTTCCCTTCACCTCTCCCCATCCCCAAATACCTCCCCCCCAATCCCTGGAGAATCCTTTAATGTGCATGCCAGACTCTCCTCTGGGCCCTCCTCTCCAATGGCGTACAAGGACCCAGTGGTATTTCCCTGAACCCTTTCCTGTGTTCCCTTAAGCATAGGAACATTACTGTGGCTGTCAATCCTTTGCCTCCAAGGATCTTGATGCCTTTAGCAAATGCTAGACTTTGTGGGGTCAATAGTGTGTTGGACATTGTGCAGGGCATGCGAAGTCCAATTACGATTGCTTTGGCCCTAACTTGTGTGGAGTATCTTGCATATCATTGCTCCTCCCATCCTTATGCTCTTACAATCTTACCGTCCCCTCTTCTTCAAATTTCCCTGAGCTTCAGGATGGGGAGAGATTAGGCTGGCTTAGTTCTACGTGGTTGACATAGAGTCTCTGAAGTTCTGGATTCTAGTTTGTTGATTTTCGTTTGCAGTTTTGCTGCTACTGCAATGCCCTTCACTCCATCCTGATGTGTATTGGATGTCACCCTCTGGCCAGAGATAAAAAGCTGTTAAACTAAGTCTTGTTATAAGAGTATATTCAAAGGTAGATGTAATAAAAGTAGGAAACCACAGTGAGGGAGGGGTCAATCACCCATTTGCAAAATGGTTACTTTTTATCTGCCAGACTATATGCCCTCCCCTTCTGGTGAGATCATACCCCTCAGTTGTAAATGATCAGGAACAAAAGTCTGTGAACTTAACCAGATGTCTCATTACTTACTTGCAGTCCTTGATAGAGGCCTTTTTTCTCTGCTGTAACATGGTCCACTCTCTCCTTGTTTCTGGTGTGGCCCTCCTACCCCATCCCTCCTGTTCATAATCCTTGCAATTATTGTGGGTATTACAGAGATTTACCTATGAGTGTCTCAAGGTGGGCTGGGTGGGTTTGGTACTAGGAGCCACCTATTAGGGAGTACATACGGTGCTTAATTTTCTGGGTCTGGGATACTTCACTTAATATAATTGTTTCTAATAACATCCATTTCCTGGCAAATTCCAGTAATTCATCATTTTTGATGGCTGAGTAGTACTCCATTGTATAGATGTACCACAGTTTCCTTATCCACTCGTCAACTGTTGGACATTTAGGTTGATTCCATGACTTTGCTATTGTAAACAGTGTTGCTATGAACATGGTCGTGCTTGTGCTATCAATTTGAATTTTTGTTGAATGTGGGATTATTCCCAGAAGTGGAATAACAGGGTCATATGGCATTTCAATCTTTAGTTTCTTTAAGAATCTCCAGACGGCTTGCCAGAGTGGTTGTATGAGCCTGCATTCCCACCAGCAATGTAGCAGAGTTCCCCTGTCTCCACATCCTCTCCAGCATTTGTTGTTGTTTGTATTGTGGATTTTTGCCATCCTGACTGGGGTGAGATGATATCTCAGGGAGGTTTTGATTTGCATTTCCCTGATTGCTAAGGAAGTGGAACATTTTTTAAGATATTTGTCAGACAATTTAATTTCATCCGTCGTAAAGTTTCTTTTAAGTTCCAGGGCCCATTTTTTAATTGCCTCCCAGATTCTTTAGTAGTTAAGCAGCAGAGCTGAAACTGTATCTCATGTCAGACTGCCTTCCAGCAACCAGTGCCTCCCCTTGTTGAATTATCAGCTCTCTACCTCAGTAATGTGTGTGCAAATTGCAGAGGGTTAAGTAAAATACAGATATATTCTGATTGCAAAGATATTTGACGTTTGACAAAAGGTTGAAAGAGACAAGTAAAAACACAGCCTCCTAGATTGCACAGCCAAGGGCCCAGGCTGGCACCTTCACAACAAAGAGACCTCTGCAAATTCTCTGTTATTTATCTTATATTTAGAGGATCAAGAAATCTCTAGTAGCTATAGCCCATCAGCACAGTAGAATAATGCCAGTATCAGAAACCAAGGGAACTTATTATACTACAGGCACAGAAATAACTGAGAGAGGGACAAAAACCAAAGCAGACCTAGCTTGTCACCTTGCCAGTTCCCATCTCTGGTGCTGGGGCTTATGCTCTCTCCACGGAATCCCGCTCACTAGGGGATGGGATTTTCCACATTAATTAGAAATTAGTAATGTCTGCAGGCTTGCTAAGAAACATGTCTTAACGAAATAACTATAGGTGTAACTAAAGGCTCCATTACTGATTGTCAATTTGACACCTAAAACTAACTGCCACACTTCGGTAATGAGAATGTGCTTTCTGCTCCTGATTACACAGATTAAAGTCCTAACTAACCTGTTCAAGTGAGGATACCTGCAATGGGGACTTTTAGAGAAAATCAGGTGTCATAATTGAGCTAAAGTTGTCAACTTGATGGTTTAGAGCTGGAACTCTGGCCACATTTACAAAGAACTGAGAATTGAATTAAGCTTGGGCAAGCCTGCATGAGATTATCTGATTGACAGGGAAGCCCAGTGTATGGTAGGTGTAGCCAGACCCCTCAGATCCTGATGCTAATATAAGCTCTCCTGCCAAGTTGGACAAGGAACTATAAGCAATAATAATAAGCTGTTTGGTTGTGAATTTATCAGCAACATGCGTAATAACTGCAATGGAATTTGGTATCAGAAAAGCTGCTGATAAATCTGTCTGTATGATGTTTTTGGATTTTGAACAGTTTTGTTGGAGAAACTTGAAAATGTTTGAAGACTTGGGGACTGTGGATTACAAAAACCCATCATGCAGAATTTAGTGGGCTATTTAGTGGGCCATTTGGATGATAATGATGTTGAGGGTTGTGGATCGTTTGGACTGAGATTGTGATGAAGGGAACAAGGACTTTGGTGAAGGTGAATCTAAGGATGAAGGACTGGTTTGCTTGGTAGAGGAGAGCTGTGTTAGCAGCCTTGAAGTTTCTTCTGTACAGACAGCAGAGCTGCTATGGCTATTGGAGAAATAAACATCATTGAAGGAAAACCTAGTACACTGCACTGGGATGGCAGAAGGCACAAATGCCACAATATGGATATTTGGTATTAAAAAAACAACAGTTCTTTCAAGATGTACATGCATAAGTTGAAGCATTTCCCTGTTTCTCAAAAGTTTGAGCTGCCTTAAAAAGGGCTTTTCCAAATCAGCACACACACGTTGGTATAGTAGCAGTTCAAGAACACCAAGCTGTTTCAACATCACTGCAGAACTTGGCTGCATTACCCAGATGCTACTGGCATAGATGACGTTTTGGGCGATTTAGACAGAACAGATGAAGCTTGTAACCAAGTACCAGGTTTGGAGTTCATGCAAAGGAAGGTGAAGTCTATAACTCCAGAGGCAAACCTAGAATATTGTTAGAGATGACAGAACCATGTGGGCAGATACAACATGGTCCAGAGAAACATTGCTTGTGCAAGTTTGAGCTCTAAGGAGGGACTAGGATTCCCAGGATCTTTGAACTACCAAGACTACATGATGAGCAACAGATGGACGTTGACTATAGGATGTGGCATTTGATTTGCCAGACTTTAATCTTAGTTAGATATCTCCTTGCTATGACCTAATGCTTCCATTTTGATGTTTATTCCATGTGGAAGACTTAACTTGATTAGATTGGACAGGACCTTATGGTTAAGAGATATCAGATGGTTTTTCAAAAGGAGACTGGAGAGACAGTTCAAGAGCTAAGACTCTGCCTCAAAAGCAGAAGATCCTGAGTTTGAATCCCAGAACAGTGGTCTGCACTTCCACCCCTGGTGGGCAAAGCCTGGGAAATCCTAGAACAAAGGAAAAGGGAGATAGAAGCAATCTGGGATGATTATTGAAGTCACCCCTGGTCCTCTAGAGGGACATACAGTTCTCTCTCTCTCTCTCTCTCTCTCTCTCTCTCTCTCTCTCTCTCTCACACACACACACACACACACACGTACACACACACACACTAAACAAATAAATAAAGTTTAAAAAATTAAAAGAGACTTTCAATTTCAACATTTTAATAATTGATTTTTTAATAATTGACATTATTTTAAAACTGGATTATGAGAACATTTAATCTTGAATTTTAGAATTAATAAAATTAAATATATTTTGCATCATAAGATAGATATAACAGCTATGTAGAAAAGCATTGAAAGGTTACAGTTTGAAAGTGATATATTTTAGTGTCAAGTTGATAAGGGGTGGAGTATCACAGTTAAGATACAGATGTCACCTTGACGGTTGAAGATTTGAGTTCTGGCTACATTTGTAAAAAAGTGGTAGCTTTCTGAGCAAGCCTGGGGGACACTGACTGAGGGGGAGCCTGATCCGTAGTGGGTGGAGCTCATCTTTGGGCAGGTCAACATAATGGAGGGATCTAGCTAAAGAAGTTGGCATCCTCCTGTATATTTGGCCAGAAAAACTAATCTGGTAAGTGAGGATTGTCCCTCTCTCAGCTGTCCTGTGGATATGGTGTGACCAGTTCCCTTAGCTAAACAAGAAACTGTAACCAAGAATCATGAACCAAAATAAAACCCCTTATTCCCTTAAGCCGTTAGTTCAGAATTTATCAGCACCTGAAACATGGAATTTTGATGAGGTCATCATGATGAGGGCTCTAAGTGGGGGTTAGTGTCCTCAGTAACTAAGGAATAGGAAAGCCCCTCGAGCCCTCTTGTCACTGGAAGACATAGTGAGAAGGCAATGTCATAGTTTGAAATGTAGGTTATCTCCCACAGGCTCATGTGTTTGAATCTTAGTTCTTTGGGAACATCATGGCACCTTTAGGAGGTAGAACCTTCCTGAAGGAAGGCAGTCACCGAGGGTGGGCCTGGAGGTTAGTCAGACTCATCCTGCTTCTGGGGAAGTCTACTCTTACAGTTTGCAGTTGGTTCTTTAACAGCTCTCAGTCTTCATGAGAGATGTAACTTAGACTGCTTCCAGCTTCTGCCAGCCAGCCACTCCTTCCCTACCCTAATGGACTGTATCTTCCCTGTGGAACCATAAGCTGAATAAATTTCCTTCTCTCTCTTAAGTTTCTTGACTTTGGGTGTTGCCTCACCACACCATCCAACAGTGAGGAAGAGAGTGCTCAGTGTAACCCCATCTGCTCACACCTCCATGATGGACTTTCGGTTTTTATGAGAAATGAAGTCTGTTTTTCATGCCAGCATTTCTGGGCTTTCTTGATAGCAGCCTAGTTGACTGATTCACTCATGTTCCTAGAAATGGTTTCTTTCACTGTCAAATGATGAATTTTTCAGAATGCTCATCCATGGTTTTAGATTGAAATAGACAGAACAATCACCAAAGATTTAACTCATTTCATTCATAGTGGGGAGCTAGCTAGATGGGAAAGACAGTTCAAAGAGCTTTTGACAGACAGAGCATTTATAGTTTCATTGCAGACACATGTTGAAATGAGTTTCCTAATCTAAAAACAAAACCTTTAGTATTAACATCTCTTCCATGCCACAACCTTCAAGTTAACATATTATCCTCAAAGTCACCAGTAGCAAATAGCACAGCTGGTACACTCTGACGTATAAGATACCACTTTTTAACCAGAATTCCAGTGAAACATTGAGAAAATACACCACTATCAACTCTACCTTGCTACCAAATTTTCAGTCATTTTTCTTAGCAATTTACTGCTGTCTGCATAATTCTTGCTTGCTGTAGCATAAGTGTTCAAGAGAATGTATCATCTTTGTCATCTTTCCTATCTTTGATGTAAAGCTCTTTAATAGCAGAGTATGTTCATATGTCCCTTGATATGCCTAGCTTCCAGCTAACGTAGGACTTCATATGTAAAGAGTTTTTATGTATGTATCAGCAAAAAAGTTGAATTATCTTGAATAATTCGTAAGTAGATCGCTCAGAAGCTCCTTGAAAGGACAAAAAATTCCAGAGATGACAGAAACACCAGATTTTTCTGCCAATAGCAAGACAGACTGCAGCACAGCAGCAAGGCTCAATATTACCTATGTCCTACAGGAAGAATTTTTTAAGCAGCTAGCACTTTTCTTAAGCATCAGCATCTGTGAATATAAGTAAAAATGATGAGGTTCCTCAGTTGGGAAGCCCAGTGATGAAGTCTCCTGGATAGGCAGCCAAATTTCATCCTTTCATTGTTGTTCTATGTTTCATCATAAAGATCATAAGGCATCAGATTACTATAACACTTTATAGGAAATTATTTGACACACTTAGTATCATATAAAAGGAACTAAACTTTACATCTTTCCTAGTATTTCCTCTTTCTGGAGCTTTAAAAAGAGAGTTTGATCCTGGGTGAAACATCCTTCTTCCTACATCAGAATGTTTAGGTTTTCTTCTCCATTCCTTCCATAATGAAAAACAGAATTCTCTTCCATCCTTGCCAAGCATTGGTTCTTGCCCAATGCTCAGTAGCTCTCCTCTCAAAAACATGCTCTTGACAGAAATGCAAGCTGATATGTGACCTTGAAAACTCTCTCCATGTGGAACACATTCCCATGTTGTATTCAAACTCCAAAGAATTTCTTAACAATACCATTTTTCATTGTGTGTAAATTCCTTTTTTTAAAATTTTTTTATTTCCACTCATACAACTTTAACAGGTACACCAGTCCCCTCCCTCCTTCCAACCTCCCACAGCCCTATGCCCCCTCCCCTTCCTCTTCCCTCTCCATCCCCTAGTGCCTCCCCCTCCCATCCCCGGAGCATCCTTTAATGTGCATGCCAAACTCTTCTCTGGGTCCTCGTCTCCGATGAGGTGCAAGGACCCAGTGGCATTTCCCAGAACTCTTTCCTGTGTTCCACTTAAGCATAGGAACACTACTGTGGCTGTCAATCCCTTGCCTCCAAGAATCTTAGCACCTTTAGCAAATGCTAGAATTTGAGGGGTCAATAGCATGTTGGACATTGCGCAGGGCGTGCAAAGCCCAATTATGATTGCTTCGGCCCCAACTTGTACGGAGTATCTTGCATATCATTGCTCCTCCCATCCTTGTGCTCTTACAATTTTACTGCCCCCTCTTCTGCAAATTTCCCTTAGCTTCAAGATGGGGAGAGATTAGGCTGGCCTAGTTCAAGGTAATTAGTATAGAATCTCTGATGTTCTGGGTTATGCTTTGTTGATTTTTTTTCCAGTTTTGCTGCTCCTGCAATGCCCTTCACTCCATCCTGATGGGTATTGGATATCACCCCCTGGTCAGAGATAAAAAGCTGTTAAACTAGAGTTTTGTTATAAGAGTATATTCAAAGGTAGATGTAATAAAAGTAGGAAACCACAGTGAGGGAGGGGTCAATCACCCATTTGCAAAATGGTTACTTTTTATCTGCCAGACTATATGCCCTCCCCTTCTGGTGAAATCATAACCCCTCAGTTGTAAATGATCAGGAATGAAAGTCTGTGAATTTAACCAGATGTCTCATTACTCATATGCAGTCCTTGATGGTGGCTTATTTTCTCTGCTGTAACATGGTCCCCTCTCCCCTTGTTTCTGGTGTGGTCCTTCTACCACATCCCTCCTGTTCATATTCCTTGCAATTACTGTAGGTATCACAGAGATTTATCCTTGAGTACCTCTAGGTGAGTTTGGTACTAGGAGCCACCTATTAGGGAGTACATACGGTGCTTAATATTCTAGGTTGATTCCGTGACTTTGCTATTGTAAACAGTGCTGCTATGAACATGGTCGTGCTTGTGCTATCAATTTGAATTTTTGCTGTATGGGGGGTTATTCCCAAAAGTAGAATACCAGGGTCATATGCCATTTCAATTTTTAATTTATTTAAGAATCTCCAGACAGCTTGCCGTGGCTGTATGAGCCTGCATTCCCACCAGCAATGTAGGAGCTTTCCCTTCTCTCCACATCCTTTCTAGCATTTGGTGTTGTTTGTATTGTGGATTTTTGCCATCCTAACCGAGGTGAGATGATATCTCAGGGAAGGTTTGATTTGCATTTCCCTGATGGCTATGGATGTGGGGAATTTTTTAAGATATTTGTTAGACATTTTAATTTCATCTCCAGTAAAGTTTCTTTTAAGTTCCAGGGCCCATTTTTTAATTGGGCCATTAGTTTCCTTTGTGTTTAGTTTTCTAAGTTTTTTGTGCACTCTGCATAATAGAGTTCTATCAGATATGTGATGAGTGAAGATTTTCTCCCATTCTGTGGGTTACCTTTGTGCTCAAGTTACAATCTCTTTATCTGGACAAAAGCTCTTTAATTTCACAAGATCCCATCTATTGAGAGTTGGTTGCAGTGACTGTGCTATTGGATGTCTGTTTAGGAACTGTTGGCCTAGCCCAATCAGCTCGAGGGAGTTCCCTACACTTTCAACTATGGTTTTTATAGTCTCTGGCCTTATATCAAGGTCCTTGATCCATTTGGAATTGGTGACAAGTATGGGTCCAGCTTTAATCTTCTGCATGTGGAGATACAGTTTTGCCAGCACCATTTGTTAAAGATACTGTTCTTTTTCCTTTGGATTTTTTGGACCCATTTGTCAAAGATCAAATGGCTGTATTTGTGTGGGCTTATATCTGGGTCTTCAACCCTCATCCATTGATCTGTGTGTCTATTTTGGAGCCAGTACCAGGCTGTTTTATAACTATGGATTTGTAATATAGACTAAGGTTTGGTATGGTAATACCTCCAGCAGTGTTTTTGTTACTCAGGATTGTCTTTGCTATCCTGGGTCTTTTGTGCCTCCATATGAATTTTGAGATTGTTTGGTCAACTTCTTTGAAGAATTGCTTTGGGATTTTAATTGGTATAGCATTGAATTTGTATATTGCCTTTGGTAGGATGGTCAATTTATGATGTTGATTCTGCCAATCCAGGAACATGGGAGGTCTTTCCACCTTCTGGTGTCCTCTGCAATTTCTTTCTTTGGGGTTTTAAAGTTTTCATTGTAAAGGTCTCTTACTTCCTTGGTTAGGTTTATACCAAGGTATTTCATTTTTGTAGGGGCTTTAGTAAATGGTATTGATTCTCTCAGGGCTTTTTCACTTCTTTCATTCTGGGCATATAGGAAGGCCACTGATTTTTGTACATTTATTTTGTATCCTGCCACCCTGCTGAACTTCTCAATTAGTTCCAGGAGCTTCCTGGTGGAGTTTTTGGGATCACTCAGGTATAAGATCATGTCATGTGCAAATAGGGATAGCTTGACTTCTTCCTTGCCGATTTGAATCCCTTTTATGTCCCTTTCTTCTCTTATGGCTTCAGATAAGACTTCAAGTACAATATTGAATAGAAGTGGTGAGAGTGGACAGCCTTGTCTAGTTCCTGATTGAAGTGGGAATGCTTCAAGTTTTTCCCCATTGAGTATAATCCTTGCTGTAGGTTTGTTATATACAGCTTTTATTATATTGATAAAGGTTCCTTCCATTCCAACTGTCTGTAGTGTTTTGATCATAAAAGGCTGTTGGATCTTGTCAAAAGCTTTTCCTGCATCTATTGAGAGTATTATGTGGTCTTGGACACTGGACTGGTTTATATGATGAATTACATTAATTGATTTGCATATGTTGAACCAACCTTGTATGCCTCGCATGAAGCTTGCTTGATCCCTGTGGATGATCTTTTTGATATGTTTTTGAATCTGATTTGCTAAGACTTTGTTGAGAATCTTCGCATCTGTGTTCATCAGAAAGATTGGCCTATAGTTTTCTTTTTTAAATGTATCTTTTTTAGGTTTTGGAATTAAAACAATATTAGCCTCATAGAAGGAATTCGGTAGTGTTCCTTCCTTTGCTATTTGATGGAACAGTTTAAGGAGTATTGATGTTATTAGCTCCTTAAATGTCTGGTAGAACTCTGCGCTGAATTCATCTGGTCCAGAACATTTTTTGGTGGGAAGATTCGAGATTACTTCCTCAATTTCCTCATATATTATAGGACTATTTAAATAATTCACCACTTCCTGATTCAATTTAGGTAAGTTGTGTTTATTTAGGAATTCATCCATCTCTTTTGTGTTATCATATTTCACAGAGTATAAGTTTTTGAAATATGATGTTATAATTCTCTGGATTTCTTGGGTATCAGTAGTGATAACTCCATGTTCATTTCTAATTTTGTTGATTTGGGTTTTCTCTCTCTTGCTTTTGGTTAATTTAGCTAGGGGTGTATCAATCTTATTGATTTTTTAAAAAAAACCAGCTTTGTGACTGGTTGATTTTCTGTATCATTTTCCTAATCTCGATTTCAGATATTTCTCCCCTTATTTTGCTAATCTCTCTTCTGCTGCTTTTGGGATTGGATTGCTCTAGTTTCTCTAAAGCTTTAAGCTGTATTGTTAAATTATTTATTTCTGACGTTTCCATTTTTTTAACGTGGGCATTAAGAGCTATGAACTTACCTCTTAGGACAGCATTCATTGTGTCCCAGAGATTTTGGTAAGTTGTATTTTCATTATCGTTCGCTTTCAGGAAATCTTGAATTTCCTTTTTAAACTTCCTGAATCCAGTTCTCATTCAGCATCATAATGTTAAGTTTCCAGGAGTTAGTGTATTTTCTGTTGTTTGTTGTATTGTGGATGTCCAGCTTTAGGCCGGTGGTGGTCTGATAGGGCACAGGCTAGAATTTCAACTTTCTTATATATGTGGAGATTCATTTTGTGGCCCAATATGTGATCTATTTTGGAGAAAGTTCTGTGTGCTACTGAGAAAAATGTGTATTCTTTGGTACGTGGATGAAAAGTTCGATAGAGATCTGTAAGGTCCATTTCTTTCAGGGTTTGATTAAGTTCCAAAGTGTCTCTGTTAAGCTTTTGACCTGTTGATCTATCCTATGTTGAGAGGACGGTGTTGAAATCCCCAAGAATTATCATTTGGGGGTTGATTTCTCGCTTTAGACGCTGTAGGGTTTTCTTAATGAATGTGGAGGGCCAGTATTGGGTGCATATATGTTCAGTATTGTGAAGTCTTCCTGTTGAATTGTACCTGTGACTAAAATGTAGTATCCATTTGTGTCTCTTATGATTTTTTTTGGTTTGAAGTCCACTTTGTCCGACAGCATAATGGCTACCCCTGCCTGTTTCCTGGTTCCATTAGCTTGCAAAATTTTGTACCAGCCTTTCATTTTAGGATGTGCCTATCTTTTGTGGTGAGATGAGTTTCCTGAAGGCAACAGATTGATGGGTTGTGGTTTTTAATCCAAGTTTGTAATCTGTGTCTCTTTATCGGTGAGTTAATATCATTGACATTTAATGTTATAATGGAGAAATTATTTTTCATTTTGGACATTTTTTATGTTTAGTGAATTTTGTAAGAGTATTGTTTGACATTTATGTTTTGTTGGTATTATACTTCCCTTCTGTCCTCCTGGATACACTTGTTCTTTTCTTCAAGTTTGAGTATAATTTTTAGCATTTTTTGAAGGCCTGGTTTGGTAGACATGTATCCCTTCAAGTTGTCTTTGTACTGGAAAACTTTTCTTTCTCCCTAGATCATCATGACAGATAGTTTTGCTGGGTATATCAGTCTGGGTTGACATTTTGGCTAGTTTAATACTTGAAGTACGTCTCTCCAAGCTCTTTTTGCTTTTACTGTTTCCATTGAGAGTCATTTGTTATTTTAATAGATTTGCCTTTAAAAGTGACTTGCTTTTTTTCTCTTGAAGCTCTCAGCACCTTTTCTTTGTTTTGAATTGTTTTGATTGTTTTGACATTATTTGCCGTGGCGATTTTCTATTTTGGTCATATCTGTTTGGAGTGCAAAATGCCTCTTGTATTTGGATGGGCCTCTCATTCTTTAGTTGAGGGAAGTTTTCATTTATGATAATTTGAAAAATTTCCTCAGGTGTGGTATTTTGGGATTCTTTCTCTGGTATTCCATGAATGTGCATGTTAGGCTTCTTCAGGGTGTCCCATATCTCTTGAATGTTCCTCCCCAGTATCTTTATGGCTTTAACAATCTCTTCCATTGAGCTGGTTAATTCTCCCACTTTGTCTTCAAGATCCGAAATTCTATTTTCTTCTTCATTAGTTCTGTTGATAAGACTCTCTGTTGAGCTTTGGGTTGAAGATAACTTGTCTTTTAGTTCAATTTTAAACTCTGCCTGAGACTGTTTTAACTGCTCTATGCCTATTTTTGTTTCTTGAACTGTTTTACTCAACTCCTCCAAGCGCCTGTTGTGTTCCTATTCAAAGTGGTTGATGCAGTTGTTTAACTCCTCTTGGATTTCCTCTTTCATAGTATTAATCATGGCAATGATCATACTGCCAAAGTCGTTATCTTGGGCCTGGCTTTCTTGGCTATTTTCGGTGAATTTGTACTGTTTGGAATCGGTCATTATGGGGTTAATTCTTTCAGTGGGACATTGGTCTTCTTGGGTTTTGTTTCTCATGGATCTGTACTTTGACTTGGGCATTGTTGTTTTTTTTCTTAGGACCTTTCAATTACTGTGTGTTTTTGACTGAACTGATTTAGTTGTTATTACACTTGGGCAGTTATTACTAATGCTTGCCTTGTATTGGGTATATTTGTCTTTTGTTATTGTTATTTCCTAGATTAGACCATTAGGCTGTTAGTACATCAGTTAAGTCAGGTTAAGTAGACAGGTGGTGAGTATTAGTATGGTAGTGCACTTTTGCGATTTAGTATCATGGTGATATGTGAGAGTGAGTGGAATACTCCCTGAAGTTGTATGTTTTTGGGGTGGCTGTATGGAAAAGTTGATCTACAGCGATTAATATTAGAAAGGAACAGTAAGGTGAAAAAAAGGAGGTTTACTTATCTTTGGGCTGGAGGTGAAGTATCTCTCTCATGTGATAGGATGATTGTCGAGGGCTACAGTTGTATGGCCTTTGTCCCTTAGAGTTTTGCTTGAGTTTCCTTTGGACTCTATTGAATTCTGAGTAGCAGTGTGTCTTCCGTGGACCACGTGCATGGGTCCCCGGTGGGCCGGACAGGCAGAGGGTCTGATGTTGATGGCAGAATCACCTGGGACCTGGGACTTGGCTTAGTGGCCCACCCAAGCTCCAGGGATGGTGGAACCTGATCATGTCCTGTCTGGTGGGTGGACAGGCGGGCGGGAGGAAGCAAGGTGCTGGGGCCCGGGGCATGACTCAGGCAAAAATAGGAGGCAGCCTGGGTTCCACTGGGACCCGGGGCCAACTGGGGGGGCTGGGCGAACTTACCTGGGTCGGAGGAGTGGGAGCAGCAGTGGGGTGGAGAGGCAGGCAGAAGGAAGCCTCATTGTGTGTAAATTCCAAAGGACACAAATGTTCACACACAAGGTCTCAGGAGCACTCATTGAGCATCTCTGAATGCTTTGTTACAAACTAAGCTTCATGTTCACGTCTGATGCACATATTAAAGTAAGTACTCTGCAAGCTTCATAACCACATGAAGGTTATAGTAACTATGATGAAAGGTTGTGTTAGAAACTAAATATGTGATTCTACAAAGATGTGAGTATTTGTGTTTATGCAATACACATCTCTAAGGTGGAAAAATAACTTTGCAAAGGAGATATCAGTTTCTATGTAATAAAATATTTTTCTTAAATTTTATACTGAAAACTCAACCAAATGTAACCTGTGAATTTTACAGTGAATAAATAAAAGTACATGAATAAACATGTAAATGATTGTGCTTAGTTCAGGTCCAAGTACATAGTACAATGTTGTAAATCTCTTTTTGTGTCTTTATTACTCTTCCTACAATGAAATTACTATTTATTCATTCTTTTCCTTTGAAATTCGCTGATCCTATTGTCCAGGTCTTCCCAGCAGAACACTTTGTCCCTTTCACATATGATAAGTCCTTCTCTGGAGATGAATTTGGTCATTGCCGCCTGGAGGACTTGCAGGGAAACCTGAAGCAAGATGAGAGAGAGCTTCCACAGATTGAGTAAACTAGCCCCACTGACAGCAGCAACCATGCATATTCATGAAGGAGCAGGTGAGGACACCTGACAGACCAAACTATGAATGACTTATCATGACATAGCAAGAGCTTTTGGAATAACACACACTGGGCTTCGCATTTTGCTTAATACTATACACCTTTTTTAAAAAATGACCTTAGAGGAAAATATCAATGTGTCTATGTCGGATCACCACCTTGTGGCTAAAAGGGAGTTCATTTTGTGAGGGGATGTAAAGGCTCCGAGCAAGCCCTGTTCTCCATGGTAAGTGCTAACTTGAACAAGTTAGTCACCTCAGGAACTTGTTCCTATCAAAACATGCATTTGAAAGGACTATCTGCTCAACCTCTTCTGCTGACTCTTCGACCTCTAGGATTTCTCTTCTCACTAAATTCAAGTGTTTTCTGTCATAGGCTTGATGGCCCTTCTCTGGTTTAACATAGCTATGTGCAGATATTACAAAGTAAAGCATTTGTTAGAAAGAGTCATTATTGGACCAGGGCCAATAACTGTAGTAGCATTATTTGCTCACTGGAACAGTGCTTGCCAAGTCCATGTAAGACCTTGAGCTCTATCCCCAAACACATGATTCACTGCTTTGTCAAAGCCAATAGTTTGATACTATTTCTTGAGGTCTGAATTTGGAAAATTTTCTAAAACCTAACTTTTAAGATTTTTATCAGTTTGAGTTTCCTGAAAGTGTGTGACCCAAATTATTGACTTCCTTGTGGTCAATCTGGGTTTCGTCCATGTCTCACCTTAATAATTGGAACCTTTAAAAACTGGTCAAGGCAGGCTAGAAAGATGGTTTAAGCCTTTGTGATCCTTTGCCTCACAAGCATAAGGACCTGAATTTAGATACTAGATCCCACATAAAAATTTCAGGAGGAAGTGTCAGAGGCCTGGACTTCTGACCCTATAAAGCAGAGTCTGGAAAATCTCAGAGCAAAGCAGTAAGGAAATAGAACAATCCAGGATGATTCCTGAATTCGCCTTCAGGCTTCCACAAGAACACACAATGCCCTCTTCTAGACACACACACACACACACACACACACACACACACACACACACATACACACACACACATAAAAAGTAACAACAAAAAGATTGGTCAAGCCTTAGATCCACTTATTTACCGCAATATTGCACATGCTGTGGATAGCTCAGTACTGACTAGATGGGTGAAAACATTCTGTCATCTTCAGAATCAGCACTTTGTCTTTACTTTATCTAAATTTATCATCTAAATTTCCATGAACAGTTAAATAGACCAGCACTGTGCAAAGCATGATATGTAGCATGATCAAATCAAACCTGCTCAGGCTTTACATGCCTTCTAGAAATTATCTATGCTCAAACAGGAGGAAGCATTTTTTTAAATGTCAAAACGTTTAAAGAATGTGGTTGCACATGCATCTATGAGAAAGTTGGTAATACATGAGTGGGTGAACACATATATACATGAAGCATGAGTCATGTTGAAGCTAAAAGTATTAGACTTTCTCATGTCATCAGTAAATTTTTATAGGACAGGTACAAAGTGAGGTCAGGACGCTGAGTATTCAAACAGGAAAGTGCTGATATATGGAACAAAATGTTTTTGAGTTGCTGCTCTGGTAGGTGATAGTCATTTTATTGGTTCTATGTACCCATATCCTAATTTTTTCTGCTTTGTTGTTAACTGTGCACATTGGAGACACCCAGGCTCTCCACATGAATGAAGGCAGAGAAGAGCCTTTTAAGGTAAAAGTCCATTCGCTCCTCCTACATGGAAGGCTATGTATACCTTACTGCATAACACAGAAAGATAACCATCATGAACAAAAGTACAGACATATTTAATTCTTCTCATCCTTTCAAAGGAAAGAAAGGTGTATTCACAATAAATTGAAAGATGACATGAATAAACAATTCTCAATTCACCAAGTGACAAAAACCTAAAATTTCATCAGAGAAAAGAAAAAATATGGAAAAACAATGTAAGTAGGTAATTCACTTAAGATAGATTGGAAACAGCCAATAAACATGGCAAAATTTACCTGTGTTGCTAATAGAGAAAGGCAAAGAAAGCAAATAAAGTTCTGCTTTCTTTCAAACATGTCCATGAGCAAACATGGACAGAGATTTGATATCCAACTTGACAACAAACCAGGAAAGCACCTCTGAGAATGTGTGTTTGACTGATCCCAAGTCTATTATAGATCCTATAACAGACATTTAAATGAAACTATGAAAACATGTATGACTGTGAGCATAATAGGTCTGTAATTAGGTCAGGGCAATAAATTTTGCCTTATGTCTAGCAAGTAAGGGAAAAAACACTTGTGACATATCTAAAATTTAGAAAAATGGGGATAAGCTGAAATTTTGCTAGTTTGGGAGTGGAACTACTTATGAGGTCAAATTAATGTTACTGGTAAAAGGGAAGATGCCCATATGGAACATATTCCTGTCACTATAAACCAAGCCAGATACACATAGATAATGTGACCATAGATCCTGGGAAGAAACAAACTTCTTGATAATAAATTACCATCTAATCTAAACACTCATCGTTATACCCTTAGATCAAAGGAGCACTCCAGCACTCAACCAAGAAAGACCTGAATACAATGAAAAATGCATAATGCAGAGAACCACAACTGGCCATAACACAAAGCAAATCATCCATGGAAGGCAAAGGATATCTAAAGCACTTCCTAGCCCAAGTCTTTGGGAACCTTGTGAAAGAGGGAGCTATAAGAATATAAGAACTGGAGAATGTGGAGAGGTAATGTCAGATAGAACTGCTTTACCCAAAAACTCAGTGCAATACTGTCTACTTCCACTAGACCTTTACAATAGAGGGTCTAACAACACTATGTCATGGAACAGAGACAATCCCATCAGAAATGACATTACCCTGAGGTACTGCACGGGTCTGATGGCACAAAAGAGAGGGAGATCTTCTATGCACGAGGGAAAGGCATTCAAGTTCTGGCAGTTGCCCAAGCACTAGCTAGCAAAGACATTCTAGAGCTATCCCAAAGATTAACACAAATAGGGAGATTTGGGAAAGGGAGTAAATCAAGGGGTGAAGAGAATGAGAGATGGGGGAAGGGATCCAGGATGGGGGTAGTTAATGGGCAATGAAAATACTTAAACTCATTATTATAATTTTAAAATAAAGAAACAAACATGGAAGATGCCCATATGCTTTGGCTCTGGGCTTTCTTCTTTTTTTATTAATACATTTTTATTATTATTTCAGCTCATACAAACTTAATAGGTACACCAGTTCCCTCCCTCCCTCCTCCTCCTCCCGAACCCCCTGCTCCCCCTCCCCTCACCCCTCCCTCCCCATCCCCCCCCACCGTGCCTCCCGCCCCAATTCCCACAGTCCTTTCTTGTGCATGCCTGACTCTCCTCTGGGCCCTCCTCTCCAATGACGTACAAGGACCCAGTGGCATTTCCCTGAACCCTTTCCTGTGTTCCCTTAAGCATAGGAACACTATTGTGGCTGTCAATCCCTTGCCTCCAAGGATCTTGGTGCCTTTAGCAGATGCTAGACTTTGTGAGGTCAATAGTGTGTTGGACATTGCGCCGAGCATGCAATGTCATTATGATTGCTTCGGCCCTAACTTGTGTGGAGTATCTTGCAAATCATTGCTCCTCCCATCCTTTTGCTCTTACAGTCTTACCGCCCCCTCTTCCGCAAATGTCCCTGAGCTTCAGGATGGGGAGAGATTAGTCTGGCCTAGTTCTAGGTGGTTAATATAGAGTCTCTGAAGTTCTGGATAGTGGTTTGTTGATTTTCTTTTGCAGGTTTGTTGCTCCTGCAATGCCCTTCACTCCATCGTGATGGGCACTGTATATCACCCCCTGGCCAGAGACAGAAAGCTGTTAAACTGGAGTCTTATTCACATTCAAGGGTAGATGTAATACTTGTACCCAAAAATGGAATCGCAGGATCATATGGCATTTAGCAATGGGAGCGGTCAATCACCCATTTGCAAAATGGTTACTTTTTAATCTGCCGGACTATATGCCCTCCCCTTCTGGTGAGATCATACCCCCTTAGTTGTAAATGATCAGGAATGAATGTCTGTGAATTTAACTAGGTGTCACATTACTTTCGTGCAGTCCTTGATGGAGGCCTATTTTCTCTACTCTAACATGGTCACTTCTCTCCTTGTTTCTGGTGTGGCCCTCCAACAACTGATAATCCTTGCAATTACTGTAGGTAATACATAGATTTACCTATGACTGTCTCAAGATGGGCTGGGTGGGTTTGGTATTAGTAGCCACCTATTAGGGAGTACATACGGCACTTAACTTTCTGGGATTGGGATACTTCACTTAATATAATTGTTTCTAATGACATCCATTTCCCAGCAAATTCCAGTAATTCATCATTTTTGATGGCTGAGTAGTACTCCATTGTATAGATGTACCACAGTTTCCTTATCCACTCATCAACTGTTGGACATTTAGGTTGATTCCATGACTTTGCTATTGTAAACAGTGCTGCTATGAACATGGTCGAGCTTGTGCTATCGAGGCGAACCTCTGCTGCATGGGGGGTTATTCCCAAAAGTGGAATCGTGGGGTCATATGGCATTTCAATCTTTAATTTCTTTAAGAATCTCCAGATGGCTCGCCAGAGTGGCTGTATGAGCCTGCATTCCCACCAGCAATGTAGGAGAGTTCCCCTCTCTCCACATCCTCTCCAGCATTTGTTGTTGTTTGTATTGTGGATTTTTGCCATCCTGACCGGGGTGAGATGATATCTCAGGGAAGTTTTGATTTGCATTCCCTGATGGCTAAAGAAGTGGAGCATTTTTTAAGATATTTGTTAGACATTTTAATTTCATCCCTGGTAAAGTTTCTTTTAAGTTCCAGGTCCCATTTTTTAATTGGGCCATTGGTTTCCTTGGTGTTTAGTTTTCTAAGTTCTTTGTGCACTCTGGACAGCAGAGTTCTATCAGATATGTGGTTAGTGAAGATTTTCTCCCATTCTGTGGGTTGCCTTTGAGCTCGTGTGACAATCTCTTTATCTGAACAGAAGCTCTTTAATTTCACAAGATCCCAACTGTTGAGAGTTGGTAGCAGTGGCTGTGCCATTGGATGTCTGTTTAAGAACTGTTGGCATAGCCCAATCAGCTCGAGGGCGTTCCCTATCCTTTCAACTATGGTTTTTATAGGCTCTGGCCTTATGTCAAGGTCCTTGATCCATTTGGAATTAAGTCTTGTATATGGTGACAAGTATGGGTCCAGCTTTAATCTTCTGCATGTGGAGATCCAGTTTTGCCAGCACCATTTGTTGAAGATGCTACTCTTTTTCCATCGGATTCTTTGGGCACCTTTGTCAAAGACCAAATGGCTGTAATTTTGTGGGCTTATATCTGGGTCTTCAACCTATACCCATTGATCTGTGTGTCTATTTTGGAGCCACTACTAGGCTGTTTTTATAACTATGGATTTGTAATATCGACTAAGGTTCGGTATGATAATACCTCCAGCAGTGTTTTTGTTACTCAGGATTGTCTTTGCTATCCTGAGTCTTTTGTGCCTCCATATGAATTTTGAGATTGTTTGGTCAACTTCTTTAAAGAATTGCTTTGGGATTTTAATTGGTATAGCATTAAATTTGTATATTGCCTTTGGTAGGATGGTCATTTTTACGATGTTGATTCTGCCAATCCAGGAACATGTTTCCTTCTGGTGTCTCTGCAATTTCTTTCTTTAGGGTTTTAAAGTTATCATTGTAAAGGTCTTTTACCTCCTTGGTTAGGTTTATACCAAGGTATTTCATTTTTTTAGGGGCTATTGTAAATGGGATTTTTTCTCTCAGGGCTTTTTCATTTCTTTCATTCTGGGCATATAGGAAGGCCTCTGATTTTTGCACATTTATTTTGTATCCTGCCACCCTGCTGAACTTCTCAATTAGTTCCAGGAGCTTCCTGGTGGAGTTTTTGGGATCACTCAGGTATAAGATCATGTCCTCTGCAAATAGGGATAGCTTGACTTCTTCCTTGCCGATTTGAATCCCTCTTATGTCCCTTTTTTGTCTATGGCTTCAGCTAAGACTTCAAGTACAATATTGAATAGAAGTGGTGAGAGTGGACAGCCTTGTCTAGTTCCTGATCGAAGTGGGAATGCTTCCAATTGTTCCCCATTAAGCATAATCCTTGCTGTGGGCTTGTTGTATACAACTTTTATTATATTGATAAAGATTCCTTCCATTCCGACTGTCTCTAGCGTTTTGATCATAAAAGGCTGTTGGATCTTGTCAAAAGCTTTTTCTGCATCTACCGAGAGCATCATGTGGTCTTGGACTTTGGACTGGTTTACATGACGAATTACATTTATTGATTTGCATATGTTGAAACAACCTTGTGTGCCGGGGATGAAGCCTACTTGGTCCCCATGAATGATCTTTTTAATATGTTTTTGAATCCAATTTGCTAAAACTTTGTTGAGAATCTTTGCGTCTGTGTTCATCAGAGAGATCGGCTATAGTTTTCTTTTTTAAGTGAGTCTTTATTAGGTTTTGGGATTAAAACGATATTAGCTTCATAGAAGGAATTTGGTAGTGTTCCTTCCTTTGCTATTTGATGGAACAGTTTAAAGAGTATTGGTATTATTAACTCCTTAAATGTCTGGTAGAACTCTGTGCTGAATCCATCTGGTCCAGGACATTTTTTGGTGGGAAGATTCGAGATTACTTCCTCAATTTCCTTGTATGTTATAGGACTATTTAAATAATTCACCACTTCCCGATTCAATTTAGGTAAGTTGTGTTTATTTAGGAATTCATCCATTTTTTTGTGTTATCATATTTCACAGAGTATAAGTTTTTGAAGTATGATGTTATAATTCTCTGGATTTCTTGGGTATCAGTAGTGATAACTCCATGTTCATTTCTAATTTTGTTAATTTGGGTTTTCTCTGTCCTGCGTTTGGTTAATTTAGCTAGGGGTGTATCAATCTTATTGATTTTTTCAAAGAACCAGCTTTTGGACTGGATGATTTTTTTCTATCGTTTTCTTAATTTCGATTTCAGATATTTCTCCCCTTATTTTGCTAATCTCCTCTCTTCTACTACTTTTTTTTATCTGTCTGTTACCTTGAGTCACCTTTTTCTTCTGCTATTTTTTTCTTTTTTGAATATACTATTTATTTATTTATTTATACATTATCATATTTTATCATTATTTCCACTCATACAAACTTAATAGGTAGACCAGTTCCCTCTTCCCCTCCTCCTCCCCCCGAACCTCCTGCTCCCCCTCCCTCCCTCCCCATCTCCCAGTGCCTCCCCCCCCAATTCCCAGAGAGTCCTTTATTGTGTATGCCTAACTCTCCTCTTGGTCCTCCTTTCTGATGACATAAAAGGACCCAGTGGCATTTCCCTGAACCCTTTCTCGTGTTCCCCTTAAGCATAGGAACACTTCTGTGGCCATCAGTCCCTTGCCTCCAAGGATCTTGGTGCCTTTAGCCGATGTTAGACTTTGTGAGGTCAATAGTGTGACGGACATGGCGCAGGGCATGCAAAGTCCTATTATGATTGCTTCCGCCCTATCTAGTGTGGAGACTCTTCAAATCATTGCTCCCCCCCATCCTTTTGCTCTTACAATCTTACCGCCCCCTCTTCCGCAGATGTCCCTGAGTTTCAGGATGGGGGGAGATTAGGCTGGCTTAGTTCTATGTGGATGATATAGAGTCTCTGAAGTTCTGGATTACGGTTTGTTGATTTTCTTTTGCAGTTTTGCTGCTCCTGCAATGCCCTTCACTCCATCCTGATAGGCACTGTATGTCACCCCTGGTCAGAGACAAAAAATTGTTAAACTGGTGTCTTGTTATAATAACACATTCAAGGGTAGGTGTAATAAAAGCAGGAAACCTCGGTGAGGGAGGGATCAGTCACCCATTTGCAAAATGATCTCTTTTCATCTGCCAGACTATATGCCCTCCCCTTCTGGTGAGATCATACCTTCTCAGTTGTACATGATCAGGAACGAACGTCTGTGAACTTAACCAGGTGTCACATTACTTACTGGCATTCCTTGGAGGTCGATTTTCTCTGCTGTAACATGGTCCCCTCTCTCCTTGTGTCTGGTGTGGCCCTCTAACCTCATCCCTCCTGTTCACAATCCTTGCAATTACCGTATTACATAGGTTTACCCTTGAGTGTCTCAATGTGGGCTGGGTGAGTTTGGTACTAGGAGCCACCTATTATGGAGTACATACGGCGCTTAACTTTCTGGGATTGGGATACTTCACTTAATATAATTGTTTCTAATGACATCCATTTCCCAGCAAATTCCAGTAATTCATCATTTTTGATGGCTGAGTAGTACTCCATTGTATAGATGTACCACAGTTTCCTTATCCACTCGTCAACTGTTGGACATTTGGGCTGATTCCATGACTTTGCTATTGTAAACAGTGCTGCTATGAACATAGTCGTGCTTGTGCTATCGAGGCGAACCTCTGCTGCATGGGGGGTTATTCCCAAAAGTGGAATCGCAGGGTCATATGTCATTTCAATCTTTAATTTCTTTAAGAATCTCCAGACGGCTCGCCAGAGTGGCTGTATGAGCCTGCATTCCCACCAGCAATGTAGCAGAGTTCCCCTCTCTCCACATCCTCTCCAGCACTTGTTGTTGTTTTTATTGTGTATTTTTGCCATCCTGACCGGGGTGAGATGATATCTCAGGGAAGTTTTGATTTGCATTTCCCTGATGGCTAAAAAAGTGGAGCATTTTTTAAGATATTTGTTAGACATTTTAATTTCATCTCTGGTAAAGTTTCTTTTAAGTTCCAGGGCCCATTTTTTAATTGGGCCATTGGTTTCCTTGGTGTTTTCTAAGTTCTTTGTGCACTCTGGACAGCAGAGTTCTATCAGATATGTGGTTAGTGAAGATTTTCTCCCATTCTGTGGGTTGCCTTTGAGCTCGTGTGACAATCTCTTTATCTGAACAGAAGCTCTTTAATTTCACAAGATCCCAACTGTTGAGAGTTGGTAGCAGTGACTGTGCCATTGGATGTCTGTTTAGGAAATGTTGGCCTAGCCCAATCAGCTCGAGGGAGTTCCCTATCCTTTCAACTATGGTTTTTATAGTCTCTGGCCTTATATCATGGTCCTTGATCCATTTGGAATCAAGTCTTGTACATGGTGACAAGTATGGGTCTAGCTTTAATCTTCTGCATGAGGAGATCCAGTTTTGCCAGCACCATTTTTTGAAGATGCTGTTCTTTTTCCATTGGATTCTTTGGGCCCTTTTGTCGAAGATCAAATGGCTGTATTTTTGTGGGCTTATATCTGGGTCCTCAACCCTTATCCATTGATCTGTGTGTCTATTTTGGAGCCAGTACCAGGCTGTTTTTATAACTATGGATTTGTAGTATAGACTAAGGTTCAGTATGGTAATACCTCCAGCAGTGTTTCAGATTGCTCCAGTTTCTCTAAAGCTTTAAGCTGCATTGTTAAGTTGTTTATTTCTGATGTTTCCATTGTTTTGATGTAGGCATTAAGAGCTATGAACTTACCTCTTAGAACAGCTTTCATGGTGTCCCAGAGATTTTGGTAAGTTGTATTTTCATTAACGTTCACTTTCAGGAAATCTTAAATTTCCTTTTTAATTTCTTCCTGAATCCAGTTCTCATTCAGCATCATATTGTTAAGTTTCCAGGAGTTAGTGTAATTTCTCTTGTTTGATGTGTTGTGAATGTCCAGCTTTATGCCATGGTAGGTCTGATAGGGCACAGGTTAGAATTTCTGAACTTTACTCTTTAGGAACACAGTCTGCAAAATATTCACATACATGATCAGACAGATATCATAAAGTACACTGCAGTTTTGTTGATGGTACTGAAATTGGCTCACAATTAATACCTGAATGAATATGTTTTAGTTTATTCAGAGAATCAAATATTATAAATATCCATTAAAAGAAGCTACTGTGTGTGTGTGTGTGTGTGTGTGTGTGTGTGCATGTGTGTGTGTGTGTTTTCACAATTGACTAAAACTACACTTTATCAGATAATGTGTTTTGAAAAGTAGAAAGGAATGTCATAGATGTAGTTGTCAACTGATGGTTGAGGTTCTGAACTCTGGGCACATTTGTAAAGAATTTGTAGTTGAGTTAAGCCCTAAGTGAACCTGCAGGAGATTGTCTAATAGATAGGAAAGACCAGTCCATGGTGGGTGTGACTAGCCCCTGGGTGGATAAATAAGATGGAGGGAACTGGCTAAAGTTGGCATCTTTTGTTATATTTGACCAGACATATTGATCTAGCAAACAGAGATTCTTTCTCTCTCTCTCTCTCGCTTGCTCTCTGCAGTCCTGTGGATGTTTAGATATGATGCTGCCAGTTCCCTGAGCTCCTAGTGTTGGCATGTGTTCTCTTGTCAGTCTAGCGTAAGAACTGTAACCAGAGAATCAAAATTCAAAATGACCTCTTTTTTCCCCTATTAGCCATTTGTTTATGGATTTACTGGCAACATACAGGCAAACTTCAATAAGGAATTAGGGAGATGGTTTGGTTGGTGAAGTTCTTACCATGCAATCTTGAGAATCTGAATTCAGATTCTTGGAACCCATGTAAATAGCCAACTTACAATGGTATGCAACCCCAGAGCAGTGGAGGCAGAGACAAGAGGATCTTCGGGATTGCTAGCCAGTAAGTCTAGTCAAATCAGTGAGCCTCTAGTTCAACAAGTCCTTGTTTCAAAAAATAAGGTAGACAGCAAAAGGAAGACACCTAGAATTTACTTCTTGCCTTTACACACATACTCATGTACTCAAGTATACATACAAAAATACAAAAAAGAGCCCAATATATCTTTGTGGACTCACTATATATCTTTGCAGAAACACAGCTATCTACATTTAAAACTTATTTTCTCATTGTTCATATACTACTTAATATTATAGACCAGGGTTAGGGAGATAGCTCAGGGATTAAAACCTTTGCTTCTCAAGGCAAAAAGACCTGACTTCAGGTCCCATATTTCAGATAAAAATGCCAGGCAGATATAGGGGTGACCTGTAATTCAGTCCCTTAAAGGCAGAGCCTGAGAAATCTCCAATCAAAGTGATAAGAAGGTAGAGTAATACAGGATAGTTCTCAATGTCACCCTTGGACCTTGAATACGGCAGCTCTATCTTGGCAATACCACTCTCCATCCTCAGGCCCTTACGTCTTTATGCCCTGCTCCTCTGCACATTTCCCTGAGCCTTGGGAAGGGAGGTGATTTTCAAAGACCTGTTTAGAACTAAGCAGTCCCCAATTACTTCCTTTTTGTATGTTGGCCAGTTTTGGCTCTCTATATTACACATCTTCTATTGCAAAAAAATACTTCTTGGTCGTGTTAATAACTTCTTTAATCTATGGATATAATGGTAAGTATTTGGATGGTAGTTTACTATCCAGTACTTACAGCTAACACTGAGAAGTTTGATACTATTTAGAGCCTATGGTCTCTCCTTCCATAGGCTGAGTTTACAGTACTAGGCATGCATTCCTCACCAAAAATCAAACCTTAAATGCTATCAGAGAGCAATTGTTTGCCCCATACCACAATTGCCACTATTACACCAATGGCCACCTCTTGTGAAAGTAGTTGTTAGTGTAGCTTGCAGTATTCACAGCTCATGCCTTCTGGCATTGTGAAAGCTAAGCAACAAGTACAAAGCTTCATATCCATTCCAGTTTGTTTTACTTTCATTTGTTGTGATCCTTGTGTGTGATGTCTTAGCAGTGGGGTCTTGCTATCAGGTTCTAGAGGGCAATGGCAAATTCCTATATGGTTTACAAGGGGAGGGGGCAGATCTTTGACACCTTTCCAACCCAATGACTCATTATGAATTACATACATGGTACTGGGAAATTTATGTGACCTGTCCATGACTTTTAGTAAACATATCTCAGAGCAATTTCTGTTTTCTTTTTTCTTCCCTTTTGTGTTCCCCTGCGTAGGATATTATCAGTTAACACCTTTTTATGTTTTTGGATTCTTTACTCAACTGAAGCATAATAACATAACAAGAAGTTCCCTTAGAATTTCTTGCAAGAATTCATCTACAATTTCAAAAGTATTTGAAGAAACGAGAAGGAGCACCAGATACTGGTGCGGTGATTCCACAACAGGAGTTTCAGAACAGCAAATGCACAGAGAATGAAATGCCTCTATCATGCACATTCCCTTCATTTACAAATCAGCCAGCAACACGGTTGATGATACTACTCTCTTTAAGGGCACAGAGAATGTTAATGGTACCCAGATTCTCTGAGCTAGAAAGTGTCAAAGCCACAGGCTAGCCATCTCTAAGGTTACGTAGTCTTAAACACTTTGCCAGCCTGTCTTTTCCAGGATAGACAAATGAATTTAAGCAGAGCTTGGAAGAGAATCTATTTGGTCTTAAGCCTTGAGTGAATTTTCTTTAAGTGGTAAAGTTTAATGTAGAGGACTACCTGTAATTTTCTGTTATCTCAATCACATTTCATGATATAACATGTATTTATCCTTGCAGGTATCATTATGTTCACTAAGCACACTGTGGATTGAAAAAAGCTTAAAATGAACAAATCATTTTAAAAGTAATAAAAATACCAGATTAGATGTCAGTTGTGTAAATACGCACATGCATATGTATGTGGATCTTTGCCATAAGGAGCTTAAATGACATGTTATTAACATAGTGGTTTTGAAGAATGAAAGCACAAGTGGGAGGTATAACAGCATAGGGGTACTTCCTACTTTATTGCTTTCATTACTTTTCCAATTATTTTACAATGTGCATGAAACTTGTATAAATTTACAGAAAAAAAGTTCTGAAATGCAGTATGTGGCGCCTTCAATACTGAAGAATTTTGGAAAAGATCTATAGATCTTAATCGTGCTCAAAAGATATTTTTATTTTTCGAGACAGGATCACCCTCTGGTCCTGGAGCTCCCCCATTCAACTAGACTGACTGGTGTGGGCTGCAGGGATCTGCCTGTCTCCATCACCCAGGTGCTGGGTTTATAGAGGTATGTCACCATGGTGTCCAGCTTGTACATGGGGTCACCATAGTGTCTGGCTTGTACATGGGTGCTGAGGATCAAAGTCAGGTCCTCATGGTTTTGTGGCAAGAACTTTACTAACTGAGTCATTTTCACAATAGCTCCCACTATGTTTTAAAAAGTGTGTATGTGTATGTGCATGTGTGTGTGTGTGTGTCTGCTGTGATTGCATGGATAAAGGTGTTAGAAGTATATATGATAAACTACTATAGATAGCTGTGGGTATAGCAGAGGAATAGCGAGAAGGCAGGACAATTGTTCATTCCCTCATGTTTCCATAAGGAAAAACATGCTTACAATAGAATTTTCATATATTTTTGATTCATATGTCATTGTTTGCATCTGAGTTATTCCCAATAAGCTCACATTTTTGAATCCTTAGTGGATGTTGATGCTTGGGAAGGTTGTGGCACCTTTAGTAGGTGGAGCTCATTGTAGGGGGTGGGCAAAGAGGTTTTGGTAGTCTGGTCCTGCTTCCTCTTGCAGCTGCCTCTTGCTTCCTCTGCCTTTGGAATGATTTCTGTGCAGTGTGCTACTTCCGGCTGCTACCATCCCCCCCCATGCTTTTTCCCCATGATGAACTAGACTTCCCTTCAAGAACCATAAGCCAAATAAACCTTCTTTCTCCTGTATCTTATATATTGCATATGAGTATTGTCTCACAGCAACAGAGAAGAGTATCTACAACAGCTATGACAAATATAACCTCTTGGGGGAGGGGGAGAAGGAGGGTAAGAGATTTCCCTGGTTAGAGGGAAAGGACTGGAGGCAAGAAGTAGTGATAGCTGTCAACTCCATCTCATGCTGGGAAGGGTTGTGTTGCTCTGAACTGTAATGCCCAGAAGCAAATGAAGGAAAGTCAGGACAGACTGCAGGAGCTGGCAGACAATCAGATATTTAAAGTTCAGAGTCTTGTTCTCCTGTTCATGCTGGCTTTTTATTCAATAAGAAATCATTGCTCCCAATGGAACGGTAAGCTCATATTTGGCCCCATGCTTCGCCAAATACTTAATCTTTACTTCTGCTTTGCTCAGCTTGCTTTGATCTTTGGAGAAATAGAAAAGCCCATAATGTACATAAATTAGTTTCAGACTTCCTTCCCAGGGAATTTTGGAACCGTGTTAAGAATGAAATTTCTTAAAAATATAGAGTCAAATAAGGCGGTCAGTGGCTATGTTTGTTTCCATGGGAACTGGATACCTGCCTCCTGAGCCCTTTGGTCCCCTCCCTAGACACACATGCTCACTAATGAATTTCAGTCTGGGTGCTTTTCCTAAAGGAGGCAATATTTCTCCACAAGAACTACTGATATGTTCCTGTTTCTCTCCAGTGTAGTGATATTACCAGGTCACCCATGCCAATTAAGGAGGGAGAACATAGTGACAATTTCCTTGCGCATCTGATGCGCAACTTAGTTAACGACTTGACCTAGGGCAGGAGGAGAATTCTTACACATGAACAGCTGCATACTATCACAGTGCATGTACTGCTCAGCCAGGATGCAAACCAGTGACTGGGAATCTTCTAAGGACAGAGAAAAGACTATGAATGCTATTGAAAATGAAATTTCCCAAGTACCAGGCAGAATTCAGTGTAAGCTCACAGGGCTGGTGTGGGGAGGCGGAGGGCGGGGCAGTCAGTGAAGCAGTGACACCTGCTGGCATTTGCTGATGTCTTCAGGCAGGGCTCTGCAGGGCGCATTAAACCTCAGAAAGCCTGGGAGGAAAAGCACTGGTGGTGCCTTTGTGGATGACAGAAACGGAGCACAGCAGCAGTTCCTTTTTCTCTCCCCTTCTTTCTCTTCTGCCACATCTCATTTTCTTTCGTATCTGTGTGTGTGAGAGCTTGTATGTGTGTTTGCATGTTTGTGGATGTACATGCCTGTGTGCAGGTATTCATGCACATGCACGTGCTTGTAATGCTTGTAGAAGCCTGAAGTTGACATTGAATATCTTCTTGATTTCTCTTCAATTTTATTATTAACGGAAGGTCTCTTGATTGAACGCATAATCCATCAAATGGCTAAGATAACAAGTCAACTTGCCCTTGGAATGCCTTGTCTTTGTATCTCAAGTCTTGGGATTACAGGTAGCCTGCATGACTTTTACATGGCTTCCAACCCCTGCAAACTCTGAACCTTATGCCTACAGAGCAAGTACCTGATGCCCTGAGCCATTTCCACAGCTTCCACTTTAATGAGTGTGTAAGCTGAGTCTCAAGTAAGGGTTGAAGACTCTAGAGTTAGCATGCATGAGCAAGTTCTTGAAAAGACCCCCTATGCCTATAGGCTCTGCAATGGTTGATTTATTCAACTATAGATCAAATGCATTCTGAAAAATGTGTGAACATACTCTACATATACAATCTATGTACTTCTGTTAAAAAAACAATATAACTATTTCCATATTATTTGCATTGTTTCAGGTATTGAAAGTAACTTACACATGATTTAAAGAATATAGGGCGATATACCAGGCAACAGACAAACACTATGTTGTTTGAGATAGACTTGAGCATCTGTGGATTTGGCTGACTATAGGTTGTTCTAAAACCAATCAGCAGAGAATATTACGTGTGCGTGTTAGATATATAAAGAAGCATACACACGTACACAGACACGTGTATGTATATATGTAATGTATATATACATTTCAAAGCCTATCAGCATCATCACCTCTTGACTGTTTTCTGCAGTAATGTAGGTTTTCCTTTAGTTTCCTTTACTTCTTACCCAAACTTCATGCCTTCCCTCACTCTAGATATCTTAGACAGCAGAAAAGTGGGTTAGTCTTGAGGAGGCACTGAGATTTGTTAGGAGGGCCATTTCAGCGAACCCTCAAACACCTCGGCAAAGTTCTTCTCAGTTCATGTATCGTGGGACACGAAAGGGCTTTGGAACATTGCCAAGGATGAGGCACTGATGGAGAAACCGCATCATAGCTCCAGGAATTTACTTTTTAACAGCCATTCAAAAACATGATGGGCATGAAGGTGAGCTGAGCATGTCAAGTTGTCTAGAACTCATAAAACTAAATGTGGGATCTAGAACCTATATAAAAATTAAAAGCCTATTTGTGTCTTATAGAGTAGAAGATTCTTGGTAGATACTAGAAGACAGCAGGGGATGCACCTGAAAGTGTTTTAGGATGCATAGTTTATACCTTTCTCTTCCTCTGCGTCTCTTCCTCTTCTCACTCCACTTTCTTTTCCCTTCGAGAACATAAAAACCAATTCTACAGACAAGATCTGGCGCACAGTTTTCCACTGAGCTGCAACTTGGCCTCTCTGGGTGATACCATAGGGGGCAGCATTGGCATCACCGTGGATCTGCAGAAATATGGAATGCCAGGCCTGAATTTAGATCTACACATCAATTAACTATTAGTACACAAGGAACTATCAACTCCCCCCCCCAAAAAAAGCAATGTTCATCATTTTCAGTGATAGTCTAGGCTGACAGGAAGGCTCCCATATACCTCCTATAGACAGTCCTGCTCAAATAGTCAACATCGAGCAGGAAGAACCATTTAAACTTTAGCATATACCTACTGTCATAGTTAGATACAGGTATCAACCGACAATGGAGGGTTGAGCTCTGGGCACATTTGTGAAGAATTAGCAGTAGAGTCAAGCCCTAAGCAAACCTGCATGAGTTCTGTAATTGGAGGGGAAGACCCATCCCATGATGATTGGGAATAGATATTGTGCAGGTAAATAAGATGGAGGGAACTAGCTAAGGAAGTTGGCATTCTTCAGCATACTTGGACAGACATCCTGTCTGACAGGAGAGTTTGTCTCTCTCACAGCAACCTGTAGTAAGGTGTGAGCAGTTTCCTCAGCCCTGGTGCTGGTGTAGACTCTCCTACCAAGCTGGATAAAGAACTGTAACTGGACAGTTGTAAGAAAGAATAAAATTCCTCTTAAGCCATTTCATCATGACTTTTCGTGAATTTATTGGCAGCATGCAAAGTAACTGCAGCACTCAACTGGTAATCACAGAACACCAGCAACTGAGAGGCTCCTCCCTGTGAGGCCTGATTCCTCTCGGACACTTCTTGAATGAATCCCTTAGCTCACCATATAGCATTTTTTTCCCAACTTGGATGGTATTTTGTAAGTTTCAATCTACAGAGAGGGCGATTCTATTGACAAATTAACATTTACCAAAATTGTCTGCATGAGCTCTCCAGGTCATAAACATGAGGAAGGAGGTTCTCTGAGATCAATATGGTAAAAGAATAAAAATTAGACGTCTCCAAATATAATGTAATAACTTCTACTTCTAAAAAATCTTTTGTGGGTTCACAAGACAAATAGGTGTTTGTTTTGGCTTGTTGTCTGTCATATCACAAGGACAACACAAGTGTGGAACAGATAGTCTGAGTTCAAATCCTACCTATGCCACTTGACTGCAGGCAAATTATTGAATCTGTCATTGTGAGCTTTAGTATTTACTTTTACCTAGAAAACAAGGATCATAAAAGTCACTAGTACACATGGATTCTAAAGAAATTTCAAAAACTTTTTTAACTTGGCATTTGTAAATAAAAGAGTGCATGGTCATTGTTACTATTCATGCTAATATAATGAATACTATTTCTTGAACAAACAGAAGCAATTCTATGCACTCATTATCTTAAGTAATTTTTTTTTCTGTTTTTGGTTTTCATTTTTTGTGTGTGCGTGTTTTGATGTGAATGGTGTTCATGTGGGTACACATAGGTTTGAGTTCCCGTGTATGTGTGTGTGTGTCTGTGTGTGTGCTGCAGTTTGCCTGTATGATGCTGATAAATTCATGAAAAGATGGCTTATGGAAAAAAGAGGGCTTTATTTTGGTTTACAATTGTGTGATTACAGTATAGCAACTGCAGCTAACATTCAGATTGACAGATGAGCACATATCAACTCCAGGTACTTAGGGAAATAAACAAATCATGTCCACAGGAATGCCGAAAGAGGGGCAAATCTTGCTTGCTGTATAGCATGTCTGTTCAAGTATGTCAAAGTAGGCCAACTTACTGAACCAGCTCCTTTTAGTCTATACACCTTCCCAAAGAATAGTCCCATCATCATGATTTGGGTCTGCTCTCATCAATTGCACAATCTCTTGCAGTCTTGCTCAAGACTGGTATAAACTATTAATTCTTCACAAATATGCCCATAGATCAGTCCTCAGTTGTCATATTGACACCTGTATCCAACTATCGCAGCATGATCATAAGAGTGTGGGTTTACCTGTATGTGCACATCTGTGTATGTGCACATCTGTGTGTGTGTGTGTGTGTGTGTTTATGGTTTCATGAGTGTGAGTGCACATGAGTGTGCATGTCTGACATTAATGCTAGGAACCTTCTGAATCATGCTTTATTTGTTCATTGAGGCAGGATTCTCAATGGGTTCCTGCTTGCTTGTTCATTCAGTAGAATTCCCTCTCTGGATCATAAATGAGCCATCGTGTCCACACAGCACTTATGTAGGCTCTGGGTATCTGCCCTCTGGCCCTCATGCTTGCTTTTCAGGTTCTTCAACTATTGAGTCATCTCCCTAACCCCAACTTGCTTTGTTTCCCCAAATGGGGTTCTCACTTGTCTGGGACTCTCCTACTGAGCTAAGCTGGTTTGGTTTGTGAACTCCAAGGATCCTCCTGTCTTGTCTCTCCAGTGGTGAAGGTATTAGGATCAAATTGAGCTTCTCATGCTTACATAGTAAGCACTTTACGGATGGAGCTATTTCTCTAGGCCTGATTTTCTCTTTTTAAGTAATGATGCTATTCTTTCCTTGACCTCATTCTTATACTTGCATTGTTGTCTGGCTTCTAAGATGCTGTCATATTCTGGAGGTGGAAGGAAGTGCTGGTTCCCTAGGTTTAAAGAAATGACCCATTTTCCATAGTGAGTGAGACTTTTAAATCTTCATGCACATTGTACTGTGTGAACCTATGATTGCTCTAGACACTAGTACCCTTCCATACAAAGCTGCTGCATTACAATCTTGGTTTCCAGCCTTACCCTAATGGATATGCTTCCTGGTTTGTCTCTTGTACAAACTCTCCCTGGGACAGTGGCAACTGTTACTCTAGACCAAAAGGTTAAGTTGTCATAGATCCATCTGAAGACCAAAAGGAAAACAAAAGAATAAAGAGGAGAGAAGTTGGAAGGAAAAGAGAAATGAGAAGGAATATTAAAAGGTCCCTGAAGATAATCCAGAGATTATATTTAGGTGTCCAAATAGTTCACAGCAAAATGTTAATTATAGGCCACGGGCAGTTTGAGATGAGTTTCTCTAGATATTGCTAGCATCCAGAACACCTCATCAGAAATGAGAACATGAGTTTCTAATTGTCTAGCAAGAAATTACCACACATGAAAGAAAGAAAAAAATTTAAATTATTAGAGTAGGGAGCAGTGAAATGGATGAACTAAAGCAACAGCATAGGCTCTTACCAGATGATTTAGAGTGTTAAGTGAATCACATCTGTGGTGCTACAAAGGTGTTGTAGTGGGCCAAAGAAACATTGAGCATCAATACGCTTCCTGGTCCATTGTGGCACATTTTCCACAAAAAGAGAAGGCAGCAGTAACAGTATGTGATTTTCACCTTGAGAAGCAAATTAGTCTCCACAGCTTCCCACCACCTGTCTCCATGCATGGAAACTTCTTAATTAAGGAACTCTCTTGCTGTAAACTATTCTTTGTTAATTTGTTTTCTTTTAGTCAAAATTTAATTAAAATTTTTAAATTAGCATATGTCTCAAATAGAAAATGTGGAAAATGTAGACAATTAGGAAGAACAAAATGACTAATGATTAGTAAGAAACTAACAAGAAAGACACAGGGCCTACCAAGTGCTGATGAACAACACAGTGGGGTATGATGGGACCAGAAATATCTGCTGTGTGCACATCTTGGGTCAACTAAGATACACCAGAAGCTCCCAATCTCAGATTCATGCAGAGGGCCCAAGTCGAAACCAATGTACATAAAACAAAACCAAAGGACTTCAATACAGATGAAAACCTAAAGAGAGGGAAAGTCAAGGGAAGGAGGGAATTGTGGGAGAAAGAGGAGAAAGTATGTAGAAGGTTCTGCATACATGTCAAAAAGTAAAAGTCATCAACGAAAAGTGGAAAAAAGAAAAAAGAAGTACTTATAATTCTACTATTATATGATCATTTTGAGATAGTTTTATGTTATTTACCTCAGTTATTTTTAAAGGAAAAATTAGGAAATATGTAGATTAAATTGATGATTGATTGAATTATTTGTGATAGAATCATTCATGACTAAATGACTAAATAATTAAAAGGATACATGTTCATTGTGTAAATCTTTAAAAATAGATCAGTGTAACTCCCACACATTTAAAGCAGTTTGTTGAAGAATGTTAGGTGTCTAGATGAAGAGCACATCATCAGTGGATGTTGCTTATTCAATGGTTTGCTTGTCAATAATGGTATTGCTCCTTCTTGCCCCCAACACTAAAAAGCAGTTATATGATACGTCTTCTCTGGGGTTTACATTTATTCTGTACACATTACAATTCAGATGTACCAATTGTTTTCTAAATGTGTATTTCTTGAAAAATACTGATTTTAGTTTTTTGTCCTCAGAAATTTTCCCCAGTCTATACAAATTAAAATGATTATATATCAAGGCATAATGGAGGAAATACCTGGCAAGGCATTTGCCAGTAACCAGAAATTTATCACTTAAAGTTTAAATTTTAAAGATAAAATATTAAAATTGTAATGTATAAATTAAATGATTGCTTAAAAATTCAGTGTTTAAGCTGATATTAAGAATAGTAAACTGGGCTGGAGAGGTGGCTCAGGGGTTAAGCCTCTGCCTTGCAGGCAGAAGGTCCTGAGTTCGGATCCTAGACCCCACTTATAGACTCCGGGTGGAAGCGGGGGCGGCCTGCGTTTCCGGTCCTGGTGAGGGCGCAGCCTGTGAATCCCGGGGCAGAATAAACAAGGAGGAGGTGAAGGCATCCATGGTGGTTCCCGAATTCGTCCGTGGTTCTACACACGCATACACGCACACACATACATACACGCACACACACACATACACGCGCACAATTGAATAAAAAAATTAAAAAATTTTTAAAAAAAGAATAGTAAACTGGCAATTTGGGGCTTATAATGAACCAGGAAAATCTATAAGCATGCTCTTACTAGATAAAAACAACTATGATCTACTGAAATTAGTGTCTTCTGATCATTTCCTTTTTTGCTTTTCATCATGAACTGTGTTCATCTTTTGAAATACCATGAAGAACATAGTAATTTTGAACATGAGATCCTGGTCTAGAAGGGACGAAAGAACTGAGAGCAAAAGAGAAGCCCATTTTACATCATGATGGTTCAAGGCTGGACGCGATCCCCAAATTGAGTCTAATCCCCTTTAGACTAGCAGCTCAGAAGAGGTGAGGAATTCACTGATAAACAGCTCCTTAATACAATGGCATCACCAACTTACTGACAAACAGCTAATTGCGTGGAAAGACCTTACTAACTTACTGATCAACAACCAATTACTGCGAAGATTTTGCAGGATATTGTCCATTATGCCTTGAGATATCATAATTTTAATTTGGATAGATTGGGGAAATTTTTCAGGAAAAATAAAAAAGCTGCATTTGTCAAAATCTCTTTACCTTTTATTAATGTATGTTTAGCTTTATCCTACTGTATTTTAAATGCCTGAGGACTAGACATGAAATAACCATAATAAAATCATGCCACAGGTTTCATCTAATTTCTCATTTGTTTTACAAATTTTAATTTGATGAATTTGGCACTGAAAACATCAGCTTTTTCTTATCTGTTGTAGTAATTGCCATTTTCTGGGGTTGGAAGTGGACTCTGAGCTAGGCATTTCTTTCAAACTGCTGCGCTAGGAGCAGAAGCAAGCTAGCCCTGGAGAAATGTTCCATGTTACATGGGGTCAGGACTCCAGTGTCCAGCTCGGGCGATACTCACCACCCCTGGCAACAAAACCAAACACATACAATGAACTAAACTAGAGAACTCACCAGAAGCCTATTAGAGGGCAAGAGGGGATTTAGGAAGGAAGTAAAAGAAATGCATGAAGATCACAGGAGAAGAGAATTTATAGAAGGAAGTTTAATCTAAGTCATGTTCTCTAAAGACAGTGGTCTCAAGGGCTTTAGTTTGCTACTTCTAAAAAAAAGTGTGCTCAGAAAGTCAAGACATTCTTCTGAGATTCTCTATGTGAAGTGAAGTCATCCATATCTACCATATACTTACTAGCTGCTTACTCTAGAGTTTGAAGAAGACAGATATTTTTGTACTCCCTGCCAAATTTAAGGCAGTCCTAACTAGCATTCCTCCTTAAAATAAAAATTTAATTAAAAAATAACCAGTACTTCACATCTCTGTTTCTTTCACTTAAATGAGTTCTTGTCAACCAACATGATAAGAAATTTACTATGTAGCTCAGGCTGACCTTGAACTTATGATCTTCCACCTTCAGACTGCTAAGTACAACTGTGTGATACCATGCCTGGCCCCTTCCTTCTTCTTCATAAGTTTAAGGAAATTTAAACTTCTTAAATAAGTTTAAGGAGCTTAAAAAATTAAAATTATCCAATCACGATTGTCACGCAAATACGAAATTTTCGAAAGCATCAACTCATTAGTTAATATGCTTGTGTGTGTGTGAGAGAGAGAAAGAGACAGAAAGAGACAGACAGAAAGAATGTATGTATATGTGTGTATCAGAGAGAGCGAGAAAAAGAGAGTGAGTGTATGTGTGCGTATATATGTGCATGTATGTGTCCCACTGAATTTAATTAGAGCTATGTACATGACTATGAATATGGATCAAGGGTTATTTACCAGAGCACCAAAAACTTACCAGTGATTACATGAAAAGAAAAAAAAATGTCTCTGTTCCCTCAGCAACCAATACCACTGGCTCCTCAAGGGATATATGAGGCCTCATGAGACTCCCTCCCTTTTCATGAAAGAATGCCAAGAGACCCGGTCTCTCGCAGGCCTGGTTCAGGTGACCACAGCTGCTGTGAGTTCATGTGTGTAATGGCCAAGTCATTTTCAGAAAGGAGATTGCTTTCACAGTAATCTCCTCCATCATCTCTACCCTCTCCATTTGTTTCATTTTCTCTATCCTTTGGTTTTCTTGCATTCTTTTTACCCCCCCCCTTCTGTGATTCTTCCGGAAAATGGTGCAACCATATTATGACTTAATTCTTTATGAAACATGGTGGCATAATATAGAGAGACATGTTCCACACTACTTCGAGAATAGAATATTGCTTCAATCCTGGTCTAGAGCTGGCTTTTCATGAGTCTTTAAATTTAGAAATCACTGAAGACAGTCTTCTTATGACTGATGCCATTCAATCCTGTGTACAGTGACTGCAGAGGACTGGGGACGCTTGCAACTTCAGAGGAGGCTAAACAAGTGACCACAGAACGGGGCAAGATGAAGAAGTGCAAATGTGAAGATAGGCATGGTGGTGCATGCCTTGTAATTCCATCACTTGGGAGGTAAAGGCAAAAGGATCAGGAATTCAAGACTACCTTGGCAACATAATGGATTCAAAGCCATTCTGGCCTACATGAGATACTGTCTCAAAAAAAAGTTAAGCTAAACAAACAAAAGAAGAACGCCGGAAAGCCTGAGTGACTTAACAAACTGACTGACAGTACTACATAAAAAAACAGGGTTAAAATTGTCAAATTATATAACTTATCTTACCAGACCCAGGGAAATTCAGACTGTGTAATTATTGATGAAGAGATGTTTTTTCTTTGCAATAAACCTAAGATAACATAAGTGCTAGTTAGAAATTTTGAGTTCTTCACTCTAAAATTTCTAATAACATGATTTTCATGACATTTATATTTAAACCCCATTTTAAGAATGTCAGAAATGAAGCTCAGAGAACAGGATTAAATTTTTCTACTGGATATTAAATTCTCCATTTGTGTAATTCCACCTACATGTATCTTAGTTATCTTCCCATCTAGCTCTCCATAGGGAGATGAAGACATTGCAGGTACAGAGAGGAAGAGATTGTGAAATTTCAGCTGAGATTCATTTTGACAAATCAAGCCAGCGTTGGAACACAACTTTGGAATTGAACTGGGACTTTCTTTTCCCTAAACATTCATTGAAAAGACTAATCAGCAAAATAGACAGGTGTAGCCAAATGTTTAGAGATTACAAATGTTATTTAGCACTCATTGGCTAATTAAAATACTTCTGTGGGACCCTATTCTCTGCACCCCTTTTTTCCCCCTTGGGATCCCTCTGATATTTTGCATTCACTGTGCATTTTTCTCACTTAGGACATAATTTCTGAGGGCTGATGTCAACATCATTAACTATAAAACACTAATTCAAATTCAGTATGAATGACCTATGGATTGAGCCTATAGGTAGAGTAAGTTAAAACTTTGAATTTCAGTATTTTTACCTAAAAAACAAAAAGAAACAGTGCCTCTCCAGTTTAATTTGATCGTTAAATATGCAGATTTATACAGTGATATTCAAGTAAAGAAAGTGAACTAATATAGTTAAAGTTAGCTAATTCATTAATTAAATTAGTTAGTTAAAAAGTTAGCTAATTAAATAAAAGTATTGAGTGTTTTATGAAACAATATGATGGCGTGAGTACCAGTTAGAAACAGGTGTTAACTTGCCAGTGGAGGGCTGAGCTCTAGATGCATTTGTAAAAAATTTATAGTTAAGAAGTCTTGCAGAAGCCTATAATAGATGTACTTGATGAGGGAAGACCTGGTTCACAGAGTGTGGGATCATACTCTAGGAAGGTGGATAAGATGGTAAGACTGGTTCAGTAAATTGGCATGCTTTGGCAGACACACAGATTGGCCAGTGAGGAGGTTTGTCCCCTCTCAACAACTTCTGTGAATATGTCGTGACAAGTTCCCCTGGTCCTTAAAGTTAGTATGAGCTCTCCTGCCAAGCTGAACTATGAGCTGTTACCAGAGTCATAAGCAAGAATAAAATCCCTTTTTTCTCTGAGTTGTCTGTTTATTTATCAGAAGAGAAACTGTAACATTGTGCCGATCACACAGTGTGCAGAGGGACTACAGAGACTGTATGAAATGATCTTCATGATTCTGAGAAGTACATGATGGGAAGGAAGTATATATGCATAAGCTCTAGAAAGTATAACTGTGTAAAATGATGTGAAATGACAGCAAAAATGTCATCAATGAAACTAGTTCTTGAAACTGAAAGAAATATCTAAATAAATGATAAAATCTAAGCATGTCACTTTGAAATGGGACTTTATTTGTATCATTTGGACTGTTCATGGGGTCCATGCCTGGAATTCTTAATAGCATTAAGAAATATAGCAGGAATATGTAGACAAGTTCAGGAAAACCTTCAGATCAATGTGAATATCAACTGGAATAAGAGGTTGATACGTAATGTTAATATCCCTGTGAGCATGTGAGATCAATTCAGAAAACACATGGGAATCCATGAATTTGACGCTATTGTGCTTTCATTATCGAATGCCCCAAAAGCTCATATGTCAACGACTTAACCTTGATGCAGGGCTTCAAGAGGCCTCTGTGACCATCAGTCTTCACTACCAATTTGATGGAAGTTAGAATTACCCAGGAAGCAAACCCCTATCTATCTGTGACAGGTTTTTTTAAACATTTTTATTGTTTAACAGTTCCATATACTATTTTAATGAATTTTAGTCCTTGTCAATACCCCATCACCCTCTCATCCCCCTCGTTTCTTCCCAACAAGCTACCCTTCTCTTTTCATGCCTTCTTTTTGTATGTGGCCTACTGAGTTTAATTACAGCATCTGCCCGAATGTAGGTAGGAGGTTATTTGCTGGAGCAAGGGCAACGTCTCAGTGGATGCACCACTGAGGAAAATGAAATGCCCTACCCCAATAGCCTTAGCTGTCATAGATAAAGCTAGGGCTTCATGGGCTCTTCTCCTGTCCTGAACAAAATCTTGATATCATATTCAGATGCAGGTCACCACAGTAGTAAGTTCATGAATACAACAGCTGTGCCATAGCCAAAAACATCTTTTTGCTGCACATCTCCCCTTCCTCTGGCTCCTACATTCATTCAGTTCCATGCTTTGTGATCTTTCCCTGAACTTTGAAGTGGGAAATAGCGCCTTCCTATTTAGGGCCCAGCCTTCATCATGTATGCTTTGTATTTTGGTCAGTAGTGGATTTTTGCATTAACCACTAATCACTACTCTAAGAAATTCTTTGATTCAGCTGGGCGCAGCATGAATCTACAAGCATAAACACAAGTATTGAAAAGTCGATTTCACGAAAATATTAGAGGAAACTTTTGAGTTAAAAGATCTGCAAGGAAGGAATGGAGATGGGATTGAGTTCAAGAAAAAGTGCAGTTGAGAAGTGTTCAGCAGTCTGCAAGATAATTTCATTAAAATAGCTGAAAGCATATTCCAGTAAAAAAGAATAATGATTCCAAACAGATAGAACTATATGCAATAGGTGACAGAAAGATAATATATTAGTGTGCTTACAGAGTTAATAAGCAATTGCTCATTTTTTATAAAAGATTTCTTCTAATGAAAGCAAGGGTTATGAGTACATCAACCTTAGCAGTTATGCTGGGATGAGAGATAGAAGTAGAGAGGTACTGATTAAAATAAATTCTGTTAGAGAAAGGTAACTATGTGTGTAATATTAACATTATTTAGATGAATGAAAATAAAACAACAGGATAAATAAAAGAATGGGGAATAGAGAGTTGGCTCAGTAGTTAATGTGTTTACCTTTGTAAGTAAATGGGATCAGAGTTCAGACCCCTTACATCCCATGTAAAATGCCAGGTGGCATGTGCACCTGCCAAAACACCAATACACATTAAGATGGAAAAATGAAAATTCAAAGAGAAGATAATATAAATTTAATATAACCAACAAAAACATAAAGTTTCAAAGAGTAAGTACACTAAGCAGCATGATTTTTAAATGTAGTCAAACCTGCTAATATACTTCAATTAGCTAATGATATATTTTGCTAATATACCTCAATTAATCAAATAAACTCTCAGATGATAATAAAAGCAAAATATATCAAATCCTCTATGTTTGCCTTACTTATAAAAAAGGACAAAAATGCAAAACAAAAACCATGCTACTGTCTTCCAGACAAAATTCTCACCCACAACACAATGCTGGGAAGACTTTTTCTAATGTTAATTTCTCAAACACCAAAATCAAGGCATAGAGAAGTTACTACTTTGATTTAACTCACATGGACAGTAAGTGTTAGAGCTAAGATTTAAACTAAGAAATGTGTCTCCAGAATCTTACCTTTAAACTACTTAAATATATATAGGTTAAAAGCATAAAACTTAATCTTATTCAGTAATAGTTGCAGTTACTCTACATTGTTGCTGATAAATTCACAACCAAAAAACTTAAGGAAATAAGGGGTTTTAGTTTGGCTTATGACAGTCTTGTTATAGTTCTTAGTTCAGCTTGGCAGAAGAGTCCACACCAACAAGGGCCGAGGGAACTAATTACACCATATCCACAAAACAGCTGAGAAAGTGACAATTCTTACTCGCCAGACCAACATGTCTAGTCATGTTCTCAACCAGTTTCCTACATTTTATTCATCTGCCAGGGACTCATCCTGGCCACAATGGGCTGGGCAACTCAACTAAACAATCACCTGCCTATTCACTTTGGTTTAACTCCAGTTCTTTACGAATGTGCCGAGCTCCAACCCCCAACCAATAAGTTGACACCTGTATCAACTATGATGGTAATATCAGAGAAAATGAAATTTAAGATGAAACATTCCCCAAATACACTTCCCAATTATAGACACCATAATTCACCAAGAAAATATGTCAGGGGATACATATACATCTTGGAACATTGCTTGAAAATGGATAGAGACAAGCACAGAAACAATCCCATAAACTGTAAGAATATAAGGCGTTTCTCTCAAAGGTGACATATCAAACAGAAATAGAAACAGATGCATATTGGCCAGGCTACATTAGCTTATGCTATGCCTGTTATAGTTTATTACAATTACTGTGCTAATTGCCATCCCTGCAAGTCCCTTACTAGTTAGGCCTGCTCTAATAGAGCACTATCTCCTCCATCCAGTTGACATCCCGCTTCTCTTGGGCCAAGGTAGTGTATGTGGCAAGGACATGGAATGCTTCTAGGTTCAGGCTGTGGGAACAACTGCACACACTACCAGATCTGCTTGTCCTTCTGCCTCAGAGGGATGGGTCCTTTCTTGTAAGTACTACATGATAATCCAAAGCCAAATCTGTTGGGTATGTCATGTAAGTCAAGCAAAGTGTGCCTTTGATACTGTAAGTCATTGTGATGCTGAGGTTGCTATAATAGTCTAAACTAGCCCACGCATGGATGATATATCACATACATAAATAATCCCCAAATCACAGGGTTTGTAAATGAAAGTTGTTTTTTACACTCCTAATCTATGCCCGAGTGTTTCAGGCAATAGTGCGCTGCCATACAGGGTCAAAATTTGGAGAATCAGACTCGGAGATACTCCATCACATTTCAGTCTGTATTCTCAAAGTAAATCGCCAACACTGTAGGAACTGGACAGAGATACAGAGAACTGGCACCAGAACTTTTTCTGCTACATTTCCAAGTAAGTAAGTCTAAGGCTAAGATAAAGAAACAGGGAAAATAGCATCAACAAAGGTGCCAAGAAGTAGAGCTACACATAACTGGTGAACATGCCCACAGCGGTGTATTGTCCACAAACTCCACAGGCCCTTCACATAGACATAAAACACTGAAATATGCTGAGCATACAGAAGGAAGAGAGGGGGTGCAGCACACTGGAAAAATATTGGTGTCATAATTGTCGAATATTAGAATTGTCTAATGAAAAATAACTACAAATACTCACTGCAAAACAGAGCTCTTATTTCTGAAAACTCTATTTGATATAGTAAAAAATTGGATAGTAGATGCAATCTGGAAATAAGTAAATATTTTAAAATGAACAAGATACATATAAATTAGAAGGAAATGTGCTATTTTATTAAATAATCTCTAAATAAGTGATAATGAAAGAAAATCTTTTAACTAAAAAAATATACTAAGAGCTGGAGAGAAGACTAAGGGGTTAAGCTTTTGCCTTACCAGCCAAAGGACCTGAGTTCAGACTCATCCCACCTATAATTATTAGACAGAAATGGTGGCAGTCTGCACTTCCAGTTCCATAAGGCAGAGACTTGGAAACTCCAGAGCAATGCAATAACAAGAGTAATTCAATATGATTTCCATGTCACCCTTGGGCATACATATGCCCTCTTCTCCACAACCTCCCCACATACACATACACCTAAAAAAAGAAAGAATTAAAATAAACCATTGAAAGAAGAACATGGCAAAAATATGTAAACATCATATAAACACAAAATAAGGGAATAGCAAAACAAATATTACTTTATTTACTGATAAGTGAATATTTGGAAAGCATACACAAGGCAAATAAACAGTAAGGAGACTAGAAGCACATACATACACACACAAACGTGCACACACACACGCACACATACACACGCACACACACACTACCAAACCAAAAGAAGCCAAAAGTTTTTGTGTAAGTGATTAGCATCGTGTTCCACTTGGGCCATGTGCCTAAGACGAATTCAAGTGGTAATCAAAGATTTAATGCCTAAATATGCCACTCATAATTGACAAGCGAATTTTTGAAAGTAGTACCAAGGAGCTATGGACTATAATATTCAAATCTTTTTACTTTGTTGTATACAATTTTTTCTTTCAACAAATGTGAAAAAAGAACACCCAGACTGGATTACTACTCAACTCACTCTATGGAATATGATAATTCTAATTTCCCCAAAATAGTAAAATTAAATTATAGGTCAGAGTGATTTTAAAGTTTATTGCAGCCAATAAAATCACCTGTCATGAAACTTCAAAAGAATGAACTGCCGCAATGTAGAGTGACAACATGGTCCTATGCATAATCAGTGCATAAAACCTGACAGTTTTGCCTACTCCTCCAAAGTGACATAGACTCCTGCAATTAATTCAAAATGTATGCTGCCTTTAATCCCTGTAGAATAAATATTAAATTTGCTAAAGGAACTAGGAAATCTTAATAAAAATAAGGAAAAGAATTATTTGATATTCAATATCATGATATATCTGACAATACAAATCAGTAGGGAGATAAATTACACAATTAATGTTTCTAGGAAACATTAAAATATTATAAAAATAGATCCATGCATTGCACTACTCAGAGTAATGAACTCATAGGGACTAAAGATATAAACATGAAAAAAATGAATTTAATCTATCTAGAGGGAAAGGTATAAGCCTTTATGTCTCTTAGAAGAAAATACATTAAAAAAGTTACAGAGAGCAAAATTCCTAATGGATCACAGGTGAAGATTTATTTTAATACTGATCATAATTAAGTTTTTACTGTGGCCTGACATATCACAAGTACTTCAAATCACAAAGATTCTTAAATGTGTTCATATTGCTAGAAATTCACATGAATATAACTGTGTTACTATTTCACCTTACTTAGCTAAAGTCAGGATTAGGCAAAACCAGTCCACTGTCTGTTTTCATAAATAAAAATTTAATAGATCTTAATCACCTTAGTCCCTTTCCCTGTACAAGGAAATATTTACTCACTGACCCTGTACAAGAAAAGCTGTCAACCCTTACTTATGTTCACATTTGCTTCTATTTATGGAAGCATTGCATAAGTCAAGGAGGTTTATTTTGGAAGTGGCTAAAGTGCTGCTCTGCAGGAGAATATGCTTAAGCTAGAGTTAGTTAATATATATTCAGGTAATGTGTAATAGGTTTTGTACAGAGAAGGAAAAGATTATGGAAACACAGAATCAGAGCTAGTTTATATAAAATTCTTCCACATATCAGACACATAAAGTTTACAGAGGATTTGGATTTCACTAATGCCTGGTCAAAATACTTCTTTCCCACTGGAAAAATACTTACAAACATAGCATTTATATGTCTAGATGCATATAAAGGGACACTAGGAATTGGTAAAATTTTTGTACTTAATAAAGAAATTTATATTAAAGAGTTTAGATGTAAAAACAAGTGTCACATTTTCTGCCTATAATTTTCAAAAAACATTTTATTAAGACCTTTTTATATACAGACAAAATAAGTTTATGTCCATATGCCCTCCTCCTCTCCTCCTGCTTCCCTCCTTTCTCACCCTCTCCTACCTACATCAATCCAGTCATGTTCCCCAGTCCTCATGTCCCTCTGCATGTGTGGACCACTAGTAAGGAACCAGGCCTTTGTGGTAGTAAGTGGCCTTTCAGTGGGTAAACCCAACAGGTTGAAAAGCTCTACTTCTCTTGTCCATCACCTGCTGCCAAGGTTCTCTCTAGACATTGTGTGTGTGGGGGGGTATATTAGTCTGGGTTCTCTGGAGCCACAGAACCAACAGAATGAATACGTAAAAAGGAATTTATTGGAATGGCTTCCAAGGTATGTCTGAAGTAGTCTAACAATGGCTGCCAGTAAGTAGCTGCTCAGTCCAGTTCAGTTGGTGGCAGCTGAAGGCTGGAGGATTCCCAGAGAGTATTCAGTCACACTGAAGAGTTAAAGGGTTGGAAGGACTAAGAAGTCAGGCAGCAGGAGGGAAGAGGAGTTTGCCAACACAAGGTAAGAGAGTCTCTCCAAGCTCTTCAATCTTATGGTTCCTTTTTTCTGGTCGGCTACTGGAGATCCTATCTTAAGGCTGATTTTTATATTGTTAAACGTATTGATCCAGATAAGCTCTTCAGATGGTCTGGTAGCTGATCTCTTAGTTAATGCCAGATGTGCTCAAGTTGATAACAGGATTAGCTATCACAGGAAGTATTGCCATTGTGTAGATCTGGTGAGGTAGACCTTAGTGCAGTGAGCTACTGGATGCAGCAGTCATGTCAATGGCTGGATTGTCCTCCCCACCTTTAGACTCTTACATTCTTACTGCCCTCTCTTCCACAATGTTCCCTGAACCTCGAGATAGGGAGAGAGTCTGACCAGAGGACAGACTATGGGAGACCCTAGAACAATCTAAAATTTTGTACAAAATTTAACCAATGAAGCTATAAAACATCTAGCTATAAATCATTTTTCTAGCCTGTCTATATGAAATGCTTAAAAATGTGAAGAAGTCACCATGGGTGTGTGATGTTGGTCATATGCTTCATCTGTTTTATGTTTGTAGCCTGCTGTGATTTTATTTCAACTTTATCCTTCACAGTGTTGGGGATCAATCAGTCCATTGGCATTGTGTGTTATCTAGCAGTAGGCTGCATCTCTAGACGTAGTTTTTGGAGACAGGACCTGTGGATGTAGCTCAAGTTGGTCTGGAATTCACCAGCAATGTAGGTTGGCTTCAAACTCAACATTCTCTCTCAGCTTTATTATAGAGATTATAGATGTATACCACCATGCTTGATTTGCTATAATTTCTTTCGCACTCAGAATATTACCTTCACATCTGAAATTTACTTTGCTGTTGTAGACTTTTTTCTAAAAAGAGTCTTGAAAATTGTGTAACTTTTGTATTCCATAAAATCTGCATTTAATTGTTTATATGTAAAAATAAAGAGTTTCTATAAAAGGAATTGAAAACAAGTGGAAAAATTCAAAAACATTTTTGTATATGCATAATAGGATTAGTATTAAAATATCAGGATTAATTCATAAAATGAAACAAGTTTTTCAAAACATCCAAAGCAATGAAACCATGGCCCCTTCATGTGTAGCCAGATATGCTCCAAGTATCCAAAGACAATTGAAGGAGGATGGCGTTACACCCCTCATACAATCATAATGCACTACAGAAAGCTTAGGACATTTCATGATAGAATATGAAGTATTCTATAACCACTGCTCCTCTGAGCAGTCATTTGAACCCTAGGGAAAGCATACCACAGATGAAAACTGTGGAAATGAGATGGTAGCTAATGCCTAATGAAGGCATACTGAAGATCAATTTATGATGAACTCGTTACTGTTTAATTCAGCTTGGGTCAAGGTATGAATTTTGGGTTTTCTTTATGATGATAAAAACTGAAATAACAAGTGGGTTTTCTTTTTCTTATTTTGCTTGTTTGTCTTTCCTTACTGAGAACATCACTTTTTCACTTGTCATAACACTCATTCCATGTGGCAATCCACACAGCCATTAAGTGAATAATAACAACCTGTTCACATGTAACAACCTGAACATACTGGGAAAGAGGATTTGCTCCTGAGTTGAACAGAGTGGCCAGGTATGAGATTCTTCATGCTACTCAAGATAGAACATAGTTTAAACATTCTAGGTCAGTTTTTCTGGAATGGTCCATGGAATATTTTCATACCATAATTAACTACAGACAGCTGGAACCTCAGAAAACAAAATTTTGAATGAACAAGGTTTACTATACTGCTTGGAACAACTAACAATGAACTAACCTCATGCAGGAGAGACTAACAGGTGTTCATGGCTTTAGATCTATGTTAATTAAACCAACTGCTGTAGCAGGAAGAATGGAGTTTCTGTAATTGGTGTACATTAATTGCCTTGATCAGTTGATCATAAACGAGCTTCATTTGTGACAAGTTGGAAGGAAGGCAGGTGGATATTTTGTAGGACATGAGAACAAATGGCAGATGAACAAAGAATGACACAGAATGCTTCTGAAAGAGAGAGACCAGCAGAGTTCAGCAGGAAACTGGGAGAAGAACACAGAGTAGTTCATGATGTGCTTCTGCTGAGCACAAAAATATTTCATAATCAAGTTCGGTTACTTTAGAATTCTCTCAATGGTTGAAGATTTTCCTACTTCCTCTTTTACCTTTCACATTTTTTCCCCTGGAATTTAACGATACAGTACCCAGTACATAAAAAACAGAGGACTCTGAATTAACATCTGGTGATCAACTGAACCCTCTATTATTATGGCATTGCTTCCTTGTTAATAATTTAGAGATCAAAATACATTTTGTAGAGTAAATAGAATTCTGCAATATTATTTTTATGACTGGGATATGCCTGTTATTTATTTTCCATCATTTGACATTTAAGCCTTCTGTTCCCATGTTTTACCTTTTATGAACAGCATAAAATGTCTATTATTGAGACTGGAGAGATGGCTCAGTTGTTAAAGCTCTTGCCCTACATATATGAGGACCTGAAACTCTCAAAAGTAATGTCTTAGTACAATCAGAAACATTGCCCAATGAAAAAGCTGGTGAAATGATTTCTTGTCTGCCAGCTATTATAATTGTCCCATGACCCCCCATGAAAAACATTTTTCTTATAGTAATCATTCCAAACTTCTTTTACTACAGACGTGAATATGATTGTCTTGGATGAGGCCAAAGATCCACAATAAGCTTGGGTTTCTGTTTGTGACTACTATCTTAGATGTCAACTTAATTAGATTAGGAAATATATAGGCTATTAGTAAGGCACATCTGTGTCCACAAGGGCATTTCTACAGAAAAGTCACATGCATGGCAGTAGACCAACAGAAATAACTGTCTTGCATGTTAGCAGTACAACCCAGCAGGCTAATCCCCAGCAGGCTGATCCCCAAACACAGCAAAAGGGGAAGCAGTGGAAAGCAAGTAAGTGCAGGCATTCTCTCCCAGCTTCCGGCTCCCACGATGCCAGCACCACAGGGGACCAAAGCATCTGATAATTGAAGCCAAAATAAATGCTTCCTTCAGCTTGCTATTCTTGTACGTTTTTTTCACAGAGATAGAAAATCTCTCATATTCTGTGTTTGATATTTTCTTTCTCTATTTTCTTGCCCTTGGGGGATTCTTTTCTTCTCATTCACCATATAGGCATTCTACATTCATTCTCTAAGGTTTGTCATTCTTCAGTGTTCATATTTGACAAATAGGAGGCTATTATTCTGGTTTTTATTTATTTATGACATTGCTATTATCTGTAGTTTATATGTATGGAGTTATCTAAATATGTATTAGTTTTGCTTACCATTCATTTATTTCATATACCTCTTTCTATGGGTTCATATGCTTTAAAAGCCCATCTTTTATATTGTCGCTGCAAAATCTAATTGCCTACAACTTTTTCTTTCCTTTTCAAAGCAGTTACTTCATGTTTTGTCCTGGCATGCTGTGCATGGCAGAAAATTCTAAATTAAACTTCATTTCTCTGAGCATACTGGTTATACTTCTGACCTACCGTTCAGCTTCTTTCACTGGTAAAAAGCTGGACTTCATTGCTCTTCTTTGTAGATTTGTCTTTTCTCTTTGACTATTTGATGCTTCACATATTTTATTTGGTCTTCTAAAAATTACTTTGAATCACTAAGGAGCAGAGACATTTTCACTCATCTTGATCAGACTATACCAGACTTTGCAAGTCTGTGCTCAAGAGTCTTTTAAATGTCTGGAAACGTTCAGTCATCTTGACTGAAATACTGATTCTGTTTCTACTGTCTGACTTCCCAAAAACTCTCATCCAACATATTTTACATCTTATGCTTTTATCCCCCTCTTTTCAAGTTTCATTAAGTCTGTTCTGGAGAATTATCCACACCCTTTTCTCCTCAACTGAATTAACTGCTCTTGGTCCACTAGGGTTAAAATTCCAACTATAAAGTTTCCATTTATACTATTTTGATTGTTAATTTCTGCTAAGTAAAAATAATGTCAAGCCCCTTAATTCTTTCAAAGATAATAAATTTTTTACTTTAAATTTTTGTCTAAAACAAAAAGAATTTGCCCTTCCCTAATCTATAAATACTGGAAGTTTATTTCATGGTTTTCTTTATATTTGCTGATCTTAACTAACTAAAGGATCCTTTCTGCTTATTTTTGCTAAGAAGTTTTATCAAAAAATATCCTTCTACTTTGGAATGATCGGTTGTCAACTTGACACCTAGGAGAAAGGTCTCCGGAACCACATGACAGGAATTACACAGATTAAAGTTGACTTCCAGCCATGTGTATGAGGGATTATCTTTAATGTATTAATTGATGTAGGAATACCTAGCCATTGTGGATTGGACCATTCCTTGGATGTCATCATAGGCAGAAAGTGTTTCACCACAGGTTACAGGACTGTCATCTGAAATTTCCAGCTAGAATAAACTCCTTTCCTAAGTTGCTTGAGTCCAGTATTTTGTTACAACAAGATGTAATGAAACAAGTATACATTTGTAACATTGTTTATGTGATTCTTGGCTTACTTCAGGGAGAATTCACATATTCTTTCTGTTACTTGTCCATAATTACTAAGAATATGAGAATTCTTTAATGTTTGTCTTTGAAGATTTTTAAAAATCCATGATGCAGTTATAAAAATGGATAGGTTTAGTGAGTTCACCAATAGAATTTAAATTCTTGCAAAATATCTTCTTTCTCCAGTCAGCACCAGAGTACATATGAACAATTTAAATTATTGTCTTCTTCTACAAAGATTTTATTCACAGAATCTTCTTTTCAACAAGTTCTACCTTCACTGGAACCACTGAAGTCATCAAAGGAAGTTTGGAGTTCTCTAGGGCATTGATCTCTAATGATTTAGGTTACTGATATCTTGCTAAATTGACAGACTAGCAAACTTTCTTATAAATATTTATATCCACAGACAAATGTTAACCTTCATCCTTAACCAGAGAAGTCTCTCTTTCCAGTAAAATGTAGTAATTCAGAGATGTACAACTGCATAAGATGCTGAGAATAAAGTGAATGTTAAGTACTTATCTCTAAACAAGACATTTATAAACCTCCACTAAAGCTTAGGAAGAGAGGAAAGAAAAGAATGTGAGAACCAGAAAACATGAAAAAAGGTCACATAGTTTCATTTTCTGGGCAAGTCATCAGAAATACAAGTTCATTGCAGCTGCACATACCTCCTCTCCTCTGCACACAAGTGGACCTGTCAAGTCAGTCGTGGATGGGGGCAGAGCTCAGGCAACCTTTCCCTTAATTGACAAGCTATTTTTCAGTGACAGATTCAGAGACAGGGATTATCAATGACTTCATTTATGTACCCACTGGCGAGTACAAAGGGCTCCAGTGGAGGGACTCCGTTCTTAGGGTCAGTCACACAGACTAACTGAGCTCAGCTAAATGGGTCACAAACAAAATCTAAAGTCATGAATCTAGAAAAGGGGCTTGTAGAGAGAACAAGAGTTTGCTAGCAATGGACAGGCAAGAAGAGGAAGTGGAGGTATAGAGCAATTACATGTAATATATACATGCATGAACTTGTCAAAGAACTAACAGAATCAGTTTAGATAATCTCTAGTGATTTGAGAGAAGTATTCATGTAAAAACCTCACATTGGTATAGTATGTTTGGTTTCTGATCTTGGGTTAACTCCACCATAGATTTGTAATTTAAAAGGCAAGTACAGTTAGTTCATTTAAGTGGATTTTCTGGTTGGAATACTAGTCCATTGTATTACCAAATTCAGAAGTTCTATTAGTATTTGTCTTTAAAGGAACCAATTACATGGCATGTGTTAATCTATGGAGTAGATTTTCAAGTAGGGAACTGGGAAATTATAGTTGATGGATACAAGATAGCATCATCCAACCTTTCTTTGGACATTATTGCCCATACAATGTTGGTTGATATTAATATCAGAAAATGAGTGATCTGTTGACCAAAAATTATGTTTTTGTATTATATCCTTAAAGAAATTTATACATATTAATTTATTGAATGTCTTTAGAAATCCTATAATAAGACTGTAAAACAGTTTATGGGTTAGTCCAATGGCAGTAAGGCTATTTATTGGTTTAAAAAAAAAAAAGATGTAACTCATACTGTTCATGAAGTTCCAGATGAGATCAAGAACTGTGTCTGAGACTGGACAGGCCATTTGGGTAACACTGTTGAGAAGAAATAGCCTACATTTTGGTCATGTGGGAGCCTGGTTTTATATTTTGACAGGTTCTGAAAACTAGAAGTAGGTCTGTCACAATTTGAAATGTGAATTTTCCCCAAAGGCTCATGTGTTTGAATCTTTAGTTGTTTGGGAAAGTCATGACACCTTTAGTTAGTTAGTCTGCTCTTAGCTTGCAGTTTTGCAGCTCTCAGCTTCCAAGATGTCTGCAGTGATCTACATTTTCTCCAAGTTCTGCTGTCTGCCATGTTTTTCCGCCATGATATCGTATGTTTTGGGGGCAAAACATTACAATAGCGATTGCAAAACTAATTCAGAGGCTGACCAATGAAAGGTTTTGACCATACTATTTTAATCATGTTTTATCAAAGACATTATTTTTCCTGAAGCATACTTATGTCCATAGAACATAGTTTAAACAAAATGAATATAATTAATATAAGTGAATATAATTAACACATTTTCTCTTTTAGGAGACAAACTATACTTTATACACACAAATAGATATACTCTTGTGGGAAAATAAAGGTCATAGAATAAAAGCCACTTAAGTTGTATAGGAAAGTTCTATAGATCAAGAGAGGCATTGTTCTTGCATAATAAGAAGAGTTTATTGCTGATTTTCTATAGTAATTTCTATAGTTTTAAAATGATAAGATATAACCATTGACAAAATAAAATCAGCAGAAAATAAATTTAGCTAACAAACAAAAAAATGCCAAATAAGAACAAACACACTTTTAAAATAGGTATACATTTTTCCTCTGACCAAGTGGAAGTATTTCTGTAATGATTGTGTTAGACAATGGATGTAGGATTTTTGAAATGAGAATCTGGGTCTTTTTGTATTCATCACTCTGTCTTAGAAAGAAAAAGCCTAAAGCTACAATATCCTGTCTATATCCCAGAGTTTCTGTAACAAACAAAAAACGCATAAGAGTTCTCAAATTGTACTAATCCAAACAAGATCCATTCAATAGGACACTACTGTGTCTTGTATGACTATGAAAGTATGAGCTTCAGGAGAAGAGCAGTGATGGAGATGAAGAATTTAAATGGATCCTAAATGCCAAGGGGGTTGAAGTTAATCTTGAGGGGTTTGTTGATGTTGATGATCTTGTTTTTGCTGTTGTTCTACTGTGAATTGCATAAGAACCATAAAAGATATAAGAAAAGTTGCAAAAAATTCAAAAGCAATACTAAGCCAGCTTAAGGATCTGATCATTCGTACAGGAGTGGAAAGACCATTCCTATCCAACTTAAGAGCACTAGTAAGCCCCCCTTGGACCCCACTGTCACAGCAGGATAGCTATACAGATCCAAAAGGAAAGACTCAGACAGTATCATTCTGTTGTGTCCTCAACTATCTATTGAATGAGAGACTGAAGATTGTGGAGCACCACCTGCTGCAAAGTGGTGCTCAGGACGACATCTGACAAAGGAATTCATAGTATCTAAGGAATTTTGAACAAAGAGATGAGAATTGGAAAAGTAGGAATTATCCATAAAAGCAAAAGTATGAAATGTTAGTCTGTCCCACTGATCTCCTTGGAGTCCCTCAGGCACGAGTCAAAGGTTGGAGCTTTCGTGTATGTGAGAGATTCATAAAATACTATATCCCAGGCCCTAAATGCAAGCCTCAAATGCTGATTTCTTCTGACATCACAGACTGATTGTCTAAGCATGTGCTGTAAACTAGAGAAACTTTCATCATCTTCTTTACCTTTCCGCTAATCACAGTTCTGGTCTTTTACTTGACTGAGCTTGCCACCTACTCCCTGGCCCCTGCTTTACATTCCAGTATAAATCAAGCTTTCTGGTATATGGGAAGCAACGACTTCACTGTTTTCCAAGTTGGAAACTCTGAGCTTCCCTCCACTTGACTTGCTTTCTTTGTTCCTTCAGTGGCAACTCTTTGGCACTGCTGAGAAGGCCAAATCATGTCCTCATTAGAGGACATGATCTACTCTAATTCTGAGTAAGAAAGGAAAGGATAAACATTTTATACACTTTGACTTTTATAAACTTAGAGAAAATATTCATTGGGACCAAAGTGAACCAGAGCAGCCCCAAGTGAGATCCTGTGGTTCCTTGAAGTTAGAAAAATCCTAGTCAGGGGTTGGCTAGTCAGAGATGGCTCAGGGCTTAAAGTCTCTGCCTTGAGTTCAGATTCCAAGACCCCATGTAAAAAGGCTGGATAGAAATGAAGGCGGCTTGCTCTTTCATCCCGCATAGGCTAGGAAACACAAACACAAAGCACCAAAGCACAAAGCACAAGGAGATGGAACAATCTAGGATGATCCCGAGGTCTCCACAGACACACACACACTTAAGTACTTTCTGTTACACACACACACACACACACACACACACACTCACACACAGAAATAAAAATCTCAATCATAAAAATTGAATAGTAAATTTGAGTCATTTTGTTTCTGATGTTCTACATATTATGAAAAGTAAATTCATAACTCCAACAATTGTAGACAAAATATATTATCATCAGTTCTGACCATACAAAGAAACAGTTTCTACATGGCAGTACAAAAATCTAAATGATGTGATTGTGTCTTGTGCAGGTGAACTGTTTATATTTCATTGCTACCCATCCTACTCTTCACACATCTGCTTCAATTTTAGCACTTGTCATCTTCTAACCTTCAGTGTGATCAGCAGTGATCTAGTGATCAGCAGTCTGCTTTGCCCAAACTAGAAGGTAAGCTATATGAGGACAGGGCTCTTCATCCACTTTATGTATCACATTTTCCTTGGAGACTATACAGCTGTCTGACATGAAACAGTTACTCAGTGAATATTTGTTGAATAAGTAAATACATTATTATCCAGCAACAGAATATCACAATTTATAAGATAAGGGGAACATTTGGATTTATTTTCCAGATAAAGCCCCCAAACTAATTTTAGGCATAGCAGAATTTGTTTCACTTATATCAGTCGTGTGTATAAGGTAATTTCTTGGAGGTATAAAAACACAGCCAAACAATTTCTCTTCATGTTGTTAACATAACAAATTTTCTGTATTTGAGGTCATGAAAAAGTGAGAAGAGAGGTAATGAACACAACCAAACATGCAAGTATAAACAACACACCAAACTTTCATTTCCCAGTATGATGTGTCAAGATAAATTGGACTCTGTGTGTTATTTTAATTAAAAATAACCCTCTTGAGAAGAAATGAGAAAGGAAAAATACAATCATTGCCCAACCTGAAAATTACTTTAAATGGCATTCTGGAATCTTGTGCTGAATGCACATTTTAGCGGCTAATAGTCCCTTATTTCAGAGAAAATTACTTCTTGCCATTTGTTTAACTTGCTGTCCAGCACACATTAGCTTACTTAGGTATAACAACTTTTAGAAGAATATGAGCTTTGAACCTCAAGTTATTTTAAAACTTCTTTGGTGGCAAGTTTATCTTTAAGGAAAATATCAATTGTCTCCAATGCTTTGGGCTGGAAGAAGTGCATATGACATATACTCATATACACAAATCAAGTCTGATAATGTGTTTTTTGCCTCATTTTCAATATTCAAGCAATTAAATATTGTGTGATCAGTCCACTATTATCCTCAGCAATCTCATGAAACAATCAGCCCTCCCCCCCAAAAAAACAATCAAAATTATTGACATCCTGCAAATTGGTCTTATTTTTAAGAAAAAAATTAAATCCACAACTCTGGATCATGAGATCTCTAAGATACTAAGTCTTAAATGGCTCAAAACATATGCTCAACTGAGCCCTGGAGGGGGAAAAAAGGAGGAGGTAATTGTCCATGAAAATATATTCTAAATCAATTTCTCAAAAGACAGAAAATAAAATGATTACAAAATGGTTTCCAAATGTCTACCAAGTTAGAGCAGATTTTTTAAAAATTGAAAACTTCACACAGTATACAATTACTCTGTTCTAGATATCAGTATAAAATGACATAAGAAATGATGACATTGTCATTTAATATTTTGCTGTAGGGTCATAGTTTACCCACTTTCAATAATGACCTAAGAAAATAGAAGATACACTTCTTTGAAAATAATGAGGTGACTGAGAAGTATGTCTTCTAGGTGATATATAATATAATAGAATACAATATAATATATATACCATATATAAACTAAATATATTACATATACATTCTTTATAACATTTTCTTTGTTAAGCTCATGCTGTTGTCTTAAATGAAGTAAATTTCATTAGTTATAGCTTGATTAATGGTGTTTATACTGAATCCAGTCATTGACATGTTAGCCATTGTGCAGGTCAGGCAAAGTCCAATTCTGGCTGCTGCAGCCCTAACTTGTGTGGAGTATCTTGCCTATCATTGGTCCTTCCATATTAAGACTCTTACAATCTTGCCACCCCCTCTTCTGCAAGATTCCCTGAGCTTTAGGATGGGGAGAGATTTGGCTGGTCTGGTTCCAGGTAATTGATGTAGGATTTTTGGTATTCTGAATTATAGTTTGTTGTTGTTTTCAGTTTTGATTTTCCTGCACTGCCCTTGATTGCATCCTGATTGGTATGGAAGATTACCTACTAACCAAAGATAAAAGACTGTTTAAATGAAGATCTTAATATAAGAGGAAACAGGAAGATAGATGGAAGAAGAGGAGTAGGACACAGTAGTGGGGGTGGGTCCCATTTGCAGGATGATTACCATCTATCTGCCAGTTTGAGGAAATATCTTTACAGTGTACACAGTCTCAGTCATCCTCAATTTAAATTGTACACTGCAGGGCATGTTCAGTTAAAGATGCAAGTTCAAGAAGGAAGCATGGCAGACAGGGCTACTTCTGGATATGTCCACCATGTATTTTAAAAAGGGTGGATGGGAAATACTAGGTCACAAATAAAACACAAGAACATACTTTAAAAATTCCTTCTCAAAGAATCTTTAGCTTCAACATAAAGAAAGAAAACTATAGATACATTAACACAGGAATTTGCTGCCCTCACATCACTTACCACCCATAACTACTTAGAGTTTGAGTAAACATGTAACATTCTGAAATCTGTTTCCAATAGGTTGACTCAAAGAGCTCAAAAGTCTTCTAGGTCAATGGCAATGCTATTGTATTTGTTATAATTCTAAAGTGAAATATGTCTCCAAAGGATCACATGTTTGAATACCTGTTTCCCATCTGTTGGTATTAGTTTATGGGCTTATGGAAACTTCAGTACATGGACCTAGTTTGTAGATGTAGGATTTGGGAGGACAAACCTTGCGAGTTTTAGTCTAATACTGTTTCTGAGGCCATTCTATTTTCCTAATTTGTTAAGATGTGAACAATCCATACCACCGAGGAGGAGCTACTTTAACTGTCATCCCTTCCCTGCCATGATAGACAAAATGAGATGATGAGCAAAGTCCTCCTTCCCTACCTTCCTCCCCTCTCTCTTTCTCCCTTCCTATCCTATTTCTTCCATATTCCCTTCCTTCTCTTCACCCCTCTCTCCCTCTCTCTATTCCTTCATTTCTTCCATCCCTTTTTCTTTTCTTACTTTATTCTTTTTTTCTTCTCCACATTCCTTAAGTTGTTTCAGTTAGATATTTTGTCACATTATGGAAAAAAGTAACTAGGAAATCAAACTACTCAAAATGTACAACTACCTATATAAATTTTATCTTGTTTTGGTTGCTAACTGGCATTTTCTATTTACAACTTAGTTCAATCACTTAAGCAGACTTAAAGCTATGAAAATAAGTACCAGAATTGACCCAAAATTCTGCTCATCTTATAAATAAGTACATTCACTACATAAAATTCTACATTTCCAATAGATGTTTTGATTAGATCTCTTCTAGAAAAGAAGTGCATTTGTTGCTTAGAAACATCCATGGCTTTCCTATTCATCCAGAAAAGAAAGTTCTGCATCAGGTTAAGAAAGTTGCACCTTTGGAAAACATAGTAAAGGAATCTCATAAGAAGTTAATTTGTTGGATAATGTTTAGCATGATGCAAATTTAACAGCAGTTCTACAGAATTAAGGCAAAATAGCAAAATAAGTAAAACTAAGAGGACACTGAAAGAGGAGACCCATACCCTAGGATCTGATTTGAGCTTGTTTATTGCTTTCACAAATTTCACCACTACTGAACAAATCAGAGAAGAGTCCCCACAGAAACAAATGTTTAAACAAGAATTTAAACACATTTAAAACAAAAACGTGCAATTCTTATTTAGGGCCAGAACACATGTGAATTTCATTCACACACACACAAAAAAAAATTTAAGATGAGACAAATAAGTAGACCAAGTGCTACTTTTAAAACTTTAATATTTTTAAAACACACAGTGAAAGTTTATTTTTAGCAGACAAGTAAGCCAAAGCAAGTTAGATCCTCTAGGGTGGAGAGAAGGAATAGCAAGACCTACCTCTCCTATCTGTAGTTGCAAGTCCTGTTTTGCCATTTATCCTCTCTTGCTCAAATTTGGGGTGGTTTAATTTTAAACTTTGATCAATAATCTTTCACTCTGATTGCAAATTCTATCTTTTGAGAAAATTCACACAATAATTCATGTAGCTATTGTTAATACACTTAAGCCTCTTTCTGTCTCACTGTCTCTGTTTCTCTCTATATACACATGTGTTTGCCTCTAAAATGCATATTATTCCTTTTATCTTTACCTAATAAAACTAACTCTGTTTCATGCTGACGCATCTTCAAGCTGTTTTCTTTGTTTTTTTTTAATTTATTTCATATGCGTGTGCATGTGCATGTGTGTATCAGAGATCACTGTGTGTCCCTGTGGAGGATCAAGGGTAACTTGGGGAATCATCCTGGATTGCTTCTCTCCCTTTTTCCTTTGCTCTGGGATTTCCCAGACTCTAACAGGGCAGGAAGTGCAGCCAAATGCCACTGGTTCTGCCTGGCCCTTTTAAATGGGATATGGGATCTAATCTCAGGACCTTCTGCCCCCAAGGCAGAGTCGTAACCCTCCCACCCCTCAAACTGTTTTCTACAGCAGGTCAAGACTTAAGGCTTTCTCTAAGTTGAGGTCCCCATGAGGAAGGATGGGGTAACTGCAGTCAGTATCATAACGCTGCGCTCCTTTCTGCTACTGAGTGAACTGAGTAAATAGTACGTCCTAAAACAAGCTCCTCGGCTGCATTAAGTAGTACAACTGCAGCAGAGAAGGCCCTCATACAAGAGAGGATGACCTCAGGCCATCAGGTCTACCTGCTGACTCAGGTACACCAGAGACTCCTGATTTCCTTCACATTTTTAAGTCAGTTCTCTCAGTGCATTTCCTCATTCATGTGAACAAAAAAGAAATGTTTGGTTGTGGGGACACATTCTGGATGCGCTAGAACAGTGGTTTGTTTTGATGCTGTTTCCAAAGTCTTTACTTCTGTCTTTGGGGCACAATTGCATATTATGTGGTTGATGTTTTAATTTTTAATATAGTAGTTATGAAATTAATGAATATTTTCAAACCTAATTTCAACAATAGTTGGTCAGCCAAAGAAACTGCTGTAAGTGGATTTCAATAGCAAAACTTCGAGTAGCAACAGTCTGAACAGGATTTAAAAATATTACCCAAGGAGTCATGATCTCAATGATTTATTTAACTTTCTGACCACATCACAGTTTTTATTACATTTTTTGCCTAATTATACAAGCTCAAAAAGTACCACTCTTTTTCTCCCTTCTCCCTTCCTTCCCCCATCATCCCCCATTGCACTCTCCCCCACTTCTTACTCCCCTCCCTGTTACCCCTTTTCCTTCCCTCTTGGTACTTCCTGCTTTCTCTTTCCAACCCCCCAGCATCTGTTTGTGTGGGCATTGAATTTCCCTGAGTTAACTACACTAGTGAGAGTTCAGGGCTCAGTGGCATACCTTGGGGCCCCTCCTTGTTCTGCCCACTACTATGGGAATTCTATTATGTCTTGCCTGTAAGACTCTTACTGCCTGAAGCATTCTTCCCTGTGATCCCTGATAGGCTTTGGGGAATTGTTGACACATCAGCCAGTGTGCAGGTTAGGCAAGCTCCAATCACATTGTGGCTATATCCTGGGTGCTGTAGCTCTGACTTGTGTGGAGTATCTTGTATATAGTTGGGCCTTCCCATCTTTAGGCTCTTACAATCTTACCATCCTCTCCTCCGCAAGGTTCCCTGAGCTTTAGGATGGGGAAAGATTTGGCTGGTCTGGTTCCGGATGAATATTGTAGGGTCTTTGTGTTCTGAATTATGATTCATTGTTGTTGTTTTCAGTTTTGCTATTCCTGCACTGCCCTTGGCTGCATCTTGATCAGTTGTCAAGGTCGTCTCCCAACCCAAGATAAAAGTCTCTTTAAACAAAGATCTTAATATAAGAAGAGACTCAAAGGTAAATGGAAGAATAGGAATAGGACACAGCATTGAGAGAGGTGAATCTCCCATTTGCTGGTTGGTACTATCTAACTGCCAGTCTCTATACTCTTCCTGACTGGGGAAATTAAACCTGCTCGGTCCCAAGTGAACAGGAAGTAATGTGAGAGTGAGCTGCATCAGATGTCTCACTACTTACATGTAGTACGTGACCGTGGTCTAATTTCTCCATTGAAGTATGTTCTTTTGTCTCCTTTCTTTTGAGGTTTCCTTTCCCCTTCTCTTCTATTTATAATCCTTTGTGATTATAGTGGGTATTACAGAGATTTACCTTCCAAAATGTTATTAAGTGGGTTTGTAACTAAGATCCACTTATTAGGGAGTACATATGGCATCTAACTTTCTGTGTCTGGGATACTTCACCCAATATAATTTCTTTGAATTCCATTTCCCAGCAAATTTCATTAATTCATTCTTTTTGATGGCTGAGTAGTATTCCATTATATAAATGTACCACATATTCATTATCCATTCTATGACATCACATTTTATTTTTGGAACTTTATAGTTTTTTTCTGCTGCTATTACAAGGTTGTGTCTTTGAAGCAAACATTGTAAGTACACAGAAGAAAATTCTCCATATATTGAGTTAAAGTCAGCTCAAGAAAATAGTAGATCCTGCAAGTTGGTTTCTAACATTTAAGAAAAACATAGGATGAGGAGATGGCTTAGTAGTTAAGGTGTTTGCCATGCTAACAAAAGGACTGGCATTCAGGTTCTCAGGGCTCATGCAAAATTCAGAGTAGGTGCGATAATGGTTCATCTGCAATTCCAATTCTAGAAACTGGGTTTTGGGAATCCCCAGAAGAAGCTCGTTAGCCAGACTAACACTACAGGTGAACTCTGGGTTTAATTAAAGAGTCAGCCTCAAAAGAATAAAGTAGAAAGACAATGGAGGTTGATCCATAGTTTCAATCTTGTTCTTGGACATTCACACACACGCATGTGCACATAAATGCAAATATTCATATAGCAGCTATATCAACACACATATACAGGAAAATGGGAAAATAATACAATTTTTTTAAAAATTAGACAAAATATATGGACATCACAATACCTCATCAGACTCACTGATCTCATTCTCTGTGTTTGTTGAGTATCTTCCCCCAAATTCCTTCCCACCAGCGTCCTTTCAGACTCTTATGTGTACCTGAATTGTTCTTTTTGACCACCTTTCTTTCTATATCATTAAGCTTGCTCTCAAAGAGCATTTGGGAAAGAAAGATCACCTGAAAGCATTCAATCCCTTTTAACTTAGTTTCAAACATTTGCAAGTCCAGTTGTCCTAATTTCAACTGTTAGTCAGGAGTGACTTCTTCAAACCCTTTGCCTTCCTTAAAATTCTGCTCAATGCTATTTACAAGCGAGAGAGGAAAAAACAAATACTCTTGAAAAAAGACTTAAAAGAAAAACTGCTTAGCAAACTTTCTCAAAAAACAATTAACAAATATTTTTCTGAATAACGGCCAGATTACCAAAGTTTTGAGACAAAAGCTAAAGCAAACAACTAGCTACAAAGATCAGTGGGTTCAGAATAAACCAAGGACCATCAACCAAAGGAAAGTCTAGACTCAAGAAGGATGCACCAGCATGTAACCAACAGAGAAATGGTCTGATTCCTAGGCACCAACGGATTTTCCTGGTATTAGGTCTCAATCCCAGTGATAGGTCTAGGTATGATGCCTAGATTTAAGTAAAATAATTTGTACACACACACACACACACACACACACACACACACACACACACACACAAGAAACAAGAAAGTATTCTATTGTGGCTTATTCTGAGCCAACTAAAAGACCATGGCTCTGAAACAACAGATCTCAAATTAACAACAAATCTCTAATTAGCAAATCGGGCTTCTGAAGAACATGGTTCCCTTTAAAAGCATCACCATGTCTTTTCTATCCCCACGAAGAAGGAGGGGCACCATCAGGCAGACACATTACAAAAAGGTATGTCAAGCTTCTCCCAGTCTCAGCATTTAAACAAAGGCAGAGGTCCACTGACCTTGAGATATGTCGCCATGGTCACCTGGAAGTCATATGGATGCTACACTAGGTACCGGGTTCAAAGACCACTGGCTGTGAGTGGGGACCACGTGGCCTAGAATGACTTAGACTACTTTGGATAAAACCTCCTCTCCACTATCACGGTGTTCTTTGTAAGATTCAAACACTCTAGTAGTAGCTTATGTGTAACCTCTTTGAATGAACTTCACAAGACTTCTGGACTGAGAAATTATTCTGTTCTGAAAGCTTAAATTTGATAAATCTCTCTGTTAGAGAAATTATGATTAAGTTACTTTGCACTGAATAAATAGATGGGAATGATAGAGGTATTCAATAAAGTGTTCTGCCATTTACTGCTCTAGGAATTAGAAAATTTATCATACACTTGTTATCTAAGAACACAGGGTCCCTTTTGCAGGTTCATAGTGTCATTGGTAGAAGAATTTTTAAAAAAGAGTCAGAAAGAAAGAAAAGTGAGGACAATTTTATTTGAGTTTGAGAGATAAAAGCATCAGGGTATGGAAGCTGGGCTTCTTGCCAGCTGCTGGAAGCAGGAGATGAAAGATCTAGAGAGAGTCATGCTTTTTGCATAAGAGGTCAAGGAAGCAACTACATGGGGCTGTCTTTAGAAAGAGAGAGACCAAGAATACCTAGGCTGTCAGTGAAAGCAGGTTTAGGATTTTGCCAGTGTCCTAAGGGAGATAGAATGAAGAAGGAAAAAATGAACAGCTACATTTTCTGAGTTAGTAAGCAGGCTTATCAGTGAGTCTGCAAGTAACTTCCTTGAGGGAGGTTTTGGGATGTTTATGCATCTATCTCATTATGGTCAGCTATTATTCTCATTTTCTTATCATATCACATCAATATATGTGTACCATGTTGCTTTCTATACTTGGCTTCAGGCTGGTAGTCTTTAGATAGGAAATTGGCTTTTCTTCTGCTTGTGCACTGACCACCTTGATTGAGCAAGAGAAGCTCCTGCTGTGGACATCTGAAGGTATCATCACCCGCTGCCCAGGGCATCTGTCACAGAGCTATCTGGTATATGCATCCACGTGTCTCAAATGGTGTCTAGGAAGCTGATGTTGGAGATGGTTCTTTTTAATGCCTTTTCATCCTGCCTAGAATCCCCGAATACAATCAAATCACTTTTGAAACTCAGATCATGTCTATTTTATATTAAAATAGTGCATTAGTTAGAATTGACATGATCTATTTGACATTTTGTTGGTTCTTCCCCTCAGCATATGTGCAAATAGCTATGCAAGGAAAAACTAACTGAATTCTCCATAGAATAATAAAAATATTCTTATCTCTTCACCAACCATCTTGTTTGTGATCCCTGAGTGACTATGCTTGCTTAATAGCTACACCCTCCATATTTTCGGTTTCATTCGTTCTCTGGTCAATCCCAGCTTACAAATCAATTCATCATTGCTTCTCAGTCTCTAATTGTTCTCATCCATGGCTCTTCTCCTGTTTCCTTTCCTGGAATCCTTTCCAGTTTCTCTCTGTTTCAGTCTCTGCACAGATATTTCAAGCTTCCTCAATAAGATGCTCATACCTGAATTCTCTTCCTAGATTGTTTTGAGAAGAAAAGAAAAAAAGGAAGGAGAAAGAAATGAAGTTTTAAACAAAGACAAAAACTACTCTTATTTCAATCTCTTTTCAGCCCAGTCTGTTGGTAATGATAGTCCTATAAATTCCTGCCTAAAAAATGTCAAACACACATGTATACACAGTATGAAAGAATCTCCCTTTTCTGAATTTGCAAATTTTTCATCTTAGTACCTTTAGAACACATGTTCTTCTCTCTCTAGTTTGTGATCATTGCATGATCTTCTAGAGCATTCCATGTACTTTATCTTAGATCCTTCTTCAGTCACCAGAAGCAGTATTCCTCCTCATGTCTCCTGAATAGATTTACCTTTTTAAAATATTTTATTTGTGATTGTAATAAAACACCAAATAGTCCTCTCAACCTGAACTCATTTATGTCTTTATTTAACTAAGACATAATATTTAACTTTACTAATTAAAATTTCTAGTTATCAAAAACAAGTTTGAGCATATATAACTTTTTAGACACATTTCATTTATAAATAATTCAATATAGCTCATGTAATTAATATAAAATTAATGATTATCACATTTTTTAATCTTGTACATCTTTTCTCCAGATAATCATTCTTTATATAATTCAATCCTATCCTACAGGCATGCTGCAGACATCATAAAACAAATGTCTTCTACAGACACAATAGCCAGGTGTCCTCCTATCCTTGTCCTGCCTTGGCTAAAGGAAGGAGCAACAGCTCAGCTGTCCATCCTAGCTGTAGCAAGTTCCTCGTTGCTGAACTTTCATGACCAAGACATGAATCCAGATCATCCTGTAGGCACAAGGAGCCTTTCTTACCAGGCATGAAATGGTGGGTTAGATTCCTCACTCCTGCTTACTGTTCTAGTTCTAGGTGATTTCTTTCACACAATCCAAGATAGGTAAGAGGTTGACTAAATTCCTCTATAGCTGAAGCAAATACACGAAGAAGCCATTCCAGATTGCTTTTTTGAAGGGATGAAGGCTGGAAAACAAATTCCATTGCAAATGAATCACCGCCATCATCATATGGTGCTAGCAGCTATGCTTGCAAAGCTGAGCAGAAGCCCAAGGTTGTTCTTCCTTCCTGACTGTTCCTGCTTCGTCTTCGAGTTTTGCACTGGAATTGATGTTACAAGTCTGTGGCTTTTTTCAGAAAGTGATTTATTGCACAGAGTCCAGTGAACTAAACAAAACAGCACCTATGGCTTTGATATCCTGACTTACAGCTTGCAGGAGCACCCACACAAGGGACTTTGATGTACTGCAAATTGTTAGTTCAGCATGGAAATATTTAAGATAAATAGGTCATTAAGTGGCACCTAAATTGCAGGACCTTGCTTGCTCAGAGATCTTCACACGCCACAGTGCAATGAGGTAGCGCTATAGAAAGAAGAGCTCTTGTGGTTAGACACCCCTCAGCTCATGTACATTGGTCTTTTCAGTTGGTACTCAACACCTCACAGAATGTCACAGAGTGTGACATTGTGAACTTTAATGATTAGCACAACTGAAAGCTGATTAATGACATTCCACCTCTGTAACTCACTTGTGCTCCAAATCTTAGGGAAGTATGCAATCTTCCAATCCCAAGGCAGTCTATATGTAATGTATAAGATAGTTCAATATTACAAACTATACAGTGGAAGATTAAATGGGATAAAAACATAAGACATATAGCAGACTTTGAAACCTCAAAAAGCAAATTTTATTACTATTGTTTACAAAATTTCTTAGGGTTCAAAAATTCCTGAGTAGCTCATGACTGTAGGGAAGGAATTCTTTGTCAGTAGACTCTTCTAGCATTTAAATAAGCCATATTTAGGGCTGGAGAGGTGGCTCAGGGGTTAAGCCTCCGCCTTGCAGGCGGAAGGTCCTGAGTTCAGATCCCATGATCCCACGTATAGACGCCAGGCGGAAGTGGGGGGGGGGCGGCCGGCGCTTCTGGTCCTGGTAGGGCGGAGCCTGTGAATCCCGGGGCAGAAGGAGGTGAAGGCGTCCATGGTGGTTCGCGAATTCGTCCGTGGTTCTACACAGACACACACACACACACACACACACACACACACACACACACGTGAGCACACATGCACACAGTTGAATAAATAATAATAATTTTAAAAAATTAAATAAGCCATATTTAGATTTTATTCGTTGCAAAATTCTCATAAGATGACTAATCCACTGTTAACATTATTGTGTCTACTCCTTCCAGAAAAAGAAGGAGCAAGGAAAGCATGGATAGAGGGAGGGAGAGAAAAGGAAGAAGAGAAGACAAGAATTGAAGCAAGACAGGTGAAGAAAAGAGTGGAGAGGAAGGGAGGTAAAGCGAAGAGGAGAAAAGGGAAAAAGAAGAAAGAGGAGGGAGGAGAAAGAAGAAAAGGAAAGAAGGAAGAGGAAGAAAGAGGGAGAAAGAGGGGAAGGGGGATTAAGGGATGGGAGAGGAGAGAAATGGAGTGGAACTCCTCTGGTTTGTGTAGATAAGTTTGAGGATTAAGACTCAGAAGTATTTTTGATCTGTATGCATGTTTTTGTGCGTTTGTTTGACTGGTTTTGTTTTACGTTTTAGATATGACCTCTTATGATTAAAATTCTCTTGGTAAGGAGGAGATTCAGAACAGACAGATGAAGGAGAACTAAGCGTTACTGGTGCTGCTTCCAATGCACAGACAAGGAGGGAAATAAAAGCACAGGGTTACTGCATTTCTCTTTTCCTTTTAAGATAAATACTCCAGTCAATTACATTCATTTGTGAGTCCCTCTAATTTCAGCTTCAGGATTAGGTTGAGTGGCAGGATAATTTATGTTCCTCTTGATTCTCTTCACCAATAAAACATCTGGCTACATACTAGAATTTTCATTATAGGAGCACAGGGAACTTGAGCATCATTCATTTCCAAATCTTTTTCTGGCAAGTCCCTGTATAAAATAATCTTTCCCTTAATATGAATCTGATACTGTTTTCCTGGCATGAAAATCACATTGAACTAGTTTAATGAAGGTTTGTTTTTGAATTGAGGGACCTTTTGCCAACAAGCTGAGAGAGAACATGGGGGAGGAGGAGAGCTCTATTGTTAGAGGATGATATATTATTATTTTCAAAGCTCTGAGGAGAGAGCCTCAACCTTGTCAGCCTTGATTTATGTTTGTTCCTTGTGTGATTCAATAGGAAGGTCAGGTGAGCTTTACTGAAATGTTTTGTTAGATGTTTTTCTAAGGATTATAATGGAAAGCCGCCTGCACCCCTGCCTGTCTTCCCCCCACACACTCCACCCCACCCCATTGCCACTGTGCCCAGCCGAGCTTTCAGCACCAGGACAGTCGCATGTCATGAAGACTGCAAAGCCAGCTTTCCACCTGCCTGCACACAAAAACACAGGATGCCTTGGGTTAAGCCTAGGGGTCTTTAGAACAGATCATTAATGGGGAGTACCATAGAGATTTCATAGGCAATGTTTCAAAATTCATTTATAAGGAAGCTGAATTTTGAGCAAAATTAAGCTCACTGCTTATGAAACTTTTCACATTAGTGTATTAATCACACATTATCCTAGCTGAAAGCAAATATAGTTACGGCTAACTTGAGAAAATAAGGCCTATAGTATACCTGGATTACTTCTGTGTATATTTATGCTGTGCTATTTCATTTAATCTGTTTATTGACTTGTGGTAATATGATAAATTTAATTACCATGTCACCAATTTTATCAACATCACTTTCCTGGTGCTTTAACTGTAAAAGCCTTGATTGTGAAGGTCCCAACTCTTAAAATTAGTATTTTCCTTTATTCTTTGAAACTTTCGTACATAAAAAGAAAAAGTTTATGTGTCTACTGCCCAACCCACCCTCTTTCCACTCAATTGTTCTCCATTCCAATCATTTTCCCTCCTAACCCTTGAAGAATGTCAAATAAATGACCCAGGCTCACAGAACTGATGCTCAGAAAAGATGAGGTAAACATCTACTTCTTCTTTACTGGCTTATATACTATTATTCCAACCTTATCTCAAAACACTCTTGTTTCCTACTATTATGAAATATTGTTGATATTATATGCTCTTTTCTCATGTGCACTGGCAATTGTTGCTAAATTTTCTTGCAATTAAATATCTTTTATTTCTGCTCCATAACTTCTACATTATATTCTTGTTCAGAATTAACTAATAAACTAGCCTAAACTTGCGGTTTTTCATTTGGGAAAATACAAAGGTTTCTTTCCTGCAACTCAGATAATTTAAATTTTCTTTATGCTTCTTTACTGTTGGAAAGTTTATTATTTTATGGTAATTTTTCCAGATAGTATGAAATTATGAATTCAAATAATGATGCATGTGTGTGATTTGGTCCTTTAGATTTGATGCTACACCCATCCCACTATCCTCCACCCCTCCACAATTGAAATTATATGCATGTTTCATGCTGTCCCACATGTCTTCAAAGTCCATTCTGTTTCCATATTTTTCTCTTCATGAATTACTCTGTTTTTACCCTTCTTTTTTTTACCCTTCTAAGCAACATGTACTTTTTAGCTTCACCCACTATATCAGCTTTAGATTAAATTTCAATTCTCTTTTTCAAAGTGTCATTTTTAAACCACCCTTTGAACATATGTAAAAGTTATCTTAATTTGTGTGCATGTGTGTGAAGATGGACTGTGTCGGTGCACTATGTGTAAATGCTTAGAGAGGCCAGAGAATCACTTAAATGTCATACCTCAGAAAAATTAACCCACCTTATGCTTGAGATGAGGGTCTCTCACTGGCCTGTAGCTCATGCTTAAACTAAGATTACTGCCTAATTAGTCCCAGAAAACTGCCTGTCTCCATCTCCTTAAGAGTGTGTACCATCTCACTTCATTTTTATGCAATGTTTGTGAAGATTGAACTCAAGTCAGTACATCCGCAAGCAAGCATGTACTGACTGAGCTATCGCACAAACCCCTGTAACTACTATTCCTAAGTTCACACCTGATGGCTATATAGGAATCTCTCCTGGGCTTATTTCTGTTGTATGCTTTTCACTCACTCATGGCTTGCTGCTTGCATATTGTAAATATGCTACTATATTTGCTTTAATAAGTAGATGCTGGACAAAACAGATGCTGAATATATCACAGCATACCATCAGTGGTCTGTCACTTTAAGTGTAGTGTGAAAACTCACAAGAATGCATTTCTTATTCATCTTGTCCTTTGTTATTATTCCCAAGCATTTCAGCTCAGCATAGCTTGAAAATCCTGGAATGTATCTCTAATAGTTTTACTACCTTTGATTTAAATCTAAAATTCAAGTCAAAATGATCTTTTGTTTTTCCTTAAAGGGAATTCTTTTGACATTCAGAAATTTGGTGTATCCATATGTACTTCTTCAGTCATATTTGGACTTGAGTGAAAGAAAGACTATTACTAACATTGAGTTTATAGAAGACTCTGCGATGCCACGTCAGCCTCTTCCAGCAAGCACTGCTTGGTTTGCCACACTCCTTAATCTTTGGCATTCAAATAACCATTCCAACTACTGGGCAACCTAAGGTACAAATACAAATTGGCACTGATACATACACAAGTTTTATAGTATAGGTTGGCTGGTTAGGGATAATCCCAGCTTCTATTTGTAAAAGAGTAAGTTTTACTTTTTAAAAAAATATATATGTATGTATATTTTTTCACTAGACATAAAGCTCTATAGGAAGAAAATTTCATTTCAGCCCTTTACAGAAACGATTTCCCTGCCTTGCAGGTTGCATAACTTCTGTGAAACCTTCAGTCCTTATCCCACCATGGGGAATGCAGGCATTTTCTAGGGCTGAGTTTTGAAGATATATTCTTCTTATCTCTCCAGTTCTGCAATTTCAATATTGTATGCATTGATTTGACTTTTCTTTGTGTTTCCCCTTGGGATACATTAGGGCATGTGTTAGGATATGTTAGCTATACAGAGTTTATCAAATTGGAAGAAAAGTTGGCCGTTGATTGTTTCTTCTGATGTTTGTATTGTTCTTCCTGCACTTCTGGAACTTCAAATACCAAATACATTATTAAACTGCTTTCTATGACCTGCAGTTCACTGAAGCTCTATTTTGTTATTATTTTCCACTCTGTTCCTCATTCTGGATAGCTATTGCCATGTCTAATTCAGCAATATTTTCTCCTATAGGGTCTCTCATCTCATTTATTCACATTCACTGCATTTAAGAATACATCGTGTTGACTTTTCATCTCTAGAAATTCCATTTGGCCTTTTTCTCAGCTTCCTTTCCTTTCCTAGTTAGGCTTATCTTTTTCTTTAAATCCTTGAGCATATTTATAATAAATGTCTTAAAATTTGTGGCAACTTTTGAAGCTATAGCACTACCTTGGGGTCTTGCTCCTACATAGAGAAAAATTGCCCAGGGACTTATCTATTACATTTTAAAATTGTCATTGTATTTGCATTAAAGCAATTTTCTCATAATCTGCTCTTTGTCAGTGACAGAGTAGAATGGAACCCTAAACAGGTCCAATTAGTTGGATGGATTTTGTTTAAAAAGAGAACAATGACTTAATTAAATCTTCTTTACAACAGAGAAGTCTAGGATTTTTTCCCATCAACATTCTCTCTCTCTTTACCTGAGTCTGAATTCAAATCTGGTCAGACAAATTTCCAATCCATTTCATTTTCTTTCACCAACAAACCTTTACATAATTCTTTTATCTTGACTTTCATAGTGGAATTTGCAACTTGGGGGAATCAAAAAGTGTGCTTATTTTGTCTTTCCTTTCATCTCTGTTATTTCTTACTAATATTTTTGTGTTAGTCATGGATCAAATATCTATGACCTGTCAGTAGTTTTATTCAATGGACATATTGTAATTTTGTGTTGTCAAGTAATGGATTGTGTTGTATTCATATACATATGAATTCATATACATATATACATATATACATATATTTCATATATAACAAATGATAATGATATCAAAAATGATAAAGTATCAATAATAAACATGATCCCCCACCCATGTACACATAAAACCCAGGAATTCATACAAGCCAGGAAAGAACGTTATAATTGAGCTATATCCTTAGACATTCTCTTACATGATTTAAAAGTATTGGTTCTGAACATTAAGTTACTAGAAAATAGCTTATCCATTATGACTTTTTTTCAATTATTTTAGTTACTTTTGTGTCATTCTGACTAAACATCTGACAGACACCATTTGGAGGAGAATAGTTACAGTGTGGCTTACAGTTTGAGATGTTGGTTCGGTGAGATCACAACCCCCTGAGTTGCCTCTTAGGAATCAGATCATGCCCCAATATATTCTCTTTTCCTTTCTCTGACCTTTCCCATCTTCCTCATGTAGGTACAAGCAACAGGTCTTCCTTTCCTTTTGCCCAGGTCAGTACCTTCAAGGCATGCAGCATATACATTGAACCAATCAATGTCACATGATGTGAAATGTCCCCCCACACTCTGAAAAAGCTATTAAAGTTAGAAACTCCCTTTTTATTTGGATAGGGGATATCCTTCTGCAGATTCTACCTGCCACACTGCTGATGCTTTCTCCTTTAAGCGATCATTCCTGTCCAAAAGGTGTCTCAGTGTAAGGCCAAACAATGGCTCCCTATATCCACAAGGTTTTCTGTTCTATTAAAATTTCCATTATTGTGGACTTCCATATTTTTTTCTTCACAAGTCCATCATAGTGGCAGAGAGGGACAGACCAGAACTGCTCACATCAAGGTATGCAGGAATCAGTGAGAGAGAATACGGGAAATATATAATTTCCAGAAAAATAAATACCCTCCAAGAAAGTGAGTTCAATTGTGCTCACAGAATTCTACTTGCTTTTACAGAGACATATTCACAACTATGCTTATCCTTGCTCTTTTTCTAAAAGCAAGAACAAAAATTAGTGGAGATATCCATTAACAGTTGGAGTAATAGCAAATGCACACAATGAAATTGTATTCAGTCCTTATAATAGTTACTCTTAACTGTTGCTGTGAGAGAGCATTCAAGGTCAAGCAACTTAAGGGAGAAAGGAGATCTTTTCAGCTTGTGGTTCCAATAGGAGAAACAGTTTTTCATGGCAGAGGCAACATGGCTGGTGGATGAAGCTGGAAGAAGGCTAAGTCACTGCACACATCCTGGAGAGTCCAAGAAACAGATAGTCTCTCCTCCCCTCCCCTGTTCTCCTTTCTCCTTTCCTTCTTCTCTCTAGAATCTCATTTCATTTTGATTTCCTTTGTAAAAACTCTGTATCTAAGCACATTCATATTCTAAAGTAGTGACTAGTAGATTTCAACATATGAATTGTGACACAAAATCTGTCCATATTATAAGTTATAAAGTAAATAAGACAATGCATGATTAGTTTGTGTGGTGAAACTTCACTACTATTTGAATAATTTTCATATATGAATCTATATAAATTCTGTGCAAAACTTGAAGGAAAACAGTGGCTTCTCTGAGAAATTGCACTGAGGGCTCTTGGGAAGAAAAGAGAGTAAGGATATAAATGCACTTAAACCTTTCTGTCTTGATTTTTCTTATACTTTTAAATAAAGAAGCCTCTAACTTTACCAAGTTCCTTATTTTAATGATATAAACCATGGCTCAAATTTACCTGAAGTCACTCATATCCTAATAAAATACAGGACTGCAGTGTAAGTATTGTAACTGTCATATCAGCAATTTTTGATTTTTGTCAGATTGCCAGTCTGTCTTCAGTAACGTTGAGACATGGATGTCTGAACTTTCCATTTTGCTGCTTGCATAGGATAGACAAATCACATGATAATATCTCACGGACACTAATTAGGTATTTATTGTCCATCAGCATGATTATTTCATGTTTCCATTTACAGGTTTAGCATGATTTTTTTTTCTTAAGACGAAGAGCCTCATTGGGTAACAGGCCATTTTGTCCTTAACAGTGCCATTGCTGACTCGCTTACTATGGACTCTCTTGCACAGTCTGCATCTGTAAAGCCTTATGTCTGACCCTTAATACTTTTCTCTTTATCACCTGGCCCCACGGTAATATCTGCTCCAGGCTCAGTCTCAGCCATGTGCCACACTGAGATTCATAGGAATATGTATGCAACATTTCCTGCCCCTAACATGTTCTTTCAACTGGCAGAGATGCAATTGCGAATACTGCCCTCATGTGATGGGCCACACCACTCACTGTGAGCAGTCAAATGTCACTTCATTAGCCAGCTCTCCACTCTCCACACAGGAATTCTTACCTTGAATTAGAAATATCCTGGTGTGGCAGAAGCAGCAGCAGGCACTCCAAAGAACTCCCTTTTCAGGTAGCTTGGACAATTTGTTCCAAAACTGCACATCATTTTGAATTCATTCCTTTTAAGTGACTCTCTCATCTGGCTCTGTGAAGACGGAAGACTCAATTAAGGAACCACTGTGAAGAAGTCGCAACTGGCTCCTTTATCTTGCTCAGTATGGATGGGAAAAAAGACTCTCTGGAACAAAGTGCACCATAGCGTTCCACTTGACCTTTCTTTACTGACTAGGCTCATTCAAAGTTGGTGACTTTTTTTTCTTTTTAAGGACAGAAGCATAAAAGACCTCAGATAGCTTAGCTCCCCCCATCCACCCCTTAAGCACAGAGGATGTAGAGAGAAGAGGCTACTATGGCATGGCAGGGAGTGGTATATCCTTAGTGTTCTCCTTTTAGGAGGTTGTTGAAACTTGCCCTTCTCATCCACTGCATCACCCCAGCTTCATTAGCCTCCCCTGCTTCTACAAGCAGAGGTCAAAGCAGGAGATTCAGATGGTCTGCTGGTGAAGTCAACAGAGGAGACAGGAAACAGAGGCGCATTGGGTTCTGAGAAGCATATGAGGTTTGGATGGGAGTCTGAGGTCAACTCTGAGAGTTCTGAATTTTCTGGAAAAGTAAAACTGAGCTCTTTCCTGCCTGCCTGCTCATGCAGGACAGGACTCTCTTGCAGTCCTCCATCCCAATCCAACAAGGACACACTGCCCCCCCAGTCCAGGGAAGACACACAGTGCCCCAGTCCAGGAAGGACACACTGCTCATCAGAATTCAACAGAGTCCAAAGAAAACCCAAGCAAAGCTCTAGGGGACAAAGGCCACACATCTGAAATCCTCTAAATTCATCCTATCACACGGGAGAGATACTCCACATCCAGCCCAAAGATATGTAAACCTCACTTTTTACCATCCTGTTCCTTTCAATTATTAGTTACTGTAGAGTAACTTTTCCATATAGCCACCCCCAAAACATACACAAATTCAGGGACTATACCACTCACGCTCATATATCACCAAAGTATTAAATTGTAAAGGTACACTACCATACTAATATTCATCCCCTGTTTACCCCTTGAACTAACTGTCTGATAGCCTCATCTAGGAAATAATAATAACAAGCGTAACCAACACCAAGGCAAACACTAGTTATAACTGCCTGAGACTAGTGATATCAACGAATTCAGTTCAGTCAAAAACACGCAGAAAATGAAAGAAGGTCTTAAGAGATAAAACGACAATCCCCAAGTCAAAGTGCAAATCCATGAGAAACAAAACCCAAGAAAACAAATCTCCCATTGAAAGAATTAACTCCATAATGATAGACTCCAAACAGAGCAAATCCAGAGAAAATAGCCAAGAAAGTCTGATCCAAGATAACGACTTTAAAGTATGATCATTACCATGATCAATACTATGAAAGAAGAAATCTGGGAGGAGTTAAATAACCGCATCAATTGCTTTGAAGAGGAACACAACAGATACTTGGAGGAGTTGAGAAAAACAGTTCAAGAAACAAAAATAGGTATAGAGCAGTTAAAACAGACTCAAGTAGAGTTTAAAACTGAACTAAAAGACAAGTTATCTTCAACCCAGAACTCAACAGAGTCTTATCAGCAAAAGAAACAAAGCAGAAAATAGAATTTCAGACATTGAAGACAAAGTGGGAGTATTAACCAGCTCAATGGAAGAGGTTGTTAAAGCCAAAAAGATACTTGAGAGAAATATTCAAGAGTTATGGGACACCCTGAAGAAGCCTAACATGCATATTCATGGAATACCAGAGAAATAATCCTAAAATACCACACCTGAGGAAACTTTTCAAATTATCATAAAAACTTCCCTCATCTAAAGAATGAGAGGCACATCCATATACAAGAGACATTGCGCACCCCAAACAATATGACCAAAATAGAAACTCGCCACAGCAAATAGTAGTCAAAACATTCCACATTCAAGACAAAGAAATGATGCTGAGAGCTTCAAGGGAAAACAAAAGAACTTTTAAAGATAAACCTATTAAAATAACAAATGACTTCTCAATGGAAACAGTAAAAGCAAGAAGAGCTTGGAGAGACATACTTCAAGTATTAAATGAGCAAAAATGACAACCCAGACTGATGTACCCGGCAAAACTACCCATCATGATCGAGGGAGAAAGAAAAGTTTTCCAGCACAAAGACAACTTGAAGGCTGACATGCCTACCAAACCAGGCCTTCAAAAAATGCTAGAAATGATACTCAAGCTTGAAGAAAAAAACAAGTGTATTCAGGAGGACAGAAAGGAAGTATAATACCACCAAAACCTAAAAGCCAAACAATACATTTACAAAAGCCACTAAACATAAAAATGCCAGAATTAAAATAATTTCTCCATTATAACATTAAATGGCAATGGAATTTACTCACCCATCAAGAGACATAGATTACAAAGTTGGATTGAAAACCAGAACCCATCAATCTGCTGCCTTCAGGAAACTCATCTCACCACAAAATATAGGCAAATCCTAAAAATAAAAGGCTGGTTCAAAATTCTGCAAGCTAATGGATCCAGAAAACAGGCAGGGTAGCCATTATGCTGTCAGAAAAAGTGGACTTTAAACCAAAAAAAAATAATGAGAGCACAGATGGATACTACATTTTAGTTACAAGGATAATTCACCAGGAAGACTTCACAATATTAAACATATATGCACCTAATATAGGCCCCTCCACAGTCTTTAAGCAAACCCTACAACATCTAAAGAGAGAAATCAATCCCCAAATGATAATTCTTGGGGATTTCAATACTGCCCTCTCAACATGGGATAAATCAACAAGTCAAAAGCTTAACAGAGAAACTTTGGAACTTACCTTAATGAAATGGACCTATCAAACTTTTCATCCACGCACCAAAGAATACACATTTTTCTCAGCAGCACATGGAACTTTCTCCAAAATAGATCACCTATTGGGCCACAAAATGAATCTCCACATATACAGGAAAGTTGAAATTCTATCCTGTACCTAATCAAACCACCATGGTCTAAAGCTTGACATCCACGACACAACAAACTACAGAAAATACACTAACTCCTGGAAACTCAACACTATGATGCTGAATGAGAATTGGATTCAGGAAGAAATTAAAAAGGAAATTCAAGATTTCCTAAAAGTGAACGATAGTGAAAATACAACTTATCAAAATCTTTGGGACACAATGAAAGCTATCCTAAGAGGTAAGTTCATAGTTCTCAATGCCTACCTAAAAAAATGGAAACATCACAAATAAATAACAATGCAGCTTAAAGATTTAGAGACACTAGAGCAATCTGATCCCAAAAGCAGTAGAAGAGAGGAGATTGGCAAAATAAGAGGAGAAATGTTCGAGATTGATATTAAGAAAATGATACAGAGAATCAACCAGTAAAAAAGCTGGTTTTTTGAAAAAAATTAATAAGATTGATACACCCCTAGCTAAGTTAACCAAAAGCAAGAGGGAGAAAGCACAAATTAACAAAATTAGAAATGAACATGGAGTTATCACTACAGATACCCAAGAAATTCAGAGTATTATAACATGTTATTTCAAAAACTTATACTCTGTGAAATTTGACTACACAAAAGAAATGGATGAATTCCTAAGTAAGCACAACTTACCTAAATTGAATTAGGAAGTTGTTAATTATTTAAATACTCCTATAACATATGAGGAAATCGATGAAGTAATATTGAATCTTCCTACCAAAAAATGTCCTGGACCAGATGGATTCAGCACAGAGTTCTACCAGACATTTAAAGAGCTACTAACACCAATACTCCTTAAACTGTTCCATCAAATAGCAAAGGAAAGAATACCACCAGATTCTTTCTATGAAGGTAATATCATCTTAATCCCAAAATCTAATAAAGATACACTTAAAAAAGAAAACTATAGGCCAATCTCTTTGATGAACACAGATGCCAAGATTCTCAACAAAGTCTTAGCAATTAAGATTCAAAGACATATCAGAAAGATCATTCACGGGGATCAAGTAGGCTTTATCCCAGGCACAAAAGGTTGGTTCAACATACGCAAATCAATAAACGTAATTCATCATGTAAACCAGTCCAAAGTCCAAGACCACATGATACTCTTGATAGATGCAGAAAAAGTTTTTGACAAGATCTAACAGCCCTTTAGGATCTTCAACAAATGGTGCTGGTAAAACTGGATCTCCACATGCAGAAGATTAAAACTGGACCTGTATTTATCACCATGTACATGAATTAATTCCAAATGGATCAAAGACCTCAATATAAGCCCAGAGACTAGAAAAACCTTAGTTGAAGGAGTAAGGAATTCCCTTGAGCTGATTGCACTAGGCCAACAGTTCCTAATCGGAAATCCAATAGCACAGTCACTACAACCAACACTCAACAGATAGAATCTTTTTTTTTTACTATTAATACATTTTTATTATTATTTCAGCTCATACAAACTTACTAGGTACACCAGTTCCCTCTCTCCCTCCTCCTCCACCCATACCCCTTGCTCCCCCTCCCCACCCTCCTCCCTCCCTATCCCCCAGTGCCTCCCGCCCCAATTCCCAGAAAGTCCTTTCTTGTGCATGTCTGATTTTCCTCTGTGCCCTGCTCTCCGATGAGGTACAAGGACCCAGTGGCCTTTCCCTGAACCCTTTCCCGTGTTCCCCTTAGGTATAGGAACACTGCTGTGGCTGCCAATCCTTTGCCTCCAAGGATCTTGATGCCTTTAGCAAATGCTAGACTTTGGGAGGTCAACAGTGTGTTGGACTATAACAGAGAGAATCTTATGAAATTAAAGAGCTTCTGCTCAGATAAAGAGATGGTAACTTGAGCACAAAGGCAACCCACAGAATGGGAGAAAATCTTCACTAACCACACATCTGATAGAGCTCTATTATCCAGAGTGTACAAAGAACTTAGAAAACTAAACACAAGAAACAAATGGCCCAATTGAAAAATGGGCCTTGGAACTTAAAAGAATTTTTACCAAGAAAGAAATTGAAATGTCTAACAAATATCTTTAAAAATGTTCCACATCCTTAGCCATCAGGGAAATGCAAATCAAAACCTCCCTGAGATATCATCTCACTCCGATCAGGATGGCAAAAATCCACAATACGAACAACACCAAATGCTGGAGGGAATGTGGAGAGAAGAGAACTCTCCTACAGTGCTGATAGGAATGCAGGCCTATACAAATACTCTGGCGAGTGTCTGGCAATTCTTAAAAAAGTTAAGATTGAAATGTCATATGACTCTGCTATTCCACTATTGGGAATAATTCCCATATGGCCAAAATTCACCTCACTTGCACAAGCACAATTATGTTCATAGCAGCACTGTTTACAATAGCAAAGTCATGGAATCAACCCTAATGCCCAACAGTTGACGAGTAGATAAAGAAAATTTGGTACATTTATACAATGGAATACTACTCAGCTATCAAAAATGTTAAATTAATGAAATTTGCTGGGAAATGGATGGAATTAGAAACAATTATATTAAGTGAAGTATCCCAGACACAGAAAATTAAGCGCCATATGTACTCCCTAATAAGTGAATCCTAGTACCAAACTCACTTAGTGACACACTCATAGATAAATCTCTGTAATACCTATAGCAATTGCAAAGATTATATGCAGGGAGGGAAGGGGTAAAAGGGCTCCTCCAGAAGCAAGGAGAGAGAGGATCATGCTACAGCAGAGAAAATAGGCCATCATCAAGGACTGCAAGTAAGTAATGAGACATCTGGTTGGGCACACAGACTCTCCTTACTGGTCACTTGTGTCTGATGCGGTATGATCTCACCAGAAAGGAGGGCGTAGAGTCTGGCAGATAGAGGTTACCATCCTGCAAATGGGAGACTGACCCCCCTACAGCAGTCTCCTACTCTTATTCCATCTACCTTTGAATCCTATAATAAGACTCTATTTTAACAGCATTTTATCTCTGACCAGGGGGTGATATCCAATACCCATCAGGATGAAGCCAAGGGCGGTGCAGGTGCAGCAAAACTGAAAAAAAAAATCAACAAACCATAATTCAGAAAATCAGAGACTCTACATCAACCACCTGGAACCAGGCCAGCCTAATCTCTCTCTATCCTAAAGCTCAGGGAAGTTTGTGGAAGAAGGGGCAGTAAGATTGTGAGAGCCTAAAGATGGGGAGGAGCAATGATATGCAAGATACTCCACACAAGTTAGGGCCGAAGTATTCATAACAGGACTTTGCATGCCCTGCACAATTACCAACATATCATTGAACCCCCAAAGTCTAGCATGGATTACAGGCACTAGGATTCTTAGAGGCAAGGTATTAACAGCCACAATAGTGTTCCTATACTAAAGGGGAACACAAAAAAGAGCTCTAGGCAATGCCACTGAGTCCTTACACCTCATCAAAGAGGAGGATCCCGAGGGAAGTTTGACAGGCACACGAAAGGATGCTCCAGGAATGGGGGTGGAGGGAGCACTGGGAGGAAAGGAAGGAGGGGGGAAAGGAAAAAGAAAAGGGGGGAGGGAGCAAGGACATCCAGGGAGGGCTAGAGGGAGGGAGGGGAATGGGGTACTTAGCAACTTTGTATGAGTTGAAGAAATAAATAAAAAAAAGTAAAACTGAGCCTTCAGTCTTATAATGTGTCTACCACAGGTACACTTAAACTAATAAGATTCCTTGTTGAATTCTAATTACTCACATGGATAAGCAGGATTGGCTCTAGTTTTCATAAACAGGTCTTGCAGACAGAGGTTGGTATCTCTGCCGGGAACTCTTGAATAGGGAAAGGGAAGAAAATGAAGAGCAGATGAACATTTTGCTGATGAAAGAACCTACCTAAGTATCTATATTTTTCAACTTAAAAATAAGAACCACCGTAATTTACCATGCAGTGGTTTTTCTTTCTTTGTTTTCCTTTCCTTTCTGCTTTGCATTTCAGACAGGTTCTCATTATGTCATCTCAGCTCATCTGTAACTCACAATCCTTCTTCTGCTTCCTGAGACTGATATCTGTACATGTTCCATGACTTTGATAAGAAAGAGCGATATACCCTGAGCTATTGTTGAGAGTGATGGAACGGACAGCAGCCTAGGCTGACCACCTGTGTTTGCATCTGTTGTCCTTGTTGTAGTGGATGCAAAGACTGACGAGATGATCTTTGCACTTTCCATAGTTAGCTGAGCTGTATGTTTGGTAAAATGTTCACAGATTATGCATAGAAGAAAAAACAAAAATGCAACCCAAGAAAATGTCAGCAAAACAGAGCAGTCAGCCCTTTCAACCTTAGAATGAAGCTTCATGAGGTCGAGGCAGGAGTACTTGAGTTTCAAAGCCAACCTCAGCTACATAGTAAGCTGTCAGACTGAGCCACATAACTAGACCCTGCCTCAACCTGTACCACTAAATAGAATTAAATGAAGATAGACAATTTAATAATATCTGTCATATTCAAATAGCCTTTATCAAATTTAAAATGAATTATCATTAATATCTTCTTGGGATAATACATTTTTTCCTCTGAATTAAAATTGAGCACTATTTTAACATATTTCATTTATTTTTGTGAGAAAGAATGGTGGACAGAAAGAAAGAGAGAAAATGCCAGAGAAATGAGGGTATGTAGCCTATGACTGTACACATAGGGAGGTCAGAGGACAACGTTTAGAAGTCAGTTCTCTCCTTCCACCAGGGATTGAATTCAGGTCCCCAGGCTTGCATGCAAGTGTGTAAACACAGTTATTTTTAAATTCTTTTCTAATTTTTGCTTCTTCTTTGAAATATAATAGTCTGGTATATTTTTCAACTTAAAGGTAAGAACCATGTTAATCAACCATGTGGTGGTTTTTATTTCTTTGTTTTCTTTTCCTTTTTGTTTTATGTTTTAGACATGTTCTCATTTTATATTATATATTACATTATGCAAATATATGTATATTTATAATATGTAAATATATACTATATATAATGTATAAATATTTGTTAATTAATTATAAATAAGTATAATCATGCATTAGGACAATTTGTTCTAAGAATTTTATTGATAGAGTTTATCATCCTGTGAGTCCTAAAAGCTGAACTTAGTGGCACAAGTTTCTAATTCTGTCTACTCAAGAAGCTGAGGCAGAAGATCCTAAGTTTAAGACCTGCCTGGGCTACAGAATAAGTTCAAAGCCAACCTGAGCAACTCGGTAGATCCTGGTCTTCAAAGCAGAAAGTGAAAAGAGAGCTGAGGCTGCGCCCCAGTGAGAGAGCATTCTCCTACTTAGAAGGCTTCCCGGATTATGAAGGCTTCCCTGGAGCTGCTTCTAGGATATTCAAATTCCTGAAAGGTTAGTCAGTTTCTTCTGAATCAGTAAGAGAAACATTGGATTGCAGATTCCCCTGGATGAATATGAAAATTCCAGTGTATCCTTGTCTGGCCTCAGAACACATGCAGACAATGCTTGAGTAAGTGAGAACAAGGACAAGAATGCTAACCATGTTTTCTCTCCTTTAGAGATGAGGAAGCCTTTCCCCCAAAAGAGAAGATTCCCTACTCTAGAATATTGTGCATTCTACAACACAGGAATACTGTGATGACATCAGTGTCACAGTTAGATACAGGTGTCAACTTGATGGTTGAAGGTTGGAGCTCTGGGCGCATTTGTAGACATTTAGCAGTTGAATTCAGCCCCCAACAAAACAAGGAAATTGTCCAGCTGATGGGGAGACCCAGGCCATGGTGGGTAGGGCTAGTCCCTGGACAAGTGAATAAGATGGAGGGAACAAGTGGACTGGTCTGGCAAGTAAAGATAGTTCTTCTTTCAGCCATTATATGGATATGGTGTGGCCAGCTCCCTTGGTTCTTAGTGTTAATGTGAGCTCTCCTGCCAAGCTGGACAAGGAACTGTAACCAGGAATTATAAGCCAGAATAAAGCTCCCTGTTTCCTTATTCTGTTTTGTCATGATTTTATTGGCAACCATGAAGGCACACTGCAACAGTTTCTGCTAATATACCTAGGCGAGTGGAAGACAGGTTCTGGAGAAAAGGCTAGCAAACTCAGCATGAACAAATAAACCTCATTAGCAAGTGCTTCTGAGGAAACATATTTCTGTCTTTCTGTTCTGCTGCCTGTGGCTTTGGATCATTGCACTGATGACCTTTCCTAAGATTTCTACAAAACAAGGCTCATAACCTGATCTTGACCAGCTTTAATTTTGCTTTACACCTGCGCAGTAAAATTCTCAAAAACTATAGTTCTGACAGCTGTGTGTAGGTTTATGGGTAAAATCTACAATACTGTAGAGTTTGGATTTTACAGCATTGACCTGTATTGCACTTACTTAGGTGGAATGCAATCAACCAAGACTGTAAAAAACAAATAAATAAATGAACAAACAAACCCCAGGTTATTGCTTTTGATGCATTGAAGCTGTATTAATCTATGCACATTCTTCTAAGAAAGTGTGCATTTTTACACACAAAAGAAAGAGTTGCCCAAACTTAGCATTCTTTCACATTGGCTTAAGCATCTTTTGGCCCTCACAAGTGACATGAACATTATCCTAGGTCAAATACAAGATCCAGTGTTAGAATTTCTGCATTTTGTCCAGGATATACAGTGGAGAAAACACAATCTGGATGCAAAGTTGATCTTTGAGGAACTCAGTGTCCTTGAGACTTGTTTCCTCAAATTGTATTGAGTAAAGTCCATTCAGATTTATTTAGATCGAGACCCTTCAGCATTGCTGTCAGTCTCATTATCACCCCCAACTGAGCACTTTTCTTTCCAGATATTCAAGTTGTTTTACTCATACTACTGTGGATAATTTTTAAATATGCTTAAAATATCAGCTTGCACATTTTTTTTCTACATCCCTATGGAGAAAGTTGGAAAGTAAAATGATTTAATTAACAGTTTGTCTTTTCTTTTGTCCTGCCATCTCTGGCTGATAAGGCCTAGTGGTTAATCCAAGACCACATTACTGCATTGACTTTAATAGTGTTCCAGTGAGATAAGGGAATCAGAAGCTAAATGCACCATCCATGTGTAAAGGGAACAGGCATGCAGAATACAAAAGATGCCTTGTCAAGGACATACTGAGCAAGCAACATGCCAAGATGTTAGCCTAAAGCCTCCTGATCTTCATTCTTCTTTGCTTCCTTATCAATGATATAGCTTTGTTAAGGGCTCAGTACAAGTTGTATGACTTTTGTGTGCACGTATCTTGATGATAAGTATACATCTCAAGGGGTGAAAAATAAAGCAGTTATGGAGAGTTGGGAGAGGAAGCTCTGACATTGACGGGGCTAGGACCAGGATGAAACTCAGTGGGCCACACATGTAAAATGATATGAAAAACAGGAGGGAGATGGACAGAGAAAAAGAAGGTTTGTACTAGGAAAAGGAAGGGGTGACATTGTGGTTTAAGATGTGAAAATATAAATTGACTCTATTCATGTATGAAACTGAAATAAATTTAGAAAAAAAAAAAAGAAAGTCACAATCTTGTATTATTAGAGAGTCACTGAGGCTTTGTGGGTAAAAAAAAAAATAGACCAGAATGAGGTCAAAATGGATTTGAAATCAAAGTGTCAACATATCTTTTGGTAGCTCTATTTCTGTGTAAAATTTAAATTTCATTGTAATTGAGGTTCACTTTAAGGACTCGGTTACTACAGAGCTGTCAAAACCATTAAATACGATTGATGTGGTAGTTAGCCATAGTTGTGACTCCAGCTCTGAGTACATTTGTGAAGAATCAATAGTCAAGTTGACTCCTCAGAAAGCCTACAAGAGATTATCAATTAATGAGGAAAACATGACCCATGGTGGGTAGAACTTTTCCCTGGGCAGGTGAATAAGATGAAGTTTAGTAAACTGGTACTTTCTCAAGCTTGAGCATACATGTTGGCTCTCAAGTGAGGTTTGATGCTCCCTCAGCAGTCCTGTGAATATGGTGTGGCCATTTCCTTTCATCCCTTATATTGGTATTAGCTCTTCTGCTAAGCTGGACCAATAAATGTAACCAGATGATCATAAGCCAAAATAAAACCACTTATTCGCCCTTAAGCCATTTGGTCATGAATTTATCAGCAACATGAAAAGTAATTGCAACAATTAATATTTAGAGAAAAATGTCATGTCTTATAGCAGTTTTGTTGCTATTCTTGTACTATATTTTTTAATATATCCCTTTTCAGTGGAGGTAAAGCTCTTAGCTATATCATTTATGATAGGCTATCTTTAATACATACCAACTTGTATGACTTGTTTCCTTTCTAGGTTCAGATCATATATGCATCATTTTGTTTTGTTTTTTTATTCATGTTTATATATAAGTTTGGGGGAGTTCACGAATGTATGCATGTTCAGTTGTGTGAATGTCCATGTATGTTTGCAGGAAAGTGTGGAGGCCCAAGGTCGATATCAGGAATCATCCTTGCCCACTCTTCCATATTATTCTTTTAAGATAAGGTCTCTTGTCAAACCTAGATCATACTAAAAGGGTAAGCCTCACTTGCCAGCTTACCTTGGGAATTACCAGATTCTGCCTTCTGAGGCTGAAATTACATACGGATTGCCATATCCACTGGCATTTTTCATGACATCTAGGGATCCCAACTCTGGATCTTTGACTTGCTTGGCAAGTACTTTTACTGCTAAGTCATCTCCCTAGCCCCCTACTTCCAATCATTTTTATTTAGCTCATAAATTTAGATTTCAGTTTCTTCCCCAAAACAAAGTCCAATAGAACTTTGATAAATGTTCCTAAGTCAAATAGAACACCACCAACTGCCATGTCAGGGGGCACTTGTCCATAATAACCTTTGTTTTAATCATTGCAACTGGTTCCCTGCCTTGATAACTGTTGCCACATCCCGAGGCCAGCCGGGGAAAGGAGGGGGAAAAGCCTTGAGGCTCCAGGTGAGGGGGTGAGGGGCGTGTGGAATCACCACACAGACTCTTGGAGTCAGATGAGAAGTGAGCAGAGGTGAGCTGTCGCAGACTCTTTTATTTAAGGAAGTGTTTGAGCTTACATAGAGTCAGGGGTCCAATCAGGTGTTGCCATCTTTCCACTGGGAAGGGGGGGGATCCGCTAGTCATTTAGCTGTTTACTAGGTGTTCATTGCAGAGGCAGGTTAAAAGGCCACGTCCCATTGGTTGTTCATCTCTCCGCCTGTATGGTTCCTCTATTGGGACATGTCCTGGGCATGTCCGTACTTGTTCAGGTTTGTCCATAGCTGGACCTCCTGGATTCAGGAGCCTGGGCTAGGGCCTCCCTGAATTGATTGTGCCACAGATAACCATTTCTCTGTCTCAACATACCCTTGACTTCCACATTTATATCTGCATATTGACTTGAGTTCAACAAGTCCGGAATGCTGAGCCTTGCTTTGATCACTTTTCATGATTCTGAAATCTACCTCTCCCTTGCCTAAAAACTAACCCCCTTCTGTTCCTGCATTTGGTCCTCCTTTGTTGGCCAGTTTGTATAATCTCTTTCCAGAGCTTCAAAGGATTTTATCCAATGAAAGGCTCACTCATCTGTCGCTTGCTAATGTACTACCAATGTCTGACCTGCATTACTTTTGCCAGTCCCCTGAATACACAAAGTCATCTATTTACCTGTGATTTTCTGAAGTAGGCCTAATACTGATCTATTCTTTTTTCCTACACACTAATTTGAATGTCCTTATATCTGAATCTTTCTGCACCTACTCAACAGTCTTAACTTTTAGTAAGACCTTTTTTTCCTTACCTTCTTACAGGGAAAGGAGACTTCAGAAGTTTCCAGTTAAAACAAGAGTTGAGGTAAATATTGGCATTTAAAGAAACTAAGATTATATTGTTGAACACGAGTTAAAGGATGGTGCTATAAAAAGGTCACCAGATGGAAATCTAAAGTGCACTCCGAAATAGTTAATACTTTAAGTGGTAAGGGTGAGGTGGCCATGATAAGGTTCCAATTCTCCTTGTTAGTTTGAGGGACAATCACCTTCTCCTTTGCTCCTAACTAGACAGTTCCCACAATGCAGCTTTGTAATCCTCAAATCACCTAATCACTCAAAATTTGCCACAATTTAGATCATACTATGAGCTAGTATCACCTGTAACCTTTATCCCCATTTTCCTGTATATTTGAAGCATAATCCATTTGTTGCATTTGATTCTGCATTTTGCTGTGATAAGTACCCTGGCACCACCACGGAGAGTGTAATACCTAATCCTGTGTGCTACCTTGCCTTACTCATGGGTCCCACCAATGCAGTCAAACAGTGTTACTGTTTCCATTAGGATCTTTATAGGCATGGACTTGTGGCCTATGTAAGGCATTTTCCCCTCCCTAGTGTAGGTGGGTGGTATCACACAGCTGTCAAAGACCTGAATACAACGAAAAGCCAGAGGAAGGGCTAGTTTACTGTGTTCGCCTGGTTGTCTTCAAACTGATATATCAGTGTTTGTACATTCTCTGATTAAACTAATGTCATCTCTTCTCCTATTTCTTTAGCCTCTAGAGTCCTCACATTGGAGCTTTCCAGTTCTTTCAGTATTTAGAGTCTTCACAATAGAACTATACACTGGCTTTTCCCAGGCTTCAGAAGAAGTTAATTGACTAATGGGACTTCTCAGTTTTCACAATTGCATGAGCCAAATCTCTCTCTCACATACATTTTCTCTCTCTCTCTCTCTCTCTCTCTCTCTCTCTCTCTCTCTCTCCCTCTCTCTTTCTCTCATTGCTTTTATTCTTTTATTTTACTAAATAAGATTTGCTATGATTAATACAGACAAGATTTTAAAATAAAGTTGAAAATAAAATTAAAAAGAAAAAAAAAAAAACAGAAGGTTCCAAATTGACCAGCATCAAGGTTTGCAGACAGAAACTCCCTGCTGTTTTCCCACAGTACTACTGTCAGACCCTGTACTCTGGTTGTTGCCAAAAGACCACGGATCTTCTTGTGCCTATCTCAACAACTAGAGTATCACTACCTCTTACCTTAATGTCACTGAGATGACTGTGATGTCATTTTCCCTTCTAATTGTTCCTCATCTATTTGTCAGGACACATGTGGATTATGAGAAAAATGTATATAATATGCTCAATGAATAAACCCAAGCATTTGTAATAATCTTGCCAGCTCTTGTTGCTTTAATGATATTTATTACCATCTCATTGGTATTATTCTCATCAAAATGTATATTATATATTTTTGTATGTTTTATTTATGTGGTATTCTCAAAATTTAAAACAGTCCTACACATAGAAATATACATGTTCAATAGTTTAATGATGATACAAATGGTGATGTTTTATTTGCTATGCCCAATATGTGCTATACACAATATTTGGATAACCCAAGTATTGTGCTAGCTTCTCCAACTATATTATTCCAGTTTATCCTATTTAAGTCTGTTAAATAGGCTCATTCATAAGCTCAATAGCCTAGAAAAGTTAAGTAATTTCATTAAGGCAAATCAGTTTACAGTAGTGTTTAGGCAGGCATCTCTGATAGAGTCTTGACCTAGACATTGAATAATGTTTGTGGATTTTTCAGTTGAGAAAAAAAATCACAATTTGTAGAAAAAAAATGGCAATTCTTTGCATTAGAATATGGTTCAATTTGACTCATGGCTTAGCCCTCATGAGCTTTGGCTTAGGTATACCTGACAGAAAGGCATCTTCTGAGCTGGGGAGAAGCCTCTGTCATTAAAGAATGTAAAATGACAGGAGTTTGGGTACCTAGAACCCACATAAAATGTGGGATGACCTGGCAGCTTTCTGTATTTACAGCCTCTAAAAGCAGATTCTAAGACTTCCTAGGACAAACCAACTACACAGACTAACCCTAATGTCTCTCTCTGGGTTCACTGGACACCCAGGTTCAAAACTGTAAGATGAAAGAGCAGCCAAAACTTATTCCCATAATAATTTTTTGGTCTCTACACACACACACGTATGTGTACCCATACACATATGTGAACCCACCCACATGCAAGGAAACATGTACTCCACATGTGCGCACACTCCACAGTCTGTATACACATACACATTACAAAAGGAAGATGGGATCTTCTTGTCTATGCCCTTATACTACTGAGGCTAAGCTTTCCTGAGAATCCCAGTACAACGAGATCTATTATGTTTGCCATCTTCACATGGAAGTTATCAGAGTCACCTCTCCTTGTCTTTGGCATGAGTTATTCCGCTTTGTTTTTACTACTTTGCGGACAGGGAATAGTGAAGATATTTGCTAAATTACTTTGGGACAAACTCTTGTTATTTCTGATCATTCTTATGCCAATAGCCCCATATTTAATCATGATTTTCAAACTCAAGCGGAAGAATAAAAAACTGTAATCACTTAAAGTAGAATGCAAAAGCACTGTCTTTTGTTCTACATTTATTATTGAAATACATGAAATATTTATATTATTTGGAAGAAAACAAATAAATTATAGCAAATAACTTTAAAAATATAAAATATAAATATAAAAATATAAAATCCCATTAAATCATGATAATCAATGTGAGAAAAAAAAAACATATAATTATATGTCAACCTGTTATTGAAAAGGCCTTTGGGGCTGAGAGGTGGCTCAGGGGTTAAGCCTCTGCCTTGCAGGTGGAAGGTCCTGAGTTCGGATCCTAGACCCCACGTATAGACGCTGCACACACACATGCACACACGCATACACGCACAATTGAATAAATAATAATAATAATAATAAAAGGCCTTTGAAAAAAGTTAATTCTCTGGGTTAAGTAAATGTTAGCATCATAACATGGATATTACTTGTCAGGCATGGTGAGGAATATCCGTTTTCCCAGAATTTAGGTTGTGGAAGCGGGATGTTCAGAAGCGAAGATCAAACTCAGTTACCCAGCCAGTACAAGACCAGACTTGCTACATGAGACTCTGTCTCAAAATCAAGAGACTATCTCACTTAGCAGAGCAACCAGCAGGATTTTCCAGGGACATGATATTCTTTTTGTATGTGGAGGTGAGGGTGTGTAGCTGTGGTTATGTGTATATAACCTGTATATAAGAGGTCAGCATGTGTGCCTGTGGGGGACCAAGAGTGAAACTGGTAATTATCCTGGATTGTTCTATCTCCTTAGTGCTTTGTTCTGGGGTTTCCTAGTATTCTGAACTCTAATCCTTTTGCTTGTGAGGCCATGTCTCCAGCCTTACATGGCATCCTTATATGGCATATTTAACTACACGAAGCTCTTATAATATAGAAACATACGGATCAGAAAATTTAAGAAGAAAGAATTCAGTTATTTCTACTTGCAAAGGGACCTCTCATTATGGCAGAAATCTCTACATGTTAAAAATAAATTTAACATCATAGAAAATATTCAGACATAAAACACAGATGATCTATAAGGGTTAACACTGTATGTTTATAAATAACACTAGTTAGAAGATAGGTGAGACAATTAAGCTCAGTTAAGTTATAAGACAATGAAACTACCTATCAGAGTCATCAGTTTATTCTACCAGGTCTAAGCTTCTGCTGTTTCTCATCTGCCTATTGACACATTCTCTTTATTTGTTTGAAGTATCATTGAAGCATATGGTGCTTCTGTATCTTAGCTGATGTGAATAGTGGGCTATAGCCAGGGGCACACAGATATCCCTTTGGCAAGAAGATTTCATTTCTTTCTCCTGATGGTTAATTTCAGTTCTGGAACAAAAAGGTACAATTTAATAGATAAAACTTGTGGAAATTATTAAAGAAAAAGGGAAGCATGTCCCAAGGGAATGAGTTTCAGCTCTGAGAAGCTCTCATTGCCCATTTTGAACATCCTGAACAAGTTTAGAGCCATGGGTACATCTGAAATACTAAATCAATAGATACTAAGCAATGAGTAGTAATGAAAATGAATCGATTAGTTGCAATAAGGAATGTGAGAGAGAAAAGTCCAGCAAACTTTTATGTAACCCACAGATGTAGTTACTAAACCATCTTCTTACTCATATTTGTCATTAAAAAGAAAAAAATCACCCTCTAGTTTATTAATGAAATATTTCAGCTTCTTTCTATTGATGAAGCTAATGTCTATAAAACAAATTATGCAAAGAATTGTCTCTTTAAAAAATAATATTCTTACAATTTCCAATGGCATAGTAGATTCAAGCAAGAACACTAAAACTTCCACTGCAAAATGTGTCCTGGAGATGACTTCTAAGCCAATTCAATAAACATTGAGCTTTTATCACCCTAAACAAATATTTTTGGGTTGGTTGATTGGCTGGCTGGTTGGTTGGCTTTTGAGTAGGATCTCACTATGTAGCCTGGAATGGTATTGAATTTGTAACTCTCCTACCTCAGTCTCCTAAGTACAGAGAGTACAAGTATATGCTACCACGCATAGCTTATTTTGGTGGAGCAACTTGATACAATGTGGCCTCTGATGCAGTACACCATCAAGACATAACATTGCCTAGGAGGTAGTCTCACATCTTCCAAAAAGTTATCCTGCATTCAATACTGAAGATCTGACTCCAGAATGGGGTTGGATGAACAAAGTGAGTGTCACTGTAAGGAAACAATTTGATTTAAAAGAATGCAGTGAAACCTGAAGACAACTGTTCTGTCCTATATAAGAAGTGAACACTTAGGAAGAAATGAATGGGAGAATTGTAACAGAACAAGGGACCAAAGACACGCAGAAATGAATGGGGGAAGAATATGCAGCTCTACCTTCCCTGAGTGAATACTCGTGGCTAATGCTTTCTGAGAAAAGGGGGCCTACTCACTTCAGTGGTACTATCGCTGCAAGTGCAGGGACATGCTAATGCAGACAACTTTCTTTAAACTGATCCTCAGTGGATCAAAAACATGAAAAAAGACATGAAAGTACAAAAGAAACTTGTTGAGAAGATTTTCATTGGGAGAAGGAGTAGGAAAGAGGTAGGGAGAAAATGACAAAAAATTCATTATACACATACATGAAACTACCAAATAATAAAAAATGGGCAGAAGAGAAAAGAAACACAATGTTCAGTCCGTAACCCGTAAGAGGATCTTGTTCAAGCAAAGCAACAAATGATAAAAGCCTTAGAAATGTTTGGGAAAGGAGAATAATGTTGGTATATTAGCCAATATCAGATATTTCATTTTCTTTGGTATAATAATGAAATTGTGATTATATCTGATGGTGCATTTATTTTTAGGAGACATATGCTGGACAATTTGGAAATGTTACACATGAAAAATTATATAAATTGTTCAATAAATATAAACAGACACAAAAGAATAAGGAACTTGTAAAATATTAATATTTGAACTTGCTCAGTTAGTATATGTTTATTAGACTATTCTTCAATTTCTTCATGTTTATATATTTTTATTTTTTCAATAAAAACTTGAAATTTTTTCATCTTTTTCATGCCTTAGTCTTTATGATATTTTATTATTTTGCCAACAGGTATAAAACTTAACCTCTTTGGGAACAGAGATATTAAAATATATTAGTAACTCTGTTTCTTAGCATTTTTAATATACTTTCCATTAAACTTTGGAAAAATAATTCATAATTTAATATTTTAGATGAGATCATTTTCATCTTTTGTTGTTTCTGTTAAAACTACTAAACAGTAAAATCTCTACAAATTGCATTTCTTATTTTCTGGCTACTTAATAATGATTCATAAAATTTATTAGATATTTTCTCTGTGTTAGGCAGCATAATAAGTTCTTTGCGTATCAACTCTTGCTGTTTACAAAGACACATTTGAACTGAAGGAGAAAGAAGGAAAAAATAGGCAATACAAACAGGTTGTGAGTAATCACCACAGGAAAAGGGAGAGAGATGTGCCCAGGAGTGCGTAACAGGGCTTCAGTGAGAACTCAGCTAAGCAAGGCACCAATGAGCGCAGACCATAACACGTGGAACAACAGGTCATACAATCACTAGTGTTGCTCTTGCTCTACAAACCATAAGAGGGAGTGGAGAAAGGAAATGGATGGGACGATCCAAGATGGAACAGGCAGGGCAGGTGTTTTAGAAAGATAAAGAAATTAACTTTGATCATGTTGACAAAAAGAGTGATTGCTATTGTGAGTCTCATGATTCAGAAAAAAAAAATAGAGGTTCAGTTGGGAAGTATAAGTCAGGGACTGAGGTTATGAGTAGTTAAGAGTCATGACCAGTGGAACCATCATTCCTTGTGACAAGGACACCATCTGAGTCAGAGTTTTCCTTTCAGCACATTCCCAGGGGTACAAACTGTTACACACAGACATATTTGAAGGGACAAAGGACCCATTTCCACACTGTCCTCCCAGGAAATAAGGCCTAATAGACAAGGTGGTTGATAACTGGGGGGTGAAAGCCCGAAGATGTCTCAGAAGGTAACTGGTGAGATAAATGTCAGGCTTTTCTCCTTCAGATGTGCAGAAAATATCTGGAAAAAAAATTGTGAAGTTTTTGAAAAAAATCCCTTTTTTAAGATAGCATATCTATAACCATCTTCTTTTGTCTGTGCAAATTACAACATATGATATATTCACAATACATTAAAGTATGTAGTTTTCTCATAGTTAGTTTTATAAGAACAGGACTCAAGAAACAGAGTCTCCATGACTCTTAGAAAAGAAATAGAGGTCAAGTGCAATCTTATGAAATGTCTTATGAAAACCACAGGAGTCAAAGCTGAAACACAGGTTTGAAACCTTATTGTTGTTATCAAACCCAGTACTATGATTTCTATGAAATACTTTACCTCCTTTTCTCTGGATCTCTGTTCAAACTGAAGATCATTTTAAGTATATAAAATTGATAATGATTCATTTAAAAGCCATGACTTCAGGGCCAATGAGCTGGCTCAACAGGTAAAACACCTGCAAGCAAACCTGGCAATCTGAGTTCAATCTCTGGAAACCCACACAGTAGAAGGGAGGAACCAACTTTGGAAAGTAGTGAATACAGCATAACGGCAGAGCATTGTCTAAAATGCATGAAGCTGGGCTCCATATCCATCACTTGAAGATAAAAGAGCTGTTATCAGTCAAATGTCACAAAGAGTGTCAAAGACACAGATCCCATAATCAAAAGAAAACTAAAAATTCAACACAGAAAAAAAGTGCACCCATGAACCAATAAAGACATGATGCAAACAGATGTTTGAACTTACATACAAGTAACAAATAATGGAGGAAATAATCATAAAAGTTGTAGAAAGAATATTATTCTTGAATGATGCACAGAACTGACTGAGAGATGTGGAGTTTCTTCATTGGTTTAGGAAACAGTAGCCTTATAACACCAAGCAAGTGTCTCTATTTATATGTGTGGGGTTTGGACTCAATCACAGAGAGAATATTCATAAATTGGACAAGGAAAACTGAATATAGCAAAGATTCAATTAGGGTTTGAAAATATTTACTAAATAGGAAACACTGCATTGTATATTAGGACAGAATTATTCTGAGAAAAAATGCATAACAAAAATTATAATGAATCATTGTTGGATATGACTATAGCAATTTTTATCAGTGTACAATAATATTCAAAATTATAACTGCCCTACAACAACATGTGGCATTTCTTGGGGTGTTCCTAATTGAAGAACTAAAGTGTAAAGGGTCAGTGATACAGCACAAACTAAAAAATATTATAAATGTGTGCCACATTTGTAATTTCTTTTAACATTTTTATTATTATTTCCGCTCATACAAACTTAATAGGTACTCCGGTTCCCTCCCTCCCTCCTCCTCCTCTCCCCTCACCTCTCCCTCCCCATCCCCCAGTGCCTCCCACCCCAATTCCCAGAGAGTCCTTTAATATGCATCCCTGACTCTCCTCTGGGCCCTCCTCTCTGATGACTTACAAGAACCAAGTGGCATTTCCCTGAACCCTTTTCCGTGTTCCCCTTAAGCATAGGAACACTACTGTCGCTGCCAATCCCTTGCCTCCAAGGATCTTGGTGCCTTTAGCAGATGCTAGACTTTGTGAGGTCAATAGTGTGTTGGACATTGTGCAAGGCATGCAAAGTCCAATTATGATTGCTTTGGCCCTAACTTGTGTGGAGTATCTTGCAAATCATTGCTCCTCCCATCCTTTTGCTCTTACACTCTTACGGCCCCCTCTTCCGCAAATGTCCCTGAGCTTCAGGATTGGGAGAAATTAGTCTGGCCTAGTTCTAGGTGGTTGATATAGAGTCTCTGAAGTTCTGGATTGTGGTTTGTTGATTTTCTTTTGCAGTTTTGGGGCTCCTACAATACCCTTCACTCCATCCTGCTGGGCACTGTATGTCACCCCCTGGTCAGAGACAAAAAGCTGTTAAACTGGAGTCTTATTATAAGAGAAAATTCAAGGGTAGATATAATAAAAGTTGGAAACCTCAGTGAAGGAGGGGTCAATCACCCATTTGCAAAATGGTAAAATGGTTACTTATTATCTGCCAGACTATATGCCCTCCCCTTCTGGTGAGATCATACCCCTTCAGTTGTAAATGATCAGGAACGAAAATCTGTGAACTTAATCAGATGTCTCATTACTTGCAGTCCTTGATGGAGGCCTATTTTCTCTGCTGTAACATGGTCTCCTCTCTCCTTGTTTCTGGTGTGGCCCTCCTATCCCATCCCTTCTGTTCATAATCATTGCAATTACTGTAGGTATTACAGAGATTTATCTTTGAGTATCTCTAGGTGGGCTGGGTGGGTTTGGTACTAGGAGCCACCTATTAGGGAGTACATACGGCGCTTAATTTTCTGGGTCTGGGATACTTCTCTTAATATAATTGTTTCTAATGACATCCATTTCCCGGCAAATTCCAGTAATTCATCATTTTTGATGGCTGAGTAGTACTCCATTGTAGAGATGTACCACAGTTTCCTTATCCACTGGTCAACTGTTGGACATTTGGGTTGATTCCATGACTTTGCTATTGTAAACAGTGCTGCTATGAACATGGTCATGCTTGTGCTATCGAGGCGAACCTCTGCTGCATGGGGGGTTATTTCCAAAAGTGGAATAGCAGGGTCATATGGCATTTCAATCTTTAATTTCCTTAAGAATCTCCAGACAGCTCACCAGAGTGGCTGTATGAGCCTGCATTCCCACCAGCAATGTAACAGAGTTCCCCTCTCTCCATAACCTCTCAAGCATTTGATGTTCTTTATATTGTGGATTTTTGCCATCCTGACCGGGGTGAGATGATATCTCAGGGAAGTTTTGATTAGCATTTCCCTGATGGCTAAAGAAGTGGAGCATTTTTTAAGATATTTGTTAGACATTTTAATTTCATCCCTGGTAAAGTTTCTTTTAAATTCCAGGGCCCATTTTTTAATTGGGCCATTAGTTTCCTTGGTGTTTAGTTTTCTAAGTTCTTTGTGCACTCTGGACAGTATAGCTCTATCAGATATGTGGTTAGTGAAGATTTTCTCCCATTATGTGGGTTGCCTTTGAGCTTGTGTTACAACATCTTTATCTGAACAGAAGCTCTTTAATTTCACAAGATCCCAACTGTTGAGAGTTGGTAGCAGTGACTGTGCCATTGGATGTCTGTTTAGGAAATGTTGGCCTAGCCCAATCAGCTTGAGGGAATTCCCTATCCTTTCAACTATGGTTTTTATAGTCTCTGGCCTGATATCAAGGTCTTGATCCATTTGGAATTAAGTCTTGTACATGGTGACAAGTACAGGTCCAGCTTTAATCTTCTGCATGTGGAGATCCAGTTTTGCCAGCACCATTTGTTGAAGATGCTGTTCTTTTTCTGTTGGATTCTTTGGGCCCCTTTGTAAAGACCAAATGGCTGTAATTTTGTGAGCTTATAACTGGGTCTGCAATCTTTATCCATTGATCTGTGTATCTATTTTGGAGCCAGTACCAGGCTGTTTTTACAACTATGGATTTGTAGTATGGACTAAGGTTTGGTATGGTGATACCTCCAGCAGTGTTTTTATTACTCAGGATTGTCTTTGCTATCCTGGGTCTTTTGTGCCTCCATATGAATTTTGAGATTGTTTGGTCAACTATCTTTGAAGAATTGCTTTGGGATTTTAGTTGGTATAGCATTGAATTTGTATATTGCCTTTGGTAGGATGTCATTTTTATGATGTTGATTCTGCCAATCCAGGAACATGGGAGGTCTTTCCACCTTCTGGTGTCTTCTGCAATTTCTTTCTTTAGGGTTTTAAAGTTTTCATTGTAAAGGTCTTTTACCTCCTTGATTAGGTTTATACCAAGGTATTTCATTTTTTTAGGGGCTATAGTAAATGGGATTGTTTCTCTCAAGGCTTTTTCACTTTTTTCATTCTGGGCATATAGGAAGGCCTCTGATTTTTGCACATTTATTTTGTATCCTGCCACCCTGCTGAACTTCTCAATTAGTTACAGGAGCTTCCTGGTGGAGTTTTTGGGATCACTCAGGTATAAGATCATGTCATCTGCAAATAGGGATAGCTTGACTTCTTCCTTGCCGATTTGAATCCCTTTTATGTCCCTTTCTTGTCTTATGGCTTCAGCTAAGACTTCAAGTACAATATTGAATAGACGTGGTGAGAGTGGACAGCCTTGTCTAGTTCCTGATCGAAGTGGGAATCCTTACAATTGTTCCCCATTGAGCATAATCCTTGCTGTGGGCTTGTTGCATACAGCTTTTATTATATTGATAAAGGTTCCTTCCATTCCTACTGTCTCTAGCGTTTTGATCATAAAAGGCTTTTGGATCTTGTCAAAGGCTTTTTTCTGCGTCTATGGAGAGTATCATGTGGTCTTGGACTTTGGACTGGTTTACATGATGAATTACATTTATTGATTTTCGTAAGTTGAACCAACCTTGCGTGCCGGGGATGAAGTCTACTTGGTCCCTGTGAATGATTTTTTTGATATGTTTTTGAATCCGATTTGCTAAGACTTTGTTGAGAATCTTTGCGTCTGTGTTCATCAGGGAGATCGGCCTATAGTTTTCTTTTTTAAGTGAATCTTTATTAGGTTTTGGGATTAGGTTTGGGAATTTGGTAGTGTCCTTCCTTTGCTATTTGATGGAACAGTTTAAGGAGTATTGGTGTTATTCACTCCTTAAATGTCTGGAAGAACTCTGTCCTGAATCTATCTGGTCCAGGACATTTTTTGGTGGGAAGATTCGAGATTACTTCCTCAATTTCCTTATGTGTTATAGGGCTTCCTGATTCAATTTAGGTAAGTTGTGTTTACTTAGAAATTCATCCATATCTTTTGTGTTGTCAAACTTCACAGAGTATAAATTTTTTGAAATATGATGTTATAATTCTCTGGATTTTTGGGTATCAGTAGTAATTACTCCATGTTCATTTCTAATTTTGATAATTTGTTTTCTCTCTCTTGCTTTTGGTTAATTAAGCTAGGGGTGTATAAATCTTATTGATTTTTTCAAAGAACCAGCTTTTTGACTGGTTGATTTTTTCTATCGTTTTCTTAATCTCGATTTCAGATATTTCTCCCCTTATTTTGCTAATCTCCTCTCTTCTACTACTTTTGGGATCAGATTGCTCTAGTTTCTCTAAAGCTTTAAGCTGCATTGTTAAGTTGTTTATTTCTGATGTTTCCATTTTTTTGATGTAGGCATTAAGACCTATGAACTTACCTCTTAGAACAGCTTTCATTGTGTCCCAGAGATTTTGGAAAGTTATATTTTCATTATCATTCGCTTTCAGGAAATCTTGAATTTCCTTTTTAATTTCTTCCTGAATCCAGTTCTCATTGAGCATCATAATGTTAAGTTTTCAGGAGTTAGTGTATTTTCTCTTGTTTGTTGTGTTGTGGATGTCCAGCTTTAGGCCGTGGTGGTCTGATAGGGCACGGGTTAGAATTTCAACTTTTCTGTACATGTGTAGATTCATTTTGTGGCCCAATATGTGATCTATTTTGGAGAAAGTTCCGTGTGCTGCTGAGAAAAATGTGTATTCTTTGATGCGTGGGTGAAAAGTTCAATAGAGATCTGTAAGGTCCATTTCTTTAAGGGTTTGATTAAGGTCCAAAGTGTCTCTGTTAAGCTTTTGACCTGTTGATCTATCGCATGTAGAGAGGGCAGTTATGAAGTCCCCAAGAATTATCGTTTGGGGGTTGATTTCTTGCTTTAGACGCTGTAGGGTTTTCTTAATGAATGTGCAGGGGCCCGTATTGGTTGCATATATGTTCAGTATTGTGAAGTCTTCCTGGTGAATTGTACCTGTGACTAAAATGTAGTATCCATCCGTGTCTCTTATAATTTTCTTTGGTTTGAAATCCACTTTGTCTGATATCATAATGGCTACCCCTTGCCTGTTTTCTGCTTCCATTAGCTTGTAGAATTGTTGACCAGCCTTTTATTTTTAGGGCATGCCTATCTTTTGTGGTGAGATGGGTTTCCTGCAGGCAACAGATTGATGGATTGTGATTTTTAATCCAAATTTGTTATCTGTGTCTCTTGATCGGTGAGTTAATTCCATTAACATTTAGTGTTATAATGGAGAAACTATTTTTAATTCCAGACATTTATTATGTTTAGTAGTTTTTATAAGTATATTGCTTCGCTGTTAATGGTGTTATACTTGCCTTCTGTTCTCCTGGATATGCCTGTTTTTTTCTTCAAGCTTGAGTATCATTTCTAGCATTTTTTGAAGGCCTGGTTTGGTGGGCATGTATCCCTTCAAGTTGTCTTTGTGCTGGAAGATTTTTCTTTCTCCCTCGATCATGACGGATAGTTTTGCAGGGTAAATCAGCCTGAGTTGACATTTTTGCTCGTTCGATACTTGAAGTATGTCTCTCCAAGTTCTTCTTGCTTTTACTGTTTTGACTGAGAAGTCATTTGCTATTTTAATAGGTTTACCTTTAAAAGTTACTTGTTTTTTCTCCCTTGAAGCTCTCAGCACCAGTTTTTTATCATGAATGTGGAGTGTTTTAACTATTATTTGCCGCGGTGTGCTTCTAGTTTTGGTCATATCTGTTTGGGGTGCGGAATGCCTCTTGTATATGAATGGGCCTCTCTTTTTTTAGATGAGGAAAGTTTTCCTTGATGATCGTTTGAAAAATTTCCTCAGGGGTGGTATTTTGAGATTCTTGCTCTGGTATTCCATGAATACGCATGTTAGGCTTCTTCAGGGTGTCCCATATCTCCTGGATATTTCTCTCAAGTATCTTTTTGTCTTTAACAACCTCTTCCATTGAGCTGGTTAATACTCCCACTTTATCTTCAATGTCTGAAATTCTGTTTTCTGCTTCATTAGTTCTGCTAATAAGACTCTCTGTGGAGTTCTGGGTTGAAGATAACTTGTCTTTTAGCTCAGTTTTAAACTCTGCTTGAGTCTGTTTTAACTGCTCTATGCCAGTTTTTGTTTCTTGCACGTTTTTCTCAACTCCTCCAAGTGTCTGTTGTGTTCCTCTTCAAAGTGATTGGTTCGATTTTTTAATTCCTCCCGGATTTCCTCTTTCATAGTTTTGAACATGGTAATGATCATATTTTGAAAGTCATTATCCTGTGTCAGGCTTTCATGGCCATTTTCCGTGGGTTTGTTCTGGTTGGAGTCTAACATTATGGGATTAATTCCTTCAGTGGGAGATTTGTTTACTTGAGTGTTGTTTCTCATGGATTTGCACTTTGACTTTGGCATTGTCGTTTTAACTCTTAAGATCTTCTTTCAATTTCTGTGCGTTTTTCACTAAACTGAATTATTTGATCTGGGGTTCTGGGGGTGGGCAGGGACGGAGCTTACCTAAGTCATAGTGAGGCCCGGCTGGACCGCGCGCGTCCTGGGTGGCAGAGTGGGGGAAGGGAGGATGGGGCATCGGCGGGACTCTATTTAACCTGGGGGTAGCTGGGGGGGGCGGGCACAAAGGGGGTGTCCTCCTCCAACGCCCTGCCTGGCTCCAGCTGGATGGCGGGAAGAGCTGGATCCCTTGGGCTGCCTGGGGTCCTAGGAGGGTGGGGGGGCTGGAGCTTACCTTGGTGGCGGTGAGGCTCAGCTGGACTGCGCACGCATCCTGGGAGGCAGAGTGGGGGAAGAGAGGACATTTGTAATTTCTTTAACATGCTGTATATATCACCAAATCTCTGTCTCATCCGTTTTACTTTGCTATGGGCTGAAAGACTGGATCATTTTTGCTGTCTGAGAATGTAGATCTCTCCATCTTCTCTTCCTTGAGCTTTAAGGAAGAGTAGTGTTGTATTACTCAGTGGTATCAGTTAGTCCAAAAGTCTTCTTTACTTGTGGTCTTTTCATAGTACATATGTCATAAATAATCAGCAAAATCTTTTCCTGACTACAGTGAATTTTCTAGCTTCTGCTTAGACTTAAAAGACAAAGTTGTCAGTAGTCTTTTTAAAAAGAAGCAGGACAAGCTCAGTCCTATGACTTATAAAAATGGCAGGTTTAGAGCTGAAAAGATAACTCGCCTTTTCCCAGCAAGCAAACAGCATCAAAGTACTTCTACCTTTCAAGAGGAAAGGAAAAAGAAGGAGGGGGGAAATGGGAGAAGAAAAATGGAAAAAGAAGAGGAAAAGAAAAGGAAAGGAGGAGTAAAGCCATCTCAGGGGACAGCTAAATATAAGCATTGCTCAGAGTAATAAGCTATGAAGAAAATTAAATTTAGAATGTTCACTGATAGTCTTTTTATAAATTTGAACATGTGAATTCAGAGACTTTAAAAATCATTGCTTCACTTTATATGAGCAGGACAAGACCTATTAGCATATTGTCTCCAGGGGACAAAAACATGGGCCCATGAAAAATCAGTAGATTATGTAAAACCAATGGAGCAGTGGGTTATATTGGTGCAAACTAGCAATTCCAGCCCTTAAGGAGCCTGGGGCTGAAGAGCTGAGAGTCTTAGTCCAATGTTGGTTATGTAGCAAGACTCGTTCAAAGGCAAAATGTGTTTTTTGGGTCCCACTGGGTGAACCACATTTTGGTCCACTAAACCGTAAGCTTTGCTCTGGCTCTCCTTCTGGGTTACCTGAACTCTGGCATCATCTTCCCCCCATCCCTGCCCCTTGCTAATCACACACATAGAGGAAACAATTCAAATCAGAATATTTCATATAGCACCAAACTTCAAAAAATAGAGAAAAGACCTCTGTAAAACAACAGAATAGTCACCTCAGAAGACCCATCTGAAAAGAAGAGAACAACAAACAGCTGCTAAATAATGCAAAGAAATACCTAGATACTATTATCATCTAAGTACTGAAAAATGGGATCCCAGAGTAACTTCAAATAAAACTACAATCAACATCTGCTCATCCTAAAAATGCCAACATCTCACAGGAAAAACAGAAGTTCAAGAATCCAAGAAAATGTGTCTCCCCTCAAGGTCACTGAAGATAAAACTTCAGATCCCACAAAGGATATCCCATTGGAAGGTATCCAAGAGAACAATAATCAAGACAATGAATTTCAACGATAGATTATAAATATGTTCAAACAGCTTTGAGAGGACATAGATAAATGCCTAACACATTTCAAGAAGAACCCAATAAACATAAATAAAATAAGACACAGAAAATAAAATAAGACACAAATAAAATGAAAATAGAGAGCCTGAAAACAGATCTCAAGCACTGACAAAAAACTAAGGCTATCTACAAACACATAAGAAACAGTGAAAAAAACCCAGAATGAAATAACACTGGAACAAAAAAGTCTAAACAGTGCAAAAAAGATTCAATGGAAAGTCTCAAAAATAGAACTGCTCATGTAGAAGACAGAGTCTCAGAACTGGAAGATAAGGTAGAAGAGGCTCATAAGTCAATGAGAGAAACTGATAAGCTGAAAAACACACTGGAATGGAACATACAAGAACTCTGGAACACCACCAAAAGGCCGAACATATAGATCATGGGTATCACAGAAACAGACACATGAAAGGAAGATCCAATATGTATAATGGATGAGATAATAGAGGAAAGTCTAACTGATTTAAAAAAGAGATTCTCATCCTGATTCAAGGAGCATATAGAACCCCAAATACTCAGGACAAAAAAAGAAACACCCCACAATATATGATAGGCCACATACAAAATATGCACATTAAAGACAAGATCTTAAGAGCTGCAAGACAAAAGGAACAAGTCACATTTTAGAGGTAAACCCATCAAAATAACAACTGAGTTCTCAATATAAATGGTAAAAGCCAGAAAGACTAGAAAGACACAAGTTCTCAATAACACAAATGTCAACCCAGATTATTATATCTAGCAAAAAATATTGGTTACAATAGAAGGTGAAAGGAAAATATTCCATGACACAAACAAACTAAAAGAATATATGGCCACAAAGCCAGGGCTACAAAGAATACTGGAAGAAATGTGAAAGATGGAAGAGAAGGATAAATATAAGCTAAAGGGAATAAACAATATGAACATAAGAACTGAATGAGGGACTAAAAAAGACAAACAACACAAGATCAATGAAATGTCAGGAACCATTAAACACCTTTCAATAATAACATTAAATGTCAGTAGGCTCAACTTCTCAATCAAGAGACACAGGCTTAAAATCTGGATCAAACTTCATCATTTTCTCATCAATTCTTTGCCTCCAAGAAACACATCTAACACTGAAAGAGTAACACTCAGTGTAAAAGGATGGTCAAAAGTACTCCAATAAAACAGAAGAAAGAAATGAGCGGGAGTTGCCATCTTAATATCAGACAAACTATATTTTAAACTAAAGCAAACCATATGAGATGCAAATGAATATATTACATCATAACAGAGGGGAAATTCCAGCAAGATGATCATATAATCTTATGCACCAAACATGGAAACAACCAAATTCATCAAACAAACACTATAGGAGACAAAACAACTAATCAATACTAACACAGTATAGGTCAATGGGTCAAAAACTAGCAGAGATACATTGGAGTTAAAGGAAACCATAAATCAAATGGACCTTACAGATATCTACAGAATATTTTATTCAAACACTAAAGAATACACATTCTACTCAGCAGCTCATGTGACATTCTTGAAGATAGACCATATACTAGGACATATATCAAACCTCCTTATATATACAAAAATTGAAATCATTCACTCCATATTATCTGACCATCATGGAATGAAGGTAGATATCTATAACAATCAATAGAAACTTCACAAATGCATGGAAGCTAAATAACACATTTTTAAATTATGAATTTGTCAAAAATGAAATAAAGCAGGAAATTAAAAACTTCTTTGAAGCCAATGAAAATGAAGACACAACCTACCAAAATCTATGGGATACACTGAAAGCAGTTCTAAGATGCATATATCACAAAAAAAGGAAAGATCCCAAGTAAACAGCTTAATATTACATCTGAAAGCCTTAGAAAAAAAAGAAACAAACCATTCCAAAAATTAGCACATAGGAAGAAATATCTAAGATCAAAAGAAAAATCAATGAATTGGGATTTAAAAGAAATACAAAAAAAGTCAAAGAAACAGTTAGTTTTTTGAAAAGATAAACAAGATTGACAAGAACCTAGCTTCACTAACCAAAAAAAGTAGAGAGAACACTCAAATCCACAAAATCAGAAATGAAAAGGGAGAAGTTTCAAGAGATACTGGAGAAATCTAGAGAATCATAAGGGCACACTTTAAAAATTTATACTCTCTTAAATTGGACAATCTACAGGAAATGGATGAATTCCTAAACATATATGACCTACAGAAATTAACTCAAGATGAAATAAATATGTGAAATAGGCCAACAATAAGAGATGCAATTAAAACAATAATTATAAGTTCCCAACTAAAAAAAGCCCAGGACCAGATGGATTCAGTGCAGAAGTCTACCAGGATTTCAGAGGATTAACAACACTACTCCTCAAATTTTTCCATAAAATAGAGAAAGAAGGAACATTCCCAAACTCTTTCTATGAAGCCAGTATAACTCTGATTCCAAAGCCAAACAAAAGCACATCAAAGAGGCCAGTCTCACTAATGAACACAGATGCAAAAATCCTCAATAAAACACTAGCAAACCAAATCCAAAAACATATCCAAAGGATCATACATCATGATTAAATTGGGTTCATACCAGGAATGCATGCAAGGATGGTTTAACATATATAAATCTATAAATGTGATTTATTATATTAACAGATTCAAAAACAAAAATTATATGATCCTCTCAGTTGATGCAGAAAAGACATTCTACAAAATCCAACATCCTTAATGATAAAAGTTTTAGAGAAAACAGGAATGGAGAGGACCTATCTCAACTTGATAAAGGCTATATATAACAAGCCTGAAGCAAGAATCATCCTAATTAGAGAAAAACTTAAAGCATTCCAACTTAGATCTGGAACAAGACAAGGTTGTCCACTGTCACCACTCCTCTCCAATATTGTGGTTGAAGTCCTAGCTAGAGCAATAAGGTAAGAGAATGAAATAAAAGATATAGAGTTAGGTAAAGAAGAAGTCAAAGTCTCCCTACTTGCAGATCATGTGATTCTATACTTGAGAGATCCACGTGACTCCACCAAGATCCTACTTGAATTAATAAACACTTTCAGTAAAGTGGCACGTTACAAAATGAACATACAAAAATCAATAGCTTTCCTATATACCAGAAACAAACAAGATGAGAAAGAAATGAGATAATCAATCCCATTCACCAGCTACAAAGAAAATAAAATATCTTGAAATAAATTTAATCAAAGAAATAAAAGACCTGTACAATAAAAGCTACAAAACACTGTTGAAAGAAATTAAAGAAGATACTAGAAAGTGGAAAGACCATCCTTGCACATAGATTGGTAGGATCAATACTGTGAAAATGATCATCCTCTGCCCAGCCCAGCCCTCCCAGTTCCCCCCCTCCCCACCCCAGGAGTCCCCGCCCAGGAGACCGTCCCCCCCCTCCCAGCGAGCACCTAGGCGGCCTCCTGCTTAGTCTGGGCACCGCCCTGGACCCCAGCCCCTCGCATCCTCCCGCCCCCACATGCTTCCGCTGTCCCGCCAGGTCCCAGGTCCCAGGTAAAGAATTCTGCCATCAACATCAGACCCTCTGCCTCTCTGGCCCACCAGGGACCTACACACGTGGTCCACGGAAGACACACTGCTACTCAGAATTCAATAGAGTCCAAAGGAAACTCAAGCAAAACTCTAAGGAACAAAGGGAACACAGGCCATACATCTGGACTCCACTACAATCATTATATCACGTGGGCGACATTCTTCACATCCAGCCCAAAGATAAGTAAACCTTTTTTATTTTTTTTTCACCTTACTGATCCTTTCTAGTATCAATTGCTATAGATCAACTTCCTCATACAGCCACCCCAAAAACATACAACTCCAGGGAGTACACCACTTACCCTCACATATCACCAAGACACTAAATCGTAAAAGTGCACTAACATACTAATATTCACCCTCTGTCCACTTAACCTGACAACTGATGTACTAACAGGCTAATAGCTTCATCTAGGATATAACAATAACAATACACAAACATACCCAATCCAAGGCAAGCACTAGTAATAACTGGCAAGTGTAACAATACCAACTACATCAGTTCAGTGAAAAACACACAGAAACTGAAAGGTCCTATAAAACAAAACAACAATGCCCAAGTCAAAGTGCAGATCCAGGAGAAACAAAACCCAACAAGACCAATTTCCCACCGAAAGAATTAATCCCATAATGATGGATTGCGACCAGAACAAATTCACTGAAAATAACCATGAAAGCCAGACCCAACATAACGAATTTGAGAGTATGATCATTACCATGATTAATACTATGAAAGATGAAATCCGAGAAGAGTTACAACAACCGTATCAACCACTTTGACCAGGAACACAACAGGCACTTGGAGGAGTTGAGAAAAACAGTTCAAGAAACAAAAATAGGCATAGAGCAGTTAAAACAGTCTCAGGCAGAGTTTAAAACTGAGCTAAAAGACAAGTTATCTTCAACCCAAAACTCAACAGAGAGTCTTATCAGCAGAACAAATGAAACAGAAAATAGAATTTCAGATCTTGAAGACAAAGTGGGAGAATTAACCAGCTCAATGGAAGAGATTAAAGCCAAAAAGATACTGGAGAGGAACATTCAAGAGATATGGGACAACCTGAAGAAGCCTAACATGCTCATTCATGGAATACCAGAACAAAAATCCCAAAATACCACACCTGAGGAAATATTTCAATTCATCATAAATGAAAACTTCCCACAACTAAAGAAAGAGAGGCCTATCCAAATACAAGAGGCATTTTGCACTCCAAACAGATATGACCAAAATAGAAAATTGCCATGGCAAATAATAGTCAAAACACTCCACATTCAAGACAAAGAAAAGGTGCTGAGAGCTTCAAGAGAAAAAAAGCAACCCACTTTTAAAGGTAAACCTATTAGAATATCAAATGACTACTCAATGGAAACAGTAAAAGCAAGAAGAGCTTGGAGAGACGTACTTGAAGTATTAAATGAGCAAAAATGCCAACCCAGACTGATATACCCAGCAAAACTATCTGTCATGATTGAGCGAGAAAGAAAAGTTTTCCAGACAAAGACAACTTGAAAGGATACATGTCTACCAAACCAGGCCTTCAAAAAATGCTAAAAATGATACTCCAGCTTGAAGAAAAGAACAAGCGTATCCAGGAGGATAGAAAGGAAATATAATACCACCAAAACATAAATATCAAACAACACACTTACAAAATCCACCAAACATAAAAAATGTCCACATGATACTCTCGATAGATGCAGAAAAAGCTTTTGACAAGATCCAACAGCCTTTTATGATCAAAACGCTAGGAATGGAAGGAACCTTTATCAATATAATAAAAGCTGTATACAATAAACCAACAGCAAGGATTATGCTCAATGGGGAAAAATTGGAAGCATTCCCACTTCGATCAGGAAGGCTGTCCACTCTCACCACTTCTATTCAATATTGTACTTGAAGTCTTAGCTGAAGCCATAAGACAAGAAAGGGACTAAGAGGGATTCAAATCGGCAAGGAAGAAGTCAAGCTATCCCTATTTACAAATTATATGGTCTTATACCTGAGGGATCCCAAAAACTCCACCAGGAAGCTCCTAGAACTAATTGAGAAGTTCAGCAGGGTGGCAGGATACAAAGTAAATGTGCAAAAATCAGCGGCCTTCCTATATGCCCAGAATGAAAAAAGTGAAAAAGACTTAAGAGAAACAATCCCATTTACTATAGCCCCTAAAAAAAATGAAATACCTTGGTATAAACCTAACCAAGGAGGTAAAAGACCTTTACAATGAAAACTTTAAAACCCTAAAGAAAGAAATTGCAGAAGACACCAAAAGGTGGAAAGACCTCCCATGTTCCTGGATTGGCAGAATCAACATCATAAAAATGACCATCCTACCAAAAGCAATATACAAATTCAATGCTATACCAATTAAAATCCCAAAGCAATTCTTCAAAGAAGTTGACCAAACAATCTCAAAGTTCATATGGAGGCACAAAAGACCCAGGATAGCAAAGACAATCCTGAGTAATAAAAACACTGCTGGAATATCACATACCAAACCTTAGTCTATAGTACAAATCCATAGTTATAAAAACAACCTGGTACTGGCTCCAAAATAGACACACAGATCAATGGATAAGGATTGAAGACCCAGTTATAAGCCCACAAAATTATGGCCATTTGGTCTTTGACAAAGGGGTCCAAAGAATCCAACGGAAAAAGAACAGCATCTTCAACAAATGGTGCTGGCAAAACTGGATCTCCACATGCAGAAGATTAAAGCTGGACCCGTACTTGTCACCATGTACAACACTTAATTCCAAATAGATCAAAGACCTTGATATCAGGCCAGAGACTATAAAAACCAGAGTTGAAAGGATAGGGAACTCCCTCGAGCTGATTGGGCTAGGCCAACAGTTCCTAAACAGACATCCAATGGCACAGTCACTGCTACCAACTCTCAACAGTTGGGACCTTGTGAAATTAAAGAGCTTCTGTTCAGATAAAGAGATTATAACACGAGCTCAAAAGCAACCCACAGAATGGGAGAAAATCTTCACTAACCACATATCTGACAGAGCTCTACTGTCCAGAGTGCACAAGGAACTTAGAAAACTAAACACCAAGGAAACCAATGGCCCAATTAAAAAATGGGCCCTGGAACTTAAGAGAAACTTTACCAAGGATGAAAATAAAATGTATAACAAATATCTCAAAAAATGCTCCACTTCCTTAGCCATCAGGGAAATGCAAATCAAAACTTCCCTGAGATATCATCTCACCCCGGTCAGGATGGCAAAAATCCACAATACAAACAACACCAAATGCTGGAGAGGATGTGGAGAGAGGGGAACTCTCCTACATTGCTGGTGGGAATGCAGTGAAGGGCATTTCAGGAGCAGCAAAACTGCAAAAGAAAATCAACAAACCACAATCCAGAACTTCACAGACTCTGTATCAACCACCTAGAACTAGGCCAGCCTAATCTCTCCCCATCCTGAAGCCCAGGGAAATTTGCAGAAGAGGGGGCGGTAAGATTGTAAGAGCACAAGGATGGGAGGAGTAATGATATGCAAGATATTTCACACAAGTTAGGGCTGAAGCAATCATAATTGGAGTTTGCATGCCCCAGCCAATGTCCAATACACTATTGACCCCACAAATCTAACATTTGCTAAAGGCACCAAGATCCTTGGAGGCAAGGGATTGACAGCCACAGTAGTATTCCTATGCTTAAGGGGAACACAGGAAAGTGTTCAGGGAAATGCCCCTGGGTCCTTGTATGTCATTGGAGAGGAGGGCCCAGAGGAGAGTCTGGCATGCACATTAAAGGACTCTCTGGGGATTGGGGGGGGAGGCACTGGGGGATGGGGAGGGAGGGGTGAGGGGAGGTTAGCAGGGGCTCAGGGGGAGGAGAAGTGAGGGAGGGAACTGGTGTACCTATTAAGTTTGTATGAGCGGAAATAATAATAAAAAAAGTTAAAAAAATAAAAAATAAAAAATGTTTAAAAAAAAAGAAAATGGTCATCCTACCAAAACAATATACAGATTTAATGCATTTCCAATTAAAATTCCCATGCAATTCTTTACACAATTGGAATAAACAATCTCAAAATTCATATGGAATAATAAGGAAACCACAATTAGCCAAAACAACTTTGGGCATTAAGACTTCTGGAGGGTAACACAATACCAAGTTTCAAACTGTATTACAGAGCTGTAATAGTAAAAACAGCTTGGTACTGGCACAAAAACAGATACATCAAACAATGAATCAGAACAGAGGACCCACATACAAACTCCTCCACATAGCCATTTACCCTTTCACAAAGGTGCCAAACATGCATGCTGGGGAAATGACAGTATCTTCAATGAGTGGTGTTTGGAAAATTGGCCATCAACATATAGAAGAATAAAAATTGACAGTTGCATTTCTCCTTACACAAAAGTCAACTCCAAATGGATCAAAGATCTCCATATTAGACTTGAAACTCTGAAATTATCAGAAAAAAAGAATAGGAAATATAGTTGATGGGCCTAGGTAAAGATTTTCTAAACAGAACAAGAAATGCCCAGGAACTAAGACCAATAACCAAAAATGGGACTTCATGAAATTAAAAAACATCTGTTCTGTAAAAGAAAACTTCTGTTGATTGTGCAAAAAGACAACCCACCAAAAGGGAGAAAAATCTTTGCTAGCTATGAATCTGACAAAAGATTAATCTCCAGATGATACAAAGAGCTCAAAAAATTAAACACCAAGACAGAAACATTTCAATTTAAAAATGGGCCCTAGGATTAAACAGGGATTTCATTCAAAAGGAAATTGAAATGTTAAGCAAATACTTTATAAGATGCTCAACTTCCTTGATTATTGGAGAAATACAAATCAAAACAACTGTAGTCAGAAAGGCTAAGATTGCTGGTAAGATTGTGGAGAAAAAGGGACACTGATTCACTGCTGGTAGGAGTGTAAACTGGTACAGCCTCTATAGTGATCAATATGGGGGAGGTAAAGGTAAAAATGGAACTACCATATGACCCAGCTATATTACTCCTTGGAACATCCCCAAAAGGACTGTATATCTTATTACAAATATACTTGTTGCAGTTTGCCTACATGGTTGCTGATAAATGACCATTGGACAACTTAAGGAAACAAAGGGTTTATTTTCTTATTGATAGTCTGGTTACAGTCTGTAGTCCAGCTTGATGGAGGAGCACGCAACAACACCAGGGCCGAGGGAACTGGCCACACCATCGCTACATAATGGCTTAGAGAGGGATGATCCTTACTTGCCAGACCAGCATATCTAGCCAAGTATACCCAAGGATGCCAACTCTCTCAACCAGCTTTCTGTGATTTATTCCAGGGCCTAATCACACCCACCATAGGCTGTACCTTCCCTATCAGCTAGATAATCTCCTTCAGGTTTGCTCTGGGCTTAACTCAACTACTAATTCTCCACAAATGTGCCCAGAGCTCAAACCCTCAACTGTCAAGCTGACACCTCTGTTTAACCATAACAATACTTGTTCATCTATGTTCATTGTAGTTCTATTCACAATAGTGAAAAAAATGGAAACAGCCAATATGCTCGTCAACAGAAGAATGGATAATGAAATGTGGTACATATGCACAATGGAATATTACTTAGCCGTCAGAAAAGATAACATTATGGAATTTCCTGGTAAATGGATGGAACTGAAAACTTTAATGTTGAGTGAGGTATCTCAGACACAGAAAGTTAAGCACTGCATGTTCTGTCTTATATGCAGATGATTGAACTGATATCCTTGTCAATGTATTTGAAGTGGAAGCATTATAAGAGCGAGAAAATTTGAAAAAGACCTATAAGTAGGACGATGGGAAGGGATGGTTAGGGTGAAACTTGATAAAGGGAAGATTTAGGATCCCAGTACAAAGCTGAGGGAGGGAATAATTAGGAAAAATACATAGCAGAGAATGAGGGACATGGTAGAAAGGAAGGACAAAGGGATTTATAGAAAAACCCAAATATTGTGGGAAATAACCCCAAAAGAACATTCTACATCAGTAATGTATCAAAAAAAGTCTTTTAAAGAAAGGAACAAGAATGGGCAGTCCCTATGCTGAGGAGCAAAGCTTCGAGCTGATCCACTTAGAACCCAGGAATAAAACTATACTAGAAGTAATAAGAATGTGGCATTTCCTAATAAAATGTTGGTCACAAAGGTCTTAAAGGCCCCCAAACATTATAGGCTTTTGTCATTGCTCTTGGTTGCTCTCCAAAAGCTATCAGAAAAACCCTTTTACTGAAGATGCATACAAATGGATCACAGGACTTTGGCAAAAAATATCAACCGGACTTCTCTGAGAACTTTCTCCTTGCTGGATAGCTTACACAGAACCAAGAAATATTATAGAAGCTGCTGGGGGAAAGAAATATTCACTAGCCCCATTAATCTGTATGAGATCTCTAATGCATGAGATCTGTAAGACATCTAAGACATATCTTGTCTTTTCAGATGAGGTGAGAAAAACTCTTCTTTACATCATCATAGGAAGAATTTTGAACTCAGTAAGACACCATAATCTACTACACTGTATTATATTAAAATGTCTTCACTTTGCCAACTACTTCATTCAGAGAATACACTCGGCTATCGTTAGCATGTAGATGGACACCTTGAACTCTAGCACGTTTCCAACAGTTATAAACGGACTTCCCTAACCAGTTGTAGGGAAAAGCTCCTACACAGATGTGAGCAAATTTAAAGTATTCCTTAGATAAATTATCTGGATAAGATGTAGAGCTATCTGAGTTCATCTTATTTATTGTTCAAAGGTTCTGTTAATTCAATTTCTATTGAGATGTATTCTGCATACTTCCCAAGAGTTGAAAACAGGCAATCAAACATGATCCAATGGAGCAACAGTGGTGTGTATAAGGCCCACTGGAAACCAATTACTCTCTGAATGTGTTCTAACACCCCCTCTTATTTTTAGGGAACAGACTCCTGATACTGTAAACCTATCCAAACAACAGTGGAAGGGGAGAAAATAGATACTATAGAGGACCGGATGTCTTAGTGTTAACTATAGTAAACTACCATTTAAACACTCATTATTATACTCTCAGATAAGAGAAGTTCTCAGCACTCAACTAAGATGCCCCTTACTACAATGGAAGATTAGTGAGGCAGAAAACTACAACTGGCCAGAGTGCAGAGTATTGGTGACCCTGGAATGTTCAACTCTAATCAGGCCATCAAAATCTCTCCCCATCCCAAGGCTCAGGGAACCTTAAGGAAGAAGGCACAGTAAGGTTTAAGAGCCTAAAGGTGGGCAGGTATGCTGCCAGCCAAGACACTCCAGTCAGAACAGGGCTGCTACATCCAGGAGCTCATCACAATGAGATCTATTATTGCCAGATCGACAAATGGTTGACATAACTGTTCCCCCATGGACCAGCAAAGATCAGAGGAGAAGCAACTACACTGAGAAAGAATCTCTGAGGCAGGTGCTGGACAGAAGAAAGGGAGCTTCCTCTTGTGAGTTTACCCCCTAAAGGGCCACTTGCACTACTACAGGGACCTGGTTCCATCCTAACACAGGAGCTCCAAAGGGATCCTGTGATCTACACATGCAAAGGGGACAGGTGGCCAGGAGCAACATAAATGAACTGATGAATGGAAGGGAGAGTGGGAGAAGAGAGAAATAGGAGGAGAGGCAGATGGGGCAAGGATATAAAATCACTTGGTTTACATATGAAGAATTATCAATAAAAAATTAATTTTAGTAAAACATGAACCTGTCTTATATTTTCTATCCATCAATGTAACTCAAATTGTTCCCCCAAACCAACAACTTGAAGCACTTATTCTCCATAAAGCATCTGAGGGTAAGGATTCAGGGCCTATCAACTGTATCTTTCTTCTCGAGTTCATCACAAAGCTGCCGTTAAGTTGTTGGTCATGACTATAAGCAATATGACCAAATAGAGGAGGATGAGGAGGCAAAGATGGAATCATAAGAGAAGCAGAAAGACTACCAATCAAAAATTATATCATGAAAGCCATAAGAAGAGAATGCCCCTAACCACAAGGAAGTAGTCAGCAGTCCCCCAAGGCAAATGGCAGAAATGAGGAAGAACCAAGAACCAGGGAAGAAAGAGGAAAACCACAACCTTTCCAAACCTACACTTAGACATGATGTGCCTTTCTTATTTCATTCTGCTGGTCACAGAGTAGACTCCTGACACAGTACTTGAGGGAACTGTACTCTGTGAAACTTCTGAGAGACAAGGGATCACTGGGCATCTTGTAGGCTTCTTACCACCTGACCTGTGACCTGCGCCTTGAAGTTTTACATACACACCAGAGAAAATTAAACAAGTAAATGACAATCAATGATTACAGGAGAGTCAGTGAACATCTAGTTGAGACATTAAGGATGAAGAAAGACTATTAATATTCATGCTGTAAATCTAGGCTTACACTTCTGTTTCAGTTTTCCTCATACAAAGGATGTGAAGTAGAAATCGAAGGTGTCAGTGTGGTACTTCTAAAAATAGAATTTGGCTTCTAGGTAAATACTTAAAGGTGCATGATCAACCAGGCCTAACCCACACAAACCCTAACCACAGAGAGCTGGCAGAGTGGGCATACTTTGGACTGAAGATTATTTTCTTGTCTTTTATAATTGTGTCTGTGTTTCTAAGGTCTAGAGCTGGATTCAGAATAAGCTTAGAGAAAAAAAAATGTTCTTGTCATGACTCTAGCATATTTAGAAGTCAAGATCTGAGCATATCCAACTTCAAGCCTCTCTTCATGCCCTCTCCATTCCAATCAGAGAGGCTTCCATAATCCATTTCTCCACAAGACAAATGCTGCTTCCCTTTGCTTAGAAATGTTTTGTGATTTAATCACCACTCTTGCTGGCTCTGCTTCAAGCCTCATAATAAACAAAAACATTTTTCCTCCCTTGGATTAAACCTGACACTAGTGTTTGCCAGATCCGAAGACGTCGCTCTCGTCAGAGGCGAATGCTGTCTGGAGCGCTCAGAGAAGCATCACTCACCCTGTCATTGGCATATTGTTTCTCATTTGTAGGAAATGGGAATTGAAAAGGCTGGTCAGAAATACTAATGTCGTCCACACAGTGATCTTCAAGCTTTCCAGAGGGATGTTCTGTGACCAGGCCGGCCAGGCTCTTATAACAAAATTTAAACACTGGCCATAGTGAATCACTTGCTCAGTCCACAGTCAGGAGCCCTCTTTCTCCAGAGGAAGTCACAATTCTAGAATGAACTATGCAATGCAAATACAGTGCCTGAGGATAATGTAAATCTTTGGATTTACAGCCAAGTCATCAACATGGTGTAACTGTTGAAGAAAGGAAGGAAAGACTTGATCCAGCTAGCTCTGGCATGTCTCCCTAAGCAGAACCAGGAACACATATATCATATATTCTGAGTCCTTGTTGCAACAGGTATGGACCAAACTGATCTTTCAAGAGGTCAGGTTAATTGCGACCTTTTCAATATTTTTACAGTATCCAACTATGTCAGTCGTTTTTCTTGTTGCTGTGATAAATCACCCTGACACAAGCAACTTGAGAGAGAAAGGATTTTTTTAAGGCTCGCAGTCCAAAGGTACAGCCCACCAATATGGGCAAGTCAAGGTGGAAGAAGCTTGAAGCAGGTGATCACATGACATCCATAGTAAAAAGAAAGGAGAAGTGAATGAATGCTAGTGACGAGCTTGCTTTCTTCATTCGTTAAAGTCTAGGTCCTACCCTCAAGTCAAAACAGATGTTCCCAAATCAGTGACCATAATCAAGATAGTCCCCTCACAGATGTTTTTCCTGGCTTAGCTTCTAGATGTCAAGTTGATCATTGACAGTTACCATCACAGCAAACATAGAATCTGAAGAAGTTTCTCATAACTCCAGAAGCTCACCAGCTTCCAACATGTCTAAGCATGCCGAGACAGCAGCAGTAGATGTGCTGGAAGCACCTGCGATAAGCCTTCTGAGTTCTATAATTAACGAGGACTTAGTCTCCGGAGAGCGATGCTGCTTCAGGCTCATCCTAGGTCTTTAGCTCTCTGGGGAACCTTGTATTAGGAGGGTGTCATATATTCACACAACGTAAGTATGGATTTAGCAATCAAAGCCTACTACCCAGTTGTTCAATATTTAAACACAGTTGTTTTTTAGTGTTTTCTACTGCAAAGGTTTTCTTTCCTCTCAGGGCCACAGTTGATGCGTTTGAAGTCTCTTTTCAGTAAGAAGTTGTATACTTTTTTCCTCTACAAAGTCAAAGCTGGGTTGTTCCTGTGTCATCAAACTCACTGAAGCAGTCGAGTTATTATATTGGTGAAATTAATTATTGAAATGAAGACATGCTTTGTTCTGCCTTAATGGGAAGATAAAAGCCTGAATAATTAAGCTAGTTTTCTATTACAGCTAATGTGCAATATGTATTCTAACATAATTAGTTGAGTTTAGAAAATTATTTTTATATCATCCATTCCTTCATTTAACACATTTATACATTCAATCATTTACTCATTCAAAAATATTAATTAATTGAGCATATTCTGCTTATCAATCCCTGTGAAGGAAAATGTAAATGCAAGCATAAATAAAATATAGTTTCTGTCAGTTGAAAACATCTAACTTCATTTTATATTATATATCTATAAAGTCTCTTGGCCCTAGAAGTCAATAGGGTGTTAAATTGGCTGTCTGTGACATCTTTTCCTCAAAACCTGACTTTTATTTTCTGAGAAGCATCACATATACCAGTATTTTCTCTAATCTGTTGTAGATGCAACCCAAAATTCCTTTATAACTGTAACTTTATTTAATTGAAGCACATACTTCAATTTATTTATCCCAGAACCATGTTAACTACTATTGTATTTCACTTATTTCATGGCTGTATTTTGTTTTTGCCAACATTAATAGAAAATAGTTCATTTTTAAAAAGTAAGTTCAAGTAGCATTTCTTTGAGAAAATAGGGGGAGAGAGAAAGAGCTGGTATTCCTCAGCACATAACTTTCCATTCTGTAAGTATCAGTTGATTAGACAATTTCTTTAATTTTCTGGAAGTTAACTTTCAGCTTAGAACTTATAATTATGATGGGACTTCCACATACTGGAAGAGAAAGCAGCAGTAATTTCATGAGAAGTAAAATGATTTCTCTTCTTTCAAGGAGGTTTCACTGGCAAGATGTTTGCTCAGAAGCAAACAGCATAGATAAGGAAACAGCAACTGAAATGGCAAGACGTGAGGCTGTCTCACTGATGTGAACTTGACATTTCTATGCTCTGCAGACTGGTCTTGGCAGACATCTGCACTGGTTCTGTGCTGCTTCCTTCTCTATGTGGTTATCTTCTCAGAGTTTAAGTTAACAACTTAGTCAAGAGTTGTGGTGTTTTATAGGAAAAGTTAACACAGTATGCTTCTATGGAATAATAATACAACTTTCATAACTTGCTTGGAATTCATTTTCAATACCAAATATTTCTGGCCTCATGATGGAAACAATTTTTTCTATATGTTCTTTGTTTAATTCCTTATTAATTATTATTTTATTTATTTTCTCACACAGTTCATCATAAGATTTTAAAGAAAAATTATTTACAAAAAAAACTGATATTTAAATAGTGCTTTATATCTTCAAGGAATATATTGCTATATCATTTTGTTATTTATGTGTGAGTGTGAGTATGCATGTGAATGAATGTGCATGTGTATGTGTGTGTGTATGTGTGTGTGTGTGTATGCACGCGCACACGTATTTATGTATGAGTAGGCAAAAAGACAACCGTAGGCACTATTCCTCAGGTATTATGACCTTGTTTGTTTTTGAGATTTTTTTTAAGACAGGGTTTCTTAATCTCCTGGAATTTACTAAGTAGGATAATTTGGTTGATCAACAATCTCCAGGGACCATCCTGTCTCTGACTCCCTACCTTTGCAAACTATGATATCTTGCTGTGATGGCTTGCTGCTTCTTCTCTACCTTTCTCTTCCTCCCCTTCTCCCATCCCCCTATTCCTTCTAATGCATGTTACTGACTGTGCTTACTTAAAGGTGATGCTCACAATCTAACAATTATTCTGCTTATCATTTCAGACTATGAGTAACAATTGGAGACTAAAAAATATTTCAAAGACTCTCACAGAAGGAATGAAGAATGAATTTCTGTTTCAAAATAGCAATAACATCTACTCCTTAGATATATAACTTAGTTCAGATTCATTTTTGAAGGTAAGCTTTGGACAGCTTGGTGCACAAGAAAGAAGAGATGATTATGAATCATTATTATATTATGCTAACAGAACACAGGAGCTTATATAAAGACCCTCATTCTAATTATATAGGAAATAATTGAAAATACAAACATGATGAGAAATTTTAACCAATTTATATATTAAAATAATGACATATGCACATGACCATAATAATATTTGAAGAAAAAGAGATGCTCTCTTTCTTTTTTTTTATTCAATTGCGCATGTATGCATGTGTTCACGTGTGTATGTATGTGTGTGTGTGTGTAGAACCACGGGCGAATTCGGGAACCACCATGGACCACCTCCACCTCCTCCTTGTTTACTCTGCCCCGGGATTCACAGGCTCCGCCCTACCAGGACCAGAAATGCAGGCCACCCTAGCTTCCGCCCGATATCTATACGTGGGGTCTAGAATCTGAACTCAGGACCTTCTACTGCAAGGCAGAGGCTTAACCCCTGAGCCACCTCTTCAGCCCCGAGATGCTCTCTTTCATAGAAGAATGCCAGATTCATCTACGGGTATAATTAGGTGATAACTATTATTTTTCAACTTTCAACCTAATGCATTGGTTATGAGATGATTTTTGTAGAATTAAGATAATTATGCAAAATATCGTGCAGAAAAATAGATATTGACACAAAGTTTCATTCCTCCAATGATTTATGAAATCAAAGAAATATGGACCCATACAGAAAAGTTAAGTTTGGCCACAAGCATCAGGTAATCCAACCCAACATAACTAATAGTGACTTGCTACAATAAAATAAACTTGATAAGACAAAAGCTGTGTTGCTTCCAACAGCATTTAACCTGTCTCTAATAATGAGAAAATAATCACTCAAAGACAGAGTAAGACAAGAAAACTGGTCTAGTCTCTTCCAGTCCTGGCATTATAGTATGAATCCATTAAGGACTAATCCATAAATTGAGCCACAATCTTCAGAATTTGATCACTTTCCAAAAACCTATCAGATAGCAATCAAGATTTAATACATGATCCTATAGGTGTTACTACATATTCAAATCATAAGAGTTTCCAGTGGAAATCTTTATATCAGTAATGGTATGCTGCTTTAACAAATAACAAAAAAATGTGAAAAATTATGGTTTTGGACGTAGGTGACAGGCAGGAACCAGTAACATTTTAAAAACATGATAGAAAAGTACAGGTTATGAATAGAAAGTCTATTCATTAAAATATGGATATTGAAGGCTCTCTAGGTAAGGGGACAGAAGAAGTGAGGGTCTTCTTTTAACAGTAGAAGAAAGTCATTGTGTTTTGGTAACAGGAATTTTAGCAGCATGGTACCATGGATGCATGAAATTGTGCCTTAAACTTCCCATTTACATTTCCTTTTCACCTGAGAAATATTTACTTGACCATCAATATATAAGCATATAAGATACCTGTAATTCATGGAGTTACTGAAAATAAATCATAAATTTGTTTTAAACTTTATTTATTTTCCATGTGTATGTGTGTATGTGTATGTGTGTGTGTATCTGTGTGTGTGTGTGTGTGTGTGTGTGTGTGTATCAGAGGGCACTCAATATCCCTATGGAAGACCAAGGGTGACTTTGGGAATCATCCTGGATTGCTTCCACTTCCTTTTTGCTTTACTCTGGGATTTCCCAGGCTCTCTCCACCAAAGCTGTAAGTGCAAGCCATTGCCATTTCTACTTGGTGTTTTTACATGGGACCTGGGATCTGAATTCAGGACATTCTGCTTGTAAATCAGAATTTTAACCCTCTGAGCCATCTCTCCAGCCCATAAATTTATTGAAAAAGAGAAAAATTTTCATAGCTGAGGTATTTTTATAAGAAAATGCTAAAGATGAAGAAGTGTTTTTTTTTTCTCAAAGCTCACAGCAAAATGTAAAAGGAGATGGGTAGAACTATAAGAAATTTGTGTGGGAAGAACTATAAGGAAAAAAGAACTAAGAATCTGGGAAACTCCAGCACAGCACAATAAGGTAGAGCAATCCGGAATGATTCCTAATGTCACCCTTGGACTTCAATGGGCATACACACTGAAGTGTCCTCTTACACACACACACACACACACACACACACACACACAGAAAACAAAGAGAAGGAGGTGGAAAAGAGGGAAAAGAGGAAGAGGAAGTAGAAGGGGAAGAAGAAGGAAGAGAAGGAAGGAGAGAGAGCAAAGAAGGTAGAGGCAACAAAAGTGACAGGAGAAAAGAAAGAATAGGAAAAGAGCTGTTGGAAGATAGATCTGCATTTTCGGATGCACCAATTGAATGCTGAAAAGCAACTGACAGACAGTACGCTATTTCCCCCAACAGTATGACTTTAAGAAGACACGGGAAACAGGGGTAGTTCAATGGCAATTTCCATGGGAGAGTTCAATTTCAATTTCATTTGAAGGAGATAAATTTAGAAGGAATATACTTTCCAGGGAAAAGTAATCCATGGAATACAAGCATGGATAATGAGATAAATATATTTTAAGGTATTTTATTTAGGGACACAAAGCAGGAATATAGCATGTCATTTGAATAAGCCCCTGTGAGGTAATTGTAGTGATGAGTCCCTTCCTAGACTCACTCTCTAGAGGAGAACCAAAGGCTCAGCCAGATATCTCTTAGCCATCAAGATAAGAAAATCATAATTTCAGCTCACTGTGATATCCTTTCAATCTTCATAGCTCGGGAAGATGAAGGATGGGATGGCACGTTCTACAAAATGTACCATCTCCTCCGGATCTCCATCTAGTTCCCTTGTCAGTTACTGAGAGGTCTTTTTTGTGATGTGGTCCCCTCAGCTCTGTGCCTGTGGAGCATGTCATTTCTCCAGACCTAAGGTTTTCAAAGATATATGTCTTTCTTAGGCATTTCTATGTGCTAATAAAGTGTCCTGCACTGTTCTCTTCTCTTGCCCTGGCCAGCTCAGGAGGATTTGATACTATTAGTTAAGGCTTTGCCTCCCAAAGACAGGATTTTCTCCATTTTGGTTTGTTGCCGCATCCACAGCAGTTGGAATCCTACCTAGACATCATAGACAAAAAAACAAGAGAGCAGAATGAATAATGTCTGTCTGCTGTCAGAATGAAACGGAAGGATTCTGCTGTCTGGTGCTTTAAACATGGAAGAGTTACATGGAACGATTACATCATCAACTTCCCAAGTTCCATGTCAATGCACAGGAAAAAAGGTGCTCCAACTTCCTTTATCCAGAAGGTCAACCACCGTCCTTTCCAAAGAATTTTCTTCTAGCTATCCAGAAAACTACATGCTTGACTAGTTGGGGAAAGGAGAGCTGGTCTTTTTTGGTCCTCAGATGCCTTCCCACTCTCTTATCAAATTTTGTGCTTATTCCAGGGGAATGGGGTTCATGAAGTCAAAACCTAGAAAGGATCCCTTTCTATGTGCATTTGTCAACTGGTACTGGAAGCACTGACTGAAGGCTCCTCTGCCAGAGTAAACAGGGGAAGAAATGTGCAATGATGGAAAAAAGGGCTGAAAATGTAGTGTTCTAAACTACCAAATTAGAGTAGCATGTTATGAATAATAGGTGAGGAGGTGCAGAGATATCTCCTGTAGGGATGGGTAAATGATAATGGTGAGGAGAGGCTTACATATATTGACTACTTTATTTCACTCCTGAAGAATTCCTTGCAACTGTCCAGAGAAAAGATGTTGAGGAAAGAACAAAGCAGCCGGCACTGCAGCAGCTGGAGCAGCAAGGCAGTGAGTTCTGGAACCACACAGGACAGGCCAAGATTCATTTGTGGTTACCTTACCCCCTCCTCCATGGTGGGGGTGGGTCTGAGTGGTTAGGTAAGTTCTCTTAGCTGTTTGTCAGCTTGTGACACGCGCTTCATAGATGAGCAGCGAGCATGAAGTCAATCATGTACGTACAGCCCTCAGCCCTCAACCGCAGTTTATTGCATTGAGGATACTGCTATTTGCTGCTTTTTAGGGAGCAGATTAAAGTAATGACAAGAGGAGGGAAAAGATTTAACCTGTGCTTTGGACTTACATGCGATTTGGTAACTTACTGCAGATAAAGGGTAGATTGAGTGAATTAAAGGGGGCCTCTGTCTGGGTCTCATGGTAGTGAGTGGTGCACACAGAAAGACCAAGTTTGAGGAAAGAGTAGAATCATTCTGGTTTGCATGTGCTGCTGTTGAGACTCATTAGCACACCCATCTGAGCACTCTGTTAGCTACTGGAGACATGTGTGGCAAGACAGGACATCTCTTCTTTCCTGTCTCCACGAATAAATGCCGAAGTGATTTTTCTACAGCAAAGCTCATTCAAAGAAAAGACACTAATCTCTGCCACACTTAACTAGCTCCAGGAACATCAGTTGCTGAGCTAATTAAAAGGGTGAATTATTTTTGAATATTTTCTCTGCATTGGGAAGTAACCCGGAAAATTATTTATTAGAGTGCCAAGAACGATAAGCTATTTCATTATGTAATCCTTTCCTATGTGACCTGTTGCAAGGGAGTAACCTACAGTTGTCATAGTTGGATACCTTTGTCAACCAGACAATTGAAGACTGGAACTCTGGGCACATTTGTAAGGAAATTGTAGCTGAAATGAGCCTTCATCAAGCTTACAAGAGATTGCCCGGTTGATGGGAAGGGCCCAGCCCCTGGTGGGTGGAACTAGGTTCTGGATAACTGGATATGACAGAACTGGTTAGGGAAGTTGGCATTCTTCTGTATTCTTGACCATACATGCTTGTCTGGCAAATAAAGATTGTCCCTTTCTGAGCAGTCCTGTGAATATATGGATATGGTATGACAATTCCCTTGAACTATGGTGTTGGTATGAGCTCTCATGCCAACCTGGACAGGAATTGTAACCAAAAAAACAAAAAAGCAAAAATGAAGTCTCTAGTTCTCTTAAGCCATTTGGTTGTGAATTTATTTGCAGAAGTGCAGGCCAACTGCTGTAACACTGAAGTCAGGCTGCAAGTAGAAACACTGTTTGATGAATGAGAAGTGCTTCATCTTATTCACACTTCATTGAAGAGCTCAGATGCACAGATACCTTCAGAAGAGGCCACTGCTAGATCTTTCTTTGGCTGACTCCGAAGATGAGGCTAGAAGAATGAGAAGTGGGAAAAAGCGAGGGGACAGGAAATGGAGAGGACCAGGAGATTCAGTGATAACCACTTCCTGAGGGCCAGCTGTGAAATTTCTATGTGACAAAGAAGGCCATTAGATGGCTCAGAATACAGCTTTTTAAACTTCCTTTATTTATGTTCATTTCTACTCTCGGAAATTTTGTGAGCAACTATCAGAAAGAAAGAATCTTCTGGTCTATTGCTTTTTCCCCACTGCCAAGAAGCAGAAGGTTAAGGTTATCTTGAGCCTGGTCCCCAGGGGTGAAGAGGGAAACAGCAGGTAGATTTAGAAATCACTGCAGTTAAAAGTTTAAAGGTCATTTAGGAACTGTCCCGAGGACAGAGAGAGAGATATAAGAATAAACCTGACAACAAAATAAACATTCAGGGTTAAAATAAAACTCAGCAGGTGAGCCTGAGCCCATGGAGGCACAGATCAGCCTTAGGACATGGGACATGGGTGGAAAGTATGAGAAAAGAAAGTCTTGTTTCGTGAGCAACTGGTGCACTTCAGAGATAAGCAAACCATGATCCTTGTGCTCATGGTCGTAGAAGTAGCCAGCTTTTAATAGACTGGACAATGAACAGTTGATAAAGACAAAAGGGTCAGCACTCTTGTTTTTGGGTGTGCGCGTGCACGTGTGTGTGTGTGTGTGTGTGTGTGTGTGTGTGTGTGTGTAAGTGCAAGTCCATGGCTGACAACAGAAATCATTTTTTTATTATTTTGCTCTTATTACTTCTTATTACTTTGCTCTGGAGTTTCCCAGGCTCTGCGCTCCAGGGCCAGAATAGCAGATCATCACCATTTGTACACGGGATTCAAACTCAGGTCCTTCTGCTTATAAGGCAAAGGCCTCCCCTGAGTCACATCCTCAGCCCTGGCCAACACTTACTTAATATGTATGTGTTGCTATAGAAACATACAGTATCAACAGGACTGTGGTTAAAGAACATGTTGAAAAGAGGAAGATGCTGAACAGATTCACAGAGGTATCTGCAGGAATAGCCACAGATGTGAAAGGTTGTTCTTAACATCCACCCAAAGTGACACTGTGTGTTCTAAATCACGGTGGGTGCCCATGTGTGGGCTGATAGGTCTTGGCAAAAAGAAAAGGAAAAAGGAAGACAAAAGGTGGCACTAGAACCAAGGGGATGTTTTCTTTATTCAACCCAGAGGTTCTTCAGGGAGATGTCTCCAGGCACCAGATTATCTTATGCTAACACATAATGGCCTGGCTGCTTCTTCCTCTGTTAGGACAATTGTTGGTATAAGTCAATGATGTTCGTTCTCTTTCCCGTTTTCCTACAAACAAGGAAGCACTTCTCTCACCTCCTCTTTCCAGGACATTGCTAGTGAGTTTAACAAGTTAAGTGACTCATAAATCAAAGATGTGGAAGATAGATGGAAATATAAGAAACTCTGAATGAATTCTCAGGCACACAAGTCTGAGTAGAGTGGAGGCATATCAGGATCATCTGCGAGATAGTTCATAATACTACAACCTCCCAGAGATGCCTATAGTGCCTCCAAATGCATCTACATCCTTCTCCATCTCTACCTCCCAAGAATCATACCAAAACTATGTCAGTGTTAGAGCACTTGCTTATGCATCAAGTATGTCGCATATCATTAGTTTCAAAGGAATGGACTACCTACAGACAAGCCAATGAGACATAGTTGACAATTCAACCTGAAGTATTACTGGATGATTTTACATGTGCATTGCTTTGAGAAGGCCAAAGATGTGCCACAGTCAGGTGTTTCAAAATCATTTCTAGGTCCTTAAAATTATTGAGGTCTCAAAAGATACCTGTGGAGTATGATATTGTAGATGTCATATTTGTGTGTGTGTGTGTGTGTGTGTGTGTGTGTGTGTGTGTGTGTTCAGGAAATGCTACCTGACATCTAGAGTCTGAGCCAGACGACTCTTCTGAGTTCAATATTACATTCTGGACTCATGAAAAAGAATCAAGAACACCAATTCTCTGATCTGTCAGCATTAAATGATTTGGTTGATGTTCTGCTGGAGAAAGCCTGTGGAATAAATAAAGGAAGAGAAAAAGAGGAGGCATGCATTCTAGAAAGCTTCTAGACATAAGGAAATATTCTTGTAGAAAAGCTAACATGATATATGGTAATGGTTTTTTTCCATGCATGTACAAACTCTCATTTCACAGAATACAGATAAAAGGGGGACAACTTGGCAAGATTTTCTGCTCCTACCAACATAGCGTCTACGCCCCCAATCACACTGAACACATCCCATTAACTGTATCTACATTCCGCCTGGTCACAGGTTCATATCACAGCAATCAGAATTTAACCTTCAAAGAAATCAATGTTCCAGGCTTACGACCTCCTCATTGGATATGACTTAAGCCACCTCCAGTTTCTGCCAGCCAGTCATGTCTTTTCTGCCATACAGGACTGCCATTTTCCCTCTGAAACTGTAAGATGAATAAACATACCTTTTCTCTCTCAAAAAAAATAAATGGATGTTTCAGAGAGACAGGAACAAACTCTGCTGAATTTTACTAGCAGGGATTTTCAGACCTGGGCTCCCCCTTTTCACACCGACTTACTCCAAAAGGATGTAGAACAAAAACTAACAATAAATTAGACATTTTTTTGTATTCACAGTGGTGAATACCCCTAAAAAGGAAAAGTATGTGATTGATGACTTTGATTTATGATGCTATACATACGGGGTTAAAGACTTAATAAAATGCAATATTTCAGACAGGTCAGGATTGACGTCGACAAACACGAATGCTCCATTCACAGCCATGCTGAGCCCATTGGGAGAAGGAGGAGGAGGATGGGCGGCATGCTGGTTGCAGGCTGGTTGTTGATGTAATGGGATTCTTAGGGGGGGAAGGAGTAGCATGGAGAAAGCAAACAGGAAGTGCTATTGCTCCTAAGAAAATGTTATGACACCACAAGAGGGAAATGGCAGTCAGAGGAAATCGGAAGGAAATAGTTCCTCCAGGGATGTTGCAAACACAATCACTGCAAGCAAACGGGAGCCAAACGTACATCTCAAGATGACTTTCCACTGGTAGTCCAGATATTCTTCATGCTGCTGATATGAACACATGGCCCAGAGAGCTCAGGTTAGCAAGGAATTTATTCCAGCTTATGATTCTTGGTTATGCTTCATCAGATGGCAAAGTTTATACAAACAACAGGAGCCCATGAAACTGGCCACATCATCTCCATAGCAATTGCTAAAGAGGGACATACTTTCTTGCTTGCCATTCTGCCTGTACGCCAGTTTCTTGAACTGACTCTATCTATCTTATACGCTTGTCTAGGGAGTGATCTCACTCTCTATGAGTTGAGTTAATTAAACAACAGCCCACAGACTTGCTCAGAGCTTGTGTTAATTGAATAACTCTTCATAGATGCTCTCAAAGGCTCGGCCTTCAATTGTTAAGTTGGCATCAGCAACCAACTACTACAGCAGGGAAGAAAAATCATCTTAAAGGAAATTGAGATCTCCTTTCCATTGCCCAGATCCTTCTTTATCAATCCCAAGTCAGAAATCCGTGAAATGAAGACTACTTTTTGAGATTTCTATTTTGACTAATTCAGATGTCTATTTTCCCTTTTTATTCACAACTCGTATATTAAAAAGAAACTGATTACTATCCACATTAAGCAGTTTCAAATCATGTCCAAATGAAAACAATAATACCTAACCATTCATTAAGTATTTTCATTGAGCCAGGAACTGTGCTAAATAACAATACATTGCAGTATGCACTGTGGTACATGGATTACTTATTTAAGCCTTATGAACAGCTCATATGGTATTTATTACTTTTAAAGATAAGGATATAGTGGTACTGATTATTAAGTAATTTGCTGAGCATTACACAAGTAGAAGGGAAACAGATGTAGGAAGGATGTACTTGCAAACAGGCCCACTGCCAAGGTCTGTGCTGGCCTCCTGACAAGCTAGAATCTGGCTAGAGGAAATGTTCCAATTATTCAGGTCATCAGCTGCTCAGGATCCATATCTGTGCCATGCACCAAGTTTGCAGGCGAGCAGGCTGTGGGCAAAGGCCGAAAGAACTAAACACTTGGAGTTGCCCTTTAACCAATTACTTATAATCTATGCTGGATGCTAGGCTTTTATGTTTTAAACAATTACAATATGAACAGCCATTTCAATCCTGGTATATTGTGCACTCAAAACTAGGATCCTCCTCCTAGTCTGTACTGACTGCCACCATCATACCACCACAAAGCCAGAGAGAGACTGAGGTCATTCTTCCATGTGTTCTTTTACACCTATGGCTTGTCTTAGGCCCAATGACTGCAAGCTGAGCCTCCAGTTGAAACACTATTTACATTCTGTGTCTTTGCTTATATGGGTCACACTTGAAGTCAGGTAAGTTGACTCAGTAAGACTTCTTGAGCGACTCGCCATCAAAACCAGAGGGTTCCCCTTGGGCCAACATCACATAGTACTCTTCTGGCAGCTTAGCACCTACCCTGACCTACAGAGGAATATCAAAGAGATAGATAGCAAGGTTCATAGTATCCAGAGCAGAATGTGAGGTTTGAAGAAGTGAGTTGAGGAAGGATTGAGCTGTGGAGATAGGAGTTTGATGAGTGAGATCCCACAAGGAAATGATTATTAGAGGGAAAGAGAAAAATGATGGAGGTACAAAACATGGCATCATTTAAGAACCACTTCACCTGTAACTAACCTGTTCTTGAGTTTTATCATGAACGGTCCACTTACATTACTTAGCCATTTTCTTTTCTAAATTATACACTCTAATATTCACATTTATATTTATTTCACTTTGCCTACATCAATTGGATTTGTGTTTCTATTGCTTACAAATGAAGCATCTCCAATAAAAATAACTAGTGGGTAATTTGCATCCTGACAGCCTTCAGATCAGTTGGCCTGGGTCAGACTGACTGCAGATTCTGACGAAACACAAGGTCTTCCTTGGCACATGTCATGACAGACCATGCACTCAGATCTCTATGCCCGTTGACTGAAGAGAATACTGTAGATAACAGGCCCTGGATGCTGGCTTCTCTCTACGACAATGAGAGCAAGAACCAAGGCAAGAGAAAAAGTACAAATTCTTGGATTTGGATGAACTGAATGGACTGCGATGATAAGAAAAGATAAATCTCTGTGTGTGAGTGTGAATGAGTGTATGTGTGTGTTTCAACATTGGTTGAGCAAGAGGTGATCAAGGTGTTCATCCACAATCTAAGTGTTTTACAGAGCATGTTTGCTTGAAGGGAAGGAAAAAGAGAAATCAAAGATGCATCAGATACACTGAGTTGAAGGAAAGGGCAGTGTTTACAGGGGCGTGGTGAGTCTGTGTGCCACAGGACATCAAAGTGTCAAGCCTTAGGAAGGGGTAGGAATGAAGTCCTGGAGCTAAGGTGGTCAGATAGGGGAGAAACTGGTAGATAAAAAACCTGGCACTATCAGAGCTCAAGCTCTCTGTCATATGTCCCATTTTTAAGATTCCACTTACTTTTCTGCCACTCATTTTCCACATTCAGTTCTCTCTGGAACTGTCGCTCCTCACCAGGCCCTGCGTGAACGTGGACATGACTAATTATATGGCCTCTGCTGCCACATGTATTTTCCATATAAATTCTGCAAAGGTTATCTCACATCTACATTCTAATCTTTGCAAGTTCAGTGTTGATGATCATTGAGGAGACAGGGGGTTAATCTTAGACTTTTTCTTCCATAGTCCGTGCATATTTTTCTTGGATTCACTCAGCTACTAACTCCCACTCCACCAGACATCAGTCACCGTTGCTCCTGTAAGCACTGAGCATTAGACCATTTGGCTGCCTTGGAAGGGCGTCCATCCAAAGGCTAGCACTTGATCAGCCCATCTTTCTCTTCACCCTGACTTTCTGGTTACTGAGCCACAAACGACTGCAAGCCGAACATGATTTATGATGAATGGAAGGCAAAGGAACTTACACATTGTTGTAAGATTATATGGACAGTATGGGAGCTACTTTGAGAGGTACACAGCAATATTGAGTTTTTATTTTAACAGGAAGTAGTGAACTATCATGTGTGTTCTATTTGGGAAATATATTTTACTTCATTTACTTGAGAAAGAAAGAGAGAGAGAGAAAGGAAGAGAAAGACAGAGAGAGAGAGAAGAGAGGAGGCACATGTGGAAGAAAGAGGACACTTTCAGAATTGGGTCTCTCATTCCACCATGTGGGCTCCAGAGATGGAACTCAGGTCTTCAGATTTTCTGGTAAGTTCCTTAACCCGCTGAGCCATCTCACTGGTCCTAGTATGCATTCTTAAATATTGAAATAATAATCAAAATAATGAGTACAAAATTATTTTATTTTTGTGTTTATTTTCCGTGTGTGTGTGTGTGTGTGTGTGTGTGTGTGTGTGTGTGTGTGTGTGTATCAGAGGACACCGTACGTCCCTGTGGGAGACCAAAAGTGACTTCAGGAATCATCCTGGATTGCTTCTACCTCCTTCTCTGCTTCAGTCTTGGATTTCCCAGGCCCCACCCACTGTGGCAAAAGTGCAATCAACCCATTACCATTTCAGCCTGGTGTTTTTACATGGGACCTGGGATCCAAACCCAGGACCTTCTGCTTGCAAGGCAGCAGAATGATGAATATAATCTTAATGGAAAGATAATTGTTTCTTTTCTTCCTTTTTTCCAGAGATGTGTTCATTTTCCATAAACTCATCAATAAACGTGCATCATCATGTTGCTTTGTTTTATGTGAGGGTCAGAAGTTGAAATCCACCGAGAGTCAAATCTATTGCAAGTTGAAGTTGAGAAGTGAATGAACCAGCCCAGTTATATCAATGGTGCAACCCTTCTCTGTATCCCATAGCGTCTTGCTTTTACAAACCTGTCACTTTGTCAGTCTCTTCATTCTCCCCCCTGTGACATGAATAACAAACATCAATGTGTTAATGTTTAAGAATGATTTTTGTTCCCATAAAAGTTTATCTAGATGAGCAGTTATTAATCCAGATTTGTCCTATCCACTGTGATTTTTTTTGAATCCTGAGATATATTATCCTGAATGTTTTAAAAATTAAAGATAAAGGTACTTGAAACCTTTGCATAACAATGATGAGAAATCTAACAATTAGAGAGAAGCATGGCAGAGAAGAAAATTGGCAGAGCAACTTTGAGATGGAGATACAGCTTCGGGACATAGATGCACCTGCCTAACAGACACAAGGCCCTGGGCTTGGTCCCCAGTGGAACAGCTGAAATACATGAAAGTCACCTCTGAGAAATGGTGAGCAAGATCTTGGATCCCTACATTCCTGATCCAAATGACCTTAGTGATTCATTTGTCCTTTATGTTCTCATCTTAGACATTCATGAAATAATCCTTTGTTGCTTTTACTTTTTTTTCAGCAAAATCCCTCTTAAGTTCATTTTGATGGATTTATATTTTGTATTACATCATATAGCCAAATAGCATAGTGAGTGGGACTACTGGTCACAAATAGATCTAAGCTGAAAGTTTTAAAGTATCTGGGACTTGTTTTAGTCAGATCGGAAAGACAGAATCATGGAACTGACTATCTTGAATGAAGATGAATTTCATGTTCATGTTTACAGATCACTGAATGCAAGAGGCATGGAATGTGGAGAAGTACCAGTGTCATCCGAGAGATGGGTGAAGTGACAGGGAGGGACAGGAGATAAGGTAAGCTGACATCAGATGGGCCTATTGGATCCGTGTGCTCTGGGCACCTGAGGGCCGTCTCTGGTTGTCTGACACTTGTCTATGAGTGACTGGGACTCACAGTCAGAAAGGGTGGAGAAGTGGGTAGATAAGTGAACAGTGTCTCATGAAGGAAATGGCTGGCTTGCATATGAAAGGAATGCTTGCAGCTGAGTTCTTAAAGTTCTTCAAGAAAGACTGCTGGAGCAGGTGGAGTCTACCCAGGATCCGCAAGAACCTAAGATGTCAGAATGCCAAGCAAAGAAACTGGAACTCATGCTTAACCACCTACTCAGCTTATGTTGAGAAGGGTTTTGCTGAAATGTATTGATCCGGAAGCTCACAGAATTAAGGGAAAACTATGAGATTAGTTTGGGAAATGAGTAGTATATCAGGGAGATTCATTACCAAAAATGCAGCCAGGCTCTCATCTCTTTTTCACCATAAGTCTCAAGTCACTGTGAGTTCAATTATCTGGAGATTTTCTTCAGTCGACAGGTTTTATTCATGTTGGCAGTGAGAAAGGGCACAAAAGCCAAATGTTTATGTAATTACAGTGTAGATTAAAATATGAAATAGTTAATTGAAACATCTAGAGTGAAGCAACAAAACCTTTGTCCATGTGCACACGTGTGCATGTCTGTGTGTGTATGTGTGTGTTTCAAAATTGGCTGAGCCAGAGGTCATTAGGGTGTTTTACAGAGCATGAGTACGTACTTGAAGGAAAAATGAAAGAGGAATTAAATATGCATCACAGATGTTAAGTTGAAGAAAAAGATAGTATCCAAAGAAGAGCGGGTGAATCTGCAGACCACAGGATATTGAAATACCAGGCCTTCTGATAGAGTAGGGATGTAGCACTGGAGCTAAGGTGATCAGAAAGGGTGGAGAAGTGGGTAGATAAAGTGCCTGAGCCCTTGTGGTAATCAAATTGCAAGAAAGCAAAACTCCAGGTGGTGAGGCGCCTACAGTTTGGAAGTGTTAAGCAATGGGAGAATTGCAGATTGGGTTGGTGCTTTGTGAAAAACCTAACTAGCTAGCAGAGCTGGTAGAATTCAGTCAGGACCAATATATGATTTGGAGATCCTTTCCCTGTCTCTTTTCCTCCCACTTTAGACCTACCTGTTCATGAACATAAACTTACAAAGGCTCCAAGCAATTCAAAACCGATTGATGAACTGACGTTCCTGTTCTTTTTCCCAGGAAAGTCAAGGTAAATAAAAGATCATGTTTTGGCTGGAAAACTAGAGGAAGATGAGAAAGAAATGTGCATGGGGCACTCAGCAGATCAGGGAGAAGAAATCAGACTGGAGAGTCACGGGAGGCTCACGGCGAACAATAAACATTCTCTACAGGAAGCAGCTGGGTTCATTTATTTGCTCTTCATTATGTATTATTCATTAGTGTGCTTATTTATTGTGCTTTGGATCAAGTAAGAGTGCATGAATTCTCAGGTCTGGTGGTCATTTTTCATAGTGAGAAAAATATGAAGAATCTACCTTGAGTTTAGAAAGCATGAAATGTATTAGACATTATATGCATCTTTTTAAAAAAGCAAACAATTAAGTCCATATTCAGTTCACATATCAAGGTATGTCCAGGGTGTAGATTTCTTCTCCCTCCTTGTATTTCCAGTTCGAATCAAACATAGAGAGAAATCAGTAAGGAACAAGTCTTATCTGTGGAGCTCCTGGAACCAGCAACTATTAGCATCAAACACACACACACACACACACACACACACACACACACACGTACGCACACTGCAGTCCTAGCCAATTACAGGTTCTGAAATATTTAGCTCCTCTGAGACTTCAGTGCTGCTGACCTGTTTCTTCTTCCTCCCCTCTCTGACCCAGGGTCCCAAATCCCATTCATCTTCATGGCCCCCACAGGGTCTGATTAAACCCTGCTGTAGGCTCCCTTCTATCTGGGTTAAGCTGCTCACAGCTGGACAAGATGGAGGCAATGCAAAACACACAGACAAGCATGCAGGAAGCCATCCGAGCACTGAGTGTGGCAAGATGGGTCCTGGAAAGATTTATGGGCCCTATATCACAGCTGAAAGGCTGGAGGTGGTAAAATGAGAGCACTGTCAGTAATTTATAGGAGCTTGTTATGACAGACTTCTTGATCGAGGATGAAAAAGATGCCGTTAAAGCAAAGTCAAGCTAGCCAGAATATTGTTGTAAACATCAGCCCCCCTAAGGCTCCACACCAGGCCAGTTCATAGGTCTCAGGAAGTTTGAGGAAGCTGGGCTCCAAAAAAATAGAAGGCAAACAGCAAGGAGGAGGGAAAGTTGGTGATGGAAGATTCTGGGCATCTTCCATTTTCTCCTTCCTTCAATCAGTGGGCACTAGGACCTTCAAGGGTGACTCCTTATCTCTTATCAGCCATGACACACTGACTGAGGATTACCCACCCATAGGAAGGATACATGCTTTCAGAGACCCTGGATCTATTCTTGGCTGGTGCATGGATGCAAAATGTGCAGGCACAATTTAAGATCCTAGCTAAGACTAGCTTAATTCAGACTCATTCCAAATTACTTTAATGTAGCTTTTCCATAGTATCAGATATAGATGGTGAGGTATAGATATAGCTGAAAGACCAAACTGAACATAAAATGTAGCCTTTCTCAATATTCTTTTTTTTTTTATTTATTCAATTGTGTGTGTGTGTATGCATATATATGCATGTATGTGTAGAACCAAGGGTGAATTCGGGGATCATCGTTAACTGTTTCTACCTCCTTTTTTTTTTTTTTTTTTGTTCCGCCCCGGGATTCACAGGCTCTGCCCACCAGGACCAGAAGCACAGCCGCCCCCGCCTCTGACCGGTGTTTGTACGTAGGATCTGAGATCCAAACTCAGGACCCTCTGCTTGCAAGACAGAGGCTTAATCCTTGAGCCATCTTTAATATTGTAAAGAAGGATCTTGTTCATGACTTACCAATAAGATACTGTACATGACTCCTCACACAAACTATCAACTACACTAAGTCTATTCTCAGATAGGAAAATCCATTCTGACATCCTCAACCGGACAGGTCTGTCTTTGCCTTGCTTTGAGGAAATCATCTGTTAATTCTTTGCTCTTCCCAAAATCAATCCAGCTAGGATCTTCCCTTTTCTACCACTGTCCTTTCCCTAAATCATAGAATCTACTTTCATTATGTCCTTTCCCTAAATTACAGAATCTACTTTCATTATGTCCTTTCCCTAAATTACAGAATCTACTTTCATTCTGGAGCAGAAAGAGAATGACAAAGAAAGAATCTTTCTTAAGGAGCCCCAGAGAATGTCTTGTAACATTCTTTGGGTTGAGATGTTGTCCAGGACTAAACTCAGCCCTCAATGCATGCTTTTTCCCTCTTTGGGAAGAATAAAAATAAATGAGAGAAACCTTATCCTGTGGGAATTTTATCAAATGTACTCTATTTTTCTACATTTCTTTAGTGTTTGTGATATATATATATATATACAGAGAGAGAGAGAGAGAGAAATATATCAATTTGACAATTGAAGACTGAGCTCTGGGGCACATTTGTGAAGAATTAGCAGTTAAGACAATCCTTAAGCAAGCCTGCAAGGCAGCATCTATCTAATTGATGTGGGAAGATCCAATCCATGGGGGGTATGTCCATTCCCTGGGCAGATTAATAAGATAGAGGGAGCAGGTTCAATAATTCAGCATACTTTGGCACACTAGGACAGATCTCCCTAAATCTGTTCCCCTGAATTCTTTGGTTGTATTAATTCACAACATGCAAACAAATTGCAAGTGTTTAGAATGAGTCAATTGCAAATCCTAGCACTTCATCAGTTATGAGGACTTACTTGTCATTCCATTGCATAACTCCAGCAGAGAGCCCACAGGGCAGGAAAACGTGCCACCAGGACCTCTCCCGCTGGGGACTATGTCCCTAGCCTGCCTTCCAGCTTCAAGGCTTCATTTCCTCACTGGAGCCAACTTTGATCTCTGCCTTTCCTTGACAGGCAGCTCTGCACCTTGGTGCAGACCTGATGCAGGAAAAAACCCTAGTTGAGAGGCTGAGGTAAAAAGAATGTTTCTTAATTAACAGGTACTGAAAGTAAAGAGGCACACTGAGCTTCACTGGCATGAAGCTGCCTCCTGCCACACACCACTGGTGCTAGTGCACCCACAAGGGCTTCCTGTTCATGACTGGCTCTGGACTTCACAGATTTCCACTTTCTTTTCTAATGTCATTTTCTCCTGTCCCCACTCCAACCTCTACCAGTTGATTTCATACTATGTCATAAGTAGCTTCCAGGCAATCTTCCACCCTTTTGCATTCTACCCCAGTGCAAATTGAACTGAAACTAGTGGTGGATAAAATGAAGTCTAAGTCAGGAGTTTTATAAAAGAAACTTCTTACACATGCTCCTCAGCCCCTGATGATAGCCAATGACTTGTTCATGTAAAATGTGGCAAATTGTATTTGGAATCACAAAGCACTGTGTAATTGAACTTATTAATGGGAGACATATAAGTCTCAGTCTACAGGCACTAACTCAGAATTGAACATGTTAGTTTTCTTTTTTAAATTTTTTAAATTATTTATTATTTATTCAATTGTGCGTGTATGCGTGTGTGTGTGTGTGTGTGTGTGTGTGTAGAACCATGGGCGAATTTGGAAACCACCATGGACGCCTCCACCTCCTCCTTGTTTACTCTGCCCCGGGATTCACAGGCTCCGCCCTACCAGGACCAGAAACGCAGGCTGCCCCCACTTCCACCTGGCGTCTATACATGAGGTCTAGGGTCCGAACTCAGGACCTTCCACCTGCAAGGCAGAGGCTTAACCCCTGAGCCACTTCTCCAGCTCCCGAACATGTTAGTTTTCAACTGCAATCTTTCAATGCCATTCTTGAGCTCTGATCTTATAAAGTGCTTACTACTTCTGTGTTCCCAAATCTTTCTTATATGGAAATTCTAATTCACAACATGTCAGTATTAAGAGATGGGGTCATTGGAAAGTGTCACAGTTAGCCTACAATGTTATTAATAAATTCATAATCAAACAGTTTAAGGGAGCAAAGGTTTTATTTTGGCTTCGGATTGTCTGGTTACAGTCCCTTATCCAGCTTGGCAGAACAGCCCATACTAACACCAAAAATACCAAAGAAATTGGCCACACCAAATCCAGGGGACAGCTTAGAAGGACAATCCTTAATTGCCAGACCAGTATGTCTAGCCAAGTATACAGAAAAATGCCAACTTCCTCAGCCATATTCCCACATAATATTTACCTGTCCAGATCCTAGTCCTACCCACTGTAAGCTGGATCTTCTTCATCAGTTAAACAATTTCCTGCAGTCTTTCTTGAAATTTAATTCAACCATTAATTTCTCACACCTGTGCCCAAAGCTTAGAGCCTTCAGTTGTCAAGTTGACACTAGTACCTAACTCTGACAGAGTAATTAGGAACCAATATTTTGACTCAAAGAGCAGATCTCATAAGAGAATTAGTGTTCTCTCTCTCTCCTTCCCCCCCTCCATTCTATTCCCTACCCATTCCTACAAGTGAAGACAAAGCAAGAAACTAGCTGTCTATACACTAGGAAGAAAATCTGCCTGAACTACTGAAATGCCTACCATCTATATCTTGGAGCGCCAGCCCTAAGAACTATAAATGACATCCATTTGAAAATGCTGTTCATGGCATATAGCAGTCCAAGCACAATAAAATGGGTCCTATATCTCTACTGTCACATGGCCCCTTGCTGTTATGTGACTCTGCGGTAGGTATATAACTTATTTCGGTCTTGTTGGCACTTGAATACTATCCACTTAGGTTGTGTGGACATATGGGCCATCCAAGTGTTCCTGGTTCTATAAGTGTAGTGATTCTCTCCTGATTTCTCTACATGCCAGTGAATTTGGGAATTCTTAGCAAAAAATTATCCATGTGATCACTGATATAGATGTTCTCTGCAGAATATAGATGTTCTCTAATATAGATGTTCTCTACAGGATCTCCTACCTCATCTTTATGAAAGAAGACAATAACCTCAAAAACCTCTGTTCTAAATAATAGGTTTAGAAACAAAAGGGCAGAGAGAAAATCCTTTCCCTGTTTTCACTCACATACAACTATTTAAGACAACTGGAAACAAGAGGCTTCTGATTAAAAGAAAAGAACAAAGAAATAAAGTAAATTAGACACAAAAGCACTAAGTCAAAGTTTGGACAGAACACATTTCACATGAAGAAGGTTCATCAACATTTTTTCACTAGACAAAAGGAGTTAGATTATAGGGGAAAAGGGCCAAAAGTTCTGCACATTTAAATGTCTTTTAGGATTCTCATATGCAAATCTGCAGACAAGTTTCTGCTCTGAAATTTTATATATGCAATAATGTCTTTATGACAGGAGAAAGAGACAGAGAGAAAGAGAGAGAGAAATAGAGAGAGAGAAAGAAAGAAAGAAAGAAAGAAGAAAGAAAGAAAGAAAGAAAGAAAGAAAGAAAGAAAGAAAGAAAGAAAGAAAGAGAGAGAAAGAAAGAGAGAAAGAGAGAGAGAACCTTTTCAAAGATCAGCCCAGGTGATCTGAGTGCAGGTAAAGTTTTAGGTATACTCTAAGGAGCATGCTCCAGATGAGTAGAAGATACAATTCCTTGAAGAGACTACAGGGAGGTAGTCCAGCTTACAATAATGCAAGCATTAGGGAAGTAGCCACACTGAGTTTGGGGTCTCAGACTTCCATGGGAAGAGACAAGCTGAAGTCTGCCACTGGGGAGGTGATATCTATCTATCTATCTATCTATCTATCTATCTATCTATGGCAGTCAGCCTGCAACATTGCTGATAAATGACCATCAAATGGCTTAAGGGAACAAGGGGTTTATTTCCTCACGATTTCTGGTTACAGTTCTCAGTCCAGCTTGATGGGAGAACACGCACCAACACCAGGGCTGTGGGAACTGTCCACATTATCACCACATAAGGGCTGAGAGATGGACAATCCTTACTTGCCAGACCAGCATGTCTGGCCACGTGTACAGAAGGATGCTGACTCTCTCAACCAGCTCTCTGTGATTTATTCCAGGACCTAATCCCACCCACCACAGGCTGATCCTTCCCCATCAGCTAGACAATCTCCTTCAAGTTCGCTCTACGCTCAACTCACTACTAATTCTCCACAAATGTGCCCAGGGCTCAAATCCTCAACAATCAAGTTGACACCCGTGCCTAACCATGACACTATCGATCATCTATCTCTCTATATATGTAAACTTACATACTTTATTAATATCTTTCTGTATTTCCATAAGGCTTTGATATGCCATTTGTATTTTGAGGTAAATTTAAGTTCTTGCAACATTTTCTCTGTTGACTTTACTGCTTTATCCCTAAGTGCAGAAGGAGTCACAACATTCCTAGTAAAGGGAATTTGAGACATAACCAAACAGAATTGATAAATTCAATAGCAGGGCCTAAATAAGATACATATTTTTTTACTGGATCTTTATTTAGAGTTTTACAGTTGATACCTGGACTAATAGAGAACAGATGACATCATTCCAAGACCTGATATCATATGACTCAAGACCAAACCCAGGAAAAATTTCTGATATGTGAACTATCTTAAATTTGACATATTGATTTTATCTGCATTTCAAGAAATATCTTCTCTTATATCTTTGTATTTCAAGATACCCTATAATCTACTTTCTATAACTAAAACAATATTAATGATGGCATTTTAAGCTACTTGTATTGTTCTAAATTACTAATGTTGTTGTGGTGTTGTATTCATCTTAGTAAATTAGCACTGCAGACTTAAGTAAATACTGGCATGGTTCTTAGTGATACCTTCTGCTTTTGGGATACATGGGTAGAAAGAGCCTGGGAAATTCAGCCAATATTTTTAAATGTGAGTCAGTTGGTGCTTTATAACTCATAACAGAACAAGGGCCCAAAATAGAATATAAAATTACTGAACGAGTACCCTTAGGACACATTAGAATATATTTACATCTTAAATTAATGCCCACTACTACTTGTTCTGAGAAATTAATGGCTATTTTAGTGGTGAGCAATGAACTTGGAAAAGGTGCACACTATAATGAAATTTGGCAAGTAATTCATCTCTTAGAGCAACAGCTGTATTTTCTAAAAGTGAATCTACTTATGCAACCAAGGAGATTCTGGATCTACCATTTACACTCTTTGACTGACTTAATAATCAACAGACTTTTAAAAACGAAATAGAAAGAAAAACTTGCCAACTTGGTAAGCAGAAACGTTATCTAACATGTAAATTAGCCAGCAGAGTTATTTATAGTGTTGAAACACACTATATGAAAAATATAGTTTAGAGGTAGCAGGTAATTCCATTGCTTGTTGGGCAGCTCTTGTCTAAGGTCCTTATCTGCCTGAGAGACCAAAGTCTGTTAAGAAGCAACGCCTGGGCTGCAGACAGCCAGGGTGAGATAATCTACTGAGGCCAGAGTTGTCTGAGAAAGTTTGGTTAGTTCAAGTAGATAGAGATTAAATCCACATGCTGTTAGCAGCATTCTTTAACTGCACAGACCTCTTTGCTGTAAAATTAACTGAAGTTCTTCATTCCTCTTTTCCCATTCTTTGCCTTTTGAATACAGTAAATGCTCTCCACAAAGCCCATGAGAGATTCACAATCTCCGATGGCTAGGCTGCTTGGGTTTTGCAGAATAAAATTGGGACTACACTGAATCACGATTCTAAGCAATCTTTTGGCTACCACATCCCTGGAATAGCAAATACAAGAGGTTATAAAAGAGCATTGTGTGGTAACATGATTCCTGTCTACCATCTAGCAATTGTAGAAGTAATGTCCTAACGTAGCTGTATCCACATTACCAAAATCAAAGTCCACAAAAGAACAACTATCACTCACAGCAACAAAATACCATTCCTTTTTTTAATGTCAGAGGAGCATGCATGCAGATAGGAATGGGTGACATGATGAGAAACTAAAATGCCGAAGCATCTTCCATATCAGAATGTCAAATGAAAAAGGGTGTGTAGTGCCAATGCTGTCCTGCATTTATATTGTGCTGTGCAGTTGTGTGCCTTGACTGAATGACTTCCCTTCACAAGCTACTCCTTTAACAGATTGTTCCAGTTTCATTGCACAAGGTGAAAATACACACAGAACAGTTGTGACCAGTGCTAAATCAGAGCCAACCAAACACACACGTTAATGGCTTTCAGGCTCTTTCCTGTTGCCCACTGCTGCCACTTCAGATGTTTCTATCTGAACTTTGTAAATGTGACCTTAGGAAAAGAGTCTTTGCAGATATAATTAGAGAATCTTAAAAGCTAGTAATATTGGGCAGAAATTGAATAATTAGTGTCATTAGAAGATAAAAGAAGACAAACACAGAGCAGAAGGTCATGGGGAGATGGAGGTAGAGATTAGCGTTAGACTATTGCAACAAGGAGATCCAGGCATGGCCAGGACCTTCAAGAAGCAATAAAAGTGTACCACATGTTCTTCTGTTGCTGAGAAACTACATAGCAAAATAACTGAGAAGGGACCTATTTCTGGCTGACAGTTTCTAGTTACACCTTATCAGCATGGCAGGAGAGTTTATGCCAACCAAAGAGCCAAAGGAATTTACCACACTAAATCCGCAGGAAGAGCTGAGAGAAAGGCATACTTTCTTACTCACCAATCTACCAAGTATTGAACGATTTCCATCCATCTCATTCAGCCGTCCAGGAAACAATCTCATCCACTGTGGGCTAGGTTTTCCCCCATCAATTAGATAGTCTCCTGTAAGATTGCTCAAGAATTGCTTCAGCTAAATAACTTCATACATGTACACACACTGTTCAATTCTCAAGTTGTAATCTGCAACTAACTGCCACAAAAGGATTCTTTCTGCAACTTCTAAAGTGATCAGTGTCCCCAAACGCCTTGATTTAAGCCTTCTAATCTCCATGGAGACAAAGGTACATTTCCATTGTTTAAAGCACTCTAGTTTGTGTATGCTTATTATACTATCCCCAGGAAATATAAAAATTTGCTTGTGATACTTGGTCTTTCCTCAAATTTTGGGTAAATTTCTCAAGAGATAAGCATTTATACATAGACCTTGACTATATAAGCCACTAGAAAATTAGTATATCTTTGCCTTGTGATATGCATAGGGAGATTTGTTGCTAGCAAAAGATACCAGCAACGCCAAATATACACTACATGAAATTTGAGATGTCTTTTGAGGATGGATAGTAACTCTCCCATACATGCTCTAGAAGTTCTCTATGATCAAAACATGAGAAATAGAAGGAATCAAAATGTAGAACTTGGCACATATTGCCGTTGCACCTGCCATTGAAACAGGCTCAACATTTCATTTTCACCCTTCTCTGGGGTGGAAGAGCAAATCAAGCAGGGATCATGCCTTCACTTTGGTCATTTCATTTCCAATCCTTGTCAAGCTTATTCCTAGCAGTGGGTCAGGGCACAAACAACTCATTTTGTGGTCCAGAGAAAAGGGTCTAGCAAGAGATGCATGGGGTGACTAAGCAGAAAGCTACTATGAATGAAGGGGTGAAGAGATGTGCTTATCTCTAGGGAAAGAACTGACCTTCTCAAATCTAGGTCAGTGCAGGGCAAGGTTCACCAGTCAGTCTATTGACAGTTCTAAGCTTGACATCCAGGTTGTGGTCACTGCAGGTATTGGAAAGAGTATGTGGATAAACATCCTGATTGTTCTGATTTGTTCCAATCATTGTGATGGAAAATAAACACAGCATTGCTTCCCTGTTATCTTCTGTACCTGCTAATGATCACTTCCCAATCATAGTCAACTCTGGGTAATAGAGAAGCAAAAACTGGAATCAAATTCCAGACAGCTCTCCTATCTACCAAGGCCTTTAAGCTTCAGAGGAGGCCCTCAAAAGCTAAGTGCAGAAGGGAGCTATCTTTGGAAGATCTCTAATAGGGGCTATCTTCCACCATCTCCCTCAAATTGTGTGTTTAATCCAAATTTTAATCTGGAATAGCCTCAGCTAATTCCCTTTGCATGGATGTAGTATATAAAAGTACTATATGTATATAGTATAATAAACTAACCTATGGTTGAATGTGGAAAAGAGAGCCGAATTCATCAGCTTCCCGACACTGTAACAAAATACATGAAAGAGTCAACTTTTAAGAAGGAAAGTTTCATTTGGGCTCATGGCTTCAGCATGGTTAACTGCTCCAATGCTTTGGGCCTGTAGCAAGGCATATTGTGAAGTGATGTGTGACAGAACAAAGTGTCTTATTTCCTAGTGGCCAGAAAGTGAAAGAGAGAGAGAGGCAGAGAGAGGCACACCTCTGGACTTCCTCCCACTAGATCTAACTTCCTAAAAGTTCCATTGCCTCCCAAAAGCATGCAGATTAGACACCACATTGGGCCTTTGTGGGGAACATTCAAAATCCAAATTACACCATAGACAGTGCATTAGAACCACTTAAGTCTCCTTTGGAAAACAAGTAAGGAAATTCGCAGAAGAGAGGGAAGACTCAACTCTAGGCTGGCCTTGACTTCAGGAAAACTCCTAATAAAGACAGTCCTGTAGAAGGAATCTCCAGAGGTTCAGGAAGTGCCTAAAACCCCCAGAATCAAAAGCTTCCCAGATTTTGTGGTAATGTTCTATGAGAGCAAGAACTACTTTTCAAAGCTGAAAAAATGCCCCTGCAACGCCTCCATGTCAAAACTCAAGGGCACGTGCATCCCAAAGATGTGAGGAAGGTAGAAATTCTGAGAGAAACCAGCCTGGAATGCTCAAGTTCGTTCTGAATGTAATCATATGTATCCTTGCAAGAGAGAAGGAAAGGGGATTTTGAGAGGAACTGGGAGGAAGGCAATGTAAAACATGGGGAGAGGGAAGAAAAAAGGGAAGAGCAGGCCAGGGATACTACGTGCCACCAGAACCTGCGAGGAGAAAGGCTCCTCCAGAGCCCTGGGAGGCAATGTATACCTGCTTGATTTCAGACTCTGGTCTCCAGTATTATGAAAGAGTAAATTTCCGTTGTTTTAAGCCTGGTGGCTTGGACTCATTTGTTATAACTACCCCAGAAAAATGAAACAAGAACTCAACCCCACAGTCCTTGAGGACTATTTAATGCCTTTCCATTCACACCCAAAGGAACAAATATTCACCTTCAATGGGTTGGATTAAATAATAATAAACGTCCTATGCTTGGGAGATTCATTTATCAAAAGCTAATATATTTTAAGATTTCACCAACATAATTTTTCCCCCAAGAACTGTAAGCATAGGTTTCTATTACAGAGAAAAATGTTGAGGGTAAGGGATTTTCCATCCAGACTTGAATGCAGTTTTAATGCAGCTAAGTTGTGTATTATTTACAATCATTTCAAGCTTAGAGACAAATGTCAGAAGATAGGGGCCAATATGAATTTCTTAAGAGAAAAAATAATAATAACAGAGAGAGGGAAGGAGAGGTACCTGTGTATCAAGGCATAGACTTTAGACCTATTGAAGACTGTTTATGGAGATTATGAGCTGTAAATAACAGCTTCATCATTCCCACTCAGGAAATACAGTCCTCTTGGGAAAAACACCAAGGGCCAGCAATCCTCACTAGTGTACTAGCAGACATTATTTACCTTCAGTATTACTTCAGTGATATACTCTAAGGGAGGGGCTTCTATCACTATTTGCTCAAGTATGTTCAGAGGTCAAAACTTGAGTTGTCCAAAATCAAATGTGTAGGAGGGAAAACAAAGACACAAAACTTCTAAAGTCCCTCTGGTTCCCGCAGGTTTCAAGAATTTAATCCAAGACCACTCTGTGAAGAGATTGACCAGTTAGAAAGCAACATTATAAAAGCGCACTTCAGATGGGCTCAAGTAAGTGTTCTGCAGTGCCTGGAGCCTCCTCAGCAGCACAGATAGGCTGGAAAGCAGATGGGCTAAGCCACAGGACAGCAGGAGCTTTTGCCTGACTCTCAGTGATGAGTTAACCATGAAAATAGGCATGGGTTCCTGCGTTGAATGTTTATCAAATGTCAGTATGGAACCAGGTTTCAGAAACAAAGCTCAAAAGCAGGTGAAAAATGCAATTTTTCTTGACCTTCTTCTAAGTTAACCTTTTTTCAGTGTTTCTACTAATCTGTGCTTAGTAGTGTTCACAATAAGCATATTCATTACAAACAAAATCAAACTCTTTCAGCTTACTGACAACAATAATAAATACTATCTGTAATAAGTAATGTATGGTGGAGTACATGTGATACTTAGTTATGACTATGAAGCAGAGAACCATTTATTCATATTTATATTGAATTTTTTCTTCCACATTGTTTTTTTCTTAATAATATAAACTCAATAGGTACCCCAGTCCTCTCCCTCCTTTTTCCCCTCCCCAGTCTCCCCTTGCACTCTCCTCCCTTCCTGTTGCCCCTTCCCTCCCCCTCTCCCAGTGCCTCCCTCTTTCTTATTCCCACCCCCTGAAGCATCCTTTTGTGTGAAGGCCAAACCTCCCTCTGAATCCTGCACCCTGGTGGGGGTAAGGACTCAGTGTCACAGCCTGGAACCCTTTCTTGGACTGCCCATTAATATGGGAACTCTATTATGACTGTTAATCCCTTGCCTCTAAACATCCTACTGCCTGAAGCTTTCTCCCCTGTAATCTATGCTAGACTTTGGGGGCTTCTTGACATTTCAGCCATTATGCAGATCAGGCAAAGTTCAATTCTGACTGCTGCAGCCCTAACTTGTATGGAATATCTTGCATAGAGTTGGTCCTCCCCATCTTTAGACTCTTACAATCTTCCCACTCCATCTTCCTCAAGGTTTCTTTAGGATGAGGAGAGATTTGGCTGGTCTGGTTCCAGGTGGTTAATGTAGGGTCTTTTGAATTATGGTTTGTTGCTGTTTTCAGTTTTGTTTTTCCTGCACTGTCCTTGACTGCATCCTAATTGGTATCGAAGGTCACCTCCTAATCAAAGATAAAGAACTATTTAAATGAAGATCTTAATATAAGAGGAGACTCAAGGATAAATGGAATAAGAAGTAGGAAACAGCAGTGAGAGGGGATCAGTGTCCCATTTGCAGGATGGTTACCATCTATCTTCCAGTCCCCATATCCTCCCTGATTGGTGAGATCAAACCTGTTCAGTCTCAAGTGACCAGGAAGGGAAGTAAGAGTGAGCTTCACCAGATGTCTTGCTACTTACCTGCAATACTTGAATTTTTATGCAGAGGATGCTATGATAAGATTCTTAACCTTGTTTCTTTCGAAAAAAATTTGTTCTTCTGTTCCCAAAACAATGTAGCAAATTAACTATCAATATTCTTGATTCCATATATGTAGCCCCAATGTCAACATGTAATTTAGGGATGCTAATAGTCAAAGTTCACCATCTAGTAATTCACATCATGAGCTGTTTAGATTAAACATGAGGCCCATTCTTATGCTGAGAATGAATTTCTGTGCAAAGTAGTGGCAGTCATCAGCAATACATCATCACAGCGATAAGCAGAAACACACATATGTTCTTAAAAGATATGAGATAAGATGTACTATTCACTCATTTTATCACTTGGTGGAAAGCTGTTAGAAAACAAGCCAGATCCTGTGACACAGGTCTAGGATCCCAGTTACTGGGGAGGAGGCAGGAGGATAGCAAGCCCATGGCCTACTTGAGCTACAGAGTGATTTAAGTCTGGCGTGGGTAATTTAGAAAGACTTTGTCGCAAAATAAAAAGATAAATGAATTCTGTAGAAGTATGTCATTGGTAGAACAGTTGTCAGCATCTCTACTTAGTCTCCAAGACTACAGGAGGGGAAAAAAGCAGAAAAGGAAGGGAAAAGGGGTGATGAAGGCCGCTGTAAAAGAACGCTTATTTTAATTGATTGTAATACTCCTCCAGGTATTACTCCCTTCCTTTATGTAAAAAGACCATCTCTTGCTAAAAAGTGATATATAAACATCTGTGGTAGCAGAAATGTGATGTGGTCATGACCGTTCTTCAGCCAGTGGCATCTGAGCAGAAGTTTTAAGGGTCCTATAACACCCCTGATGATCCCCTTTACCTGTTACTAAATTCCCACAGCTGAGACAGGAACAGTTGCTTAATCTTGATATTGAATTGAAAAGGTCCATAGAGCTTTGAAAGTCAAGTCACCCTCCTCCATGGCAGGTTGGTTCAGGTCATTTTTCCTTGTCTTGCATCCAGCTTCTAGCTTATAGTATAAAAGAAACAATTAAGGAAAACTCTTGTAGCTTGTGACTGGAAATTCCGTGGTTACTGTGCGCTGCTCATTACAAAGTTGACTATCACATCAGGATATTTTCCTGCTAGGTGCATTAATTTCCTCATTATCAAATGACTCTCAACCTTCTTGCTGACTGAAAGGATAGAATAACGTCATTTTAAAATACAGACTGCTGCAAAAATTATAACCATCACAGTTTTTAAAGAAGCTATCAGAAAATACATCCTAACAAATCAGGCAAATAAAATGAAGGCCAGGAAAAGAGGAAATTCAAATAGAACTAGGATCAAGAGAAATTACCAGAATAACGATGAAGAGATGTGTGAGGCTGACAACTGCACACAATCAAGTGAAAGGAGGCAGATACTCCTACAAGTATTTTCTTCAATTCTATGACACTGATGGAATATCTTGTGTGCTGAACATGTTGTACAGAGATTTATACTCCTGGAGGAGAGGCTCTGTTTTAATTATTGATTAGAAAAAGAGGAAACCAAGCAAAAGGAGAAAGAAAGCAAAATAATTATTAACTCCAGGGAAGGAAACATATTGCATAGGAAATTAAAGATAATCATGGCTCAGCTGTAAAGAATGTTTACTTAGTCAAAATGTAAATACTGCATATTGATCTATCCCACATAGTACCATTGTAGCAAAGAGTATGTATAGTGTGTGACTAGAAAGAGGAAAGGATGTGCAGTTGAGAGAGGGGCTGAGAAAAGAGCTACTTTTGGAGAACTGAGGTGGAGAAAGAAGAACTACTTCTTCAGTGAAGAGTTAATTTATGACATTTAAAACCAAAAAAAATCAAAAAGCAAATGTTTGTTTTTTAGCAATTCAAGGTAAAATTGCTGTTTTGGAGTACCTGGAAAAGGGGAGAAACCAGGCTTCCAGCTTTCCATAAAAGCAAAACTCTGATTTAATGAACATCCATCTTCTAGCAAGACTGTAACTTGAAAAGTGATATCAGCTCAGGAGAAAGGACACAAAGCACATGTTCCTCCTCCCTGTTTCACTACCTTGCATTTTTCTGTCAAAATTGCATTTTCAGACTTGTGGGTTGCCTAGGAAACTTCTGGCCTTTCACTTGATTTCAAACCTTAGTGCTGAGTTTCTCCACGTTCTATGCCTCAGCTTTCTCAGACATGAACAAAAATGTCTAAGATGAAAAATCCAAAACCCCAAACAAAAACAAAAGCACACAGTCAATCTCAGAAATCCAGCTGAAAAATACATCATCTGCAGTCTCCTGAGACTCCTCATCAAAACAAGGGATCTTGGAACCTTGGTGCATTTAGCAATGAAACTGCCTGGCTGTTCCCCTCTTTGTTTTGGATTCCTCTTCATCTTTGTGTCTAGCACAGTAGCACTCAACAGTGTCAGTAGTGTGTCCCTCCTGCCCAGGTCCTGAATGGCAGGGCTGCATACTGAGTACAAATTACAGATCCGTTTCCACAAGAATCACTGTGTGGCGGGGGGGGGGGGTATATATGTGTGAGTGTACCTGTGTGTATGCATGTATACATGTGTGAGTGCACCATGTATGTGAGTGGGTATACATGTATGCAAGCACACGTGAGTGCATGTGTGCACACTTGTGGTTACACACATGTATAAGCATGTCTGTGTGTACACATATGCCAGTACATATGTGTCTGCACACATGTGTACACGTGTGAGTGTATCGTATGAGCATGTTTGAGTATACCGGCGTGTATGTATGCACAAGTATGTGAGTGTACATGTGTGAGAGTATGCCTGCATATACCTGTCACTTAGTGAGCGTGCAGATTCAAGTGACTCCAGTTGTGTTGTTCATGGAGACTTCCCATCTAAAAGCAGAGTTTTATGTTTACACTGCCTAATTTCTGGGACTTCCTCCCTGTGAAGTACCCAAGCTGGAACACCTCAGTCACTGGGATGCACAGAAACTCAGGCTGCAGTTCCAGATCTGGTTGAAGAATGTTGCTAAGGAGCACAAGCTGAGGAGGTGGGAGTCAGCGCCCTTGACTTCTAGTCCCCTCTCATGTCTGACAGTGCACCGAACTGTCTTGAATCAGTCTACTGACAGGAAGAAACCACCAGAAAGCAGTGTGATCTCCAGCTTTCAGAGTGTCAACTCTGTTCCTTTCTGTTTGGAATACAAAGGATTATCTTTAATGATGAAATTCTGCAAAGATACAAAATGCCATCTGCCAACTTTGCCAAAGATATTGCCAAGACAATGCCCCCATTGACATTATTTTGAGAATCACTAACTACAAAATTTAGTGACTGTTCTACATGGAGAAAGGAGATGGAGAATTCAAATTAACATCTTCCACCCAAGGGCCTCTCAGGTCACTCCATACGGCAACCTACTTAGGCATTACCCTGCTAACTTAAAATGAACGAAGAGGTAGTTTATCTGGAAAACTTGTCCCTGGCCCTGGCCTATATGACCTCTCTGTCAACAGTTGTTTCTCACCCATCTTGTCTCATGGAATAGGATTCAGGTTTAGGAAGACTAAGTGTACAAATATTTTATACCAGAGGAAAATAAACTTGCATCAGATTATGTCCTGGGAGAGAGGATGGAGGGGCACATTCTAACAGTTGTTCTTTGGACCTTGTGAATATAATACAGTTTAAAATAGCAAATTGTATCATGTGAGTCTTTACTTGCAAATACCATATTCAATCCGTATTACTTTTAAGTAGTATCAGCATACATATGGGTGCTGAAGTATGTATGCTATGTTTAGTGTGTGTCTCTAATGTGTGGTATGCATGTTTGTGTTGTGTGTGTCTGTTATGCATATATGTGCATGCTGTGGTACATAGGTATATGTATTGGACTGGTGTGTCAGTGGTGTGTGTGGGATGTGTGCATGTTTGTATATGTGTGTGTGAATGACTTGTGTGAGTGCTCTATTGGCATGTGTATATGAGTGTCGTGTACATTGTGTGGGTTCGTGTGTGTGTGTGTGTGTGTGTGTGTGTGTGTGTATGTGTGAGACCCAGTAAGCATAGCCCGTGTCTGAAGTAAGGAAACTCAGGTGCATGCAGCCATGGTCTACTATCTCTGATTCTTTAGGGAACAGGTTAGATATGCTATGGATATCTAATGATATTTGTAACATAATGAAGCTAGTATAATCTCGAAAACACACAACTAAAAACCGAGCATTAGGCTACCTCACGATAGGAGGCAGGGATAGATTTGCTTCTTTTTGTTTGGGCCAAACTCCCTGGGAAGTCTTGCCTAGCACCAAGGACTCTAAGTGTATTCTGTTGGCTTCTCTCAAAGGTACCAAAGGCAATGCTTGGTACCTTGTTTTATCAAGGTTATAGTGGAGATAACCACCTTACCCAAAGAGAACCATGGAATCTGGGATTTGAACTCAGGACTTTCTGCTTGTGAAGCAGAGGCTTAACCCCTGAGTCATGTCTCCAGCCCTGGAAATAAAAGTTTTATTAGAGTTGACGACCTGGTTGCCAGGGGTATTATGTTTTGACCTTAAAGGTGGGAGAACATTAGGACAGAGGAGACAGCTAAGTATCAGAGACGATTAGGGGGATAGTAGAGATGACCATCCTAGAGGAGGGATATCTATACAGCACCCAAGATAAGGGAGCTTCCAACATTTGTAGCTTTCAGACATTACTAAGGGGTTGTCAGGGAAGAGTGTGGAAAGCTAAGGAATGTCAGACAAAAGATAGTCATCTCTTGAGGTCATTAGGGAGGGAAAGTCGGGAGTCTAGGGAGTGGCTGGTATGGTGGATTCACGGAGTAGAGGAGGCTTTACAAAACGGCCTGACTATGGCTAACAATCACCAAGTAAGCAATTCTAAACACAGTGTAGTCATTAACATCTTCCCAACTAATTATAGTTCATTTCCTGAATGATCCATTACAGTGGAAGTGTACTCAAATTCAAAGCGATTTCTAATTCAGTGTATTCATGTCATGGTTCACATCTCAGGATCCTTCTAATGATTTTTTTTTCTTTTAACATGACAAGTGACAGTTTTCATTCACATATATTTTTAGCATATGTTTGACATGCTATGATGAAGGAAGGCTTATGTATCCTCTTCAGAGTGACCATGCTTAGCATATTTCTAAACTTACTTCTTCACCACTAACCTTTCCACTTCTGTGGACAAATAGTGACACTGGAGGATTGGTATGAAGTTTCTAATATGTCAGGAATAGGTTTATTTAAAACTCCAATCCATGCCTTTGCATCTGGGGCTCTTTTGAATAAAAAATAGGCTGGCTAATTTGCACATTCTTTCAATGCATCTCCTCTGTGTGTCACTGCGCTTCTTTGGCATTCTGCTGAATGTGCACCTCAGAAAGAATTCAAGGCTTCCTTGGCATGATTTTGATGAATAGAAACCTATGAAGCTTAATAAGTGGTGCCAGAAGGGACAGACACCTGAGGAGAAAACAGGTCCGTGTTGATGGATGCCTTTCCCAGGGGGCCTAGGGCACTGCTGAGATGCAGTTTTTCCAGCAAGTAGTAAAGGGAAAGATAATTCAAGGCAGTGCACACAAGGCAGGGTGGGCAATGGATTTTCTTGGCAACAATGAGTGAACAGAAAGAATTAGGTAAGCATCCACTTCACAGGGTGCCAAAAGGACATTATAGAGAAGTGTACCTAGAAAGGACCATCTGGAAGGGCTATGTGAAACCAGGTTTGTCCAAGTTGGTGGTGGTATTTTTTTAACCACACATTCATGATTGTACTGTATTCCTACCCAGGCATTAATTTTTGGTGTCTCCATTCAGTTTTAATGTTCTTCTCTTTTATTTCTTCTCCTTTGATGTTGCCACCAGCAGGGTCTTATTGTGTAGCCTAGGCTAGCTTGACCTTGTAATCCTTCAGTCTCCATCTCTCAAGTGCTAGAATTGCAAGTACACTACCATTCCTGATCAGAGTTTCTAAATAGTGCTGGGGACTGACTAGTACATGTACTCGTACTAGGCTTAGTACATGCTAGGTAAGCATTATACTAGTAAGCTATACCCCCAAGATTATCTGTTGTTTCACTTAAAAAGAAAATATAAACATGGGTGTTTCTAATCTGAGAATGAGCTCAAAGGACTCAAAAGCAATAATGTGGTAGAGACATTAGCCAACAAGATTAAATGAGATCACTTGCAGCACACAACTCCTTAACATAGTGTTGACTGGGCTAATGAGGCAGATGCTATTGCTGTGTACAGCAAAATATTCACTGAGCTTTTTCCCTCATAGGCCTGTCTTCCTGAAATGTTTTAGTGTGGAACTCTTTCAATTGATCTACTATGGATGTCTATGCAGCATATCTTATTCTGCTTATTTCTTCTATCTTTAATGTCTTTGTGATAGAATTTGGAGACTTCTGTGAATTTGTGTTTCAAGTTCAGAGTTATATATGTGTTTCTTTCTGATGCTTCAGTAGTCTGTGGGACTTGCTGACTTTGGAGAGACTGATCTTCCAGGACTATCTAATTTACAGACATTATAAATGATTCACCTGTCTTTATTATTGCTACTATTATTGTTTGGTATGTGTGTGTGCACATGGGGTGTTGGTGGATGTAGAAGCTAATGGACAACCTTAGATATCATTCTAAGGAGCTGTCCACCATGCTTTATGAAATAGGATCAACTCATCTAGTAGACTAGACTGGAGGGTCAGCAAGGCCCAGATACTCTGCTTCCCCAGGTACCCAACAAACCCAGGTGGGATTAAATCTGAACATGAGTTGGGATTAGGTGTACCACCATTCTTCCTTCCTTCCTTCTTTCCTTCCTTCCTTCCTTCTTTCCTTCCTTCCTTCCTTCCTTCCTTCCTTCCTTCCTTCCTTCTTTCCTTCCTTCCTTCCTTTTTTTCTTTCTTCTTTCATTTTCTTTCTTTTTAATGCAGGTCCTGAGGATTAAATTTATGTACTCATGCCTATGAGGCAAGCCCTGTACTAACTGAGCTATTTCCCCAGTCTTTACTTTCCATATATGAAAACCAACTATTCCAGAGTCCCCATTATCGTCTTTTTCTTCCACCCACCTTCCTTACTGAGGGCCTTCTGTCCTGTCATGATCACCCAGAGTCACTTAGGAGACACCTAGGAACAGCCTTTACACCCTAAAGACCACTGAAATGTTCAAACTATAGTCTGAAGCTCATTTATTCCACTCTGATTTTTTCCTCCCATAAAAATCATGCAAAGGCTCTTGGCCAACCTTTTCCAACCTTCCCAGCTTCTTGACTGAAGAAGGGATGCTTCTGTGACATGCATGTGCGGCATGACTCCCCCTCATGGAAGCCTTGAGTAACCAGCTACCAATTGAGTGTAGATCATCGGGTCTGTTTTCTTCTCTGTATGCAAATAACAACTGCATCTTGAAAGAGGTGACTGCAAACTCCCTTTAATTTCAGAATTGACCATGGACATCAGGATTTTTGGTGACTCATGATACTCATCTCTTTTTGCCTACATATCAAAAAATTTCTTGTCATTCTGTTTACTTTTTAGAAATGCTTCAAAAGCTAGATTGTGACTTTTCAGAATCTTCTGGACAACAACACACCAGTGAAATCAAAACCTTCTTCATCTTCATCTGTGGTTCTAGCAACAGGGGAAAAATAAATAAGGGCTGTATGAGAAGAAGAAATATGGAAGATGAAAAGCTACTTTGGAAGGCTGGCTTACAGTGCCTTGAAGACCATCGTGTGCTAAGGAGCAACTGCTGTAACCGTACCCATAGATGCACTACCCCACAGAAGGAAGCTTCATTATCACCATGTAGCATGCACAAGATGCAAAGAATATGCTATCTAGGAGTTGCATCTCACCCCACCCTGAAACAGTGTTCAAGTACCTAATGTGAAGGTCATCCACTTGTCACTGGAATAGCAAATTTTAAACATTTTAACAGAAGATAACTTAAATTAATAGTTATTTTTGCTCAAAGGAAAGTGCAACTGTATACCATAAACAAAACTGCAATAGATCAGATAAATACCTTAAGATCTGGAATGCATCAAATTATCTCTTACTTTCATTTTTACTGATAGTGATTTAAGTCACACATTCTCACCTTTGTGGATTCACATTGCTAGGTGTCCATGCTCAAGGGGTTCAACAGCGTTTACACATTCTCTCTCATTGATATGAGCACAATTATAGGAAACGTACCATGAAACTACAGAGCAAAAGACATAGTAGTGTCCATGTGAGCCCAGGACAAGACATAACATGCTCAGGTATTCAGAAAAGGGTTCAGAAAACAGTTCAGAGGGATTGGATCCTAAAAAGGAAGTCTGCTAGGGACTGATTCCTACTCCTCTGTCAAAGCTCAAATGCTGAGTCCCCAACATGAATTAGCTTTAAGGAGATGATAAAGGTTGAATGAGGGCATGAAGGCTGAGCTCCATTTCAGCATGACTAGATTCATTGAAAGAAACACCAGTATTGCTCAGCAGAGAGAAAGAACAGAAAAGGACGCAGCAGGCAGTCAGCCGTCTGAATGAGAGAAGGCTGCCAGCACTTCTATCCCTACACTTCAAACCTCCAGTACTACAGGGGGAAAATCCACTACTTGCGCTATACAGTCTATGGGATTGTACTGTGGCTATCATAGTAGTCGGACACAGTCAAAGAAAATTAGAATAGTGTTAGATTAGACCAGGACAACATTTTAAAAGCTGCATATGAAAGAACCTGTGTATTCAGGGGTTTGAGAAAAACTTAGAAGCCCAAGGGAACTAAAGAAAGCTGAGAATGGAAAAAGGCTACTGAGACGGCTCAAAAGGAACTTGAATGTTGCAGTCAACAAATTTCTACCAATAGTATTTTACTGAAAGAAACTCTTAGAAATGTCAGGCAGAATGATAATGTAATTCCATTTTAAAGGGTTCATTGGAAGAGCCCAGGAAAGCTGAAATGGACAACAATGTAGAATGCCATGTAAAGAGGGCAAGAAACTGGAATTTTTCCCAAGATTCTCATGCTGTGAGAAAGTGAAGGCTTGGAATATAGTACCAGCTAGGAGGGTGTGGGAGTAGGGGGCTTGTCTTTTGGAAAATAACTGAAACTTTTCAGACAACGTTGCAAGAGAGACTGAAGCCTCGACTATGACGATAGGTGTGTCAGTGTTCTGCTGGAACTACTACCTATGACTATTTCTTGCCCTCTATTTAAACCCAAAACACCCATGCTGGAATCGTCCTGAAAAATCTTCCAAGGTCATCTCCCAGGCTGGGATTACCCTGAAGGAACACACCCTTTTAATCTGGAGAAGCGAACTCTAATTATTCAATGGGATAAAGTCACTAGCTTGCCCCAATCCTCTGTTAGGAAAGGATATAGAGATTAGTTCTCCATTGTTGATAAACAATGGGTTGAGCCTCAATATGAACAGACTAATGAGATATATAGGACCAAAAGCTCCAATCAGATATTTACAAACTGGAGCTAACCAATGAGGAAAAGTCACTTTTCCTAAGCCTGCCTAAGACTATAAATAAACCTGACCTTGGCATCCATCTTTGGTTTCCATGCCTCTCATGGGACTTCATGTCTGGAGTTTGTGAGTTCCTTTCATTTCCTTTGCCCCTCATGGATTCCATGCTTGGAGTCTGTGAATTCTTGATGGCTCTCTTGACCCTCATGGATTCATATCCTTGAGTTCCATCCTTTTTTCCCTCTAATAAACTCTGCTTTACTCTTCTATGTGTGTTCTAGTTTCAATCTTCCACTCCCAAATACAAGAAATTGGATACATAAAGACCCCAGAGGAGACCCATAACATTTTGTTGAGTGGACCCAGGGGATCAAAAACCCCACAATATTAGGACCCCAGAGATGGACCTGGGTGTGATCACTGAATCTTTTCATTTCTTTTCCCAGTGTAGCTATATTGAATAAATCTCCTTTTCAGGATTTTCACTGCTATTTGTTTGCTTAAGTTGCCTATTTAATTGGCTTAGATAGCTAAACCTGGTCTATAGGACTTTCCAGGCTCTTATTCTAACAGCTCTGGTAGTCCTATCTTTGATCTATAGACCTAGTTTTGCTTTTAATTTTATTTTATTTATTGTGTGTGTGTGTGTGTGTGTGTGTGTGTGTGTGTGTGTGTGTGTGCACTTATGTGGCAGAGGGCACTGTGTGTCCCTGTGGAAGCCCAAGAGTGACTTCTGGAATCATCTTGGATTGCTTCTACCTCCTTTTTGCTTGGCTCTGGGATTTCCCAGTCCAGGCCACTGCTATTTCCCCCTGGTGTGTTTATATAGGATCCAAACTCAGAACCTTCTACTTGCAAGGCAGAGTTTTAACCCCTCAGCCATCTCTCCAGCCCCCATTTTTATTTTTTTTTTGACACAAGTTTCAACAAGTAAGTTGCTATGACCAGTCTTAACTCACTCTGTCAACAGTCTTTGAATTTCCTACACTGCTGCCTTAACTTCCTCCTTCATATCAGGATGACAGTTGAGACTAACTATCACAACATCTCAGCTATCTATGTCAGCTATGAGCCATGCAGGACAATGGCTGATTAAATGACAGAGAGGCAAGACCCAGACAGAAAATGTGAGACTCAAAAATGTATGCCACCCAGGAGTCAGTAAAGGTGCCAAAATCAGTGAGAGGCCAAATTGAATTCAGGAATCATGAAAACAATTAGAAAAATGCACCGCTCAAGAATATTTATATATTATAAATGTTTATTCATGAACTGTGACATCAGATTTATTTTCCTGGGGTTGAAAGACTTTGAGAATAAAAAAAAAATGGGGATAAAGTTACAGTTTTAAGAAAAATAAAATATTCAAGGGAAGAATCTTATGAATTTGGTTGTTGTTTGTTTCATCTTTTGTTTCCTTGGGGATGATGGATCAACTCCTAAGCAGAGCCAGTGAGGAAGAGATGAAAGACGCAGGGGAAAGAAGACTGCTGGTGGGGGTTGCATGGAGAAGGGAAACCCCAGCATCAGGCAGGAATCAGAACCTGAAGTGAAAGCATGAAAGAAAAGAGGTGGACAAGGGTCCATGAAGATGGTGAAAATGTAGAGTGTGAAGAAATTTGCAAGTATTCATTCCTAATTATTACCTTCTGTACAGTAAGTTGTCTCCTGAAATCAAGAATAACAGAGAAAAGAAACAGGAGAAGGACTTTGATATCCATGTGCTTAAGAAAAAAGACATTCACACACACACACACACAAAAACAAGAAACGTAAGCTACTAAACCACATCAGAGTTCTCAGGCTTTAGCATGCTTTGCAATCACCTGGCTAAGCTTGTTCAAATGCATTTGGTTAACTCCACATCCAGATACAGGTCAGGAAGACTACGTGGAAACTGAGATTTTTCAGTTGATATTCATAATTGCTGGTCTACAGACCCCATTTGAGAACCATCGCTATTTTTGAATAGCAAATAGAAATGTTCCCAACACAGATTATTTTTCTTCAGAGTTCTTTCAAGGATTTAACTTTCTCAAACTAATCTAGTTGATAAAACTTAGTGATATTTGCATGTTTTCTTTTCTATATTTTTTAATCATTCCCTACCTTCTCTAGAGTCTTTTTTTTTTTTTCTCTAGCCCAAATGATAATTCCACATATCCTTCTAAGTATCTGCTCAAGAGCCAGCTTCCCAGGAATTAGTTTTTATCTCCCCTTAGAGTCATCCGAGATCTGCCTTTTGCACTCACATGCTTTGGAGCCAAGTCTTACTCACTTAGTATTTGTTATTTTTGAAGATTCCCATCCCCACACTCCTAAACTACAATCTATCTCAGGAATAAGACTGCCCCATTGCCTCTAATGTTTAGCTCAATACCTGGCAGCGGGAGTTGCCCAGCTTTACAACTGGGGCTGGCCAATAGGCACACTGCCGTGACAGACTACTTAAGAGGTTTCCAAGTACCCAGCAAACCAGGCCAGGGAATATTAAATCAGAGAACATCAGAAGAAAATTTTGCTTTATATGATTTGCCTTTTTCCCCTTGACAGAAACTCTTATTAAAATTACATTAGCTAAAAATATTTCTATGCCAAAAGCAATTATGATAATGTTTCCCTGCATTTATATAGTTCTCTTTATTCTGAAAGTTCATAGTACACAAGCCTCAGCTTAGAAAGAAAGAAAAGCACTGAACTGGACTTGAACTTCACATTCTTTTGCACACAGTCTCTTTCTTTCTCCAAAATTCTTGGTAATCTCATTAATATGGCTGATGTCTGGAGAGACGAGGTTTCTGCATTCATGTCCTCACGGAATCTGCTTAGGCATGGATTCAAAAGGGGAATTTCAATTAGTTCCCCTCAAAGGTTTAAATGCTGTTGTCCCTCACCGGGTGCTCTCATCTTTAACAGGTGATTAAGGTTCTAATGGGCTCATACAGTTTTTCAGTCTGTTCCAACCAATTTATGGCACTAAAGCAAAACCCAAAAGGGGAAAAAAATGTAGAAAAGTAAAAGAGGGAGAGGAATTTGAAGTAGAAAGAAGGTAATTTCAGGGTTCTGAAAGCTTTTCTTGGAACGATTGCCAGATGTTTTGGAACATGACCCTTTGAGTACATATTCCCAGAAGAGTTTTCCAGCCCCTCTCTACAAGCATCGCTTCTCCCTATCCCGACTGATGGTGGAGGACTGGTACCAGACAGGAGAAGGGGAGTTTTGTTACTGGACAGGTGACCTGCTGGTGAGTCATTCAAGTACCAACAATGGACTGGGCACTTGCCAATATTAGATATCCTGAATGAGGCCCAAAGGACCACACATACAGAGGGAAATGGAGGTGGGAGGGAGACTACATGAAAAGGAAAAGGCTGAGAGAGGGGATGCAGAGTATAACAGATGAAAACAATCAAATTCATTGTTTTTGTATATGAAAGCTTCAAAGAATCAAAGAAAATTCCATTGGAAAGACAGTACACACTCCATGAATGCTATAACACAAACTGTATTTGATCTTTGCTTCCCAGTTGATGGCACAGTCTCAAAAGTCCTTGGATTTCTGCAGTGAAAGAAATAGCTTTTATGGCCACTCATGGTGGACGTTTAGATTGCTTAGGGATGAGAGCTGGTCACCAGAAAAATTAAAATCTTGGAAGGACTGTACCTCTAAGAGACAGAAGGAGTCTGGAAGTTGAGTGCAATCATGTGTCTTTATAATGAGATTTCAACATGGAAACTCAATGTACCTATGCCTGATTCTATGTCCTATATTTACTAGACATGTTTGCTCACTGAAGTTCTACTTGTCACCATCTCCAGGACATAAGGAAAACACCAAGTGTGTGGAATGAACATGAACTTAGCATAAGGTTAATCCTAACTCTTAAAGTGAGATTTCCTATGAACTTGACACTATAACTTGAAACAAAGAATAGGAAAATGGCAGGAAAAAAAGAAAAAGAGACCAATCTCATTCGTCTAAACAGAGACATGAGAGACATAGAAATCACAGGGAAAATATCAAGTTTACTTAGCCAAAGAATACAAGGTCATTTAGTATTAGAACACTATCAATTAATTTACCAAAACATCAGATAGCAGCAAAAAATTAATTGATCAACCAAAGAAATGGTAAATGGAGCAAAAATGCAACTCTACAAAATGAGAGAAAATCTTTTGCTGACCATAAATTTTATAGAAGATTAATTATACAAAAAACTCAACAATTAAATATCAAGCAATCAAATAACACAATTTAAAAAATCAGATATAGAAATTTTTAAAATTAAGCTTTCCATAGGATGAGATTCAAATATCTAATAAATATCTTTAAAAATGGTGCAGTTCTTATAGCCCAGTGATCATTATTATTTGTCCACATATCTAAGAGGTTCATTTTACAATATCTCAATTATAGACCTTTATTATAAGGTGCAATTATAACAGAAATAAGCTTTGTATGACAAAGAAGGCTTTAGTGGAACTTCTTGGCTTCTACCTCATATCCAAAAGTATGGCAGCTTTCAGAGTATTTAAATCATTTAAAGGTACATTTCCTTACTATCAGCATTTACGTGGCTTTCCAGAACAAAAGTTACATTTTTAGTTATTAACAAAATGAGCATTACGAACAAGATCTTCTTTCCATAAAAAGGGGCTATGATACAGTAATTTCTCCTTCAGAACTTGCTCCAGAATTGGTACTTTACAGTTAGGAATAGACAATCAGAAGAATCATCATTACACTAACAGTTGACCTCCATTATTTACATTTGTGAGATGATTACCTAGTGGACCATTTTGATAATAAGAGAGAGGGAGATTTAGATAGTTAAATAGTGGAAAGTGTTGTTTCAAAAACACTAGAAAAGGAAATCTCATTTCTTGCTAAGCATAAGTTATAAGATGAAAATGCATTATGTAAGGAGAGTTTTAAAGGGGAGAGAAAGTATAAGTGACTGTTAAAGAAAGTAATCAACAGTCCCACCCAACCCTGAATGCTGAAAGCTGCAATAACAATGATTTTGGTGAACCCACCCAAGTACCAGCAGAATGAGAGACTATAGGCCCTAGATAGAAACATACATCCTAGTATTAATTATAAATACTTGATAGTAAACTACCACTGAACACTTCTCATTATATCTGAAGGTAAGAAAAGCACTTAGCACTCAACCAAGAAGTATCCTGCTGCAATGGAAGAAGATATGTAATGCAGAGAATCACAACTGGCCAGGGTGAAGAGAGATGTGACTTTGGAGTGCTTAGCCATAAACAGACCATCAAAACTACCCCCCATCCCAAGGCTCAGGGAACCTGGTAAGATTGTAAGAGCCTATTAGTAGGTAGCAATACAGCTGATCACTTTACTCCCCACGCCAAAAGGTTGCCTCATCCTGAACCTCACTGCTACTCACTAAACCTATACAACAGCTGCCCTATAAAAATTCCCTCAAGGGGCTGGAGAGATGGCTCAGGGGTTAAGCCTCTGTCTTGCAGGAGGCAGACGCCAGGCGGAAGCGGGGGCGGCCTGTGTTTCTGGTCCTGGTAGGGCAGAGCCTGTGAATCCTGGGGCGGAGTAAACAAGGAGGAGGTGGTGGTGGTCATGGTGGTTCCCGAATTCCTCCGTGGTTCTACATACACACACACACACACACACACACACACACACACACACACATGCACAATTGAATGAATGAATGAATGAATGAATGAATAAATAAATAAATAAATAAATAAATAAATAAATACCTCAAGAGCAAGCAAGTACGGCACCATCCAGAGAGAGTGGTTGCGATTGGTGCCATACAGAAAACAAGAGCTTCTACACTTGTTGGTTTGCCAACTAGTAGGCTGTTCAAGTGAAGAGGATGCCTGGCCACATGTTAATACAGAAATCCCAGAAAGGACCCAATGAACCACACATGCCAGGGTGAGGTGGGAGCAGAAGGGAGAAAGTTACAGTGAAGAAATGGAGGGAGGAAGAGTGTGAGAAGAGGGGTGGGAGTAGGTAGGGGAGCAAAGAAATACAAAGTAATTCTCTTTGTCTATGATATTTCAAAAAATAGTAAATGAGTTTTTAAAAGGTCAAGGTCAACACATAAGGAATCTTTAGGAAAATCTGAATGCCAATGGTACCCAAAGAGGCAAAGTGACTCAATGTGATGTGCCTTCCTAATGCAGTCCTACAGCAGACAAAGGATGTTGGGTAGCAACTAAGGAAATTTTAATTAAGTTTGAGCTTTAGTTAATCATAATGCATCAATATCGGTTCATTAATTGTAATAAGCAATTTATGATAATATAAGAAGTTAATGATAAAGGAAATTGGGTGTGATACTTTCGAGAACACTCTGTACTATCTGCCTATTCTTAAAATCTAAAATGTCTGAAGCATCAAACTTTTTTAAAAAGGAAAACTAAATTTTAATTTGGAGCATGTCATGGTTTGAAATGTGTCCCCCACAGTCTCATGTATTTGGCAAGGTCATGGCACCTTGAGAGGTGGAGCCTTGCTGGAGGAAGGCAGTCACAAGGGGTGGGCCTTGAGGTGGATTAGTCCCACCTTACCTCGTGGAGAAGTTGGCCTTTGCTGCAAGCAGTCTTGCAGCTCTCAGCTTTCAAGATGTCTGCGGTGACTTTGGCCAGCCAACCATGCCACCTCTGCTTTGAGAGACTGTACCTTCCCTATGGAACCGTAAACTGAATAAACCTCCCTTTCTCCCTTAAGTTGCTTGATTTTGGATGTTCTCTCACAGCAATAGTTACGAGTAACTGTTACAGAAATTGGTACAGGTAGTGGGGTATTGCTGTGAGATAAGAACAGCTGGTACCACAAAGTGAAGTTGTTTGTGAAGCTGAGAAAAGTTGATACCCAGAAGCATGGCCAATGCTGTGATGTGGCTAGTGTGCCTTTGGAACTGTTTGTTGGGAGAAATGTGGAGAACTTTGGGACTTTGTGCTGGGAAAGTCTTTGCTTCTTGGCAGTTGGGCCAAAAGGACCTTTCTTGTGAGAGCTCAGAGGAGAGCAATGCTGTGAGAGATGCTGTTGGACCCTGAGACCCTCGCCCTAAAATTCACAAAGCAGGCTGGTTCAAGCCCACAGTATAGCCCTTGCTTGTAGTCATTCAGGCATCCATTGTTTATAGCCATCCAAGCATCCATTGTTAGTCATTGCTTAAAACTATGTACAGCCTTGAGCCTTTTACAGGTATTTCCCCACCCCTTAAGACCTCCGGCCCTTCAGTTCTGGAAAAGCAAGTTTGCCCAAAGGGAATTCCATCAATGAAGGTCACCCAGAATGAACAGCCTGCGGTTAAGCAGGTGGACTGGAACGATCACCAAGAGCCAACTCCACCCGAGCTCTTGCCGACCAATGACTGTAAAGGTCATAGAAAATTCCTCAGTTAAGCAACCCCCCCTACCCCAAGACCCCTTAAAAACCCCTTGCCCGAGCTGCTCGGGGCCGCTTCAGTCTTTCCTGCGTGAAAGGTTGCTGGAGCCGCCCGGCGCGTCGTTAAATAAAACCTCATGCTATTGCAGCGAGAAGGGTCTTGGTCTTTCTCTCGGTGGCCTCGTTCCTGACTGAAAGACGGGGGTCTTTCAATGCAGATAGTGGAAGCCCAGTTTGTGATGGTCCAGAGGGGAACAGAGACTGTGTTTGCAACTGGACGAGTGACACATGGAGGCATATGTTGGCCGAGAGTTTAGTGAAGTTTTGCCCTCATCCTGAAAGTTTGCCTGAAATTAAGCTGGAGTGCTTGGCGGAGGAAATTTCAAAGCAATGTAGTCTTGACAATGTGATATGGCTCCTTTTTAGTTGTCTTCAGAGTTATGAAAAAGAGCAAAGAATCAGGCAGGAAGAAGCAAAAACTGTAAGATCCAATAATGAAAAATACAATGGCAAACTTAAAGAGTTGAACCAGGAAGAAGCAGAGAACAAAATAGCTGTTGAAGAGATAGCTCCATTTGTAAATCAAAGCCTGCTCTTAATCTGAATAATAGGAGAGGCCCTAGCTTGAGGGCAAGATCCTCAGGGAAGGCTCCCACTTATAAGAATGCAAATCCTTTCAGAAGACTGAAGTTAAAGGGTGGAGTTCCAAAGCAAGAGTTGGTTTCTCACCAAGCAACTAACTACCCAGGAGTGAAAGAGATGGTCAACATAGAGAAGCAGAATCAGCTGTGAGTCAAGGGGGCCAGTCTTGGCAAAGTCGTCCACGTGGTTCTGGTTTTAGAGGCATCAGTGATGCAAGAGGGAGGAGATCATGGAGTCCTCCTCCAAGATTTCAAAAACTGGCAGAATCCAGACATCATGAGGCAAGAAACCTGCAGTTTAGAGGCCCAAGAAGGGCAGTTTGTGCTGTGGAGTTAAAGCTGGTTTGCCATTGAGAAGTAAAGATGTTAGAGATTCCAGACACAATGTGGGACACCTGCCAAGGAGAGCTGTATACCCTGGGAGGAGTCAGCTCAAGAGAGCAACGTATTCTATGAGCAACTGCACTGGAGGGATGGAACCAAAGCCCTTTGGAACTGACATGATTTCAAGAAGAGGCTCACCTGTTAGACTTGGAGCTACAAGATTTGGGGTCTGTCCTGCTGGTTTTCAGTCTTGTTATGAACTGATCTTTCCTGGATATACCCCCATTCCTTCCTTTTGGAATGGAAATGTTTATTCTGTGCCATTTTATGTTGGAAGTATGTAACTTGTCTTTTGATTTCAGGAAGTTTTGGACTTTGGACTTTTAGACTGTTGGAACTACTGTTGTAGTTTATGAAGACTTTTAAAGTTGGACTGTGTATGGTTTGAATAATGAGATGGCAATGAGCCTGTGGGGGCCAGGGGTGGAATGTCATGGTTTGAAATGTGTCCCCCACAGTCTCATGTATTTGTCAAGGTCATGGTACCTTGAGAGGTGGAGCCTTGCTGGAGGAAGGCAGTCACAAAGGGTGGGCCTTGAGGTGGATTAGTCCCACCTTACCTCGTGGAGAAGTTGGCCTTTGCTGCAAGCAGTCTTCCAGCTCTCAGCTTCCAAGGTGTCTGTGGTGACTGAGCCTCCTCCAGCTTTGGCCAGCCAGCCATTCCGCCTCTGCTTTAAGAGACTGTACCTTCCCTCTGGAACTCTAAGCTGAATAAACCTCCCTTTCTCCCTTAAGTTTCTTGATTTTGGGTGCTCTCTCACAGCAATAGTTAAGAGTAACTGTTACAGAGCATTTATGAAAGTAATTACTAAAATATTTCTCATACTTTCACTTCTCGATAAAAAAGATACACTAGCAAAGAATTAGGCAACTCATGTATAAGTTTTGCATCAAAAAATTATATCAAAAGGATGTTTTCTTAAAGTTGTTAATTATAGGAACCATAACCACACCATCACAGAAAGATGAGATTTGCTTTGGTTGATCTTGGTTGCCAACCTCACTGGAACTAGAAACAACTAAGAGATATGCTGCGTCTGTGAGGACATTTCTTGAAGGATCATCTGAGATGGGAAGACCTTCACTGAGCTGAGATGGGCAGCTCCTCACTGAAGTGGCCCAGACATAAAGAAACCAGAAGGTATGATGTGTTGTTTTGCACTTGGCTGCTATCTTGCATTGGTGTGATTACATGTATTCTGTGCTGCCCCTGTCACCATCCTTTCTTGACATTAGAACCCAGATTCTTCAGTTTTCCAATGTAGCTCAAAGACCACAAGCTCTTAAGGAATCCTTAACCCTTCAGTACCAGATGGAAAATGTTATGGCATCACTACCACGAAGACTCCAGGAGCATCATAGAAGAAGAAATAGAAAGAATGTAAGAGCCAGAGGGTGGGGAGGAGTATCTCAAACACTATCTTCTCTACATGATAAGCCCACTATGAACTCACTACATCTCCATTTATCTGCACAAGACCCATACAAGATTTGGGTCATGGACAGAAGATTTTGTATGGTCTCCATTCATACCTGAGTGAATATTGATATTGACTACAAAAAAAGGACTCACTTTTTTCAGTGTTGTTGCCATTGATATATTTATTATTGCCTATTCTTCTACTTAGTCACATGCTAATGTAAGAAACCCTTGCTAAATTTCTGTGTCACGAACCTAGACAGACAGACAGACACACACACACACACATAGAAGTAGAAGGAAAACCTGCTGGTAAGAGGTAGGGTATGGGATGGGATGAGGTAGAATTACATAGGGAGAAATTGAAAAGGTATTTTATTCATATATGAAACTAACAAAGAATAAAAAAGAAAAAATTTAAAAATCTGATAAAGGTTTAATATTTAAAATTTACAAAGAACTCAAAAATCTAAATAACAAATCTAATGCCCAACCAATGAATGAGCTAATAAATGAACAAACAATCCTCAAAAGGTGAAGCAAATGAGCAATAAACAACATGAAAAAAAGTTCAGTCTCACTAGTCCACAGAGTAAGTAAAAAATACATTCCAGTCAGAATGACAGTCATTAAGAAAAAAATAAATGTGTGGACCTGGAATAAAGCTCATTGTACATACATGAAGACTTGAGTTCAAGTCTCCAACACCCACTTGAAAGCTAAACATGGAAGCTCACGTCCACAAGCCCTGTGCCAGGGAGTGGACTGCAGCGAACAGGTGAACTCTGAGGACTCACTGACCAATCAATGTAGCAAAAAAAAAAAGTGAATTCCAAGATCAACATGAGAATCTGTCATAGAGGAAGAGACTTGTCATCATACCTGTATGCATGTACATACATGTACCCTACATGTGAATACTGGTGAGAATGTATAAAAAGAGAGCTGTTACACAATATTACATAAATTACAAAAAAAATAGATCTACCACCTGAACTGGCTTTCCCATTTCAAAGTTTCCAAAACATCTCTGAATCAATACATGACAAAAAAAATTTGTACATTGATGTTTATTTCAGCACCTTTCATAATAACTAAATTGTGAAACATCATAAGTATCCAACAACAGAGTTCTGAAAAAAGAAAATATGATACACATGTGCTGTGACATTTGCAGGGGCCACTAAGAACACTGAAGTTATGCTGTTTGCAGGAAAATATATTCAACTGGTGATAATCACATTAAACAAAGCAAGTCAGTCTCAAAGAAAGACAAATATTGTGATTTTTGTCTCATATTTTGTTTAAAGATTTTGTACAAATATACAAAATTAGTAGTAAATATGAAGCAAAAGTAGAAGCAAAACCCAAAAAGAAATGACAGAGACTAATAAGAAAGGAAGAGGTTAAAAGGAGGTAGAATGGGACCGGAGGGATGGCTCAGGTGTTAAGCACTGCCTAGCAAGAAGGTCCTAAGTTTGGATTCCAGATTCCATATAAAAACACCAGGTGGAAATGTTGGCAGCCTGTGCTTCTGACCCTGGTGAACAGAGCCTGGGAAATACCAGAGTGAAACAAAAAGGGTGTAGAAACAATCCAGGATGATTCCCAAAGTTACCCTTGGCCCTTCATGACAAAACACAGTGACCTCTGACACACACAACACACATACACACACACAAAATAAATAAATAAATAAATAAATAAATAAATAAACAGTTTTTTAAAAAATGTAAAAAAAGGAGGTAGAACGTGTGTGTGCCTTATGAAAATGTCTTTATGTAACATAGTATCATGTAAACAAATACATGTGAAATGTGTATATTTTTAAAATTCCAATAATTTCTTATATGTTTTCATATCGTGGTAGGATAAAGAGTTAGAAACCAACAACAGGAGGAACAGCAAAATTTGGAAACCAAACAATATACATTTATGTGAGTGTGTATGTCAATGAGTATGCACGTATGAGTGTGTAGGTATATATGTGCTTATGGTATACATAATAAGCATGTGAGTGCTCATGCACATGTTACAATTACATGCATGTGGTGGCCAGAGGTTGATGCCTCTTCACCCTTCCGAAAGGACCACTGGACCCGCATTGCCCTTGGGAAAATATTTGTGACAACTCCTGATAGCTTTGTCTGCCTAGGAATACACTGATTTTTGATGCATGGGTTAGAAAAACCCAGTCCACTGCCAGTCACAGTTGATAGAGGGAGCTGGCTAGATCCCAGCACCAAAGTCCTAATTTCTGCCTCAAGATAAAGGATGTGATGATGATCTGTTCTCATTCTGCAGGCCCTAAATATTCCTTATCCTCAGCTTTTGGAATGACTGTTACTTTTCCCACTTCCTTATCAACCTCTCTCCCATACTAAAGATTTCACTTTAGGGTCTTGTGCTTGCTAGATAAGTGCTCTGTTACCTAGACCTGCTCTTTTAAAAAATTATGCCAATGAAAGGATCTGGTTAAACTGCCCAGCATAGTCTTGAAGTCTCCATTCTTCTGCCTGCTGAATAGCTGGGATTATAGGCCTGCATTACCAAAGTCTAGCTTTGTCCTCTCTTTAACTGAAACTTTTGATTCACAAGAACCTTATACCAGTAGCTGTAAATGAAGTATCTTTCACCCTATTATAATAATACTTATATCTCTGTGTGTGTATTTTTGGAATGGGTTCTATCCATAGTGCTAAGGCTGTCAAAATTACAGGCTCAATTGATAGCAGAAGAGTCCGTGTTTGGATTGCTCAGGGTGCAGAGTAGTGGGCTTTCCACATTGTATTACCACATTACATCAGTTCCATCAAGCCTGACAACCTGAATGTGATTCCTGAAACCCATTGGAAGGAAAGAATCAGCTCCTACAAGTTGTCTGCTGATCTCCACATGCACGCTGTAGTCTGAGTATGTACACACACGCGCGTGCACACACACACACAAACATTTTAAAGAACTTGTATGCATATATCCATAAGTATGTCTATATTATTAATAACGTGTTATTGTCATCATTGGTTGCTTTGAGAATTTCTTTTTCTGTGACACTCCAAAAGCTCTGTTGGATACTAGTTTTATTTTTATTACTTTCATAAAGGAAGTCATGCTCCATTTTAGTTCACAGACTTCCTTAATATCCTTATCATAAAAAAAAAACCTTAAAGTAACCACAAAAATCCGGATTTCTGAAAAACTGACCCATGAAAATGAACAAAGAATTCATAGTTCGTGGGCCCTGCCAGGACTCAAGGTGGATTCCTTTGTAGGTAACTCCATGATTCACTCAATTTTTACACCAGGATATGGAAATGTTCTTTTGTCTCACTGTTCATGTAGGAATTCTAAAAGAAATGTCTTTTCTCTTTCATCTTGGTTGAAACAAATTTAGGCTGTGACTCTGAACTCAAAACTGGTGAGGTCCAGTCCAAGGGCAGTCTGTGGCCACTGAAATCTCAAAGAGCACTTTAACATAAGTACTTGACTTTTCAAATGACTCAAGGATGGAACTCTGCTGTTGTGTGAATTCAAATAATATTGCTGACAATGGATTCTAAGATAACTTTCAGGGTTAGAATTAGGAATGTGATCTTTAGAAGGAGGAATATTTTGGAGGAGACATGTCACTGAGGGTAAACATTGAGGTCATGATAACCCCACCCTTCTTCTCCCTGGTTCTCTGTATTCTGATGGTTGTCGTAAGTAGAGTTGTCCTTCTCTTTAGGCCACCATGTCTGCCACCATGAGATTCCTGCTGTAATGGACTATATACCTTCTAGGATCATAAGCCAAATAGCAATCATTTCTCCTCTAAATTGCTTCGGTTAGCATATTTTCTAACAGCAACAGAACAATAAATAGGATAATAACCATATTCACCTTATGGAAATTTTGTGTCAAAGGGACAATTACAGTATTTATCTATAAACACTGTCATCTAAGTACAAACAGAAGCAGAGTTCCTGTAAACCAATCATAGCCAATAATTCAGAGTTATGCAACTATTATTCATATACATGCATGTCCACCAGTGTGCACAAAAGACACATGATCCCTTTTCTACTCCCCAACAGTGCAAGGTAATATCCTGTTGTCATGGCTATGGAAGCATCAGCTCGACTTTGCTGCACTGTAGGACCCAAGTTCACTCTTCTCCCATTTATGTACTTCTTCTGAAAGGCTTTGCAAAGACCAGTCGCCACAGATGCAACCTGTACATCTGTGCATCTCTAGCCTGCACTTCCAATATTCATCAGGATGGAGCCAAGGGCAGTGTAGGAACAGCAAACCTGAAAAAAAAACATAATTCAGAACATCAGAGACCCTACATTAACCATCTGGAACCAGGCCAGCATAATCTCTCCCCATCCTAAAGCTCAGGGAAATTTGCAGAAGAGGGGGTGGTAAGATTGTAAGAGCCTAAAGATGGGGAGGAGCAACAATACAGCAAGATACTCCACACAAGTTAGGGCCGAAATAATCATAACAGAACTTCTTTGCATGACCTGTGCAATGACCGACATATCATTGACCCCCCCAAAGTCTAGCATGGATCACAGGAACTAGAATCCTTAGAAGCAAGGAATTAATACCCACAATAGTGTTCCTATACTAAAGGGGAACATAAGAAAAGGCTCTAGGCCAATGCTACTGAGTCCTTACAGCTCATCAGAGAGGAGGATCCAGAGGGAAGTTTGACATTCACACTAAAGGATGCTCCAGGGAGGGGGAGAAGGGGCACTGGGAGAAAAGGAGAGGGGGGGGAAGGAAGGGGAAAAGGAGGGAGGGTAGGGAGAGGAAGGGGTAAAGGGAGGGAGGGGACCGGGGTACATATTAAGTTTGTATGAGTGGAAAAAATAAATTAATTAATTTAAAAAAACTTCATTGTCTTCTCCCTAATTTTTTTCCTTTCAGTGGCATAGAGAATTGACATTTCTCTTCCCCCTCTCCCACAATTCCTTCTCTGTAGATAACAGAGGCCAAGTCCCCAGCCATTGCAATTATTAGCATATTCCTGAAGAAAACTGCAACAGTCTACATTAAAGGACTCCCTGCAGAAATGTACACAGTGGGTATCCAATTTCTCTTTAAATAAAAGGCACTCAAATCAGTGAGGGGTTTAAAACAAGAGAAGAAATAGGGGAACAAACAGAGCTTTGAGGAACAGCAGGAAGATTTGCAGTGGTCAAGAGGAGATAGTCAGGCTGAATTATGTAGATAATTAGTCTTCCTTAGAAAATTGGCAAAAATTGCAATGCTACTGTAAGATGTAATAACGGGTCTGCAAGCTGGAAATATTACGATTTGAGTCTGAGCTCCTTCCAAAAGTCTGATTCGGTTTTCAATATTCACTAAAAATACAGTCTATGTCTGTGATTCCCCTGCAAAATATTTTGAAACTTAATAATATTTGCATTTAGTAGCAGTGATCCTAATAACACTGTGTTACTTCTCTGCATAAAAGAATTGTTTGTTTCAGGACAACTAACAGTAATCTTTCTAGATGAAAGCAAGGAGACAAATGCAAAGGGAAGAATTCATTGCATCATTTTCCTCTTGAAGAAGATGGAAAATATGAAGGCCAGCTTTACTTCTGTTTTATGAAACCCTTTCAGAGAACATAATAGACATAAATAGAAGGAACAGCAATGTGTGTGTATGTGTGTGTGTGTGTGTGTGTGTGTGTGTGTGTGTGTGTGTGTGTCAGAGGGCACTGTATATCCCTGTGAAAGACCAAGGGTGACTTTGGGAATCATCCTGGATTGCTTCTAATTCTTTTAAGCTCCCTCTGGGATTTCCCAGGTTCCCCACTGCAGTTTCTGTCTGGCGTTTTTACACTAGATCTGAGATCCAAACTCAGGAACTTCTGCTTTTGAAGCAGAGTATTAACCACTGAGCCATCTCTCCAGCCCAGTTCATCTCTTTTCTTAATGAAGCCACAGAAGTATGGGAGTAAGGTTAACTCTTCTCTTGGCACACACCTGGGAAAAACCATTTCTCACTTCTTAGTTTAGGTCACTCAGCTATGAAATTCCATGAAGGAACAATGGAATGCATTCTAAAAACGGTCCCAAAAATTCTGATCCTGTAATACTGACTACTTCTGACTAGAATACTGCTACTTCTCCAGGACAGCAAACACAAATGAGCTCAGACAAAGAGGACAGCAGAAAAATGAAAATAAAACAAGGTCAGTTTGTGAAGATCATGGTATTTACATTTCACTAGAAGAAAATTCATTTTTCCCAAGGTGATTAGGTTTCCACATTACAAATGCAATGTTAGACTTACCTATGCTTCAATAGCATATTTTTGCATTTGCATGACAATGCACAGAATGAAAGGAAGAATACAGGTTCATTGCTCCCATGCAAAAAATGTTCTCAGATATCTCAGGGCATGCTATTTTGAAATTGTTACCATCACTTAACTTCAATAAGAAGAATGATTCTAAATATGAATCAGTTTTATAGAGACTTGCAAAATATTCTTTCAATGTTCTATTGAGGCATTGTTTTGCTGGGTCACCTGAGGGTTATTTACCGTACGGGACTATAGTTGATTTGATGTATTTTTTATTAATAGTTAATGTAGTACATAACTTATAAAGTTTAACCCAACAGAAATGTAAGTCAGGAAGATGAGTGGCCCTTTATGGAGGGTTGTATATGGTGTACCCATAAAATTTGACTTTTATCCTATAATTTTTGTTCAGCCATTATTTCAAAATTCCTTTTGTGCCAGTTGTTCTCAGCTGTCAACTTGACACTTCAAATGTGTGCCTCTGGACATATGTAGGAGGAATTATTTAGCTAAGGAATACCTTTGGCAAGCCAGCAGGAGGTGGTTTTAACTGCACAATTGATGTAGAAAGAATAGTGGGTAGAACTATTCACCAGGCAGAAATGGAAAGAGAACTACCTGACCTCAGCAAACTGACAGCTACAAAATAGCATGGGTCCTTATGCTTCTTTCAAGCCCTTGATTGAAAATTTAATGTAGCCAATTCCCTGGCTCTCCTGTCATGATCATCTGTAACTTAAAAATATAAACATCATAAAATTCCCTTATTTCCATAATTTTTTGGATCAAATGTTTGTTACAGCAGCTGAACATGAAAATAGAATAATTTAGTGCCAGAAGTGGGGTACTAGTATGGAACTAAGATCATTATAAAAGCACAACTTCTCCAAATGAACACATTAATATCTTGATGGTTCTTCATGGATTATTGAATTGAAGATGATCTTTGAAACATGTCAATGGAACATTATCATAGGAATCATACGGCTAAGCTCTGAGAAACTTTGTTTTGATTTTTCCAAGGGTCCAGTAAGCTTCAAACTATTTGTCAGATGACAACAAAGATAAGAGATAACAAATTACTTAAAAATACTTTGTCTTATGGATGGACTTTCCTTTTCCTTTTCATTTCTTTAGATAAACTATATTTTAATGGACCACTTCCTATCATGCATAAAGGTAGAATGTTTCATCATGACACCTCTTTGCCTACTAATATCAACAGGAACAACATAAGAACATTTCACAATTTAAGGAAAATATGGAAAAATTGATCTTAGATAAGCAATCTGAAAATGAAAAATTCTGAATTCTAGAATTAACTAAATTAATAAAAAATATTTAAAATATTGTATTATTTACAAATGCAGCTTTATATATCTCCTTTACTTTCTGTTTTTATGTTGATACTTCAAAAGGAATGAAAAGTAAAACAGAAAAACATTACAGGACATACATCATAAGGTATCTTTTTTTTTCCTTTTTTAAAATTTTTTTTATTATTTATTCAATTGTGCATGTATGCGTGTGTGCACATGTATGTGTGTGTGTGTGTGTATGTGTAGAACCACGGACGAATTTGGGAACCACCATGGACGCCTCCACCTCCTCCTTGTTTACTCTGCCCTGGGATTCGCAGGCTCCGCCTTACCAGGACCAGAAACGCAGGCCGCCCCCACTTCGACCTCTATACGTGGAGTCTAGGATCTGAACTCAGGACCTTCCACCTGCAAGGTAGAGGCTTAACGCCTGAGCCACCTCTTCAGCCCCTATGACAAGGTATCTTTAGAGGATTTTTCCTGAAGTCTGATTGCTTCAATGTCTCAGAATATTAAGTAGCATAATAAATATTAAGAGAAAGGACAAGGAGAAAGGAGTGACCCAGTGGATCAAGCAGAAGGTCCCGAGTTTGGATCACAGATCCCATATAAAAATGCCAGGGAAGGGCTGGAGAGCTGGCTCAGGGCTCAGGGGTTAAGCCTCTTCCTTGCAGGTGGAAGGTCCTGAGTTCAGATCCTAGACCCCACATATAGACGCCAGGTGGAATCCGGGGCGGCTTGGGTTTCTGGTTCTGGTAGGGTGGAGCCTGTGAATCCCAGAGCAGAGTAAACGAGGAGGTGGAGGCGTCCATGGTAGTTCCCAAATTTCGCCTGTGGTTCTACACACATACACACACATACATACACACAAGCACACACATGCGCAATTGAATAAATAAAAAAAATACAAAAAAAAAAGGCCAGGGAAAAAAATTGGCAGTGTACTTCCGGTCCTGGAAGGCAGAGCCTGGGAAACTTCAAAGCAAAGTAAAGAGGTGGTATCACAATCCAGATTTAATCCCTAAGTCACCTTTGTGCCTTCACAGGCACACACAGGCACACACCACACACACAGAAAATAATAAATAGAAATATTTTTTTTAAAAAAGAGAGCACACAAATCTGTTGTCACAGAGCATCTCTGGTTTTCAAAATCTAGCAACATTATGAAGAATGCTCATCTTTAATCAAATGACAGAAGGGAGAAATGAAACAACTAGCAACATAAAATTTTTTCTGCAATAGTCATTGAATTATCTTCATTTATGACCCTTCAAAATGCTCTTCTGAATTAATAGGTCACTACTAGTAGAAAGCTGAAACATTATTGTTTAGATTATAGCAATTAGCTTAGTGCGAATATGCTAAGCTAAATCTAGATCTTCAGAATCTTTAGTGACTTTTGCCACTAAAATCCATTCACAAGTAGTTGAAATAATGAAGTTCTTATGATTTCAATTTCAGTTCATAGTTCGGCTGCAGAATCTTCATGGATAGAGCCTAGATTTCTCTCTATTTACGTTTCTTGGGAAATTCTTACACATGACTAAGACTAAAGAATCTCTGAATGAAATATTAAGTAATTAAATAGCCATTGGGTTTATTGGAGTGATTCATTTTTAAATTAAATTAGGGATTGGAGACACAGCTCAATGTATTAAGTGCTTACCTCACAAGCATGACTAGAATTGGTGACCCATCTATACTCATAGAACTTGAGAAGTAGAGACCAAGAAAGCTTCCATCAAGCTGGCTAGCTAGCCTGGTCAATTTTGTGGTTCTGAATTCAAGTGAGAGACCTTAACTCAATATTTAAGGTGGAGAGAAAAGCATCTGCAACAACCTCTAAATATAACAATACAAAAGTTGAAACTAATGCTATGTTTTAAAATTCCCTTTGTGATAACATCATGAGAATTAAGTCTATCTAGTAGTTGATTCATTTATAGAGCTATAAAGTATGTTGAAACCCCACTTTTCCATCAAACTTTAGAAGTATTAGCAATAATTAGTGGTCAGTACAATTCAAATACCCATATCCTACACCCAGTCATGTACGACATGCTACTTTCTATTGAGAAAGTATCTCACTTTTTATTAAGGTTAGGATCTCCAAATTTAATCAGCAGTCCTTCAAAGAGAGAACTTTCCTGAGTTATATCAGAGACAGAGGAAGATGTCACCAAGGAAGACTATCTAAGATATTGCCTGTAAGAGTAAGTGTGGGGACTCAGGGGATAGCTTAGGGGTTAAAGCTTTTGCCTTGCAGCAAAAAGACTTGAGTTTGGATTCCCAGATCCCATGTAAAAATGTCTAGCAGAAATAGTACAATTCTTGCCCTGGAAGGTAGAGCCTGGGAAACCCCAGAGCAAAGCCATAAACAGGTAGAGGAATCCAGAATGATTCCTGAAGGCACCCTTGGATGTCTATAGGCATACATACTGGAGTGCTTTCTCACACACACACACACACACACACACACACACACACGCTGCAGAAAGAGAAACTGCATCCAGAGTTGTAAAAGATAGTAGAACATTGTGTGAAGCATTGTGAAAGAAAAGCAGCACTGTCAACACACCCCTGGTATGACAGTCGAACCTCTACACCACTCAACCAATGAATAATACATTTATATAGATGTAAGTGACAAAGTTTGTGATGATTGTTAAAGCATCAATAGGAAACAAAGGATACAGTCATTTGCCAACTCACTCTACAATTTGGAAAGCATTTCAAATAGAGTGAGAGTTGTTTTCATTGGAACAGATTCCTGTGGGCCATTAATCAGTACGAGGAATTTGGAACTGCTCTTCGATATAAATGACAGGCTGGAGATGAAGTCAGAATTGTGGAGTTCTGCTGGTCAGGGCATAGAAATAACACCCCTGCATAAAGGCGGGAACTTCGCTCAGCAATAAAATTAGGCTTCCACGATCACCCTTCCCACCAGTCAGAGGGGAAACAGAACATCAGAAAGTAAAACCTGCCTTTTCCTTGGGTGTTTTGGAAAATCACTATAAAATCAGAAAATATCTCCACTGATAACCCAAAACTTTAGGCCAATATTAGTTTCAGAGGTGTCTGTGAAGAGAACCAACATGCTGTGAGCTTTAATGAAAGGACAACATAGAAGTCGTGCAGTTCAGTTTCTTCCTACTCAGGACTCCTCTGCATAATGCCCTTTACTCCATGTACACACTCTCCCACTGTCACCAGGCCAGTCCAGTTAAAGCCTAACAGAGGAAAGGATTGTTTATTCAAATGTTCTCCACAGTCTGAAATCTCCTTTCTGTGATCTCTACTTATTTGCCTTAATCCTCTTCCACTTGACTACTCAGAACTATAGTTATAGCATCTGTCAACAAGTGGATCCTTGGCAACAACTTCCTGCTTTTGATGAAAGAAGCCTCTAAGAAGTCTCAGTTGCAAACTCCTGAACAGAATTAAAAAGGAAAAGGACTGACAAGGGTGAGAGATGTCAGTAGGATGAGAGAGAAGAGAAATGAAGAGACCATAATCAGATGCATTACATGAATGTATTAAATTGCCAAACAACAAACTTGATTAACAACATAGTTAAAAATTTAGCTAGTAACAAACAAGCAAACAACATGGGTTCTGGGACCATGGCTCAATCAGTAAATGCTTTTCTAACATGTATGAAGGCCTGAGTTCAACCCCAGAAAACAAACAATGCCAAGTTTGGTGATGTAACTCCAACACTAAGGAAATGATACAGGATTACTGGGACTCGCTGTCTAGCAAGTGTAGCCTAATTGTTGAGTTTCAAGGATAATGAGACACCCTGTCATAGTTACACACAGGTGTCAACTTGACAGTTGAGGGTTTGAGCTCTGGGTACATTTATAGAGAATTAGTGGTCAAGTTAAGCCCAGAGCAAACATGCAGGGATTGTCTAACTGCTGGGGAAGGCCCAGCCCATGGTGGGTGGGATTAGGCCCTGTAATAAAATACAGAGAGCTGGTTGAGAAAGTTGGCATCCTTGTGTACATTTGGCCAGACATGTTGGTCTGGCAAGTAAGGATCATCCCTTTCTCAGCCATTACATAGAGATAGTGTGGCCGGTTCCCTCGGCCCCAGTGTTGGTGTGAGCTCTCCTGTCAAGCTGGACTGAGAACTGTAACTGGACAATCATAAGAGAAAATAAACCCTTTGTTCCCTTAAGCCTTTTGATGGTGATTTATCAGCAACCATGCAGGTGAACTGCAACAAACCCCCATCTCAAAAAAGTTAGATAACATTCCTGAAGATGTCCTCTGGTTTAGACACACCATACATACACACACACCAGAATCAAATGATAGGAAAATCAGGGTACCATAGTGTGCTACCTTTATTTGTTTGTCAAAACAGTGGAAAATGTCAGGCTTTTATGCCATAACAGAGTATATTTCTACAGATTTACAAATCCGAAGAACAAAATCTGAATCATGCCTTCTGACCTAAAAAAATCCAGCAGGGTTTTTCTTGTGTATCTGGACAGAGCAGTCGGTTGGCAGATTCACTGCAATTCTAGAACCTGAGGCATTTTCATGCTCTTTTTTTTTCTGCTGTTATTTATGTCTTCAACTGAGGTTTCTGAAAACCAGAAGCAGATGGACTGATCCAGGGTCTTCAGAACAGACAGCACACTAAGCTACCCATGGTGGAGCCTGTACAGTGTGGCCACATAGTAATGCTACATCTAAGTGAGCGCACGCAAAACTTTAAGCCACTAGCCTTTTCCTGACCACATGGCCCATGACTGTGGAGAGGTGACTGATGACTGTCAGACCCCAGGATGTTGCCCGAAGTGAATTCCACAGAGGGCTGGAAAGTGAACAGGACCAACAAGGTAAAATGCTGGATGAATACATGACTTAGCACTAGGATTTGGAAAAAGAATGACAAATAAGAGAAAACACTGATGGAAGAACAACATGTAAGAGCTCGAGTTCATATTTCAAACCATCCTGGCCTTGTCTGTTTCTGTCTTACTTTCACACTGCTGGTTTGCCTTCAGTCTGCCTTTCCTTTGTCCTTAAAACCTGGCCCAAACACAATTTTTTTTATACAAATCGATTATTGCTTAGAAATATTGTTCTATTACTCCCTCCTTCCAGAATGTCTTAGTCTATTTCCTGTTGCTATCACAGAACACATGGCATTACACAGAAGAGTTAATTGTAAGGATGCTTCTAGTCCAAAAGCACATTGTTGGCATGTGCTCGCATCCAATAAAGGCCTCCTGGTACATGAAATCATGGCAGATGGCAGAAGGACAAATAGGCACGGAGCAAGAGACAGAACCCAAAGGGTTATACTCATGTTACAACAACACAGTTTCTGTAACTAGTCCAACAAGAAAGCTCATGAAGGCTCTGTCTCCTTGACCCTTAATCCCTTCTGCTAAATCCCACTGCCAGAACTGCTACCTTGGTGACCAAGACTTCCAGGGCTTATTTTGGGGCAAACCATAATGCCAGACCAAAAGTTGTACCAACTTTTTCCTGGTTGAATCAGTATGGTGTGAAAAATAAATATAAAGCAAAACCAAAAATCAGAACAAATGAGATTGAGGTTCATTTTTTTTCTTACAAAATCGGGTAGGTGTTTCCTTACAAGTATCAGATCAACAATTCCCATCTGTTAAGTGTGAAGTATCTGAAATTCTGCAGGTATTTCCTTCATTACCTTAGGAATGAAAATTGCACAGCAATGTCCATGGTGCCCACCTCCAAGTAAGCATGGAAGTCATACGTGTCAATTCCCCTTGAAATTCTTGAGCATCAGGACCCTTTTACCAAACCTAACTTCTGTAGAGGCCAAGAAATTAATTGATTCATATTGGACTGATTACTGAAATATTCCACAAAACTGCGGTCATGGGATAAATAAGTGACAATGGTTAGAAGTACCTAGGTAATGTAGGTACTGGTGGTTAGAAAAGATGAAATATTTTAACTTGAGTTTTCTAACCATTGTCGCTTACTCATCTGATTGTCTTGTTAAGAGCTAGTTGTTGACAATATTGAAGTTAGCAGGGGATTTTGAAAAACAATACATTGTTTTCAAGAACTGGACTAGAAAGCATACTTATAATTTTCAGATTAAATCTTGGGGTCAGGAATGCTTCAACACAGTGTTTCATGCTGGGAAAAGTACAACTTTCATGCCCTGAAAATTGATATTCATTTGCTTCTCCTCCTCAGTGCACTAAAGATTTCATGATCAAAAACAAAATTTTAAACTATTCTCAGGCCGGAGCAATGGCTCAGGGGTTACAAGACTCTGTCTTGTAAACAGAAGTTCCAGAGTTTGGATTCCAGGTCCCACTTCCAGGAACACTTCCAGCTCTGGTGGGTAGAGAATGGGAAATCCCAGAGCAAAACAAAAATCCAAGATGATTCCCAAATGTGGCACTACCGATTCAGGGAGGCCCTAGCCCAGCTTCTAGCTACAGACAAGCCTGGGCATGCACAGACATGCCCCAGACATGTCCCAGACATGTCCCAACAGAGGACCATGTAGGCGGAGGGATGAACAACCAATGGGAAGCGGCTGTCTAACCTGCCCTGCAAAAGACACCTAGTAAACAGTTAAATGACTGGTGGCTGTTCCCCTCCCCCAGGAGAGATGGCAACACCTGATTGGACCCCATCCCTATATAAGCCCAAACGCCCTTAATAAATGTGAATTTGCTGCAGCTCGTCTTTGCTTGCTTCTCACCTGATTCCCGGGGACTGGTGGTCACCCCCTCATGGCTCGCCCATTCGCCTCAAGCCCCCCCCAGCTGGCCTGGCAGGGGATACAGCAACACCCAAAGTCATCCTTTATTTTCCACAGGGACACACACACATACACACACACACACACACACACACACACACACACACACATGTGTACTATGCTGCCTGGCATGTGTTCACATGATGCTTTTGATATATCATTTGCTATATCGGTAAGTAATTATGAATGTTTTCTGCATGGTATCATCAGAAATGACATTTTAATCACTCTTAAAAATTTTACATGACTTCAGTGTATAGTCATAATGGACTATGCTCATCTTCTCGCACTCAGGAAATAAGGAATTCACTAGATTCTATTGCTGTCTATTTCATCTGTTGCAGGGAAGTTCTGGGCTTGAGAAACAATGACAGCAGCTGGACACAGTAGTAAGACAGAGCCACCACAGTGAAAGAAGTGAGTTACACACCGCATATGTGCCAAGCTTCGATGAAGGCTATGTAGCCCTGTGATGACATGTTTTGTTTAGCATTTTCTTCTCAGAGGCAAGATTAAAACATGTCTATAAACAGGAATGTTTCTTTATATGAAACTTGGCTGCCTGTGCACCCTGCGTTATAACACAATAAACCAAAAACAGGGCTTTCTCTGCTACGCGATCAAGAAGCTTCTGGGATCATTAGTTCATTCAAAAAAAAAACGGCCAATGAAAAGATTAGAATTGGAAGAAGCATTTTCAGTCACCATCTGAAATCAGCAAAAGCTGAGCCTCATAAGCATAAAGTGTTTCAGGATGTTGGAAAGAAATGAAAAGAGGAACCTCTTTCTCTTGTAGGGACAAGTAGATCTTGGATTGTGGAAATGGATGAAGTGAGCTTTTGAATGCAATGCTGTGAATGCTAAAGATATGAAGTCAAAGTTGGGACGGGGGATGTTGCCTCAATTGCATGAACTCAGGATGAAGGATTCCCAGGAAAAAATAGGTTGTGAGAAGAGGAAGAGAGAATGGGATTATAGGGAGGGAAGTAAGCAAAGGAAATGAAATGAAGACTCAGATTGAGCTTGGTTGAGAACATGTGAGAGCTCTCAATATATAGGAAGTCATAGCTCAGAATTACCCTGATCAGGGACAGGGCAGCTGTTGTAGCAACTGCTGAAGTCATGGATGGAGAACTACCATCTGGAAAGTGCAATCTCCCAGGTACTTTGACTCTACAGATGTCCAAATTTGACAATCTAGGGCCGCTCTCCAACAGGAAGGTACCACAACCTGGTATATGTGAGGAATGGACACAAGTAGTCAGCAAAGTGGTCTGAGGGCTTAACCACAATGTCAGGGCTCTGCATGCATCTGCTGCAAGAAGTCACATGACATGTCATTTCCTAAAAATCGAGGTAGTACACACCTTCCCTTTAAGGTCACTGAGTAGTGTTCAGGTGCCTACTTTACAAACTGAAGCTTTGTGTAAAATGATCTAACCTATAAATTACAGGCCTAGATGTGAATAAATCTCTTCTGTAAATCATGGTGGGGACAGAAAGGCAGTTAGGACTCAGTACAGAAAGACCTGAAGAGCTGTCAGGCCCGGTAAAATGAGCACATCACCTCTGCTTTTTCGAATGACAAAGTAGCAGCTGTTGCAAAAGCAAGGCATGCCAGTGCCCAGACACCATATCTATATGGCATGGATTCCCTTGATTTCTGTGTCTATTCTAGCAGTTAACAAGACACATGATCAAACAGGACAAAGAAACGAATGTTGACACACCTGGTTAGAAGGAAATATATTGCTGAAAGTAGGTTTTGTACTAGTCTGGGTAGGAGTTTTCTACCTGTTCCAAGCCCTTCCTGACCTTTATATTCACGGAAAACAAATGAGGCAGTGCTGTCAAGAGCGAGTAGCAGTTTCTTTAATCATATTAGATTGGCTGAAGCAAGAATGGTTAAAAGTAACACTAAAGGGCTAGAGAGATAGCTTAGGGGTTAAGAGTCTGCCTGGCAGAAAGGGCTGTAGCCTGAACTTCTGACCCTGGAAACCTGGGAAATCCAGAAAAAAGCAAAAAGGAGGTAGAAGCATTCCAGGATGATTCCCTAAGTTATCCTTGGACCTCCACAGGGACACACAGTGCCCTGTCACATACACACACACACACACACACACACACACACACACACACTAAAAAAAAATAATAACACTAAAGTTAACCTGGAAATTTATGGAATCTACTCAGTAAACAATCTTTCTTTTTCTAGAAACTTCCTCTCAACCTACAACTTGCATCTGTAGATTGATAATTTGGTGGCTTATCAGATACTAAGTAGAAGGAGGTGGCATTTGTGTCTCCACAAGGCAGAATAAAGAATATATGTCATAGTCCTGACTCACAGGAGGCTGATGCAGGAAGGTCACCAAGTACATGGCCAGGCTACTTTATAGGAGGAGGCAATGTTTCAGAAGACAAAACAACAAATACTCCACTTCTCTTACTAGCTTGTACAAGAGATCGTCTGTCCATGAATCTGACAGTCCTCAGCTATTCCTACCTGCTATTCCTGGGCAGCAGTATCATTAATATTGAGTATATGGTACTATAGAAGTTATGGTCCTTCTGTGTCTTCCATAAGATTTAATTTCTGACATGAAGTTTGTAGCAAAGTCCCATAGGCAAACCAGAATTGTTGAGAGTAAAATGGAAGAATTGTGGGTAATTCACAGTAACAAATACAGAAATGAAGGGTATTGAGCCCTATATCATCTTAGTATGATGTTTTACATCACCTAATGGGAAGAACATACATGACTGTCATGAATACAGCACCACATTTGTTAACCAGCATTAACATATGCCCATTCAGTAATGCAGGTATCCAAATAATTTCTAATTGGTAACAATGTTTCAGATATATATGCACAACCTCTTTGAATTCAACTTTTTGAAGTTCTTGTGCCCATTTTTGACCATTAAAGTAAGGATGTTCTTTTTCACATATAAGATAAACAATGGCTAAATGTTTGTTAATAACATGCTTCCTACACATAATTTACCTAGGTAGGATCAAGCATGTATTTTCATTGTTAGGTATTTTTACATTTCAAATAAGATAGCTGTCAAGATAATGTTGAGCTAATCAAAATATAAGCAATAAAGGGCTGGATAGATGGTTCAGTAGTTAAAATCTTTGTTTCTCAAGCAAAAGAATCTGAGTTCAGATCCCTAGATCCCACATAAAAATGGTGGACAGAAATGGTAGTGTCCTATAATTTTGGCCCTGGGAGGCAAAATCATGGAAGTCACAAAACAAATCAATAATATGGAGGAGCAATCCAGGATGACTCCCAAAGTCACTCTTGGACTTCTATTAGCACACACACTCAGGTATCCTCTTGTATACTCACCTGCATTCATGCATGTACATCTACACACATACATGCACACAAACACATACCTGCACACAAACACATACATGCACACAAACATATACACACGTACAAAAATTAGTGAATATGAAAAGGCAGAAAATATGATTTTAGTGGAGTGGAAGTAATCTACGTGGTATTATGGTGAATATATGCCATCAAGAACATGTCCAGGGCCAATGAGATGGCTCAATGAGTAAAACTCTTGAGACCTGAGTTTGAAACTCAGAAATCATATGGTAAAAAGAGAGAACCAACTCCCAGAAGTTTTCCTCTCAGGTCTACATATATTGTGGCATATTCACACATGCATGCATACACACACAATCAATCAATCAGCCAAGGCACAGATATATAAATCAATGCATATCCATAGAATGTGAAGCAAGAAGAGTAGACACAGTGTAGCTGTATCCTTTAGGCGATACTATAGTAAATGTACTGCTCTCATGGGAGAGGCTGCACTTGTGTGGGGAAGAAAGTAAAAGGGAAGTCTCTAAAATTTCCTTCCAGTTTTATGCTGAACCTAACACTGCTCTAGAGCAAATTTAATAATTATTTTAAGAAAACACTGTGAGTGCTAACAAGTTTAATCATTTCTATATCTGTCTCTTATTAAGTGGAAGAGCAAACTTTGAGAACATCCAGTGGCCCTTGAAGAAATAAAAGTTTAAATGTTAACGATGGCATTTTTTCTAAATGTAGAAAAATTAAATGATTAAAAGGAAAGAGGTAGGAACTATCAGAAGACAAATATCATTCATGAAGACATAATCCTAAGTACCACATAACAAAAGGAAAGAATAATTACTGTTTGATCAAGTTGTTGATGTGAAAGATAATATTTTAAAATAAACCAGGTGAAATTGCTCTATGAATTTTGAAGAAATTTGGTCCTTTGGGAATGTAGAACATTTATTTTTAACATGTTTCACAAGCCACTTTGATAAAGAGTTTATCACTTTCTTATAAATTTAACTGTGTAATTACCTTAAAATTCAGTAGTTAAGGTGTTTGGAGCTTGTATTGTAGGTAGTATGAAAGAAAGTTCCTGGAGAAAAGTTGCACTGTGAGGCTAATTACCTGTTTAGAACTTTAGTGATGAGAGTTTGAGATATTGTGATTCAAGAGTCAAATTGTCCCATGTCATCTTTAGCCCCCTTAATTGTCACTTATTATCCACCTCTCTGTATGACCCAACATCCTGGAGACTATTAGATCGGTCCTTTAGAACATACGACCAGACTTCTAGTTTTCACCAACCAAGTCTAATGCCATCAGACAGTATTTAAGACCTGCAGCCAAGATCTGTCTAAATGATGTTCCTACAAATATACTGAACAGTGTCTTGATTTATGATTTTCACTGCTATCATAGTGGAAGACATAGAATTTGAGGTAACCCAAATCTTGCTCCTGGGCTAAGGTTGCACATACTTGACTCTAGAATGAACTGTCTTTGATCCCCAATTGAGATGAAAATTGTGATTTTGTGTGGACAATAGTTTGTTTTGATTGATTTACTTTATGTTCTTTACTAGCATTGTGAACTTGCATGGTAAAGGTAGAATGATTAGATTTACATAGTTAAGAAAAGTAGCATAAGTCACAGTAGCATAAGTCACACACGATAGGTAAGCTGACTGCTTATGTATGTGTACTTGTAGTTGTGAAATTTGCCTGTTACATATAAACTTGCTACATATTGCTCCTTAAAAAGGTCAAGTGCTAGTCTAACATTAAAATAGTAAGCTGGGGAATTGTGTTTATATGTAAGCATGAGAATAATATCATAATAAAAAATGTATTGTGTTTTTAGTAATGCATACAATGATGACCCAGCATGGAACTGATATAATCATAATATGAAATTTAGAACTTCAGCCTGTAATGTAAGTTCCATAAGTTAGCAAGATGGCTTAGTAGGTAAAAGCAGTGTGGCACAAGTCTGATCACCTGAATTCGATACCCAAAACCCCAAAAATGGAAAAAGAAACAACTTCTCAAAGAAGCCTCTGACCTCCACAGGAACACTGTGGTATGGTATCCCCACACTCACAATGACAGAATATATATACTCACAAAAATAAATAAATGAATACATATAATCTTATGTATGTGGACAAACAAACTAGGACTTACCTCTAAAGAATTTTTCAATAAATTCAGAAAGAGGATATGCTTAAAGAATGGTCACAAGCTTGTAAAAGTACATCTTCACTAACCACATATGTGATAGAGCTCTATTATCCAGAGTGCACAAAGAACTTAGAAAACTAAACACCAAGGAAATTAATGGCCCAATTAAAAAATGGGCCCTGGAACTTAAAAGAAATTTTACCAGGGATGAAATTAAAATGTCTAACAAATATCTTTAAAAAATGCTCCACTTCCTTAGCCATCAGGGAAATGCAAACCAAAACTTCCCTGAGATATCATCTCACCCCAGTCAGGATGGCAAAAATCCACAATACAAACAACACCAAGTGCTGGGGAGGATGTGGAGACAGGGGAACTCTCTTACATTGCTGGTGGGAATGCAGGCACATACAACCACTTTGGCAAGCTGTCTGGAGATTCTTAAAGAAATTAAAGATTGAAATGCCATATGACCCTGCGATTCCATTTTTGGGAATAACCCCCCATACAGCAGAGGTTACCTCGATAGCACAAGCACGACCATGTTCATAGCAGCACTGTTTACAATAGAAAAGTCATGGAATCAACCCTAATGTCCAATAGTTGACGAGTGGATAAGGCAACTGTGGTGCATCTCTACAACGGAGTACTACTCAGCCATCAAAAATGATGAATTACTAGAATTTGCCAGGAAATGGATGTCATTAGAAACAATTATATTGAGTGAAGTATCCCAGACCCAGAAAATTAAGCACCGTATGTACTCCCTAATAGGTGGTTCCTAGTACCAAACCCACCCAGCCCACCTAGAAACACTCGACAATAAATCTCTGTAATACAGTAATTGCAAGGATTATGAACAGGAGGGATGGGTAGGAGGGCCACACCAGAAACAAGGAGAGAGGGGACCATGTTACAGCAGAGAAAACAGGCCTCCACCAAGGACTGCAAGTAAGCAATGAGAAATCTGGTTAAGTTCACAGACTTTTCTTTCCTGATCATTCACAACTGAGGAGGTATGATCTCACCTGAAGGGGAGGGCATATAGTCTGGCAGATAAAAAGTAACCATTTTGCAAATGGGTGATTGACCCCTCCCTCACTGTGGTTTCCTACTTTTATTACATCTACCTTTGAATATACTCTCATAACAAGACTCTAGTTTAACAGCTTCGTATCTCTGGCCAGGGGGTGACATCCAATACCCATCAGGATGGAGTGAAGGGCATTGCAGGAGCAGCAAAACCGCAAAAAAAAATCAACAAACCATAATACAGAACTTCAGAGACTCTATATCAACCACCTAGAACTAGGCCAGCCTAATATCTCCCCATCCTGAAGCTCAAGGAAATTTGCGGAAGAGGGAGCGGTAAGAGTGTAAGAGCACAAGGATGGGAGGAGCAATGATATGCAAGATACTCCACACAAGTTAGGGTCGAAGCAATCATAATTGGACTTTGCATGCCCTGCGCAATATCCAACACACTATTGACTCCACAAAGTCTAGCATTTGCTAAAAGCACCAAGATCCTTGGAGGCAAGGGATTGACAGCCAAAATAGTGTTCTTATGCTTAAGGGAAACAAAGGAAAGGATTCAGGGAAATGCCGCTGGGTCCTTGTTAGTCATCGGAGAGGAGGACCCAGAGGAGAGTTTGGCATGCACATTAAAGGATTCTCCGGGGATTGGGGGAGGGGAGGCACTGGGGGGTGGGGAGGGAGGTGTGAGGGGAGGGTGAGCAGCGGGGTAGGGGGGAGGAGGAGGGAGGGAGGGAACCCGTATACCTATTAAGTTTGTATGAGTGGAGATAATGAAAAATGTTAAAAAAAAAAAAAACTAACCAGTTTAAGAATCAAAAAAAAATATAAATTCAGAAAGAGGATATGCTTAAGGAATGGTCACAAGCTTGTGAAAAGTACATCTTCTTTAATTATATACTATAAGCTTGTAGCAATTAATAAAATGGAGATCATTTTATACTGGAAAAGAGCTAACTTAAGGGAAGAAGGGACAAGAATAAAAGCATTTGGAAACACATAAAACTTCTAAATGGGAGATAGGAAATACACTCAAAATGAATACTACTGTCACAAACTACTCCTGGAAAAAAAGACAAAAAAAGAAAAAAACAAATAAAAAAAATACTACACAAGCTCACTTAGAAAAAGAAAGCTATGTACCCACCCCAAGATTTACTGACTGAATATAAAATTTCACTGTAATTTATATGAAAGTATATTCATTCTTTCACATTATGTCCTATCCTTGGCCAAAATAAATAAAACAAGCAGATATACCCAAAAGTACAAATTAACCCCTAAACCTCATATAATTACATAATTTATATAACTTAAAACTTATTTAACTTTTGCTATGTACAATAACAAAAGCCAGATACACAATACCTCATAGCATAATTAACCTAAGCATAGGAATGAATCTAGGCTATACTAAGGAAACCTGCAATGACAGATGCTGATTGACAGGTGCCTGTAACCAAGTGTTGGGAAGAATGATTCCCCAGAGGCACAAGGAACCCTTAGACATTGAAGGAAATGCCTTGTTTGTGAGGAAAATTATATAGGAGTATTCAGCTGTCAAAAGTAATTAAACTGTTTTCAAATGGTCCATTCTTGAAGTAGGTAAATGTATCTCAATAAAAAAGTACTCAATAAAAAAAGAATTTGATAAAAGTCATAAACATGCAGACACATATTTAAAGACTCCTGAAAAAAGTATATTAGGAGGTGTTTTTCTAAGTAGCCTATAAAGAATATCATTAATGGCTTTTACTGCCTATCTCCCTAGTATCGGAATTGACAGAATACTTTGGCTAATTTTCATTTGGTTTATATTTACAAACTTTCTTTGTAATACCTTTGACATGCTTTTATACAACAGAGAATAACTTTCTCATAACAAATTTAACATCTCATATAATTATAATAAACCTTGTCGACAATTTCATAAATGTATATAATGCATTCTAATCTATCTTATTTTATCTTTATCTCCTTTAATCTATTCTACCTTTATCTCCTTCCCACCACTTCCAGGCCTTCTTCTCTACAAATCTTCCATCTCTTTCTCATATTCAGGACTTCTGTTTTGTGTCCCACAGAAGGTCACTCTCAGTCTTTAATCATTGAACTTAATATCTTAATTGTTTCATATAAGCAAGAATATTTCATTAGGACCTGACATTCAGATTTTATTCAGGCAGAGTAAGAACAGGAAATAACCTCATCACTATCTACAATTCACAAAAATAATCTTTAAGGATTATTTAATTCTATTAGCTACATGTATATGTGTTCTTTATTATAAATAGTACATGGAAACAATGATTATCTATCTGAATTCTGTTAAGTCTGAGGGGAAAAGGAACAGAAAGGACTGACACAAGCAAGAGACTTAAGAAACAGGAGTTCATTTGAAGTTGAGGGCTTGGTGGTCAAGGGAGTGATAGTTTAGACTTAAAGTGTGAGAGCATTAGAATAGAAGAGATAATTAAGGTCAGAGAGGACAGGAAACAAATTGCTATGGCAGCCTGACTTAAGGAGGAATGGAAGAAGAGAGATTAGAGATCAGGAAGAGAAAGACCATGGGTAGGGTCACAATCTTTTATAATCTCAAGCATTGCTAAGGATTTGTTACTAGGAAGTAAAACTGAAGGTGTGGTCTTTGTAAAATGACCACCTAGCTAAAATGGAGACTTTAGAAACTGGCAGTTGTAATTAACAAATTCAAAACAGAAATTTCAGAAATGAAATACCCAATCTAATATAAAACATCTTTGCATTTTTTCCTCCTATTCTATAAGGACCTCTCTCATCCTAAACCCACCCTAACTTATGTTCTCTTGCTAGTTTGGGCTCTTATAGATGTTTCTAGTTAAGTACCAATCTGAAGCTTCAATGCATATAAGAAAGAATATGTGCCATATTAAAGACTAATGTCAGACAAGAGAAGTGGAGCAACTGTCAATAATTCACCCACTGTTAAGCTATCCACGCCCCAGTAAGAGCTCAGGCATTTGCCATGCCAAGTATCCTAAATGAAACCCTGTGGGCCATAGATGCAGGAAGACATGAAAGTAGAAGGGAAACTGGCTGAAAAGGGCAAAGTATGGGACAGAGGAAAAGATTGGGCAGTAAGGGATAAAAATAGCATAGATTCATTGCATTCATATATGAAGCTGTCAAAGTATTTAAAAATTAAAATATGAAAAAATCTTTCTATTTTATGCTTCATGATAAGATTAGGAAGACATAGTTTTAAACAGATAACAGTTATATTACATAAACTAGTAGCTCCTACTATTCTGTTTTTACTTACCAGAAGTCAATTAAAAGCTTTCAGAGAGCAATTTCATTATCTTTGTGGCTGCTGATATGCATTTACAATTGTTAGTTTCTTATCTAGCAATCTTCCATACCAGCATAGCATAACTTGTTCTGAATTGATAGGGCACTTTTCCTTAAAGGACAGGCACATTTAAAGCCCAGACCATTCAATTTCTTCCTTCTCTTCTTCAACTTCAAATATTTTAATTTGTGCATCTACTCCAGAATGAGGCAAAGGGATGCCAGAGCTCTACTCAGAAAATGTTCAACTTATACATTAATTAAATATCACAGTCTTGATAAGCTGAAAAACTTCTATGTTCTTTGTCTATAGTAATGAGTCTTATTTCCCTTTGTTTGAACCTCAGGAAGGTTACTAAGATAGAGATTTCTAGGTGTGTTCTAAGATATTTGCACTTGACACCTTCAAAGGTTAAAAGCAAGGAAAAATACAGATATTTTTGTACTTCCCAGGGAGATTCCTTGAGATTAGAGATCTTGTGATATGGTCCCTTCTCACTCGGTCCCACCTTTGAACATTGTTGCCCTGGGAAACTATCACCCAATATGTGAGCCCAATGCTTGAGTACATTAAGAAGAGGTGCTCAAAGTCCAGAAAAGCACCATCAATTCCTAAAGCAAGCCCATCACATCACCCTTCAGGTGCACCTGCAAACTGCCGTGGGAGCCAAGCCGGGCCTTGTCACATAAAACTATTCCTTAAATATTTGCATGTGTATTCTCCCTTTGAGTGGCAGGTGTGGTGGTGATGGAGGTGGTGGTAGTGGTGGTGGTGGTGTGTGTGTGTGTGTGTGTGTGTGTGTGTGTGTATCCATGTGTGTCTGTGTGTGTCTGTGTGTGCCTATATGTGTATATCTATGTTGGACATTCATAGGATATAGGGATGAAATCAATTCCTATTCCTGTGATGAACAATATCCAATCATGCCTCCTAAAATGTTTGGTTATAGGTGTGAAAAAAATTACAAGCCTCACAAGTAAAGAAAAATGACAGTACTATAAAAATCGGCTTTATGTACAAAACAATATAAGAGATACCTTGCAGGAAGGATATTGGCAATCTGAAGATTCTTTGTATGCTGGACTAGCTGCCTCTTTCTTCTCAAAGGGAAGATCAGTGATGTGTAATGTGAAATACAACAATTTGTTATTTTGCTAAGAAGGGCATGTGGTCTCATAACGTAGTAACCCCCTTTAGAAATAGTTGTAAACAGTAATGGGGAAACCAGAGTTGATGGAAATTGGGTAAAATTGTGTGAATATGCAGCATAGTAACAAACCTTCAGCACTTAACACTGGTGGAGAGAAACCAGATGGCCAATAATTAATTGCAGAAATAATTGAGTTGATCATAAGGTAGAAACAAACCAGATAGCCACAGAATTATGAGGCAGAAAGAACCCAAGAGCAGACTCATCAAGATTCTGTCATTACTCTACCTGGGGACTCATTCCAACAGCCAATTAGAGCAGACCCGAAGAAGCTTGCAGAGTACTGCTATGGCTTGACCTGGAAGCTACTCAGGGGCTCACATATTGGGTGATAGTTTCCCAGGGCAACAATGTTCAAAGGTGGGACCCAATGAGAAGGGACCATATCACAAGGTCTCTAATCTCAAAACTAATCTCTAAGATAGAGATTTCTATGATTATTCTAATATATTTGTATTTTACCCTTTAAAAGGTTTTAAAAAAGGAAAGGCAAGTTTACACAGATGCCCTTGAACTTCCCAGGAAGATACCCATTAAGGAGAGAGATTTTCAAATTCCAGATAAACTACATCATCATAGTTCATAAGTGTCATACTGATTATGCTTTATGTTGCTGTGAAACAATAATCAAGCTCAAGCAACTTAAGGAGGAAAGGGAGATTTGTTCAGTTTACAATTCCAGAGGGAAGATACAGTCCTTTATAGTAGAAAAGGAACAACTAACTGATCATAAGATGGAGGCAGCTGCAGACATCATGGAGGCTGAGAGCTGCAAAACTGATCTCTGCAAACTGAAAACCAGACTAACAGATTGAAGCAGGATGGGGCTCACCAACCTCAAGGCCCTTCCTCTGTGACTGTCTTTCTCCAGCAAGGCTCCACCTCCAATAAGTGCCATGACCTTCCCAAATATAAGAGCCTGTGGGAAACAACTCACCTTTCACACCATGACACATCCACCCCTGGCCTCCACAGGCTCATTGTCATCTCATTATGCAAATCATACTCAGTCCAACTTTAAAAGTCCTCATGGACTACATCAATAGTCCCAACACAGTCTGAAGATTCAAACTCCAGAGCCTCCTGTAAAATCAAAAGGCAATTTACATACTTCAAACCTACAATGGCACAGAATAAATATTTCCATTCCAAAAGGGAATGGAGTATATTCAGTAAAGATTAGTCTGGAACAAGACCAAAAAATGAGTAGGACAAACCCCAAATCTTTAATTCCAACAGATGAACCTCTTGTTGAAATCACTTCAGTTCCAAATGGCTTTGGTTCCACTCCTCCAATGCAGCTGCCCGAAGAACACATCAGTGTTTTAAGATGGATCCTTTGCTCTATTCTTTTGCTCTGGCTTCTTCCACAATGCATAATTTTCTTTGGCAGATGTCACATGTTGGTTCTGGCATCTCTATTATCTTCACTTCTCAATGGCAAACCAGGCTTTAACTCCATAGCACAAAATGCCCTTCTTGGGCCTCTCTGCAAGCTTTCTGTCTCACATTGCCTGACTTCCACCATTCTCTGGAACCTTGGAAGAAGAATCCATAAGCTCCTCCCTCTTAAATCTCTCATGGCTCTAAAACAAGGACCAAGTGGACAATATTGCCAAGTTCTGTTATACTGTTGGGTTGGACACTGGTCCCTTTCACTTACAGCTGGTTTGGCTTCTCAGTGCTAATTGTAGGCAAAAAAAAAAAATCTTTCTTGGGCCTCTGCTTTAGAGGAGCTGGCAATTCCCTTGAAGATCTGACCTTCAGCTCTTCCTTCCAAAAGAATTTGCATTCTTATGGGTGGGAAACTTACCTGGGGGTCTTGCCCTCACGGTGCAGCCTCTTCTATTGTCTAAATTCAGCATATACTTTGATTCACCAATAGAATTAATCTCTAGTGATAGCCACCATTTTATTCTCTGCCTCTTCCTTGTTAAAAATCTTCATGTTTGCCATTGAAAAACTTGATCAAACACTGCCAGCCCATTGCTGCATTTTCCCCTCATCCAGTTCCCAAAACAGTTTCTGCTCCACTCTGGACCATCACAAGTTGAGCTTCCTCTACCTGCTTTTCTCACAGCATTACTCTTCTTCCATGCTCTCACAAGAATGGCTATTTTGATCTTGTCTCCAATAAACAAAGGTTTTCCCAGTACATAGTTCCAAAGTTCTCTATATTTCTCCCAACATACAATTTCAAAGGCTTACAAACCACATTTAGGCAGTTTTGCAATAGCCATGCAGGGAAGGTCCTTGAAAGTCTTTGAAAATCATCCCCCACTGCTGGAATTATCCTGAAGGAATGCATCCTATTAATCTGGAGGAACTGGATTTGATCCTGCACAAAGATAAGTTTGTCAACTTCCCCCACTCTCTTATTGTAAAAGGATGTGGAGAAGAGGTCTCCATTGCAGATAAGCTTAGAAACAGCTCAGCCTTGAGGTTCACCACAAGGGCAACCACAAGAGAGCTTCACCTCTTATTCCCAGCCACGGGCCATGATGCTCCACCTCAGCACAAGTGCACAGCAATTGGGCCATGCATTCATGGACTGGGATCGCTGAATCCATGAGTCAAAATAATCCTTTTCTCTATTAAGTTGTTTTTCTTGGGTATTTTGTCACAGAGACAAAACACGGACACAGACGCACCTATTGAATTATGCATCTGGTGATTTTTGAAAGCTGAGTGTTCGTGGACAGAAAATTAGTTAATACAAGTCATAACCAAATGGACCCTAGAGCAATTTTGGTCAGTGAGGATGAATAATAGAAGTAAGGACATATATTTTCTTTTAGTATAACTAGGTTTCCACAGTACAGGCCTCATTAAAACTATTTCAATAAATAAAAAGTCATATCTTCCTTTTGCTGCCCATAATTTATCTAGGGAACAGGATTTTCAGACTCTGTTTGCATTCTGAATCCTGGTACAATCAATTCCATTGTGTGAAAATGTTGTTTTCCTATCAATTATCAGATTAGTAATTGCATTCATTAGATATAGATGTCAAATTGACAACTAAAAACTGAGGTTTTGGACACATCTGTGAAGAATACAATCCCTGAGAAAGACTGTGGGTGATTGTTCAATTGATGAAGGAAGATCAGTTCATTGGGAGTGGGTTTATCTCCTGGATTGGTGGATAAGATCATGAGATTGGTTCAGTATTTTTATGCTGGCAAGTGAGAAAATATGTCCCTCTCGCAACTCTTTCTGGGGACAGGGTATGGCCTCAACTCCTGATTTGGGTATGAATTCTCCTGTCAAGCCATACTATGAGCTATAACCAGTGTTGTAAGCAACAATAAACCCCTTGTTCTCCTAAGAGAGTTGGTCATATGTTGATCAGTAATAAGAAGAAAAATTTCATCAATGATGTTCTTTCTGCAGAATGCAAGATGGAACTAATGTGTCATTTCTGGGCTGTTGAACTGCTCAATATCATGGTGTTTAACTTTTTTTAATTATTATTTTATTTAGGTACTTTTGTTATACTGCTACAAGTTATGTGAATATATGTAGTATGCTCCTAACACTAGTGATAAAATACTTAGGCCTAGCACTTCAAAAAAAATAAGGAAAAGAATACTCTCTCTTCTCTTTCTCCCTCTCCCTCTTCCCTGTGTTCTGAGGGCAGGGTAGGTAGGTATTCTCTTAGGCCTGCTGATGGTTTTCTCCATCACATACTCATGTGGAACATTTGCTTAGTGTTCCTTTATGTGTGAAAGCACTGTTTCCTGGCTGATCTTGTGCTGAAAGGGTTAACAGGCAGGGAAGGCGAAGTTAACAAGGGACACGCCATAAATGGCTCCAGCTGTGTATAATTAACTGTAATACTGCAGAGTAAATGACTTTTATTGGCAACCATGTCATAACTTCATTAAAAGTCATATTTACAGCCCTCTTCTATGAAATGAGTCCTCCTGTATTCTGGAATTTAATGAGCATTCATTTTCACCTTGTTCAATTATCTTCAACCCTACCACACACCTCTCTTCCTCTCCCTCGTGTGGGGAACATGAAGCCAATATACAATAGGAATGCAATGAGCAGTTGGCAGAGAGCGCCTCTTTCGAGAGCTTTCCCAGCTCTTGATAGAAGAGCTTCTCTTTATTTTCCATTGTCAATAGATAGCTTCCTTATACAAAAACATCAAATAACAATCGCAAAACCTCAAGTCGATTTCACAGAAAGCTGCTAAGGCAAGACCTGTGAAAAAAGGTTGTGTCTGAACCAATGAAGAACAAAGTCCAAACCTGTCAAGAGCAGGTGCAGAGTCAATAGTGATCAGAAGAGAGGAGAGAAAGCCAAGCTAACTATGCATTTCAAAAACTTATAGCCCTCAGAAGTAATTTCAGGCAGTAGGATCCTTAGGGGAAAGAGGTCAGATAGAGGTAGGAGAGTACCAAATCAGTGGACTGCCCAAAGAAAGGCCTCTCTGTCTGTAACAGAGATCTGAACCCCCATAAGAACAGATGCTACAGAGGAAACCCCAGGACCCACAGAATCAGAGGACAGAAGAATAGGATGAAGTACATTGGGCCCATGTAAGGATGGGAGGGAGGGAGGGGTGGGATGGGAGCAAGAGACTATGAGACTTATAATCAAAATACAATGTCTGTGACTTTAGGCAAATCGCTTCGCCATTCTGGAAATCAGTTTCTGACTCTATATAACTCAACTATCATAGCCTCAAAAACAAAACAAAATCTGTAGCCCAAGAGAGCACTGTCCTGTTTCTCCCTTCTTGAATTGTATATGTAGTTAAATTTCTTTCCCTTTCCCCTTTTTATCTTCTCTATTCAGGTTTCAGGGGGAATATCTCACATGACCTGGCAAGTAATCTAGGAATTCAGCCTCGTGATTTCCAACTCAGCTTCCATTCACTTGCAAATGTCTCCTTGGAGTTTTTCTGTGTTCAGTGAAGAGACATTCTAAGCCCTGAAACACAATGTCAAGTGCGGCTTTTATTTGTCAGTCATGATCTGTGCTTCAGATTAAGATATGCCTGCATGAACATCAGGAAGGGCATGCTCTGGGCCCCCAGGCAGAACTGTATTTTAATCCACATCACTCACTGGCCACACAACATCAGAAGATCTAGGTCAGCCTTCTGAAGAACCTGTCATACAAAAGGATCAATTGCCATCTCTTTTAATGGCCTATTAGTATAAATAAAACAGTGTATCTGACATTGTAGCTCAAGGAGAAGGCATTCAAATGTTCCACCGCACCCTCTTTCCTCTCTCTCTCTTTCCCTCTCCTCCTTTGCTTTCCTTCTCTGGAAGACTTTGTAATTTCCCTATATGATCTTTATCTAGATAGAATGTTTGACATTAATGTTTTTAGCATTAATTTAACTGAGGACTGTTCTTGACGAAGGATGTGTGTTGGTTGACAAGCCAGAATCTGTAAGGCAGGTCCATCTGCATGAAAGGATGTCATGAAAGGTAATGGTCCCTAACTCAGTCCGCAAGGTAGTGAGAAGAACGATAGCCTTGGCTGGCCTTGAACAGGAGGTCAACTCTCCTCCCAAGAACTTTGCTGGGCTCAGGACCTGCTCAGGGTGGTAAGGAAAGCCATAGTGTCCCCAGAACCATTTAAGCATAGCCAGCATGTGTATCTGTAGACATAGGAATGCTTACAAGCCAGCATCATTTTCAACACAACACACTAGGCTCGCATTCTTCGGCAAATTCCACTGCATGTCCTCAGTCCTGCTGTGGTATCTGACTCTACCCTGACCCTTTCTAATTTGGGCTACAGATACTGTGTGGTCACAGTTTCCATCTTTCTTTGGGAATTATAATGAAGCTCAGAAATACCAAGATCAGGAAGAACTTTTAACTGAAGTTTCTTGCTAATTTTTTTAACCATGTCATAACACTGATTGAAACAAAAAAACACAGGTTGCCACTTAATCCAGAAGGGGTGCTCTCATTCTACCCCTTCCAGATGATTCAAAAGGTCACTAGCAAAAGACTCACTGAGTACTTTTATCTTGTAATTTTGATTGAGGATCAAGATCACAATCTTGTTTTATTTGTAATTCAGTTTTAACTGTTCTGCAACCAGAATTTGTACTTTTTTTTTTCAAAAAAAAAAGGGAAAAGGAATAAAATACTCAAGAAAATAATAGAAAACAAAATACAATAAGAGAAAGCACAGATGCATGAAATAGTGTACTTGGGCAGTATGCGCATGTGTGCACTGCTGAAAACATGGACATGTTGTGGGGGGGTGTCTAGGCTCTTGTGTTCTGGAATGGAAAACCGAGACCTGCACACATGAAGAGGCTTCAGGCAGAGTTTATTAGAGGAGAGAAGGAAAGGAACTCGCGGATAGAGGAGTCCGTGAAAGTCAAGGAAGCCTGTGAAGAAGGGTAATGGAGCTGAAGATGGCCAGCAAGGTCTGGGATATTTGTAAACTTGGGCAAGCCTGGGAAAGTGGCTTTTCCTCATTTGTGAGTTCTAGGCTCTGCTTGGGTCCCCTACATTTCATGGGTCTGTTCCTATGGGGCCCAGTCTGGTCTGTAGGCCAGACTTGGCCCACCTCATGGCTGAGCTGTAAGTAAGTTCCCAGAAAAAAGATTCACTCGCTGAACTGCATAGGCTGATTCCACTGATTGGCATTTCAAGGACTATGGAAGGATTGGAATGCTACAAACTTAGACCCTAAGTGCACATTTATCTTGGGTAATCTTTACCTCCCACTGAGAGCCACCCCTTCCCTTGTTCTGTGTCTGTTCTAACACTCTGTGACTAATGCATTAACTTAGTAGACCACTAGATCCACCAACCAAAAGGCCAAGAATATCATTAGGTAACATCTCTAGCCTGCAACAGAGATCTGCCCATGTTACTGTAATCCACCTACCTGCTATTTCTACATGTTTGAAAAGTTTTGATTTATGGCTTTCTCCGTTTCTCTCATTATAAAACCCCAAGAAACTGTTACCACTGTGAAACATGGAGTTTGGGACGACCTAAGTGTGTTCTTGGGCCATGGTCACTCATATTTGGCTCTAGAATAAACTACCTCTTATTCCTTTGAGATTAGAACTATGATTTTTCTGTTTCTAGCTATTTCTTCTGAGGAATTTAGGTCATCTTTATTTGAGGAGCCGACATCCATATCTCTTTATAAACAAAGACTAAGGGAAGCTGGCAACCTTATCTCAGTGGGGAGGGGGGAATTGGGTGAATTCTGCCTAACTACTGTGGTAAACATCAAAAGACTTTCCCAACAATCTCATTACACTATCTAAAACTACCCAGAGGAACTATTCTAACTAAAAGTCCTATGCTAACAGTTTCTTTTCTCTCATACATAAGCATACAACCATACATACACACATGCACATTCCCCTACACACACAAAACACACAAACACACACGTACACACACAATTAGCAATCATTGATTGTTTATGACCTGACTCAGCTGCACCAGTTCTGAAGTCAGTTCCCAGCCCTGATTGTTTTGTTGTTATGTTATGTTATGTTTTATGTTATGTTATGTTATGTTTTATGTTATGTTATGTTATGTTATGTTATGTTATGTTATGTTATGTTATGTTATATTACGTTGTCCGCCCTATTGTTATATGCTTTTCCAAGTGTTCTTACCATCATTTTTATCATCAGCAAAATGGTCAAAGTGGAAGTATAAAAGGTTGAAGAAGAAAATACAACCCACAACCCCCACAACCCAGAGCAAGGGGACACCAAAGGACTCAGGGAAGGAGTCCCCAGCTGTTGCTTATCTGCTCACCTGCAGTCAGCCCTGCCCTTTCTAAGAGGCACTCTCCTAGCTGCCTTACCAAATTTAATAAATATCACAAATAAAAAAATCACACATGGATACAATGAGCTATAGCATGTTCCTATATAATCAAGCACACATGTGTAGAATGGTATTTAATTGCTGCTTGACCAAGTGTTCCAGGAGAGCTCATGCCAAATGTCTGAAATGAAGAACCTCAGGTCCTTCTATGACTATCATCAGATACATGCTGGTCTAGCCACCAGATCAAATAAGGGAACAAGCAAGAAGCAATGCTGAAGAAAGGGAAGACTTGAACATTTCCTGGTATCTTCTATGAGTGGCCTTAGCACTTTGGTCCCTGGGCTAGGCTTGGCTTTATTAAAACTTATATTCAGTGGGAAGAGGGCTCAGTAAGTAAATAGGAACCTGGGTTTGAATCTTCTGCATTCATGTAAAAGTCAAGTAGAGCTTCACATACCTGTAATCCCAGTATTGCAGGACAGAACACATGAATTCTGGGAACTTGACAGGTCCAGCAGCTTAGCCAAAATGGCGAGTTTCAAGTTCAAGAGAATAGGTGGAGCATGAGAGAGGAAGATACCCAATATTCTCCTTTGCACACTCATGTGCCTGCATCATATACACACACCACACACACATATTATGTTCTTTCTTGTATCTTGGATCTTACCTATCTTCCTTGCTCTCTGACATGTATTGCTCCTTCTTCCGGACACAGAATCTCAGCAGTGAGGCAACTATATGTAATGTGCAAACTCTATCTTAAGAACTCTAGGCAAAAGGAGGAGAGTACAGTCCTTCTTGGTGGAAGATCCTTCTTGGACACTAGATTTGCCTCTAATGCAGTCTGGCTCACTGTTTGGGCAGGCAAGGAGACACCGTGCAGCAGCCACAGGATGTCCTTACCCTTGCCAGCTGGTGTGAGCATCTACCCCCACCTCGAGCAGGGTGGGGTCAGCAGATAGAATGTCCTCTGAAATGTGGGACAGGCTTTGAACACCTCTGTGATTTCAACTGCACAGTTACTTCCCTATTTGTCAATTTTACGTTTTCTTGACTTGCTTTCAAATGTAAAAATGTGGAGAAGAGAAGGATATATATATATGTGTGTGTGTGTGTGTGTGTGTGTGTATATATATATATATATAATGCTTTTTGAAAATTTTTATTTAAAGAATGAGGAATATAGCAAAATGACAGGACAGAGAAATCAAAGGAGAAGAGAAGGAAGAAAAGCAGAAGCACAAACCCTGCTTAAATTTCATTGCTTTCTCCTTCCTGGCTTGTGAGGTGTTTTTACAGCATTGGCAATGCAGGAGAATGTCCAATGATTTGGATATGAAAGACACACTAATAAAACAACCCATAACTGCTGTTGCAAAGAATCTTTCAAAGGACCTAGAGAAACACTAGAAAAGTAGTTCCTGTTTGCTCCTCTTGGATATTAGACTACTTGAGCTACAATTTTTACACTGTCCCTCCGTCCCTCCCCTGGCTTTGCTTGTGAAACTAACCATTGCTCACCAGGCTCGCTCTTCACAGCATTTCCAAAGGTTCTGTTTAAAATTGGCAGGCATCTGTGTTCTACAGCCAAGTCAATTATCTCCATCACATTCATTACACTTTAAAAAAAATCTTTGAAAGTATCAGTGTGCTGTCACTGTTGATGGTGAGCTAGATCTTCAAAGGAAGCATTTATTTACATATGACAAATACTGTTTTTTTTTCTATTATGTTTATTTTTTCCCAATCAAACAAACTTAATAGGTAACCCGGTCCCCTCACTCCCTCTACCCCTCCCCAGTCCCCCTTGCACCTACCCCTTCATTCCCCTTTCTTTCACCCCCCTCCTTCCCTTTCTCCCAGTGCCCCCCCCCCCTTCTCTACTCCCATTTGCTGGGGCATCCTTTAATGCAAATGTCAAACTTCCCTCTGCATCCTCCACTCTAATGAGGTGTAAGGACTCAGTGGCATTGCCTAGTCCTTTCTTGTGCTCCTCTTTAATATGGGAACACTATTGTGACTGTTAATCCCTTGCCTCTAAGGATCCTAGTGCCTGTGATCCATGCTAGACTTTGGGAGGTCATTGACATGTCAATCATTGTGCAGGTCATGCAAAGTCCTATTATGGCTACTCCTGTCCTAATTTGTGTGGGGTATTTTGCATATCGTTGCTCCTCCCCATCTTTAAGCTCTTACAATCTCACTGCCCCCTTTTCTGCAAATTTCCCTGAGCTTTAGGATGAGGAGAGATTTGACTGGTCTGCTTCCAGGTGATTAAATGTAGGGTCTCTGATGTTCTGAATTATGGTTAGTTGTTTTCAGTTTGGCTGTTCCTGCACTGCCCTTGGCTCCATCCTGATAAGTATGGATGTTTCCTCCTAGCCAGAGGTAAAAGGCTGTTAAAATAGAGTCTTACTATAAGAGTAGATTCAAAGATAGATGGAATATGAGTAGGAGACTGTAGTGAGGGGGGTTAGTTTCCCATTTGCAGGATGACAAATACTATTAACACAGAGTTGTACAAGTCTGTGTAAAAATGACTGGTTTGAACCCCATCTCTGCTGAGTAAGGGATATGATTTTATGCATTTCTTCCCTTTTGCTTCATGTTCTGCCCAAAAGAGATAGTAATGACATCTGTCACACACTGCTAAGGAGGAAGTTAGTGAAGTCACAAAGCATATCTAGAAAAGTACAGGGCATATTTTTAATAGTTAGCTTTTATATGATGAGAAGGAAACTTTACCCCAGAGCAAGAAAGATGGGAGAAGACATTAAAGTATGGAATTACTTGCGGTGCAGTTAGGAGGACTTGAGTTTGCGTCCCCAGCACCCAAGTAAAAATTAGAGCACAGCTGCTATAAGAGCTATAGTTGCTGCACAATAATGTACACTTGAGCCATGAGCCCTATCTCCAGTGTCTGTTTCCCATGACACCTTCATCCTCACCACTCGAAGCGTCCTTGATTCTTCAAACCCCAACACCAGCACACACATACACATGTGCATGTTCAACACACACATACACACATGCATACATATATGTGCATACATATGATGATACATCCACACATATGTGCATTTTCATGTACATATACTCATGGATACAGTCACATGTGCAACACAACACGTACACACAAGTCTTTAGGCTTCTAGCCTGGGAAAGACTATCTGTGTGAACTCAGTTGTCCTTGGAGACAGGGATGGTCAGAGTTCAAAACAGAGGAATAACAATGTAATGTTTATTTTATATAACTGACTAGGAAACCATATCCGCTCTTTGGTCAAACACTAATCTGGAAACTGATGTGTTGGGAAGAGACACATGTACATTGGTAGTCTTTGAATGAAGAATATCTTCCTCCACAGTAGGGTGAGGCCTTTTCCAATCAACTGAAACTTGCAATGGAAAAAAATCTCTGAAATACCATACAAAAGAAGAAATTCTAATTAGACCACCTAGGGACTGAGGTCAACACCTGCTCCTCCCTGGGTCTCTAGCATGCTGGCTGCTCTGTGGATATTGAACTTTCCAGCTTCTGGAATCAAGCAGACCAATTCCTTAAATATACACCCACATAAACACACACACACACATATATGCATAATATAGAGTTGTACAAGTCTGTATAAAAGAGCAGGTTTGAACCCAGGTCTGCTGAATAAGGGATGTGTGGTTTTATGTGTTTCTCCCCAATTACTTCATGTTTTTCCCAGAATAGATAATAATGATGACACACATACACACATACACCCACATGTACATATGCACACACTTCTCTAGAGAACCTTCTCTAACATATTCCATAGAAGTAGAAAAGAGAGGCTGGAGAGGCTCGGGGGTTAAGCCTCCGCCTTGCAGGCGGAAGGTCCTGAGTTCGGATCCTAGACCCCACGTATAGACGCCAGGCGGAAGTGGGGGCGCCTGCGTTTCTGGTCCTGGTAGGGCGGAGCCTGTGAATCCCGGGGCAGAGTAAACAAGGAGGAGGTGGAGGCGTCCATGGTGGTTCCCGAATTCGTCCGTGGTTCTACACACACATACACACATACATACACTCGTGCACACATGCATACACACACAATTGAATAAATAATAAAAAAATTTAAAAAAAAAAAAGAAGTAGGAAAGAGCTCTCTGATCAGGGAATCAGCAACCCATGGACAACTCAATTTAGAAATTGCTATGGAAGAAAACTACAATGTGTGCCCTGTTTGAAGAATATCTTTGAAAATATCCACAGTAGTTCATGCCTGTCCTACTATTGTGTCTTCTGTATGCCAGACAAGACTTGTCTCCTAAACTCACAGGTCTTTGATGGAAAAAAAAAGGCACATGACTCATTTCAGGAATTTCAAGATCACCTGAACTTGTTTTAGTTAATCAGATAATAGTCTTTGAGTTGATGCCACAACTCAACATGTGCTTCAGCATAGGATTCTTTTACTGTATAGTAGCATGAAAGGAATAGTCACTCATTAGAAACCATATTTTCAGCTTTGGCATGCTGCTGGGTGTGTAATATGCAGGATGCCACTTCCCAGCAACACTTGAGCAGCATCAGAGAGCTGAAACCACCGCTATTCAATTCTATGGTGACAACTGGAAGAAATAGTATTCTATAGGGTACTCGGCTAAGTTACAATGTTTTCTATAGATTAGTATTTAAAGTGTGTTTTTAATTCACAATGAATATGTAGTTGGTATGAAATTCTATCACAAGGAGCATGTGAAAATCTTTCATAGACAGACTGATATTTAGGCATCTTTTCAAAAAGACCACACATTCTTTGATACTCTACATTTGAGAGCTGGATACCTTCTTCCCCTCAGTGTCCTACTTGGCTTGTGACTCTGGACTCCTGGGATATAGTGATAATAGTGCCAAATAAGTCTGGGTCATGAGGGGACATGCAATTTCTACTTACTGGACTTGGAAAACCCACACTCAAAGAACCAAGCTGAGGCATAAAGTCCAACCATCCTGAATGAGATCACCATGTTGAAAGGAAACCAAATTCTGCAGAAAGCCCTCTATCTCTAGTCAACTTATCTCATGCTATTCTCAACAAAATATAAAAAAGCCCTCAAATGATTCTAGTTTCTAGCCACACATCTTCTGTCACCAAATATTTCCAGCTAAGGAGTTGGGTATTGTGAAGCATAATTAAGTGGATGGCAGTGTCAAACTTTATCTGAGCCCTGCATTCTCAGCAAATAACATCGTGGAAAAGCCTCTTAACTGTGTATACCAAGAAACAAGCCCAAAGTGCAATTCTGCTCTCCATATTCCACATAAAACCCCTTCCATCTTCTCCTTTGAGTCCTGTAAAACTTGGAGTCCTATACAACTTCTGTCCACCTGCCTCTCAGGTCTCTTTCTTCTCTTGGGCATAGTTCCCATTCATAAACTTTCTCCCAGTCAATAAAATCACATCTGATTTTTAGTTATCTGACTGCAATAGCTCAATTCTTTCCAGACTCTTCACTAAGAAAATGGCACTGATTTAAGTCTTGAAGCAGTTTGTTCAGCTACAAAAATAGCCAGCACAGAGCTTGTAGATATCTCTGTGCCCCAGAGTCAAGAATTCTACTAAGTTAAATGTACAAGTTGGTCTTCTATTTATAATCCAAGTACTTCTGAGTGTCATTAATCTGTTGAATTGTGATTGGATTCACTCTCAGGAAGGTGTTGTCTATCTTCTTGCTTATCCCATTGTAAATTATGGCTCCTATTTGATTTGTTCTCTTCCTTGGAAGTTACAATGATCTGTATGTCAGATGGCTAGTCTTTCTTCTTAATGTAAACCATAACAGTTTCATTTTTATTTCTTTACTTTAACCAAATTCTAAAATATGTCCAAGGTTACCTTCTACAACACTGATTTAATTCCTGATATATTTAAATAGGCTTTTTAATGGTGACATTAAATCTGCAATGACAGTTGTAGGTCTTAAAAATTGTCTTTTTATTTTTTTCCTAAAATTGTATGTAGTTCTTAGTAAGCCTCCATTCCAAGTGAAATATGCATCTTTGACTTTATGTACCTTTAATCTTTTAATATGTACAGACTATAATTCTCTTAAAATTTAAGGGTAATGTGACACATTCTTAAATTTGTTTTGATCAGTGTCTTTTTAAAAACATATTTTAAGCTACAACTTCAATGTTTTGCTCTCTCTCTCTCCTTCTCTTTTCTCCATTCTCTTCCACTCTTCTCCTTCCTCTTCCTTTCTCTCTCTCTCTCTCTCTCCTTCTCTCTCTCTCTTTTTCTTTCTCTATAGCTAAACAGCAACAAAAGTCTGCAGTCCTATAATCACTGACTCCAGTGTTACTTTTTCTACTAGAATTCTCTTCCCAAATCTGAAACTTTGGACACTGAAGGTCTCGAATACCATGTTCCTGGTATTTTATCATCTTTTCTTGTTTTGCTTTATTATATTTTCCAGTAGACATCAAACACTAGGCCTTTCACATTGTACAAGTGATCTACCATGAAGCTCCAGTTCCAGCCCTGCATAAATATATAAAATAATGTAAAAATATATACATGAGGCCAAACACCTAACAATGCTTTCAGTATCTAAGGAGAATGCAAAACCAATACTCCTTATTAATCCCTAAGTATGCCACATCCAAGCATACGGACCTGTGAGGCTGTCCTGATGCTGAGCTATAAAAGACATAAAGGGGAAGAATTGCGTAGACCCAAGAATAGAAAACTAAAGGTTCAAAACAGGCAGGAAGATTCATAATCCTCCCTGTGGGAGAACAGTGAAAAAATTCTGCCACCCACTCCCACCATATTTTATTTATACAGGCATGATAATCAAGGAATGGGAATGAGTAAACAAATCTGGGTATAAAACCTCTGATTTTTTGGGAGGAGAGATAGGGATATAAGAGAGCTCTCCTAGCTTCCAGGAATGCTGAGATTACCAGTCTCAGATATAGGAGATTAACATTCCTGAGGTTTGGTGTCTATATAGGAGTCATCTTCAATATAGGTGGAAATATTTTTGGTTTCAGGCTATGGCCCTAATCCTTGTTTTTGGTATTAACTTGATTTATTTTAAAATTTTATTAACTATGAATTTATGTTTTTTCATTGCCCATTGCCGACCCTCCTCCTGGCATCCCTTCCCACTCTTTCCATTTTTCTTCTCCCACTCATTTTCCTCCACCACCCCCCCCCCGTGTCTCCCTACATGTGCAACTGGGTTACTTCTAGGATGTCTGAACTAGGTAGTGCTTGGCCACTTGTCAGGGTTCAAATGGCCCACCAGCAGGGAAAACTATAGAGAATGTTCACCCTCTCTTTTGTATAGCACTAGTCCCATACAGGTACAATCATAATTGATGGGATCTTCTCTGTTCCACTGCAAAGTATTATTAGGCCAATTACTGCAGAGGTCTAGTGGAAATAGACACCATTGCACTGAGTTCTTGGGTACTACAGCTCTGACATGAACAGTGACTACTATCTGATATTTATCTTTCCCGGTCTTCCAGCTCTTACATTCTTACCACTCCCTCTTCTTCAAGTTTCTCTGAGCCTTGAGATGGGAGACAGTTTAGAGCTATTGAATAGGTTGAGCATTCATACACAGTTTTATTTTGTATTATTGAGGCAGGATTAGAGCAGCCATGCTGGGATGGGTCTCTCAAGGTCTTTGGAATTCCTGAAAGCCATCCCCCCACTGCTGGAATCACCCTGAGGTTACACTCCTGCTGAGGAACTGACTCCATTCCTCCCAGAGATAAGATGGCCAACTTCCCCATGAAGTGATTATGGAGATGAGCTCTCCATATCAAACAACTTGATCTCTAGCCCACATGGGCCCAAGAGCAACTGGGTTGGGCCCCAATGGAAATTAACCAATGGGAAAAAGCCAGTTTCCCCAGGCTTGTCTAGGTGTATAAATATACCTAGCTCTGGCAACCATCTTTGGCGATCCAGCCCCTCATGACCCTTTAGTGCCATGAGTCCGTTTCCAGCTGCCTACTTCTTTTGGAGGCAATCTAGCCCCTTATGGCACTCCAGTACCATGAGTCTGTTTCTTGTTCCTTGCTCCTCATGAATTCCATGCCTAGGCACTGTGAGTTCTCATGGGCTCCCTAGCCCCTCATGGCACTCTAGTGCCACGAGCTCTGTTTTATTTCTGCTTCTCATGAAGGCACCCTAGCTGCTCATGGCACTCCACATCTGGAGTCCGTGAGTTCCAACCTTTCTCTTTACTAATAAACTCTACCTTAATTCTCTACACGTGTCCTGGTTTCAATCTTCGACTCCGGAACACAAGAACCCTACAACATTGGAACGGCCAAAACCATTTTCCCTGCAACATTATGGTCTCCTGTGGGTCTCTACGTTACACACCTTCCATTGCATGTGGATCTTTCTTGGTTGGGTGCTGAGTGCTTCTTGGTTGTTCCTGCCGCCACCCTCCTCTTTCCACTCCTGAGCCTTGTGGTAGAAGTGGGGATGTCTTAGATGTTGTGGCACTAGTTCCTAAGGAGCCCAGAAAAAGCCAGTGAACTAGACCAGTGTACTATAGTTCCATTTTTCTAGGAGAACTCATGACCTTAACTGTATTGTCAGCATTTATACTTTTTTAATCAGGGAACGAGATTTCCTTTTCTGACAGATGGTGTCCTACGCACGAATTTCAACTAGGTAGCATTCTACAACATTTTCTGGAGTTTATTTGTGAAAGATCCTGTATTCAGATCTAGTTTTTCTTCAAGGACATGTCTTTGCTTTGTTACTTTTTGTTGTTGCTGCTGTTGTTGACAGAAAAAGAAAACCAAGGGCAACAGCTCATGACAGAGATGCACCTTTCAAAGTCCTCCCTCGTTCTACCCTGTTCACTGTTTAGTCAGTAAGAAACAACTTTTACTAAATCTATTCTCAAAGCTACTTTCACCAGCGTTTCATATTACAGCTCCTACCTAGCCTGGGTAGAGCATTTAGACCTTTATCTCATTTTCACAGCTTAGTTGTTGACTCCACCAACATAGCAGATCATTTTACACATTTATGACTTTTTTCAGATTGCAAGCATAAGGCATGCCTACAGCTTAATGATATTTTATTATTTGTTTATGTCAAAACTCACAGCATAGAATACACAAAGTACTTGAGAATCTTTGAGTAGAGGCAGCATGATAACTGCTGATAATCTGCTATTTTTATATGTATAGGTAAAAGAGAGAAAGAGAAGAAAGAAAGAGAGAGAGAGAGAGGCTGCAAAAATGTCATGGAGAACATTTGGAAGTTAGAGGACAGCCCAGGTCTTCAGGCTTGGCTGCAAACATCTTTGCCTACTGAGCATCTCACTAGGTCTGTTTGCTATTTTTTAACATAAGTCACTTCATATTATTCCAATAGACTTCTGATTCATGCCTTTTTTTTAACAGCATTCTCCTAGTGACTTTTTAAACAGTACATAAGCCCTTTCCCTGAATATCAAACCTTCGTAGATGTAGGCCAAGAATAGGAGCACAGAATTTTACATCTTTTAGTGAAGGACAACTTTTCACTCTTATCCTCCACCTACAATGACTTGCAACATGAGTTGAATGCACTTCAACTGACATTTATGCTGTTTATGCAGGCAACAAGGGAAGGGGTGCACAGACTGAATTCTACAGTTTTATTTTGGTTTCTGAAGGTGTGCCACTATCTAGTTCCTGCCTAGCTGTGTATCATGAGCTAGCAGCATCAGCATTACCTTAACTTGTGGTAGAAATGCATGATCTTAGCCCTGTACAGGTCTTGTTAACCCAGATGTGTTTTTCACAACATCTTCAGGATGCTAGTATAGTTCAGTGGTAGAGTGTTTGCCTAGTATGCAAGAAGCCCTGGGTTCAATTCCCAGGGTTAAAAAGTTTCCAGATATCAGCCTATCCATAAAGTTAGTCAAGCACTGTTCTTTCTAATGTCCTACATCACAGGTTCCAGAGAAGAGTTATAAACTCTCTGAATGGCTCCGGTTGCTGGTCCACACATGACTGTGGACTAGGTATGCATGCTCCCAGAAATCTTTTCACTCTTGCTTTTTCAAGGACCTAGTTAATTATCAGCTACTGACAGAAAAAAAAAGTAGTAATTAGCCTGTGGATTTCGTAGCAAAGGCTGTGTAAGTGGAGAAGACCTAACAAGGTCAATGAAAACTTTTAATATCCAGCAGATGCCTTTATATCAGAAATGATAGGTGCTTTCCATAATCACTCCAGTAAGCCGGGTAGAAGCAAACAGAGATTTTCTGGTAATACTTTAGAGTAACATGGGCTTCTAGTTAGGTTTACTTGCTAGAAGCATATAATACAGAATTTCAGATTATAATCACAAGAAAAGCAATGTTTCATGTCACTCATAAATTCATACCCAAACAGTGTAGAGGAACAAGGGGGTTTTATCCTTGCTTATTCTCTGTTATAGCTCATATCCAGATTTCCAGAAGCCAAGAGGTCTGGCATATCTACAGAGGTTGCTGAGAGAGGGGCAAACCTCTTCACTTGTCAGTCCGCAAGTCTTCCAAAATATGCCAAAACACACCAACTTATTGAGTCAGCTATCGCCATCTTTTCACCTGCCCAGAGAATGGTCTGACCCACCATGGACTGAATCTTCACTCATCAAATAGACTATTTTCCATGGTCTTGCTCAGGAATTGCCTTAACTACTAATTCTTCACAAATGTACCCAGAGTTCAACCTTCAGTTTTCAAAATGACACCCGTACCCCACTGGTACATGCAGTTTCCCCAAACATGAATTCAAATGATTTAAAGGCTCTAACAGAGGGAGTGCCCGTCTTGAAAAAAAAAAAAAAGGAATTTCGCTCCAATGGTCTAGGGCAAAAAGTGTGACACTTTTCTCTAGAAGCTGCATCTTGACTGGAGACTGGGTCTAGAAATAAGCTGTGTTACAAACAGAAAGCAGAGGTTTGCAGAAGGATGTCTCCAGAGGCAACTTACTCTTATTAATGAAAAATAGTTTTTGTGCATTTCACTGGCAATATTTAATATGGTATCTGACTTATTAATAAGAATTCTACTCCACCTCAATGCTCCAGGACTGTACCAGTTATTATCGCCTGACACCAACCTCAAATCTTTGTCTGTCCATTGAAATTTTTTCTTGTTACCCTTCATGTACCAGACATTGACTGAGATGCTGCTTCCTTCCTCTGAATTTGGTCCTATTTTCCTGTTCTCCATGCTCACTGAGTGAGAAGCAGCTTTTCCAAGTAGATCCTGTCTTTCTGCCTCTCTTTCTTATGTCTGCCCCACTGTCTGCTTGCCAAAGGAGTGGCCAATGGAATAACAAGGTCCCCACATTTGGCTGACTTTTCACACAGCCACTTGAACGGAAAAACTTTGTTTTTCATATATGTCTCAGTTTAATTTTCTGCCCTTGGCCAAACTCCACACTACGTGATTTTAGCTGCTAGAGGTTAATTTTCCTGTAATAGTTTCACTGTGATGGAAGGTTTTGGAAATTACAAAAATTAGATGCACTACTAATTGGCCTGTCTTGTTTTGGAGCTGTTCCCTGGGTTAAACACAGACAGAGGAAGCTGTAGTCAGGCCAGTTTTGATTCCCCAACCCAACACCCAGCAGGAAGACAGATGTGAGAAAAGGAAACGACTCCAATAGGAATCACATACAGTGAGAAATTGTCTTTCTTTAATTGGCTAGGAGAAAAATCTAGAGACATGTGTTTCCTTTCTTTGGAACCAAAGGCAGCAGTTCAACAAATATTCTTGGACACCCACTGTGCCCATTTGTGAGCAAAGCCAGTAAAGCGTGCAAATTCAAGATACAAAACTCTCTGATCTTAAAAAATTTTGCTGGATAAGAAGAAATATATAATACAGTGATCATTTAGTATGACTTCAGATTTACTCAAGAAAACATTTGCACAAAGTACAAAGAAAATAATCTTGTTATTCATTATTTTGCATTTATGTTTTTGTGACAAATCTCATCCCACTAGGTAGTAAGGGTTCTTCAAATTGTCATATCTTTTCTAAAATATGTAAATTCTCCTTCCAGTTTTCGCCATTGTTCTATACAAAGTCATGTCCCAAGTATAATGGGGACTTAGTAATAATGTTAGGTGACTTTTTCAGGTACTAGTTAGTCTTTTATCTCTCATCCCCTTTTTATTTCATCTGAATGGTGCCCCCGTGTGAAAGAGGAACTTTGCTTTTTTGGAAGTTAAAGAAAAGACTGCTATCCTTCCATCACCTTGACCTCCTCTACATCATTCTCAATCCCCATGGGAAGTTACTAGGTTACTTTTGTCTTCTGATCCCCATGAGGCTTAGAAGGTTCCATCTAGTCTTTGAAGCAAGTCAATGTCTTGTCACTGGTCTCTCTGTTAAAGTCTCATCTCTCATCTTGAATCAGGCCTTTTCTTGTACATTCTTACTGTCATCTGAGAACATCTCCTCTGAAAACACACAGGACTTTTACAACACCTGTGTGTCAGGTCTCTTCTGTAGTGAGCATAAACATGACCACTGTCTACTGTGTCTACCATGTCCTCCTCTTCCCCATAACCCTTCATTCCCATGTTGTATTAGGTATGGTCCAAAGCTAAAGACTTTTATTTTCATGTGGTTTCATGTGTCATATCCTCCAGGATATGACCATAGAAGTAAGTCCCTAGCCTTTGTCGATACTGCTTATGTCTTTCTCGAATAGTTTAAACAGAAGCAGATCATCACAATCTGACCTCTTCACTCTTCCTTTCTCTTCTCCCACCATGTCTCTGATTGAAAGGGAAGGATGCAAGTGCTGATAAGCTAACTGACCGAGTCATGATTAGCAAAAAAGTTCTTCTCTTTATGTACTACAGCAAGCAAAGCACCTTGCACATGATTCTTCATATGGCATATTAAATGAGTGCTCACCTATTTAACAGAAACAGGATCTCAGACCATAACTTGCTGCAAAATCCAACTTGGATCTCAGGAGCATGACTGAAACTCTGTGCAATGATGCAGAATACAAGTACTGATACAACTTTACTCCACTTGTTTTGTGCTCTTTGGTAGGTTATGTAAACTCAGTATGAGTTTTTTGCTCCTTAAAGATAGTTGAAAGGAATAGAAGAAAATGGATTAATAGTCATCTCGAGAGAAAGTGAAATAGCTATAGCACTTAACCAGAACTAAGTGGTAAGACTAATCACAGTGGCCAGTTGATCATTATCTGTGATGGAACAGGTTTTCCCTTAAAGCTAATCTTATGAGGATGAGATTCCCTCAAAGACCTTTTTCCTTTCCTTTTTAAAATAAATAGCAAGAGAGAACTGATAGGCAAGTAGGAAGACCTCAGCCAATTATTCTACAAAGGTGCTGGCCTCCTTACTCACAGGCGGGAAGCTGGTCTCAAAGATTCCGTTTCACCTTTATGTAATCATCATGCTTCTATTTGACTTGGAGAACCCTCAAGTCCAGAAAGAATTTTAAATGTGCTTTTGGGAAGAGTAAGAATATGGTATACCTCCTTGCTGACCTTAATCCACCCTAGACTGTCAGGACCTGAACCATGGGACATCTAGCATAAGACAAAAAATAAAAACATATACAGTATGTTGCAGCTTCTTTTCTTTTGCATTCCAGAAGATGAAAAGAAAAGGAAAATGTAGAATGGATTTTAACTTAATTGTCCTGGATACAGTTATTTCTTTTCATTATAGTCCTGCTATTATTACCATAGCCAGCTTAAATCAAGAGGGCTACTTTTTACCCAGCATTCCAACAATTCCTTTGGGCTTCAGCACAGGATGCTTAATAGTCTCTGTTTGGGTACAAGCAAGTGTTACTATTTATATACTTTTTTCCTGAAATGTCTTGTGATTATTTTTAAGAGGAGAGAAAAAACATGAAGTAACAAAGTTTATCAGCAGGAATTCTAATCTCATTTAGAATTCTGTAAAAACTTGTCATCAAAAGGCGCATTCCTAAAATGTCCTCATGGGGTCTTGCTGAAATCCCAGCAAGTGTCTTGAGAACTGACAGGGAAACACTGGTTAATAGACAGAATTTAATTTGAGAAAATCCATTAACAAAAATCTCTAATTAAAAAAAAATCAATGGGTGCCTATGACATTAACCAGGAAAATCTAATAGAGAAGCATTAATTTTTTTCTATTCAATTAACTTGAACACAACATGATGGACTCATCAAATACTTTAATTAGATGCATATGAAAAGAATTTTTGCAAAATTAGACAGACCTTCTATTTGCAATTGATATGAAGAAAATGCAGTAAAAGATTTGCTCAAATCCCTAATGATGGGTAATTTCCTTGAGAGGGACATGAATTCTTAGACAACATCCTTAGACATATCAATCTTTCCTCAAGAAGCTGCCCTTTGTCAAGAACTATGCAGCCTGCACGTTCTCAGTTCCTTTTCTTCCTGGATGAGATATTCACATAGAACCATGGAAAACAAGCTTCAAAGAGCTGTTTACCAAATTCACTGTTCTAAGCTCCCCACAGTAAAAGTGGTACAAAATAAATGACTATAATTTACAGGGTGAGTATGTGTTCAAGCTCATCTCAGACAGCCTCAATTTATGCCTGTTGCCTTGGCATATTTATTAATAGAGGTTCTTTTTGGTCTAATAGTGTCCTGGTTTGGACAATAAATTTTATAGCATCCTGCTAATTTATCAACCATTCTGTTTTATCCTGCTATACTAGCCTTTTCACCTCTTGTTTGAAATATAAGATTTCCCCACTCAAAAGAAGGTAAAGTTTGGCCCATTGACAAGAGTCCATTTCTGCCTATGTGAGAAAATCAGAGTTCATCATTGGTCTCCTTAATCAATTAGGTGGTTGTCTTTTATTCCCTGATCCATCTCTATGTCACCCTTACTTGGTCATCTCTTTTTGTCTTTCTTGCCGTTCCCAATCTTATTTTTGGATTCATTATTGAAAACCTGGGCATGAATTACCTTTATGGGTCACTGAAGAGGTTCTCAAATTTGAAATTGTTCTGTCCTCTGTGAAGACCTGTCATCCTCATCTAAAATAAGGTGGTAACATGTGAGATATGCTTGAAATAGAGGGATGTCTGAAGGCTTGACTCATTCTTCTATGGCTGCTAGACTTCAAGATGGCCTGCTTCCTGGTATCACACTTTTGTGGGGTCTCTTAATCTGTCACCCTTGATCAGCCTTCATGACCAATACATTAGGCTCACCATTCCAAGATAGATAATAAAAGACCACCTTTACTATTTTTTAGGTCTTACTGCTTGAGTTCCCTGTCTATTTCAGATTATCTACCATACAGAAAGACATGTTCTGAGATTTATGGCGAGTCCATGTGGCAAGAAGTGGAACTCTGGTCAATCAAGAATAAAAGCAAGGAACAAAGATAGCCTAGAAGACACACAAATAGACTGGACTAAGGTTTTCCACCATTGCTAGCTTATTGCAAGCCTTCCAATGATTGTTTAAATTGGCTTAGCAATTTCTCTGACACTTAGCAAGAAAGCCTAAACCTGGCCCACAGAGATTCTTAATACAAAGAAACTGCAGAAGACAAAAAATGCCAAATGCAATGATAGGCAATTGGTGCAAGTCAAATCCTTTCTTTCTGAACGACCTAGTGAGCTAAGACTGATGTGACAGACAAGACTCAGGATCAGGAGCCTTGATATTAATACAGATATAATCTGTTCATCTGCCCACTCAGTAATCATTTGTTGAACAAGGAATGGCCCATTATTCCTATAACAACAGTCAGTACTTTAGTAAGCCAAAGCAGAATGCCAGTCTAGGGTACAAAGGGAGACCCTGTCTCAAAGCAAAAAAAAAAAAAAAAAAAAAGTAGGTAAGGGCTAGGAGATGATTGAGTTGGTGTAAGTTTGTCATTCAAGCATGATGAATGCAGTTTAGATTCCTGAATCCCACATAAATGTCAGAAAAAATGGCATAGGATTCTATAATCCCTCTGTACCTATGGGAAATGGGAGGCGGATCAGAGAAACTTCAGAAGTTCACAGGTCAATCAATTTGGTTGTACTACAGCAGAAGAGGCCCAGTCTCAAGCAAGGTGGAAAGTTAGAGAACAATAGCCAGAGGTTTGCATCTACCTCCACATATGTGCCATGGATGTATCCCTACAAACACATACACTATACACATACAGACACACAAGATTGAACAAAAACAGAAAACACTTATTTGCCTCAATATCCCAAGGATTTTATTGAACATTGAACTAGGTTCTTGGTGGTTAGGACTGGTCCAAAGACCTGAGATGAACACTTTCCTTCATGGTGTTTATAGTCTAATCGAATCTGAGAAAAGCAGGAAAATGATCCATCACTTTGTGAACATTTCTACATTTGGCAGCATAGGTTTGTGAGAACAGAGTCAAACTCATTGAATGTTCATTATAGGCTAAGCATCTAAAATTCTTCCTTCCAATACTTGGACAGGCAAGTACATGCACCTCAAAAATTAGATGGTTTAATTTGATAATCAAAAAAAGTCAACCCTGGTCAAATAAGTTACAAGTTGTGCTCTCCGGTTCCAAGAGTCACTAAAATAAAAGTCCAGTGTTTAACACAGATAAATCCACATATTAGTGATAAGTTATATATGGTGTGAATGAACATGTGATTAATCCAAGTACCAGAGGGTAGGAGGTGGTCTAAGGAGAAAAGTATCACTGAAATTGTGCTTTAACGTCTTAATTTAATTCTTAATTTAATTCTTAAAAGTGACAGTTGTGGCTATTCAACTTTAACTTCAAGGTCCACATCTTTTTTCTGTGATGAGAAAAGGGCAATTGGTTGCCTCATATTCCTACCATTAGCATACATTAAGTGGAAGTAATACTTAGAGAGCTACATCATAAGGATTTTTAATATTAATTGCAAATTGCTGGATCGGACTTATGCCTGCGTGTAAGACTTTCCCATGCAGCATCATCATAGGTTGAGCTGCTCTGGGGCCATGATGATGTGATCCACACTCTGCAACTTGATGTTCTCCGCACTTGCAGAGTCACTGATTTCCTGGGAGGGAAGTCATTTCTTTTCCATGCAGTGACAGAGGGGCCCTGGCTCTGCACGCTAATGAAGAATCAGTGCTGACAACCCCAGAGTAATAACCTCTCTTTTCATCTTCCCCTTTCTCTTCAAAGCTTCAGCTAATAATAATAACCATTTTCAAGCTTTCTCAGGGGAAGCTTGGGCATGACTGGAAGGGAAATCAATTGTTCTTAGGACAGCTATTATTGTAACAATTAATCACCGCTATTTGCAATTACTGTACCATACAATTATCACTAATATTTATGCCATTCTCACTGCTGCTGGAGACTGTACGCTTTGGCTGTTGTTGCCCTAGAACCAAGAGGCAGGTTGGGAAAATAAATGAAAACAGAGTGTAGAGATGACAGGTGGAGGGTCAGACATTCTTACTGACAGGCCAAGATATATTAACGAGCTGCTGCCTGCTTCTGTCACAACAATCCACTCTACTGAAACTTTTCCTCTCAAAGAAAAGAAAATACCTTACATATAGGTTCAAGAGGATTAAAAAGTAGAACTATTTTAGTACATTAAAAACTTCATACTGTCTTCACTTGTCTTAAAGCATATGTTTCTTCATCATATCAAACATCTATTTGCAAAAATAAATGACATATAAATATATATGCTAAATAAAAAAATAAACAGCTGCTTCCCATTTTGAGCTGAGCTTCCACAGATTGTCCAGAAGGTCCAACATTTGGACCTCCAGAATGACTCACCTTGCCTGACAATCTGATTTTCTCATTGATTTGTCCAACATTAGTTTATAATTGAAAGATATTAAAATTTTCTTATGCTATTATTTGTATAAATTTTATTGATTCTTTTGTTTCATTGACTTATTGATTTGTATGTGTGTTTATGTGTGCTCCTGCATGTGCATGTATGAACCATGATTCACATGTCGAAGACAGAGGACAATTTTGTTGAGTTGGTCTCTCCATCCACCTTTACAATGGTTCTGGGTATTGAACTCAATTTACCAGACTTGTATGTCTACTCTGTGACATGCTAAGTCATCTTGCCAGTCCTACTTTTTAAATAATTTCATATTAAAAAAGGTAAAAAGCAAAAGAAAATCAGCAAACCACAATCCAGAACTTCAGAGACTCTATATCAACCACCTAGAACTAGGCCAGACTAATCTCTCCCCATCCTGAAGCTCAGGGACATTTGCGGAAGAGGGGGCGGTAAGATTGTAAGAGTAAAAGGATGGGAGGAGCAATGATATGTAAGATACTCTATACTAGTTAGGGCTGAAGCAATCATAATTGGACTTTGCATGCCCTGCGCATTGTCCAACACACTATTGACCTCACAAAGTCTAGCATCTGCTAAAGGCACCAAGATCCTTGGAGGCAAGGGATTGGCAGCCACAGCAGTGTTCCTATGCTTAAGGGGAACACGGGAAAGGGTTCAGGGAAATGCCACTGGGTCCTTATACGTCATCTGAGAGGAAGGCCCAGAGGAGAGTCAGGCATGCTCAAGAAAGGACTCTGGGAATCGCGGCGGGAGGCAGGGGGGATGGGGAAGGAGGGGTGAGGGGAGAGGGAGCAGGGGGTTCGGGGGGAGGAGGAGGGAGGGAGGGAACTGGTGTACCTATTAAGTTTGTACGAGCTGAAATAATAATAAAAAATGTATTAAAAATAAAAAAAAGGTAAAAAGCTGCACAAAAATATTGTTGTATCTTTCACACAGATTTCTCCAAATCATGGTGTAGTTAAAATTTTGGGGGGCTGGAGAGGTGGCTCAGGGGTTAAGCCTCTGCCTTGCAGGCGGAAGGTCCTGAGTCCGGATCCTAGACCCCACGTATAGACGCCGGGCGGAAGCGGGGGCGGCCTGCGTTTCCGGTCCTGGTAGGGCGGAGCCTGTGAATCCCGGGGCAGAGTAAACAAGGAGGAGGTGGAGGCGGTCCATGGTGGTTCCTGAATTCGACCATGGTTCTACACACACACACATACATATACACACACACACACATACATAAAAAACACATACATGCACACATGCGTACACACGCATACACACACAATTGAATAAATAATAAAAAAATTTTAATTTACAAACCTTGAACTTCGTTAATTTTCTAATCAATGCCATATTTTTTCTGATTTTTTCAAGATTAAATCGAACACTGCATGTAGCTGATCTTAAGCGACCTTAATCTGGTATAGTTCATCAATATTCCAGAACCATGGTTGTCACCACATTGATGCAGCTAGAACACAGAAGACTGTTCATCCATATAGCTTTCATTTTGTCCCTTGCTAGCTGCATGTTTTTTAACAATGACAACTATTAATGTGTTTTCAGTGCTTATAATTTTGGCAGTTCAATAATATTTTATTTCTTTAGGCTTTGACAAATAATGTTTCCTAAACATCCCAATAGGGGTTTTCTGTGCATGTGAATTTTTTCCATATTTTATTTTTCTACTTCTACAAACACACTGAGTACTCATCCCTGCTTCCCTCCACGCCCTTCTCTCCATGCCCCTCCCTTCCCTTCATCAATCCCTCCCACTCCACTCCCAATCCTGTATGCTTCTATGGACTCTTGGGGGGGGTCCAGGTCTCTGTGGCATCCAAGTTGCTTCTCTGACAGGGACATTTCCCTTCACTCATCCAGCTCTAGTACCTAAGGTTTCCAGTGTATGTTCTTATCTTTCTTGAGTTCCTAGGTAGTCTATGGGGGGCATGTTGGTATGTCAGTCAGTCAATCATTATACAGGTCTGGGAAGGACAAGTCTTCCTGTAGTGAATTCTAGATGCAGCAGTCCTGCCTTGAGTGGAACATCTTGTCCAAGGGTGAATCTTTTCATCTTTAAATTCTTACAATCTCACCTCCCCCTCTTCTGTCCAGTTGCCAAAGCCTTAGGACGGGAAGAGATTAGGTTGACATGATTCTAGGTGAACTTCGTTGAGTCACTAGTATTCTGCATTATGGCTGGCTACTGCTGTGCACTTCACTGTTCCTCTACTGCCCTAGGCTGCATCTTGTCATGGTGTTGAGATCTTCTACCTCTGTTGTAGAAGAAAACTTCTAGGCTGAATGTTAAGTGTTCTTCCAATCTATGGGTATAATAACAGCTATTTACAGAGCAGTTTGGTGTACTATCTTCCTAACTATAGGTTCATTGGTTATTTTTCCCTAATTGATCTATTTCCTTCCCTTTTTTAGGTTCCTTCTCTAGTTTACAGTAACAAGAATGTGCTCCATTCTGAAAAGCGGGTCTTGAGTACAATCAGAAAGCTGTTGGTTTTCTCCTTGATACTCATACCACTATTACACTGGTGATCACCTATTGCCACAGTGATTTTTATTGCACTGGTCTTAGTTTCTAGGCATTTGCTGTTCTGTTTAGAAAAATCTTTACCTAGGTCTATCAATTCAGGTGTACTTCCTACTCTTTTTTCTAATAATTTCAGATTTTGGGGTTTAATATTGAGGTCTCTGATCCATTTGAAGCTGACTTTTTTGTAAGGAGAGAGGCGACAGTCAGTTGTGCACGTAAATTTTTGTGTGGGAAACATGTCCAAGAGTGCAGTCACTAGGCATCGTGGTAAGTATATATTTTTTAAAAAGCTGCAAAACTGTTTCTTGCAGTGGCTACACCATTTTCTGTTCTGTGTTCATTACAGGAAGGATGCAATCTTTCCATAGCATCATCAGCATCGGTATTGTTACTTTATTTTAGTTTAATTATAATACACATATAAAAACATCTCCATGTGGATCAATTTTCATTATGTCTAATGGTAATTTCTTCTTTCATGAGCTTTGCTATTCTCCTGTTCCTTTCTCTTTAGAAATACTGAGGATCTAATCACAGCCTCCCATTTCCTGCCAGGTAGTAGTCAACCACTGAGTCATACACTAAGTCTACCCTGTGCTATTTGGCACAATTAAATTTGGTAAAATATCTACTCATGCCTTTTGCTCACATCCAGTTAAGATTACTCTAGTCTTGTGTTTTGAGAGGTCTTAATTTGTTCTAGTTAGTATTGCAAACGTGTGTGTGTGTGTGTGTGTGTATGTGCACGCACATGTGTGTATGTGTGTGATATGTGGTTTTTTTTTTACAAACTCTAATAAGTCCAGACTAGACCTTGACTATATAGCCAGTCTTAACTCACTGTGTGGACTCACAATCCTCCTGTCTCTGTTTTCAGAATGATGGGATTATAGAAATACAATTTAATATATCATTTATAAAATAAATCTAGTTCCTAATCCATTTAGTGTTATTTTTTGTCTGTGGCGCAATACTTGGGTTGACAGTCATTCACTCTCTGTTCTCTCTACTTTGGAAAATACTGCTTTTCTTCTTAAAATTGTTTTAGTCAAAATTAGTTGAGAATGTTGTGGAGGCCTAATATTGAGTCCTCTGTTTTATTCTTATAATATCTATACTATCTCTTGCCAGTCTCCATAGTTTTGGTTCCTACAACTATTCTTTGCTTCATTTAAAATTGGATTTTTGCTGTTTTGGAGAGGGCTGGTCTACGGACGCGACCCCAGAAGCGAATAGCTGAATGCGCCCTCTATTTTTTTTTAACTGTTGGAACCAATAAAAAATGGCTTTACACTCTAAAAAAATAAAAATAAAGTAAATAAAATTGGATTTTTATAGCTTTATCTATTTCTTTTGGATTCTCATATTTAATATGAAAATAGTCAATTTCAATCAAGTAAATATTTTGCTAGTGCTTTGAAAGTCATTATAGCAAGCTTGGATATGTGTTTGCAGAGAATGGAAAACTTTATAGTATTAAGACTTTGTGTTTCAGTCATCAGCATTGTAATTGTCAGCCTGCAAATTACATACTTAGTTTGTGAGATATGTATGTTCTATATGCCCTTTGAACTTGTAAGTTGTGAATTTTTAAGCATGAAGTTCACAGTTTAGTGCTAACATATTGATCAATAATTGTATGCTTATCATGGTCTCTGAAACATGACTGAACTCATTACTAGCTCTTTATTATTGTTTTTAAGTTCTTTAGGATGTTGGTTGCAAGCAATAACATCAACTGTGGTATTGCTATTGTTTCTTTTGTTATGCATGTATCTTGTATCACTATTCTTCCCCTATTACACTGGACAGTACTTGAAACACGAAGTCACATTGAAAAAAAAGTTTAAGTTCCAAAACCTAATCCTATGGTTGGTTTCCCCTAGCAACTAGCCTCCAAATTGAGTAACTTGTGCATTACTGAGTTTCTCAGACACCTCTTAGAGCAAAACAAGTGCTAATGAGCTCTGGGCCAGCAACAATGACAGAAGGTCAGAAACTGGACCAAAGGTTCTTCTAGCATGACAGTCTTGAGTATTTCAGAAGCAAACAACAATAACTAGATGAAATACATGAATATATATGTATGTGCATGTGTATGCATATATGTGCCTTTCAACTCCTTATCTATTATCTATCTACCATCATTTTTCTTGTCATGAGTTTGTAGTAATATCTTCAATTTCAGTCCCACAAAAGGGTTTGTTATATGTCCTTTCCCCTTTCCTCATTTTTAGCTTCTATCTCTGCTAGCTGACTTTAGATAAACACAATAAATTAATTACTTGTTCAGTTCCAGAATGCACATAAAGTAGTTCCAGAATTTGCAGCCCCTGTCTATCTCCATGAAAAATAAACCTTTTATTATTAGTGCAATGAATATGAATTCTATTTATATATTGCAGATTGCAGTTTTTGCTTAGCCTTGATGTGCACAGTCAAAATGATGTTTTCCAATGCTACTAAGCTTCCCAGCATTTCTTCTATGGCTACACTTTTCTAAGCATAGGATATGCATATTTCTTTGCTAATTTTATTTGTTTGTTTTTTCATTCTATTTTGACCTGAATTCTTATTTTATTTTATATTTATCTTGAATAAGTGACACATTAGTATGATTCTGAGAACATTAACTTCATAAATAGTATACCTAGGTAACTCTTGCTCCATGTAATTCTGTGTGTCCTTTAATTTCCTCCCTTCGTTCCATTCCTATCCACTTTCTATGCACAATTGTCTTTACTTTTGGATGTATTCTTGTGTAGTCGAACATTTTACAAGCCAGTTGACACATGGATGCTTTCTTATGGCTACTTTTCTTTGTTACTCAAAAAAAAAACATATTGTAGATGCTGTTCTGGAAATATTATTATGTAATATAACCTGAAAATCCCTATTTTATACTCTTTTGAAGGCATATTATGAACTACTGTGCAGAAACAGCATGGTTTCTTCCTTTGTTCTGTATGTAAACATTAGGATGCTTTGAATCTTTGGGATTATAATGTCTTGCACAGCAACCTATGTAGGTGAATCCTCAGGATAAATCCAAGAAGCAGTGTTACTAGATCAAGGGAAATGATGTCAAGTTTGTTAGAACTGTCACACAGAAGGGTCATTACTGGCCTGGGTTTTGTATTCCCACAAGAATACCTAATGATACTTGCCCCCAGAAACTTTGCCACACAATGTATTGTCAGTTTGAAAAAATGTTTGCAAATCTAATAAAAGGTATTTTAATACAATTTTCATTTATACTTGTATAAGTTATATGAAATAGATACTTTTACATTTAGGGGAAGTTATATATTATTTGAGAATGGTCTGTTTGCAAGTTTTCTCATTTTTCTATCAAGTTTTTCAGTTCTTTTACTTCAGTTTTTAGAGTATATGAAGTATATTCCAATACTCACCCTTCCTAGTGGACTTTTTACTTTGGGAAGAATGAAGAGGAATAATTGCCTAGAAAATTGAAAAATGTCTGACATTTCAGTGGACAACAGTAAAGACTATTTCTCCACAGATCCGATTTCACTTGTGGAAGGAATTCTAAAACTGTCCTTTTGAAAGATATATTATGTCATCACATTTACCATCTTTTTGTTATCTTTGAACAGTGAATATTATATATAATAATAATAAATGTAAATATAATTATGTATAATAAGCTAGCTTTTTCCTACAATAATAATGTTTTACAGCAGTACATATAGGTTCTCATGTTTATTTTGCTTTTAGATCTCTAATTCATTTAAAATGTATTGTTTAGAGTAGACCCAAGCTTTATCCTTGTCCAAATAACAACTTAGCTTTTTAAAAATATTTTTCTTTATTTGGTAGACAGATGGAGAAAAGGCATACATATGCCATGATACATATGTGTGTAGGTCAGAGAACATCTTTCAGAAGTCAGTTCTCTCCTTCTACCATGTGGACTTCAGGGATCAAATTCAAATCACCAGGTTTGCATGAAGGTACCTTTCTTACTGGTCCAATATTCAAGCTATGTTTTCTAATCCTTTTTGTGTATCATACATGAATATAGTGGCACTTATAATATTTCATATCATAGTTCCAATTCTATTCTTGCCTCCTTTTCCCATTACCACTCTTCTTCTCCCCTGCCAAACTCCTTCCTACATTCAAGTTTTTTCACATCTATGATCCACTGGGTTTCACCTTATTTGCCTTTGAAATCATATACCTCAGTACTTGGGGGAGCATGAATCTTTTATCATTAGATACACCATTGAGGAAAGCATTCTCCCCCCTCCCCTATAGGACCTATGTTCCCTCCTCTTATAGGTTTTTGTTCTAGTTTATAGTCCAGGAGTGTGATTACTGATAAAAAGTGAAATGTAGTACACCAACAATGAAGCTTTAAAAATTTGATCCTTTCCCCTATTGAACTGAGATACTGTGTTCTATACAAAACTGATGGATGTTATGCAAGGCAGTGGATGTGTGTATTCATTTCATTCTTCCCATCAGAATTAACATTCATCAGTCTCTCAGGGAGGTGTCGTGACTCTTGAGATCTTTCCCTTCGCATGAAGCAATGTTGCTAGGAAAATTCCCATGCAGGTATTGCAGGGATATAATATAGCTGTGGTGAATTCTTGATTACACCAGCTCTGTCATGTATAGAAGATAGTGTCTGCTGTACTTCATACTCTCAAAATTTTCTACAATGTTTCCTGAGCCTTACAGTGGGAGTGGAGGTGACTTAAATGTCCCATTCAAGTTGAGCAATCTGCCTTTGCTTATTTTCTGCATTTTTCCAGTTGCTATTTCCATTGATAACCACTGTCCTTTGCAGGAGGAAGTTTCTATACTGAGTGCTGAATGTTCCTTCAATCTATAGATGTAATAACAGTTGTTTAAAAGGAAGCTCGATATAATGTTTTTTATAACTAAACCTTCATAAGCTTACACCCTCCCACAGGACCTATGTTCCCCCCTCTTGTTGGTTTTTGTTCTAGTTTTCAGTTCCAGGAATGTGATCACTGCCTAAAAAGTGAAATCTAGTCATACCAACACTGAGGCTTTAAAATTTGATCTTTTCTCCTGTTGAAGTGAGATGCTGTATTTGTTATATACAAAACTAGCCAATTAATATGGGTATTCATTTCATTGGTCTGTGCCTATTTAAACATCAGTATCATACTATCAATTTGCCAGTACTCTGTCTCATTTCCTTGGTAGAGAATGCAGACATGTGAACTGTCTTCCAAAAAAAGAAAATTGTTTGAAGGGCATCAGTCTCTGGGCCTTCCCCCTCTCATTCTTGTTGGCATAAGGCATTATCACCTCAATTTCTAGACTTCAGTCATGATGCTTGTGAATTACAAAAAAAATCAGTATCCCAACAATTTATGAGGATCGTCTGGAGTAGAACACATGAAGCATCACTACTGCCTATTATTACTGTAATTGTCATCTTTAATAGTATAGCAATGCCGCATGCCTGTAATCAGGGAGAGATGGGCTATATTCTCATGATGAATGTGTAACTTTGAGCAAAACAACTCTGTATTCTTGGATATGTCATTCATACTGAACTGGAGCATTTGTAACCAACTGGAACTTATAAAGGTTTTTCTTTGTTTTATATATATATATATATATATATATATATATATATATATATATATATATATATAGCATTTGACACACATCAGACATATAGATTTTGGTTAATAACAAATTTTTGCCTCTACTGAACTATTCATCTTACTACCAACTTTTGGAATGAAAAAGTATTCCATTGCAAGAAATTCAGAAAGGTGCAAAGAACAATTCAGCACAGAATTCACAGTCTAAGAAGCACCTATTTCAGTGACATTCAGCACACATGTCAATCACTATCATTAAAAATTATATATACACAGGACTTTCTTTCCAAGGAAAACTTTTCATTTTTTATTTGTAACTTATGCACACAGCATCAATTCCTGTTGTTGCAGCCATGCATATTTTGTGGCATTCTCCACTGGTCAATTCAGTGCACTAAACACATTTTAGTACATACTCAGCCATACACGAAGCCTTCTACAGACTTCATGCTTAACAAGCTGCTACATGCCTTTAGGTTTGAGAATTTCTATATTTTCACACTGTGGATTGCATAGCCAGCTCCTAGCCTTTCAGAGGGAATTCACAAAAACAAACAACAACAACAAAAAGAAAAAAACAAGAAGCAACTTTGTTGCATAGGATAGCACTTTCATTGGCTCTTTTGTGCAGAGGGTTACCACAAAAGGAAATTTTTTAAAAAAGCCAAATGTTTGTTTAATAATGAGCTTTGTAACTCAGTGCAAACATCATTGTTATTGATTAATATCCAAAGTTATTATTTTTATCAATGGCTTAATTCTATGCAGAGAAACTTCAATTTCTTCTTCTTTAGATAGGTGAGAATTCAAGTATACATTCCTGTCACCCCATTATTCCACCTCAATCCATGGCTTTCTACTTCTTGGCTGTCCACAGGAAATATTTTGGAGTCTTTCCCACTGATATTATGAAGTTTATGCTTTATTAAACTCCAGACATCCAACAACTTCAAGGTGATAGGAAAACAAGAGGAGAACTAATAATTTCGACCTGAAAAATTAACTGCAATGGCATAAACCCCTTTCCTTACCACCAACTCACTCCTGGCAGCATGGAAGAATTGCCTGTGCCCAGAACAGTGGGACAAGGGCAAAGATGGACCCACTGGCCCAGAGACATGATCTCCGTTGGGTTTTCTGAACCTGTTCTGAACTCACAGAGAATAAAAAACTTTTCATGAAGCACTCATGAGTAACAAGGGAACTTAATGAGCATAAATGCTTTTCTCTCTTATTCATATACGAAAAGTAAAGAATAATTGGTCCAAGTCCATGTACAGACCACTTAAATGAGCCAACGCTTCTCCTAGAATCAAATAGAGTTGTTTTAAGCAAGCAATTTAAAGGAAGCCACTTATTTCTTGAAACTAAGACTTTCATATAGGTTTATTCCTGTAGAAGGTTAAGATTTACTTTTTAATTGAACCAAAGAGAGGAAAATGTGGGAAACCACTTTCTGTAACTTCTCATTAAGGCTGCAGAGGGTTTTACCTTGACTCCTTGTTGTGCACTACACATCTAACCTGCCTCCTGGACCTGCAGGCTCCCTCGAGGCCATGTTCTATACCCACTCATTCCCTTCTGTACTTGATTAATGGTACGTACTCGCTCCAACCTGCTGAGGCTTTTCATACACTGATTAAAACAATTAACTTACATTTCATTCCCACAAGAATCTCCTCAACTACAGTAAAGACCATTATCAATAGAGACTCTACATTTTCATCCTCTATAGGCATGAAGAACCTATTATTCTTTTTTATTCATACACTAATGATGGTCAACAAGTACATTTAATCAATATATTTTCATGAGTATCTGTGACCGTTACGTCTCTCACTTTGAATTGTTTTTGATGGGAAAAAAAAGTCACACTCCTCCAAACAGAAAGTTCTAGAAATGAATGAGGCCCTTCATATACACATATATAAGGATCCTCCTGATAACCTTTACAGTCTCTCTATTGTTATTCACAGATTTGAAAGACTCTTCTAGATTTACATTTGTTCCTTTCTCAAGGCACTTACAAGTTCGAATGCAAAAATGTAACTGTTGTTTCCCTATTGATTTCTTAAAATGTTCATATCTTATTAGCGAAAGAAGCTAATGCAAGGGCATCTGAATTGCTGAACAAGTTCCTGCTGATAGATCTGTATTCCAATAGTGTAAGAAATCCTATAATGGATTAAAATGTTTCCAATAAGGACTAATGAATACATTGAAGCTAAAAATAATTCAATCCCTACCATGATTGATCAGAAGCAAAAGACAGAGACATGCAACTAAGTTCCTTTTCTCTGTCACCCTAGCACATTCTATGCAATGAAGATTAATTCCTTTTACTGGGTTGATGAAACAATAATAGAGTCATAAAGCAAAATAAAACAAGGAGAAGTTGACAAAGTATGTGTTTGATTAATTGCCTTAATAGATCTTAGGTGCTGACTGAAGTGGTTTTTATTTCCCAGCGTTCATTTTTTTTAATTTTTTTATTATTATTTATTCAAGTGTGTGTGTGTGTGTGTGTGTGTGTGTGTGTGTGTAGAACCACGGGTGAATTCGGGAACTACCATGGACGCCTCCACCTCCTCCTTGTTTACTCTGTCCTGGGATTCACAGGCTCCGCCCTACCAGAACCAGAAGCACAGGCCGTCCCCATTTCCGCCAGGCTTCTATATGTGGGGTCTAGGATCCGAACTCGGGACCTTTCGCCTGCAAGGCAGAGGCTTAACCCCTGAGCCACCTCTCCAGCCCCCCAGTGTTCATTTTTTAATGGTTCTATATATAATGCATATCTATGCAGATAAATACATATACATATGTGCCCAGAATCTGTAAACAAAGAACTAAAACACCAAAGGCATGTATTATAGCTAATTTAGATTGTCAAATTGACTGGGCTAAGAAATTCTTAAATTTCCAGTGAAGCAAACTTTTGGAAAGGTCAATGGAGGTGTTTTCACAGAGAATTAACCAAGAGAACATCGACCCTGAGTGTGAGTGATCCCATATCACTGGGTTGCCAGGCTAAGCAAAAAGGGAATAAAGTAGAAAACAACAGGGAAAGTTCAATGTTCAGAGCCCATGTGGTGGGAGGAGAGCTGTCTTCTGAGCATCACGCATGTCATAGTCTGCATGTATACGCACATGCACACACATAAACAAATTAAATAAATAAATAATCTAGAAATGATAAATAAAAACATGGACTACAGAGTAGGTTACCAATTCAGCATACAAGTGCATCTCAGAAAGCAAGTGGACTACTAAGTGGAATACTCTAGATCACAAAATGCTCAGAAGAAAGCAACAGGTTTCCAGCAAGAATTGCCAGCTACTGCCTTGGGCAAGTCATGTTGCAGATCAATTGGAAGCCTAAATTTTCCAGAACACAGTTATCCTGAACACTGAGTCTGGCCAGCCATACTTTTATCTCACTTAGAACAGAATTCCTCCATATATCTTCAGGAAAGCCTTTTGACTTCAACTACATGTTCATTTCCCTTGTATCACCCTTTGCTAAAGTTCCATTACTTAACCAGATCTAATGTTTTTAAAGCTATCAGTTAATATTTCTCAAATAGCTGGCAAATTGTACTTGCTAAAACATTCTCTTCCACCAACATAATTTGCCGCTCGTGAACGTGCTCATGCTCAGATGGAGATGGAGTTTTACCAGGGGTTTATGACACTTGATGGGATGGTGAAGAACATAATCTAGTTTAAAATTGCCGTCTTGTTTGATACTGTCTCTGACATTGGGGATCCATTAGTGCATTTGGGAGAAGATTCTCAAACTTGAACTTGCTTGAGTGTTTGGGAATACCACTGGGATCAAACTTGTGCTAAATATACATAACAGTATATAAGAGTTTAACAAGAGTAATAAGTTGGATATCAGGACGTCTAGAGCTAGGAAAGTTCTCCAGCATTGTCATCCAGAATGATGATCAAGTCTTAAACACACAAATCAATCACTACTGTGCATAGCTGTCCTGCTAATAGGATGTGACTTTAGTTACAGAGGAAATCTCTGTCAAAGCTGGCAACCTGAGGCTTTGTGCTATGTTGTTCTCAGAATGTACCAACAAATCCTTTCATCACAGGAGATGGTTGGTGTTCCTCACAAGATGCATCTTGTTTCTTTTCTACTTCTGCTAAGTTTCAAGCCCAGTGGCAAAAGACAGCACTGAAAATGCCTGGGTAGAGAGGTGCAGACCAGTTATCTAAGGTATTTGAGCAGCTGAGGCAGGAGAAATTCTTGAGTGCAGGAGTTACACGCTAGACTGGGTAACATAGCAAGACTTTGTCTATTAATTAATTGGTTAAAAATAAAAAAGTTAAAGCATAGAAATAGAAAGATAAAATGAGAGAAAAGTTGACTTATCAGAATTCAGAAAACTAAGATATTGTAAATACCTCATTGTAGCCATTTTATTTAAATTTTCAGTTTCTTCTGAAAAAAAAAAATCAACAAACCATAATTCAGAACATCAGAGACTCTATATCAACCACCTGGAATCAGGCCTGCCTAATCTCTCTCCATCCTGAAGCTCAGGAAGATTGTAAGAGCACAAGGATGGGAGGAGTCATGATATGCAAGATACTCCACACAAGTTACGGCCTGAAGCAATTACTAATAGGACTCTGCATGATCTGCACAATGACCAGCATATCATTGACCCCTCAAAGTCTAGCATGTAGTAAAGGCACTAGGATCCTTAGAAGCAAAGGATTAACAGTCACAATAGTGTTCCTATACTTAAGGGGAACACAAGAAAGAGTTCTAGGAAATGCCACTGAGTCCTTACACCTCATCAGAGAGGACGACCTAAGGAAAGTTTGATATACACATTAAAGGATGCTTCAGAGATGGGGGGAGGGGGCACTGGGAGAAAGGGAGGGAGGGAGGAAGGAAGGAAGGGAAAAAGGGGGAGGGAACAGGGAGGTTCAGGGAAAGATGGAGGAAGGGAGGGGACAGAGGTACCTATTATGTTTGCATGAACAGAAAAATAAATAAATTTTAAAAATTTTCAGTTTCTTGTGCTGAAAACATCATAACATGTAAGGAGAAAAGGATAGAGTGGTATGCTATAGACAGAGGAAATACTTTGTACAGAAACCAGGATGTGGAATAACATACATTCTCTGAAGTTGTCTAGAACAGTCTAGCTTGGGTAAAGTATCAGTGCAGGGGCAGAAGCATCAGAACCAATTCTGGTGAATCACAGAGAGCCCCTCCAGCCACGTGCCACAACTGATTATATCCCAAGAGCAATGCGTACTCCAACTCCTCTAAAGACATTAGTATGGCGGGGCCAAGGTAAGGTACAAGGAAACCTTTTAGGAATCAATTACTATAATCCTTGGGATAAGGACTTTAGGAGTGGAAAGACACAGCAGTTTGTGAGCTATGTAAAGGTCAGAAGCAATCAGGATGAGAAAGAACTAGGAGATGGGATGATTTCCTGACACCTGGCCTGGGCCACATATACTCATTTCAACACCTTCAAATAATATTCTAGAAAGGCAACTCCGAATCCAAGCTCTGTGTTGACTTCCCCATTTCTGCTGCCTCCATATCCTTTACCAGTTTACTCTGCATCTCACTTTTCCAGTCTGTGGGATGTGGGTAAATATCTTTCTTAGATCCTTGTTTGAGGAGCAAAGGAATGGAACCACTTAGAAGCTTGTCCAGGGAAACTTCTCTGTCAAAAAGTAATTCACCTTCATTGCTACAGAACCTTGCTCAGATTTCCACGTCCCTGTTGCTTTTTAAGTCATGTCAGCTTGGAGCTTCAGATCCTTAATGTCTTGCCTTGGCATTCCTGATTTCCTGTCCATATCTCTGTAATTCTCTCATTACACGCCAATTGAAGTAAAAGTAACACGGCTTGAAAATAACTCGTTCAGCGTTCATTTACATTTAAATTTGTGCATAAAGTACTAGCACAACAACAGAACCAGACAGCATTTAACAGTTGGGAGTTCTGGCATTCAGAAAGAAGAACAGAGGCCCCGTATCTCATTTGTCACCATTACCAGTGAATTCCAAGCCCCATCACTTGACTTTTGCACACCTGTTCTTGACCTTTCATCCCTCTTCTCATTCCAGAGATCTTCCTCCTCACATTATTCAGAGCTTGTCTATCACACCCACCACCCAAACACACACACTCCCAGTATGCATTTTAGATATTTCTTTGAACCACATCAGCTTCAAAGCTTTGGATCATAGCTTAGATGTGACCTTTTTGTTCCTATTGTAGCTGACTTAATTAACCATTTTATCTGCAGCATCTCATTTGAACTATTTCTCCTTTATGATCAAACAGAGGAACAAAAGGATTTATGTCATAGTTGGCCTTCATCCCATAAATCCATTCTTTCCTCCTTCTTTAAAATCCAGAGTTCCATTACTATGTATGTCATCAGATTCTACCATCTCTCACCATTCTTGTTTTCTCTATCTTAGCAGCTTCCATTTTCTTAATTTATAATGTTAACATCTTTATTATTTCCCTATTGACTAGATTTTTTCAGTATTAATTCTGAGGCTTTAAACATTGATGGAGATGGTCCCCCAGTTCTTGGTTGTATAAATGTTAAATTATCTCTTCCTCATCCAAGATGACCAGTCCTGACATCACTAACTGCCAAATTCTCTTGGCCTTCTCTTCCAACTTCCAACTCTGCACTCCAGTCTTCCTGCCACAGCAATGTTTTAAGCTGTCTCATGTGTTACTGTCCCCATGTGTTCCTGGTCACATGTGTTCCTTACTTCTTCTTGTGTTGTCTAGACAACACAGACATCCACTGCGGACATCTCAAAGGCAGTCCACCATGACTTCACTCTGTTCTGTTGACATCCATTCTTCTTCTGTCTCAAAATATCAGCCCCATTTAATACCAAACATCTGCTTACTTCGTAGTGACATTCAACCAAATTTGTCAAGGAGGGGGAAGCAAAATGATTTTACTTCCTTCTGAATTCTGACTCAAATTCTGAAGCAAACTCTCAATATCCTTAAACCGTGTCTCATTTTACTGAAACTGTTTTATATTCTTAGGTAAATACTTCTTATGCTGCCCCCAATTCCCCAGCACCCCTCTCCCTATACTCTATGACATATGATGACAACCTCATTTTTTTCTTGTTAAAGACATTAAAGTAGATAAAGTTCTCTCTCTCTCTTTCTCTCTCTTTCTTTCCTTCTTTCTCTCTCTCTCTCTCCAGAAATTCATTCCATATTCAAGTGTACTACTTTTTACCCATCTCAGTGTAAGTGCAATTAGCAAAACTTTAGACAAAGAATATCACTAGAAGTTTTGTTTCTATCCCCATATTATTTTATCAAAAAACTCATTTCTTTATCACAGTTTTCTCCAGATATAACCTATATGTATCTCCCATAATGCATGAACAATCTGCTTATTCAGAGCAAAAGTCCAGATTCTGTTCATCTCTTCACCTTCCGTGTCTAGTTCATCAGCAAGTCCCACACCCCATGGGACAAACTGAACAATACATTGTAAGTCCAGCCAGTTTTCACTCTCTCCAGTGTTGTGGTCCTATGAGTCCTATGCTGGTCCTGGGGCAGCTCCTGCTGTCTCTAGGCTTGTCTTCCAAAAAGCATTTGCCACAATGATCCCTGTGTAAATTCAAGAATAATTCTGAGCTACTATCCTTCCAGTGGTCTGCAGCATTTTATTAAGATTCATAAATCTGCTCTTTCCCAGTTTTCCAATCCTATCTCTCTCCCCTATCCCTTTCAACACTGAGCCAGGTTTGCATTTCTATCCTTTTTAATTAATTAATCAAAAAGGATAGAGGACCATGTTACAGCATAGAAAATAGGCCACCATCAAGGACTGTAAGTAAGTAACATGTTCTTTCCTTTGCTCATTATTCAGATTTCAGTCTGAATAGACAGTCTACCTATAGAAACCACCCAGAACTCTTACTATCACATGCAATCAGCACACACTTCTGAATTCTCAACATTCTCTTATGTGTATTGTGCTTATCCTTTGACCAACAAGTACTACAGATCTCTACAGATCTCCAGCCCTCCCTCCTACCCTCTCTTCCTCTCTTCCCACTTTCTTCTCTCTCTCTCTCTCTCTGTCTTCTCTCTCCTATTTTTCTCTTTTCTCTCTCTCCTCTCTTCTCTCTCTCTGTAACTTTCCCTATAGTTATCTGAAGCCCCACTCTTGAAACTTCTACCACCAAGCCATATGTACTCCCTAATAGGTGGTTCCCAGTACGAAACCCACTTAGAGACACTCAAAGATAAATCTCTGTAATAACTACAGTAATTGCTAGGATTATGAAAAGAGGAATGGGGAAGGAGGGCCCCACCAGTAACAAGGACAGAGGGGACTATGTTACAGCATAGAAAATAGGCCACCATCAAGGACTGTAAGTAAGTAATGAGACATCTGGTTAAGTTCACAGACTTTCGTTCCTGATCATTTACAACTGATGGGGTATGATCTCACCAGAAGGCGAGGGCATATAGTCTGGCAGATAGAAAGTAACCATTTCGCAGATGGATGATTGACCCCTCCCTCACCGCGGTTTCCTACTTTTATTACATCTATCTTTGAATATACTCTTATAACAAGACTCTAATTTAACAAGTTTTTATCTCTGGCCACGGGGTGACATCCAATACCCATCAGGGTGGAGCCAAGGGCATTGCAGGAGCAGCAAAACTGAAAAAAAAAATCAACAAACCATAATTCAGAACATCAGAGACTCTATATCAATCACCTGGAACTAGCCAGCCTAATCTCTCCCCATCCTGAAGCTCAGGGAAATTTGCTGGAAGAGGGGGCGGTAAGATTGTAAGAGCACAAGGATGGGAAGAGCAATGATATGCAAGACACTCCACACAGGTTAGGGCCGAAGCAATCATATTTGGACTTCACATGCCCTGCGCAATGTCCAACACACTATTGACCTCACAAACTCTAGCATTTGCTAAAGGCACTAGGATCCTGAGAGGCAAGGGATTGACAGCCACAGTAGTGTTTCTGTGTTTAACGGGAACACAGGAAAGGGTTTTGGGAAATTCCACTGGGTCCTTGCACCTCATCTGAGAGGAGGACCCAGAGAAGAGTTTGTTTGGATGCTCCAGGGATGGGAGGGGGAAGCACTGGGGGATGGGAAGGGAAGGGGGAGGGGAGGGGGCACAGGGGGATAAGGGGTTGGAGGGAGGGGGGAACCAGTGTACCTGTTAATGGTATGAATGGTATGAATGGAAATTAAAAAAAAGAAACTTCTACCTCCAAGACAACATGTGCATGCTTGAATACTTCTTGCTGCAGATATCATTCTAAACCAAGAAGACACTGGCAGAAGAAAAGACAAAACTTTCCAAACTTAAGCAGAGACAGTGAGAACGGATGAGCTCCACTGAGGAAATGAGAGATGAGTAGAAGCAACAGAAACAGAAGAGACACACGAACGGTTGCTGCGTGTATTATTCTATCTTCATCTTTCACTTAATCTCATAGTTACTTTCTCACATCATTAAAACTATAATGATAAGGACCAGCTAGAGAATAATATTCTATTTTCTCTAGCAGGACCACAATCAATTTAGCCATTATACTGCTATTCATCAATGCTTACTCTTTTAAACATTATTTTCCTTTTATGAACAAGCATGTTTACACATTAGTCTTCTGCAACATTTGTAATTACTTCCTTAGAGAGTGGGGGGTGCATTAAAGAGATACAACTTTTTAATTTTATCAAGTCTTGGTACTAAATAGCTTCCCAAGATGTTTTCTGCAGTTTATGTTCAGTGTCTATAAGAAGAACAATTGTACAGCACTCTCTAATATTAAAAAATATTCTTTATCTGCCAATAATCAAATAGGATAACCATCTTTGATATTTTAGACACTTTCCATCCTGTAGCTTTCACCCCACACATTTCTTTCCTGAAGATGAAAATACTAAGAAAATATAAAAAGGTTTTTATTAAAAAGTTTAATATTGAAAGGGAAGTCAGAAAGGAGCAAAGGACAAATTCTGTGTACTAAAAGAAAATTGAATTCCAAGACTTCTGTGAAGCTGGGGAATTAACAAAATATCGTCTGAAAAGCACACTTCTTTGGGAAAAAGAAGAGAGCTATGGAGCCAAAGTGCCTGGTCCAGGACACACTGTATCAAAATAAAGCATAGTGGCATGTTGTAGGTTCAGTCAGAAGGAATTTGAGAAAATAGCCAGAATAGTCATTACCTTCTCTTCATCCCTTCTTCTCTGAAGAAAGCCGTCAAGCCTAGGAAGGGTTTTTATTTTCACAGGAATCATGTAAGAAGTTTCTCATGGAGCTTTCTTACACCCACAAGAAAGGAGCATCCTACTCCGAAGACTCGGAACAAAGAGATGTATTGGAAGAAACAAATTAGGTGCTTCTGTTTATTGCCATTAGATTATGACACTTTTGTTCAAGTGGACTTCTCCATGATAGTCCATTCTTCATCAAACTTAGAATAAAAATGCACAAATTTATTGTTCCTTCAAGTTTTCATTTCCTCATGAGGATCTCATGCAATAAACATTGTATTGTGTAAATTACTGTGGTTTTTTCTTGGTTGTGTGTCTTTTCTCACATAGTCTCAGCCATGCACTTAGGATGACTGAAGAAAAGAGAACTCCCCTGTATCAGCAGTAAAACAATAGAAGTCAATTTGACCACAAGCCAGTTCATGCATCCTTGCCCCAATAATTTGAACAAATATACTAACAGCCAAAGACAAATCTTCAGTGTAAAATATAAATGTGAGGTATTTCCCAAAAAAGAAGCATACCATGGACTAGATGGAAGTTTTTAATGGAGTTCCAGAACCACCAAGCCAATCGTAGGAAGAGGGAGAGAAGAAAGAAAGAGAAAAAGAGGAAAAAGGGAGCTGGATTTATGGGACCTTTGCCCAGCCCAGGAAGTGAGGCCAGAATCAGTCTTTGACCTTGACCGTGCTAGCACTAAGGCTCAGGCAAGCATCTGCTCTTACAAGCACCAACATTAGGAGGCAGCAATCATCAAGCAGAAGCTCTGCCCTGAGTATGGGGGTTGGAGGAATGGAATTCTTGTAATTCAGACCCATAATATAGGCAGATTTCTATAGGCAATGAGAATAGAGAGGGAGACCAGAAGACATTGAGCAAGGCTACAAACCTGTGTGAAATACATACATTGGGAAAGCTGGTCTGAAGCCTATACAACATTCCACACCACGTATACAACATTCCACACCACGTATATGACCCTCTGACAGGACTTTCAAACCTGGCTCTCCCAAGGACAGTAATCAAAGGTCAGAAAGGAAACCAATAGAGAGTTTCCATTTCGATTCCCTAAAAGTACCAAGATCCAGAGTCTATGAAGCAAGATTTGCAGTTGTCTCACTTCCCTCCAGCTCCCAGAACAAAGTAAACAAGCTCCCCCTGATTCTCCTCAAGTATCCCTCCTTTTCTTTGCTTCTCAGGAAATCACTAAAAGAAAAAAGTGTTCCGCCATGTCCCGTCTTCATTCTTCAAATTCAGGATGCAAGAACCTGGACTTAAATCCATAACACACACAGGCTTTGCAAGAGTACCTGCTGTTTTCTTTACACAAGCTTGCTTCTCAGCGTAGCTGCATCTTGGTGATGTGAGCCCGCCTTGCAAGCCTGGCCTGGCCCAGACACAGTGCAGTAGCCTGGGAATATCTCCCTTTTCCCAGCTCCAGTTAAGGTGCCAACTGAGAAAGTTCCTATTAACACCACGCTATGCCACGAGACTATTTTCACTTTAATTTGATGTGAAATTTATTGTGTTCAACCTATCAACCAATTTCCTGAAAGATATAGTCACAACTGTGTCTTTTCTTCTCAAGATTACTTGTGCGAGTTGTCATTCAACAATGGAAATTAAAAAGAAAAAAGAAATCACTCCTCGTATCTTTCTTTTCTTATTTATTCAGATTTCCCCTAGGCATTTCAATGTTAACCGAAAGAAACTGCCTTGCTTTCTTTTAATACCAGGGAAACTGGCGTCAGGAAGCAAGGCCCAAAGAATCAGGAAAGCTTACCTTGGCTGTCCCAGATTCAAATTAGCTCATGAAAAGAGACTTCTGTGTTGGTTGCTTATAGGAACCATTTTCTGGTCTCGGGCTTTAAAACACATAACTGTCTGTCATGCCTGTTCCAGCCTGTGTCTTCCTGCGGAAATGTCCCTGCCCACGTTGTGTGTTCTAGTCTCAGTCACCTCAGTTTTATCTTATGCATTTTCAACCCCAACAGTGCAAGACATCATCCCAGCATCGACATTCATTATTGCAGAAGTCCACTAAGTGTGATCACTTTCATTTATTATTTCAAAGAGTAGTCACATTACAATCCTATAAACCAGATGCAAGACACACAAGGGTACGTTCACTCCCTCACACGCTCCAGGTGACCAACTGATGGAATTGTCTTTGTCTCTTCATGTTATTGTTATTATTATTATCATTGAGAATTTTTCATACACAAACAAAAATGAGTTTCTGTCCTTGTCATCTCATCCCCAACCCCTCCTACTTCTCTCCTCTTCCTTAACCAATCCAGTCATGTCCCTCTGTCCTCCTACTCCTCTGTTTTCATGCTTTTCAAAAATTAAAATTGTGTGTGTGTGTGTGTGTGTGTGTGTGTGTGTGTGTTTATGTGTGTGCATCTGGTGTGTATGTAGCTACGTGCACCCATGTAAGCACATGATATGGAGGCCTGAGATTGACAATGGGTTTCTTCTTCATTGCTCCACCAACTATTTTTTAAGGCAAGGTCTGTCACTCAACCTGGAATATGCTCTTTCAACTAGAGTAGCTGGACAGTTAGCCCCAGGGATCCATTTGTCTCCGTCTCACAGTACCAGGCTTGGCTTTTACCATCCTTGTCACTTGAGATCTGAACTCAAGTCATCACGTTTACACAGTATCTATTTTTTACCCATGGAATTATTTCCCCAAGCTGTCCTGGTCTTTGTGATTCGTGTTGTTAAGAAGTAACAGTTTCATTGGCATTTCAAATTCATTGCCTATTAAGTCTAAATGTGAAATGTCCCCTCCCCCACAAGCTCATGTGCTTGAATTCTTGACCCTAGGAGTTGGTGCTGTTTGGAAAGACTGAGGAAGCTTTAGGAAGTCGATTCTACCTGGCAGGCATAGTCCATTATGGATGGTTTTTGGATGTTGATGTGTGCTGCTGGTTCTGATCTGAGCTCTCTCCTTCCTGGTGGGCCAAGATGTAAGCATGGATGCTTCTGATGCCTTCTTCCTTTAACTTGATTATTTCAGGTATTTTGTCATAGCAACAAGAAAAGTAATGAACATGCTTAGGACAACTCCTAGAATAATTAAATTATCTCTATAAGAAATATTTCTGGACTGGAGAGATGGCTCAGGGGTGAAAGCCTCTGCCTAGCAAATAAAAGAATCCCAGTTCTGATACCAGATCCCACGTGAAAAATGCCAGGCAGAAGTGGCAGTGAACTACATTTCAGTCAGTGAAGAGGAGAGCCTGGGAAATCCCAGAGCAAAGCAATGAAAAGGTAGAGAAATATAGGGTGATTCCAGATGTCACCCTTGGGCAGACTCAAGTGTCCTTTGGTACACACACACACACACACACACACACACACACACACACACACAAAGGGAAAAAATGAAAAAAAATCTCCTACTTTATATCCTACTATGTAGTTTCTTCTACTTTTCATTTCCCTTTGGCATATTTTGCTTTATTCTTCTTGATCAGCCATTATAGAAATTTGTTAAATAAACTTTTAAAAGAATTGGCTTTCCATTTGTCAATCTTACTTATTGCTCTATGAACTTTATAGTATTTTCTCTTATTTTCTTGTCATCTTGTTTCTTTGATTGGTTTGAATTGAGTAGTAAGTTAATTTATCTCTTTTTTATCTTTTTTATCGATTAACATAGCTTGAAGTTCCTTTAAAGCATTGCTTTCATGTCTCCTATAAATCTTACTTTTACCTTGTTTATTATCATTAATTCTCAACACTTTATTTTCTTTAATATTTCTTTTTTAATCCAAGTGTTATTTACTAATTTATCTACTATTTTGCAAAACAAGACTTTTACTTTATATTATTTTGCAAGCAACTGTCTTACACACTGAGCTGTATCACTGGCCAGCTTTATATTTTTTTGATTCTTTGAAAGTTATCTAGTTTTTGAGTAGTGCTAGTATGCTAGCTTTTTTTCTCTTAAAGTTTACGTGTACTTAAAGAAAATACTGTCTCTCTTTGCTAAATATAGATTATTGATATTCTTTTAGCAAGAATTCAAAAATCCTTGCTTTTTCTATTTGCTTAATTCCAAAAGAGATATTTAGTACCTTGGAATTGATACCTCTCTCAGTATTCCCACCACTTGGTGCTTATTGTCATTGGAGAATAGGTTATTAGGTACATACAGGTACATGCATCTGCTCCACGATACCTAGTGGAAGCATGTGGCATCTTTCTTTGAACATGGTGTCATTGTTACTTTAAATGCACTCTGGTCACTTTATTATGACTACAGCAACAGATTGTTATTTAATTCATTTTTCTTCAAAATATTTCATTTTTAACTATTTGGCTGATTCTTTGGCAGATTTTCATGTGTTTTTATTTCCAATTAGTTCACATTTTTGTCTTTCAGTTCTATGTCTTCATCCACTTATGTTGTCTCTGTTCATAATAATACTTTTATTTTTCCTTCAACCTTCTTTTTAAATAATTTACTTTTTTTCTATGTGAAATTTAAAATATAACTCAGGGGTTGGAGAGATGGCTCAGGGGTCTTAACTCTGCCTCACAAGCAGAAGATCCTGAGTTCAGAACTCAGATCCCAAGTAAAACTGCCAGGCAGAAATGGCAGTGGCAGCAGTTTGTACTTTCCTCTGGTGAGTGGAGTCTGGGAAATCCCAGAACAAAGCAAAGAGGCAGAAATAATCCAGGATGATTCCCCCAAAGTCACCCTTAGTCCTCCACAGGTATACATAGTGCCCTCTGATACACAAACACACACACACACACACACACACACACACACACACACCAATAAATAAATAAATAAATATTAAAAAATAATTCAGACTTAAGGTGAGGCTTCACTTTCAATGAATTAGCAAAAGAGAAAAAGAAATAATTGCAACAGTAGAAACCCCCAGAGCATAGAGTCTAGATGCATCAAAATTTGGCATTTTGATAGTTTCCTTTATTGTCAGAAGTAAACCATCTATAAGGACCAGGCCTGGAGATGTGGGACAAACAGGTAGAATGATGACCATGTGATGAAAACAGTGTCTATAAATTCAGACTTCTTGAAGAGTCTATCATGGAGGGTTAAGCCCAGACTTTATGCTGGCAAGACCAAAAGTGAATCAAAATTAAGGATCTAAAAGAAAGAGATAGCTCTGACTAGAGATAGAAGTCAACTTGTTAAATATTTTTTTCTAGATTGAATAATGAAGAGAAATGTTATAGCTAGACTTTCAACCAAATAAGATTTGGATTTGACATGGATTAAAATGTTAGAATATGGTTTTTTGTTTGCTTTAGTGTGTGTGTGTGTGTGTGTGTGTGTGTGTGTGTGTGTGTGTGTGTATCCATGTGCTTGCCTATGTGTACAAATGCACGGGCATGATGGTATGCATATGAAAGTGGAAGCAGATATTGTCCTTACCTGTCCACCTCATTTTGAAGCTGAGTCTTCTCACTGCTGTCCTATGAGCCAGAATAATTGATCCACAAACTTCTGGACATTCTTCAGTCTCTACCTCCCAATTCCAATAGGTGCACATTGATTATAGCTACTTATACCATTACTTTTGGCATTTGTGTAGGATTCAGGGTTCAAATCTCTGGTTCTCACTTTGCCTCCTTTTTGCCAGATAAACAACTCCCTCAGTCCCTGTTAATTTTTTTCTATAGGTAACAGTACTTCTCTGCCAGAAACTATTTGTGGGACTGTGTGGATGGGGGAATAAATGAGAAGATTTTTCAACCGTCCCTGCTTTCCAAGAGCAGTCTCAGAAACCAGCATGACACTCTCATCTGCTTTTAACTAAGTACACATTCCGCTTTTTAAAAAAAAAAGTATATCAATTTGTTTAAGAGAGAGAGAGAGAGAAAGAGAGAGAGAGATCATCCATTGCCCACAGGTGGAGGTCAGAGGATATCTATTGGAAGTCAGTTCTCTCCTTCCACCATCTGAGCTTCAGATCACCAGGTTTGTAAGTAGGCACATTTACTGCTGTACTGTCTCTCTGACCCACCATTTTTTTCGAAGTTGAATGTTATGAGACTTTTAAGTTTTAATATTCTGTTTATCTGCCTGAATTGAATTAGCAGTTCCTTTCAAAGGTCCATGAAGAGATTGAAGATTAGGACAGTCGAGAATGCCAGTACTTTATAGATAGCAGAAAACTGTAAATAATTCAAGGTTCCATGAAGAGATGGATAAGTGAATATTTTTTAACAGTAAGATGCTTAATGCACCTGTGTATAACCAAACAAAAGCTTCTTAGACACAGAACTGAAGTTTTACAAAGGTCAGTTGGTAACATCATATACAATAGGTGGCAGAGTATAGCAATTTTCATACATTCAAAAATAAGCAATTGTCATAGTTAAGCACAGGTGTCAACTTGACTGTTGATGGTTTGAGCCCTGGGCACAGTTGTAGAGAGTTGATGGTTGAGTTAAGCCCAGAGCAAACCTGAAGGAGATTGTCTAGCTGATGGAGAAGACCCAGCCCATAGTGGGTGGGATTAGGCTCTGGATAAATCACGGAGAACTGGGTGAGAGAGTTGGCATCCTTCTGTTCACTTGGCCAAACATGCTGGTCTGACAAGTAAGAATTATCCATCCTTCAGCTGTTATGTGGCGATGGTAGCCAGTTCCCTCGGCCCTGGTGTTGGTGCATGCTCTCCCTTCAAGCTAGACTGAGAACTGTAACCAGACTGTCGTAAGAAAGTAAACTCCTTGTTCCCTTAAGCTGTGTGATGGTCATTTATCAGCAACTATGCAGGCTGACTGCAACAGCAATGTTCTCTACTATGTAAAAAAGGCAGCGAAAGACCCAATATCTAATAACTTTCCTATACAAAAAGCACTAATTGGGCAAGTTCACTAGTATAGATACCAGGCATTTAAAGAAGAAACTATTTCATTTTCTAAGTTGGAAAATAGAGGGAGAAGAAACACTACTTAACTCTTTCCATGAAACCATAATCACCCTAAAAGCAAACATGGACAGAGATATTAAAAACTGAGAACGCTTTAATTTCACAAGATCCCAACTGTTGAGAGTTGGTAGCAGTGACTCTGCCATTGGATGTCTGTTTAGGAACTGTTGGCCTAGTCCAATCAGCTCCAGGGAGTTCCCTACCCTTTCAACTATGATTTTTATAGTCTCTGGCCTTATATCAAGGTCCTTGATCCATTTGGAATTAAGTCTTGTACATGGTGACAAGTATAGGTTCAGTTTTAATCTTCTGCATGTGGACATCCGGTTTTCCCAGCACCATTTGTTGAAGATACTGTTCTTTTTCCATTGGATTTTTTGAGCCCCTTTGTCAAAGACCAAATGGCTGTAATTTTGTGGGTTTATATCTGGGTCTTCAACCCTTATCCATTGATCTGTGTATCTATTTTGGAGCCAGTACCAGAGCTTCTGTTCAGATAAAGAGATTGTAACACGAGCTCAAAAGCAACCCACAGAATGGGAGAAAATCTTCACTAACCACAAAGAACTTAGAAAAGTAAACACCAAGGAAACTAATGGCCCAATAAAAAATGGGCCCTGGAACTTAAAAGAAACTTTACCAGGGATGAAATTAAAATGTCTAACAAATATCTTTAAAAATGCTCCACTTCCTTAGCCATCAGGGAAATGCAAACCAAAACTTTCCTGAGATACCATCTCACCCCGGTTAGGATGGCAAAATTCCACAATACAAACAACACCAAGTGCTGGGGAGGATGTGGAGACAGGGGAACTCTCTTACATTGCTGGTGGGAATGCAGGCGCATACAACCACTTTGGCAAGCTGTCTGGAGATTCTTAAAGAAATTAAAAATTGAAATGCCATATGACCCTGCTATTCTACTTCTGGGAATAACCCCACATAAAGCAAAAATTCACCTTGATAGCTGGAGCATGACCATGTTCATAGCAGCACTGTTTACAATAGCAAAGTCATGGAAGCAACTCAAATGTCCAACAGTTGACGAGTGGATAAGGAAACTGTGGTACATCTATACAATGGAGTACTACTCAGCCATCAAAAATGATGAATTACTGGAATTTGCCAGGAAATGGATGTTATTAGAAACAATTACATAAAGTGAAGTATCCCAGACCCAGAAAATTAAGCACCATATGTACTCCCTAATAGGTGGTTCCTAGTACCAAACCCACCCAGCCCACCTTAGAGACACTCAAAGATAAATCTCTGTAATATCTACAGTAATTGCAAGGATTATGAACAGGAAGGATGGGGTAGGAGGGCCACACCAGAAACAAGCAGAGAGGAGACCATGTTACAGCAGAGAAAATAGGCCTCCATCAAGGACTACAAGTAAGTAATGAGACATCTGGTTAAGTTCACAGACTTTCGTTCCTGATCATTTACAACTGAGGAGGTATGATCTCACCAGAAGGGGAGGGCATATAGTCTGGCAAATAAAAAGTACCCATTTTGCAAATGGGTGATTGATCCCTCCCTCACTGAGGTTTCCTACTTTTATTACATCTATCTTTGAATATACTCTTATAACAAGACTCTAGCTTAATAGCTTTTTATCTCTGGCCAGGGGGTGACATCCAATACCCATCAGGATGGAGTGAAGGGTATTGCAGGAGCAGCAAAACTGGAAAAGAAAATCAACAAACCATAATCCAGAACTTCACAGACTCTGTATTAATCACCTACAACTAGGCCAGACTAATCTCTCCCCATCCTGAAGCTCAGGGAAATTCGCCGAAGAGGGGGCGGTAAGATTGTAAGAGCACAAGGATGGGAGGAGCAATGATTTGCAAGATACTCCACACAAGTTAGGTCCGAAGCAATCATAATAGGACTTTGCATGCCCTGCACGATGTCCAACACACTATTGACCCCACAAAGTCTAGCATTTGCTAAAGGCACCAAGATCCTTGGAGGCAAGGGATTGACAGCCACAGTAGTGTTCCTATGCTTAAGGGAACACAGGAAAGGGTTCAGGGAAATGCCATTGGGTCCTTGTAGAGGAGGACCCATGCACATTAAAGGATTCTCCGGGGATTGGTGGGGAAGCACTGGAGGATGGGGAGGGAGGGGTGAGGGGAGGGGGAGCAGGGGAGTCGGGGGGAAGAGGAGGGAGGGAGGGAACTGATGTACCTATTAAGTTTGTATGACCGGAAATATAATAAAAAATGTTAAAAAAATGGAAAAAAACTGAGAACACTACATACCAAAAACTCTGTGAACTTGAGTGCAAAAGATCTAACAAAGAAATGTCACAACCAAGTTGACTTATCCCCAGATATGTAATGCTAGTTCAATATTCAAAAATTAATGATAGAGACAATAGTCTGAAAGGAAAAATTGAACTAGCATGTTAACTGATATAAAAACAATATTATAAAACCCAATGATTCAAAACCTTCAGTGAGTGACGAATATAAAATAATTTCTTCAACTGAATGAGAAACGTCTAAAAGAACATTGGAGCTAACATATAAGGATAAGAAGCTCAAAGATTTCCACAGACATCTCTTCCTGTTCCTGCTTCCAACGTTGCTAGGAAAGCCCTATCTATTGAAATAAGGCAAGAAAATGGAATGAAAAGCAAATATATTAAGACAGAGGAAATAAAGTACCCTTTGTTTGTAAGTGACTTGATTATCTGAATTGAAAACCCAAAAAAATTAATAAAAACCTCTTGAAGTGATCATAACAGAATTGACACACAAAAGTTAATACCAAAAAACTGTATAGTTTTTCTAGATACCAACAATGTATTTAATGTCAATATACAATAGTATTTGCATCAATATCAAAAAATAAAATAGTATGATTATAATAAAATCTATAGAAAATCTACATGAGGAAATGTCCCTATAAAATTCTAATAAAAATTAAAATAACAAAGATCATGAAGATTGAACATTGAAAGAAGTAATTTCTTCCCAACTTGAGCTATATATTCAGCACATTCATAATTAAGTCACAAATTATTTTGTAAACATGGACAAATTGTTGTTAACACTTACATAGAACTGTGATTGCTCCAATTTTAAAAAGATATAATATGGAAAAGACAAACTTCATAAGAGACTGATATTAAACATCAGTATTTATTATAATGCCACATTGATGTAAGTTCTTAAAGAGATGTTGATAGCTTTGCATTACCAACAGCCTTTCAGATTAGTTGGTATAGCTTGAACATATCAGTTTGCTGAAGTTAGCACAGATGAAGATGGATTTTTAAAGTAACTGATGTATTCACTAATAAATATCACTTGCTTTGTAATCCTACAATGCTTTGTATAAAAAAATCCTGTTCTTTTATTGATGGCATTGGATTTAATGCATTTTGTGCTTATCAAATCAGTTCATGGATGCATTAATTATACTTCAAAAATACTGCCTAATTTTGAGAATCAACAGTGAATTCCTTTCATTATACTTTTTCTTTTCTATAACTTCACTACTTAAAAATTTTTAAATATGATTAGACTTCACAAAAAGTTATGTAGGAAACAAAATTCCAAACCATAAGTAGAAAAGGAACATAACAGAACATTTCACAACACATAAATACAAAAATATAAAGGCACCCCCACACCGTCCAAAAACCCAACCAATTCTACTTTTCTTAAAGTTTGCTCAAATTGACGAAGACATTAAAATTTCATAGAGTTTATCATGATTCATAATAACTTTCAAAGAATGCTTTAAGTTCTTAGTATGTTCATGTTTGTCATAATTTGATTTTTATGGGCCTAGCCAGGTTTAATATCACAAGCCAGGTACAAATCTGAATAGAGAACCTATCTGGTTATCAAATCTGGTTCTGTCATGATCTCCTGCAGTCTAGTCACCATGGTGATGTATCTACCTATCTGATAATCAGAATAATCCTGTGGAGCATAGGGTGCCTCTTTAGCCAATTACAAAATCTTAAGAATCTAGCTTTCTTCTACAGAACTACCCAAGCTTTCAGCATATCTTATCTAATCTGCCACCCACAGGACAGCCAGAATCACCTATCTACAGAACAACTCAAAGAGCATCTTCCTTTCTCCACTAAAAACCAAGGTATAGTCTTAGCTATGTGCCCAAATCTTCTTTGCCTGTTCCATTGCCCATTTCTACTTTCCCCTTTGTTCTAATTACTCTGTGTTATTGTGATAAAATGCTGTGCTCAAGCAACTTAAGGGAGAAAGGGTTTGTTATACTGTTCCAGAGAACACGGAGTTTACGATAGCAAAGAATGCATGGTGACAGGTCGGGAAGGCGTGGCCATGGGCCAGCTACTACATGGCCGCCACACTCAGGAAATGGAATGCAACAACATGAAATGGGGCCAGGTTATCAAATCACAAGGTCCATCTCCAGCAAGGCTCTACCGCCTTAAGATTCTGTAACTTTCCAAAACAGTGCTACCAGCTGGGACAAACTACTCAAATACATGAGCCTGTAAGGGACAATTTTCATTCAAACCATGATACCCATAAATTCTCGCTATTCTTTCAGCATGCCCTAATCTTCTTACATGCTCTTTTCTCTTCCTGTCCCATCACTTAGGTTTTAGATAAATAATAAATTACTTTAAACTGGAGTTCTGTCAGTTGCTGACTATATAACCTTTCACAAATTATTCAACATAATTGATCTTTAACTTCTTTATCTCTTAAATTAAAAATTTGGATTTCCAGGATGATCAAATTAATTAATAAATACAAATCATTTGTTATCATACCTATCCTAATAAGTACTCAGTCAATATTTGTTTGATCAATTCACACCATAGCAAGCAATAATTCAAGATGTTTACTTCATCAGCATCTATCTGTTTGCTGTTCTTTCAAGGAATTCAATCCACCAATCAATTATTCACTATGTTATTGGGTTGTATAATTGAGCTTTGCAAATGCATGGCTTATTCCAGCATTATATATTTTGTTGTCTCTCATAGTTTATAGAGGCTATTAATAAGGAAGTAATTATGTGTCTGCATGATTTCACCTTTCCCTGTTGCACTCTGTGTCCTTCCCCAGCTTCCATTCTTAGAGGTTTGAGTTCTGGACATCATTTCATTCAGGCATTTGTTGGCCCTAAAACATCAATAGAGGTAACGAGCACGGTTTAAAATATGGCATTTTAAATTGTCTCCTGTGCACAGAAGGAAGACTCATTCTGATAAAATCTTACTTGGGGATCATGTTTCTTGTTAAGCATTTCATTTGAAAAGAACATACTAATTCCCAAAATGCCAACTAACCCACCTCATATTGTTACCACATGCAGCCATTTATCCAATCTGCAAATAATTGCTGGCCTTGGGAATGGAGTGATTGACAAGTCAGCCTTGATTAATGACTGCTCTGGGTTTACAATTTGGAGTTGAAGACACATACTGAACAAGCAATTACTACAAAGGATGGTAGATGTTAGGACAAAGGGTCATTGAAAATCGTAGCAAGAGGCCTGCCTAAAAAATGACATTTGGACTTTTAGTCCTAATTTTCATTTCCCAAGAAACTCCTCTAGAAAACCTTTTTGCTGCAGCTAAACTGTTTCAAATCCTGAAAAATAAATGATGATTTTTAAAAATCCTTTAATCATCTGAAACATTTACACCACCAAATGCACCCTAAAGTTCCTGGTAATTAATTATAGCACATTTTCTCCCTCGATCATCAATGAAAAATTATCTTTCTGTGTTCCATCACTGTCTTATTGTCAGAATAGGATTTTTTTCATTTTTTTAAACAAATCATTTGAAACAAAAGTCATGCTAAAGCTCTAATATCAGGGATGATAACTCTTTCTGGCTCACACCACTGTCAGGGAGTTGCTAAACCCAAAGCAAAGAAACAGGGTCCTGGGTAGAAGTCAAGTTCTGCTGTGACAGATCTTTAGTACAGAGAGATGCACATTCTGCAGGAATGCCAGGAAACCCTGGGTTTATCACAGAGTGGGGAGTTACAAAAATGAATGGTCTCTAATATCCACAATCCTACAAGTTTAAAATGGGTGCAAAGAAATATAACAACTTATAACTTAAATAATATATAACACATTCACAGAGGAATTACAGAAACACTAATAAGCATAAAAAACTACAGCAAAGTGTCGATTTCATTTTCACACTAGAAGAAATAGGAGCAGCCATGTAGAAAACTGTGCTTTAGGGGCTGGAGAGGTGGCTCAGGGATTAAGCCTCTGCCTCACGGGCAGAAGGTCCTGAGTTCAGATCCTGAGGGAGGGGGCAGCCTGCATTTCTGGTCCTGGTAGGGTGGAGCCTGTGAATCCTGGGGCAGAGTAAACAAGGAGGAGATGGAGGCGGTCCATGGTAGTTCCCAAATTCGCCCGTGGTTCTACACACACACATACATACACACACATGTGCACACAGCATACACGTTCAATTGAATAAATAATAAAAAATAATAAAAAAAGAAAACTGTGCTTTAAAATACACATACACACACACACAACTCTCTCATCCTTTTGACTTGCATTTAGAGACTATGAGTAAAGCTATGAAAAGGAGGAGCATTGATTGGGTCCTGCCAGTCTACAATATCTGCAGCAAAGACTGGCAAAGAAGGGTCTTGATAAAAACCTAAGTAAAGTCAAATCTCTTGTGAATCTATTTAGTGGGCTCTAAGAATTCTGATTCACATTTTATTATTGTTTTTTCCAGAAAGTATTTCTTTAGAATTAAATTAACAGTTTCTACACTAAATGTTGATTTTTGCATAAAAAATGAATTTTGAGATCTCTGACTTCAATCTTGCCCAAAATTCATTCTGGACTCATGAATGCATATCTCTCTAATACATGCATTTATTAATCGTTTTCATTCATTGAGAGAAGATCTGACATACAACATCGTCTACAGTCCTTTTAGTAGCCTAGGTGGGCCAAAGTAGCTTATGGGTTGAAGAAACAAGCATCCCTGCATTTGCACACACCTGTGAATAAACTTGTTTGTTTCGCTTGTAGATGAAATTTTTAGCTTCAGAGGTCGTCAGACATCGACTCTTACTGTGTTCCTGGAAGCAGACTTACTAGTTTGGAAAACTAGTTTGTTGATGATATTAGCAGAGGTGCCTAAACATTGTTTGAAAATGGAGATGCATTTCCTAGAGTATCTAATCACCAATGTTAGCTTATCAAACTTAAGCCAGTGCAGTTTGAGGAGACCTCTATGTGTTCAGAATATTCACTACTTATTATCTTAGTAATTATTTATTATCATGTCCTATTATAGCTATAAGATTTTAGTTTGTGATAGCATATGAATGCATAAAAACACAAACCAAGGTTATAATGCAGTATCATAATGACAAATATAGCAGCATTGAGTAATCCAAAATTTTGATGACATCTCCAGTTGACTTTGCTTTTCAATGCTTTAGAATAGACAGAAATATGCATCTGCAAAACCAAACAACAGAAATGTTTCTGTCCATCTGAGAATTTACATTCCATTGTAAAATTAAAGCAATAAATAAAATAAGCCAAAGAAGACAGATGATGCTCTGAGTTACAGAGAAACAGAAAGGAAAGAAGAACAAGTGCAAAAGAGCTGGGGCTGAGGAGCAGAGATCTGTAATTTCCATTTCATGTAGGACTGCCAGGCTTCCCTGGCTAAATGATTTATGGGAAGAAAACTGAAGGAGCTGAAAGAAGAATCTGAATTATCTGTGGGAAGAGAATTCCTGGTAAAGGAAGAAATATAATAAAATATGGCAAGGTGAGACTATGTCCAGCATGTCTCAGAACCACCTGGTTTGACCACACTGGAATGCAAGAAGAGCTGAAGCAGGGAATTCAGAGAGGTTTCAGGGGAGTCAACTATATCATTTCCTTTAAGTTCCTGTGTGCATTTGGCTCTTATTTTAAGTGGGACTATAAGATAGCAAAGAGCTTCACAGAGAAGGGACCTGATCCCATCTGTACTTTGAAAAGACAACTCTGCTCATTGTTTTGAGAATAGACTATAGCCAGAGTCATGTATTTGGAAAGAGAAAAAGTTCAGAGATCAGTAAAGAAGTCTGTTCACCTATCCTAATAAAAGAGGATGGCTGGAGCTAGGGTTCTGTCTATATTTTTAATGGCTAGAGCTTGCTATAGATTATGAAAAAAAAAGAGCCAAAGGTGGTTGTATCTTGAAGATGGAAATAAGCATTCCTGAAGTGGAAACCACCAACTAAACATCAAAATATAAACATTATAAACACAGGAGGAAAAAAAAATCTCAAGTTGGAGGAAGGGCTCATAGGCCAGAGATACATATTTTCACATTAGTAGTTATGTTCTGAGATCACGGAAATCTTAGAAAAAAGAAAGTATCAGCTGGGGAGGGAAGAACATGCAAACAGTGGAAATACCTCCAAGTACTATTACTAACTATACAGTTGAAGTCTTTTTTGGAGCATATGTATTTTCCAGTTGAGAGATGCACAATTGTATGGAATGTTCTGTCACTACCGATGTTTATGATTCCTTGCTGACTCATTCAGCTTGTAACCCTTAAACACCCACATTATGCAATGCTCTTCATTCCTCTGCCAAAACTCAATATGCATTTTCTTTGAATGTTTTGGATAATGACATAATATATAGAACCAAGAGAGCTTATTTCTTTTCTGTCTTATTTTTTAGGTCTTTGACATTTTTATAAATAAATACAATAAATTTATCTATTTCACCCCTTTCTATGCAATTCCATTCAATCTTCTTGTCACACTCCATCCTTTCTCCTTTTCAACCAGTCTCCCTCCTACTCTCAACATCTTTTTGCACTGTGGCCCACCTGGTTTCATTTGGATGTGTGTACTTCCAAATGCCTGAGTACTTGCTGGTTGACTTACTAGTGGGAAAATCATTGATTAAAGAAGCTCCACTTCTCTTGTCTGTCATTAATCTTCAATAGTCTTTCGGGGAAATGTAGTGCCTTGACACTGTCTCACTTCCATGGTGAAATGTTGATAGGCCAGCTATCATACAGATCTTGGGGAACCGGATACCTCTGAAGTGATTTCTTGGGTACAGCAGCCCTGGACTGATCACAAGACACTGTCCAAGACACCCATCCCCACCTGTGGGCTCTGACACTCTTATGTCCCCCTTTCCTTCACAAGGTTCTCTTCATAGGCATTCTTATCATTAAGTTCCCTATGGATAAATGTTTCCATTAGCTTAGTATGTAATGATTAATTTATAATCAATCAATGGCCCCACCTCAGAAAGTGAAGTGCCAACATTTTAATAGCAGATATAGATGAACTAACAAAGATTGGAGAAATCTGGAAACATGGAGACTTCCTCATTACTTCAGCAATGTGCCCTAGCAGTTTGATTATTTTCACATGCTGGAAACATAAATTCAATAAATTAGTTCAATTAATTAACACGATTATAAAATCATGACCATAATTGTAAAGTCATCTCTTTTTTTCTGTCCTTTGCCCCAGTGATGTCTGAGTTCTATTGATTTTTAAGTGTCAAATTCAATTTCCTTGTGTTAGGATCAATTTAGAAGTTGAAGAGGACCTTTGATAGGGCATTTAAAGTTATTCCTCATTTATGTGACATTTTGGTACTCATCCCCAATATTCCAATTATGTATTCACTTCCTGAGTGTTTATAGAGAAATAAGGTCTTGCTTTGTAAGCCTAAGCTTCTAGACTATAAAAATACATGAAATTTTGATTCATATACACATTAACTTTGAACAAATGCAATGTAAGAAAATTCAAATTTATAAAAGCTCATTAAGATAACACTACTGTTATTTACTGATTTTCCACAAAAGCATTTTTATTTTTTTAACATAATTTAGTACAGGATTCCATAAGTCACTTAAGAGTGCTTCACATGTAGCTTTTAAGAACTAATATTTTTCATGTAGAACAGTCTTTTCAATGACCCATAGTGTTTAGGGGATTTGCAAAAAATTATTCACTGAAAACACTATTTTTATATTTTAATGATTTGTGTATTCATTCATTTAATGAGTCTATCATTTATCCATTTGTAAATATTATTGTGAATCTACCATATTCTAGATTTAGACTCAGTCAGGCATATGCATTTACTGAACAATATTTCCCACTCTGAGTAGTGGATCATCTAAGAAGAAGCTTGTAAGACCTATCTTGTTTGGTGGATCTTCACATTGTTTATATTATATTTAATACAAATTCTTCTTCCACTACAAAATTCCTCAAAAAATCATTGTCTGAATTGTTACTCAGATGTTTGAGTGAATTTCTTCAAAGAAAAGCAAAGAAATTCCAGGTCTTTATCCAAGGTTTGCATGGGTTGGAAACAGAGACAATCGGCACACACATAGAAGCCACACAGAAGAAATGGTTCATATTGAGTTACCCTCTACAGAACACAATGTTATAGTGGAATGACTGGCTACTGACTTAGAGGTGTCTTTCAGATCTGATTTGTCCCACAAAGGTATGGTCTGGCATTTTATTTATAACTATAGTTTTCCAGCAATGAGCTTATTCTACCCTCCAGCCATTGGCTATTATTAACTACAAATTGACAAGACTATAGCTAACTGTTTACTATCTCCACTTACCACCTGAAAAATAGCAAGTATATTTCCAGAGTTAAAGCAAATGCTGATGTGAGAAAAAAGAGTAAAACAACACAAGCTGACAACTCAAGATATATTACTTGATTCCCTCCCTTGACAATACTAGGTACCCAAAGATATTCTTAACCTGATAGAGATGCAAGCAAAGAACCACACATCCTACCCTGAAGCAGATGTAACCAAGCAGCAACTAAAGATAAGGACAATATAGACTTCTCAATGGAAATAAATGGAAGAGACCATCTTGATTAGCCTATGGTGCCTTCTGCCATAATCTTCTTCCTTCTCAACTTCTGTAATGTCATGGGTTTAGCTTCCTAATGACTCAGTGGCCATAGACAATATATTTTAGTTGGATTTAAAGAGGTTATGGGCCTGTCCTAGCTGACCACACACTAGTTGGACATTCCACATTTTAAAACCCCATTTTTGTCATGCATAAGTAGGAATTAATGTGACTTTTTTCCTCCTGAAGTAAAAGTAACTCCTAAAATCTATTTTTGAAAGCTTGATATATTCACTTTAATTAGTCAGATACCTACCTGTAATATTCCAGGCAGCGATTTTGGTCCTGAGATAGAGTAGTAAATAATAAAATAAAATGTACACATGCGAAGATAATTTTTTAAAGGTAAAATATTTAGTCGTCTTCTCTCCAGGGTGTAGGTCTGTATCTGTCTGTGCAACTTCTGTGTTGGACCTGATGATAGGAAGAAGTCTTCAGGCAATGCCGAAATTGGTCATCCTGCTCTCACCATCAAAGCCACAGTTGTCATGCCAGATGGTCAATTTGAAGAATTCAAAGGAAAATACATTGTGTTTTCCTTTACTTTCTTGACTTCATTTTTGTGTGCCCCACAGAGATCACTGCTTTCAGCAATGGGGCAGAAGAATTTAAGAAACTCAACTGCCAAGTGATTGGTGCTTCTGTGGATTTTCATATCTGTCATCTGGCATGCATCAACACACCCAAGAAACAAGGAGGACTGGGACCCATAAACATTCCTTTGATATCAGATCCCAAGCATACCATTGCTCAGGATAATGGAGTCTTAAAGACTAAAAAGGTATCTTTTTCAGGGGCCTCTTTATCTTTGATGATAAAGGTATCCTTTGACAGATCACTATAAATGACCATCGTTCTCACACAGGTTCAGGCCTTCCAGTTCACTGATAAGCATGGTGTGCCCAGCTGGCTGGAAACCTGGCAGTGATACCATCAAGCCTGATTTCCAAAAGAGCAAAGAATATTTTTCCAAACAGAAGTAACCATTGGTCCATTTCCATGCCAGACTGCATTTGGCAGGCAAGAGGAAATTTCTTTCTGTACTTTTTTCATGCTTCAACATGAAATGTAGTGTGATTTAAGAAATGCCTTTCCTACAAGGGTTGGGGAGGTCAGCCTTTCTTCTACTGCTGGGAATGGCCTGATTAGTGTTGTGGGCAGACCATCTACATGATGTACCAGTAGTGGGGCATCAGTTCATCGATCTTTTGTAGTAACTATTTTTTTTATTATTATTATTTATTCAACTGTGTGCATGTGTGTGTGTATGTGCGCGCGCGCGTGTGTGTGTGTGTGTGTGTGTCTGTGTCTGTAGAACCACGGACGAATTCGCGAACCACCATGGACGCCTCCACCTCCTTCTGCCCCGGGATTCACAGGCTCCGCCCTACCAGGACCAGAAGCGCAGGCCGCCCCCGCTTCCGCCTGGCGTCTATACGTGGGATCTGGGATCCGAACTCAGGACCTTCCGCCTGCAAGGCGGAGGCTTAACCCCCGAGCCACCTCTCCAGCCCCTGTAGTAACTATTAAACTTGAACTGAGAAAAAAAGTACAATATTTAGCATGCTAGATATATAAGTCCTATGGCTGGGAATAAAACAAAGAACAAAGCAGAACATTGTAAGGGAGAGGGCAAAAGTTAGGGACCACACCAGGCATATCTGAAACACAGCAAAAAGCTTCCATGTATGGAAAGAAGGAAGAGGAGGGATTACCACAACATGATGCACAATCTTGTTGGGCTTGTTGGGCAGTTACTAGGAGATGTCCAAGCGTTTGCTCTGAGATGCACAAGCAATGGAGAAAAGTTTTATTTACATGTATATATATATATATATATATACATATGAACACACATTCATTTTTCTCCATTTTGCTGGTTCAGGAATGGAGTTTCAGGGAAGTCACTAAATTTCCAAAGACTGCATGTAGAGCCTGAGATGAAACCAAAACTTCCATCCTGTCCTTTAAAAGGAAATACACAAGGTACAATCAGTTCACTCTGGGCGGGAGTGGGTGCACTCCAGGCAGGAAGCAGATATAGCAAAGTGTGTAAAACAAGGAGCCTGCAGCGTGAAGGTACCAACATTATGCAGAACTTGTCTGTAACACTTCAGTGTGAAGCAAACAGCCTAAAGATTGGCTCTGCCCTCATCAAGCTCACTCACACTCTTCAATTCCTCCCAAACTGGCAATCTAGCCACTAACAGCATCTTACGGTTCTACTCAATTCTGTATCATGGAAAGGGCAAGCTATTTCTTGGTACTTAAGGCTTAGTATTTCAAATAGTGGTAACTATAGTTTCAAACATCCTGCAAGGAAGGCATTTCTGAAGTGCCTATCAAAAATACATATTCATTTAGTTATTGGGAATAGAAAAGCAATCCCTTCCTTCTACCTGTGGGGAACATCACTTTTCCAGCAGCAATTTGTTCATAAAAGAGCAATATTTGTGCCAAGAATTCAAGTGAAACAAATGTCCCCGTTGATGGGACGTGTCCACACTAATTCAAAACCGTAAAATAAGAATTTTAAATTCATCTTTCTGCAATTTGGCATTTGCTACTTCTACATAATTTAACTCGTGTCGAGCTGCATGAAAGGACTTTGTGGAGAGCCCGACGTGGTGAAATATCAAGCTGATGCTCTGAAATTTCCACTGTACCTTTCAAAGGTGCTTATTTCTGCAGTGTACTGCTAGGCATCCTGTCATCATTCTTCTTTGGAAATGTCACCCTCGTTCTGTCAAAGGCTTCTGTCTGTGTGTCTGATGAGCTTTGCAAGAGTCTGACAGGAAATTGTCAGAAACAAAATGATACACAGAGATGGCTTTTGTCTCTAAGTGGAGAAAATGGCGATTCCTGGACAGCACAGATCAGCGGAACAAATGCTGGGTGAGCTCACCAGCTCTCCTGAAAGGCATGCAGATAATGCCAGAGGTTGAGCAATTTCCCTGCCCTGCTGCCCTCCTGCTCTTCTTTCAATACTGTAGCTATCAAGTGGCTCCTGAGAAGTGGCTCTCTAAGGCATCTTGTTGCTTTGAAAGCTCTGTGTCTCTTCAAGTATGTATGCCTTCAACTACTATAACTTCCCCACAAGTGTGCAACTGAAATAACAGAGATGTGTGAATGAACTTAATTTAGAGCATGAATAGAACTGGATTTTTAACATAGAAGAAGATGGTCATCTGGAATGCATTTTATGACCTTCAATGATAAGTAGTTATGTTGACAAATACCATTTGAGATGGAAAAAATCATAATCCCCGTATCTGTGTATCATCCCTGCCCTTCTTCTTCTCAGTAACTCCTGCTGAACAACTGTAGTGCAGAGTCCAAACTCCCCAGACTCAGGAAGCCATGGAAGCGGAAGCCTTCGTTCCCTTAGCAGCAGAGCTAGTGTTCCCCTAGTTGTTGTGGTTTCTGGGGTCTAAAATCTAATTTCCTTTTTGAGTACATTTCACACAGATCTGAAGACAGAGATATATCTCATATTGTTTACCGTCATTCTTCACATTAATAAGAAAATGGTGCTTCAAGATCTAAACCTACTCCTAGAGGCAGTGCACATGTGGTTGCTGTGTTGCGTGTGCATCACTAGGTGGCGGAAATGAGAGAGGCATTGTTCTGACCTGTGAACATGTGAATGACTGGCATGGCACAGTGCCTGCCAACCTCCTGAATGCCATGTCTGTGTGCTCACAACACAGACACGCACCCTCACCTAGGCTCCATGTGCTCACAAAATGGACAGCATCACATGTCTGGGGTTCCATGTACTCATGTGATGTCAGCATCTCCGGGCAGATGCTCCATGAACTCATAATATGGATGGCCTCTGGTGAGCAGAGCTCCATGCACTTACAACATAGATGACCTCTTTGTGCCTAAGGTTCACACGCTCAAAACATGAATGGCCTCTCTAGACTAAGGTTCCATGAGTTTGCAATGTGGATTACTACCCACAGGCTAGGCTTAGTGCACTCATTATATGGATGGCATACTTGGGATAGGACTCTGCATGCTCACCATGTGGACAGCCTCCTGTAAGCTGAGCTCCATGTGCCCATACCGTGAGCTTACTCAGTCCATAGACGAGGAACAAAACCACTATTCTTCAGCTTCGGCATGAATATTAACCATATAAGCTGTAAAGCCAATCATAGCAACTATCTGCATCCTGGCTATATTTTTTCTTATTGTTCATATATTACCTTATATTATAGTTCAGGGTTTAAAAAAAAAAGGCGGGGGGAAGGCTTAAAGGTTAGAGATGTGCATGGTAATACATGGTAAGGAAATGTCCAAGGGAGTGGAAGACAAGATGGGGTAGTTGTGTTCAAAATGCATTATATGCATGTTTTTATGACAGTGTCAAAAAGTAAAGATATTATTTAAAAGGAATTGAAATCTTAGATTTTCCAAGAATAGGAAAAGTTGTAAAGCAGTCCTTGACATGCCTACACTACTCCAAAGTGCAGCCCTGGCATGAGGCTTTCCCTTGATTCTAAAAGGATTGTGGACATGTTATGGCATATTATTATATGTATAATTATGTCACTCCACATGACAAAGGAGATTCTACAGATGTGACTGAACTCACTAGTCGGGTGACTTTAAATGAACAAAACTAGGTTTGATTTAATCACATGGTCCTTTGAATTCACATGAGTACTTTGTATTTAAAGATCAGAGAGGACAAAAATGTTTACATAGATGACATCTCCACACTAATCTTGAAAAAGCAAACGGACATGTTATGGATGAGAACATATATTAAAGAAAAACAGACAGATGACAATGGCCTCCACTTCCAGCAAGCAAAAAATCATGAGTCAGTGCTAGCAACAAATCATAAAGTTGGTCCTACGGGCAATGGAACTGAATTACCCTGACAGCCTAAACGAACTGAAAATAAAACCTGAAGTCCAAAATAAGATTTGGAGTTTTATTGTTTCTTTCTTTCTCTTTCTTTCTTTCTTCTTTCTTTCTTTCTTTCTTTCTTTCTTTCTTTCTTTCTTTCTTTCTTTCTTTTTTCTCTTTCTTTCTTTCTTTCTCTTTCTTTCTTTTCTTTCTTTCTTTCCTTTCTCTTTCCTTCTTTCCTTCCTTTCTCTCTCTTTTTCTTTCTTTCTTTCTTTCTTTCTCTCTCTCTCTCTCTTTCTTTCTTTCTTTTTCTTCCTTTCCTCCCTTTCTTTGTCCTCCCTTCCTTCTTTGTTCTTCCTTCCTTCCTTTCCTTCCTTCCTTCCTTCCTTCCTTCATTCCTTCCTTCCTTCCTTTCTTTCCTTCTTTCTTTCTTTCTTTCTTTCTAAAAAACTCAAAATGATTCACTAGGAGGAAACCTTAAAAGATAACAAACAGATAATTTAATTCAAATGGATTATCTTCCTTAAATGGATGGTATAACCAAATATATCCAAGCAGTCTTAATAAATATTGGGAGTTGTGGATTCTATAAATATGCCTAGCTGAGGCATGTGTTACAGATCTTTTCAAGGTATTTATTGGAAACTTTCACACTATTATTGTTATTATTTTTATCATTTGTTTGCTTTTTATCTGTGTACACAAGGTCTCATTGTATAGCTGGACTGACCTTCAATTCAGGTTGCTACTGACTCAGCCTCCTAAGTACTGAGATTATATTTCATTTTAAGTGAGTTTTTCATGTATTAAAATTAAAAATCTAACATATACTCACCACAGAGCAGAAGACTGCTCAAAAATGCAAATAGCTGAAATAGTTAATCTTGTCCCTTGCAACACTCTCTTAACCCAAAGGCCCACTTTGGTATATGTTTTTCTTTTTCTTTTTTCTTTTTTCTTTTTTTTTAATTTTTTTAATTATTTATTCAATTGTGCATGCGTGCGTGCATGTGTGTGTGTGTGTGTGTGTGTAGAACCACTGGCGAATTCAGGAACCACCATGGACGCCTCCACCTTCTCCTTGTTTACTCTGCTCCGGGATTCACAGGCTCCGCTTACCAGGACCAGAAACGCAGGCCGCCCCCGCTTCCGCCTGGCGTCTATACGTGGGGTCCAGGATCCGAACTCAGGACCCTCCGCCTGCAAGGCAGAGGCTTAACCCCTGAGCCACCTCTCCAGCCCCATGTTTTTCTTTTTTTTAGTCATGTACTTTCATAAGGAAATTTTAAAACTTTATAATGTGCTGTTCCTCTTTTCTGAATATTGGAGAATATAGCTCTTCAGCACAAGTCAGAAAACTGTTTTTATAGCGCAGTAGTGAAATGTGTTCAACACTGTGATTACAAACGAGATACAAGTAGAATCTTGATACTGAAAAATTTCATCTTTTCTCTGTTAGATGTGGAATTAGAGAAGGAAGAAGAGGAGAGTGGTAGCATATTCTAGACAGAAAAATAACATTTAAAAATTTAAAAGAATTAAAAAAGAGTGAAATGCCATTGCAGTTCTAAAACATAAAATAGAATAAAAAGGACTAAAAAATATGTGTCTCATTTCTCCACATCAGCAAGGTTATCTGAATTCTCTGCCCAGGACATGATGTTCCAGGCAGTCAAAAGTAGTTTATGGCCTCAATCATCACCCTGCTGCTTTGAGATCTTTGAAAAAGTAAAGTTCAGAAATGATATGCAAATGTGACATTTGCAATTAAGTACAAATAATGCTATCACTGATACAAAGCAATAGGGCTCATCCAAGAATACAAGTGTTAAGTAGAATGAGGATAGTCATTTCTTTTTGTGGCTTTTTATTTTCTGTGGAAGTGTGTGTGTGTGTGTGTGTGTGTGTGTGTGTGTGTGTGTGTGTAGGTTATGCATGTGGTAGGTGTCCTTGTGTGTCTGGTTCTGTGTATTAGAGAGCGCTTGAGTGCTTGAGTGTATGTGCCTGCAGAAGCCCAAGGATGATAATTGGAAATCATCCTGGATTGCTCTTCCAACTTATTGTTTTGCTTTGAGGTTTCCCAGGTTCTACCTTCCAGAGTCAGAATTAGATGCTGTCATATCCCCCCACCTCCAGCATTTTTTGTATGGGACCTGGGATCTGAGCTCAGGTCACTTTGCTTGCAAAGCAAAGGCTTTAACCACTGAGCCATCTCCCCAGCCCAAAATAATTATTTCTGAACACTTTCCACATTGAATTCCACATTGAGGCCAATAGGAAGAGAGGCATTGATATTCTGTGTGCAGCTAATGTTCAAATGATAAGCAGGAATGCACGACTCGGTCAGCTTATATCCATAATACTCCTCTCTACCTGTCCAAGAAAGTGATTGTTTATACAAGCAGACATCAGCTCTGACATACAAAAAATAAGAGCTTGCTTGCCTTATTATTTATGAATCCAAGTATAATCCCCTGGGGTCAATCTAGAAAGCTAAATCAAATATTACAAGGGACCTTTCAATTGGGAACAGGTCAGAAAAAAAATACAACACAAACACATTAAAGAAAGACAATTACATGCAAACAAACACCACTGCCATTTTCTCCTAAGGAAATATAATTAGATTGCCAAGGAGATTGCTTTTGGATTAGTCAGATTAAGTGTTGCATTCTTGAAAATTAGGAGACTTTTGACACTTTATTCCTTGGCAACCACTATTGTTACAGGATCCATAGACTTCAGCAATGATATGATCAGCTTTCTACTGTACTTTTATACAAGACTGGGAATCGCTACTGTTGGAAACAGAGTACTGAAAGTATTAGAAAAAGAGAAGATGAGGTACAAGATAATAGAGTCTTTATTAGAACAGAGGCAGGGGAGATGGTCTGGCCTATAGGGGGAAAACTTAGACTAGAAATGAAAATTTAAAGTAGGAAGAGGTAACCACCAGGGCCACAGCTGCAGCATGCTGGAATAATCTCTGCCAAAACCCTATGGGACAAAAGAAGATCTAACTTTTATAGCCTTTCAAGTGTGGAAGTTCCGCACCATTTGCTATAGATAAGTGTCTGGAGTCAGATAGATACTGACCTGGGAAGTGTGTGAAGGAAGCTGCCAGAAGCCCAGGAAAGAAGAGGCCTGGTTTTTCTGAGATTAACGGGAACTGTGATCTAACAGAAAGACGAGGAAGTAAAGTGCAAGAGATCTGGCTGATTAAGAAATCCTGCTGAAATGATGGCACACTGAGCCCCACAGTCAAGCAGCATGAACCTTCATTCTTGCTCACAAGTAATTTTGAGGATTCAGTAAACCTTGGCACTATAGCAAGCAGCTCTGCAATAGTTAAGTCTGTCCTTTGCTTCTCATTTTTGCCTGCTTGCCAGCCCACAAGACCTTGAGAAATAACCTTTATTTTCCATGTTGTTAGCTTCATGCAGAGTTGAATGTCACCTCCCAGGAGGAATGCTCCTGAGATTTCACCTGTTATTAATAAAGTTTCCCACTTACAGAAAGAAACTCAGACAACCAAACAAAGAGCCCTACTGAATACATAACATGAGATGAAAAGGAGAAGAGGAGGCGGAGGTAAGGACAATCACAGTAACAGAGCTCCTCTAAGAAAACAAAACAAAAGAGTGACCATTGACTTCCTGGCTGACCTGGCTAACCTTAGCAAACAGCTGGAGGCTCAATGACAACAAGAGTTTTCAGTGCATGGACACATGGCTGGCCTGGTGCAGACATACTGGCTTAATTGGTCTGAGATAAGCAAGAAGAATTTGTTTACAACTCTGAGCGTTCCTAGATGGATTTTTGTAGCTGGCGTTCCCTGAAGGACAAGAGTCTCTCTGCTTAGCATAGCTGGTGTCTTGATCCATTCTGCATGTCTATAACATCATTCCAGGAAGTGAAAAGTGAGGTGGCAAGCTTGTGTAGAAGGCTTCCGTGTCCTCAATATCACAACATGCCACAGAGTGGAAGGCAAGAGTTAATCTCCGAGAAAGACAGAACATGAAGACTGACTTGGTGCATAACGATCTTCTTTTTTATCCTTCTTCATATGTTTGTATGTTCACAGATGTGTGGATCAATGTACACGCAGGTGAACATGCACGTATGTGTGCATGGAGCCAGAGGTTAATATCAGGAATCTCCTTAATCACTCTTCTACATTAACCTTTATTGAGACAGGATCTACCATCTAACCAGTAGGGCTAGTTTGGCTAGCTAGGTTGCTCTGAGGATGCCTATTTTCCACCTTTTAGAACTAGAATGAACAGATGGGCTGCCACACAACCAGGTATTTGGGGATCCAAACTTCAGTCTTCTAACTTGCACAGCAAGCACTGTGACTGCTAAGTCATTTCTCTAGCCCTTGAAGTATAGAAATCTTGCTTTCAGGATAACTGACCCACTCTTGTAACAACACCTTAATTCATCCCTATGGTCCAAAGCCTCTCAAGAGGCTCCAACTCTCAGTTCCACTGTGTTGACAATCAAGCAACAATACATATTCTGGGAGCGCACACTCAAAGCATAGCAGCTGGTCTTTAGCAAAATTACAACATGGGGCAGTAAGAATTCATTCTCACTTTTCTCAACAGCACTGACAATTGAAGCAAATAACTCACCGTATGGGACCTCTAATATCAACTTCACCTTCTCCATAGTTTCTTCAGTCCTTAATTCAATAACTGAGCTTGATTAACACATTCAATGGAACATACTCATTTTTGTGGGAATATGTAACACCTGGGGGTTAACTGGCATTTCAGATACATGCTTTCAATACATGTGTCTTAATTCCAATATAGAGTTTTGAGAACTGTGGCAAAATAAACGGATGAATCAGTGATATGGGAGGTAAGAAGACTTTGTTTTATCACTTTCCTCTGGTCACTAGTGTGGGGAGTTGGGAGCTGTCTGAGGAAGAGTAAAAAGTGTACATTTGAAATAACAGCCTAGGAGAGTGAGCTTTATGCCAGAGTCAGCAGGGGTTTCTGCAAAAGATCAGACAGTAGTTTAGACTTTCCTGACTGTATGGCTTCTGCTAGAACTCTTCCAACAATTCCATTCTGCTTTTAGTGGAAAAGCGGTTGTAGATGATCCATATAAATGGAAATGGTTACATTCTCATAAAGCATTTTCCCACAAATAGACAGCTGCTCATTTTGGCCTGCGTATTATTATTTGCTGATTCCTGCTTTATTAAAATGAAAGGAAGGCACTAATTACTTGCTTGCCGTAGGTGTGACATTGACTTTCAGACACTTGAGAAAAACTGTCAAACCAAAAGGTGTGTGTGTATGTGTGTGTGTGCGCGCACGCGTGCCCGCACACACGCATGCACACACACAGACTATGCTTTCATACAGATTACAGTTATGCTGTCACAAGATGATGTTATGGGTTCACTGTCATATTGTGATCCATCATACATTGAAATGTCATTAGACAACTTATGACCATATATTCATGCCCATACCATGTCGGTGCATATACATATACATGTGTAGAATTTATGGAATTTTATTAGAAAGACTCTAAATTAAAATCTATTCTTTGGTGGATTTGTGCTGTGCCAATTTAACTGGGAAACTGTATTTCCCAGAATCTCATTCTTTGTGTAGAGATCTGAACAGAGACAAGCTTGAAACAATATCCAGTGTATTCAATGTTTTGTGCTATCCTGGTTAACATGAGGACCAATATTGTTGCCCTTCATGCAGGCTGTTACTTGGCAACCTGGCTCTCATACTCAAGCTAAGTATCTCAAACTACACATTCTCCAGAAAATTACTCCAAATCTTAATAAGATTTATGCATGGGTCCTAGGTAAAAACACACAGCTTCTTCTATAGCAGGACATTCATTCCAAAGGAATTGGGGGACTTGGAAGTAGTGATGCAAACTCCTCTCATTCTCGCAGGCTCCAGAATTTGCCATCTCTTCCCAAATGCCACCAGCGCCAACTCCAGGAATAGCAAATATACAGAAGTAACTACCCTCCCTGGGCTATTTACATAATTACTCATGTTTTCTATATATTAAATCATCTGCTTTTCTGGTCAAACTTTAACTGATATATCGTCCTAGCATGAGAAATTTCTCATTCAAAGAAATGATACACAAGTACTAACAATTGAAAATAGAGGTTTCTAAAGTATCATAATTGAATCATAATATTGAAACTGATTTTTGCTTTCTGAAGGTCACTCCGTGCCTGCCATCCCGAGAGTCTGCAACTGCTCTGTTCCGTAATGATGATGCCCTGTTAGTTCACAGGCCATGCACTCTGTTATATTTTCTCCTCCTCCAGGATCAATGATGCACATTAGTGGGATGGGTGGCTGGGGGACTAGTGGAGCAACCTCTTACCCCAAAACTAAGCAAAACCATCTGGCCTTTTAAAAGAATTGAACCCACATCATTGACCTCAATTAACACTAGACTTTAACCAATTGAAGGCATAAATGCTGTAATTAATCCAATTGTTCTCTTCTTTGTTGTCACCAATTGCAATGTCCTATCCATATTTACCTTTTGACACCCAAAAGTTCTTGCTTTGGGACAAGGGACAATGAAAGTTGTGAATCATTGTATCATCCTGCTATAACCTGGTGATTGCCAGTGATTTCTAATTCATTGTGGTTCTAGCCTCAGTCCTAAAGCAAGTTAGCTACAAAAAGAATCCCAGAGAAAAGAAACTGCTGTTTAGTTAATGAAAATGCATGTCCTTTACTCTCATCCCAACCTCCCTGGCCTATATTCCATCTTTGCTCCTTTGAAAAGGAGCATATTCTTTTGATCATACTTCACACATGTGCAATGAATAATTTTCTCTACTTGGTTATGCATTAAGTATAAATTATATTCAAATCTCATTCATCTGAATCATTGAACAAGCTACATGGTTTCATACTTTGGTGCCATTCTTAATTTCAACTTGGATGGCATTCAAAAGATCGAGGGAGATGCTAGTCCTTTCAGTTTCCTAATCGCTTCTTCAGAATGTAACTGTTTTGTCTCTTAGACATAGGGTATTGACTCCAGACAAACATCAGCAAATATACCCCATTTGTGCTTATTGGGTTTATTTCTACTGTCCTGCCAATGACCTCAGACAGGAACTAAAGGCTAGTGGCTACAGGTAGAGACGAAAGAAAGAAAGAAGAAAGAAATGAAAGAAAGAAGAAAGATAAAGAAAGAAAGAAAAGAAAGAAAGAAAGAAAGAAAGAAAGAAAGAAAGAAAGGAAGGAAGGAAGGAAGGAAGGAAGGAAGGAAGGAAGGAAGGAAGGAAGGAAGGAAGGAAAAGAAAATCTCTTAAATTTCTTTGCTTTTAGTCATGCAATGCTATATGTCTCTATTAAAACTATTAAAACATGAGATCGTGGTAAATATAGATAAATAGAGGAAAGTCTTCAAAATGTGTGAAATGAATGAAATTTTAGAAATCTCACTATAGTGTGCTATTCTGATAATGATTCCAAAAGACATTAGCTCTTAATTCCCAAAAAACTATACATGTGATTCTGAACACGTCTTTGCAGATATTAAGTTGAAGATTTTAAAGTTAGTAGGTGATCCTAGATTATTTGTGTAGAACCTAATAATTATAATCACAAATGTATTTATAAGCAAGATGTAGATAAAGATAAGACACACAGAGGGTTGGGGAGGTTGCTCAGTCTTTGTTTCACAAGGAAAATGACTTGAGTTCAGATTCTCAGATCTTACATAAAAATGCCTGAGCTTTTGGCCCTGGAAGACAGAGACTGGTAAACCCTAGAATAAACAATAAGGAGGTAGATCAGTCCAAAATGATTCCTAATATTGCTCTTGAGCCTCCACAGGCACACACAGTCCAGTTTTCTCTGATACACACAAACACACACATGGGGGAAAAAAAGACAGAGGACAAGGCATTGTGATAATGGAGAGACAGGAATGATGCAGTCAGAATCCAAGAAATGCTGGCAGCCAGTGGTCTGAGAATACATTAAACAGCCTCTATTCTAGAGCTTCCAGAAAAATGTGGTCTTGCCAGTGTCCTGATTTTGACCCAGAAAATTCAGATTTCAGGTTTCTGGCTTCTACAATGGTAAAAGCCACCAAGTTGACAGTATAGATATAGCAACTGCAGGAAACTAATGTGCATGGCTCTTATAGGCCTGACAATTCAAGCATATGGATAGACCCTCCTAATGAAGAAAAGCAAAACTCAATAGGAAAAGTTTGATCTGTGTGGACACTATAACTCTCATCAGGAAAGATGAAGAAGGTCACTCTACATTTCTTCACATGTCTTGAGTCCCAACAAATATAATCTTATGTTAATTTCTTGATCAGATACTCAAGGAAGAGAACACCAAACCTTAATTCCAAGTTTTTTGACTAGCTAATGACTTCAAGGTCAACCTTTATTTGCAGATGGAATGATAAAAATGGATTTCTCATATAAACAATGACAGAATGTTTCTCACATCTCAGAAATAGTCACTGAGCAAAAGGAAAGGAGAACAGACATAGCATTTGCTGTAAATGTCATATTAAGGAGTAATATTAAGGAATAACAGTAAAAAGTGCATGTGTGGAACAGGTAAAGATAACACCCATGGTTAGATTCATAGTTCAGGTGGTGAAGTAGGCAGTTTGAATTAAGGAGCAGAACAGAAAATCTTCTTTAGGGGAAAAATAACTCAGAATAAGATTATGTTTCAGTGGCCACAAGGAAAGTAGGGAAAGTGGGCACACAAGCAAGCAGAGTCTACAGCAGTATTTGTGGGTAAGTCAGAGTACAAAAAAAATGAAAGGTGGAAGTTGGATGAAAGAAACAGAGTGAAGCATTTTGCACTTAAAACCCAGCCATGGAGGTCATCGCTTGGAATCAAAGAAAATTGTCATTGTCCAAAAATAGTTCTAAAGTCTTTTACACCTGAAAGAGTTGAGCTAGGAGGACCCAATCTCATTCAAAGATAAAATAATGAAGAACATAACTCTAATATACAACTATATAAAACAAATCTATACCAGTTACTACAATGTAGTCTAAAAAGAAAAAATAAATAAATGAACTTCAAATAAAACATGATACAGAAGAATCTAAAAGATTTTAAACAATCACAAGTCAAGGGAAACAAGTATCTGCATACTCATGTGCGTTGCCCCCAAGAAGATAATCAGCACAATCCATAGCCTTTACAGTGGGCGAGCTGGCAGAAATGAAGGGAAAAATGAAAGAAAGGGAAAAACATAAAATTTCATGACCACATGAGTGCATGTATGCAAATCTTGTGACCTGCACTCCATTCCCAGAGTCCACATGGTAGAAGGAGAAAACTGATTTCTGGAGTTCCTCCATGCATGCACTATGCATGTGCCTGCCTGTGCTTCTCTCTCTCTCTCTCTCTCTCTCTCTCTCTCTCTCTCTCTCTCTCTCTCTTCTTCTCTCTCTCTCCTTTTCCATCTTTTTTCCACTTTTTTACTCTACATCTCTCCCTCAGGAAAATAAATTTTAAAAATTAAAACAACAACAATAATGACAAAAACTTCCTGAACACGAATATCTCTGGTAACTGGAAAAGAGAAACTTCTCACAGAAAGGAAATAATGAATGTGGTGGAGAGAATTGAGCAAACTGAAATTAGTAGGATAAAAAATGATCTCACGAAAGCTGAGTGTGTGACATGTACATTGATGTAAAAAGTTACCACCTCTAAAAATAAATGTTTAATGTATCACAATAAGATTCGGGTTTATTTAAAAATTCAGTACAGGTATGAAAGCAACAAAAAGTATGGCCTCCTCTCATAGGCCACTAAAGGGATGGATCTCACTCACCTCTGAGATTATAGCAAAAAGGAGGTTTGAAGAAATGCCACACACTGAATTAAAGAAACAAATATAAATTAGCATCGTGTGCTAATGAAGTTACTACTATCAAAACTGAATAAGTGAAATTTTGAATACGAAGGAAAAAGTTTGTTAACCTCTAAAGAAAATATAGACTGAAAGAGAAACATAAAAAGAAGCAATCTCTACTAACCATTGAAAGAAATAAAATATGAACTGAATACCTTCTACACAATCAAAACCAAAACTGTGTGTGTGTGTGTGTGTGTGTGTGTGTGTGTGTGTTTGTATCAGAGGGCACTGTGTGTTCCTGTGGAGGACCAAGAATGACTTCAAGAATCATCCTGGATTGCTTCTACCTCCTTTATGCTTTGCTTTTAACAAGAAAGAATGTTAAAAAAGAAATACAATCCAAAAATCTTAAGAAAGATGATGATAAAAAAACAAGTCCACACACATTGCAGTGGCATAGGCAAATGGGGTAAAATAATCTGATTAGCACTCAGGTCTCTGGATCTGACCATAAAGAAGTATCTAAAACATGCTATATGACATATTTGAAAGAAAATAACTTAGAAAACTTGAAGATTTTACAGAGGAATATGGCAATGCCATAGCAAGACAATGAAATGGAATGAAAACCAGTGACAGGTTTGTTCAATTTAAAATGCCAAATTCAAAAATAATAATAATCAAATAAGAAAAATCATAAGAATCAATACTAAAAATAACTGTGAATAACTAATAATTAAAGGCAAAAAAGGACCTATAAACAATAAAATAAAATGAGTAACACAGCTGTTAAATGAATAAGTAGAAACATGTTAGTCTCAGAAAATTTCAATTTACATTATTTAGCCCAGGACAAATTAAGTTCATAAAAATATGTGTGCATACAGATACTCTAAGTGGCACAAAATACAGCTGAAATTTATTGTCACATAATTTGATAAAAAAGATAAGCTTTATTTTTAGTCATCTAATGTGACTATAGTGGAGGCCTTAAGGAAAATCATAATATATGCTCCTATTAAAAGCACTAAAAATAGCATTTTGGCAATAATTTTACAAAATATTAGTAATTTTACTACCATTATAATTCAAGAATAAAAGTACTCCTACATTCCAACTAGAAAATGTAATAATTTCAAATAAACTTCATGTAAGATGTAACTCACTGGTAAACTTTCAGAATATTTGCGAATAAAGATGATGAAATTGGCATAAAGTGAAATTATTTGCACAATCTTCTGAAAAGAACTTGAAGAGAAAGATTAAAATTACACAAGGCAAGGCAAATTACTTTTATAGGTCATGCATTGATATCAAAGAAAGAAAACTACGAATTATCTCTGTGACTTTATACAAATACTAAAAAAAATCCACCATCATACCAAATCCAAAAACATGAAAAGACTGAGTATTGTGACTAAGAGAAATTTTCCATGGAAGTGTAAGACTGATTAAACATTAAAAAAAATCAATGTAATCCACCTAAGAAAAAAGTCATTGAAGAAGAAAGATTTATACAAAGTCATATCAATTAATAAGCTAAATGTCCAGATGAAATCTGTTCATGATAAAAACTGACAGCAAATTAAGAGCAGAGAGATACTTCAACTTAGTAAAACACCTACATGTACCATAAGGACCACATTTTACACTGAAAACTTTCTCCCCATGGACAGGAGCAAGACTCACTCTCATTTAACCCAATGACAGAAGTTTTTTTGCCATAAAAAAAGACATGAAAATTAATTAAAAGCAAAATATTTTGGAAAGAAAAAATAAAATTGTACCTAACAAACAATATTATTGGGCACAGAAACTATTAAAGACTGACCAAGTTGCTCAGAATGAGCTAGACTCTCTCAGGAAAGTTCAAGGACTCTGTTCACAAGAGCAGAGAAAAGAGACATTGCACATTGGTGGAAACCCAAATAAGAGGCTAAATTCAGCCTGCCAGGAGAGGAGACTAGAGCCCAACAGACTGGGAAGGCACCAACAGAAGAGAGGCATCAGAGTCTGAAGATGAGAGACTTAAATGGCTCCCATTACTCAACCATTGTCTTGACTAGCTGGAGATGGGGTAGCACATGTGTGTAGAATTTACTATCCTTATGGAAGCAATAAGCCCCAAATAGCAAAATACCACTTCTGTGGTACAGAAGTCTGACATTAGTTCTATATTAGTTCTAGATTTAAAAAAAGGCATATACAAATGTAGTAGATAGTAAGAAAAAAATATGAATGAACTAGAAACTAAAAGAACAACACTGAGAATTGATTAAAGAATCCAACCTTGGAAAAGATTAGCAATATTGACAAATCCTCAGCTAAACTAATAAAACAAAAGAGAAAACCCAAATCAGTAAAATTAACGTTGAAAAGGGAGTTGTTGAACTCCATTGAAATACAAATTATTACAGAATACTTTGAGAAATATATATTCAAAATATCAGGAGCACTTGGAAGATATGGATAAATTTCTGAATGCATATGACTATTAAAATAAATTCAGAATATCAAACAATTTAAACAATTAGACAGAAATAATTTAAAAGTTTACCAAGACAAGAAAGCCGAGGCGCTGATGAATTCATTTCTGAATTCTACAACCTTTTAAGAAAACCTAATACCAGCACTTCTCGTACTATTCCATAATACAAAAGGATAGAACACTATCCAATTCATTCTATAAAGAGAGTATTACCTAGAAACGAAAGCCAGACAGCAGCACAACACACAAAGAAACTGCAGAACAATTTCCTTGATAAACAATGATGGAAATTTTTTCAGCAAAATATTTACAAAAATTCAAGCATCTGTTAAGAAAATCATATGTTTGGCTGGAGAGACAGCTCAAGGAATAATACTTTTGTTTCCCTAGCAAAAGAACCTGAGTTGGGATCCCAGATACCATGTAAAAACACTGAGTGGAAATGGCAGCCAGCAATTCTGGCCCTGGAAGAGAGAACCTGGCAAACCCCAAAGCAAAAACTTTAAGAATAATATCCAAAGTAACCCTTAGGCATGGCATACACAGGTACACACAGAGTCCTATTGTGGATACACACACACACACACACACACACACACACACAGAGTAATCATGTTATTTTTATCCCAGGGATGTAGGATGGGTTTAACACACACAAAGCAATAAATACAATAAATACACACATATGCAAATCAATAAATACAAACATCTGCTTATATGTATATTTTGCAGAAAAGCAATCTGTATAGCTGTACTTTTGTGTATGTATGTCTATATGCATATTTTTTCAAATATTTCTAAAAGAAGCTAAATAGAATTCCCCAACTTTTTATAGTTTAACTTATATTTTATTTTACTTCTATTTCAACACATTCTTAATACCTGGGGAAAAAAAAACAATGTAAAAGAGGATTGATTTATTTTGGCTCATGGATTCAGATTTAGTCCAAATTCAGTTAGCTTCCTTGTTCTTGGGAATATGCAAGGTAGGAACAGTGCAGTGATGCAAAGCTATTTACGTTGAAGTAGCCAGGAGTTAAACACAGCAGAAAAACAGCTGAGCATTTCAAGGGCACTCTCCTAGTGACCTACCTGCCTTCCACTGCGTCCCAGCTTCTGAAAGTCTCCCAACTACAGCTAGTGATCAAACACCTATAACATATAAATCCAAAGCAGAAATGCCACTGAGAAGTTAGGTTGCTTTCTATCCATGTACAAGATTCCACATCTTTCTTTTTTTTATATACATTTTTATTATTATTTCAGCTCATACAAACTTAATAGGTACACCGATTCCCTCCCTCCCTCCTCCCCCCCGAACCCTGTGCTCGCCCTCCCCTCACCCCTCCCTCTCCCCCCCCCCAGTGCCTCCCCTCCCCCAATCTCCGGAGAATCCTTTAATGTGCATGTCTGGCTCTCCTCTGGGCCCTCCTCTCCGATGACGTACAAGGACCCAGCTGGCATTTCCCTGAACCCTTTCCTGTGTTCCCCTTAAGCATAGGAACACTATTTGTCTGTCAATCGCTTGCCTCCAAGGATCTTGGTGCCTTTAGCAGATGCTAGACTTTGTGAGGTCAATAATGTGTGGGACATTGCGCCGGGCATGCAATGTCCAATTATGATTGCTTCGGCCCTAACTTGTGTGGAGTATCTTGCAAATCATTGCTCCTCCCATCCTTGTGCTCTTACACTCTTACCACCCCCTCTTCCGCAAATGTCCCTGAGCTTCAGGATGGGGAGAGATTACCTAGAACTAGGCCAGACTAATCCACATCTTTCTTTAAGTAGAAAAACAACATATTAGGCACACGCATATGGAATATCTTGTTTCATCCCACCAAATAAACTCTAGAACTTAATCTTTACCAATAGCATCTAATTTAGTTTTTATCCTAATTATAAGGCCAGTACATTGCTTAATGTATTTATATTCTTTTCTGGAACTTAGAAAACATTCTTATAAGAAATAACTATTTGCAACTTATATAAATTATTTTACGTTAAGCAGTTTTGTATTTTCACATCTCTGCATGATAAACATCCAATTAGAATTTTTTTTTATTTTTTTTTCTGCTCATACAAACATAATACGTACCCCGGTCCCCTCCTTCCATCCCTCCCTGAACCTTCCTGCTCCCTCCCTCCCTTTTTCTCTTCTTTTCCCCCCTCCCTCCCTTTTTCCCAGTGTCCCCTCCTCCCATCTCTGAAGCATCCTTTAATGTGTATATCAAACTCTCCTCTGGGTCCTCCTCTCTGATGAGGTGTAAGGACTCAGTGGCATTTCTTAGAACTCTTTCTTGTGTTCCCCTTAAGTATAGGAACACTATTGTGACTGTTAATCCCTTGCTTCTAAGGATCCTAGTGCCTTTACTACATGCTAGACTTTGAGAGGTCAATGATATGTTGGTCATTGCGCAGATCATGCAGAGTCCTATTGTGTGGAGTATCTTGCATATCATGACCAACTTGTGTGGAGTATCTTGCATATCATAACTCCTCTCATCCTTGTGCTCTTACAATCTTACCGCCCCCTCTTCCGCAAATTTCCCTGAGCTTCAGGATGGGGAGAAATTAGGCTGGCCTGATTCCAGGTGGTTGATATAGAGTCTCTGATGTTCTGAATTATGGTTTGTTGATTTTTTTTTCAGTTTTGCTGCTCCTGCAATGCCCTTGGCTCCATCCTGATCAGTATTGGATGTCACCCCCTAGTCAGAGATAAAAAGCTATTAAAATAGAGTCTTATTATAAGGATATATTCAAAGGTAGATGGAATAAAAGTAGGAGACTGCAATGAGGGGTGGGTCAGTCTCCCATCACAAAATGGTTACCTTCTATCTGCCAGACTGTATGTCCTCCCTTTCTGGTAAGATCATACCTCATCAATTGCAAGTGACCAGGAAGGACAGTATGTGAGCTCAACCAGATGTCTCATTTCTAACTTGTAGTCCTTGATGGTGGCCTATTATGTCTGCTGTAGCATGATCCCTTCTCTCCTTGTTTCTGGCAGGGCCCTCCTTCCCCTTCTCTCCTGTTTATAATCTTTTCACCAATTAGAATTTTTAAGCAGGAGAAAATTTGACTAAACTGCCTAACCCTTTTTATTCTCAAAAAGAAAACTGACCTTCCCAGATTGTACAACTAATGATGCAAATAGTTAGACTTCTGAATTCAAAATAATGTCCATTCCACTAGGCAACATAGTTAAATACCAAATAAAAATTAATGAAAGTTCTTTCAAAAGATCAGTGTTGACTCAAACCCCCAAAAATGTTGGTCTTCAGACAAACATAGCTCATTTCCCCTTCTAAGTGGTTGGAATTTTAATATATGTGGGTAACCTTCACTCTGACCTAAGAAAAAGAAGATAAATATTATAAAATCATATCACAAACATATATTAATGAAATTATTTAATAGACAATAATAAATAATTTCTATTTTCATTAAAGAGTTTTGTGATCTCCCCAGAATATGCTCACAAATGTAATTTACTCTCTGACTGCAACTTGGCTGCATGAATATTCACACAAATAACATGAATATGTTCAATCATGGTGATGCACAACCATATGGATGAATATGACTGTGGTGTATGCATAAAAACAGAAGAAACTGATCATTTACGAGTATTGTGCAATTTTTCTTGTCCTAGTGACCAGATACATAAGGAGAAACAACTTTAACGAGAAAGCTTATTTTGATTCACAGTATCAACAGAGATTAATTAGTTCATCATGAAAAGGAACTCATGTAAATTCAAGGAGGAAGACTTGAATTTGCTTCCAGGAAGAGCCAAAAAAGATAAATACACAATTTAGCAGCCATCTGATCCATGCATTTTTCTACTGAACTCTAGTTCTACACATAGCAGTGACCTCAGTGTCCTAACCTTTCCTAACCCTTCATGAATTATTGGTCATCTTTCATATTTAAGAGTCTTTCCTTTATCATATCCTTTATAATTTCACATCATGTCCATTTATCCTCAATGAAACACTTTTCTTTTCCCAAATAATCAGGAATTGATTGCAATTTAGAAAATATCTGTGTAGGTGAAAATGAATAGAACATATTGAGAGAGCTGTTCTATAAAAGACAATGTTCCCAGTCTCTAAGGTTACCCCATCCCTAACTCTAATGATCTTTGAGAAAAGCTATACTTAGCCAAGTCTGCACATTGTGAGATATAAACTTGATCTATAGGTTTATTTCATCCTCACATTTTGGCACAATTAATTTATATGAGCAGAATGCCCATACAAAAATATGACCATGTGTCATAGTTAGATGCAGGTGTCAACTTGATAGTTGAGAGATTGAGCTCTGGGCACATTTGTAGAGAATTGGTAGTTGAATTAAGCTAAGAGTGAATCTGCAGGAAATTACCTAGTAGATAGGAAAGTCCCAGCCATGGTGGGTGGGACTAATGACCAGCAGGAGAATAAAATGAAGAGAACTGTTTAAGAAAGGGGGCATCCTTGTGTATACTTGGCCAGATATGCTTGTCTGACATACTTGATCATCCTTCTCTCAGCTGTTATGTGAAGATAGTGTGGCCATTTCCCACAGCCCTTTTGTGATGATACATGCTCTCCTGACAACTGGACTAAGTATTCTAACCAAATTATCATTAAGAGAATAGATGCCTTGCCCCCTTAAGCAGTTTTGTCATGATTTATCAGCAACATCAGAGTAACTGAAACACTATGTAATACAATAAAATCCATGCCTGTAATATAGAATATAGCCTAGGTGCCACAGAAAACTAACAGTAGGAAAGGATCAGTAGCACAAAATGGACAGAGCCAGTGAACCTTGAGACTTGGAGACAAATGAAAGTAAGTCCTGATAGATGAGTATTTGCTGAATTCCTTGACCAGTGCTGTGCATACTAGTACTAGGAAGCTAAACTAACCATTGGCAGTGAATACATAACTAAGGGCATAATTCTTCACTAAAGGAAATCATCTAGGAGTGTGTCCAAAGCAGGAGGGGCAGAGCCCTGGCAAAGGCACTTATGTGGGAAAAAAAGTACCAAAATGTCATAATAATATCTTTAATTATATTCTTTTGAACTAAAATGAATTGGAACAATAAGATGGCTCAGAGGGTAAAGGCATCTGTATTCAAACCTGGAAACCTGATGTCAAAGTTTGAAGTGTGAGTTGCTCCTCACAAGCGCATATGTTTGAATCTTTAGTTTGGGAAGTATGACACCTTTAGCAGGTGCAGTCTTGTTAGAGGAAGGTAGTTGCAGGAAGTGGTCCCTGAAACTAGCTAGTCCATCTGGCTTGAGTGAGTGAGTCTGCTCTTGAGCATCAAGCAGTTCTCAACTTCCATGTGTTCCATTATCTAGCCTTCCTCCAGGTTCTGTCAGTGAACCATGCCACTTCTTCATGAAGCACTGTTTCTCCCCTCTGGAACCATAAGCTGAATAAATTTTCATTTTCTCCCTTAAGTTGTTTGAACCTCAGTGTTATTTCTCAGCAACACAAAGAGTAACAGGTACAGAAACTGGTACTGAGAGTAGGGCTTTATATGAAGTTTTTATGAAGCTGAGAGATGTTGATACCAAGACATAAAGAAGTATGTCCTTTTCTGTGATGCAACTTGTAAGCCTTTGGAACTGTTTCTTGGGAGAAATATGGAGAAATTGTAATCAGAAAGCCTTTGTGTCTTAGAAATGAGTCCAAAAGAGCCATTCTTGTGAGACTATAGAAGATAGTGTTGTGAGCTTCAGAGAGCTGAAGTCCAGCTTGTTATGGTCCAGAGGAGAACAAAGATTGTATTTGCAACTGGACAAGGGGCAAATGGAATGATTCACTTGGAAGAGTTTGATTAAATTTTTACCTAGTTATGTAAGCTTGCCTGAAGTTAAACTTGAGTGCTTGGTGGAGGAAATTTCAAGGCAAGGTGGTCTTGACAATGTGGCATGGCTACTTTTTAGTGCTCTTGTTCGGAATTATAAAAAAAGCAAGGAATCAGGCAAAAAGAAACAAAACTGTGAGGTCTCATGAGGAAAAATACAGTTGCAAACTTCAAAAGTTGAACCAGAGTTCAAAAGTTGAGGCAGAGAACAAAATGGCAGCTATTGTTAAAGAGATTAGCTCCATTAATAAATCAAAGCCTGCCATCCATTTAGATAACTGAAGAGGCCCTACTCTGAAGGCAAGATTCTCAGAGAAGGCTTCCATGCATAAAAATGTAAATTCTTTTGGATGGGAAGAGCTGAAGGTCAGCGATCCATCTGCCCATCCAAAGCAAAGGCCCAAGAAATATTTTTCCTACAGTCAGAAGGCAGAAACAGAACCAGCTATGAGTCAATGGGGAGAGTCTCCAACCCAAGGTTATAGCAGAATTTGGCAACTTCACCCATATGGTCCTGATTTTAGAGGCACCAAAGAAGCAAGAGGGAGGATGTTGTGGATCCCTATTCCACAGAGAATTGCAGAAACCAGTATGTGGAAGGAAATTTTGCAGTTGAGAGGCCCAAGAAGGGCAGTATGTGCTGTCATGGTAAAAACTGGCTTGCCACTGAAAAATGAAGATGGTACAGATGCCAAGTGGGACAACGTGAGATATCTGCCAAGGAAAGCTGTACACCTTGAGAATGATGTACACCAAAAGAATGATGTGTTATACAGGCAGCTGTACTGGAGGGGTGGAAGCAACATTCTTTAGAACTGAGATAATTTCAACAAGAGGCTCATCTGTTAAACATGGTCATACAGGATTTGGAGTTTGTCCTTCTGGTTTTCAGTCTTGTTATAGGCTGATCTTTCTGGATATTCCCCCATTCCTTCCTTTTACAATGATAATGTTTATTCTGTGCCATTGTATTTGGAATTATCTAACTTGTCTTTTGGTTTTTCAGGAGATTTTGGAGTTTGGACTTCCGGATTATGTTGGGAATACTGATGTATTCTGTGTTGGGACTTTTATAGATGGACTGAGTATGGTTAACATAATGAGATAGCAATGAGCTTGTGGGAGTCAAGGATGGAATGTCATGGTATGAAATATGAGTTGCCCCCCACAGGCTCATTTAGGAGATGGATTTTTATTGGAAGAAGACAGTTACAGGGGGTAGATCTTTAAGTTAGTTAACTCTGCCCTTCTTTAGTGAGTGAGTCTGCTCTCGAGTATGCAACTTCTCAGCTTCCATAATGCCTGCAGTGACCTAGCCTTCCTCCAGCTTCTGCTAACTAGTCATGCTCTTTCCTCCATGAAGTACTATTTCTCCCCTCTGGAACCATAAGCTGAATAAATCTCTATTTTCTCCTTTAAGTTGCTTGAGCCTCAGTGGTATCTCACAATAATAAAAAACAGTAACCAGTACACCTGAGTTTCATCCTTTGAGCCCACATGTTAGGAAACAACATCCAAAAATGCCTGTCTTCACATGTATTCTCTCTCTCTGTTTCTCTCTCTCTCTCTCTCTCTCTCTCTCTCTCTCTCTCTCTCTCTCTCTCTCCCTCTCTCATTCCCTCCCTCCCTTTTTCTTTACCTCCCTTACTTTCTCTTTTCCTCCATCCTCCTTCCTCTTTCTCTCTTTCTAATATGCTTATACATATATTAACACATAAAATATAAAATAAAATAAATGATTTTCTTAAAATGATCTATTTTTCAGGTAAAGAAATTGGAACTTGCTTACAAAGGTATCTAACCAAAACCAAACTATACTTTTATTCATTTTTTTAAGTAAGATCTGCAGTAATTTTCTGTAAAAGGACTAAAGGTCAAAAGAAGAAGTAAATAAAACAATAGCCTAAAGAGAAATAGATAATGATGTTCAATATTTATGTTCAGAAAAGATACCAATTCCAAATATAGTTATGGTTTATTTCAACTTTTTTAGAACATAGAAAAAGAGAAGAGTCCTAAATATTTCAATGAATTCCTTACAATGCAATTCTGGTATCTAACAAATGTCCTTTAAATCTTCCTTTTGAATATAAATATAGTTACTCTAATAAATATTAATAAATGATGTCCAGAAGTTTGTAATAATAATGCATTAAACCAAGTAAGGTTTGCTCTACCAAAGCAATAATGTTCAAAAATCTGTTAATTTAATTCAAGAAAAGATGAGATCAAGCTTATAAAAACACACATATAAAATCACAATAAATGCCTGATAGTTTATTGTAAAAATACCCATATATTTAATTAAAATTTTCCACATAAAAATAAGGAGTAAGCATTTCTTTCTTTTCTCTTTTTCAACTCTAAAGTTTAAACTAATGCTGTAATGCTTTTCACATACTAGCTGAGTGCTGTTCAACCAATAAGCTCAATCCTCAATTCAAAGTTTGCTATTTTACATAATTAGTATAAATCACAAGAAGAATCAAGTACTTTATTTTATCAAAAACAACTCTCATCTTTTCTAGTCCAGGAATAAGACAGACGCAGTGCTATCACAACTATTAAATTGTGTTGCTCTGGAAGTTTGAGTCAATATGATGCTTTAAGAATTTAAAAAAAATTTCAGTATTAGAAATATGACCCCAAGTGTTCATTATTATGATAATACTTACTCATGGCTGAACCAAAAATTAAGCCTTTCACTGAAAATACTATTAGAGATAGTCAAATCTAGTAAACCATAAATTCAGTGAATGTTAAAAAAATCCTTATGTATATTTATGTACAATGTTTAGAAAACATTTACATCAATGAAAAAGTAAATAAAATTAAAATAAATCAAGCAATAATTATACTTATTCTAACTTACTCAACAGATGTTACTGTGTCAGTCACTGTGTTGAGTATTTTCATATACATCATCACATTTAATATTCAGTACACTTCTATAATGATATCAATTATCATAATTCCCTCAAGAGAAAATACACTTTTAAAGATCAAGAGATAGGCTTAAATTAAATGTATTCAAAAAATAAGTATGAAGAAATATAAAATAATGTCAAAACAATAATAAATATTATAAAAGTAAGCTTAGATAAATTGAGAAATATTCCTTATCTCTAGAAAGGGAGATTAAACCCATAAGATCAGTTTTCCCAGTATGCACATATGTTAAATTCTAATGTTTATTAAAAACATAAACAAGATGTATAAACTCTAAATGCTAGCTAAGGAAGTAAATGAAGTTGTCTGAATACAAGCCTCCATCCTGAATATTCAGACTTACACACTACCCCAAAGAAGGTTGTGAAAATGCACTTAGGAAAATATCCGCCATGTATACATGCATGTAAAACCCAAGCAATATAATTCCTACAAATTTATTTGGATCCCTGTGCCTTCTAAAGCCATCTCTCTTCTTATGGCTTCCATAAGGAGATAATGCCTCTGAATCACTGAGAAAGACATTTTTCTCTCCTTACTGATACTTGTATTAAATAATTTTCATATATAGGATGATAAAGAATCTTTTAACATGGTTTTAACTTTTTCTGATTCACTGTTTTCCATAAGTTTCTTTTCAGATATATATATATATATATATATCTCAGGTAAGTATATATCATCAGCATATATTCAAAATCTTCAAGGTTGGTATATGTGTGTGTGTGTGTGTGTGTGTGTATTGATCAGTCAGTATTACTAAAACTAAATACCACAAATATAATTGCTAGAGATTCACTTAGTTATGATTCCACATGGAAGTCCAATGTCAAGCTATGAGACCTTTCTACAAGACAGAACAAGGGTGCTAACTTAAGTCTGTTTTCCTTTTCTTTCTTTTATTATGAAGTCACTCATCCTATCAGGGGCCATCCTCATCTGATCATATCTCCCAAAGTTCCTGTTCCCAAATACTATTAACACAAGAATTGGGAGGATTATATTTCCAACACACGAATTTTGGGGACACCTTGAAAACATAGCAACATGTATATATGGGGTGCTCACTGGGGCTTGAGCGCTCTTTGTTCTCTGTTTGGCAGTTTTTCTTATCCTAAGACCTCATTAGGTGCCCACCAAAAATAACTCCCTTCTTTCATGGCCGCACAGTGTGATAGATAGATATAGGTGTCAACTTGACAGCTGCAGGCAAACTGTTTGGAGCACAGCTGTGAAGAATCAATGGTTAGGATAAGCCCTCAAACAAGCCTGCAGATGACTGTTTAATTGATATGGAAGATTTAATCCATAGTCCATTTCCTGGTTTGTTGCTGCCTTCTTTATAGTAGCTGCTGCTGCTGCTGCTGCTACTGCTGTTCTTAAGTAATTCTATACTGATGACAGTTCAGCCATTTTGGCATCTGTTGTTCTTCTCACTACCATAGGAACCTAGTCTAATGGATCTTGCTATTGTGTTCATCTCTGTTGTGTCCATCAGAGCCTAGCATTTTAGGTTTGATTCTTTTCCTTGCTCATGCCAGAGCCCAGTGTCTTTGGCCCTCCATTGTGATTGAGGCTCAAGACTTTTCTGGATTCCTTCAGTCTTATGAGACATTCAGTTCAAGAACTGAACAGCTACATGTACCTACTGTTGGAATATAAGTTGGGTTTTTTTTTGAGAGTTAAATATATATATCTCCATTCTATTAGTTCCTTTAGAGAATCCTGGACTCCTAACTAATACACATATTTAAGCCTCTTTTCCAAGATCTCCCGGTCATGCAGCCATGTTAAATGACATGTGAGCAAAAATGACATCAGTCATTGACCCCAGAAGAGCTTTCTTTTGTTGTCTTGTCACAGGTAACACACAAACTTTGGAGTTCCTTGCTCAGGATGGAACAAGGCTGCGTGTTTAAGCCACTGCTTGTGTTAGTCAGTTTTCTGTCACCAAAACAAATACCAGAGAAAAGTCAACTTAAAAAAGAGAAAGATTTCTTTTCCCTCATGGTTTCAAATGTTTTGGTCCATGGCGGCTTGGCTGTGATGCTTTGGGTCTATAGTGAGAAAGTGAATTATGTCAAGGATCATGTTGCTGAGGAGTAGTTGACCTTATAGCAACCAGGAAGCAAAAAGAGAGAGAAGAGGCTGACGTACCAATATCTCTGCTGAGAGCATGTTCCCTGGGGGATCCAAAGGCCCCAGCTCCTAAAAGTTCCGCCTTTTCCCTGTAGCAGTGCAGGCTGGGGACTAAGCCATCAACAAAAAGACTTTCATGTGGGCACTTCTGAAACACTGATCTGCTTTTTAAAGAGGATTGAAGACTGGGTATGAATGCCTGATTTAAACTTGAGGCAAGAGAGAAATAACCTTTTCTTCTTTAAAGCCACTGAAGTTCCTGAGCTGTTACAAGCATGAAGTGCTAGCCAAATTTCTATTCAGTGTAGTTCAGACTCAGATGTCAGATACTTTCAATAGCAGTACACTAAAATAGAAATTATACCTTTTCATACCAAAGCAGCAAAAGCAAAAAGAAAAGTTCTCCAGGCAGATGATCACACAAGGGTCAAGGAAAGTCACCAGCATGTATTGCTAGAGACTTAATTACCCATTTTTAGTTATCATGTTGCTAACAATCTGTGGACCATATGGGTTAATTTCTCATTTGATCTCTGAAAGATACACAGAAGCCCAACTTACTTTAGAGAGGATCTGGACATTTTCACAAAAGGATGCTGTGTAGTTAGGGCACCCACAATGTGAGCTCTCATGACACCTGCATCTCTTGGATGCTCTCCTGACAAGCACCCTGGCTCCCACATTTCTGAATACTGGCCAGACTTCTGATGGCTTGTCAATGTTTAATGAACAAGTCTAAAATTATGATGTCTTATTCAAAATTTTTCTGTATTTTCTTTTATGAGATGTTTTTACACGCTGGCACTCACTAAGTCTCATGTATTACCATTTTCAGTACTCAAGATTGTCCTACAATATGACCCTATTACTATAGACATCTCACAAATGAAATTCTATCAACTGTTTTTCAATGACCAGATATCAGGCTAAGAAGAAAATAACAAGTTTAGGAAGGAACATAAAAAACACCTAGCATTCTTCTGATGAAATACGAAAATGTCCTTGACAACAAAAGATAAATTTGGAAATTTGAAAGTCTCAACAAGGACAGAAAAGGTGCCTTTCATATTGTTGGGGGGTGAAAGCGATATGATTGATCTTTCTTTGGCCCAGTTGAGAGGGACCAGGGTCCTAAGATGACAGACATTCATGGTCATCAATAATTGCTTTGGACAGCAGCTTTCAGTTAATTGTTTTCTGCCAGAGATTAATGATAAAGTCATTTGCAAGAACCAATGAAATAAAGACAATCTTTATTAAGAGCTTTTTGACAAAGTAGGAAATTAAGGAAAGATAAGTTGGCTCTCCAAAATGTAAATATTTAGTAAAGAGGAAAAACTGAAACCTTTAATGATGGGCTGGAGAGATGGCTCAGGGGTTAAGACTCTGCCTTGCATGTAAAAGGTCCTAAATTCAAATCCCAGGTCCTACATAAAAAGACCAGGCAGCAATGGCAGCAGCCTGCACTTCTGACCCTGATGGGTAGAGCCTAGGGAATCGCAGAGTGAAGTGAAAAGGAGATAGAAGCAATCCAGGATGAAGCCCAAAGTCACTCTTGGTCTTCCGCAGGGAATATAGTGCCATCTAATACGTGTGCGCGCGCGCACACACGCACAAAATAAATAAATAAAAGTTAGAAAATAAACTCTTAGTGCTAATTTAAAAGGACCTAAGGCCTCAGGGTTTTATGAGGCACAATGACTAAAGACTACGGTGTGTTTTGTTTTGCTTTGATTTGTTTTCTTTTACTTCTGCAGCCCTGGGTATTGAAGTGTAGACCCCTCAGCTCAGGTAGACCCTACCACTGAGCTACTCCACCAAGCAAGATGAAGATGCTGTTATTAAGTGTTATATCAGAACAGGTCACCTTTAATATTCTCCTGAGCTGAAACAACGAGAGCTTCACACTTCATTCCCATGGTGCCTACCTGGTGAGATAGTGGATGAGCACTTTAGTGCATCTGTGACTCTGTTCATTGCTGGTCTTGCTTGTCCACTAGACGTCATTTATCAGCTGACGCTGCTAACTCTCGCCTTGCAAGTATCTAAAGTGCTGCTGGTCCAATCAAAATCTCCGTTCATCACAGCTGCTAAGCAGTGTTGCAGAGTCTTGGGTATCTCCTTGTCTACAGTGTGGCCTAGGGTGTCCTTTCTGAAACAGGCTGAGCTTTTCTTAGAAACTATATTTATTTTCAGTTTAGTTCATTGCAATTGGCTGCAGTAGAAGCAATGGTGCCTAGTATATATCCCCAGAAGAGAACTCAGAGAAGCTAGCCAACTATCCTGGCTTGACAACACGGCTTCTTTCTCAGATCCTGTTCATTGTCTCTTAAAAATCATATGTGCTTAGCTGACTCATACCCAAAACTGAGCTCTTGGTACTTCATTACTAGGCCCTATCACTTTAATCCTAACATTCCCTTTAACTTTAGCATCCTTTCCCACTGTATCAGACACAACCAACTTTCAGTTTTCACTTAGGACCCACCATGAGCTGACTCCTACTTCAATATTATCCTTACTATTGATTTTAATTATTAATGTGATTTCCTGGTCTATTTCTCAGGTTATCACATGTGCTTATTTATTCTATAAAAAGTAACTGCAATAAGCAGTCTAAAGGAGGAAAAGCTTATTTTGTCTCCCAGTTTTCAAGGTTCCGTGCTGTGACCAATTGGCCTGTTGCTTTGAGCCTGTGGGAAGGCAAAACATCATGGCAATGATACCCTCTGTGACTTTGGAACACCTCTTACAGGTTCTGCCACCTTTAGGGGCATCAGAGATGGAAAAGAATGCCTCTGGGTTTTAGGGAAATACAGTCCAGATTCAGAACATGACACAAGAAATATATATCTATACAGAAAGAAGATGCTTTGGGCCTTCAAGTGCACTAAGGGAGAAACATCAGCTTTTTTGAACCCATCCAAAAGATAACATAATAAGCAGAGAATTCACTCCAGAGTCTACCAATAGCACCTGAGCATGTTCATCAAAGCAGCTGGAATGTGTGTCCTTGGGTGGGACTAAGGTTTCTTTTGAGTACACAGTTGGAGGACAAACCTAAATGCCAGGCCATGTGTTTATGATAGAGATCCTAATATGTTCTTTTCCATGGACAGGAAGACGGAATATGCCTTTTTTCTTCATTTGTCATCTTAACTTAAAACATGGATTAAATACAGTCCCCAGCATGCACTTCTCCACCCAAGCCTACTATTTACTACTGGAATTTTAATTGCCACAATGCGTTGCTCTACCATCAGTCTCTTTTACATCCTGCCTGCTAAATCTAGGAAATATACTGTGATAACCTCAAAGTTTCAGTGGATATATAGATCTTGGGTGTCTATGTCAAAGCATGGAAGAAGAACAAGTCCTGCTTTTGACTGATGTGTTTTACCACGTCAAGTTATGGATCCAGGCCCAGTTCTTTATAGCTCACAACTTCAAACAGCTCAACAATATGGGTTCCATCCAGGAGGAGACCCTAACACATCTGATCCTGCCCTACTTTCTAGCTGTCCTGCACTTGAAGAGACTGAACTATAGATTGAGAAGACTGAGTTCTTCAAGTGTTTCAGGATCCAAAGTGGCTTTCAGTTGTGTATTAAAATCTGCAACCAGCCAGCTTTTTGTGTTGTCACCACTAGCTTTGCAAAGACTGTGACAGGATAAAGTATTCCAGAAACTGCTCTGTGTGTGTGTGTGTGTGTGTGTGTGTGTGTGTGTGTGTACTTATATGTGTGTGTCTAAATGTATGTTTTGTGTGTATGTGTACATGTGTATATACGTGTCTGAGTTGTAAGACTTTATTTGTCTTCCAAATATTCATGTTAACTTAAGGACATTGTGAATGTAAAAATCAACATTTTAAACACTGAAATAACTCTATCTTTTGAAAAAGGGTTTAAAATGTGTAATTCTTTATTTTTGCATCAATTATATTCGTGATTTAAGCCCCTTAGGGTATTTTCTATTTGATGTTTTTGCCCCTTGGAATGAGGCTTTCAAGTTCTGTCTAATTAGGATAATACTCTACTACTGTCGAAGAGCATGCTGCTTATGGCTCACTATCTGTGCCCCCCTGTTGAAATCACTGTGAAGCATTTGAGAACTGAAGCTTGAAGGCTCACACCACATTCAAGAACCAGAATGCATTGTCCTGAAAGACTCCAGCAACAATGTTCAGAGATGAGCTGAATGGAGGTTAATTTTCATTTCTGAATGTATTCTCTGCGTTATCTATATGGACATGATTAAGTCACAAGGAGACAGGCAAATAATATAGAAAAGCACAACTTTAATGCTGGTAAAAGCTAGCACTAGCCATGATTAATTAACACCAAAGCTGAAGGGAAGAAGGGAGGATTTCTGGAGTCAGTTTAATTAATCATTTGGGTTAATATTAATGCATTTTCTCCAAACTGAGTAAGTGTCATCAGCAAGAAAAAAATGGTCTTTGCTCTTTGGGAAAGTGATACCAGTTCTTCATCTAAAGAATACGTGAGGTATCTTTGAATCATGTGCTTTTATTTTGCCTTAATTTGAGTAAGTAAACAAAGGGTAGCGCCAGCCACATAGCTGTTAGTGAAGCACTTGCTTTCAAGCATGAACCTGAGTTCAGTCCTCAGAGCCCACATTAAGGAATAGCCAGGCATCATGCCATTGTCTTGTAATAAAATCAATTCTTTGCTGCTTTGAAAAATGATAGCAGTGAAGTCTGAGAAGTCCAAGAATCCTTCATGTATACATGTGCTGGTCTTCCTCTTCATATTCAGACATCATCTCCTAAGGCTAATCACAGCTAAGAAGCATGTGATGAGAGAGTACTTGGTAATTATATAGTATATTTGACCTGTGGGTATAAGCAAGCCCAAGAACTCCAATGCCAAACCACATTTCAACTTGAATGATCTGTTCAGCCACCTAGTACCTGAAATTAACCACATGACTAATGACTCTCTCCTATATCATGAAATGGTAGAAATCTATGAAGAGGTCAAGTTTAAGGTTTCGAGAGAGTGTTGCTTACGTATATTTGAGGAAGTTTTTATTTCTGATTGTCGAATTGAACATAACTAGCACAGAGGAGCACAGCTCCTGCCATACATCACATAGCTGCCTGCCCCTTCACATAGTTCCCCCATTACCGACACCTGTGCCTTCTTACTAAGTCAGTGGTGTTTGCCCTTGAGATCAAGAAAGAATATCAACAAAGCAGAGCTAGGGATTGCTGAAAATTTTATATTTAGCAGACATATGTCTTCAGTTGTCCCAATAAAGCTTTGAAATCTTCCCTCTAGGAATGGATGGGGCCAGTATTTGAATCCAGGCCTCTATCTATCTATCTATCTATCTATCTATCTATCTATCTATTATCTATCTATCTCTTTCTCTCTCTTTCTCATTAATAAAATATATATAATTTTATAATGTTATGTTTGTAGTTATCACCAATAGTTTTTTAATTGATGTGTGAATTTAGATGTACCTGATGTTACCTCTGATCAGTAGTAACCCATTATCTCTAATCAAATCTCCAAAACAAAGTTCACTCTGAAATAATAAATACAACTCTCACCTTTAAGACATCTTTAAAAATTGATCTTCTCAATCCTTATTTGGTAAAAAAAATAAATAAAGTGTTGGAGTTTACATCCTATCATGAAAACATGTCGGATTGCCTTGCTTGCAACCATATTCAGATAACAAACTAATGGAATGAACGTCAATAGTTTTAGCCTGAGAATCTTGCATTGGATGGTAGTTCATGGAGAAAGTCTTTAAGCAGAACAGTGAAGATAAAAGAAAATTTCCAAGTTGAAGCCAAAGTTAATATAATATAGAGTAACATTTTATGCAGAAATTGGTTTTTAATGGCATCTCATGAAGTGAAAATAACATACATTGATCATTACCTTAACAAGCTCAGGAAAATGGCAGGAGATATGGTTTTGCTTCCTGAGATCAGTTCACCAGTATCGAATGATACAGTTTCATCTCCGTGTGGCTATAGATGGCAAAATTCATTTGTACATGGAAACACCTTATCTGTATGTGAACTTCTAGACACCAAATGCCACTCTATGCAGCCAAACACTCATTTCCCATCTCTCACTGGGATAACTTATCTTCACTATCCAAAACATCATTTTCTTGCCTCCTTATGCCTCTTGTTTGCTCTTGAATGCCTATCTTTCTTGCTTAAGAGGAGTTACTAAAGTTAAAAGTGCACCAGAATAAATTTGCTTCATCCAACTCACATGAAACCTGGCAATGGCTGTACCACAGCCTTGACTTTGTAAATTGTCATAATATATTGGAGAGAAGACAGGGCGATTCTCTTTTGTGTCTCCTGCTTCAGTCATTTCCAACAAGAATGTCACTGCCCTACCGTTTGATCCAGAATCATTTTGATGTAATAATGATAAGGCTGGTATAATGTAGATGTTGCTGAGAATGATGGTGAGTAGCACTCATTAGAGTAATAGAAGGATGAAGGAGCAAATAGCTCCATAACACTTATACTTCCTTACAATGTGCTTTGTTGATCTACATCCTACTGCAACCACAGCAAACTATGTTGTTTTTAATCCCTCCTAATTTAAAAATGACAGTAACTTGCCTGAACTAGCAACTGAATAGTCAGTATTCTAATTCACGCCCTTAAGGGAAAAGCTAGTGTTAATAATTATCACAGTGCATGCATGCATTGTCTTCCTTTCTTTCCTGTTCAGTGGCTCCTCTTGCTACCTTATCTTCTGCCAGTCATTAAGCTGAGTGAATTTTGCTGCCTGACAGTTCGGTCCCATGTACAAGACCCTTATGAGTCCTGCTGCCTTCATGCTTTGTCTGCTCTGCTCAGGGCTATAAAAACTGAGGCTTGTCAAATTTGCTCTCTTCCCATTATCCTTTGCTTCTTCCAATTATTCTTCCCGGATACCAACAGTCCCTTATCTAAAGGCTCACAGAACCTTGCAGAAGATGAGGTGGCAATGATGTAAGAGTGAGTGGACAAAGAGAGGCAATGTCAGACCCTAATCTCTGTCCACACTAGGACTGCTGTACCAAGAACTCAATGCAGTGTTCTCTACTTCCACTAGACCTCCATAGCAGCTGGCTTATCAACATTATGCCGTAGAGCAGGAAAGATCCCAGGAGAAACAACACTACTCTGTGAGACTGTATGAGACTGATGCTAGGGCCTTTCATGCTTCTGTGGGTTCCAGTACACTAGAAAGTGTACTAGATGAAACACAATGGATCACACACCAGGGGACATGAGAAAAGGTGGGAAACTGGCTGGAGGGGAGAAGAGATAAAGTGGGATAGAATGGGGGTTGAGGTAGGTAGTGGGTGAGAACACATAAATCCATTGCTATTATAAAAATAAAGTTAATTTAAAAATTATTTTTCCTGGGTCTGGCAGAGTAATAGACTGAGAATAAAAATGTCCCCGTTACTGCTTGCACCTCTCTTCTGCTCTAGGATTGTTCTCTCGTTCTTTTGTGAGACATGCAGAATCTCAGCAGTCTTGCTGGAGAATAACCTGGGATGCCATCCTCTGCCACACCATACCCACATGTGGTCCAGTGACTCTCCCTACTCCCCCATCATTATCGATTGTCCTTCTTCTGTTTTGATTATGTTCTCAACTCAGGTTGTAATTTTAGATTATAGTTTATTATGGAAGGAGAGTTACCAGCAGGGGAGATGCAACTGACAATAGTACAACCACAGGAAGAGTTGAGAGAGAGAGACGAGCCAGACATTGTTTTCAGCTTGCTAGTCTGCCAAAGCCAACAAGTTCTCTCCCTATCATTATCTACCTGCCTAAGTCTTCACCCACTGTGGACTGGTCACCCTACAGTCAATTAAATCATCTCCTATGATTCTTAAAGAAATTAAAGATTGAAATGCCATATGACCCTGCGATTCCACTTTTGGGAATAACCCCCCATGCAGCAGAGGTCCACCTCGATAGCACAAGTGCGACCATGTTCATAGCAGCACTGTTTACAATAGCAAAGTCATGGAATCAACCCAAATGTCCAACAGTTGATGAGTGGATAAGGAAAAAGTGGTACATCTATACAATGGAGTACTACTCAGCCATAAAAAATGATGAAGTACTAGAATTTGCCGGGAAATGGATGTCATTAGAGACAATTATATTGAGTGAAGTATCCCAGACCCAGAAAATTAATCGCCATATCTACTCCCTAATAGGTGGTTCCTATTACCAAACCCAGCCCACCTAGAGACACTCGACGATAATCTCTGTAATACAGTAATTGCAAGGAGTATGAACAGGCGGGATGGGGTATGAGGGTCACGCCAGAAACAAGGAGAGAGGGGACCATGTAACAGCAGAGAAAACAGGCCTCCGTCAAGGACTGCGAGTAAGCAATGAGACATCTGGCTAAGTTCACAGACTTTTCGTTCCTTATCATCTACAACTGAGGGGCTGTGATCTCACCAGAAGGGGAGGGCATATAGTCTGGCAGATAAAAAGTAACCATTTTGCAAATGGGTGATTGACCCCTCCCTCACTGTGGTTTCCTACTTTTATTGCATCTACCTTTGAATATACTCTTATAACAAGACTCTAGTTTAACAGTTTATTATCTCTGGCCTGGGGGTGACATACAGTGCCCAGCAGGATGGAGTGAAGGGCATTGCAGGAGCAGCAAAACTGCAAAAGAAAATCAACAAACCATAATACAGAACTTCAGAGACTCTATATCAGCCACCTAGAACTAGACCAGACTAATCTCTCCCCATCCTGAAGCTCAGGGACATTTGCGGAAGAGGGGGTGGTAAGAATGTAAGAGCACAAGGATGGAAGGAGCACTGGTATGCAAGATACTCCACACAAGTTAGGGCCGAAGCAATCATAATTGGACTTTACATGCCCGGCGTAATGTCCAACACACTATTGTCCCCACAAAGTCTAGCATTTGCTAAAGGCACCAAGATCCTTGGAGGCAAGGGATTGACAGCCAAAATAGTGTTCTTATGCTTAAGGGGAACACGGGAAAGGGTTCAGGGAAATGCCGCTGGGTCCTTGTACGTCATCAGAGAGGAGGACCCAGAGGACAGTCAGGCATGCACATTAAAGGATTCTCCGGGGATTGGGGGAGGGGAGGCACTGGGGGGTGGGGAGGTAGCGGTGAGGGGAGGGGGAGCAGAGGGGTGGGGGGAGGAGGAGGGAGGAAGGGAACCATGTTTAAAATAAATAAATAAATAAATAAATAAATCATCTCCTACAAGTTTGTTAAGATGTTTTTCCTAACTAAATAATCCTTCAAAGATATGTCTAAAGTTTTCAGCTGTCAATCTGAAACTAGCCACCACAGCCACTCTGGAAATTTTCCCCACCCAGAGATGAACTCTTTTTCTCTGCCATGAAGCTCTCTGAAGTTGACTTTATCACTTGAGCATTTTATCAGTGTTTACTTTGTTTCAAGTGTGAGTTGAAGTTCTTAAAGGAAGTCACAATTGTGTTGAAGAACCTACAAACTGATTTTTCTGACTATCGTTTGGTAATTACGAAGATATGGGACATTGCAAACTGACAGCAAAGTTAATCTTGGGTTATCTATAGTTCCTTTATTAGGACCAGTCGCTTCCAGTCTTTGTCCACTGATTGTTTCGCAGAGTTAGACATATACACTGCATCCTGCCCAGGATGTGAGTGAAATCAGTGCTGTACCTTCTGAGGCCAAAAGAGGATGCAGCAGTTTCACTTTGCAGTTAGCTAAAAGATATTCTTTGTGACTCAAAGCTCAGCTGGGTGTCAGAGAGAGGAAATAATCAGTCAAATTTATTATTATGTAGTATCTTTTAGCTCTTGTTAGCTTTGGGCCAGAAAGTAAAGATCAACTGGATTTATTACCAATAGTTTAACCCTTTAGCTTTGTAGTCAATTTAATGTCCTAAACTGTTCTTTTGGATAAACAGTATGAGCATTGTTTGCTTAAATGTCAGCAGTGAAAAGTTTTCAGATACCTATTTGAGAATCTGCCAATTCTGTACCCGAAACTAATATCTTTGTAATTATTAGGTAAAAATTTGGACCACATTATTTAAACTAATACTTTCCACCAACTCTAAGTTAACCTTAGGATAAAGTAATATGTGAAACCTTAGAAGAAATTTCTGTTTTCCTGTAGTAATCTTAGCTTAATACTATATCAATCTAGTCAGTAAATGCCTTGAATTGTGACTTTTCTTTGTTCTATGACTACAAAAGTTCACATGACCTCTCCTAGAGTAGTGTGTGCCATTTAGATTGTCCTATTTTAAGGCTCACTGCTATTGTTTATTCTCTTTGGATTAAGAGCTGTGTTTCATCTCAATGTAAAATTTTCAATCCATGGTTTATTACTCTCATCCTAACCTACCTCTTGAGCCTTTTATCAGAAACCAACCTACAGTCATCTTTGTTTCAACTTCACTCCAATTCATCCTCTCTTTCCTCTTCCTAAAGCTCCCCCCATTCATAATGGGGGAAGGAGGGAGTATTAGAGATGAATTACATTGCACATGTTTCTAGGATCCCTCACAGTCCACTTCTGCAAGAGAAAGGGCACGTGAAAGCATGGGTTAATTCTAAAAAATGGAATAAAATGCAGCTTTTTTATGGTGCTTGTAGGTATCAAGGTTTACTTTGTCTGACTGCAGTGTATTGAAATGTAAGTTGTTAAGTTCAACAACCACTCTAAACCCCCTATCATTGTACCTAACATATGTCATAGTGTCTCTAGGAATTTCTATGTATTTGGTGATTCTTAATGCCAACCCAAAAAATAATATTATAGCTAATTTAGGGAAACTGAGATGAGCCAGTGAGATACCACAGTGGATAAGAAGGGTGCTTACTTGAAACAGGGAGATGCAATGTCCCACATCTTCCCAGAGGCCTACATTGTGGAGTGAATTTACTTTTGAAAGTTGTTCTCTGGTCTCCACTCATACCGTGACATGGGTTTGAACACTATCTCTCTTTCTCCCCCTCCCTCCAAATAAATAAATAAATAAATAATATTTTAAAAGAAAACTGAGTTGTAGGGCTGGAGAGGTGGCTCAGGGGTTAAGCCTCTGCCTTGCGGGCGGAAGGTCCTGAGTTCGGATCCTAGAGCCCACGTATAGACGCCGGGCGGAAGCAGGGGCGGCCTGCGCTTCTGGTCCTGGTAGGGCAGAGCCTGTGAATCCCGGGGCAGAGTAAACAAGGAGGAGGTAGAGGCGTCCATGGTGGTTCCTGAATTCGTCCGTGGTTCTACACACACAGACACACACACACACACACACACACACACGCGCGTGCGTGTGTGCATGCATACGCACACACGCACAATTGAATAAATAATAAAAAAAGAAAACCGAGTTGTAGAGAGCTGTATAATTTATATAAGATCACAGATCATAAAAATGAGAAATATGGGCACATAATATTTGAAATATGTATTTTGTCACTTTCCTTTCCTTAAATCCTAAAATCCTGGAAATTTTCAAAGTCTCTTTACATCTTTTAATAAGTTGACTGATGGCAAGGCAGTCCTTAGATAACTTCAGAAGAGGAGCTAGCTGCCAAAAATACCAAGGCAAATGTAGAAGGCTGGGGCTTGCTGTCCCAAGTGCCCACAGCACTTTCCACAAAAAGAGAAGAGCCAAATGAGAAATTATCCAGCAATTTGACCAAATGTAATAAAGCATCCATAATCCAAACGGACAGCATCAAAGACCTTCAGAACAGCTGACACTCAGAGTTTCTGAAGAGCACAGCACCTTTCTCATGGAGAAAGCAGATGGCCCATGAGTCTTTCCCCATTCTCTGCCTTATCTGATGTTCATTAGAATGCTTTGTAATAACCTTGAAGCAAATCATTAAGCATAAGCATTTCCATGAAGCTTATGAGCTTCCTTAGAAAATTCATTAAGTCTCAGAAAGGTTTGGAAAAGCCCTGACTTAGGGCCGATTTGGCACAAACCAGGGTCTGTGATTGGCATCAGAAATGGTCATGGCAAGGGGTCACACTGAGGTTTGAGCTTCATTCTGGGGAGTGCGCCTCTATCGCCAGGTAGATAGTGTCAGAACCTAATTAGTTTGGAGGATACCCAGCTATATCTACTGCAGAATTAGCAACTCACATGCTGGAGGAGGAATATCCTCATTTGTTTTAAGAGCACAGAAGCAATGTGTGGTATGCATGCATTAGGGAAAATTAGCTTATTTTCTCCTCTGTCACAAGAAGTAGTAGAATCTATGACCATATGACACATTACTTGGACTCTTAACTGTAATTCTTTCAAGAAAATTTCTGACTTTCCATAGCAGAGAAGGCAAATTTGCAATGTCTCTTTCTTTGGATTCACAGAAAAAAATATTTGTCAAGCTTGCACTACTGCCATTCTGGACTGGATGATTCTTTGTGGTGGAGCTTAGCACATGGCATATTTTGTAGTATTCTGCCTCCTACTAATAGCTGCTGAAGTATTTCCATCCCTTCAAAGCTCACAGCTTTGTCAATCCAACATGTACAAATATTGCAGGAACAATTTGAGAATCATTTAAATGAAAGCCTTATTATGTGAGCAACATTCACAATTACAACTCAAGTGATATGCTAAATAGAAAACTGCAAAAGAATGTTGCAGCTTAGAACAGAACAGCTGATTTCAGCCATAGGGTATTAAACTAGCCCCCTGGGGTATTTTGCCTGACATTGCTGCCTTCCCGTGAAGTGGTTCAGTACCTTGGGCAGTAGTTATGGCAGCTGAGATCATTACCTAATTCCTTTTCAGGTATAAAGGGACCAGAAGCCCTGCTATGTTTGTATGAAGTCAACTCCTAACACTTCCACACTGCTAAGATCCAATTTAAAAAGTCATAGAAAGTGCCCTTTTTAGAGAGATAGCCATTAAAAATATTTTGAGAAGGAATATGCAAAACAAAGGCAATCACCCAGGTTGCCATGGTCACAGAAGCGGGTGTTTCAATAACAATTTTATAGTCCTCAAAAGTTGGTATCAGGCATCTTAATTTAAATCATCCCCTACTCCAAGGCTTAAGGGGAGTGGTAAAAATGTGAAGGCCTGAGAATGGGGAAGAGTGCAGCTAGATAATATCTTCTGGACATGACAGAACTGTTCATTTATGAACTCATTGCAGCTGTGTGCACTTCTACAAGACCTGTACAAGATTTGGGATAGCAACATTCCTTCATGGAAAGGAAAAGATCCCAAGAGTCTGAAGACATCCCTGACAGGAGTTTGAGACTACTAACGGTTAGTGCTGCATAGAGGATGGGGAGTTGCTGTCCTCCATAGTGTATAATCTATGCTCCAGCAGATACCTAGGAGCATGGCATTGAAGGCAATCCAGATGTGATTCAGTGGACAGAAAGATGCAAAAGGAGGAGAGAGTCTAGTAGAGAAACATAGGATTGGGATAAGGCATGAAAACTAGCTTAAGTTCATTACATTTCTGTATGAAACTCTGAGAGAATAAAAATAAATCATTTTTTAAAAAAAAGTTGATAGCATGGGAACTCTATTCAAACTTTGTGGTAGTTAGTCTGCATTATTTCTGATAAAATTGTGACAAAACAGCTTAAAGAAACAAGGGGTTTTGTTCTTTCTTATGATAGTTCTTGTCCAGCTTGAGGAGAGTTCACACCAAGGTAATTGGCCGCACCATATTCGTACAATGGCTGAGAAAGAGGAAAATCCTTATTTCCCCGTTTAGTATGTCTGGCCAAGTATATAGTAAAACTTTCTCAAACAGCTCCCTCCCATTTTGTTCACTGCCTGGGGACTATCTCACCTGCTTTGGGTTTGGCCTACCCCATGAACTAGACAATCTCTTATAAGTTCTCTCTGGGCTTAACTCAACTACCAATTCTCTACAAATGTGCCCAGAGCTCAAACCCTCAACTGTCAAGTGGACACATGTATCCAACTGTGAAAAATTGCCAAACCCATTGTCAGCTATAGTTCAGATTAGATCTCAATTTTTTTTTTGATAATTCCACTATGATATCTAATTAAAAATTGTATGCAACTAAAGTCTGAGCAAAAACATTAATCAGATGAATTTGCCAAGGGACAATTCAAGGCACTTTTAAAAACACTAAGCTAAAAGCTAAGAACTTTATTTAGAAGTCCTATGTTTGAAAACATGGGAAGAACAACTGGATTTCTTAGCTTGGAGACAGACATATCAAAAGTATTTCTTACCGTGAGGTCACCATCACAGGCTTCCTGCTCAACAGCTGAGGCATTACTAAAATGTAATTCTTGTGCTTGCTTTAGCAGCACATGTACAAAAATGTGAAAGATACAGAAAAGATTAGCACAGTCCCCCGTGCAATGATGGCATGCAAATTTGTGAAGCATTGCATATTAGAAAAATGAAGGAAAGAATACATAAATAAAACATAACTCAAGCTGATCTAAGTTTCAATCAACAAACATGAGGAAACTATGAATATATTTGCATAACTCACTACAGAGTGAGTACCGGACCGTGTGTTTTCCTCGTGGGAACTGCTTAGACACATTCTTGAAAAATGCTGATCTCTAAACTCACTGTTGTAATGAGAACATTTTGGAAATGATGCGGCGAAGATCCTAACTCGTCTCCATACCAACCCTGTGGCATATCCTTCGTTTACCCTTGCACCTTACTTTTCTATCAGCAAGAAAGAATCAACAGCAGATACTGCAAGGTAAAGTATCTGAAAGCATTACGATTTCTTCTTTCCTAATTTCTCCTCCTGGATTTTTCTGTGCTTACCAAGAAGAATACAAACACTTTAAGGACCTCACATGTACTATAATTCAAACATGCAGTATTTCTGTCCCTGCCTGTGTTCGTTCACCAGCAGATTGACTTTTCTGTCTCGAACCAGTGGTTACAGACAGGAAGAAGTCCCAAGTACTTAGTTTCATCCACTATGAACAGCTCTTTTTATCTCCTGTGTGCTGCACAAATATCTGTTATTTTCTATTACTAATACAGCTGTCATTTCTGTAACATAACTTGTACTATCAAAAGAGGGACTCTATTCAAGTTCAAAATCCTTGGAGAAGCTCCAAGAGACCTCACTGAGCACAAAGAACATGACAAGAAGACTCCCTTCCTTCACCATCCTCCAGTGTATTCTTCTGACCTGCCAAGGGTCTACAGAGTAAAAGTTAGTATAGGACAGAACAGAGAATCCTACTGTGAAAAGAGATTGCTTAGCAAGGCTTTTTTTTGAGACTGGGATGTCATTTAAATAGTATGTGGATGAAGCTAACTTTACTATGATCTACCTTAAAAATCCAGTATTTCTTTCTATCATAGGACATTTGGTGACAGCAAGTGATATTTCTCAAGAACAATCCAGGATGTTGTGAGGCAAACCTCAGACTCAAAATGTCAACAGTCAGTATCTTGTGGTCCACACAACCTGCGAGTTACAGGTGATTTTAGCATGAATTCCTTGTATCCACAGGCTCTTCAGAAATACCTGTAAGGTGAGAGTTGTCTGTCTTAGGTAAAGGATCTGAGTTTGGGGCTCCAGAACCTCCACATTTATTTAAAACACAGCAGTTCAATTTTTAATATATTAGAATTATTCATGAGATTTAAAACAGTTGAATTACTGAAAAGATGTTTGAACACATCTGAAACGATGCCTGTGGGGCCTTGTGTGGAAGCTTCTCATCTCTCTCCAGACCAGATGTTCTTGTGGTTATTGAAAACCAGGGAATTAAACAGCCACAAAAAATGGCAAGAATGTTCAGGAAAAACATCCTTGGGTGGGACTTGGAGGGTCTCTGAGCCAGAAAACTTGTAAAAACTAGAAACAGGTATCTGCATTTTTCTTTTCAAAAACAAAATCTGATCTTCATTTGCTCACTTTCCATTTATAGTTTTCCCCATTCTTATCTGACATTTATTGGCATCATTCACTGAAACCAAAGCCCCCTTGTGACCAAATTGAATTGCTACACTCAGAACTTCCCACATAAGGTCTGCAGCACCACTGGCTAACTTCTTCCTTTTGAGTAATGCTGGTCCTATAGATTTTAGGAGCTCAAATGCTTTCAGCTGGGCTTTTGCATCCAACCTGTCTTCATTGAGTATTTACAAATTCTTGTCATGGTTTCAATGTGAGTCCCACCCGTACCCTCCAACCTACACACACACACACACACTCACACACACACACACACACACACACTCACACACACACACACATTCACGTGTTTAAATCCTTAGAGTTCATGCTTTTTGGAAGGTTGTGACACCTTCGAAAGGCAAAGTCTTGTTAGAGGAAGAAACATCAAAGGAGGTGAAATTTAGAGTCCTGCCCTGTTTTCTCCCTGCCCGCTGTTCCTTCTGCCTCCTGGTAACTGTGGTGACATAAACAAACCTCCTGCTTCTGCCTTCAGACGTGCCTTCTGCTTGTGATTGCCACCATAATGGACTCTATATTCCCTCTGGAACCAAGAGTCAAACAATTACCTGTTTCTCCCAGAAATTGTTTGAGTCTCAGTAGTGTCTCGCAGCAAAAAGAAAAGGAACAGCAACCATTCTGTTCTGAAATCTTTTGTTTTCCTTGGAAAATGCATTCACTCTCCTGGTTCCAATTATATCAAATGCTAGCATCCAAATATTTCTTCAAACCTAGACTGCAGGTTCATAAAACTCACTGGCATTTCCACAGACACCTGACTGTACATCTCCTAATCCTGTCTCATCATCTCCTCATAATCTGCTCCTACATTTGCAATTAGCACAAATACTGTAGTGTCGACATAGTTGTTCAAACTGTAGATGAGCATGAACTCCAAAATCCCTGAATACTTTACCCTCTCCTTTCTCCTCCATATAAGTATTCATGGATACATGAACCATATTTGACTCCTAAACATTTCTCATATATTTCTACTTGCCTTCTTCTCCATCTCCTCCCATAGTCTGAGTGGCAGTTCTCACCCCCAGCAGTTTTTCTAGCACTACTACCTCCTCCCCAACCCATTTTTCCATACATCTGGGTAATAAAATATAAATTTAAATTATGTAGTATAAATTTCATTTAAAATAAAAACTTAATTAGCTCTACTTTTTAACACCCTGCAGTTGTTTGTTGATCCTGCTAATGAAATTACCTGTTTTCTTATAAGATGGTACACAGTATGAGTCTAGCTTAGCTGTAAGACTCATGTCTATTCTGTCAAAATCTGAGTTATGTGTTCTTAATTTCTGTAGTCTTGCCGTGCACTTTTCCCTTGTATTTAGCATGAATGATATTCTCCTAGTTCTTTACCAAATTAACCATGATTTCATCTTCAAGATTCAATGTGTAAGTAACTTTCTGAAGAAAGTGTTTGTTGATTCCCAAGTTCTAGCAAACTTACCACCCAAGTACTCCCACAGGGACATTGCTTCTTTTATATGAGTCCTTTTCACATTGTATTATCATGGTTGTTTTACTTATCTGTCTCCCATATACATGCAATCTTTTAAAAAAAAACAGAATCATATTTTGTCTACATCCCTTGGCCATGTGCTTAGCACTCAATGGAAAATCCCCAATGAATGTGTAATGGTAAATATTCCAAGTAATAAAGGAGACTATCTTAAATTAAGATCATAAAATTTGGATCTAGAGATGTATAGAAAGAAATTAAAGCAAGAAACAATGGGGGAATTTGCTTCTGGTATTAAAAGAATTATCTAACCTAATTTAAAGCAAAAGTCGCATGAGTTATATAACAGAAGATATGTAGGTTCTCAAATTGAACACATAGAAATATAGACTACATTTTTAAGTGGGGCATCTTGGATTCTGATAGAGCAATGCATGGCATAAAGGAAAACGTTAAAAAGAAATTGACATATAAACCCTAAGTCTTTGGTGGGGAGAGTGTTCAATGAATAAATGCTTAAGAAATAACCTGAATAAGAGCTGAGCTAGGTCCTAGGGATTCAGAAACATAAGCCACGTTTCTTGATTTAATGAGTTCACAACATTTAGACAAAAATGATCACTAACAATAATAAGAAGAAATTGATACAATGATTTGATAAGCACAAAAGCAAAGAAGAAAATACTGGACTTGCATGTATTATGGAGCCATTGGCACCACTTTTCAGAAAGATGGCCTAGAAGAGGAAAAGTCTGAACTAAGAGAAGCTAAAAGAATCTTACCTGATTTAACAGGAGTGGGGGCAGGTCAGGGATTCAGGGCAGAGATCATGGCCAGAATAGTAAAAGAACCATTAAGGACAAACAGGATATGTGGGGTAATACGTAAGATCTTAGCTTTTTGGAGGAGAGGAGGGTAGTAAAGCCAGTGAAACTCAAGCCTGGACCACCATACTCAGATAACAAAAAACATCATGTGGCCACCAAGTATTTAAAAATAAATGAATAATATAGTCAAATGTAACATGTGAAAAAAGAAATCAGAGATAGGTGTTAATACAATAATCCAGGGGTTCTAGATAACTAAAACCATAAATGTCTACTCACAGGGATGATGCTTTTTCATCTCTTTTTCTCTCTCTTTTTCTCTTTCTCTCTCTCTCTCTCTCTCTCTCTCTCTCTCTCTCTCTCTCTCTCTCTCTCTCAAAGATTTTGAAAGCAGCCTTGAGCTTAAAAGGAGCAAGTCAAGGTACAACCTCCAATTTTCTCAGTGCTGTATTACTTCACATCTGGTGCCTTAGCAATATCATTCTTCCTTACAGCTTGCAAAGGTCAAACTTCTGAATTCATTTCATGAGGTGAAGGGCAACTCAGAGGAAAGATAATGAAGCATAACGCAGGATATAAAGCAAGGCATTCACTAATCTTTGAAATGACTTTGTGCCAGCTCAGTGGATTCCTCTGCCAGGTTTCATCCTGTGCCCACAGAGCCCTTTCTCGGCTTGGGGAGTATTTCTCCCCAACATGTTGTGTATGAAACATTAAAATCCCAGTAAATTCAGAACACTTAGATCAGTGCATTTGTTAAAATATCAATACAACAAGAACAGCTGGCTCATACTCTTTCCTGGGGAAAAAAGGAGTCTTTCTGAATGTTCCTGGCAGACCTGTCATCTCTTCCTCAAGCCAATTGACAAGTGAGGTACACAGTGGGGCTTCAAAAGTTCCAACCATATTGCACAGCAGATGCTCTGAAACTATTATTCAGAGAGTCTGCCCAGACCCCTCTTGCCCTAGATCCCCTTGAAGCAATTTATGACCTCAGCTTTGCATCAGTTGTGTTGTGACCACATTAATCCAGAAGATGCATTAACCTCACCTTGGCTTCAGTTTTTCTGGAACCCCCCATACACGGTCTTCACACCATGCCCTCATCTATACATATTATGCTTTTTTGTATATTGTCTGAAGTAGGGTTATTTCAGACATGTTTCAGTGCCAAAATGATCAATTTGATCTATACTGAACTTTTACCTAATTCGCTGGTTCTGCTTCTTTCTGCTTTTTTCCACCATAAATTCTCTAACACCTTTCATTTTTTGAGGATAATGATCTTTCTTATTTCTATTTCATCCTATTGCCCAATCAATCTCACCTTGGAATTGACTTGGGTTAACACTTCACATGAAGCTGCTCTGCATGATATTCTATAGACTGCACTTAGTTCCCTCATTACAAGGGTGCAGTAGTCTTCATTATAATGCTACTTACAATGAAATCTTATCTTTGACATATGGAGACTCCCAAATACTTTGCATTTAAGGATATTGCTGAATTAATGACTATTACCAACACTACAGGAAACCACGGGAATTAGAATTAGAAAAGTCCATCCCCAGGGGCTATGTAAGAATGTTACCTTAATTCAACATTTATTAAACTTTCAAATGGACCAGACTTTTTGCAGAAGAAAGATCTTGGCAAAGTTTTAGTCCAAGCTATTTATAATAATATAATACTCATCTCCTAGTCCACTTCTCTTTCAACTAGATAAGGGGCTTCTAATATTTTTCCACAAACAAGTGTTGTATAGATTGACAAACTTTTCTCATATGAAGTATTTTCTGAAATCTAGCCTAAATACACATTAGAACAAAAATTAATTTACTTTACTCTATTTAAAGAACCAGGAACAAAATAAATGGCTGAAATATGAACACTGACAATGACTTCTTTAGAATTGGAATAGTTTTCGTCTCTGTCCTTAAATAGGACAGAGAAAGAACCATTACAGTCTGTACTGTTTCATATTTTGTACTTGAGTAATGTCTCTATGTTTTTTCTTTCTCTCTTTTGATGAAAATATACTTGTAAATAAACCTATGACTAAATTAAATACATTGGGCAGTGCTTGGCACATAGTAAGTTTGCAAGATATTTGAGGTAAGTAGATGTATAAATACAAGCTTCCTTCTTTCCTTTAAGTTTCCTGAAACAGGCTCCTACTGTGTTGCACAGGTTATCCAGGAACTCAGATACTGGTTACAGATGTGTTCTCAACTGGCAGCTACAAGCCTTTCTGCAAGTGTTTGTGGTCTGCTTGACTCCTTTTCTCATTGCTGTGCTTCAAGCACTTGGGCAAAACAGTGATTTGAATTTTCGCTAAACTTTAAAGAATTCTCTGATTCACATGCACCTCTCTTCAGCATACCTGTAAGAGAAGTGGATTTACAAATCAGAGAGTTTACATTAACCAACATTCACATCAGAGTTTTGATTATGTAAAAAAAATAATTTCAACTGAAGTATTATATTGTCTTCTGGGTAAGAAGTTTTAAAATGAAATAAAGCCAGCTTACTAGGGACAAGTAGCAGAAATGAAGATAACAAATGATACATTGTTTTGTCTTTTTGTTGAATTAATTCAATTGAACAGTATCAGTCTTAGATATGGACAAAAATTACTTAAATGAATATACAGGAGGTGCTATAGAAAATAATGCCAGTCAATTAACTGATTGTATTACTGTTTATCATGTGAGCTAATGTTCTCAGAAAAAGAAGCATCCATATTAACCATTCTAAAGCAATTTTATTATTTATTTAGTTGTTGTTTGTTTGTTTGTTTGTTTATGAGAGAAAAAACAGGCATGTGAATGTCTTTGTACAGTGAGGAGGTCAGAGAACGGCTCTGTGAAATCAGCTCTCTCCTTACATGTTTAATGGGTTTCAGGGATCAGCTCAAGTCCTTGGCTTTTTCAGTTAGCACCTTTAGCCCCTAAGCCTTCTCACTGGCTGGGGCAAGGATTTCACAAGGTTGATTAACTGGCCAGAGCATCTGAGATCATGGAGAGACAGCTGTAATCGTGTAGGTCCAGAGACAAATTATCTTGGGCTATCTTTAGCCATTCATTGGCTACCTCTGTATATGACCTAATACCTATCCTTGTGGTATTAGGAAATTCCATTTACAATATACCAACAGACCTTTAACGTCCACCAACCCAAAGGCAAACACCACCTACCAGACAGCGCCTGAGTTCCACAGCACAGATTCGACAGCTTGGCTGTAACAGCCCACTTGTTTCTACCAGACTTATGGCCGCCTTTGTTTTCTTACCATAAAAGCTCTATGAAACAATTACCACATGATATTTGGGGTAACACAAATGTTGTTCCCAGACTAGAATCACTTATACGTGGCTCCAGAATAAACTATCTCTTAGTCCCTTTGAGGTGAGAGCTATGCTTTTATGTCAATACTTACCACTTAATTCAGTTCCAGGATCTTGCATTAAATGTAAATATCTCAAACTGAAGGAAAGTAATCCTCTCATCTTAGCTCTACAGATACTAATAATGTTATTAACTCTGAGATTTTTTAAAAAAAAAAAAGGTGATGTTCACCTCACAGTAAGTGAAGCATCTGCATTCTCCTCCCAAAAGGAAAAAAAAAAACATTGGACAATGTGATAGTTAGATACAGGTATCAACTTGACAATTGAAGGCTTGAGCTCTGGACACAGTTGTGAAGAATTAGTAGTTGATTAAGCTCTGATCAAGCCTACAAAAGACTGTGAATGGGCAAGTGAGTAAAATGGAGGGAGTTGACTCAGGGAGGTGGTATTCATTGATATTCATGTACGTGTTGTCTGGAAAGGGAGGTCTGCCCCTCTCTTAGCAGTCCTACGGATATGGGGCAGTCCTTTCCTCCAGTCTCTGATGTTGGAATGAACATTTCTGCCTACATGGTTAATCATAAACAAGAATAAAACCACTTCTTCTCTTTTAAGCCATTTGATTGTGAATTTATGGGCAACATGCAGGCACAGTGACAAGCAGCATTCATCTTTCTTTCTCTTCCTTCCTTCCTTCCTTCCTTCCTTCCTTCCTTCCTTCCTTCCTTCCTTCCTTCCTTCCTTCCTTCTTTCTTTCTTTCTTTCTTTCTTTCTTTCTTTCTTGGGTTAAGGCAGAGTTTATTAGAGGAGAAAAAGAACAGAACTCATGGATTCCAAATTGGACTACCATGAAGGGCTAGGGCACCCTGGAGAACTCATGGATTCCAGGCATGGAATCCATAAGGGACATGGAGCTAGAAAACAACTCATGAACTCCAGATGTGAGGTGTCATGAAGGGCAGTCACTAAAATTGGCTGCCAAGGTCAGGTATATTTATACATTTAGGCAAACGCGTGGGGGAGAAATAACTTATCCTTAATTGGTTAGCTCATATTGAGGTCCAATCAGTGCCCTTGAGATAGGGTTTATCTGTAATAGAGAACTAATCTCCATATCCTTTCCTAAGCAAAGCTTTGGGGGAAGTTGACCATCTTATCTCTGTGGAAATTGGAATCAGTTCCTCCCTAGCAGGAGGGGATATTCCCCCATGGTAATCTCAGCAGTGGGGGGTATCTTTCTAAAACCTTCAGAGACCATGCTCAATGGCAGCTCTAAACCTGCCTAATTCCCCCTTTAATTTTTATGAGGACTTGACTGCTCAAGGGATGAGGGGGTGAAGACCACTCTGGCTATTTCCTGCTGAATTGACATGAAGGAAGTGTGAGCAGTCAATGATCCTCATCCATGAGATGCTGGGACGGTCTAGAGGTCCATACATTTGAAACTTTATGGATGTTAAATCTGGAAGAGACAAAACAGTTAAGTCTACAAGATCCAAACATAAGGATTAAACCACGGTAATTGAGAAGGCAGATGGGAGCTTGGTAGTCTTATTGTGGGTACACGCAATAGTTTGTAAAGAAAATCTGTTATCTTACCTGAAGTAGTCATTACCTTTTGTCTGGTGTAGAAACAAAGAGCAGCAAGTAATCTACAAACTGAAGGAGACCTTTCTCCTCTGGCAGCTGTAAATCTCCAAACGCATATTCTAAGACCTGTCAAAAACAATCCAAGGTTTTAAAAGCCAGGAGATACAGGCTTTCTGGGACCAAAGGAATGTAAAAGAACACATCTTTTAAATTTCAAGTAGTTGAGAATCTGAATCAGCCCGATTCTGATCTCTGATCACAAGGGACACTGTTTCTTGACGTGTAAAGTTTTGTTTGTCTCTGAGCATTAACTTTGCTGGTGAGGGTCTTTTGGCTTCCCTCAATCCCATGTTTTGGGATAAGGCCCATACCTGGCAATCCTTCCTCTAATGGAGACTCCCACAGTCAAGACATGGGGAGGCTTTTCGCTCTTGGGACAATATTCTCCCCTTCCCCCTCAGGTGCCCAGCCTGGTTATATTTGGGGTTGTCTGCTGGGGCATGCCTTATTATTGTTATTCTATCTTCTTAGGCTAATATCAAGCTTTAGATATTTTTTTTCCGGTTCTTTCTTTTTTTCTTTCCTCTTTCAGTTTGAAAAACATTTATGAATTTATCTGGGTCCTCGGAGAAACTCCCTAAGTCCTTTTTAATTTGGGCCAAATCTTATAAGGAAAAGGGAACATGAATCTGATTTGACCCAAATGTACCTGGAGTCTTTTGAAGATGTTGGGGATGGATTACATAGATCCTGTTTAATCTCAGGGAAGGAAGTTTGGCTGATGTGGAAGGTCCTGGATAAGTGAGATGAAATTTCTGTTCTGCCTTCATTTTAAGGGCACCTCTACTGAAAGACAACTTTTGGCAGAGATCTCCATGGTCTCTTATTTAGATAAAAGAAAATTTGAATGTTGGAAATTTCCTGCCATTTGTTTGCCCTTTGTTAAAATAAATTTAATCCTAAGATGTACTGAGTGAGGCCTTGCCTGAGAACAGAATATCATAAGTTGGCTGTTTCTCTGGTTAGTGGAATTAAACATTTTCTAGTTATCCCTGAACTTAGAATGGGCAAGGCCCAGCCAAGCATTGTAAACCCGACAGCTATCTGGGCCAGCTGACATGTAACCACTGACCACGAGGCCAGTGCTGTATCTTAGAAACTGACCATGTGGTTGGTGTCATATATGCCTGACAGAAGGGGCTTCTCCCTGCCAGGGCTAAAGAGTACAGTGTCCATGGTCCACCCATGACTGAAGCTTCCACAGTTCCCTATTCTATTTAGACAGATGTATGGCCACCATCTCAGACATGAAAAGCTTATTTCTTAGAGTGAATTTTCCTCCTTTAATTAACAAGATCTGAAGCCAAAATCAACCCCCACCATCCAACAAAGACAGACAAAAGTTAGGAATCACTCCAGGAGAGATCATATACATACAATCTGGTCGCACCCTGGGCAGAGCCACTGAGTGTGGCTTGGCCATAGTGGGTTCAGCTGTTCATGACTTGTAATCGGATTCTAATCTTATCCCACCCTAGACCATATGTCATCACTACAAGACCAAAGAACTGGCCCATTCAAACCTGGCAGCTATGAAGAGTTCTTAAGGTCCTCACCATGGGGCTACAGATTTGAGCACGGAGGTGCTACAGGTCTCCCACCTCAGGCCAGCATTTTTTCACACATTCATACAAAATTTAAAACATTCCTTCCCCCATTTCAAAAGTACCCTTCCCCCTTCCCCGAAAAACCTGTTTGGAGAAATGAGCAGAGATAGACCCACAGTGTCTGTTGGAATCTACCAATCCTGTATGTCTAGGGCCTGTGGTCACCAAATGTTGGCCAGTTGATCCCCTGACTGTGCTTGCCAATGTTGTGGGGTCACTCCCTGGGAGTCTGTATGTATCCAAGTCTTGTGTTTGGAGTTGAAGATTGAAACCAGAACATTGCGTAGAGGATTAAGGCAGAGTTTATTGGAGGAGATAAAGAACAGAACTCGTGGACTCCAGATACAGAATACCATGAGGGACTAGGGCACCCTGGAGAACTCATGGATTCCAGGTATAGAATCCATTAGGGGCATGGAGCTGAAAAAGAACTCAGGAATTCCAGATGTGTAGTGCCATTAGGGGCAGGTGCCTAGTATTCACTTTTCTAAGTATTCCCCTGACCGTAGGACACCCTCTTCAAATTCCCTCTCTGCCATTGTCCCAACCAAACAAAGAGCACACGGAGATGTATCATCAAGGCATTTTTTGCAAACAGAAATATTTGTTATTAAGAAAATCTAACATCCTTAACCTTAAGTCACAGGAAGAGAAGAAATAGAGTGAAAGCATTTGCAATACAAAAAAACCAAACAAACAAAGATCTCTGCTGTGCTGATAAAAATGGTAGGTATTTGCAGTCTTAGCTGTACTAGGAGGCTCATTTTGGGATAGAGCTATGAAAAAACTGCAAGATCTTCTGACTCTTAGTCAGAAAGTTATCATCTCATATCTGCCACACATTCCTTGACTTGTTTTTTAGCTTATTTCCCTGTAAAAAAACAATAAAGTATTCTTCAAGTAATGATTTCAAAACAGATTTCAAAAATCTGTTTTTAAAATGTTATACTGCCAAAAAGTTCTTTGCATATCTTGATTATATTGTAGAGAATGTAACTTGATGCTAGTATCATAACTACATACCATATAAATCTGGCATAATATTAAAGGAAGAATTCTCATTTTGTCATAGCCCAGAAATGAAGGCACTGGAACACTTCATCTGTGTGTGAGGAAACTGAAGCTTAAAGAATATGTAAAGCTTCCTTCATCATATGGTCCAGTGAGGCATAGGACTGGGAGGGAAAGGGAACTCAGGACTCAATGTATTCTGGGCTCTGTGTATCACACCAAACTTTTAAGCAATCAGTGGAATTACGTTTACAATTCAGATTTCATCTCAAGAATCACTGAGGAATGACAACAAATGCCTAATATATTCAAGGCTTTGTGTTTTACCAGACACTATTCTAAGTACTTTTCCTTGTTGTTTATATTTACATCACTATTAAATGGATGCAGAGGAGGACAAAGGGTCAAAGAGGCAAAAGTAACATGTTAGAATAAATTAGAATTAAATCTTGAATCCCTGCATGGGATGCCAGAGCTTATTGCCCCTCAATCATTCTGCAGAAAATATCTCTGATTAGAAAGGAAAGTGTTTTCTTAAAGATGGAGGAAACGCTTACAAAGCTGTTTACTGCACAGTAACCTGGCTTGCTGTAGTGGGTCTCATCACTGGTCCTAAGCATTAAGCACATTCAGAGCACTGACAAATCCTTTCAGGAGGCATCAGCTACTCTGGCGTAGTCCTCATCAATTCCCTCAAACAGCTTCAGTACTAATCTCTAATCTATTTCCTGTTTCCATCTTGTCTGGAACCTATGAAAGGAACCAGTTGCAATACTGCGGGTGTGTTTCCTGATTTTCAATGGTGATCATTTAATCAGTAATAAATAAAGTAAATTGGATATTGTAAAATAAATCCTATTCTGATGCACTTTATATTCAATTTACTTGAGAGAGAGAAAGACACTGTTCCTGCCACAAACCATGTGTCAGGGTCAAAGGATAATTTTCGGAAGTCATTTTTTTCTTTCTACCATATGGGTTCTGAGGATCAAACTCGATTTGTGTGCAGGCACCTTTACCTATTGAGTCATCGAGCCATCCCCACTTTGGTGTATTTTGAAGTACAGAAATCAATAGGCAGCTATGCGTGCATTAAATCAAAACTCACTGAAGCAAAAGTATTTAATGAACTATGGCACATTGTAGTGGTAGAAGGTAGCAGTAGTCTGAGTAGCAGTTGGATGCTGTCTATGGGGTGAAAGCAAGAACCACTTTTCATAAATCTCCAAGAAGGAAAGAATCACTAACTATGTTGGCTATGGTGAAGAGGAGCTGGTAACAGGATGGGGAGAAAACTTTGACATAGGATGGCCACACAGGAAGTAGTATCGATGCTTCTTGATTTCAGATATTAACAACCCAGAAAGTTTATATGTGGACAGGGTATGGGAGCCTGACTGGTCAGCTGTGGAGCTGAGTCAAAGTTTCAACACAGAAATCTTTTTGTTGATGCTGCTTAATTCTCAGCCAGCTGTCAGCAAGATGGCAACCTTATCTCTTCTCTCTCTCTCTCTCTCTCTCTCTCTCTCTCTCTCTCTCTCTCTCTCTCTCTTTCTCTCTTTCTCCCACTCTGTGTTCTGGACTTTATAATTAAATTCAAGACAGCTGGAAGATATTCTTTCTGTCTACATATATAAAGCAGAGACCTCTTTTCTTGCTTCCATTTCCATTTAGATTTTCTATTTTTCTTTTGTTAAATTATAAAGGATGTATGGCCTTGAAGAAAATTTGAATGATTAATTCTTAGGATTACCTTTTAAACAAAAGTTTCATGAAAAATCCAGCTCACATTACATTCTTCAATAAGATTTGTGTATATATTAAACATGCCTAACATGTCTTTAGTGGGTAGAATTTCCAGTCTTCCGTAACCTGAAAACAGTAAATTGTTCAATTTCCATAGAAGGATTATGCTTCTGACTGTAATACACCAAATAAATCTATTGTATTTTTGTCAGAAAACAGTATTCTAATTTATATTCTTTATTCTAAGCAATCATACTATGTGTCCACAGATAAAAAGTGACATGAAATAAGACAGTTAGAAATTACGTGTTTTTAGCCAAGATTTCCTTTGCCATCTTCAAAAAACAAAACAGTTCATTAAATTTATGCACTATCCCAAGTCAATTTGTACATCTAAACTTACTGTACAACACTGCATTTAACCTCTAAGAATATTTTGGCCTTATGTGACAAAGAGAACAAATGTAATTCACCTTTAATACTTCCTTAATTTGAAAAGTTTTCGGAAACAATCTTGCTTATTTAGGTTCTGAAATGATAAAAACCAGGAACACTTGAACAGTTCCACAGACTTTCCTTTGGTCTGGAAAGCTCCATCCATAGGTGTCTCCATAGCTCATTACATTCCTGTCTTATGGTTTTACAGAAGCATCACTTGCTATGCAAGGCTTTCACTCAACAGCTAATTTTAGTCTATCCCACTCCTTACTGTCTTTTTCACTTTCTTTTCTCAATAATATCTCACTTCTGACTTTCCTTCCTTCTCCCATGTCTGTGCTGCCTTTTGACATAAATTCCACAAAGGTAGAGAATTTTCACTGCTTTGCTCATGACTGTGTTCCTAGGATCTAGACTCCAGGTTGAGTGCTCAGTAAAGACTTGTATAATGAAAGGATTAATAGCCTCCTCCAAATGTAGATATATAAAAATTTTGGAATATTCTACAATATCCCAGTTTCTTAAACAAGCATTAAAAAATTTAACAGAGATAGATTTCTTTTCCCAATAATGAGAAAAATGCTACTTGGGGCATCTCCAAAGTCCAAGAAACTTGTAGTTACAAGCCTGGTGTCCTAACATTTACTTGTTTCTGTCTCCAGCAGAGCATTTGTGCACATTCATAGTCCTGAAATCTCAGTTTTCTGGTGATGGAAAATGGAAAACGGAAACTATACAATGTTTTGAATTTGTTCCATATGCTGAAGCTGTACTTCACTAGACATTTTTCTCTTTTTAATCCAAGGACTTTTTGAATTTTAACTGAGAAAAATGATTGCATTTATGTGTATATTAAAATTTGATGTTTTGATGCATGTCAACATTATCAAATGAACAAATCAGACTAATTAACATATTCATTATTTCTTTGTTATAAGAATGTTGAAAATATGCTCTTTTGGCAATTTTGAAATATGTAATCCATTATTATTTACTGTAGTCATCTTACTATGCAACAGACTTTCTGCTCAATCACATCAAATATCTTAAAGAGCCCATATGTACACACATGCAAGATACGGGAAGATAAAAGGTCTAGCATTAACTCTGTAATGTAAAAAGAACCAGGGAGCTCTATTATTCATATTTTATATGTAAATTTATGTGGAGATATTTAAATTGCCCAGTGCTTTGCCTTCCTTATCATCATCTCTTCCTTTGACAGTTCTGAACCTGTGAATTACACTCTACATATGAACAACTCTGAGACTTTTTATACAGATTACAAAGCCACTGAGCAGTCTTTTCATCTTGGATGCTCCATTGAACACACCATACAATTTTTCAACACCATAATTTGATCTGAGAACATCTGCAAAAAAAAAAAAAAATCTGGGACACATATTTTCTCCTTCTCAGCACTTGACTTTCAGCCTCCCATATTTTCTTCCACAGTTTCAGTAGCATATTATTGAACAAACAATTGACTTTGCTTCAGTTTTTCACAGTATCAATATGAACAGAAAACAGACCAGGTTAGCAACATCAACAACGGAGTTATTAATAACCTACTAAGCCTGCAGATACACTTGTTCTTTTAGAAATAGAAATCACATGATATTTTCCCTGCTGTACTTTATTTGAAATTGCTTCTTATATGCAACTGAGATGGTTGCCTTAATAATTATTTTTCTAAATAATTAGAGCTTGCTAGGAAGTACTATAAAGGATTTTTTGGAGCTGATGCTAGAAAAAGACCTTTCAAAATAAGGATGCTCAACTAAGCAAATTTCCCCTCAATTACATACCCCAAAACTAGCATTACATTCTTTCATTCCATGTCTGTTATGGTTTGAATGTTAATTGCCCTCTAAGCTAATGTGTTTAAATACCTATTCTCCAGCTGGTGGTACGATTTTAGCAGGTTGTGAAACCTTTAAGAGGCAATGTCCAGCTAGTAGAGGTAGGTCACTGAGGTGTTTGAGAATTATAACCCAGACCTACTTCTACTCATATGCTCTATTCCATACCACAAGTATTTCAAGACCAAGTCATTCAAGCCACCATCACTTTCCCATATGATGGACTATATACCCTCTGAAATTATCTGAACCAAAATAAACTTCTCCTCCCTTGAGTGAGCTATCAGGTACAATGTCACAGCTGGTGAAGAAATAACTAACACAAAGCCTATTAATCTACTGGGTCCCCTGTCCTTCTCCCCATAGAGAATCAATAACAAACATGGTTCTGATTCCCATTCTCCCCAATGTCCTCATTCTTACTTCATCCCATCACTCATTTTCGCTTCATTTTCATGTCAAGTTCTATCTACCTGCTATTCTTCTTCACTATTCTTTCATTCTGGAATATTTTGATTATTTTCTGGTTAAACAATGGCTCACAAAGACTTCAAAGAACACCACAGGCTATGTGTCTTGTACAGTGGAAACCTGTGTTTCCACAGTTTTGAGGGTAAATCTTCTGAGTAAGATAGCAACAGAGTTCTTTTCTTTGGAAGCCTTTCTCCTTGACCTGCACCCCAAGCCCTCACATGCTTTTTCCTCTGTAATTGTGTCCCTGTTATTATAAGAACACCAGGTATTGGATTAGGGCCCCATGCCCTCATTAAAACTAATCACTATTCCAAGGATCTATTTTTAAATACCATCATCTTCTGAGCTAGTAGGACTTAAAGTTTCAAAACATGAGTTTTGGGAGAATTCAGCCCATAACCAACTTTCTGGTTTTTCTTTTCTCTTTGTTTATTCCTTCTATGTTTTCCTCTTTTATTTTCACAAAATATTTTTACATTGGTGTCTACCTTTCAAATCCATCCACTGAACCTTCTCCCACACTCCTTAAGATAACCATTCCCACCTAAATCCCAAATGAAAGATGGGTCCCTGTAATCTTTGGTCTTGAGAAAGTGATCCCGCATGCTAACTGCTACCTGCATCTAGCTCTTAAAAGGTCTTGTGTGCCCAGTAGTCTGCCACAGCCCCAATTGAGAAGGGAAACAAAGAGGGCAAGATACTCGGTTTTGACATTTCTATGTTTTCAGAATGGAAGTAGACTTCCATCACATTCATCTTAAATGTGCTGTTTCACATGAAACGATTAGAAATATATCTGTTTTTATTTTATGCTTTCTGTCTTTGCAAGAGTAAAAGCTATGAATACCATCAATTACCTGCTGAAAGATAGTGAACCACATGTTGTATACTGTGCAAAACAAACATCAGAGTAGCTCTATATGTATTCTTGAGAGACACAGGAAGGTTCATGATCAGCCCCTGCCTGGCCCTTCCTGCTATAGGTGCTTTTCCATTCCTTCCCGGTTCTGCACATTTGCTGGATCTTAATTTAATTTCCTAATCCAGGAATTAGGAAACTGAGGGATGCCTCTCCCTCCCCTCCCCCCCAAAAAAATGACTGAAGACAGAGAGGGACAGCTCAGTCTTGGCCTGAGCCTCAGTATACTGGATTTTAGCACCACCTAAGAATACCTTCTATTATCAGTTATTTTCCTTGCTGCTGTGACAAAAACAGTTTCATGTCAAAAACCATCTTGGTAGGAAAGTCCTGAAGGAAGTGACCTCACTATGTCGTAGTCAGGAACAGAATGATAAGTTTTGGAACTCAGTTACTACTCTGCCAGGTCACAACCCATGGAGTAGTGCCACTCATTCTTTGGGTAAGCCTTCTTCAGTTCGCCCAATCTAGACGCTCTCTCAAGACATATACAGAAACTTGTCCTATAGGTGATTCTGAAACTGCTCAAGGGGCTGAAGAGATGGCTCAGGAGACAAGCCTTTGCCTCAGAAATAGAAAGACCTGAGTTCAAATCTGATATCCCCCATAAAGACACTGGGCAGAAATGGCAGCAGCCTACACTTCCAACCCTAGAGGACAGAGTCTGGGAAATCTCATTAGTAAAGCATTAAAGAGGTAGTAGAGTAATCAAGGTGATTCCTGAAGTCGCCTTTGGTCCATAGTTCTTCACAGTGCTCTCTTCTACACACACACACACACACACACACACACACACACACACAAATACACAGTTACACATACTCTCATACACATCCAAACCATCACCTACACACATGCAAAAAATAAAAATAAATAAATAAAACTGGTTAAGTTGATAATGAATATTGTACTAGTTACTCTTAACTGTTGCTATGAAACAACATCCAAAGTGAAGCAACTTAATAGGAGAAGGGGAGATTTATTCAGCTTTTGATTCCAGAGGGAGAAACAGTCCTTTCATAGCAGAAAAGGCACGGCAGGCTGGCAGAAACTGGAGACAGGCTATGTTACATCTATCTGTGAGGCTGAGAGCTGTAAAGACTCTTACTGGAAAAGCAGACTTTTTCAGGAGATAGGGTGGGACTAGTCCATTCAAGGACCACCCCCTGTGAGCACCTTCTCTTGCAAGCTCCACGTCAAAGGTTCCATAATCTTCCCAAGCATATGAGACTGTGGGGGACACATTTCAAACCATGACATTCCACCTCTGGCCCCCAGAGGCTCATTGCCATCTTATTATCCAAAACATGCTCAGTCTAACTTTAAAAGTCTCAACACCAACTACATCAGTAGTACTAACACAGTTCAAAAGTTCAAGGTTCAAAGCCTCCTGTAAAATCAAGAGGCAAGTAACATACTTCCAACATACAATGACACAGAATAAACATCCCCATTCCAAAAGGGAAGAATAGAAACATATCCAGGAAAGATTAGTCCATTGCAAGACCAAAAACCAGTAGGACAAACTCTAAATCCTGTAGCTCCACGTCCAATAGATGAGCCTCTTGCTGAAATCATCACAGTTCCAAAGGGCTTTGGTTCCACCCCTCCAAGGAAACTGCTCGTAAAACACATCACTCTCTTAGGTGGTTCCTCCCAGAGTATGCAGCTCTCTGTGGCAGATGTCCCACTTAGGCTCTGGCATCTCTAACATCTTTACTTCTCAATGACAAACTAGGCTTTAACTCTGCAGGACAAACTTCCCTTATTGGGCCTCTAAACTGCGAGCTTTCTGCCATACATTGCCTGGATTCTGCCGTTCTCTGAAACCTGGATGACTTTGCCAAGTTCTGCTATAACCTTTGGTTGAAGGCTACCCCCCCCAAACTCACAGCTGATTCAGCTCCTCTGTGCTAACTGTGGGAAAAATCTCTTTCTTTCCTAGGCAATTGCTTTAGGGGAAAAACAGACACTTGCTTTGGAACTTCACCCTTCAGCTCATTCCTTCCAAAAGGGTTTGCATTCTTATGGGTGGAAGACTTCCCTGGGGAATTTATCTTCAGGGGGCAATCTCTCCTACTATCCAAATTGAGAGCAGTCTTTGATTCACTAACGGAGCTTATCTTTTTAATAGTCAACATTTTGTTCTCTGATTCTTCTTCCTAATTTAACTCTTCAAGTTTGCCATTGCATTTTTTACATCATTATGTCTTATAGTTTTTGCCACTTTCTGCCTGATTCTTTGCTCTTTTCCATAACTCTGAAAGAAAGGACTCATAAGTAGCCATATTACATTTTCAAGACTACATTGCCTTGAAATTTCCTCCACCAAGCACTCAGATTTAACTTCAAGCAACATTCAGGGTGAGAGCAAAAAACACTAAACTCTCCACCAACACATGGCTTCATTTGTCACTCATCCAGTTCCACACACAGTCTTTGTTCTCCTCTCTGGATTATCACAAGCTGGACTTCTGCAGCTGTCTGCATTTCTAACAGCTTTACTCTCTTACAAACTCTCACTAAAAAGACCCATTTGGTTCCATTTCCAAAACACAAAGGCTTTCCCAGTGCAAATCCCAAAGTCCATATTTCTGCCAACAAACAGTTCCAAATGCACACTAGCCATATCATGGCATTGGCCATACTCCTGGGTACCAACTCCTCTTGGTTTCACAAACAACTTCACTTTTTGTTACCATATTCTCTTAGTCTTACACAGCAACACCCCACTTCCAGTACTAATTTCAGTACTAGTTACTCTTAATTGTTGCTGTGAGAGAACACCCAAATTCAAGTACCTTAATGGGAGAAAAGGAAATTTATTCAGCTTATGGTTCCAGAGGGGGAAAACAGTCCTTTCATGGCAGAAAAGTCATGGCAGACTGGCAGAAGCTAGAGACAGGCTATGTCACATTCATTTGCAAGGCTAAGAACTGCAAGACTCTTGCTTCTCCAGGAAGAAGGGTGGGACTAGTTCATCTCAAGGCCCACTCCCTGTGACTGCCTCCCTCCAGCAAGGCTCTACCTCTTAAAAGTATCATAACCTTTCCAAACACCTAAGACTGCAGGGGACAAATTTCAAACAATGATAAATACTAACCATCAAACTGTCTTGGAGCCAATTTAAAGAGCTTTATGTTAATGACGTTAAAAATATGCAGTTGACTTCTATATCTTGCTTTATCTTAAGATCCAGGGCCTAGGTCCAACACTATCAAACTGTTTCCAGCCCTCCAGGTTTGCAACCTTCTACCCAGTCTTATTTTCAGTTCTTACTGAACGATCTTTTTTCATCCACATATTCCTATTCAATCTAGAAACAACATTGGGAAGGACCCATGGCAAATTGTAGCCCCTTCTTAGGAAGTATTCTTCTTCTGCATTTATCACTGAGGAAGTAAATATTAGTGGCTTGCTTAAGATCCCATGACTAGAACCAAGGTCTTCTGAGTTGGCATGCACACACTTCTTCCTCACCTACATGCTTTCACTGCCTATGTGCTGTGCTTCCAAATTCCATAGAAAAGTTAATACCCTAGTGCAACAGGAAGTTTCAAGTGAGACTCAAATATCTATGGATTAAACAAGAGCAAAATTATAAAAGAATCAATGAATCAGGTCCAGGTCAATTTATTCAGACTCTACTTAACTTTCGGTTACTATTTATGTTCCCAGTAGTGAACCTATAAGCCTTGGTTTTCTTATCCATAAAACAAGAGAAATGATTTGTATGTTATTGACCAGAGAGCAGTCCACTGTTTTGATTAAGCAGCCACATCACCTGGAGGTTTGCTCCTATAAAAGCTCCCATGTTCCACTCCAGAATCCTCAGATTAGATGCTCTAGGGGAAGAACCATCTACGATTTATCAAGGCTTCCTGGTGATTCTGATACTCAGTGAAGACTGAGGTGCTGCTTGACCACAGAATTAAATGACCGCAGCTCTTTTGCCAAGTACTGTCACTGAAAATCAAGTTTCAAAAGAACACAACACAGTTGCTTGCTTATATCTCACCTAATTTACTCTTGCATTTCACATGCTGGGTAATTGGTCAAAGGCCCTATGGACTCCAAAGTTTGAATGTGTCTTATCTCATTTCAGACACACACACACACAAAAAAATACTGTCAGCATCTGGTCTAGACCACACCTCAGAAAAACCACCACATTGAAATGATATTCAAAAAGTTAGTTATCAATAAATGACCACCTACAAGATCCTGTTGGGAAAGGTACATTTAAACAGCAAATGAGAAAGCAAAAGAAAACTTAGATATTTAAAAATGAGACCTTGGGTTCAAGCTCCTGTCATGCACGCAGATACTCTGCATGTCCCTATGTGGTTTTGGAGAAGAGGAAAGCAGGATTGACACCCACTCTAGACCTCTTGCAAGTTATTGGCTTTGTTGAAGGGATTTACCAAGCCAAGATTGGAAAGCCTATGGCAGATTCCTAATTCAAATCATTTTTTTTTCTCTAGTCTCTTGCTTAGCAATTTGTAGTACAAATTTTTTGTGCATTGAAAGCTTGAAAGCTCACCAAATGAAGGTAAATACTAGAATAATTTAAGAATCAATGTTGCATTTATAAGAACTCTACTTTTAGTTTATCTAAATATTTTCCACACAACTGAACTTTAAATGACTTGTGCACAGTGTTTGTCCTCACATCTAAAAGAACCCTTGAATAATGCTGTTATTAATATGCACAGTCACACTGTTTTGTCCCATGAATATAAATATACTGCTACATAGTTTACCTCCACTTATTCTTCCTTTCTAAAATAAACATTTTTTTCCTTTTAGCTAGAGTGAGATATATATAATCTCTAGCACAAAATTGAGCAGGTAGAATGTACACCAACAAGCCATTTTCCAAAAATTAGTCAGATGTGAAGGGACAATTTAAGCATGACTGATGGAAGGGGTCCCTTACCAGTAAAGTCCACTGAGTGGGGAGCATCTGGCTCTGGTGTACATGGCACTGCATGAAAACTAATGTATACCACACAGAGACAAATGATTGGAATGAGGACCTATTCAATCCTCCAGAGTGATGTAACTGCTTTTTTAGTTATAGTTTTTGTCTTACCTCTGAGAAAAGCAATGTCAATTTACATAAGTATTTAGAGTAATACTTTTTTCTGCTGAATGTCACTGGCAGAGAAAGAGACTAAAGAAGTATTCCATTTTTCCTTGCAAACTCTATGCCAAAGAAAGAGGAAGTACTTCTGGGTGGTCTTGGAATATAGTTTGTGGGTAGATGCCTTAGACAGATAAGAAAGACATGTGTGCCTATGTTCTGTCAATAAATAGGAATAGGAAACTGGGAACGTTTCCCTCCAATATCTTCCATTTAAAGATGTATAATCAAAATCTATAAAAGTAATATGATGGATAATGGGATACATAAGCCATTGATGTCAAAGCCAAGAGCATATATAAGCCTTTTGGTGTTTGGGGATGGAGTAAGAACTGAAGTAGTGGATTTGTGCTCAATAGCTAAGGGTGTAAAGTAAACTATGTCTATGAAACCCTTTCTTACACCAACAGGCCATTTTCCAAAAATTAGTCAGAATGTGAATACTAAAATACAAAGTTTCCATTATCATTTAAATCCAGTCTAGGTCATACCACGTAGAACATATACTATACTATCACTATTATCTGATATAAAAGCTAAGCAAGGTGATCTTGATTAGTGCTTTCATGTTATGGATAGAAAACCACCTAGGAATATCTGGTACTATTTAAAATTAGCATTTTTCAAGAGTCGTCTATGCTATGTCATATATATATATATATATATATATATATATATATATATACACCCTTTAATTTGGTGATAAATGCCACTTATATACCATAGTGATCTGTGATAAAATGGGAATGGAGAGAATTGTAAATCAGGAAGAATCCAAAAGTTGTCCATTGCTATCTCCCAGCCACCAGGAACTTTTCCTCATAACATTATAATAGCTGATGGTCAATTCAGCATTTGCTCTGGTACATCCAGCATCAGAAGCTCACTATTTTGCAAGTTATCCATCTATTACATAGAGATGACTATCTGGAAGTTGGTGAGCAAGCCTATAAAATATGACTGAAGAAACATGTTGAGAGCTCTGTGAGTACAACAGATCTAGTGGCCTTATGCTCTAATTTTTCACCTGGTTTGCATTAAAACTGTCTGTGTCCTCCAATTTGGATAGCAGTAGTCTGTTGACAGATGTGGGTAGGACAGGAAAAGAATCCAGCTTTTTATTCATTTAAACAGAGACACATTATAAGCTAGTGGTGGTTCTTCTGATAGCATGCTTCTCGACATTGAGTAAGAACTGAGATATAAGGACTATAAGAATCCTGATCTGAACGTTCAAGATCTGAGTGATTTCTCCAACGTAGTAACTAGATTAACTGAACTTTTGGTCTTACACTGTCAATAAATTTCTGGACTCAACCAAAGTCAAGGATGCTACATCTTTTGAGAGGTCAAATGAAGAAGTATCTGGGACATTTGAATGAACAAGTTGAAAATAGACCCAGAGCTCCACATGGTCACCTGTAAAATCATATCCCAGAATCTTTGAGTCTTTGGCCCCTTCTTTTATACTGGTTACTAAGTCCACACCATCCACGCTTTATGTTCCTCATCATCACACACTACCATTCACTATCACTAGGCTCTCTATTACTCTGTGTCTCTATGCCAGGTTTTCCCCTAAGTTTACTCCAGTCCCTTCCCTGGCATGTGCCAACCATCATCCTGACTGACCACAGAGGTTTACACCTCTGGGAAACATAGTCTACTCCAAAATGGACACTGCCATGTCTCTAACATTCAGGCTTCAAGGAATTGAGTTGCATTTTCATTAGCTTTATACTCTGGATATTTAGAATGAATAAATAAATAAACAAACAAACAAATATTCAGTCACGCCAAGTATCTAAATCAGACTTAGCTTTCTTATAGTGTTTTAGCTTTCTGTAATTATAAGCAGCTTTTAATATGTATCTGAGGAGCCAACCTAGAGAGAAGCAGAGCTTACCAAGAGCATTGGGCCATGGTGCAGTGCACATCGTGGCAGTGATAGCATGTGGCAGAGTAGAGCTGCTCTCTTTATCATAAAAGATGCCCCCGGTTTACACACACACCTTCACCAACATTACCAGTCACCTAGATTTCCCACTAAACATAAGCTCTCAAAAGTCCATTATTGTCTTAATACCTTGGGGATTTTGGCCTTTGGGGAGTATGTAGTTATAGGTTTTCTATACAGTATCTTCTTGCTGCTTTGTTTCTAGCTCATAAAATCCCAGATCCAGGTGATCTTCAGAGCGTCAGCTTCACCATCTATAGTTGAGTCAAAGCTGTATATATTTCATACGTATTTAGGGTTAAATAAAATAGAAAATGTGTAACACTTGCTGAAATTCCTGGTATGTTACAAAGAGCTCAAATATTGTTGGTTTATATTCTATTGCCATGTTACATAAACTTTCAAATCTTGTAAAATGTGGAAATTCTATAAGAATTTATTATATTTACTGTATGAAACTATCAAAGACTAAAAAAAATAAAAACACTGGCATTAAGCTAAAAGGAAAAAAAAGGGAAATCAAAGAGGAATCAATTTTTCTCTAAATTTTGGGCTAAATCCATGTCAAAAAACACTTGATTTATTGACATCTTTTGGAAGCTAACTTCTAGTTCAGAGGTTCCCAGAATTCCTAAAATGACTTTCTTTAAAAAACTCCATCTCCTCAGTCGATTAGCAGTGGCACAAGACAAAGTCCACAGCCGTTCTCTTCCCCTCTGTCTACCTGGGTGGCTTTTTGCATGAGCTGAATGCCTGCCCTGCGCTAAAGAGGAAACCTGTCCAGTACATCCTTCAAATGCTGCTGAAAATCTATTTTCATTTCTTGGAATTTATTTGGCACTGAGGTTCTATAGTCTGCTTCCACATAAAATTATTTTTTATCATCAATTCTGGTCATACGTTGTGATCTAAGCCTTTTCTTCATGAGGCAAATTAGCCCATTTGTCATAGACCCTGCTGCATCATGTTTTCAAATTCTACCTCATTCCATTTAAAATCATTCGGCAAACTGTCCAAAGAGTACCTCGCTTTCCAGTTAATGGAAACAGTCATCACATACATTTATTGCAAAGAACAAGTTTAATCTTATCCAGATCTGTCACAATTATTTGTTAGACTGAAAGGTATTGATTGCTAAAGACAATTCCTTGATTCAGGAGTCCTTTCCTGGGTTCTGAAATTCAAATCACAGCAAACCCTCCTTCCCCCACCTCCACCTCAGGCTGGCTGGAGAGGCTGCTGCCTGACCCCAGGAAGGAGTTTGCTAAGGCAGCACAATCCTTTCCAGGAGACACTTGGAGGAGATGGATGAAATCACACACAGCCTTTAACCAAACACCAGGCACACTTAACAGAAACCTCATAGCAATTTGAAAGGTTTGGGAGCAAAAGCGATGTGCTTCAAATACACTGCCAGCCACTGGGTGTCAGTAACAAATTAGACTTGTTGCTTTCTCTAAGTAGATTTTGTGAAGACATTGCCAGCATTAATGATCTGTGTTTGGAAGGAGAGGAAGAAGTTGGAGGCGGGGTTAAGGAGCACAGAGGGGAGATTTTCCTCTTCTCATTTCTTTTCATCCGGCTCTGTGGTCATATGAAAAGCATGGCTTTTCCACACTTGTCACTCTCTCAAGATGGAGAGGAAGGAGGTTGCTTTGCAAAATATGGGCTCCCAAAATTTGTCAAATAATATAGCCATGTTTTAAAAGTAGTGTGTTAAGGAAATGCCACTGAGTCCTTACACCTCATCAGAGAGGAGGACCCAGAGGAAAGTTTGATATACATATTAAAGGATGTTTCAGAGATGGGGGGAGGGGGTACTGGGAAAAAGGGAGGGAGGGGGGAAAGGAAGGGGAAAAGGGAGGAGGGAACAGGGAGGTCCAGGGAGGGGTGGAGAGAGGGAGGGGACAGGGGTACCTATTACGTTTGTATGAGCAGAAAAATAAATAAATTAAAAATAAAAATAAATAAAAGTAGTGTGTTACCGTTATGAACAGGTTTTAAACTCATAGGAGTCTTGTTCCTTTTTAATGTCACCATTTTTTGGAAGAAGCTGCTGAAATTATATTTCCTTTATATACCAGGCAAAAGCATAATATTGTTATAACAATAGGAACATTTAATAGGAATATCTCTATCTTTAAGAACAAAGCACTTTTAATTATCTTCAATGATTAAAGATTTTTCTCTAAGCATAGATAAAATGTCATTGATAAGTACAGTTTATTTTCCTAAGTTTTTCCCAACAAAATTTCCTCAAGAAGGCAAACAGAACAACACAGCCTCTGGTCCCAGCTGGCACCATTTGCTTTGCAATAGGTGATGACTTATGAGAAGATTCCACCTAATCTTGCCAAGCTCCAACAATTATGCCCACGACTTAAACTCTTAGAGGGAGAAAAAAATTAATTGTGATGACTCAGGTTGAATCTGGGTAAAAATTTAATTCACCAAACACCCATAGAGATTGCTAAAAATAAAAACAACTAAATGCTGTATTACATTAAAAGACATAATGAGGTTCAAAGAGAAAAACTATTAAGCTGGGCTTATTGAAATGGGATGATTTATAGACTAAAGTCCCCTGAGTTTGTCAATAGCTTTTCATTTTCCTTTGAAATCAAGCAGCTACCCTCACAAGCCTCAGGTCTGGGTCTTGCCATATACAAACATCTTAATAAAAACTGTAATTAGGGGTAGTTCAAAAAGGAAATTGATTCCTGTCCCTGATATTATGGGTTGTTCATTAATTGCTATGATTCTAAAGACTGATGGGGGAAAAGATCAATGGTAAAGAGTGTGGATTTAAGAGACTTTACTGTGCTTTTTCCTATTAAATTAACAGTCTTGTTTCTTTTGTTCAGGAAAAGTTGAATTTTCCTGATAGCTAGGAAGACCATTAAGGAGGAAGGTTAGCAAATAGGAAATATTAGAGATGCTTTAGAACCAGTTTACTATAGTTTGAGTCTGAAATGTTCCTCACATCCTATAATACTGTTTTGAAAACTGTGGAGCCATAAAAGGTAGGACCTGTTAGTGGAAGATCACAAGGGAGAGTCTTTGGTGGTTATTCTTGTCCCTACCGGCCTTTTTTTTTTTTAATACATTTTTTATTATTATTTCAGCTCATACAAACTTAATAGGTACACCAGTTCCCTCCCTCCTTCCTCCTCCCCCTGAACCCCCTGCTCTCCCTCCCCTCACCCCTTCCGCCCCATCCCCCCCTCGTGCCTCCCGCCCCAATTCCCAGAGTCCTTTCTTGTGCATGCCTGACTCTCCTCTGGGCCCTCCTCTCCGATGACGTACAAGGACCCAGTGGCCTTTCTCTGAACCCTTTCCTGTGTTCCCCCTAAGCATAGGAACACTACTGTGGCTGTCAATCTCTTGCCTCCAAGGATCTTGGTGCCTTTAGCAGATGCTAGACTTTGTGAGGTCAATAGTGTGTTGGACATTGCGCAGGGCATGCAAAGTCCAATTATGATTGCTTCAGCCCTAACTAGTATAGAGTATCTTATAAATCATTGCTCCTTCCATCCTTATGCTCTTACACTCTTACCGCCCCCTCTTCCGCAAATGTCCCTGAGCTTCAGGATGGGGAGAGATTAGTCTGGCCTAGTTCTAGGTGGTTGATATAGAGTCTCTGAAGTTCTGGATAGTGGTTCATTGATTTTCTTTTGCAGTTTTGTTGCTCCTGCAATGCCCTTCACTCCATCATGATGGGCACTGTATGTCACCCCCTGGCCAGAGACAGAAAACTGTTAAACTGGAGTCTTATTATAAGAGCACATTCAAGGGTAGATGTAATACTTATACCCCAAAGTGGAATCGCAGGGTCATATGGCATTTGGCAATGGGAGGGGTCAATCACCCATTTGCAAAATGGTTACTTTTTAATCTGCCGGACTATATGCCCTCCCCTTCTGATGAGTTCATACCCCCTTAGTTGTAAATGATCAGGAACGAATTGTGAACTTAACTAGGTGTCACATTACTTTCTTGCAGTCCTTGATGGAGGCCTATTTTCTCTACTGTAACATGGTCACTTCTCTCCTTGTTTCTGATGTGGCCCTCCAACCCCATCCCTCCTGTTCATAATCCTTGCAATTACTGTAGGTAATACATAGATTTACATAGATGAGTGTCTCAAGATGGGCTGGGTGGGTTTGGTATTAGGAGCCACTATTAGGGAGTACATACGGCGCTTAATTTTCTGGGTCTGGGATACTTCACTTAATATAATTGTTTCTAATGACATCCATTTCCGGGCAAATTCCAGTAATTCATCATTTTTGATGGCTGAGTAGTACTCCATTGTATAGATGTACCACTGTTTCCTTATCCACTCGTCAACTGTTGGACATTTGGGCTGATTCCATGTCTTTGCTATTGTAAACAGTGCTGCTATGAACATGGTCGTGCTTGTGCTATCGAGGTGAACCTCTGCTGTATGGGGGGTTATTCCCAAAAGTGGAATAGCAGGGTCATATGGCATTTCAATCTTTAATTTCTTTAAGAATCTCCAGACGGCTCGCCAGAGTGGCTGTATGAGCCTGCATTCCCACCAGCAATGTAGGAGAGTTCCCCTCTCCCCACATCCTCTCCAGCATTTGTTGTTGTTTATATTGTGGATTTTTGCCATCCTGACCGGGGTGAGATGATATCTCAGGGAAGTTTTGATTTGCATTTCCCTGATGTCTAAAGAAGTGGAACATTTTTTAAGATATTTGTTAGACATTTTAATTTCATCCCTGGTAAAGTTTCTTTTATGTTCCAGGGCCCATTTTTTAATTGGGCCATTGGTTTCCTTGATGTTTAGTTTTCTAAGTTCTTTGTGCACTCTGGACAGTAGAGCTCTATCAGATATGTGGTTAGTGAAGATTTTCTCCCATTCTGTGGGTTGCCTTTGAGCTCGTGTTACAATCTCTTTATCTGAACAGAAGCTTATGGGCCTTTTTTATGTATATCCATTGGTCATGCCTTGCCCACTGTGATGGGCTGAGACCTGAAAAAATGCGAGCCAAGATAAACCTGTCTTCCTTGAAGTTATTTCTATCTGGTGTTTCATCACTGTTATAACAAAAGTAAGTAATGTGTATTCTTAGGTCATTCCCCAGACCCTGTCTTTTGTGCAGTCTAACATCATTTCCCATATTAGGAATGGAGGACATTTTGTACATCCCCGATTTCAGAATGACCTTCCCTTGGCTTTGAGTATCAAGCCTGAAATGTTTTACTCACCAAGATGAATTTTTACACAGGAAACTTCGTTACACTTTGTTCATTTTCTTTCATAGGATTAGGCTTTCATCTTTGTGGTTTCTCTTCCTGTCACCTTGTCTCTTGCCTATAAAATGTCTCATAAGCATACCTTTTCTCCTTTTGAGCACTATCATTATTAGCAAGTATTCTTTTTATTATTAACTTTATTTTTTCCCTAGTTATACAAGCTCAATGAATAGTACCCCACCCTCCATCCTTTCTTCTCTTTCCCCTTTTGTTCCCTATCACACTCTCCCGCATCTCCCTCTCCTTTCCCCATTTCCTCCCTCCATCCCCTCTTGTTGTTTCCCACCTCCTCCCTCCCATCCTCTAGAACTTCAGCTTATATGGGCCCTGAAGTTCCTCTGAGTCATCTACACTAGTGAGGGTTCAGGACTATGTGGTATATCTCGGGAACCATTTTTGGGCTGTCCATGAATGTAAGAACTCCATTATATGTCTAACCCTTTGCCTCTAAGGATCCTACTGTCTGAAGCCATCTCCCCTGAGATCCACACTGGTCTATGGTATTTGTTGACATGACAGCCATTGTGAAGATCAGGTAAGGTCCAATCACAGTGCAGTAAGATCCTGGCTGCCACAGCCCAGACTTGAATACAATATCTTGTCCATTAATGGGCCTCCCCATCTTTAGGCTCTTACAACTTTGCCACCTCCTCTTCCCTGAGCTTTAGGATAGGGAGAGATTTGGCTGGTCTGCTTCTGGGGGAACATTGCAGAGTCATTGGTATTGTGAATTAAAGTGGGTGGTTGCTTTCAGTTTTGTGGTTCCTGCATTGCACTTGGCTGCATCCTGTTTTGGTGTTGTGGTCTTCTCCTAATCAAAGATAAAAGACTCTTTAAAAGAAGATCTTAATATAAGAAGTGGCTTAAAGGTAGAAAGAAGAATAGGAATAGGACCTAATAGTGAATAGGGTCAGTCTCCTGGTTGCCAGTTGGCTACCATTTAACTGCCAGCCCCCATGCCCTCCATGACTTCAAACCCTCTAATCTCAAATGAACACAAGGGGAAGTGAGAGGGAGCTGTATCAGCTATCCAGCTACTTATTGGCCAGATATGACTGTGGCCTAATTTATCTATTGAACTCTGCTCTTTTGTCTCCTTTCTCTTGAGGTCTTCTTCCCCTTCTCCTAGTCATAATCCTAGTGATTATAATGGGTGTTACAGAGATTTGCCTTTAGGTATATTGTTAAAAACGTTTGGAACTAGGACCTACCTATAAAGGAGAACATGCAGCATCTAACTTTCTGCGCCTGGGATACTTTACTCAGTATAATTTCTTCTAATTTCATCCTTTGGAAAATTTCATTAATTCATTTTTTTTTTGATGGCTGAGTAATATTTCATTTTCACTATCCATCCATCAACTGATGGTACTTTGACTTTACTATTGTAAATAGTGCTGCAATGAACATGGATATACTCTTGTCACAATAGTGAAATGATGTATTTTTAGAGATTATTCCCAGTAATGGCATAGCAAGGTCATGTGGCATTCCGATCCTTAACTTTTTAAAAATTATCTATACTGCTCTCCAGAGTGTTTGTAAAGGCCTGTATTCCCACCAGCAATGTATGAGAGTTCCCTTCTCCCCACATCTTTCTCCAGCATTTGGTGTTGTTTGTATTGTGGATTTTCACCAACCTGTCTAAGGTGAGGTAATATCTCAGGGTAGTTTTGATTTAGCAAGACATTCTTAATCTAGAGAAGTCTGCTTTCTGCAAGGCATCTCCAACAGGGAACCTGTTCTATGTGGGCAGATTTGAATTTCAGGTAGGCTGCATTTTTAATAAGTCCTGAGCATAGTGTGCTGTAAGTCAGGGATGGATGAAGCCAGTAGCGTTTGAACTGAGCATCTAAAAGAACATGGTGTTTCAGATATATTAGACTTTGCCAAGTTCTCACTGGACTTTGTCTCACAGGTATGTTCTTATTTGTTCCTTCAGTTTTCAGGCCTTTATTTGCAAAGGCTAAATCTCTAGGAACAAATGAAAGTGAACTCTGCGTAAGACCAGTTTAAAACCCAAGATGAAAAGAATACAAATGGGGGTAATTCTTTCTAACATTCAACAATCATATTCACAACAGAGCAGAAATTGAGGCATAAGTAAGTAGCCTGTGTGTGTGTCTGTGTGTGTCTGTGTCTGTGTGTGTGTGTGTGTGTGTGTCTATGTGTGGTATGTGTGTGTGTTGTCTGCTAGTTGAACATACAGATGGAGATACATATGCATTTATGTATAAATTAATATACATGTCACTTTTGCTGTGATAGTAAAAAAAATCCAAACTTGCAGTACTTTATGAAAAAAAACACTTATTTATGACACAAATTTGTGGTCTGGTTCTGCTGTGATTAACTAAGTATATCTAGGTTTGCTTCATTTTGAGTGTAATTTGGCTTGATGAAGCCTCATTCTGAAAACCTGTCTGAAGAAGCATCTACTGACTGTGTGTAGTGGCGTACACCTGTAATTCCAGCACTCAAGAGGTAAAGGAAGGAGATTTGTGAGGTAAGATTATCCTGGCTACATAAAGAAAGCTTGTCTCAAAAACAAGAAAAAAGATACATCCACTAATTGTAGTATGCTACGACTGAGAGAGAGGACCAAAGTTCAAATGGAGCTTGGAACCATGGAGTTCCTCTCAGCTCTTTTTCTTAGAAATGACAGGATATCTCTCTACATTTTAATATTCCAAGCATGTTACAGTAGTGAAGTTCAGAATAAATGGGGCATGGAAGCAATGTTGTCATAAAGAATAGGTAGTTGGTCTTTATCCTTGTGCCTGGTCAAACTCCTAAAACTCGTGGAAGTTACTTTGCTAGACTGTAGAAGTTACATCATTAATGAGATGTCTTAGGTAGAAGGATAGGCTTGTGAGCTTCAGGATAGGGGGCATTCATGGAAAAGAAGTTGGATGGTTACAAAGTTAAAATGTCCAGACCTCTCCTTCAGGGAGAAAACAGAGGTTGGTGACTGATTTCAATTGCCATGTATAATGATCTAATCAATTTGGTGTATGAGATAGACTTTCAAAAAATAAAAATAAATAAATCCTGATCTTCCAGGATAATGGGCATCATTGTGCTAAGAAGGCCACATTCCCAAATGGAGGCATAGACATTTCATCCCTTTCATCCTTACCTAGTCCTTTGATCTCATACATTTGACTAGTCCTAAGTAACATCCTTTTCAATAACATAATAATCAAAAATGAAGCATTTTCTTGAATTCTATGAGTCATTATAGCAAATTATTGAAGTAAGGGAGGATATTTGCTTTATCCTCTAAGTGGGACGGAGAGTGGTTAGCTATATGCAACTGGTATCTAAAGTGAAGACATTTTCACGGGATTCAATATGTCACCTGCAGAATCTATACTTACTGTAGACAGGTAATAACAGAGCTGAAGTGTTTGAGACCAAGCTAGTGTTAGCGAACTGAAGAATTGGTTGATTATGGAATGCTGTGTCTGGTGTCAAAAATGCCATGTAGAAGTATCATCTAACCACAGTTAATGACTGCATAATTAAACAGATGACATAGCCCAACATACATGATTTAGGAACAGGTTCAATTACTTAACATTACTGACTACTCAAATGTCATTTCCTCAGTCTTATTCCCTGCTCAACTGCAGCAAACAATATCATCTCTTTCTTTAACAAAATTTTTGTCAATATTTAGCATTATCTAGAAAGAATCCTTTATTTCCTAGTCATTTTGCATAACATTGACAAGAAAGAACTACGTGTATGTATATTTGTGGCCCTGTTCGACTCCAGGGACATGAAGATTCTTCATCTAATCTGGTTCTGGTTTCTTTCTACAAAATGTGCTACACAGTCAATACCTTTTGCCCCCAGTGATATGTTAAAGTTCTAGATATCAAATCTTTTAATATTCTAAATGTATAATTATAATTTACCTAAAGAATGAGCTACTTCCTGATCATGCCATCTATGTCTATCGTCTCAAGTTCCACACACGTCTCTGACTCCACTCCAATTGCAAAGTGAAAGAAATAGCAAATAAATTTAAAGTAACACAGGTAAGTCCAGTACAATCCTAAATCTTCCCCTTCCTTAAAAAAGAACAATTAGTAACTCTAATACACCTGTGTAAAAGAGGTATCACCATCACTACTATTCCTTCCCTGCTGTCCAGAAAAAGAAATGAAGATTGGAGAACTAAGTACTGTTTGGCATGACTATCATACAACAGTAACATCTGAATTGATTCCAATACAACGAAAGGACTAGAGCAAAGTGTAGGTCTCGATAAAAGAAAAAGAAATACTGCCAATGCATGTTGTGAGATTTGTCATATTTGAATGGCAATATTAACCTGGAGTAAAAAGACTAGTAGTATTAGATTCTCCATGCAATGGTCACATTGCTTATGACCATGGTTTATCTGTTTATTGTTCAAAGCCTTCCATAAGTTCTAGAATCCATAGCCACATAACATGAAAAAATGTAAAAAGTGAGTAAAATGTAGGAACAGGCACATAAGCAAATACGATCCAGCAGAGGGCAAGAAGCACTGGAAATGACACTCGGCATCATTAGGGAAATGCAAATTAAAACCAGAATTGAGTTACTTCATTAACCTACAAGAATAGCTAAAGAGAAAGACTATATTTAAGAAATGTTTCTCATCAAATTCAACAACTGCAAGCAAAACAAGAGCTATCACAGTGCTGGTGAGATGGCTCAGTGGGTAAAATCACCCATATTGATTGAGCTTGATAACCTGAATTCAACCTCCAGAATCCACAAAGAGATGGACAGAGAAAAGACTCTGTTCTCAAAGCTGTCTTCTGACTACTATCTATACATTGTGGCATGTATGCCCTCTCTGCATCTCACACACACACACAAAAATAATGATAATAATAATAAATAAATTTTAAAACTTTTTAGTTAAAAGGCTGGTCCCTGGCAGCCCTGAGGGCTGGCTAGCAGTCGCCAGTGAGATGCTATAGGTAGGAATATAGAGAAGAGCACACTGGTTGGTGAGGTCCATGCCACATGGTGATCTAAAAAGCATGGGAGAAGCCAAAACACTATTGTAATGAGGTTTCTCTTCCTTAGGATTCTTACGTTCCAGAGCTGAAGATTGAAACCGAATACATTGAGATGCACAAAATGGCAGAAACTCTTGATTGCTGAGTCCAAGAGAAGTAAGGAAGAAGTCATAGCCTTGGGTGGGAGACCATTAAAGCAGAGGAGATATCTTAAGTTCAGAGAGACCAGGAAGAGAGTCACCATAAGCACATGGCTAGAAGAAGATAGAGCTGAGAATCACTATGGTGCATCCACTTGGCAGGAGAGCCAGAAGAAGAGAGTGATGAATAGGATCACGGTTTTTAAAAGTCCATGCATTGCTAATGAATGGCCCAGAGTTATGGGGAAAGTGAGGAAAAGACTGGAGGGGAAGTGGGTGTGATTCCCACAGGACTTGGACATTCCTCACGGTACTAGCTGTCCAATAGAAAGTAAATAACTCCCTCACTATGATGAGGCTTGAAAAACATTGAATGAGAACACTTCGAAGGTTTTTTTTTTTTTTTACGTATATTACCCTGATGAGGTTCATCTTGGTTATTTAATGATAAAATTCTCAGTTGTGCCCCAAATAGTTAATATAAAAAGAAAGAAAGATTCTGGTCTTCGGCCTTCATCAGTAAACATGAGGGATACTGCTGTTTACTCCATTTTCACAAATTCTCAGGTGAAGAATATAAGAAGTTAGGCTCCAGCAGATAGGACATGCCTGAGTGATGGGTATACTGAACTAGGTAGGGAGCCAGAGAGAGAGAGAGATCCCCTTTTTCATAGTGTGAAGCAGTTCATTTCACCTCTATTTTAGAGATGGGGAAAATAAGATAAAATAATTGTCTTTTTTAAAAAGTATGTTTAAAAAAAGCTAGGTAATTCACGGAGCTAATCTTTGTTATAAAAAGGATTAAAGCATACAGAATGCTTGTCCACCATAACTAACTGGATGATGAGTTTTCACAGAGTGAATATATCTATGTAATTAACATTCAGATTAAAGTACAGAAAACTTACCCTAAATCCAGAATATTTCCTTGCACTACACCCAAAAAAGCTCACGTTTCTACAAATTAACTACTATTCTAATATAATTTTGTGACTTACACTTGCTTGCTTTTGTACTTCATATAAAAGTGATGGTGTTCTTTAAAAAAAATAGCTGGCATTCTCAGCCAAGATGTCTGTCTGAGCCCTGCCAGCTGTATTGCAGCTGGTTCACTCTTCTTGAATAGAATTTCACTGCACATGGATGCCACCATGCCACAGTGTATCTATTTTACTTCAGATGGGCATTTAGATTTGTTTTCTATCTTGAGGATATTTCAAACAGTCCTGCTATGAATATAGGTATAAATGGGGAATGTTAGTTGCAAGGTACTAACCTAAGAGTGGAGATAACAGAAATAGGATACACATATACTCAGCTTTAGTAGATATTACCAAGATCTTGAAACAATTGCTTGGGTGTATATTCACACCAGCAGTGAACAAGGGTGTCCCGTACAATCAGAACAATGTAAAGTTTTTCAGCTTTCCATTTTAGGGGTTATGATGCACACTAGTTACATTCCTCAAGGCTGTCACCTCACATTAAACAACTTAAGAGAGGAGAGGTGGGTTCTGGCTCACAGCAGAGCAATGCATAAAAGTAATGGATGCAACTTAGTCTGTTGCACCAACAAGAAAGCAGAGAAAGGGAAGCTAGTGATCAATCCACTCTCTCTTTTTCTCCATTTCTTGCCCCTCTTCTATTCAGTCTGGAACCCCACAGCCCAGGAGACTTTGCCACCCACATTAAGGGTAAGTCTTTTCTCTTAGTCAAACCCTTCTAGAAATACCTCAGACGCACTCCAAGGTATGTGTCTCAGTAACATAGGTGTTTCTTAATCCATTTAAATCCGCAATCAGGGCTATTATATTGTGGGTGGGCTATTGAAAGCAAATTCTATTTCCTCAAGGACCAGTGACAATGGGCATCATTAAACTTATTTATTAGTTGTATTGATAAAACGTTTGGGAATTGGTGCTTTAAGACTGTTAACTTTTTGCCCCATTGAAATTTGTTATATTGATTTTGGATATGAATCTGTGCAGGCAATTATGTATTGCAATATTTCCCCCACTTTGTAACTTGCCTCTTTGTTTCCAAATATACAGCTGGCAGTAGCTTTTGAAATGTGTAACTTAATAAATTTTCTTTTATAGACTATTTCTTTAACAGTTAGTAATTTACAAAGAAATCTTTGACTTCTCTGAGATTATGAAATCATAGTCCTATGTTTTACCAACTAATTAGAATTTTTATTGTTCACATTCAGATCTACAAGCTGTTTAAAATTTGAGCTTGGCATAAAGTATGTGGTAGGAGTCAAGATACATTTTTCTCCCATGTGAATTTCTAATTAACCTTAAACAGTTTACTGGGAAACAGAAAAGGTCACTTTGCTCCTATTTCTTTGCAGCCTTTTTTTTTTTTTTTGTAAGTCCAGTGAGAATGTATGTGTTAGTATTTTCTTAAATCTAATTTGTTCCATCTGCTTGTTTGTTTCTCCTTGTACTAATATCACACTGCTTTAATTGTTGAAGCCTTATGCTAAAGTCTATCCTGGTCTATGCTGAAATAATTCTATTCTCTCTCCTTAATTTTGTTATAGATTTTCCTTGGGCATTACACTTTCTTACTTCATTTTAAAATCAAATATTTCTTAAAAGTAAAACAAGATAAAGTTAGTGTGTGTGTGTGTGTGTGTGTGTGTGTGTGTGTGTGTGTGTGTGTGTAGGAATTTGAGGCAGCTTTGAATTAAAATTAACTTGTGGTGGAAGACCTCCTAACTTGTTGTTAGGAGACCTGGAAGTCTGCAGTTCAGAATCTACTTATTTGGTTCTTCTAAAATTTACCTCAGAAAGTAAACTTCATTGTAGAAATCCTATCCATATTTCAATAAAAGTACTCTGAAAGATTATGTTATTTATGCTACTTAAAACAGAATTTTTAAGATTTTAAGCTAACCGTATTTAAATGATACAGAGAAACATGCTTTTCCATCAAATGCTGTATATTGAATTGAGTGACATCATAAAATTAACTAGCAATTATTCCTGCAGTACTCTTGTAGATTTCTTTGTAGTTATTTTATACCCACTAAGGATTTGTGTGAATAATGACTATTTAAGTCATCCTTTGAGATCCTTAATTCTTTCATTTTCTGAGTTTTATGAGTTATCTGACATTTTATTACTTATTGATTACACATAGAAACTGCTCTTCTGACTGTAGAATACCATTAGTACATTATTGCCTACTTTTTTAAATTCATTGACTTTTTCACACATGTATATGACTTCTACTCATTTTCACTCCCTCCATTCCCTTTTCTTATCTCCTTTCTCTTCTGCTGAAACCCTTCTTCCCTTCTTCCCAGAAGTCTCATTGCTACATATTTTTGACAAATACTGCTCTTATCAGAATACTAGTTCTTATCACTAATTTGTTTAAAATGATTAATGCACACAACTACTAGACTTTGTCAAAAAATCTTTTTGCATTTTTGAGGTGAGTTTTTTCTGTTCTGCTTATTTAGAGAGTTCTGTTAATTGATATTTCATGTTAAAACAACCATACAATCTTAAGTCAAATTATTGCAAAAATATACTTATATATAGAGTTAAAATACTGAAGATTTGACATTTATGTTCACATTTACATATGTATAATCTTTCATCTTTATCCTTACCAGAATTCAGTATCAAAATTATTGAAACTTTGCACAAATGAAGCATTCATGTACCCTTTATTTAGTTTCTTCTTTTCTAAGAATGTTGATTTGTTTCCTGTACTATAAGTAATTTATCCATGTAGTCTAAAATTTTTCATGTATTTAAATTGTAATCACAAAAATCCCTGATTTTAAACATTTACAGTGTCTTTTCCTTTCTGATGTCAGTGATATGCATTCTCTTTTTTCTCCATGTTGTTAGTCTTACCAGTTTTGTTAACTCTTTAAAGAGCCAACACTTTCTTTTGCTTATTTTTCTGTTTTCTGTTCACTTAATACCTATCCTTTGTTTCCTTTTCTCTTCAGCATTACTACATTGGCCCTTTCCCAACATTTTGGTTTTGATTCCCAATATAATTTAGTCTTTAATTTTTCAGAGTAATGCTAAGAGCTCTTAAGTATCAATCTAGTTTCATTCCATCAATTTTCATAGCTTTTATTTTCATTGTTATTCACAAAGGAGAATCTAAGCCTACAATTTCTAATTCCATTTTATAATTCCTCCAAAAAAGTGAACCCATTTGTAAATGCCAGTTATACATATTATTTAGGCACTTAATTGAAAATACTTAGACCAAAGGAAATGAAATTTTTAATTTGCATGCTCTGCCAGCAAATATGTCATTTGTTCTTTATTCATGATTATATACTTAATATGAAAGCCTTGAGAGAGATGCAACTTACCTTCTCTTTGCAAAGGAAGCACCATGCACACAGAGATTTTGACATGTCTGCCTCTCCAGAACATAATAGGGCCAGGATCTGAAAATAAACTTACCTGGACCCAAAGTTTGTTTTGTTGTTGTTGTTGGTTTTGTTTCATACTATCTTAACATCTTAACATTTTAGCATCTTAACAAATGCTAATTCTACATGTAACTAACACCCTCAAATCAAAAAATCCAAGAATTGGAGCTAGAGTAATTATAGTAGTTCATGTGTCTATGATTTTCCAGAAGATAATAGGATTCATAAAAGCTGTATGACTCATCCAAGTCAATTTTGCTAGTGTAAGTTTGAATTAGAACCAAAAATATAGGTGTAATACAGGTGACCCAGTTTCTAGAACATTGATCTTCCTCTGTGTTTGTGTGTTTGTGCTGTGTATTATACTATAGATAAGGATACATAATGATATATGTGTGTGTGTGTGTGTGTGTGTGTGTGTGTGTGTGTGATGGATATGGTGGTACAGTTTCCTGATGAAACACATATGGGTATAGAGATGGATGTAAAGTATCTTCATTTAGTATTCTCCACCTTATTTTTTGAGACAGGCTCTCTCACTGAACCTTGAGCTCATCATTTCAGCCAGATAAATGAGCTAGCCCTCAGGATCTGCTCACCTTCATTCCCCCAGCACTGGGCTTAAAGGAAGCACTGCTGTGCCCACCTTTCATGTGGGTGCCGGGGAAATTAACTCAAATCCTCATACTTGTCAAGCAAACACACTTTATCTAATAAAACCTCTCCTATTTTAGATTAAATCACTGTTCGTCTATTAGAAGCAGGTAATGATGTCATCATACTCACTAAATACTCATCAAGTACACATGACTAACTTAGGAAACAGTTAATTTTCAGTATCACTAGGAAAGTGTGCAAAATACTATTAATCCTCACTTGCTCCCTAAAATCTTTGTTAAGTTTTTCAAGTCATTAAACCAGAACCAAGTTTTCTGTGCTTCATTGGTAACCACTGAGAGAAGTTAAGACAGACCTCAAGTTCTAAAACCATTTCTGGCAAATGTCGACAAATGTCCTCCAGGCATAAACTTGAATCTAGGGCCACAAATAAGGGTTTACAAGTAAAACACCAGCCACCAGTTTTTCTTATCTTTAGGCCTCTGGCATTTTTAGTCTTCCCAAACCATCCCCTAGGAATTCTTTTAAAGATACCCAAATCTTTGACATGGGGAGTCTCCATGGGCTATGACAAGAATGAGAAAATCAGAGCTGCACAATTTGACTTTTGTTCACTGACTACACCCTTTGTCAGTGAGCTTCTCTGTCAAATAGTCAAAAGACAGAGACAAAGACGCTGACAGAACTATTCTATGAGAACACGCCAGCCAATGAATGCCTCGTAGCTTTTGCTGAGAGACAATAAACATTACTGCTCTGCAGTAAGGAGAAATGAGAAATCCTATTCCCAAGAGAGAGAAAATACATCTCCACATATGACAAGTAGTTAACATTATGGATAGCATCTGCCTGGGCTCTTATCAAGATCTACATTTGTCTTCTATTCACTGGTTTGAATAGAAACAAAATAATATATTAACTTGAATGAAGCACCACATACAGATTTTATTATAAGTCGCATAGGAATCTGGCTATGAAAGAAAGTGGAGGAGTGAGCAAAAACAGAGGACAGTTAATCAACTTTAATATTTATAACCCATATTGGAAAGCCAATCTGTTTATTAATAATAAGCCAAATGCTTCTTGGAGTGGAAAAAAAATTTAAGCCGTACTGGCATAATCGAAGTTTACATAAAGTTCCTGAACTGGTTTGTACTAACTTGGTGACAAGATTGTTTGTCATCCAGTTTGGATGAAACATAAAATGAAATTTTGGCCACCAGGCTCATAAAAACTGCATTATGCTGTTTTATTTTTTTTTCTAGGAACAGACATACTAGCTGTGATGTTCTGGATGAATCAACTTCAGATTTATCCTTTATATTAAGTTGCTAAGAGACAAGACTCATATTTCTTCCAAACTTAGTAAGGAGCATAGGTATGGGTGATAGGGAAGGTGTGTAGTAACAAAAAAAAAATGAACTGGGGAACTTTAAAACTTGTGAGATCGTAACAAAACTCCTCCCAGAAGCAAGGGCTGGCATCCCACGTAGATGCAGATTTATTAATTATCTTTTAATTCCTTAATTGCGTGACCTGCTCAGTTGGGGCTTGGCTTTGGAGAGCCTCACTCTCTCATGTTTACCATAGGGCTTGTTCTCAAGAAACAGAGACATGTTTGCTCAGTACGAAATCAAATGTTTCTGAATGCTTACTTGAAAGGAGAAGAATACAGTGTAAAGCATTTAATATGAACATTCTGAGGAGTTTAATGGAACTATAACAGAGGAAATATGTCCTAAGAAGTTGTAGAAAGATGGATGTTTATTGGTGAGGGATAAAATGGGGCATATTTATTCAATAGCATGTAGTCAATAACAAAATCATATTCAAATGGTTCTTATTCTAACACACAAAGTTTAAAAAAAAATGAGGTCTAGGAAAGTTCTAATAACTGTAAGAAATGAAAATAGCCTCCCTGGGTAAGGCCACTCATTTGTTGGAGAACCTAAATTCACAGTTTTGGAAAGATTACTTACTGCTGAGTGACAATGCCTTTGAGGGCCATGTGAGACAAGGTAAAAGAAAAGACTTTGACATACATGTGAGAAAAGGGGGGAATATGAGGTAGAGAAGAGGCAGGAAGAGAGACAGAGCAAGACACAAGGAGAGAGGAAGAGTGGTAGAAGATAGTAATAGAGAGATGAAGACAGATGAAGAAGGAGAGGGAAAGAAAGAGCATGAGAGATTTCCATGTAAGCCAGCAGACAAGCTCTCAAGATGGTATCTTCTTGTGACTATGGATTTTTTTAATCTAATCCTCTGTTATGTTCTAGATATCCCTTGCTGGATTTCACATCAAATGACAGCCTGACAACTGGAATTAGGTCTTGTTTCACAGATCAATGAGTAGTGACAAGAAGTGCACCTGACATGTGGATAACACATTCCCCACATGTGCTAACATTTTCTAGGAACATCTGACACCTGATGACAATCACTTGACATGTGGATGGCATGTTCCTGACATGTAAATAGCATGTTCTAGTTGTACTGGCATGTTCTAGTTGACATGTTCTAGTTGTAGTTGGCATGTTCTAGTTGTACTTGACATGTTCTAGTTGTACTTGGCATATTTTTGGCATATGAATGACATCTTCAAAGTATACCCAACATGAAGATGACACATTCTTGGAATATGGATGACATGCTGTAGGTTTATACAACATGCAAATGACACGTTTCTGACATATAGATGACACATTCCAGACATATGGATGATATGTTCTGGGTGCACTCAGCATACAGATGGCATGTTTTTAGCTTTGAAAGATTGCATGCATAGATGGAAACATGTGAACACATAGCTCTCTGTGGCTAATGATGTTATATAAGGCTTTTTTCATTTATGCCTTCCCCTATTTGCCAAATTTTCTACAATAAATGCATGCTATATGCTTTTCTTTTTCTTTTCTTTTTTTTGTGATCCTGAGGACCAGAACCTTGCCAACATCATGTAAGTACTGGACCACTCTAGTGTCAGCATTTGTTATTTCTAATGTCTTCTTTGTTCTTTAATAGTATCATGCATGTAAGCAATGAATTTAAGTTATTTTTATCCTATGTTACCCATCTCATTTCCTCTCCTTTTCACCCTGAAATTCTTCCAATTCCCAATCAGTCTACCATCTACTTTTGCAATTTATTTTCCTGCATGTGACCCTCTGAGTTTAATCAAGATTGCCTGCATGAACATGGGCCTGAGCACTGACTGGATGGAGCATGAGTTGTGTACAAGTGGGTTTATCAATGAAGAAAGTAGTTTCCCTTCCACTGACAGTATGAACCTTCAGTAGTTCCTCAGAGAGTAAAATTGTGCCTCACGAGTCTTCTCTCTCATAATGAAACATTTGACAGTTGGACTGAGTAGGATTTGTTGAAGCAGACACAGTTACAGTGAGTGCATGGATGAAATGGTCTTGTCATGTTCAGAAGACACTGTTTAGTGCACTCTTCTTGACTCTCTGGATCTTACATTCTAACCTCCTCCTCCCTTGATGTTCTCTGAACCTTGGAGAGGGATTTAGTTATCTGTTTAGAGCTCAGCACTTCACAGTAACTTATTCTCTACAATTTGACCAGTTGTGACTCCCTATATTAAATGTCTTCCATTAAAAAAAATGAGGCTTCTCACTCAAGGGCTAAGAACTGCACTTATGTCTGTATAACAAAATTATAGCAATATGCTGTCGCTTAAGACCCATGATTTCTTATTTTTTTTATTATTTATTCAATTGTGCGTGTGTGCATGTGTGCGTATGTGTATGTGTGTGTGTGTGTATGTGTAGAACCACGGACGAATTCGGGAACCGCCATGGATGCCTCCACCTCCTCCTTGTTTACTCTGCCCCGGGATTCACAGGCTCCGCCCTACCAGGACCAGAAACGCAGGCCGCCCTCGCTTCTGCCCGGCGTCTATACGTGGGGTCTAGGATCCGAACTCAGGACCTTCCGCCTGCAAGGCAGAGGCTTAACCCCTGAGCCACCTCTCCAATCCCCAGGACCCATGACTTCTCTATCCACAGATTCTTAAGTTTACAGTACCAGGCATGAGCTCCCTCCTGAAGAGTGGTCCTTCCATCTAATCAGAAAGAGATTGGCTACCACCATGGCATTCATGCCCAAATTGTATTAATGGACATATCTTGCCAAGCTGGCTGTTATTGTAGCTCACAGAATTCACAGCTGAGTAAGACTTTAGATGTCCGAAGCCATAGGTGATTAAGTAAAACCCCCTTATTAGGTGTGACACCTCTGAATGAGTTGCTAGTCAAAGTGCAATGCCCTGTCAATTGTGTATCTATCTGCATGAAAAAATTGTGCTCATGGAGGAATATATAACACTGAGAGTAACATCTTTCTGGATGATAATGATCATGGTTGCCACCAGAACATTGTGATAATAACCTATTTCCAAAGACAATAAATACTTTGGTTACATGATGTGGAGAAATCAGGCTAGAACTGAGCTGGAATCTCCTCCCTGTTGGCCAGATTTCATGGTGCCAGAAGGTGCTATTTGGACTGCTAGATGAGAAAAGTCATTATTTGTTATTCTGATGCATATAATTAACTATAATTTCCCCATAAATCTAAAGTTATAACCTTCTACTATTATTATTCTAGTTGTTTACAGGTTTCACTGCTGCTTTTTAATAAAAAAAATAGTAATTTTTGTGGACTGGGACAATGCCTCGGCATATAAACTATTTGCTTTTCAAGCAAAAGGACCAGAGTTCAGATCTGCATTTTATCCCACATAAAACACGAGGTAGTGGGACTGGAGGATGGCTCAGAGGTTAAAGTCTTTGCCTGAAAAGTAAAAAGTCCTGAGTTCATATCTCGGATCCCATGTAACAATGCTAGGCAAAAACAGCAGCTGTTTTTACTTCCTGCCCTGGAAGGAGAAGCCTGGGAAACCCCAGAGCAAAGTAAAAAGGAGGCAAAACAATCCAGTATGATTCTCAAAATCACCCTTGGGCGAACACACAACACACACACACACACACACACACACACACACACACACACGCGCGCGCAAGGAATTTAAAAAATGCCGGACGGGCATAATGACCCACTTGTAATTCCAGTCCCAGAAGGTTGATACTGGGGATGCTCACAGGAAACGCTAGCCACACCACCTCTACTGGTGAGCCCTGGATTTACTGAGCGTCCCAGGCTCAAAACGGTAAGATGGAAAAGTGATAGAGAATGATTCTCATTATCACCCATGAGCTTCCACATGCAAGTATACTCACACACATGTGCCCCCTCACATGTAGACACACATGCATGCATCCCATGTATACATACACATGAAAGTATAGGAGAAAAATTAAAATATAGTAGATTTTGCCAGCTAGATAAGCTTAGGAACGTACTTTACTAATATCTTTGCTCTGATGTTTTCTCAAGCCCTGATTTTCTCTTTAGCATTTATTTATGTTTTCCTGCAATTCCTCTTAGTCATGTTCATTTGCATTATGAAGGGCTCACTTTCTAAATCTTTGTCTAAATAAAAATGTTTATTTTGTCTTTATTCTTTAAAATGGTATTCTTACTACTTATGAAAGTTAAAGTTAAATACCCCAAACAGATCAACGTCTTCTTGTTCCTCTAAGGACACAGCAGTTTTCTTTCATTCTGTATTCACAAAGCTTTTTATTTTTTTTTTAACTTGAGAGGTTAAGTACTAATGTTTATTACAAAAGTGTCAAATCTCCTAGAATTGTAGAAGCCTAAACAATCTATATGTCCTTTCATTTGGAAATTTGAGATAATTATTACTGTAGTTAAAAGTACACTTTACCATGACACATTACCATTGCGATTCTCAGACCCACACAACAAAAGTTATAAAACATGAGATTGCCTTCAAAAAAAGGAGCTATTTACAAAACAGGCCACGAGATAAAAATTTCCATTTTGCCTCCTGGTCCTGTGAGAGTTACACTCTTTAAAGCATGGGCATCACTGGAAATGGGCTTGGTCAAAGTCAGTCACGACAAGCAAGCCAGTCGGACTGAAGAACATTTTATACTTTCTGGCTCTATTGCTGTGTTATTCACAGATAAAACTGATACCTAAAAGTGCTAACCTCATTTCATTTACTAACTTCTGGCTAGTTACCAATGCAGAAAACACGGCATGAAACAGTTGCGGACAGGGGCAACCCCATGGTTGCATGGGAGAGCCTGTGTGCTGCTCATAGGATTCCTTCCTTACAGAAACTTCATCTCATTGACCCAAGTGCAGGGCACACCTTCCGAAGTGATTCACCTTCTGAATGCTGCTGGTTCCATTCACTTGCCTCTGTGCATTCCTTCCTGCGGTCACTTAGGTCAATGCTGGCTGATGCGGTTGCGGGCATCCTGCAGGAGGCGAGGAACAGCAGCACAGCGTCCATAAGTCCATGGCAGCTTGCTCCTAAACACGCTACTAAAGCAAAATGCACAACGTCCTCGGCTTGCTTTTACCGACAGCAAACAAACAGTCGCCCAGACCGGGTGATGGACGAAAAGGAAGAGCGAGTCTTCATATTCACAATTACATTCAGAAAAAGCCTCGCCGAGTCTATGAATACCCAATAGGCACTGCGCTTGGGGTTCGAAAGAAGTTAGCCTTAGACTTCAGGCCAGCTACAGTTTTTTTTTTTCCCCAAGGGGATCATCAAAAGTTGACATGGTCCAGTTCACACAGATTTGTCTTAAAATGATTTCTTATTGACATGAAAAAAAAAACCTGTTCTAACAAGAAGACTTGAGACTGTAAGATTCTTCCCAGTCTTCGGAACCTCCAGGATGATTTTGACATGCCCTGTATTTCCCTGAGGGAATGAGTATTTACAGTATTCTGCTACCATGCTCAAGGTTTTCTTTTCTGTTTACAGTTCTTGCCACTTTTCTCTGGATCTCCTCAAGCAGACGTCATACTTTGTTTGCAGTGCAGTTGGGAGCGAGGGAAAATGGTTGTGTGGGCCAGCCAAGGGCTTTTGTGAGTGTGGTGTAGTGTGGCAGATGTCACCTGGGGGGGGGTCTTCATGCAAAATGGGGACATTGCAGCTTTAGTTTAGGTTTTTTTGTTTTGTTTTTTTTTTGCAATCTACATGTGGCCAGCTGTGAAGAGATTTTTGGAAAGCCCAAGGGACAAAATAGGTGCTGTTTTCTACTGAAAATTGTCATTGGCAACATGGTCACGAGAGACAAGGAATCAGATCAGAAGGACACCTTTTGGGAACATAACTTTCAACAGGTACTTTTCAGTTGATCCAGCCCATTTGGTCAGGAACTCACTGCTGCCTTGCTTACGCTGGTCCACACCTATCCAGTCACAAGCTTTTTAAAGTGTCCTCTTTCTTTAGTGGTCTGTGACTTTGCTATAAGGTACCCACATTGTGCTATAATTTTCTTTGTCATCATACAGAGTACAATTTCAATTAAGTGTTTACACTAGAGATTTATTTGAATCTGGAAAATTCCTGTGGTTTCTGGAAAACCCCTCTGTTCTCTTAGCATTAAACATCTCTTACTTATCTGCCCTTGTCCTAGCATCAGCATGACATGCCTCATCCATGTATTTTTTCAAATTATTTCCTGGACTCATTCATATGTTTTTTTAAATCTCTCTCTCAATTTTGCTATGTTTGTAATTTCATCAGAATAGTCTTCTATTTACAAGGGTTTTTTTTTGTCCTATAATCTGGAGTTAATATTGTAACATACTTTCAGTCAATAGTTATGATTATATTTTTAATTCCAAGATATCTAATTGACATTTTCCGTTTTGACTTGTTATTGTTTTATTTCTGTCTTATTTCTTTTCTTCTATTTTATTTGTAATTTCATTCTTTGACAGTTTCTTACATGTGAACAATACATTCTGATTACACACACACACACACACACACACACACACACACACACACACACACACTGTTATCTCTCTCTCCCCTTCCCATCCGGCCTTCCCTACAAAATCCTCCCACATTCATGCTGTTTGGTTTTGCCTGTGTCTCACCACTGAGCTTGAGCAGAACCCTTTGCATGACCATTACTTTGACACTATCTATGTGCATTTCAGGCCAGGCAAAATCTCTACAGTCCCATTTTTTAAGACTTAGCATGATTTTTTTTAATTTATTTCTTCTACTCATACAAGCTTGATAGGTACACTCCCTCCCTCCACTCCTCCTTGGATCCCCTTGCTCCCTCCCTCCTTTTCCCTTTCCTTTCCTCCCTCCCTCCCTTTCTCCAAGTGTGTCCCCCTCCCCCATTCCTGGAGCATCCTTTAGTGAGCATGCCAAACTCTCCTCTGGGTCCTCCTCTCTGATGAGGTGTAAGGACTCAATAGCATTGCCTAGAGCTCTTTTTTGTGTTCCCCTTTAGTATAGGAACACTATTGTGGCTATTAATCCCTTGCCTCTAAGGATCTTAGAGCCTGTGATCCATGCTAGACTTTGGGGGGTGGTCAATGACATGTTGGTCATTGTGAAGGTCATGCAAAGTCCCATTTTTTAAGGCTTAGCATGATTTTTTAATGTGAGGTTTACACTTTTAATTTGAAACCTTGTCTAGAAGAGAAAAAAGTTTCCCTTTTTTTTTTTTCAATTAAACTGTGCTAGTTGGGTATTGTTACTAAGGAAAATTTGGATCATCTGGCCAAGTTCTCAGTCTTACTAATAAATAAATTTAGAAAGGGACTCAAAAAGAAAGACTGAGAACCATTTTATTAGAAATGAAAAGAAAGGTAAGAAACAAAATCTAATATCCAGGCAATCGCTAGGGGCGGGCAGAGGAAAATAACGAAGAGGAACAGAAGGTCATGCCCTTCGACGTAAGCAAGCATGAAGCTCAACAAGCCACCACAAGGTAAAGGAGTTAGAGTTTTCAGAGAGACAGCAAGAAAATCTACAGCATCCAGGAAAGCATGTGCAGACTGTGGAAATGAAAACCATAGAAAGGAGAAGAAAAGGAAAGTTTCTGTCTCTGAGCTTAGAGCTCAGAATAAGCAGTTCATAGTCTGCAGGATGAAGGTAGTTCTCTGCCTCTACCTGGATCTTGCTAAGGAGAGACTATGAGAAGAAGCTTTCAGGAAGAGGAAAGCACAAAGTATGTCCATCTCTTTAGCAGACTCCAGGTAGATCAGAGTCTATGGAGGGTGGTCAAGTGTCTGGTAGGCCAAGCTGAATGAATAAGAGGGGACTTGACAGCAGGTCTCAGAACTCAGGCTCCATTCCAGTGCTATCAAGGAAACAGGAGGTGAGATTTATCTATCTTCAACAGTATCTGTGGTTGCCCTGTCTCCCTCTGGACTCACAGCCCAGAACATCACCTTGCAGTAGTGATCTGGGGAAAGGCGAGCCCAGGGGTTTAGCTCAGTCCTGATCATAGTGTTCATGCCCTCCTAGTTTCTTCCCTAGAAGTGCAGCCCCGTGACAGGTATAATTTCTGGCAATATTCGGCTCAGTATTTTTCAGTTTCTCTAAATATATGTGCACCATACCACCCCCAGTCTCTGCAATTTCACTGTTCCTTACTTCAGTCTTTGTCTCTACCCTACCTATCATCTCCAAGTGTTTAAACCAAAACATAAGTTTATTGCTATTGATCATAAATTGAGGCACATAGGTGCTGACATGATTTTGTTCTGAATATGATTCCATGTAGACTGCATTGACCAATAGTACTGAAAGTGACTTGCCATAGACTACACACACGCAGAGAGATAAGATCTCAAGATCTAGCCAACAATTTGAGAGATACGAATTTCCACAATGTTCATTGATTCTCATCTCTTCATATCAAACGAATGGCCCTTGACAGATTATGAGCTATAATTCCAACATTTACATCTTATGCATGTGGGAAAAGAGTCAGGGTAAGATTTCAGCCTTTCCCAAGGCTTATCTGTGTTATATTTTACAAGATGAGCTCTTTTCCTCTCTCAGCATGCTGTCCAAAGGCCAAGGGACTGTGCCTGGATTACAGAGGCAGACAAATCAAACTGCTTCGACCCTGAAGCACACACAGAAAAGCTAAGGGAGAGAGGTCAGTCAATACATGTGTTACTACATTTAGTCCTGGCTGGAACATGATCACAGAGGAGCCTTAATTCTGGTACCTGCTTTCTGGTAGCTGTAAAAATCTGTCAGGTCCTTGTGTTGAATTCTTATTTGTAGTAGTCTTCCCATTGGAGGAAAATATCAGTATTCTGTGAATGGACAAGGCTGTTCGTTCACATCTATAAATTGATTCTAAGACTCAAGTGGAAAGGCTCTTAAAGTGACACACATTGGGAATATCATGACTGGCAAAAAAAAAAAGAAAGATTCTGCAAAAATCTCTGAGTTCCTGATTTACTTCATTGAGGAAGAATCCACTGAATGGAATAAGAGAATTTTCCAAACAAAATATATAGTACTTAATCTAAATAAAGATTTAGATTTCTTTCCTCCTCTACCCTAAGAAGTGAACTAATTGGTATTAAAATCACAGTAATACCTTGTAATTTTTTTCACCCTAGGAGATAAATGTAATGATACTAAAATCTGACTAATGCTTCTGTTGGTTAAGTCTTGCATAAGTTAGTTCTCAGTAAGACAGTGGAAATGTATTGTTATAATAACTACTTAGTTGTCCATGTAACCTATTACTCATCCAGTAACTTGAGGAAAATATTACTTATGACTCTTCAGAAATTTCTTCCTTTAAGGAAATTGTCTTTGGTCTTAGGGAGGAGCTACACCTAAAGTTTTGTCTCTTTTTGTTATGGAAAGAATGACTATACCCAAAGAATAATCATATTGCTAATCTAACAGATTCATTCAATTTCCTTCATCAGAAAAAAAGATTCTCACTAAGGAATCCTCTTCATTCAAGATTATGACCCTTCCCAGGAAATACCACTCAGGAAGTCTTTATTGTGGAGATACAAACTTAGTCTCTTGCCTTGGTTTCTTTACTCTAACCTGGCATATGATTGGGGAGTCAACCAAATTTTAGAATTCTCTGCAGGATCATGTGCACTCTTATTTGAAACCACCTTGTGGGTAGCATCTCTTTCTGCCTAACAAGATCCTTTTCACATCCTGAAAACATATACTCTGAGACCCTCCCACCAATAAATCTTCAACAATCTGGAACAGTTATCATTGCTCTGCTCAATTACATGTAAGGAATACTTGCCAAAGTCCCTGATGAAGTTGTCAGAGCCAGGCCACTTTTACAAATTTCCAAACATCTAGTCAATGTGTTAGTCTGCTATAATTTACCCCTATTCTAACACTATCTTTGGGTAAGGATTAAGACAGATTTATCCCAACAGATAAAGCACTAAGTTTTTCAGAGAGAAGTCTTTCAGCCAAACATTCCAGAAAGCTTTCTTTGGGGACACTATTCATTCCAAACTGGTAATAGTTCCCAAAGAAACTTGCATTTCAGAATTTCAAATATGCCACCCCTCTCCACCCCCCCACCACTGTTCCAAGTCACCCTTTTCTTTAGTACAAGTAACACTAAAAAGCACTAAAACGATACCCCCAGACAGTGGTAGTGATAGCTAATCCTGGGTGTCAACTTGACCACACCTGGCATTAATTAAAATCAGCTGTCAGAAGAGATGATCCAGATCAATACATTTACAATACAAAGACCAGCTCTAGATCTGACTGGAACCTCCCAGTAGCAGACCAGATAAAAGGAACCATAGAACAGAAGACTTTGAAGAGAAACTCTCTGAAGATGTGCTAGAAACTCTCTTTCCTCCTGCCGTTTTCTTTTCTTCGACTCTCCAAGAATCCTGCAGGCTTCATCCGTCACTCACTAGCTTATTGGACTGAGCAGCTCTGGGCCTCTAGGATGTTTGCAGTGACATAGCTGCTTCCAGCTCAGCCACCAGCCACATTGCCTCCACCATGAAAGACTATTTCTCCCCTCTGGATCCATAAGCTGAATAAATATCCCTTTCTCCCTTAAGTTGCTTAACTTTGAATGTCTAACGCAGCAACAGACAAGAGTAACCCATGCAGTGGTAACATGAAAGTATTATGCTTCACTCGTAGGTGGATTCTTAGAATCTGTACACTGTTTAGAAACGTCATAATGTACTCAATAGCTGTGTTTTTTAGTCAGACTTGACTAGGTTCAAACTTCAACTTCATTATGTATTACCTATGAGCACAGATAAAGGGGTAAATTAAGCTTTTGGGGACTTGAAGAACAACAATGGCCATGTCCTGATCCATAAGTAGCCAGATGGCAGGTCACCAATATGTCTCTTGAGTTTCTGCACTATGGTGCACACAGTACCTATGGATAATGTCTATCCCCTGAAATATTTAAACTGAACTGAATGAAGTTTTGGAAGAGACGAACTCTCAAGAAAACTTTTAGATTCCTCTCAAGAAAGCAGGAAATAGAAGAATATGTCAAGAAGGAAAGAAGTAAACAAATCAGAAGCTGTTGTGTTCTGAAAATAACTAGTCCTGATTCTCTTTTGAAAAGAACATAACTTAGATAGAAATAGCAAAGATAATTCAATGGATTTCCAAAGTCCATGCCAGATTTTTCATACTAACAAGTCATTATGCTCTTGTTTTTACTAATGAAACAATACAGATACACTATTGTTAAATAAAATGCCTACATGACTCAAATTCATCAAAATTAGCACTCAAATGTTTTTACCATTTTTTATTCCGTAAACTAGTGCCCTGGATCAGTAGATGTAGGCTATTAATTCTGGACTGGCTTATGCCCACAACTTTTTCAGTGGCAAACTTGCCTGAGAGTTCAACTCTAATAGGTCCAAAAAATCAACTGATCATCAGTTTATTAAGTTGTTACTGCTATAAAGATAAGATGCATGATTTCAAACTGGATATTGTTGAAGCTGAAACTTCTATGAATTTTCAAAGGCTTAAAAATGAATATCATTTAAGAACAAAGAAAGGTAGAAGTGTTATAGAGGAAAGAAGCACTAAAATAAAATGATGTTACCTTATTGTCTTTTAGTTTTGATTCCATGCATTTGTATTTGTGTGTATGTTTGTGTGTGTGTGTGTGTGTGTGTGTACAATACATTAAAAATACCTTAATAATACTTGGTATTGGTTTATATTAAGCTAATAATATCTGTATCTTGATGTAATAATAGAATTGCTAATTAGCACTTTTGAAACTTTTTTTTAGAGATACTTCCTGGGGAATTAAGAGTAAAATGTCATGATATGCTTTATTTACTTTTTAAAACCTAGAACAAGGAGCTAGGGAGATAGCTCAATGGTTAAAGCCTTTGCTTTGCAAACAAAAGGACCTGAGTTCAGATCCTCAAATGCCATATAAAAATGCCAGGTGGATATGGTGGTAGATTGTTATTCCAGCTATGGAATGCAGAGTCTAGGAAACCTCAGAGAAAATATAAGGTGGAAGAACAATCCAGGATGATTCTCAATAATCACTCTTGGGCTTTCCCAGGCATACACACACATACACACATTACACACATATATACACCCACACAAACATACACACATACACATGCATGTATCCCATAAATGAAAAAGAAAATAAAAGAACAAATTAGGTGAGCATGAAAAACAATAACAATTAAATTATTAAATCTGGACAACACATACACGCACATTCATCACATTGTTCTGCCTAGCTTTCTAGGAATTAAAACTTTTCCTTAATAAACTTTAAATTAAACAAATAATTAACTTATTTTCCTGTATTCCTGAATAACGAAGCTAATATGAGCATAAATAGAGGAAGTTCATGATGTAACAAGGTGCTTAATAAGTGCCACAAAATTCTCCAAAGTAAGAATTTACTGCTGTTGGTTAAAATTGTGGATTCACCCAGAATAAATAGTGTGGTTCTCTGAAGTTAGTTTCCTTCAACTAACATTCAATCATCTTAGAGTATGAAGGATGAGCCAATGTTATTTTTCAAATGGAAATCCCCACAATGAACACAAATGCAGTATGCTTTACTGTTGTTTCACACTAATGAAGGATGATCAGAGTGAAGCAGACAATAGAACACTGTCCCTCCTATGTGAGGCTCCTGACATTTGGCAGAAACTCACTGAAGGACTGACAGGCCAGCATCTTTTTTGACGCCTATGCTTCAGATGAAAGTTTTAGCAGCTGAACCCATTCACTAAGAGATTAATGAATGTTTGGTATACAAATACTTTGCGAGTGTGAGGTTGCCTGCCTTCACACTCCATTAGGTTGTTTGAAAATTCTACATTCTGCGAGCCATGAATGGTTTTCAAAATCAATGAGAATTACAAACCACTGCAAAAATTCTATCATTTCAAACATGACAAAACTAAAGCTCAGAAAACTCAAGGGACTTTCCAGACTGGAAAATAAGAATCTTTGCATTCAATTTTGTGTCTTGATAAATATAGATGGTAATAGGTCTAATGGTATAAATATTGATGATACAACTACAGCTATGGATATAGACATAGATACATCACTCAATGCTTGGCTTTTCTAATTGTATGCTCTTTACTATTGATTTTTTTTACTTTCAGTGTGACATAACACATTCATCTTGGAAAGTCCTTTGTATTTTTTTCTCAAATATTTTTTATTCAATTAAATGCATACTAATGACTTACTATGTATCAAGCAGTCCATATGCCAAAATAAATGAGCTGTTTCATACTGTCTGCAAACTCATAATCCAGTAGGGAATGAAATGAATGATAGCAACAAGTCAACTGTGGGCTATGGAAGCATCAAATCCAGAGAAATTGATTTTACAGGGATTGACTTTGGGAAAAGGACCCATGTTGCAGAGGAAAAGGGTTTGCTCTAGACCATAAAGAAAGTATATATGAATTGCTAGACAAAATAGGAATGACAAAAGTCAGGAGGAGTAAGGACATAAAACTGTAAAAAGCAACAGAGGAAGCTGAGAATGACAGTACTGTGGAGTGAGGAGAGGGCACATGGGTTACAGGAGGTGAAATTACTAGGAAGTGCTCCTTGACTATCCTATGCCACATTCCACTGGAAAACATTCAAAATATAAGAATGTCATAAATTAATATCCAGACTCTATCTGGATATCTGATACCTCTCTCTGAGATATCATCTGGATATCTCAATAGTATCAGCCTGTAAGAAATCCCTGGGTAGAATCTCACAGAAGTAAGGGTGATGATGTTGTAAGAACTTAAAGATGGAAAGGTTTACTGTTAGACAAGACATTCCATTCAAGGAAGGATTATTACATCTAGGAACTCACTACAGTGAGACTTGCCCTTACCGGGCTTGCATAATGACTGACATAACATGCCCCTATAGACTATAGAGGAACTCAAGAGAGATGTGAACATACAATGGAAATCTTGAGGACTAAAGTTGGATAAATGAAGGGAAATGCTTCTAACAGTGGGGTGGGTTGAAGAGAGGCAATTTTGTATGCCACAAAAGGCTCGAACCCCCGCAAGCATAGACAAACCAGAGGAAACCTTGGAGTACATAGAAACAGACAGGCAGGATAGTGGCAGGGAGTGAGATGGATTGATGAAGGGAGGAAAAAGGGATGGGAGGGTGAGGGATGGAGGAAAGCAGGGATGAGTACTCAATATGCTTGTAAAACTAGAAAAATAAAATAATAAAAAAATCCCAGGGTGACTCTTGTACAAGTAAAGAAGGAATAAAGCCACAAAGACAAAGGTTTTATGTCAATAAATAACTGAGTCATATAATGACCTGATCCAGCATCAGACCCAGAATGTTTAGCAACCTATTTCTAAGCAAACAGTACAAATCCAAAGTCTATAATTTAATTTGATGATTCAGGAACCTAACTTTCGCCAAAGCCATTAGTTTTAGCTAATACCCAACTCTCTACAACAAAGTAGATATCAGAGTCATGATAAAAAAAAATCACAGATTTACATATTTCCTCAAACCTGGCTCCCTCACAGATAGTGAAAGACACTTTAGGGAAGCCTAATGTGGACATTTCTCAACTTTCCTGAATTTGCCAAATCCTCCAGATCTTTGTGATACAAACCCACCAAGAAGCTATATCAGTTAGATATTTTCAATTTTCACAAATGAAACAAATATTGATTGTATGCTTATTGTGTGATAGTTGCTGGACTTGACTGTGAACGCTGACTGGTGCATAAAACACCCCAGCTGAATAACCCCACATACAGCAAAAATTCACCTCGATAGCACAAGCACAACCATGTTCACAGCAGCACTGTTTACAATAGCAAAGTCACGGAATCAACCCAAATGTCCAACAGTTGTACAAGTGGATAAGGAAAATGAAGTACATTTATACAATAAAATACTACTCAGTGATCAAAAATGATGAATTAATGAACTTTGCTGGGAAATGGATGGAATTAGAAACAATTACATTGAGTGAAGTATCCCAGACACAGAAAATTAAGCAATGTATATACTCCCTAATAGGTGGATCCTAGTACCAAACCCACTTAGTGACACACTCAAAGATAAATCTCTATAATACCTACAATAATTGCAAAGATTATAAACAGAAGGGATGGGAAAGGAGGGCGTCACCAGAAACAAGAAGAGAGGGGACCATGTTACAGCAGAGAAAATAGGCCACCATCAAGAATTGCAAGTAAGTAATGAGACATCTGTTTAAGTTCACAGACTTTCCTTCCTGATCAATTTGCAACTGATGGGGTATGATTTCACCAGAAGGGGAGGGCATATAGTCTGGCAGATAGAAAGTCACCATTTTGCAAATGGGAGACTGACCTCGCCACGGTCTCCTACTTTTAGTCCATCTACCTTTGAATATACTCTTATAACAAGACTCTAATTTAACAGGTTTTTATCTCTGGCCCGGGGGTGACATCCAATACCCATCAGGATGGAGCCAAGGGCATTGCAGGAGCAGTAAAACTGAAAAAAAAATCAACAAATCATAATTCAGAGCATCAGAGACTCTATATCAACCGCCTGGAATTAGGCCAGCCTAATCTCTTCCCATCCTGAAGTTCAGGGAAATTTGTGGAAGAGGGAGCAGTAAAATTGTAAGTGCACAAGGATGGGAGGAGTCATGATATGCAAGATACTCCACACAAGTTAGGGCTGAAGCAATCATAATAGGGCTTCGCATACCCTGCACAATGTACAACACATTATTGACCCCCACAAAGTCTAGCATGGCACTAGGATCCTTGAAGGCTAGTGATTGACAGCCACAGTAGTGTTCCTATACTTAAGGGGAACCCAGGAAAGGGTTCTGGGAAATGCCCCTGGGTCCTTGCACCTCATCGGAGAGGAGGACCCAGAGGAGAGTTTGGCATGCACATTAAAGGATGCTCTGGGGATTGGGAGGGGGGAGGCACTGGGGGATGGGGAGGGAGGAGGGGAGCGAAGGGGGGAGGAGTGGGGTCCAGGATAGGGGGCGAAGGGAAGGAGGGGACCGGTGTACTTAAGTTTGTATGAGCGAAAAAAAAAAAAAAAAAAAAAAAACTAGCTTTGGTCATTGTGATTTTCATACTCATAGGACTTCTTCCTTCCAAATCATCTCAACAGTTCTAATTTTAATATATATTCTTTAAACATCTGTAGATATTTTTCCTTCCATCTTCCTATCAACACTTTTCCATCTATCAAACATTTGAATATTGCTATTGATATGTGACATTCTGTATTAAAACTCTAAAGTCTCCCCTAAATCTATCACAATGAAAAAATCTTTCCTATGGCACCCTCTTGGAGGAGCACCATCATCCTCCTAAAATAAAGTGGACACATGCCCTCCATGTGTTAGGACAGAATGTTAAATGCAAACCTTTGCACTGTCTGCAGGCACACCTGTCCAAAAGTTCTTGAGTTGCTTCATGTTCCTCTGTTGCAGGAGTGTTGGTAACCTTTGTTGCTGATATACTATGTGTTTTTCTGCCTGAAATGCTTTTCCTCCCTCTGTATCTTTCATGCAAAAGACTCCATTGTTTGGCCTCTGCTACTCTTGGTCAGCTATTTCTGTCTCAAACTATCCATCATATTATAATCTTCATCTATATTGATCTCAGCATAAGAATAGTGTCTTTGGGACCAGAGTCATGCTTTATAAATGTTTGCATTACTCACAGCAGCTGGAAGAACAGTATAAGTACTAATGCTTCAGGTAGAAAGCCCAATCAACTTTGGCTTAATCTAAGATCTAAATGACCAAACTCTAAATGACATCTCCAAAATAGAAGTTACAGAACTCAACAATCAGATCTCAATAAAAAACACTCTACTTTTTAAAGCATTGCAAATATGAGTCTACCAACTTGCCAAGAAAAGAACATGATGAATTCATTGAATTATGCACTGGGTAGAGAGAAAGAAGGACTGAAAGAGTTAGTGTTGGTTGTGCTAGTCATGCCTTCAAAATTAACATAGTGTCTAGAGTAGACTGAGTCCATGGGTCCGGTCAAAAATAAGTGAGATAAGTCCCATTGATCATCAGTTTGGATATTTTCAGTGAAGTCCATTAAGAAATACAGTCCTGAGACGATTCTAATTTTGTTTTCTACCTGCTTCAGCTGTTTGGAGTCTGTTATCATCAACTAAAAAGATGATTTTTATGTATCTTTATGTTTACCTTGTATCCTACAATCTTCATGAATTCACTCAGTGTAGACATTTCTTATCTAGTCTGTCTTGTCATCCTTTCCTTGTCTTAGTGCACTTGGGAAAGTTTTCAACGCCTTTTTTAAAAAAGACTGCTCATAGTGACCATCCTCACCTTCTTTCTTATGTTAAAAGAAAATCAGTCAGGGATTTTGTCTGTTTTTTTACTGCTAAGTACAGTGTTACCTGCAGATTTTTAGTTAGATTCTGATATTTGTTTATTTACTTAATTTCTTATTTCACCATGAATGACAATTTAGTTATGTCAAATAAACCCACTTAGTCCTACATATGATTCCTAGTCTTCTTAAAATTTTCACTATATATATATGTGTATATACTGAACTAAATAATCTGCTCATAGAATATTCTGCTATACTAGATTGTGATGTTTGATTTTATTAGATTTATGTATTTATAAAGTAAAAGAGAAAGTGTTCCATACTTTTCTAGTTTATGGAGAAAGTTCTCTTGAATTGGTGTTAATTCTCTCACAGTTTGTTAAAGTTTTCCTGTCATATGGTCTTGGTCTGGAGATAATGTGGGGGGAATTTTTTTATTTTGAGTTCAATTTGTTAATATTAGTGATGCTATCAAAATTGCCTACTTAGTATTTAGTGAGATTTAGAAATCAGTGTTTTGCTGGAGCTTGATTCATTTCATTTAAGCTGTTGAGTTTACATACATGGCATTATTTGCTACTTTCTTTTTTCATTTTAATACCTATAGATCTCTAATTACATTCCCTTTCACTGCTAACTTGTAAATCCGTGTACCTGCTCTTACTCTCATTCTTTGCTCTATCTTTTTATTGTGACCAGAAATTTGTCTCTTTTATTGATATTTTCCAAGGCCCAGATCTTGGCTTCATTTTTTTTCAATTGATTTCCTCTTGAAATATCATTTAGTCTACCCTTATCACCATCTTCTCTTTCTGTTTGCCTTTTTGTTTACTTTACTCTTCATTATCTGAATCATTGATGGTGGAGATTAAATTATTGGCTTGAGATTTTTCCTCTTTCTAATGAACTAACTTAATATATTGAATAGCTCTTTAAGCACTGCTTTCCTTACTCATTCCCCACCCATTCCCCACAGATCTTCACTGGTTAGTTTTTGTTTCCATTTAGTTGAATCATTTTTATTTCTCTTCAGATTCTTAGAAGTGTGTGTCTACTGCCCAAATATTTGTGGGTTTTCTGTTATCTTTCTTTTTCTCATTTCTTTAGTTCAACTGCATTTGAACAGCATTCAGAATGAATCCATTATACTTTAACCTTGCTGCAGTTGGATTTATGGCCCTTCGTGGGGTTTATACTAGAATACATTTTAGGGTCCTTTAAAAGTAATTCATATCCTCCTGTTGTTGGATGGAAGGTTCTAGGAATGTGGATTTGATCCTGTTGCTGGTGCTATTGAGTTTTTCTATGTTCTTGCTAAATTGGGGGCTAATTGTTCTATTCATTATTCAAAGGGTGCAATCAGGTCTTCAAATACAATTATGGGTGTTTTCTCTTTCTCCTTTTAGTCCTTTCAGTTTATACTTCACATCTCTTAATGTTCTGACCTTTGATAACATATACATTTTGGATTTCTGTGTCTTGGGGGAGATACCTTAATTTCTTGCCATGTAATGTCCCTTTCTTTGGTTTTTCTGTCTACTAAAGTCTATTTATGAAATATTAATATAGATACCTCCACTTCCTACTTTTCTTTGTGTTACTTTACTACTTTTAGAATTCCAGCTGTATTTATACATAGAATGCTTACTGTGTCTCTTTGTACAGTTTTTTTAAATGATCGACTTACATATTTAATTATAGATACAAAACTTATTATTCTTTACTGGTATTGCCTTCCCATTTTGTATGGTGTAAAGAAATCTTATTTCTCTTTGAGTCCTTCTGTCTTACACTACATAAAATTTGTTCAAATATTTCATTTATGTCCATCAGAATTACATTAAATAGTATGTTAATCTTTACTTCAATAACTCTTTGTTAGAAATGAACAGATCCAACAGGTAGAAAGTTGATAAGGACATAGATTCTTATTAACATTGATCAATTTTCACATCTCAGTTCTTTTTTTTATTATTCAATTGTGCATGTATTTGTGTGTGTGTGTGTGTGTGTGTGTGTAGAACCACGGACTACGTCCACCTCCTCCTTGTTTACTCCGCCCCGGGACTCACAGGCTCTGCCCTACCAGGACCAGAAACGCAGGCCGCCCCGGCTTCCGCCCCGCGTTTATATGTGGGGTCTAGGATCTGAACTCAGGACCTTCAGCCTGCAAGGCAGAGGCTTAACCCCTGAGCCACCTCTCCAGCTCCACATCTCAGTTCTTAATGCCATCAGTCTGTCACATATACTTGTCCTATATAAGGTACTTCATGAAACAACATAAAGGTTAAACCTTCTCTCCAAGCACACATGAAATATCCACCATGGTGTTACTACATTGTGGACCTCAACAGAGTTTACACCCTGTAAGTCAGCAACATGAACTTGGAAGCCACAATGGAATTAAATTAGAAATTGGTAAGAGAAACACAGCTAGAAAACCTGGAAATAAATATTGATTACACAACATCTCTAACTTGGACATGAACAAAAGGAAAAAATTCAAGTAATAAAAATATTTTGAACTAATGAAACCATACGCAATTAAAATTCATAGAATTCAATAAAATCGGTGAGAATAAAATCCATAGTGTTTCATGCATATATTGGAAAGTTGCCAAAATTTAATGAACTAAACTTTCACTTTAATCAAGGAAAAAGAAAGCAAAATCCAAATAAAAAATAAACAATTAAAGTATAAATTAATAAAATTAAAAAATAAAATTAATATAGGAAATCAATAAAACTAACAGATATTTCTTTTAAAGACATAAACTGCATTAATAACTCTATATCTAGGTAAACTAAGGAAAAAGGAGACAGGACAAATAACCAATATGAGAAATGATAGAATATCATTGCAGAGTTCACTGACATTAAAATAAACAAATACTAGGAACAATTATATTAGTCTAACATTTGATAACATGTGAAATAGATCATAATCCTTGTAAAATATAATCTTTCAAAACTCACACAAAAGAAATGAAAAATTCTCATGGGTCTATATGTAAATAAATTTAACCAATAATTAATAAATTCCTGAAACAGCAATATCCATGGGTGAGTTCAATTTTAATTTATGTCTAACATTTTAACAAATAAAGTATGCAGTTTTTCACAAGTTTGTTCAAAAACAGAAGCAACAGAAAAATACTTAACTCACCCTGTGATGCTAGCATTACCTCAATACCAAAAATTAGACAAAAAAAAAAAAATTGAAGAAATGAAAGGCCAGCATCTCTAATGAAAATAAACATAACATCTTCAACAAAATATTTCCACGTGAATACAACAATACATGAGAATATATGCCATAACCAAGAGTGGCTTGTCACAAGTATGCAAAACTGATTAAACACACAAAAATCAAATAAAGGACAAAAAATCACATCAACAGAAAGCAATGAAATTATTGTATCAGTAGACCTGAAAAGATATTTGACCAAAATAATACTTATTTCTGACAAAAAGTCTCAGAAAAGTAGAAACAGAGAAGAAATTTTCTTTTCTTTTATTTGTGTATATCTATGTGTCTGTGTGTATGAAAAGGTACTGTGTGTGCCTGTGGAGGCCCAAGGGAGACATCCTGGAATCATTCTGGATTGCTCTAACTCCTTTTGGCTTTACTCTGGGATTTCCCAGGCTCTGCCTCCTGGGATCTGGGACCCAAACTCAGGGCCTTCTGCCTGAGTTAAGCTAAGGCTTAACCCCTGAGCAATCTCCAGCCCCAGAGAAGAAATTCTTAAACTTTATAAAGACACCTAGGCAAACTTTATAATTAATATCTAACTGAATCATGAGAAACTTTTTCTAAGATTAGGAACAAGACAAAGTTATATCACTCTGGAGGTTGTAGCAAGAGAAACAAAACAAGAAAGTAAATAACAGATATGTAGATTGTTTTCCCATTTTTTCTTTTTTTATTATTTTTTATTTTTAATTTTTTTATTTATTTATTGTGTGTGTGTGTTCCAGTATTAGTTCAGGAATCATCACGTCTTGCTTCACTTTAGGGCTTTCCATCATTCCTGTCCAGTGTTTCTTATGTGGGATCTGGGACCCAAACTCAGGACCTCCAGTCTCCAAGGCAGAATCTTAACTCCTGAGCCATATCCCCAGCCCCTGTTTTCCCATTTTTTCATGCATCTATGATTGTAAGGTGCTTGGATGTATGGTGCGTGTGTGTGTGTGTGTGTGTGTGTGTGTGTGTGTGTGTGTATTCATTTTTGCAAGTGGGTGGGCACATATGTGTGTGTAGGTGTGTACATGTATGTGGAAGCCCAAGGTTAATACCAGGAATCAGCCTCAATTGCTCTTTCATTTTCAGGCAGAATAATCAAACCCAAACCTCACTAACAAAGCTAGTTGAGCTAGCCAGCTTGCTCTAGGAATACTGTCTCTGCCCTCCAAGGCTGAAATTACAGGCAGGCCACCTCGCCCACCCAACATTTTTATGTAGAAACTGGGATCCAAATTCTGGTCATTTAGTCTGCACAGCAGAATCTTTAACGACTGAGTCATCTGTCTCCCCAGCTCATAGATTTTGAAGGTACAAATAAAACTACAGTTGCTACATTTACTAACAAATGACAATTGCCTACATAGGAAAGTAGAAAACTTAACAAACAAAATCCACCTGAATCTATTAAACAAAGTTGAGGTTACAAGAAGCAAAATTAATATTTAAGAAATAGGATTCCTTTTATATACCAGCAATGAACATGTGAAATTTGAAGTTAAAACACAATATCTTTAATATTATTACTTTCTCAGTGAAGTACTTAGATACAAATCTTTAAAATATTGTAAGGTATATATAAAGAAAACCACGATGTATACATGAAATAAAACAAACAAAAAATGGAGAAGTTCTATGTCATGAAGAGTAACTCAGTATGATTAAAAACATGAGTTATTTTCAATTTCATCAAACAAAAACCAAAATTCAAAGAATGTTATTTGTTGATTTCAATAAAATAGTAACAGTATATAGAAAAAAAAGCAAAGTTAGGAAGCTGATTCTAGATTTTTTTATATTGCTGCTGCAATGAAAAGAGTGTGGAATTGGTGAAAGAATATAAAAAATTTCAATGAAATCCAAAGAGAAGATGAAGAGCAGGAGACAATGAGAAAGATAAGGAAAAAAGAGGAGGAGGAAAGAGAGGTGAACACAGGAGAGATAACAGCAGAAGAGAGAAGGGAGAGAGAAAATGGAGAAGGAGAAAGATGAAGAGAAAGAGGAGAAGGAGAGGAAGAGCAGAAGGAGAAGGGAGAAGAGGAGAAGCAAGGAGAGGGGAAGGGAGGGGAGGAGAGAAAAGAGGGAGGGGAAAGGCAGAAATCCAGACACAGATCACACTTCATGTACACAAACATAAACTGACCTAAATTTAAATGCAAAGGTATAAATATGCTAAATAGTAAGGTAAAAGAAAATGTGATGTCCATATACAAAGTGATGACTTTTATGACACAAGCCAAAGACATAATACATGAAAAAAAGGAAACATGAGTCAGACTTCATGAAAATTAGCAATGTCTACCTCTGTGAAACATTGTCAAGAAAATTGGAGGACAAGACCCAGCTTTAATGACAATGTTTGCACAAAGCAAATGATAAAGTATTATAAGCAAAAATATGCAAAGAATTCTTAAACTCAAGACTAAGGAAAAAGCAATTAAAAAATGATCCCAAACAGTTGAACAGTCACCTCATCAAAGAAAATATATAAGTGCCAAAAAATGCTTTAAAAGGGCGGAATATTTATGACAAATGTTAAAATGGAAAACAAGCAGGACCCCAGCCCCCTTTCTCCCTCCCGCGCCTCCTCGGTCCACGCGGCCATCCCCAGGTGAGTGAGCCGGTCTGGTCCGCCCCGCCCCCCAGCAACCCCCAGGTCGCCCCATGTTCCTGTGCCACGCCCCAGCACGCCTCGGGCTTAGGCCTGGCCCACGCCCCCGGGCCCCAACCCCTTTCTTCCTCCCGCCCACCTGTCTGACCAACTGGACAGGACTTGCTCACATTCCTCCATCCCTGGAGCTTGGGAGGGCCACTAAGCCAAGTCCCAGGCCCCAGGTGAAGACTTATGTCAACAACATCAAACCCTCTGCCTCTCTGGCCCACCGGAGACCCATGCACATGGTCTACAGAAGACACACTGCTACTCAGAATTCAATAGAGTCCAAAGAAAACTCAAGCAAAGTTCTAAGGGTCAAAGGCCATACATCTGAAAACCTGTACAATCATCCTATCACATGGGAGAGATTCTTCACATCCAGCCCAAAGATAAGTAAACCTCCCCTCTTTTTTTTCACCTTACTGTTCCTTTCTAATATTAATCACTGTAGATTAACCTTTCCATACAGCCACCCCAAAAACATATACAACTCCAGGGAATACACCACTCACTCTCACATATCACCAAAATACTACATTGTAAAAGTGCACTACCATACTAATATTCACCCCCCGTCTACTGAACCTGACTTAACTGATATACTAACAGCTTCATAGCCTCAACTAGGAAATAACAATAACAAAAGACAAACATACCCAACCCCAAGGCAAGCACTGGTAACAACTGCCCAAGTGTAGTAATACCAACTAAATCAGATGAGTCAAAAACACACAGATACTGAAAAGCCCTAGAAGACAAAACAACAATGTCCAAGTCAAAGTGCAGATACATGAGAAACAAAACCCAAGGAGACCAATCTCCCACTGAAAGAATCAAGCCCTTAAGGATGGATTCCAACCAGAACAAATTTACAGAAAATAGCCAAGAAAGCCAGACCAAAGACAACAACTTTCAAAGTATGATCACTATCATGATTAATACTATGAAACAGGAAATCCAAGAGGAATTAAACAACCGCATGAACCACTTTGAACAGGAACACAACAGGCACTTGGAGGAGTTGAGAAAAACAGTTCAAGAAACAAAAATAGGCATAGAGCAGTTAAAACAGTCTCAGGCAGAGTTTAAAATTGAACTAAAAGACAAGTTATCGTCAACCCAAAGCTCAACAGAGAGTCTTATCAGCAGAACTAACAAAGTAGAAAATAGAATCTCAGATCTTGAAGACAAAGTGGGAGAATTAACCAGCTCAATGGAAGAGGTAGTTAAAGCCAAAAAGGTACTTGAGAGGAACATTCAAGAGATATGGGACACCCTGAAGAAGCTTAACATGCGCATTCATGGAATACCAAAGCAGGAATCTCAAAATACCACACCTGAGGAAATTTTTCAAATTATCATAAATGAAAACTTCCCTCAACTGAAGAATGAGAGGCCCATCCAAATACAAGAGGCATTTCGCACTCCAAACAGATATGACCAAAATAGAAACTCGCCACGGCAAATAATAGTCAAAACGCTCCACATTCAAGACAAAGAAAAGGTGCTGAGAGCTTCAAAAGAAAAAAAGCAAGTCACTTTTAAAGGCAAACCTATTAAAATAACAAATGACTTCTCAATGGAAACAATAAAAGCAAGAAGAGCTTGGAGAGACATACTTCATGTATTAAATGAGCAAAAATGCCAACCCAGACTGATATACCCGGCAAAACTATCTGTCATGATCGAGGGAGAAAGAAAAATTTTCCAGCACAAAGACAACTTGAAGGGATATATGTCTACCAAACCAGTCCTTCAAAAATGCTAGAAATGATATGCAAACTTGAAGAAAAAAACAACCATATCCAGGAAGACAGAAGAGTAATATAATACCACAAAAACATAAATGTAAAATAATAAGCTTACAAAATTCACTAAACATAAAAAAGTCCAGAATTAAAAATAATTTCTCCATTATAACATTAAATATCAATGGTATTAACTCACTGATTACAAACGTGGATTAAAAATCACAATCCATCAATCTGTTGCCTTCAGGAAACTCATCTCACCACAAAAGATAGACACATCCTAAAAATGAAAGGCTGGGCCAGAATACTGCAAGCTAATGGAACCAGGAAACAGGCAGGTGTAGCCATTATGCTGTCAGACAAAGTGGACTTCAAACCAAAGAAAATCATAAGAGACACAGATGGATACTACATTTTAGTCACAGGTATAATTCACCACAAAGACTTCACAATACTGAATATATATGCACCCAATACGGGCCCCTCCACATTCATTAAGAAAACCCTACAGCGTCTAAAGCAAGAAATCAACCCCCAAACGATAATTCTTGGGGATTTCAACACCGCCCTCTCAACATGGGTCAAAAGCTTAAAACAGACACTTTGGACCTTAATCAAACCCTTAAAGAAATGGACCTTACAGATCTCTATCGAACTTTTCACCCACGCACCAAAGAATACACATTTTTCTCAACAGCACACGGAACTTTCTCAAAATAGATCACATACTGGGCCACAAAACGAATCTACACATATACAGGAAAGTTGAAATTCTAGCCTGTGCCCTATCAGACCACGACGGCCTAAAGCTTGACATCCACAACACAACAAATGACAGAAAATGCACTAACTCCTGGAAACTTAACACTATGATGCTGAATGAGAACTGGATTCAGGAAGAAATTAAAAAGGAAATTCAAGATTTCCTGAAAGTGAACGATAATGAAAATACAACTTACCAAAATCTTTGGAACACAATGAAGGCTGTCCTAAGAGGTAAGTTCAAACTCTTAATGCCTACATCAGAAAAATGGAAACATCAGAAATAGACAACTTAACAATGCAGCTTAAAGCTTTAGAGAAACTAGAGCAATCTGATCAAAAGTAGTAGAAGAGAGGAGATTAGCAAAATTAGGGGAGAAATATCTGAAATCGAGATTAAGAAAACGATAGAAAAAATCAACCAGTCAAAAAGCTGGTTCGTTGAAAAAATCAATAAGATTGATACACCCCTAGCTAAATTAACCAAAAGCAAGAGAGAGAAAACCCAAACAACAAAATTAGAAATGAAAATGGAGATATCACTACTGATACCCAAGAAATCCAGAGAATTATAACATCATATTTCAAAAACTTATACTCTGTGAAGTTTGACAACACAAAAGAGATGGATGAATTCCTCAGTAAACACAACTGATCTAAACTGAATCAGGAAGTTGTGAATTATTTAAATAGTCCTATAACATATGAGGAAACTGAGGAAGTAATCTCGAATCTTCCCACCAAAAAATGTCCTGGACCAGATGGATTCAGCACACAGTTCTACCAGACATTTAAGGAGTTAATAACACCATACTCCTTAAACTCTTCCATCAAATAGCAAAGGAAGGAACACTACCAAATTCCTTCTATGAAGCTAATATCGTTTTAATCCCAAAACCTAATAAAGATTCACTTAAAAAAGAAAACTATAGGCCAATCTCTCTGATGAACACAGATGCAAAGATTCTCAACAAAATCTTAGCAAACAGGATTCAAAAACATATCAAAAAGATAATCCACGGGGACCAAGTATGCTTTATCCCCAGCACACAAGGTTGGCTCAACATATGCAAATCAATAAATGTAATTCATCATATAAACCAGTCCAAAGTCCAAGACCACATGATACTCTCGATAGATGCAGAAAAACCTTTTGACAAGATCCAACAGCCTTTTATGATCAAAACCCTAGAGTCAATAGGAATGGAAGGAACCTTTATCAATATAATAAAAGCCGTATACAATAAACCCACAGCAAGGATTATGCTCAATGGGGAAAAACTGGAAACATTCCCACTTCGATCAGGAAATAGACAAGGCTGTCCACTCTCACCACTTCTATTCAATATGGTACTTGAAGTCTTAGCTGAAGTCATAAGACAAGAAAGGGACATAAGAGAGATTCAAATTGGCAAGGAAGAAGTCAAGCTATCCCTATTTGCAGATGACATGATCTTATACCTGAGTGATCCCAAAAACTCCACCAGGAAGTTCCTGGAACTAATTGAGAAGTTCAGCAGGGTGGCAGGATACAAAATAAATGTATAAAAATCAGTGGCTTTCCTACATGCCCAGAATGAAAGACGTGAAAAATCCCTGAGAGACTCAATCCCATTTACTATAGCCCCTAAAAAAATGAAATGCCTTGGTATAAACCTAACCAAGGAAGTAAAAGACCTTTACAATGAAAACTTTAAAACCCTAAAGAAAGAAACTGCAGAAGACACCAGAAGGTGGAAAGACCTCCCATGTTCCTGGATTGGCAGAATCAACATTGTAAAAATGACCATCCTACCAAAGGCAATATACAAATTCAATGCTATACCAATTAAAATTCCAAAGCAATTCCTCAAAGAGTTGACCAAACAATCTCAAAATTCATATGGAGGCACAAAAGACCCAGGATAGCAAAGACAATCCTGAGTAACAAAAACACTGCTGGAAGTATCACCATACCAAACCTTAGTCTATATTACAAATCCATAGTTATAAAAACAGCCTGGTACTGGCTCCAAAATAGACATACAGATCAATGGATAAGGGTTGAAGACCCAGATATAAGCCCACAACATTACAGCCATTTGGTCTTTGACCAAGGGGCCCAAAGAATCCAATGGAAAAAGAACAGTATCTTCAACAAATGGTGCTGGAAAAAGTGGATCTCCACATGTAGAAGATTAAAACTGCATCCGTACTTGTCACCTTGTACAAGACTTAATTCCAAATGGATCAAGGACCTTGATTTAAGGCCAAAGACTATAAAAACCATAGGATAGGGAATTCCCTCGAGCTGATTGGGCTAGGCCAACATTTCCTAAACAGACATCCAATGGCACAGTCACTGCTACCAACTCTCAACAGTTGGGATCTTGTGAAATTAAAAATCTCTGTTCAGATACAGAGATTGTAACACGAGCTCAAAGACAACCCACAGAATGGGAGAAAATCTTCACTAACCACACATCTGATAGAACTCTGCTGTCCAGAGTGCACAAAGGACTTAGAAAACTAAACACCAAGAAAACCATTGGCCCGATTAAAAAATGGGCCCTGGTACTTAAAAGAAATTTTACTAGGGATAAAATTAAAACGTCTAACAAATATCTTTAAAAATGCTCCACTTCCTTAGCCATCAGGGAAATGCAAATCAAAACTTCCCTGAGATATTATCTCACCCCTGTCAGGATGGCAAAAATCCACAATACGAACAAGAGAGAGAGGTGAACTCTCCTACATTGCTGGTGGGAATGCAGGCTCATACACCCACTCTGGCGAGCCATCTGGAGATTCGGAGAGGAGGGCCCAGAGGAAAATCAGGCATACACAAGAAAGGACTCTCTGGGAATTGGGGCGGGAGGCACTGGGGGATGGGAAGGAAGGGGGGTGGAAAGGAGGAGCAGGGGGTATGGGGGGAGGAGGAGGGAGGGAGGGAACCGGTGTGCCCATTAAGTTTGTATGAGCTGAAATAATAATAATAAATGTATTAATAATAAAAAAAAAGAAATTAAAGATTGAATTGCCATATGACCCTGCGATTCCACTTTTGGGAATAATCCCCCATGCAGCAGAGGTTCACCTCGATGACACAAGTGCGACCATGTTTATAGCGGCACTGTTTACAATAGCAAAGTCATGGAATCAACCCAAATGTCCAACAGTTGAGAGTTGATAAGGAAACCATGGTACATCTATACAATGGAGTACTACTCAGCCATCAAAAATGATGAATTACTGGAATTTGTCAGGAAATGAATGTCATTAGAAACAATTATATTAAGTGAAGTATCCCAGACCCAGAAAATTAAGCGCCGTATGTACTCCCTAATAGGTGGTTCCTAGTACCAAACCCACCCAGCCCACCTAGAGACACTCGACGATAAATCTCTGTAATACTAAAATTGCAAGAAGTATGAACAGGAGGGATGGGGTAGGAGGGCCACACCAGAAACAAGGAGAGAGGGGACCATGTTACAGCAGAGAAAAGAGGCCCCCATCAAGGACTGTAAGTAAGCAATGAGACATCTAGTTAAGTTCACAGACTTTTCGTTCCTGAACATTTACAACTGAGGGGGTGTGATCTCACCAGAAGGGGAGGGCATATAGTCTGACAGATAATAAGTAACCGTTTTGCAAATGGGTGATTGACCCCTCCCTCACTATGGTTTCCTACTTTTATTACATCTACCTTTGAATATACTCTTATAACAAGACTCTAGCTTAATAGCTTTTTATCTCTGGCCAGGGGGTGACATCCAATACACATCAAGATGGAGTGAAGGGCATTGCAGGAGCAGCAAAACCGCAAAAGAAAATCAACAAACCATAATCCAAAACTTCAGAGACTCTATATCAACCACCTAGAACTAGGCCAGCCTAATCTCTCCCCATCCTGAAGCTCAGGGAAATTTGCCGAAGAGGGGTCGGTAAGAGTGTGAGCACAAGGATGGGAGGAGCAATGATGTACAAGATTCTCCACACTAGTTAGGGCCGAAGCAATCATAATTGGACTTTGCATGCCCTGCACAATGTCCAACACACTATTGACCTGACAATGTCTAGCATTTGCTAAAGGCACCAAGATCCTTGGAGGCAAGGGATTGACAGACAAATAGTGTTCTTATGCTTAAGGGGAACAAAGGAAAGGGTTCAAGGAAATGCCACCCGGTCCTTGTACGTCATCGGAGAGGAGGGCCCAGAGGAGAGCCAGACATGCACATTAAAGAATTCTCCGGAGATTGGGGGAGGGGAGGCACTGGGGGGTGGAGAGGGAGGGGTGAGGGGAGGGCGAGCACAGGGTTCGGAGGAAGGAGGAGGGAGGTAGGGAACCGGTGTACCTATTAAGTTTGTATGAGCGGAGATAAAAAATGTTTTTAAAAAAATGGAAAACAAGCAACAGTGGGGAAAAATTATATACTGAGAACAGAGAGGGAGGATAAATGGATGACTTCAGTGTCAAAGAGCAGAATTCATCAATTAAAAACAACTGTGGAGATGTGGGACAGCAAATATTGGCTCAGTGGTCAAAGTGCTTGGCACCAAGCAGAAGAACCAGAGGTCAGGTATCCAGAACTCACATAATTGCTGGGCATGTTAGCAGCCCATCTGTAAGTTCAGCTTGGCAAGGTAAAGAGTAGGGATTCCCAGAGCACAGTGGCTAGCCAGACTTCCCTGTCAGTGAGCTCTGGTTTTACTAGAGATCCCCTATCAAAAAGAATAAGGTCATGCAAAGTCCTATTATGATTACTTTGGCACTAGGATCCTTGGAGGCTAGGGACTGACAGTCACAGTAGTGTTCCTAAGCTTAAGGGGAACACAGAAAAGGGTTCTGGGATATGCCCCTGGGTCCTTGCACCTCATCGGAGAGGAGGACCCAGAGGAGAGTTTGGCATGCACATTAAAGAATGCTCAGGGGGTTGGGGGGGGAGGCACTCGTGGATGGAGAGGGATGGGAGAGGGGAGTAGGGGGATGGGAGAAGGTAGAGGGATGGAAGGGACCCGTGTACCTGTTAAGTTTGTATGAGCGGAAATAATAATAATAATAAAGAATAAAGTCAAAGAGTAAGTCGTTGCTGAAATCAATGACTTGCACATGGAAGTGCAAAAACTATAATTTTAAAGTCCTAGCTTTATTCTTGGCCTTCTCTAAGATAATCCTCAAAATAGGACATTGTTGCTGCTTCTTAAAAGTCCCCCTTAGCTCTGTCTTCATCTGCTGGTTTGGATGGCATACAGTCACAGTTTTGCTGTAGAGTTTGGGTGAAACAAAATAGTTTCTAGAAAGTACTCTGGCTTATTTTCCTAACACACATGGGGTGAGGAAACTTTGCTAACAGGCTTGTCTTTTGCTTTCAATTGGCCCTTCCAGAATTTCTGCTTCTTTACTTCCAGATACTAATTATATGAGTTTTTAAAAAAAAGAAATGAAAGAAAATTGAGGACTTCGCCTTGTGTGACACCTCTGGTTCTGAGATTCCTGGTCTGTTTGCCTTCCACTTGTCATGACTACAAGTCTAAGGTGTTTAGTTGAGTTGCTAAGGCAAACAAGGAAAAGCATTTACTTTATCTTTCTTGGAACATAATCCCAAGACAACATTTTAAAAATAAGAATTAAATCAAATTCAAGCCATGATAAACAGAATATCAAAAGTTTGAATAGGTGAAAATTTAGATTACTGCATTCCCTTCATATCTTAAATTGTTATGTGGCCTTACATAACACTGTTGTCGATCCTACCTATGTTTAAAATTTAGGATTTGCCTTCATATAAAAAAATAAGTATATGGTAGAAACAAGAGAAAAAAATGTATGTCCTTCTTGTGTAACAGAAGCCCCAAACCAACATACTTGTTTTAGTTAAGATCACCCTTCACATCGTCCCCAGCATCCTCAGGAACTTGGGCTCCTCCTGTCAGTTCAGCATCTTTATAGCCTCCTATTTCTTTTTCAAGGTCACCTGTTGGGGAAAATAAGCTATCTTAAGGCAAAAAAGAAAGAAAAAAGAACAATGGCAAAAGAGCACAGGGTATGACAGATATGTCCTCTCTCATCAGAGACAGTTCTTTTCAAGTTACATTACCAAAAATTCTACACATTTCCATTTATCCTCTTGGAAAAGATTTATTTGTCCCTGTCATGTTTAAAGAAGACTGAGCATTTTTATTGTTTGAACATTTTACATATGAAATGCCCCCTGAAGATGTGTCTGAACAATTGACCCATAGCTGGTAGAACTGTCTTGGAAAGTCTTACAGTCTTGGGCCTATGATCTAGCAGCAGAAGAAGGTTGTTGAGGATGATCCTTAAAGGTGACATCTACTTCTGGATAGGGCCTGAATCCTCTGCTTCCCGACCAAAGATGTGAGGCGCTTCTACCACACATTCCTTCTGCCTTAAGCTTCAGGATGCCACTCCCTGCTGTTTCTTTTGTTAGTACTGTGATAAAATACGGACAAAAACAACTTAAGAAAAGATGCTTATCCCAGCTCATAGTTCAAGGATATAGTCCTTTCACTGGGGATAAGCCAAGAGCTTGAAGCCACTAATCACATCACATCACATCCACAGTCAAAAGGAAAGATGAATACTCTGTGTGCCTTTCCCATTTTACATAGTCTAAGGAATGATCTGACCCATTATCAAGATGGTTCCTCCTGTATCTTATCAAGTTGCTCAAAAATACTCCCAAATATGCTCAACAGTTTAATACCTGGCTCCTAACCTAGATAATCCCTCATAGATGTACCGGATCTGATGATTTCTCACTCTAATGTGTGGGGTGACAGGAAAAAGTCATTCCATGCCCAAGTCCATTTTATGCACATGACTGCATGCAATCACTTCCCTGTTTGCTTGGGCTCTTTGTTTCTGGCTCTCATCTCACTGTCTAGCCCAGTCATTGTGCTGGGCCAGGTATTCTATGTGTAGGTCACAAGTGCCAAAGCACTTGAAGATGGGGCTGGTGCTCATTAATATATTTCTCTAACTTTCTTCTCCTTCATATCAGTTTTATAATTCACAAGAACACAATTTTATAATTCATTAATGACTAATTAGTAGTGGGTTGCAGTATTAATTCATGTGACATGAGTTAAATCTAGCAAAAAATCCAGAAAAGAAACTGTCATAATCCTAAGGCAGTACTGGCTGGAAATAGAACAAAATGCTGTAGAGAAACTAAGTAAAGTTCAACTTCCTCCTTCCAGATATGCTCTTACCAACCTGCTCTTACAAGTGGAATCAGGAGCACAGGGCTGTCCTTACAAGTTCAAGGAATTACATGAGAAAGGATCATATTCTTTTTCCTCTTACACGCCCTTAACTTCTATGGAAACCCAGGGACATAGGGGTTGAGATTGGCTTTCAAAGAAGGTGTTCTGTGATGAAAGAATATCTGTAGTTGTAATGTTAGCCTCTTGGATTCTAAGGGATCTGTGTTCCACTTTACAATTCAATATTGCCTGGGTAATAAGAAAGTTTATGTTGCATATCAAAGATGTGCAGTAAAATTTAAAATAGCAAAATGTATTCAGACACAATGCTGTATGTAATCTTGTTAGAATAATACTTTTCTTCATTTGTTTAACTTAGCTGGGAGTCCATCATCTATTTTTGGCATCCTTGTAAGATTTCAAACCAAGGAGATTAGTTTTTCTATGTTTAAAAAGGAAGGAAAAATCTGTGTGAGTTATGTTAGTAAAAATGGGGTTAAATATTGAATATCATTCCTCTGAAATAAAACTAAAAGCATGCAAATCACTATGTAGTCTGGCCCTTTCTTTACAAGTACCAAGAGAAATGGTCTCTCTACTTTTCACATGCATTGACTGACTTGCCTTCAGACTCCTAGCTACAAAATATAAATTAAGTAGTTTAGGTATTCAAATCAAATGGGGTTTTGTTGTTCTTTAGTTATATACTGTCCAATACAGTTCCCAAATGAGAAGCCAGGGTGGGTGCTCCTGTCACTTGTCTTTTTCTGACCCTTCTTTTGTTTAGGACCAAAGTTCAAGACTGTGGAGTTACTGTGCAGGAAAAGTCAGAACATTCAGCCTAGAAAATGTGTCTATCCCTTAGAACGTGAACAACTGCACTCGTCAGAACTGAATTTCTTAAGTGCAATGCAATTAGGAATCCCTGTTCATAGACAAAATAACTTTTCCTTAAAAGTATGCATGTATATGTTTTCCCAAAAGAGCATTTTCCTTAAGATATTCACTAGTTAACACTTAAAGATTTTAAATATTTATAGTTTAAATAAAAGCTAGACTTTAAAAACCCTATTCTATTGAGCTCTCTAATTCCCTGGAATAATCCAAAGGTGAGCACTTTCTCACATTATAAATATTAATTATTTTAACAGATCGTGTTACAAATGCTCTTGAATTTAATGTTTGGTGGAGATTCACACTTCTCTTTAGAACTTTTGCTAGACCAGTATAATGTAAGTGCCAAAAGAATGAATCTCTTTTATTCACAGACTTGAACTGTTAGGGTTCAATTGCCTTTTATATGAGAACTGTTGACAGTTCTCATATAAAATGTAGTAGAAAAGAGGGCTGGAGAGATGCCTCAGGGGTTAAGACTCTGCTTCACATGCAGAAGGTCCCATGTAAAAACACTAGGAAGAAAGAGCTTGTGGCCTGAACTTTTGGCACTGATGGGCAGAGCCTGGGAAATCCAAGAGCAAAACAAAAAGGAGGTAGAAGCAATCCAGGATGATTCCTGAAGTCACCTTTGGTTCTTCCACAGGGACATAGGGACACACTCACACAAAAAAATTAAATAAATAAATAAATAAACACATAAATAAAATACTAGATAGATAGATAGATAGATAGATAGATAGATAGATAGATAGATAGATAGATAGATAGATAGATAGATAGATAAAAATGAAGTTAAAAAACAAGGTGACAGATAGGTAATACCTTTTAATTAGTTGCTTGCCAAGAGCAGTGTCAAAGACCCCCTCAAAAAATATAAGCTTCTGCTCTTGTTCTTATTTGTCTTCCAGAAACTGGCAGCAAGATCACGTTGCTGGAGACACTACACATGCTGATCACAGAACATGAGACAAACAAGCTGGGGTTGATCTGGAAGTTTTCTCCTTGGGGATCAGCTTTCATAGGGCTAGTAACTAGCTCCCCATCCTCACTATATAGTATTAACCCTCAATAGTGTTTCAGGGAGGTGTGAAGCCTTGTGGGATCTTTTTCCTTCTATAGTGATAAGCCAAATCTTGCATAGGTCTGTGGAAGTAGAATGCTGTTCTGAGCTGATTGATGTACATACATATATACACAAATAAAATGGATAAAAGAAGAAACACATACACAATCAAACACACATTTATAATTGGAATCACCCAAGTAAGCAAATAAAGTTATAAAATATCATTACTTAGTTATATAGAGAGATATGGGATAAGGCAATACACAAAGATTCTCGTTCTCTGAGCTTGTCACTTCTGACCTATGGAAATATCATTCAATGTCCAACAAAAATAATAACAAAGAAGTAATTTAAAGTATATGGATGCTAAAAGTGGAAAGCATCTGAAACAAATGAAACAAATTCTCTGTATGAAATTCGATCAGGGAGTGGTAGATCCATGGTGGCATATGTCCCCAATGATCTAACTTCTTTCTACCAGTCCCCACCTTCTGAAGGTTCTACCACCTCTGAACACCACTATGATCTGGTAACCAATCCTGTAGGCTATGGGCTTTGGAGAATAATTAAGATTCAATCATAATGCAAAATAAATAGTGAGTGCATTTAATTGATTAGTGTTTAATATATGCCATTTCAGTCATAATGATGCATAAAGCCATAATCTCTCCCATTGGAACTAACAATTATATACATTCTACACTTGAAAATGGTAAAATAATGAAGTATATAGCCAAGCATTTGTATTTTTGCTTTATTGACCATAAAATATCTCTGACTAGTCCCACTTGATGAAAAAAACTCTTCAATTGTAAATAATTCTAGGTGCAATAGCAGGATAAACCCCACTATCACATTAAGATGTTCTGAAAATACTTGGTTTAGTCAAGGATCATCAATGTTAAAAATCATTAAACAAAAAATTGCCAGCACTAAAAGTATCATCTCACAGATACCTCCTAAATCTGGTGGAAAAAATGCAGCAAGGTAGTAGAAGAAACTCATCATGAATAATGAATCAACCACTCACATTAGTCTCTAAATGTAAAGCAAAACAGCTTGTGGTGAAGCTTACAGAAAACAGAGTGAAATATTTTAATAGTTTTGTGTGTCCTTAAACACACTGTTCTGTTATGAAACAGTAACCACCATCTGTTTTTAGAACTGTTTATCACCCCAAACATTCCATTATACACTCCCACACCATTGGTGACTTTGTCTCCAATAACTTGACTACTTTAGATATCTTATTTAAGCAAAGTCATGCACTATTTGTCCTTTGTAATAGGCTTATTTCACTGAGTATAATGTCTTCAGAACTGACCCATGTAGTGGGTATCAGGATGTCCTTTGTTTTAAAGTTAATAATATTCTGTTTCTTGTGTGCACCTCACTTTGTTCATTCAGTTTTCCATTAAAAGGTACTTGAATTACTCTTACGAGTACTTCTTTCAAGTACTTGGGGTATACACTCTGCAGTGGAGTGGCAGGATCCTACAGCAACTTTAAGTTCAACACATACAGAAATTATAATAATTTTCCTTCAATAATAGTTACAAAGTTTCACTTTTTCAACATACCAGTGAGCAATTTTAATTAAGTGTATTTCCAAGTACTATATTGTTTTTGATGCTATTGTAAATGGAATTTTTTTATTTCTTTCTATCTTTTAATTTTTACTGTGTAGACACTCAACTAATATTTACATGTTGATTTTGTACCCTGAAAGTTCATTGAATTTGCTTATAAATTCAACAATATAAAACTTTTTCCTTAGATCTTTAGTGTTTTATAGAAATATGATCTATTTGTGAATAGACCTCACATTTTTCATATTTGTGAATCAAGATGATCTTATTTCCTTCTGAATCGTGAAGTCAATTATTTATCTTTTCCTGACTAACTTGTAGGTAGTAATTGCATTGCAAGGTTATATAGAAGTGGCAACGATGAATATCCATGTCTTTTTCTCAAGCTTACAAAAAAAACTTTCAGTCTCACAAGTAAATATAATGTTAGAAACTGAATTTTTCATAGACGAGCTTTATTATTGGGGGTAGTTTTAGTTTGCTTAGCATTTTCACATATGAACTATATTGCATTTTTATTTTAAGTAACATTTTAGATTGTATGTTTTTAGTCTCTCTGTAAATGGAATTTCATATAAATATGTAATCATTCATACTTAAAAGAAAGTTGACCATAACACTTCCTCCAATTTTTTTTATTTTAGTTAACATTCTCTCCTTTTTCTTAACTAGTCAAGCTAAGTGTCTACTTTGTAGCCTTCTCCCAAAAAGATCTTTAAGAAAAAGGAATCTTCTTGACGATATTGAATTCTCTACTGTTTTGTTTTCAAATTTACTTTCTTTGAACTTTGTTATGGTCTTCCTTCTGCCGCTTTGGGTTTACTTTTCTAAATTCAGTCCTCAAAGATATAAACGAGCTGTTCATAGACCCTTATTTTTAATTTAAGTAGAAGTGTTCATAATAGTATTTTACTAGTAGTATTCATTTTTGTTTTTATTTTGTTCATTTTTCTGTATTTTTGTTTTAGTTTACATTGTTTGAGTCATAATCTTTCTATGTCATCCAAACTGTATAGCCCCAGATGGCTTCAAACTTGTAGTAATCCTCTTGCCTCATTCTTCCATGTTCCAAGACTACATGTATGTGCCATCAGACCCAGCTAACATAAATATGGGTATAACATGTTTTCAAATTCTAATCTTTTTTAGTATTCTTGCTATTTATTCTTTGAAAACTATTTTATATTGTTTAATTTTCCGGGTTTTAGATTTAATATACAATCTATCCTGGAAAATATTCCAGATAAAAATACATTTTGCCATTGTGGGGTAGAGTATGTTTACAGTCAATGTCAGCTAGGTCTAATTGTTCTACACTGCTACTCAAGCCTCTGCTTTGTACGATATATTTGGTGAATTGGTCCACTTATCAAAACTTAATATTTCTATCTTTATTTACCTCTGGCAACAGCTTTCAGCTTACAGTTTCTGATGTGAGTATAGCCATCCTCATTATTTGTATGGAGCAACTCTTTCTGCCCTTTCAATTTCAACCTATGGACCCTTAGAGATACATAATTCCCACGTAAAACTGCTTTAGTGTATCTCATAGATTTGGATATGTTGCTTTTTCATTTTCATTTGATTGCAGAAACTTTTTAATTTCTTTGATTTTTTTTCAGTGACACTGTCATTATTCAACATTGTATTGTTTATTTAGGCTCCCTGAATTGTGCATTTTCTGTGGCTTTTCTTGCTGTTGATTTTGTCTTCAAACTTTTTTTGTTCAACTAGAATACAGAAAGTTACTTCAGTTTCTCTATACTGATAGAGACTAGCTTTGTTTCTTAATATATAATCAACTTTTATAGAATGTCCCATGAACTTCTGAGAAGAATATGTATTCTGTATTGTTTGGGTAAAATGTTATACAGAAGATTGTTAAGTCCATTTGATTAGGACATCATTTAGCTCTGGTGTTTCTCTACTTCCCTGGATAAACCTGTATATTGGTCAAAATAATATTGAAGTTATTTAATATATCAATAGAGATCTATTACTTAAATCTAGTTCTGACTATTTTATGAAATTCAGAGCAATGCCTTCTATGAATATGTTGTGAAGTCCTCTTGATGAAATGTTCAGACACATTTCACAAAGAAGTCATTTTAATTTTTGGAAATCTAGTGGGAATAGTTACTCTACAATTGTTAACAATTTTTTGAAATCCATTCTCTAGACAGCATTTCAAAAAAAGCTAAGACTGATATAGTTGTTGCCTATGTAGAAGGAAAGCAGTAAAACACAAGGGGAAACTCTCTGTTTCAGATAGAAAAAGAGTGCAAAGAGAAAAAAAAAGTCCTCATATGGAAATGAAATAGATCCTAGAAAGGATTAATGAATGCTCTATAGAAAATTTATAAAGATGGAAATGATAATATGAAGATAATCAATAATAAAACATGGCAGAAATCAATAGAGAAGCAAGCCAAAGGACACACAGAATTTTTGAGAATTTTAAGTCCTTTGGGAAATTGTGATGTGAAAATACCAATGTTTCCAGTAAGGGAAAGTTGTTGAGTTGCACATTCAAATATATAGATAGCTAACATCTACTTTCTAAGTAAAGGCAGCGAATTTCCCATTTCTTACTAGAAGATTTATTTAAATTAATTAGGTTTATCAAACTTGACATAATTAAGAAAAACAAGCAATCTACTTCTTAATTTCTTTCCTTGAGTTGACAAGGAAGAGTGGGACTCATGTGCAACATTGTGGCCTTGCTGTACCCTGTGTGAAGGAAAGGCACTTTGTCATCTAATTTACAGCTCATACATATAATAAAGCACAGTTTGAATACAAAAAGGCAGGAACCATAGCGGATAGTACCAGGTACTGTAGTGTATGAAAATTGTCAAGATAACATCGATACATATATGAAAGGCATATGGGCAAAAGAACATCTCCAACCCTGGGAAGTGGCTGGGGTGAGATATTCTATATAATCAAGAATTTTGGATACATAAATGAACACAACCAATCAAAAGGCCAGAAATCATCCCTGTAAAATAGACATCAGGCTTATTAAACACATACTTTTTCATAAAGGAAAACATGAACAAACAACTACACAAATTTTTAAAAGCAGTACAAGAACTAAATCAGAATATAAAAATTGACACAGCACTTGATCCCATTAACACACACACACACACACACACACACACACACACACACACACACACAAAGAGTCATGTGTTTGCATCCTTCCTGGGATGCAATTTGTGGGAATGTTGTGCCACCTTTAAGAGTCTTGCTGCAGTGAAGTATGCAGTGAAGGAGGTCTTGAGGTTAGGTAATCTGGCCATATTTCCTCCCAGTTTGCTTTTGATCTCTATAACTTCGTGATGGCAGCAGTGATGTAAGCTGACCTCAAATTTCTGTCTCTGATCATGCCTTCTGCTACACAATTCCTTCAATAAATGGACTATGTCCTCTGGAGAAACATAAATCAGATAAATCTTCCTTTTCCCCTAAATTGGTTGTATATGAATACTGTCTCACCGCAAAAAGAAAAGGAACTGCAACATTTACCTTAGCAAAGTTCTTCTAGCCACTGTAAAGTAACCTATTCAGTCACTCTGAGGATAAAGGTATAACTCTCTTTGTAAGTATATTCTGTTAACTCAGCTAATAGTGATATTGGAATCCTACCAGACAGGTGTCACTGCACAATTTGACCCTTGATTTGGTTACAGGGTCTCAGAGTTTGGTTCTCCATCCTTTCTATCTGCCTTGGGCTACTTGCTATAACCCTATAAATTTCCACTCAGAATATCATTGACTTTTTATTTTTTGTGACTGAAATTCTAATCAATACAGATCAACATCATTTTAACACTGCCAACAATTATCGAATGACATTTTTCACATTTAAAACGCTTTTTATAATTACCTATGGATCGTCATACAAATATTTCCTTTACAACACTTTTGTAGAAATGACAATTTCAGAGTTAGAGAGATGGCTCAGGGGTTAAGACTCTACCTCGCAAGCAGAAGAACCTGAGCTAGGATCCCAGCTCCCACATAAAAACACTATGCAGAAATGTTGGCAGCCGGAACTTCTGGCTTCATTCTTGGGCCTCCCCAAGCATGACAGTGCCCTTTGATAACACACACACACACACACACACACACACACACACACCCCACATACATTCACACACGTGCTTACGCACATGCAAAAAAAATGAAATGACAATTTAGGGAGGAAACCCTTCCTTTTATTTGTTGATAGGGTAGTATCTAGAACTTCAAAAACAGCTTATATGTGAATATGTAGGAATTATATCATTATATCTCATTGACCATTATGATGAAAAAGAATTAAGATTCCACCTGTCCTCTCATCACTAATGAGGATCTCCCATTCTGCTTTCCCTTTCCTTAGTTCTAACAACAGTGCTATCCTAATGCTATCATCTATAATTTGTGGATGAAACAAACACTCCATGTCATTTAGTTAATTACTTGGGTCTATACCGAACTAATTGCTTGCTTTCCTCCAATAGGATAATCCCACAATGCCTTGTCCTACTTAGGTACTACTGCATTTTCAGTTCTCCTTACTGCCCCTCCTTCCATTTCTGCCCCTGAAGAGATATCCTTCTCCAATTCTCAATGACTTTATTGAAAGATAGCTTCTTCAAAGGATTCTATTTTCCCAAAATTCTTCTACTGAAGGTTGTTTACCTCTCTTTGTTACTCCTCAATACTATAGGATGATGCAGCAATATATAAGCATCATTTTGCCCCCTTCTGGCTCATCCTCCTGCCATCAAAATTTAGCAGAGCTCAACCCTTCTCAAAAATGTCATATAGACAAAGAAATGAAGAATCAGAGAGGACAAAGGGCTTTGAAACAGTTACAGAACCAGTCAGGAGTAGAGGTGGATTAGTAATCTAGCTCCTCAATTCCTTTATTCAGCATTTTTAGAATTTGTTCCTGTGACATTCCTAGCAATAGGCATTGTCAGGGAACTCCAACTTCTCTCTTTTTTTCTTTCTCCTACCTCCCTCTTCACTTCTTCCCTCTTCTTTTTTTCCCCCATTTTCTTCTCTCTTTCAGCTTCTTTTTCTCCTTCTCTCCTGTTTCTTCTTCTCCCTCTTCTCTCTCCAGTTAATCTGTCTTCATTATTATTACTCTTGTCTGACCTCTATGACATTCAATCAGACTATCTTATTTTCAAATTCTCATCTAGCTGCATGAAATAATTCTTTAAATGTTTTTTTGCATCATCTCTTCCCTAAATGCTTCTGATTTGCTCCGACCAAGCACTTTAAGTACAAAACATTCCTGAAGGAAAATATCTTCAGGTTTTCTCAAATTAACAAATTTGGAAATACCACTATAATGCATATTTCTGTCCATGAAAAATGACTTAAAGAATAAATTATAACCAAAATCATCCCCCTTAGATAAATAATGATTCTAGTGAATTCACTATTAAAGCTTTTCATCAAGATATTCAGATGAACTCTGACAGAAGTGGTTGCTAATACCATTTCCTAGACTGCTTATGCTTGTTCCTTTGCACAGTGCATGATAATTCTGATTGAAATGATCGATTGTTTCCTACGTTTCTTTTCTGCTGGAGTGATGTGAACTTTGGAACCATTTAACTTTCATCCTGAATTCAGTTGACAAAATTCATGTAAAGCCATTTTTTCAAAAGAAAAAATTACCTATTTCGAGGGTTTCAAAACATTCAGTCAAAAGTGCACACAGTGCCCAATAAAGAACAGAGTCAAGATTTAGGTTACAGTACAGACAGAGTGAGGAGGCTACGACTGGCTCTGGTCTCACAGCCACTGCAGTACATTGAGCTCCATAGAGACAGCCGGGGCAAGTGAGAGCAGGATGGGCACTGGGCGACTCTGTGCCCCACAGAGGAAAATCAACTAAACATGGGCAAAGGAGATCTAAAAAGTCAAGAGGCAAAATATCATCATATGTATTCTTTGTGCACACTTCCCAGGAGGAACATAAGAAAAAACACCTGGATACTTCAGTCAACTTCTCAGGGTTCTCCAAGAAGTGCTCAGAGAGGTGGAAGACTGTGCCTGCTAAAGAAAAATGAAAATTTGAAGATATGACAAAGGCAGACAAGGCTCGTTATGAAAGAGAAATGAAAGCCTATATCCCTCCCAAAGGGGAAACAAAATATAAGTTCAAGGATCCCAATGCTCCCAAGAGGCCTCCTTCGGCCTTTTTCTTCTGTTCTGAGTATCGCCCCAAAATGAAAGGAGAACATCCCGGTTTATCCTTCGGTGACGTTGCAAAGAAACTGGGAGAGATGTGGAACAACACTGCTGCTGCTGACAAGCAGCCTGTGAGAAAAAGGCCGCCAAGCTGAAGGAGAAGTACGAGGATACTGCTGCCTGCACAGCTAAAGGAAATCCTAATGCAGCCAAAAGGGAGTTGTGAAGGCTGAGAAGAGCAAGAAAAAGAAGGAAGAGGAGGAAGAGGATGAGGAAGAAGATGGTAATGATGAATAAGTCGCTTGTAGCGCAGTTTTTTCCTTGTCTATAAAGCATTAACCCCCCTATACACAACTCAGTGCTTTCAAAGAAAAAAAAAACTGAAATGTAAGACTGTGTAAGATTTGTTTTTAAACTGTACAGTGTCTTTTTTTGTATAGTTAATACACTACCGAACATGTCTTTAGATAGCCCTTTCCTGGTGGTATTTTTCAATAGCCACTAACCTTGCCTTGTACAGTATGGGGGTTGTAAATTGGCATAGAAATTTGAAGCAGGTTCTTGTTGGTGCACAGCACAACTTAGTTATATCTGGGGATGGTAGTTTTCTCATCTTCAGTTGTCTCTGATGCAGCTTATACGAAATAATTGTTATTCTGTTACCTGAATATCACTCTGTAATTGCAAAAAAAATGCAGCTGATTTGTTGACATTCTGAATGCTTCTAAGTAAATAACATTTTCTTATTAGTAAAAAAAAAAAGAAAGAAAAAAAAAAAGATTTAGGTGCCAGCTCCCCACCAAAATGCAGAAAACAAGTGATTGACTACTTGTCCCAAAACTGGATATATTTGCCTCATACGTCCCTACCCGAAATCTCAGGGAATATTGTGGAAGAGATGGCAGAAAGATTGTAAGAACCTGAAAGGAAACAATGGTGGGCCAGACATTATCTCCTAAACATGACAGGGTTATGATATACAAGATTTTATGGCAGATATATATACTTAAACAAGTATTGCATGGGAACTGTCTTGTCAGTACCTCACCATGAAAGTAGAAAGACTTCAAGAAGCTCCACACCTCTCTTGAGAGATTGATAAGAGCTAATGCTGGGGAAGACGAGGAGGAACCTCCATAAACACTGATCTACGATGCTTATTGGAGCATGAATCATATCAGGCATATGTCATCAAAGACAAGCCAGATGAAGTACAGTAGGCCACGCAAGTAAAAAGATTTGAAAATAGGAGGGAATCAGTCTGGCACAGGAGATGAAGGGTTGCAAGGGGAAAAGGAAGGGATATGCAATTTGGAACTAAAGGGTGAAAATATTATAAATTCACTATATTAATATATGCAATATTAAAAAAGAAAATGGAAAAAAAGATTTAGGACCTGGGAGCCCAACTAAATTCATCTCCTAGAAGAAATGGCATGTTGACCTATTCTACAAGTTAGTATGAAGCAAAATTACTAGTCATTACACATTCCCAAGTAACCAACATTTCAACACTGCTCACAGACACCAAGACTCCTCTATTTTCTTTCTTATATGTTTTGAGTCCCAGTGTGATACCTGATTATCTAGGGTCTATGTTTCCAGTTACCCAAACCTACCTTGTTGACTCTACAACTAGTAAATATTAATATTTTATATTCACAATCCCATACCTGGCACAATGTTAAACATACCATAATTGTTTGTTGCTTACTTGTTTACAAACATCCCACATCCAAATGTCCATGATTCACAAAAGAATAAACAGGCATGTTCTTGGAACACCTCTAACTTCTTAGATAACCAAACCTTTGACCTTTGATTAGCTATGTTATCCTGAAACAAGTGCTTGTTTGAATGTAAGAGGTAAAAAATTTACCATGACTTATCATGTGTTCTTAACCAAAAAAAAAAAAAAAAGCTACATGGTAAAAGCATACTTTCAAGATCAAATTCCAGTCTCTTTTACATAGAATAAAGATGAACATTCAGAATTACGTTATTTCCTTCCCTAATACCACTTCACTAAAGAACTACTGGGTAAGCATGCTAGACTGTGATGATCATATCAACATGAGAACTGTGAATAACTCTGGTTAAGGTCATATGTGATGAAAGTCAAGGTTTTGACTGGTGACTCTCCCCTAATAAAGCTTATTCTAAAGGATAATTGACCTCAGCTTAGGCACAAATCAACAAACTTATTCCTATTTTTATTTGACATAATAAGATAGAAAAATATAAACTGTTATGTTACCGCTAATAATAAACTGAAATGAAAATTTACTGAGTCTCAGAGACACATAGCCTAGATCTGCATTGCTATCAGATAAGAGTCAAAGTCATGGGTCTTCTACAGTCAGCCTGCCCTTCTGACCCTTAGTAACTTTTTCATTTGCTTCTGGAAAGTCTGGTTTCACTTGCTTCCACATCTGCCCTGCTTTAGTATAAAATGAAAGTACAAGTTAAACTCATGGATAAAGTCCTTGGAAAGTGATCTTGGCTCCAAACCACTGGTGAATAAAATTCCTTTCTTCCACCCAAATTGGTATCTGAGAAATTATTCCAGAGTAACTCCACAACAATAACAACTGCTAAAGAGTGAGTTACCTTTAGTTACATTTCTTTCTTGTCTTCATTGCTTAATCATAAAATGTAAATATTCTATGGGCAATATTGCACATCTAATGCCTCTGTCTTTAGAGAAGTAGCAAAATTTTTGTGATAATTTTCTATACTGCTCATGGCAGGATAATAATCCTCTAATATCTTTTTTCAATTAACATTTTGATATTTTCCATTGTTTTTCTATTAAGAATATAAATCATCTAAAAGAAATGATAAATGTTTGAGAAAATAGATATGTTTACTCTCTTTCAAGCATTGTATAATGTATATACATATTAAAACAACACATGGTACTCATTAATATGCACAGTTTTTATGTATCAGTTAAAAATAATTTAAATTACAAACTAAACAAATTATCTTAAAGTGTTTTCCCATAAGCTCTGACTATTTCCTAAGGATAGACACTTTAGAAATGAATTATTTTACCCAAAAAATAGGCATGGGTGACATTTACGTTTTCGAAAGCAATAGCTGTGTACTGCAGTCATTCTGTTGTTGTGACTAATGCTCTGTCCCAAACAACTGGAGGGAGAAAGGATTTATTATTTTGGCTTGGGGAGAGTATAAATGATAGAAACAGGAAGGCAGATATTATATTGTAGCCACATACGAGAAGTACAAAGAGAACAAACAGAAAGTGGAGCTAGTAACCAAACCTTAAGGCCACCCCCAGAAATGTGCTTCCTCCAGCAAGGCTTCAGTTCCTAAATGTTGTATAACCTTCCCAAACATCAGCAGCTGTCATGTCCAAGAGTCTGTGAGAGACAATGACACTGAGCAACATCTGGCATTCATGACAAGAAAAAACTTACTTTTATTTGAATTGCTAGGATGTTTTTAAATATAAGCTTTTCCTCCATTACTGATTGTCTTATTTCTTTTTGTTTTTCTAGTGAGATGTAGTATTTTCTATAAATTATGAGGTATTTATGAGTTATCAAAATGTGCACCATTTATTGGTAGTAAAAGCTTATTGTTTGCTTCTAATTCTATGATGCTTATGCAATATAAAGAATGCAGTTTCAAACAGGAAAATAAATCTATTTTCTTTGTGATTTTTTTCTTTATTTTTGTTAGAGACTCTTATCAGATCTAGTCACTAATGACTGAAGTTTCTTCTTTCTAAATTTCTTTCTTATCTTCAGACATTTATTTGTAAATCTTATTTAAAGTATTAAGCTCTGAAATAAGGAAGATTCGTGATTAAAAGGAAATGACCAAGGCTTTAGGATCAAAGAAAGGAAGTTTTAATTCCCGATTGGTCCCAAGCGCTCAGCAAGTTAACATGTACCTATGAGTAACTTGGGTGTCACAATATCTACTGCCACCAATCTGGCAGAGATGAAGATATTCTAAAGAGAAACATTTGTGACCCTATGTTTGTTTCTTAGACTATCAAGACAACGGATGCCAAGAAACTGGACTTTCTCTCCAGGAATTTCATGCCTGGGAAGAAAAAGCCTGAGGCCTTGAGTTAACCTGAACAGAGCACTTGTGTCCTGCAAAGACACTTCACACAGTGCTGATGAACTTGTGGAACAGACCAGGAATCAGAAGCAGTGTCCCTCCCTTCCCCCACTCCACCGCCCGGGGCTCACGAGGTCCAGCCGGGCCTCACTACGACCTAGAACCCCAGGCCAAATAATTCAGTTTAGTGAAAAACGCACATAAATTGAAAGAAGATCTTAAGAGTTAAAACGACAATGCCAAAGTCAAAGTGCAAATACATAAGAAACAACACCCAAGTAAACAAATCTCTCACTGAAGGAATTAATCCCATAATGTTAGACTCCAACCAAAACAAACCAACGGAAAATGGCCATGAAAGCCTGACCCAGGATAACGACTTTCAAAATGTGATCATTACCATGTTCAATACTATGAAAGAGGAAATCCAGGAGGTATTAAATAATCGAATCAATCGCTTTGAAGAGGAACAACAGACACTTGGAGGAGGTGAGAAAAACAGTGCAAGAAACAAAAACTGGCATAGAGCAGTTAAAACAGACTCAAGCAGAGTTTAAAACTGAGCTAAAAGACAAGTTATCTTCAACCCAGAACTCCACAGAGAGTCTTATTAGCAGAACTAATGAAGCAGAAAACAGAATTTCAGACCTTGAAGATAAAGTGGGAGTATTAACCAGCTCAATAGAAGAGGTTGTTAAAGCCAAAAAGATACTTAAGAGAAATATCCAGGAGATGTGGGACACCCTGAAGAAGCCTAAGATGAGTATTCATGGAATACCAGAGCAAGAATCTCAAAATACCACCCCTGAGGAAATTTTTCAAATGATCATCAAGGAAAACTTTCCTCATCTAAAAAAAGAGAGGCCCATCCATATACAAGAGGCATTCTGCACCCCAAACAGATATGACCAAAACAGAAGCTCGCCACAGCAAATAATAGTTAAAACACTCCACATTCAAGATAAAGAACTGGTGCTGAGAGCTTCAAGGGAGAAAAAACAAGTCACTTTTAAAGGTAAACCTATTAAAATAACAAATGACTTCTCAGTCAAAACAGTAAAAGCAAGAAGAGCTTGGAGAGACATACTTCAAGTATTGAATGAGCAAAAATGTCAACCCTGGCTGATTTACCCTGCAAAACTATCTGTCATGATCGAGGGAGAAAGAAAAATTTTCCAGCACAAAGACAACTTGAAGGGATACATGTCCACCAAACCAGGCCTTCAAAAAATGCTAGAAATGATACTCAAGCGTGAAGAAAAAAATAGGCATATCCAGGAGAACAGAAGGCAAGTATAACACCATTAAAAGCAAAGCAATATACTTATAAAAACTACTAAACATAATAAATGTCTGGAATTAAAAATAGTTTTTCCATTATAACACTAAATGTTAATGGAATTAACTCACCGATCAAGAGACACAGATTACAAATTTGGATTAAAAATCACAATCCATCAATCTGTTCCCTGCAGGAAACCCATCTCACCACAAAAGATAGGCATGCCCTAAAAATAAAAGGCTGGTCAACAATTCTACAAGCTAATGGAAGCAGAAACAGGCAGGGGTAGCCATTATGATATCAGACAAAGTGGACTTCAAACCAAAGAAAATTATAAGAGACACGGATGGATACTACATTTTAGTGACAGGTACAATTCACCAGGAAGACTTCACAATACTGAACATATATGCACCCAATAGACGCCCCCTAACATTCATTAAGCAAACCCTACAGCTTCTAAAGCAAGAAATCAACCCCCAAACGATAATTCTTGGGGACTTCAACACCGCCCACTCAACATGGGATATATCAACAGTTCAAAAGCTCAACAGAGACACTTTGGAACTTAATCAAACCCTTAAAGAAATGGACCTTACAGATCTCTATCGAACTTTTCGCCCACTCACCAAAGAATACACATTTTTCTCAGCAGCACACGGAACTTTCTCCAATGATAGATCACATATTGGGCCACAAAATGAATCTACACATATACAAAAAAGTTGAAATTCTAACCTGTGCCCTATCAGACCACCACTGCCTAAAGCTGGACATCCACAACACAACAAACAAAGAGAAAATACACTAACTCCTGGAAACTTAACAATATGATGCTGAATGAGAACTGGATTCAGGAAGAAATTAAAAAGGAAATTCAAGATTTCCTGAAAGCGAATGATAATGAAAATACAACTTACCAAAATCTCTGGGACACAATGAAAGCTGTTCTAAGAGGTAAGTTCATAGCTCTTAATGCCCACATCAAAAAAATTGAAACATCAGAAATAAAAAAATTAACAATGCAGCTTAAAGCTTTAGAGAAACTAGAGCAATCTGATCCCAAAAGTAGTAGAAGAGAGGAGATTAGCAAACTAAGGGGAAAAATATCTGAAATCGAGATTAAGAAAACGATAGAAAAAATCAACCAGTCAAAAAGCTGGTTCTTTGAAAAAATCAATAAGATTGATACGCCCCTAGCTAAATTAACCAAAAGCAAGAGAGAGAAAACCCAAATCAACAAAATTAGAAATGAAAATGGAGATATCACTACTGACACCCAAGAAATCCAGAGAATTATAACATCATATTTCAAAAACTTATACTCTGTGAAGTTTGACAACACAAAAGAGATGGATGAATTTCTAAGTAAACACAACTTACCTAAATTGAATCAGGAAGTTGTGAATTATTTAAATAGTCCTATAACATATAAGGAAATTGAGGAAGTAATCTTGAATCTTCCCACCAAAAAATGTCCTGGACCAGATGGATTCAGCACAGAGTTCTACCAGACATTTAAGGAGTTAGGAATACCAATACTCCTTAAACTGTTCCATCAAATAGCAAAGGAAGGAACACTACCAAATTCCTTCTATGAAGCTAATATCATTTTAATCCCAAAACCTAATAAAGACTCACTTAAAAAAGAAAACTATAGGCCGATCTCTCTGATGAACACAGACGCAAGGATTCTCAACAAAGTTTTAGCAAATCGGATTCAAAAACATATTAAAAAGATCATTCACGTGGACCAAGTAGGCTTCATCCCGGCACACAAGGTTGGTTCAACATACGCAAATCAATAAATGTAATTCATCATGTAAACCAGTCCAAAGTCCAAGACCACATGATACTCTGGATAGATGCAGAAAAAGCTTTTGACAAGATCCAAGAGCCTTTTATAATCAAAACGCTAGAGACAGTAGGAATGGAAGGAACCTTTATCAATACAATAAAAGCTGTATACAACAAGCCCACAGCAAGGATTATGCTCAATGGGGAACAATTGGAAGCATTCCCACTTTGATCAAGAACTAGACAAGGCTGTCCACTCTCACCGCTTCTATTTAATATTGTACTTGAAGTCTTAACTGAAGCCATAAGACAAGAAAGGGACATAAGAGGGATTCAAATAGGCAAGGAAGAAGTCAAGCTGTGCCTATTTGCAGATGACATGATTTTATACCTGAGTGATCCCAAAAACTCCACCAGGAAGTTCCTGGAACTAATTTAGAAGTTCAGCAGGGTGGCAGGATACAAAATAAATGTGCAAAAATCAGAGGCCTTCCTATATACCCAGAATGAAAGAAGTGAAAAGGCCTTGAGAGAAACAATCCCATTTACTACAGCCCCTAAAAAAATGAAATACCTTGGTATAAACCTAACTAAGGAGGTAAAAGACCTTTACAATCAAAACTTTAAAACCCTAAAGAAAGAAATTGCAGAAGACACCAGAAGGTGGAAAGACCTCCCATGTTCCTGGATTGGCAGAATCAACATCGTAAAAATGACCATCCTACCAAAGGCAATATACAAATTCAATGCTATACCAATTAAAATCCCAAAGCAATTCTTCAAAGAAGTTGACCAAACAATCTCAAAATTCATATGGAGGCACAAAAGACCCAAGATAGCAAAGACAATCCTGAGTAACAAAAACACTGATGGAGGTATTACCATACCGAAACTTAGTCTATATTACAAATCCATCGTTATAAAAACAGCCTGGTACTGGCTCCAAAATAGACACACAGATCAATGGATAAGGATTGAAGACCAGATATAAGCCCACAAAATTACAGCCATTTGGTCTTTGACAAAGGGGCCCAAAGAATCCAGTGGAAAAAGAACAGCATCTTCAACAAATGGTGCTGGCAAAACTGGATCTCCACATGTAGAGGATTAAAACTGGACCCGTACTTGTCACCATGTACAAGACTTAATTTGCGGAAGAGGGGGCAGTAAGAGTGTAAGAGCAAAAGGATGGGAGGAGCAATGATTTGCAAGATACTCCACACAAGTTAGGGCCGAAGCAATCATAATTGGACTTTGCATGCCCGGCGCAATGTCCAACACACTATTGACCTCACAAAGTCTAGCATCTGCTAAAGGCACCAAGATCCTTGGAGGCAAGGGATTGGCAGCCACAGTAGTGTTCCTATGCTTAAGGGGAACACGGGAAAGGGTTCAGGGAAATGCCACTGAGTCCTTATATGTCATCGGAGAGAAGGGCCCAGAGGAGAGTCAGGGATGCATTTAAAGGACTCTCTGGGAATTGAGGCGAGAGTCACGGGGGGATTGGGAGGGGTGAGGGGAGGGGAAGCAGGGGGTTTGGGGGGGAGGAGGAGGGAGGGAGGGAACCGGTGTACCTATTAAGTTTGTATGAGCAGAAATAATAATAAAACATGTTAAAAAATAAAAATTAAAAATAAAAAGCCAGAAAAAATAAAATAAAATAAAAAAGAAGCAGTGTCAATGATGTGCCTGACAGTTAACCTCATTTGTCAACTCTCTCCAAGTTGAGCCTTACTTAAGGCATACCTGTGAGGAATTTTGTAGATAAGGCAAGCCTACAGATGGTTGTTTAATAGCATGATCAACATGGGAAGATTCAGCATATAATGGGGGACAGGTGAATAAGATGGAGAAAGAACTAGTTAGTTTTGACAAGGTAACATCCTAGAAAGCAAAAATGAAGCATTGGTCCATACCCCCTCTGCAAGTAAAGACCAGCTCTCTCGACTGCTGACATTGATATCACTTTCTGCCATGATGAACTGTAATGTGTAATCATAAAATAGAATAAAATCTCCCTCATTCCCCTAATTGCTTTGGGTAAGTCCCAGTGAGACTGTCAAACCTGCTCCCACCAGGAACCACTAACCAAAAATCAGAGAGGAAACCAATAGAAAGTTTCCATTTTTGATCCCCCAAAAGTTCATAAAAAGGGCAACCAGAATCCAGACCCATTGGAGTGAGATTTGGCGTGATCTCACTTCCCTCTGGCTTCCTGAACAGCAAGAGAGATTTCTAGGTTCCAAGCAATCAGATTCCTTTTCTTGCTTTTCAACAAATTTTGCTTAAACTGTTTCATCAAGTCCCAACTTCAGTCTTCAAATCTGGGATGCAAAAGCCTGAACAGAAGTTGGAAACAGAAATACAAAATCAGCTCTTTCCACCTTATTCATCTTCCCAGGAAATATTTCCACCCACCAGAGGCTGAGTCTTCCCACATCAATTAAATTAAATAATCTCTTATCAGTTTATTTTATCTACTAATTCTTCACAGGTAAGCTCAAAGACTCAACCTTCAATTGTCAAACTGATATCTACAACTAACTGCTACATGCCCCAGTCACTCCTACTATCAGAAAATCCCAGTAAACTAAACAGACTACAGGAGTGTTAGAAACACTAGTTTGAGTCCAAATTTTCTGGATTACTAATCCCTGGAAGGGATTTGAATTTACTGATTGTGTTGTCTTTCCAAGAACCAAGAGATGCTGTGGTCTCCACATTCCTTTTAACTTAATGTAATGAGATCTGCCTCCAGATGGCCAAACTACTAGGCTTGGCAGAGAACAAATTCTAGAACAAATTCGAGACTTGATTGATGGTTAGAAACTGAACCATGCTGGGAAGGTTTTTGAAGATAGTCCCCCACTGCTGGGATTATCCTGGAACACACTCTACTAATCTGGAGGAAATGGTTCTGATCCTCCACAGAGATAAGGTCACCAACTTTTCCCAACCCTATGAAAGGATATGGAGATGAGCTCTCCGTTGAAGGTAAGTTAAGTTCCTCCAAAGAAACAGCTGGGCCTTGAGGTCTACCTGGCTAGGCCCTGATATGAGCAAACCAATGAGATATAAGGGACCAAAAGTTCCAATCAGATTTGCAGAAACTGGAATTAACAAACAAGGAAAAAACACTTTTTTCCTAACCCCAACCTTGCCACCATCTTTGGCTTCCTTGCCGCTCATGAATTCCACACCTGGAGTCCATAAGTTTTTTTTCTGGATCCCTTGCCCCTCATGTCGGGAGTCCATCATTTCTCTCTTGCCCTTCACGGAATCCGTGTCCCTGACTTCCATTCTTTCTCTCCTCTAATAAAATCTTTCTTCATCCTTTATGTGCATTCTGGTTTCAGTCTTTGACTCCTGAACACAAGAACTTAGACATAAAAAAAAAAAAAAAACACAGAACTGCACCAACAATGGAACTGCGCTTTTTTTTCTTCTTCTTGACTACAATCCAGGTTAAAAGTGGATTTCATGTTCAAAGGAGTGCTTTACTACCTGATAATAAAATCATATCATAAAGTTGAGACAGTCTACAGCAAATGATCAGGAGGAAATGAGAGAGGAAGGACAAAATGAACTAGAATTAAACAATGCATACATGTCAACAGAGATGAACAGAGCAAAGTTAATGTGGAATGCTGAGGAGAAGACTAGAATGGGGACAACCAATGAATCCCTGCCCAGAAAATCCATGGCACATAGCACAGCCAGCATCAATGTTACCAGACCACAAGAGCCAGATTTGGGTCTCCACTCCAGCCACCTGCCTTCATTAAATTAATAAGGATTCAGGTTAATCGTGAAAAACAGACAAAGGAAATTTCCCCACTATTACCATATTGCTAAGAGGCTCTTTTTCAGTCCATTGCTTCCCCTTCAAAGTCAGATAGGAAGTCAATAGTAAGAAAACAGGAGATAAGCAGTGTGGCTCCATCCACTGTCCTGCAAGGTGGTCTAAGTTTGCTTGACGTTCCTTTTGGGAAACAAACTCCCCCTCAGAATAGGACCACCTCCTCTCTGTTCCCAGAGTGAGATTCCCGGAGAGGTTCCAGACAGATCTCAAGGGTCCATTCTTCTGTAATCCCGTACAGCAGAGTCATGGGAGAGAGATTCCTGTGTGGGTTGGTAGAGGATGCAACCTTCATATGCTAATTTGGTAGCCTCTGCATAAGGCCTTTTGGAACTCATTCTCTACCCTCTCTCCTGCCCCATGCCCTCCTTCATAAATTTCAGAGCTATAGCCACTCTCAGGCTGTGAATGTGGCCTCCAAAGTGCTGAAGTCATTCCTGATGAACTCGGCCCCACCTTGCACAGTCCATGCCTACCAGTCTCTGGGGAAAAGCGGCTCCCTAGCAGCATCCACAGCCTCCTATGGGGCTGCTCCTTCCTTGTGCTTTGCTCCGTGCTGTCTGAAAAATGCTGCTAATTAAGGGTGGTGGCCGGCCTCAACCTTTCTGTGTGCTCTAGCTTCCCTTTTCACCATCCTGCTCTCTTTTTGCCTTGTTAGAGTGAAGAGGTCCCCTTAGTTACAACACGATTTCAAAATCAGAGCAGTGGAAGCAATCAAGATAGTTATATGAGGCCATTAAAGATCCTTCATTAACACTGAGTACCCTTTGTAATGAACCATGTGGCACGGAAGGAGGAAGGAGGTTTAGCTTCTGTGCAGGGAGGCAGCCTCCAGTGCCAAGTTTCTGTACAAGATAAAGGCAGCAGCTTGCAAAGAACCTATTTGTAAAATGTTGCTTGGTGGTGAACAGAAGCACAAGCTAGACTGGACCTTGAGTTACAATCACTCCTTAATACCCTAGAGGCCCTGGGAAATCACTGCATTCTTTGCACCTCAAAATTTTAACCACTAAAGTGAAATGTAAATCTTTTATGACACAAGTATTGATTTAGTAGAATAACTGGCATGCAGTTTTAAGAAGGAATTCTTTGTTTATTGTCGTGGGGTTTTTTTATATCCAGGCTTTTGTGCTCCAGAGTCAAAGATTGAGAGGGGAAAACATGCAGAGGATTAAGATAGAGTTTATTAAGGGAGAGAAGAAAAGAAACTCATGGATGCAAAAACCCGAGAGGCACAAGGAAACTGAAAGGAACTCACAGACTTGGAGTCCCTGAGGAGCAAGGGAACTGAAGATGGCCTTCAAGGTCAAGGGTATTTGTAAATTTAGGCAGGCCTGAGGGGAGGGCAAGGAGTGGTTTGTCCTTTGGCTAGTTTCAGTTTTTGTAAACCTAATTGAGACTTTTAGTCCTCTTCATCTCTTTGGTCTATTATATGGGAGCCTAATTCCTAGCCACAAGAATTTAATTCATCCGTATCTGAAGAGTTCATCTCCATTTGCATTTGAGAAACTCATATCCATATCCTTTCATAAACAATGAGTTGGGGGAAGTTGGTGACCTTATCTCAGTGGGTGACTGGTGCCAACTTCTACATAACTAAGGTGGTAACCTTCAAAAGACCTTCCACCAGCCTTTCTACACTGTCTAAAACTGCCTAAAAGAACTATCCTAACTGAAAATCCTATTTTAAATTACCTAACAGAAATCATCTCTCTCATTTATGTCATATTTAAATGTCTCCCATAAGCTCATGCTTTTTGAGCACTTGGTTCTCAGATGATGGTGTTATTAATGGAATCTTTAGCAAGTGGAGCCCCACTAGACAAAGTGGATCACTGGAGAAAGGGTTTGAGACTTAGCCTGAGCCTACTCTCAGCTCTCTTCCCTTCTTGAGTGCAAATGTGGCCACTTGGACTCCTACTCCTGCTGTCATACCTTCCTGGCCATAATACACTGCATTGCCCTGGAATTATAAGCCAAAATAAACCCTCCCTCCTTTATATTACTTTTGTCAATTTATTAACAACAATTGGAAAAAATAACTAAGACAGAATTTGGTACCAAAAAGTGGAGCTTATCTGTGACAAACCTATCTATGTTATTTTTAGGCTTTTGGAACTGGTTTGTGAGAGAAATTGTGAAAGAGTTTGGAGCTTTGAGCTAGAAAAACCCTTGAATGTTGCATGCAGAGCTTAATGGTCCATTTTAATGGGAGCTTAGAAAACCAGAAGGCTGAGGAAAAATTCAGACAATCGAGGACCAGCTCATGAGCTATCAGAGGAGAACAGGAACATTACTGGGAACCAAGATAGAGGCTACTCTTGCTACTTTGGCACGTTCTGCTATTGTACTGAAAACCTGCATGAGGCTTAGTTAAAAAGTAATGGCCTAATTTCATTGATGGAATAAAATTTTATGACAAGCATAGTTTTGAGTCTGTGGCATGGTTATTATCATTCTTATCCAGTTTTACAGTTTAAAAAAAAAGTAAAGAGATAAGAGAGATAGAAAGTTGCATGTGTAGCTTGTCAATAAAAACAACTCAAGCAAGTTTAAATTTATGTAAGCCAAAGTGTATGATGAAAATGAAGTTGGTAAAGAGAAATCCCCTGCTCTGCACTGGGACAATAGGAAAGACACACCAAAAGTCAGACTTGTGAAACATTTGAAAGCAGAAAACCTAAGTTCAGGATGCTGAAGGAGCTTCCTCTCCCAGAAAGTAACTTCCTCCTGAAATCTTTCCTACAAGGTCAGTATACAGGAGCTATTGCAACCTTGGCCCAAGAGTGCCAGAGTTCACCCCAAACTGGTAACAAACTTGGCAATATTATCCACAGGGTACTGGTTCCATAGGTATGAAAAATGAAAAATTGAGGTCAGAGAGCCAATGAGGCCAAGCACCATGTGGCAAGGTCTGAATCCTTACAAGGAAGTTATGAGAGACCACTACATGAAATTATGAAGGGGAAACCCAAGTTGAAATGCAGTCTCTAGTAATTTGGCAAAGAGAGAGCCATGGTACAGTCACTGAAGAAAGGAGCTCACCTGAGAGACAAGATATCAGTGCTGCGAGACAGCAGAGCCGGAGGGGCAGTTACTTAAACCCTTTGGAACTCTCCCTTCCCCCCTCCGCCGCTCGGGACGTGCAGGTGCTCCAGCCGGGCCTCATTGTAACCTAGGTAAGCTCCACCCCCACACACCCCAAGAACCCCAGACCAAATAATTCACTTTAGTGAAAAACTCACAAAAATTGAAAGAAGATCTTAAGAGTTAAAACGACAATGCCAAAGTCAAAGTGCAAATACATGAGAAACAACACTCAAGTAAACAAATCTCCCACTGAAGGAATTTATCCCATAATGTTAGACCCCAACCAGAACAAACCCACAGAAAATGGCCAAGAAAGCCTGACCCAGGATAACGACTTTCAAAATATGATCATTACCATGTTCAATAATATGAAAGAGGAAATCTGGGAGGAATTAAATAACCACATCAAGTGCTTTGAAGAGGAACACAACAGACACTTGGAGGAGTTGAGAAAAACAGTGCAAGAAACAAAAACTGGCATAGAGCAGTTAAAACAGACTCAAGCAGAGTTTAAAACTGAGCTAAAAGACAAAGTTATCTTCAACCCAGAACTCCACAGAAGTCTTATCAGCAGAACTAATGAAGCAGAAAACAGAATTTCAGACCTTGAAGATAAAGTTGGAGTATTAACCAGCTCAATGGAAGAGGTTGTTAAAGCCAAAAAGATACTTGAGAGAAATATCCAGGAGATATGGGACATCCTGAAGAAGCCTAACATGCGTATTCATGGAATAGCAGAAGCAAGAATCTCAAAATACCACCCCTGAGGAAATTTTTCAAATGATCATCAAGGAAAACTTTCCTCATCTAAAAAAAGAGAGGCCCATACATATACAAGAGGCATTCCATACCCCAAACAGACATGACCAAAACAGAAGCTCGCCACAGCAAATAATAGTCAAAACACTCTACATTCAAGATAAAGAACTGGTGCTGAGAGCTTCAAAGCTTCAAGGGAGAAAAAACAAGTAACTTTTAAAGGTAAATCTATTAAAATAACAAATGACTTCTCAGTCGAAAGAGTAAAAGCAAGAAGAGCTTGGAGAGACATATTTCAAGTACTGAATTAACAAAAATGTCAACCCAGGCTGATTTACCCTGCAAAACTATCAGTCATGATCAAGGGAGAAAGAAAAGTCTTCCAGCACAAAGAAAACTTGAAGGGATACATGTCCACCAAACCAGGCCTTCAAAAAATGCTAGAAATGATACTCAAGCTTGAAAAAAAACAGGCATAAGCAGGAGAATAGAAGGCAAGTATAACACCATTAAAAGCGAAGCAATATACTTATAAAAAATACTAAACATAATAAATGTCTGGAATCAAAAATAGTTTCACCATTATAAAACTAAATGTTAATGGAATTAACTCACCGATCAAGAGACACAGAATACAAACTTGGATTAAAAAATCACAATCCATCAATCTGCTGCCTGCAGGAAACCCATCTCACCACAAAAGATAGACATGCCCTAAAAATAAAAGGCTGATCAACAATTCTACAAGCTAATGGAAGCAGAAAACAGGCAGGGGTAGCCATTATGCTATCAGACAAAGTAGATTTCAAAACAAAGAAAATTATAAGAGACACAGATGGATACTACATTTTAGTCACAGGTACAATTCACCAAGAGGACTTCACAATACTGAACATATATATATGCACCCAATATGGGCCCCTCCACATTCATTAAGAAAACCCTACAGCGTCTAAAGCATGAAATCAACCCCCACACGACAATTCCTGGGGACTTCAACACCGCCCTCTCAACATGGGATAGATCAACAGGTCAAAAACTTAACAGAGACACTTTGGAACTTAATCAAACCCTTAAAGAAATGGACCTTACAGAACTCTATCGAACTTTTCACCCATGCACCAAAGAATACACATTTTTCTCAACAGCACACGGAACTTTCTCCAAGATAGATCACATATTGGGCCACAAAACGAATCTACACATATACAAAAAAGTTGAAATTCTACCTGTGCCCTATCAGACCACCACGGACGGCCTAAAGCTGGACATCCACAACACAACAAACAAGAGAAAATACACTAACTCCTGGAAACTTAACAATATGATGCTGAATGAGAAGTGGATTCAGGAAGAAATTAAAAAAGAAATTCAAGATTTCCTGAAAGCGAACTAATAATGAAAATACAACTTACCAAAATCTCTGGGACACAATGAAAGCTGTTCTAAGAGGTAAGTTCATAGCTCTTAATGCCCACATCAAAAAAAATTGAAACATCAGAAATAAACAACTTAACAATGCAGCTTAAAGCTTTAGAGAAACTAGAGCAATCTGATCCCAAAAGTAGTAGAAGGGAGGAGATTAGCAAAATAAGGGGAGAAATATCTGAAATCGAGACTAAGAAAATGATAGAAAAAATCAACATGTCAAAAAGATGGTTCTTTGAAAAAATCAATAAGATTGATATACCCCTAGCTAAATTAACCAAAAGCAAGAGAGAGAAAATCCAAATTAACAAAATTAGAAATGAACATGGAGTTATCACTACTGATACCCAAGAAATCCAGAGAATTATAACATCATATTTCAAAAACTTATCCTTTGTGAAGTTTGACAACACAAAAGAGATGGATCAATTTCTAAGTAAACACAACTTACCTAAATTGAATCAGGAAGTTGTGAATTACTTAAATAGTCCTATAACATATAAGGAAATTGAGGAAGTAATCTCGAATCTTCCCAACAAAAAATGTCCTGGACCAGATGAATTCAGCACAGAGTTCTACCAGACATTTAAGGAGTTAATAAAATCCATACTCCTTAAACTGTTCCATCAAATAGCAAAGGAAGGAACACTACCAAATTCCTTCTATGAAGCTAATATCATTTTAATCCCAAAACCTAATAAAGATTCACTTAAAAAAGAAAACTATAGGCTGTTCTCTCTGATGAACACAGACGCAAAGATTCTCAACAAAGTCTTAGCAAATCGGATTCAAAAACATATTAAAAAGATCATTCACAGGGACCAAGTAGGCTTCATCCCCGGCACACAAGGTTGGTTCAACATACACAAATCAATAAATGTAATTCATCATGTAAACCAGTCCAAAGTCCAAGACTACATGATGCTCTCGATAGATGCAGAAAAAGCTTTTGACAAAATCCAAGAGCCTTTTATGATCAAAACGCTAGAGACAGTAGGAATGGAAAGAACCATTATCAATATAATAAAAGCTGTATACAACAAGCCCACAACAAGGATTATGCTCAATGGGGAAAAACTGGAAACATTCCCACTTGAATCAGGAACTAGACAAAGCTGTCCACTCTCACCACTTCTACTCAATATTGTACTTGAAGTCTTAACTGAAGCCATAAGACAAGAAAGGGACATAAAAGGGATTCAAATCGTCAAGGAAAAAGTCAAGCTATCCCTATTTGCAGATGACATGATTTTATACCTGAGGGATCCCAAAAACTCCACCAGGAAGTTCCTGGAACTAATTGAGAAGTTCAGCAGGGTGGCAGGATACAAAATAAATATGCAAAAATCAGAGGCCTTCCTATATGCCCAGAATGAAAGAAGTGAAAAGGCCTTGAGAGAAACAATCCCATTTACTACAGCCCCTAAAAAAATGAAATACCTTAGTTAGGTATAAACCTAACTAAGGAGGTAAAAGACCTTTACAATGCAAACTTTAAAACCCTAAAGAAAGAAATAGCAGAATACATCAGAAGGTGGAAAGACCTCCCATGTTGCTGGATTGGCAGAATCAACATCGTAAAAATGACCATCCTAACAAAAGCAATATACAATTTCAATGCTATGCCAATTAAAATCCCAAAGCAATTCTTCAAAGAAGTTGACCAAACAATCTCAAAGTTCATATGGAGGCACAAAAGACCCAGGATAGCAAAGACAATCCTGAGTAACAAAAACACTGCTGGAGGTATTACCATACCAAACCTAAGTCTATACTACAAATCCATAGTTATAAAAACAGCCTGGTACTGGCTCTAAAATAGACATACAGATCAATGGATAAGGATTGAAGACCTAGATATATGCCCACCAAACTACAGCCATTTGGTCTTTGACAAAGGGGCCCAAAGAATCCAATGGAAAAAGAACAGCATCTTCAACAAATGGTGCTGGCAAAACTGGATCTCCACATGCAGAAGATTAAAGCTGGACCCGTACTTGTCACCATGCACAAGACTTAATTCCAAATGGATCAAGGACCTTGATATCAGGCCAGAGACTATAAAAACCATAGTTGAAAGGATAGGGAACTCCCTCGAGCTGATTGGGCTAGGCCAACATTTCTGAAACAGACATCCAATGGCACAGTCACTGCTACCAACTCTCAACAGTTGGGATCTTGTGAAATTAAAGAGCTTCTGTTCAGATAAAGAAATTGTAACACGAGCTCAAAGGCAACCCACAGAATGGGAGAAAATCTTCACTAACCACATATCTGATAGAGCTCTACTGTCCAGAGTGCACAAAGAACTTAGAAAACTAATCATCAAGGAAACCAATGGCCCAATTAAAAAATGGGCCCTGCAACTTAAAAGAAATTTTACCAGGGATGAAATTAAAATGTCTAACAAATATCTTAAAAAATGCTCCACTTCTTTAGCCATCAGGGAAATACAAATCAAAACTTCCCTGAGATATCATCTCACCCCGTCAGGATGGCAAAAATCTACAATATAAACAACAACAAATGCTGGAGAGGATGTGGAGAGAGGGGAACTCTCCTACATTGCTGGTGGGAATGCAGACTCATACAGCCACTATGGCGAGCCATCTGGAGATTCTTAAAGAAATTAAAGATTGAAATGCCATATGACCCTGCTATTCCACTTTTGGGAATAACCCCCCATACAGCAGAGGTTCACCTCGATAGCACAAGCACGACCATGTTCATAGCAGCACTGTTTACAATAGCAAAGTCATGGAATCAACCCAAATGTCCAACAGTTGAGAGTTGATAAGGAAACCATGGTACATCTATACAATGGAGTACTACTCAGCCATCAAAAATGATGAATTACTGAATTTTGCTGGGAAATGGATGTCATTAGAAACAATCATATTAAGTGAAGTATCCCAAACCCAGAAAATTAAGCACCGTATGTACTCCCTAATAGGTGGCTCCTAGTACCAAATCCACCCAGCCCACCTTGAGACACTCATAGGTAAATCTATGTATTACCTACAGTAATTGCATGGATTATGAACAGGAGGGATGGGGTTGGAGGGCCACACCAGAAACAAGGAGAGAAGTGACCATGTTACAGTAGAGAAAATAGGCCTCCATCAAGGACTGCGAGTAAGTAATGTGACACCTGGTTAAGTTCACAGATGTTCGTTCCTGATCATTTTCAACTAAGGGGGAATGATCTCACCAGAAGGGGAGGCATATAGTCTGGCAGATAAAAAGTAACCATTTTGCAAATAGGCAATTGACCACTCCCTCACTGAGGTTTCCTACTTTTATTACATCTACCCTTGAATGTGCTCTTATAATAAGACTCCAGTTTAACAGCCTTTTGTCTCTGGCCAGGGGGTGACATACAGTGCCCAGCAGGATGGAGTGAAGGGCATTGCAGGAGCAGCAAAACTGCAAAAGAAAATCAACAAACCACAATCCAGAACTTCAGAGACTCTATATCAATCACCTAGAACTAGGCCAGACTAATCTCTCCCCATCCTGAAGCTCAGGGACATTTGCGGAAGAGGGGGTGGTAAGAGTGTAAGAGCAAAAGGATGGGAAGAGCAATGATTTGCAAGATACTCCACACAAGTTAGGGCCGAAGCAATCATAATTGGACTTTGCATGCCCTGCGCAATGTCCAACACACTATTGACCTCACAAAGTCTAGCATCTGCTAAAGGCACCAAGATCCTTGGAGGCAAGGGATTGGCAGCCACAGTAGTGTTCCTATGCTTAAGGGGAACACGGAAAAGGGTTCAGGGAAATGCCACTGGGTCCTTGTATGTCATCAGAGAGGAGGGCCCAGAGGAGAGTCAGGCATGCACAAGAAAGGACTCTCTGGGAATTGGGGCAGGAGCCACTGGGGGATGGGGAGGTAAGGGTGAGGGGAAGGGAAGCAAGGGGTTCGGGGGTAGGAGGAAGGAAGGAGGGAATTGGTGTACCTATTAAGTTTGTATGAGCGGAAATAATAAAGAATGTATATAAAAAATGTATAAAAAAAAGAAAAAAAAACCTTTGGAACTGAGATGATTCCATTGAGTCCCAGATGCCTGACATGGAGCTATATAGGATTTGGTGTTTGCCCTGATGGACTTCAGTCTTGCCTAGGTCTACTCTTCTCTTGCCATGTTCCATGCCTTTCTTCTGAAATGGGAATGCATACTCTGTCCCGTTGCATCTTAAAATTTTATAATTTGTTTTTAATTTTATAAGAGGTCACAGATTCCCTTAAGCCTCAAGAGTTATTGACTTTGTTGGGATTTTTAAGAACTATGTGGATTTTTTGAAGATGGATTTCATGCATTATGCACCAAGAGATGGCCACAAACCTGAGGGGGAGGTTGGAGAAGAATACTACAGTTTGAATAGGTATCGACTCCACAGCCTCATACATTTGATCGCTTGATTCACAGCTTGTAGTGCTGCTTGGTAAAGTCCTGGAACATTTAGGGTAGAGCCTCACTGGAGAAAACGGATCACTGGGAGTGAGCTCTGAGGTTTTATAGGCTGGTCTCACTTCTCTCTCTGTTTTCTGAGTGCACATAAATGCGGTAAGCTGGTCTCCTACTCCTGCTGCTATGCCTTCTTGGCTGTGATGGACTGTGTTCCTTGGAACCGGAAGCCAAAATAAAACCTTTTTCCCTTAGGCCGTGCTGCTTTTTTCAAGGCATTTTATCATGGCAACCAGAAAAATAGCTAAAACAGTTTAAAAAAATCACTATTATAATTATTACTGATGTAATTGATTTAAATTTACAAAGGGCTTTTATGTAAGTCATACTATACTTGACTCCTATGCCATCTAGAAAAAGATATGGTAGTATTTTACCTCCCTTTCTTTTTGTTTTCCTTCTTCTCTTTTTGGCTTTGTATTGTTTGCTCTGAAATTTAGTGAATGGAAAACTCATATCTTGAATGACAGGGATACTTCTCTTCTAGCTACAAATGCTTTCTTGACTCTTTAGTAAGGCATAATTCCTCTGTGAAGAATGAGTTTCTAAGTGACTTGTTACTAATTTAGTTAATGATCATTGAGGAGCTACTTATTTATTTTGAGTTCAAGGAACAGATTGGCCAGCAGCTGAAAATGCTTGCTTGATTTTTAAACAATAAATTCTCAGCAATCAGGGGAGTAGAGGTGGTGCTCTTCTGCATTGCCAGGTACCACTGTGCCTATCTCAGGTCCAGAATACAGATCAATGGAGAGGTTATCAGGTTATTGCTAAACCAGACCAAGGTACTAGACTCTGGCCACGTCCACTGCCATAGGCTACCTCACCTCAGCAAATGAGGAGGAGATGAGTCAGCCAAGAGAAAGGAAATGACAACCAGCGATGCCAGTTTTACAATGAAGAGACTGAGGTTTGGAGTGACTCTTGGTGTATAGCTCTTGTCTTGCCTAGCATGCAAGAGAACTGCAAGTAGATGCTAGTTAGAGATTAGATATAGATAGGTAGGTAGGTAGGTAGGTAGATAGATAGATAGATAGATAGATAGATAGATAGATAGATAGATAGATAAATAGAAGAATCTAAAACTGAGATGTCAGACACTTTTTCTCTGACTGAAAAGATGATTCACAAAGTCAAGTAAGATAGGCCAGGATCAGCCTCCTAATAACACTATAGGCTTTCTGGGAGGAAAAATAACTTTAAGTTTCTTCTACTCTCCAGCCCTTGTCTTACACCAGCATATTAAAAGGAAAAGCACTGAGTGTCCCTTCTTGATTCCTGTGAGGGGCATGGGAGAGGGTTCTGTTGTCTATGTCTCATCACCCTTGCAAGATGATCTTTGTGGCATACAATGCCAAGAGTAAGGAAGATATTTGGAATTAAGCCAGTTTGTTATTTGTTCATTAAACTCTATAATCTAAGGATGATGATCCAGGGCAAGTGAAATTCCAGAGAGGACAGGGTTCAGAGCAACCTTTCCCAGGCAGACTGACAAAACAGGTAAGACACACACAACACCAGACCTCTGTCCTTCCAAGGTCACTGAGGCAAGGCAAGGCCTTGGCTGGGGAAGGATAGTCAAGAGCTCTTTTTCCAGCACATTATTCTCGAGACTATTTATAATTTTCCATATCAGAGCAAGAACTGAAAAAAAAAGATGTGATTTGTAAAAAGTTTCCCTCACTCATGCCTCCCCCACCCACCTCCCACAAAGAATTGCTATTTTCCTTCAAATTTAAGGGGGCAGGTATACTCTCTGGTTAATCAATATTGACCTCTGGTGGAAAGAAATCCAAACACACAACCTTCTCTTTCCTGCAGAATTTGCAATGGCACTTGGTGCTTGGTGCTGCTGATTAGAGACAGTAGCAATAGGAGAGGAAGGGGTTACTTGTAGTAATGTGTTTCATACAGTGTGGTTTTCTTGACAAGCAAATCGCATCTATCCAGGATTGCTAGGCTTTCTTCTTTCATTATCTCTCCTGACCAGATAGGATTCGATCCTTATCTCCTATGTGGTACTTTTCCCCCTATGCCCTCAGCTCAATGCTTGTTAGAAGTGAGATTAGAAGACATTTTAAAGCTCTGGGGACACACAAAGATTTTTACCAAATGAGCTTACTATTAGTCCCTGGTGATAATTCCATCACAGCATTTCTCCTTTCCTTTCTTTTCTTCAAGATATTATACATTTGAATGGTCTGAAGATGAGGAGACTTCAATTTGCTTTCCTGGACAGAAGAGCAAATTTCTCTGCCTGAACTTAGCTTCCTCCTTTTGCTTAAGAAGGAGTAGATCTAGGGACTAAATAACTTAGTTATTTAGTGCACAGTGACTATGAAATCCAACGCTTATCTTCAAAGCTGTTGCATATGATATGCCAAAGACCTTTGCTTCAAGGACATCCTGAAAAAAAGAAATTAAGTATGTTAATGGGAAAAGCTCCACATCAAGGGCATGGCACATAAAGGCAGTTTTTAGACAAATGCAATTAAAATCACAATACTGATGAAGGAAGTCAGAAATACCAGTAAAGAGGGCAGCATTATCCTTTGATGGGGGGAAGGAAAGAGATGGATGAATAAATAAAGCTCTGTCTTAGATGTGAACCAAATTGAGGACACTTCACTTGCCTTATGCATGCACCTTATGTCATTGTTTGGATTTTCTTCAAGATGTGTGAATTAAAATGAATTTTAATATTGGAAAGTTATTTTGTATCTCTGGTGGTATAGATCCTCTCCTGAGATAATCAAAAGACTACTCTGCTGTTCCCAGCCCAAAGATGGAGATAAAGAGAAATCCTTTCATGTCCTGCCAAAGCTTGCAGGGAAACAAGGGACCTCTAGGAGGACTGTTTGAGTGGTCCTGCCAACTCAGTGGGGGTGATACAGAAAACATGTCTTTCATCTGCCCTGCTGTTGCTGACAACTATTTTTCAACCAAAGGTTCATGTTGGAACTCATCATAATTAGGATTTTGGAAGCAGGCTCACACAGCAGCTGCAGGAGTGATGCCACCAGTCTCTGGGACTATCCTTGGCCATTTGTGGTGGCTTTTCAAGGATAAATTCCAAATAGGAGCAGTAGGCAGAGTTAACAACAGATAGCAAGGTAATCACTGCACAGGAGCTACTGCTGGGCTAGCAGTGGACCAGCAACAGGGCTTCTGCCTCCCTCCCTCTCCCTGCTCAGGCAGGTGGGCAATAGGCATCCCACGAGAATGCCCACGGGCAGCAGCTGGTGCTCAGCTGGCCTGATTGCCCAACAAACTGATTACATTATTCATTCTCCTGAGAAGATTCTTGGGACTCTCAAGCATCCACAGAGACTATATTTAAAAAACTCCAAAGTTACCAACAACTTGATTTATCCTTCTAGTATTGAAAAAAAAAAAAAGATAGAAAAAGAGAAAGCTTGAACAGAAAAGAGATTCTAGATGAGGTTGAAAATTTTAGAAACCCTGTGGGTTGCAAAACTGGGTCTCTCTCTCTCTCTCCTATCTCTCACTTTCTGTTTTTCACTCCTACTTTCCAGGTGAGTTCCTCCATTTTTATTTTTTAACAAAAAAAGCAAAAAATAAATAAAACCACTAAACCAAAAGCAAAACAAAGCCCACTGGCTCCTTGCAATTCCCTATGAAATGCTTCCATCTACTGGTCAAATGAAGGAAATCTGTAATTTCACTTTTGTTATATGTCTACTACCACAATACATGAAGACCAAATATTGTAGTAATTAGGAATCACAAATAAAGAGAGAGAGAGAGAGAGAGCAATAGAGGAATCCTTCACTTCACACTCATTAATTCACCCACTAACACACCATGTGTTTGACATACTATGAACATAACACACACAGTTTATAAATACACAGAATAAGGAATAGCTCCCAGCATTGTAAAATATAAAGCAATGAGAAAACTGATAAAAGGAGGTAGAAAGAGCAGAAGGCACTTAACACATATATAATCAGATTGGATGGGGGGAAAAGGTTAAGACTTAGGTACAATCGCACGGTGCGCACAACAGCCATGTGGCATCTATGAAGAAAAAGGAAGTTCCACGACATCTGTATCCCAAGTTTCATTCAGTCCAGTGCTCTGGAGTAAATCCGTCTTTAGCCTTGACTTCAAAACTCTCTGTCTTTAACTATCAGAGAGCCAAAGTCAATTGTTACTTTAACAATGGCATCAATTCTTCACAGGGATAGAAAGTGAACCTCTGCTTGTAGGGACAAGAAAGGGCAAAAGATGGGCTTACGTTCATCCCAATCCATCATAAAATACAATTTTCCAGAATATTTGGAGGGTCTAACTGAATTTTACAGATGTGTACAAAGTGAAGGACAACTTTTAGAAGTTAGTTCTCTCCTACTATGTGGGTACCAAGTTTGTGCACAGACGTCTTTCTTTACCTGTCGAGCCTTCTCACCAGTACTCTGAAGTAGTTTTTTCGAATTAAATGACCCACATGCTAAAAAAAAGTTATCAGAAGTAAATAAAATATATTTCAGTATCATATTGTTCAGCTATTAGCTTTCAAATGGAACCAGCAACTAACCAGAAGTAGTTGACTCATGTGGGGCCAGTGTTGATATCTGCTGGACCTCAGTTCTCACCTGTCTGCTACTCTTGTCTTTCCCAGCACCTCATCTCACTCTTCTAATTCCAGTCCCTCTCCACAGGGAGGCCAGAGCATAGTGGACATTCCATCACTTACCCCTTCTTTAAGCCTCCTCAAACATGTGCTGTTTTTCTAGGATAAAGCTTTTTATTTGTTGTCTAAAATCTTAATCTGGAACACTCTTGCATTTGCCAAAAAAATACATTTGAAAAGAATCTACACAGTATCAAGACAGTAGTTACCACTTTGGACTTTTATTAGCCTATCAAATACAAGAAGAGTGCTGACTAACTATGAAGGATAATATTGCTCACAAGCTCCAAAGTTGAGTTGCTACCAGTCTACAAATGGCAGTTCTTCTTTAGTTACATATCTATCTCCCATTACAAAATTCCCTGGCAAATCTAAGGATAGTTAGAAAATTTAAGCCTACTAGCAAAGATAACATTTTTAATAGCACTTGATCCCATCAATACACACACACACAATGTGAACTGTGTCACATATCCACTAAAGCTGGTGCTGTCTTCCTAATACTACTTTTCAGTAAAAAGTAGGGGATATGGAGTAGAGAAGTGTGAGCGTTTTCATTAAGAACCAGGTAGATTCAGTATTACATTTACCTAGCAAACATTTCCAAAGAGCTGTGATTCACACATTCAATCACTGAATACTTAAGCTCATGGGATTTTTCAACTGTGTGTCAGATATAATATGTGACTCAGTGTACTTAGTGATGACTGAAACAGCAGTGATATCCTGTGCTTGTGGAATTTATGTCTTTATGAAGGATGTTGAAAGTAGACCAGATGATAAGTAAACAACACAGTTCTGTGAAGTACAAATGTCATAAGAGAAGTAAGTGGAGCAGCTAAAGAGTTTCCATTGCATAGAATGGCCAGAAGGAAGTGCAAAAAATGGAGACCTGAAGGATGATATATCCTAAAGCCATGAGGTAAAGGGAGCAGAGGCCATGCACTACTTAGGACTGGAGAAAGAGAAAGAGATGTTTGGATTTTTATCCAAATAGTGAAACAAAGTAAAGAAGTGGTATGGTGTGCTAGTGACCAGAATCTGAGTTTACCCATGACTGAGTCATGTCTCAGGGTATTGTTCAGCATTGAACCTGAGATAATCCTAATAATCAGGACTTCCAGGAGACCAAATTAAACCACCTACAAATTTTTAAATTCATCCACAGAAGTAATATCATCTGTACAGAATACTTGGCTATCTGGAGGCAATGGAATCTTTTAATGTCTCCCTAAGATTATATCTGGAAAATGGAAAAAGATGCCCAGGCAACTTGTGGAAAATATTTAATGGTAAAGTTAAGAAAATTAAAACAAAGGTGAAAATCATTGCCCGAGAGGGAGCACTCTGTGAAAATTATGTGGGCAATTTTTTCTCATTTTTTAAATATCAAAACTTTATTATTTCAAAAGACAAAATACAAGGACATTCTACAAAATATTGGCTAAGAAATAAAATGAACCCACAAATAGAAATGCAACATCATAGATGTTTTTCTCATTTTTAAATTTAGTCATTTTTAAATTTTCATACATATAAGCATACATTGATTATTGAACATATATGCCTACTCAACACCACTACGTTCACTTTACTTACTCCTGTCTCCTCCTGTCAGTCCTCTTTGTCCTCTATACAGTTAACTACCGTTTTCATATTATATATCCATAATTTATCTATGTAAAACTTATAACTTACACATGGGAGAAAAATATATTTGTTTTTCTGAGACTGACTTGCTTAAATGACCCTTCAATTGCAGACATTTTCCTAGAAAAACAGCATAACTTCATTCTTTATGATAAAAAAACCCATCGCGCATTTATATGTCACTTTCTTTACCTATTCTACTATTATTAGATACCTATGTCATTTCTATAATTTAGCTATCATGAGCAGCTTTTCTGCAATTATTTGTGATATGCTCACTTAGAATCCAAGAGTTAAATATCTGGATCTAATGGAAGATCTATATATTTTTATAAACTTTCATATGACTTCCATAGTGGGTATACTCTAGTTTGCCTTTCTAGCAGCAGTGTATAAAGGTTCATTTTTGTTCACATCCTTGACAGCATTTGTTATTGGAGTTTTCTTATAATTTTCATTTTGATGAGATGATGGGAACTATGGTGCAAAACTGATTTGCATTTCTAAAGGTTAATGTAATGGAACACTCTTTGGTCTGTCTATTTCATTAGCCCATTCATTGATTAGGTTATATGAGCTTTTGTCATGGTTTATGCTGATTGACAAGATCTGGAATTACATAGAAGACAAGTCTCTAGGCAAACTAAAGGGATGCTTTAGATTAGGTTAACCTATAAAGTATCTCTGATTAGGTCCATTCAAGTGGGAAGATCCAATCTAACAATAGGTGACACTCTTCCCTCCCTCAGATTGGATCTTGGCTGTGGACTATATAAAGAGGAAAAGACTAGCTGAGCAACTGGATTCATCAGTCTCTGCTTCCTGACTACAAATGAAATGCTACTAGCTGCTTAAGCTCCAGCTGCTAAGTCTTTCCCATAGTGATGGACTATACCCTTGAACTGTAAGCCAATATAAATTCTTTCTCCCTTAAATTACTTTACTTAGGGTATTTTATTACAGCAACAGAAAAAGTAACTAAAAAGTTTGTATCATTTTTGAGGTCTTTGTGTATTATTGCTATTAATTTTCAGATACATAGCTAGAAAAGATTTTCTCTCATTCCCTAGGCTATCATACTACTTGAAACTGTTTCCTTTGCTATGTAGATGCATTTTAATATTAAAAGCTTTCATTTCTCCATTGTTGGCTCTATTTCCTAAGCAACTAAAAAATCCTTCCTAGGTCTATATCTTGAAGTGTTTTCCCTGTATTTCCTTCAGAAGTTTCAAAATTTTAGTTTCACATTAGAGTAGTTTTTCCATTTGGAGTTGATTTTTGTGCAGAGTGAGAGATAAGTTTCATTCTTCTACATAAGGATATCCAGTTTTCCCAGCACCATTTATTGAAGAGGTTGTCTTTGTTAAAAAAAAAAAAACAGATACATGTAGTTGTGTGAATTTATATGTGGGTTCACTATTCTATTCCATTGATCTGTGTATCTGTTTCTGTCCCAGAACCGTGCTGGTTTTGTAGTACAACTCAAAATCAGGGAAGGCAACGCCTCCAGCATTATTTTTTTACTCAGGATTGCTTTGACTATCCTTGATCTTCTGTACTTCAAAGTAAATTTAAAGATTTTTTTCATTTCTGTGAATTAATTACATTGGAATTTTGATAGGTATTACGCTGAAGCCATAAACTGCTTTGGAATGATAGCCATTTGTATTAATAAAAACTTGGGAGGTAGTGGCAGTTGTTTTTTATGTTACTGTGGAACAGTACTAAAACACAACTTAAGGAAAAAGGAGATTCATTTGCTAATGATTCTAAAGAGAATATAATTCGTCATGGTGGGAATCACATAGGAGAAGGCATGGTTTGGAGGCAGAAGCAGAAGTTGAGTTCAGGTCATCACAGCCATCATGACACAAGAGAAAACTAAGGAAGCAGGACTGGGCTACCAAACTGCAAGACCCTCCTTCTGTGACATGCCTTCTTCCAGCAAGGCACCACATCCTAAAGTTGCCACAACCTTCTCACGCATTAACATCAGCTAAAGATTTAAACATACGAGTCCTTGAAATGCAATACGCAGTCAAACCAATAAAGAGAGTTTTCCATCTTCTAGTGTCTTCTTCAACTTCTTTCTTTGGTGTCTTTCATTGGATGGGCATTTTATTTCCTTGGTTACATTTATTCCAATATATTTTATTTTTGAAGCAGTTGTGACTGAGATTCGTTCCCTGACTTCATCCTCATCGTGTTTGTTATTGACTATATGTGGGATGCCACTGAATATTTTATATTAACTTTGTATCCTGTCACATTACAAGAAATATTTATCAGTTTGTTCTGTGTGTTTTGCTGGAGAGACATGAACAGCTTGTTGTGTGGCTTCTCCTAAGGATGAACAAAAATATATTCACCCAAGATAGGATACCAACAGCAGGCAAAAATCATAGGTCCACCGAAGTCCAACAGATAAAACTAATGAGTTTACTGGTGTTACAGAGGCTTGGGTGATTAAAGACAACTACCTCATATAAAAGACACCAAGTATAGGTAACAGTTCACAAATGCTGCAACCTGAAGTTGTCTGTGTTGTGACCGTTGCAATTACAGAAAAACAAAAAGTAGATGTCAGCTTGTCATGTTGAACATACAGCCTCTTGCTACTCTCTCTTCCACTGAAGTTCTCAAAAACCAAGAACTTCCGGACACATTCTGTGGTTACCTGTGTCTAGCCTGCAGAAATAACCACGGAGTTTAGCTTCTGTAAAACTGTTTGCTTCTGGCTCAAGGGTGTCACACCGAACAATCCCTCTCTGCTTTTTAAAACAGAAAATAGTTAATTGCTTGCTAAATCTATGCTTCTGTACAACCTGCTTTGCTGCCTGCAGATGATGAATGACAGAATGTGATTTTGCCTTTAAAAGCTGAGTTCACCCATTTGTCAAGGCCTAATACTAGGATCCCGATTCCTTGTTGTGTAGTTGTTGATCAGTTTCAATAAAATCTGTCCTCCTGTGGTGAGATCACGATGTGGGAGTGATGAATTCCCTGAGCCGCCCCCAGACCCACAATGTCTGAGCAACACACAGCACAGGCAGCCTGACAGATCAGAGAATTCCCTACAGGCTACAACTCAGCTAATAGGAGAGTCTCCTCTCCCCAGAAACTGATTACTGCTTCTATAATTTTGTTGTAGAATCTTGTTAATTTCAAGAACTTCCTAAGGGTTATAAGTTTTTTTACTTACCAAGTCTCCTGAGCTTCCTGACTCCTTCAAAGAAAGAATATTTCAATTTAGAAGAAATAGCTGTGCAATACAACTTCAAGAGTTTTCTAGTGGAGTTTTTAGGATTCTTATAATAAAATTATGTAATCTAAAAATAAAGAAAAATTGACTTCTTTCCTGTTCATATCTCTTTTATTTACTAATTTTTTCTTATAACTGTAGCTAAGACTTCAAGCACTGTATTAAATACCAGTAGAGAGAGTAAACATTCTTATCTTGTTCCTGCTTTCAGTGGAAATGCTTTGAGTTTTTCTCCCTTAGCATAATATTACCTACAGATTTTTTTCTTGGTACATAGCCTTTGTTATATTAAAATATGCTTCCTCTATTATCATCATCTTCTGTCATGAAAGGGTTTTGTAAAAGGATATCTTGCATGATTGTGTGATTTCTGTCCTTAAGTCAATTTATGTGACTTACTACTTTTGTTGATTTGCTCATGCTGAATCATCCTAGGTGTCTTTTCAATGAAGCTAATTTCATCATGATGAATGATCTTTTTGATGTGCTCTTGAGTCTGGTATACAACTATTTTATTCAGCATTTTCATTGGGGCATTGACGTATAATTTTGGGAGATTTTTGTTATTGTTGCTCCTTCTCTACCTTGTTTTTGGTATAGGGTGATTGATATTGGCTTCATAAAAAGTTTACAAGCAGCCCTTCCTTTTCTGTTTTATAGAGTAATTTGAGCAGTATTGATATTAGCAGATCTTTGAAGGTCTGGTAGATTCCACAGTGACTCCATCTTTATATGATCTTGGTCATGTTTTAGTTGGGAAATGCTTTTTTACTTTTTATCATCTCTATAATATTTATTGATTAATTTCATTCTTCAACAATCTCATGCGTGTATATTCTTCTCATGTTCTCCCATATGCTTTTGTCTTCCTCTCTCCCCTATGTAACCTCTTTTTTCTTTTCTATATTTATGACTAATGTTTACCTGTATTTTGTGATCATGAGTTTGGAATTATCTACTGGAACCTGGTGGTGTCATCAGTGGGTATACAAACAGGTACTATGCCTTCCACTCTCCCACATCTTTTAGATGGCAGTAGTTTAGTATTAAGTGATTGATATTAACCTATAGGGTCCATTTGGCATCTCCCCATTCATAACTATCTGTTATCTGGGTCTATACCCCCTTCAGGTCCAGTATCAATAATCACTATAAATTCAAGATTATGATGAATGTGTAGTGCTTCATTTCCCAATGCATCAATCTCCTTGCTGGTTATAGATTTATTTAAATTATTAATTTCACCTTTTTGGGTCTTCTTTCTATTTTGGTTAGTTTGGATAATGGGTTGTCAACTTTGTTTGCTTTTTTAAAGAAATAACTCCTTGTTTCATTGATATTTTGCATTTTATTTTCATTTCTATTTCAATAATTTGCTCCCTGATCCTAAATACTTTATCTATTGCTTTTAGGTTTGGTTTGTTCTTGTTTTTCAAAGTCCTTAAGGTGTATCATTAAACACCTTATTTACGTTTTGCTTCACTTTTTGTCGTAGACACTTAGCTATATAAACTTCCTTCTTAATATTGTCTTATTATTCCTCACAGATTTTTGTATGTTGTATTTCATTCACTTCAAAGAAATTTTATTTTCTTCTTGGTTTCTCCATTGATACATTCATCAGCCCTTGGTATTTTTTTTTTTCATTTCCATTTCCTATTGTTATCTAGCTTTATTCCATTATATCCAGATAGAATTCAAAATGTCACTTCAATTTTCCTATATTTTTAAGGTATGTTTTGTGTCCTAATATATGATTTATTTTGGATAAAGTTCCATGGATTGATGGGAAGAAATTGTTTTCTTTGGTGTTCAGATGGAATGTTCTGTAGATATCCTATGGTATTTTCTTCCTGGTAGCCATTTTAGGTTTTACCCCGTCTAAGCTGAGGATATTGAAACAGACCATCCTGGAGGAAGTCTCAGTAAGTAAATAGCTCATTAGGCTCAGGAATTTCATGAAACAAACAAAAACTTAGGGACAAGGGCTTACCTCCAGGATATGGAAAAGCAGTAAACAACTACTGGGGGGGGAGACTATTCTGTCAACCAAGCAATTAAAAAGGAGACTGCTGGGTTCTATTCCTATGAAATAGGCTGATGAATAGGCAGTCAGTCTAAAGACCTGGAGTCCAGTCTAGAAGTGGGAGAGAGACCCTGGAGCAGCCAAGCAGTCTGTAAGAGACCAGTAAACAGTTCAACAGTCTGAAGGAGACTTTCATGTACCAGAGAGCCTCAGGGTTGCAACTTCTGCAAGCCTCATCCATGTTCAGCTGAGCTTTCTGAGATGTATTATTTTTCATTTATCATTGACCTTAATCAAATAATCCAATTCTTCTACCGGTCTTCAAGCCTTGATATTCTGTTTTCCACATGACTCATTCTAGTGATAAATCACTTCACTGTGATTTTTTATTTGACTCGTTGAGTTTTCATTACTCAGGGTATGAAAACAAAAATAGAGAAGTAGAAATCCCTAAGGAAAAGAGAAACTGGAATGATACTGACAATGAATGAGTTCCTTATTTCATTCATCTGTGCTTTCTTAGATACATTTATACCCTTATCTTGAATTTCATTTATTTCGTTCTCATTGTGGACAATTACAATAGGAGTGATTCTTTTTGAGGAAATGGCTCTTGTTTCCAGTATTGTTTATTATTTTGCATTAAAATGTATGCATTTGGAGTTAGTTTGTAAGAAGACACTTGAACATGTGTACCTGTATGTCCAGGCCCGTGAACCAGCATAAACCCAGACTTACATGCAGGAAACAGAAGTGGGAGTGGTAGGAATTGATCAGGCATCGAGTCAAAGGGAGCCTAGGATGTTCTCCATCATCCAAGCCAACTTCATTGTAGCATATATGAGTATTTATAGGAAATCAGTCAAGGAGCAGGGCCAAATTCAGGAAAACATCAAAGAAGAGCAGGACCAAATTCTTTACAGGATTATGTAAAACGTATCCATTCCAGTTAACAAAGAAAAGCCAAGAGTGACATCTACTTGTTGAGGGACCAGACATAATGTCTCCAGGTAGAGAAAACAAGTATGGCACCTTGTTGCTAGAAGGGAATGGACAATGTATGCTGCAAAACAGAGTTACTTGGTCCATGCATTAGCATATCTCAAATATGTAGGAAGTAACTGTAGAGGGAGGTAACAGCCCAGCCACTTCTGAGAAAAAAGCGATCCAAGAACAGACAGGAGGTAAACTCAATTTCCACAACTTCCAAGGGAAGGACATAGGCTTGCCATTGTCTTGCAGACAAGAGGCAAACTCAATTTCCAAGGGAAGGAGCCCCTAATGACAGTGTTTCAGATGCTAATGTATCATTCTCCAGAGAGCAGGATTGGGCCTGACAACCCCCACACCTGTAAAGGACAAATTCAGATTCATTCTTATGAGGAGGCCATTCTACATTGCGCACTCAGGGATTTCAACCCACAGGAAACTGTCCACAGTGTGAATGCAGAAAGTCTGACCCTCGGGAGTCTGTTCTCAGTGTTAATACACAGAGCTCAGCGCAGGGGAGGTCATCCAGGGTGCTAACACAAGGAGCCCAACTCACAGGAGACCACCCACAATATGAACACAGTGTGAACACCGTGTGATACTCTTATTCCATCAAATTTTTAAGGTAATTGATGATATGAAATTTAGACTTCTGTATTTGAAGAGCATCCAGCACTGAAGCTCATAGAATTTGTTGTTAAGTGCATTTACTCTGAGTAGTTATTTCTACTTTAAACACTTTAAGATATAGTATAACAATTATTGAGGAGAACGACTTATGGATTAATAGATTTGGTAAACATAACTGCTACGTGTGTGTCTGTGTGTGTGTGTGTGTGTGTGTGTGTGTCTGTGTGTAAGAGAATAATAAAAATATAAAAGCACAGATGGCAATTCATTTTTGCTGTATTTTCTTACTTTGGTATAATCTGTATGTACACCGCTGTCATAGTTAGGCACAGATGTCAACTTGACAGTTGAGGGTTTGAGCTCTGGGCACATTCGTGGAGACTTAGTGGTTGAATTAAGTCCAGAGCAAACCTGCAGGAGATTGTCTAGCTAATGGGGAAGGCCCAGCCCATGGTAGATGGGATTAGGCCCTGGAATAAAATACAGATAGTTGGTTGAGAGAGTTGGCATCCTAGTGTGGCAAGTAAGGATCGGTCCTCTGTCAGCCATTATGTAGAGATGGTATGGCTAGTTCCTTCGGTCCTGGTGTTGGTGTGAGCTCTCCTGTCAAGCTGGACTGAGAACTGTAACAGGACAATCATAAGAGAAAATAAACCCCTTGTTCCCTTAAGCTGTTTAATGGTGATTTATCTGCAACCATGCAGGTGAGCTGCAACAACCTCATTGTAGATCTACCTTTTCAATGTTTTTTAGTGACTTCAGAAATACAAGCTTACTTAGAGTTGAGGGCCTGTTGGTGAAGGGGACCATAATTTATGCTAAAGGATAGAACAGAAGCGATACCTCAAGGTCAAAAAAGACATGCAAAGAACTTCCAGGACAGCCTGATAAGAGGAGGAGGAGAGAATGAACAGAAAGACCAGAGAATTTGGAGAATAGAAAAAGAAAGTAGAAAAGTGAATCAATCTTTTATAGTCTCAAATATTTCTAAGAATTAACCTCAGTTACTAGGGAAGGGAAGACTGACCTTTTCAAAACGATGACTGGCTAAAATGGAGGCTTTTCAAAATGGCAGATGTGATCAACATTCCTAAGTCACATGCCTTATTGTTCAGAGAGGCCATGAGACCCAGAAGTTGTAATCTAACCAGTGTAATCTGTGCCAGCACACATGCTGCAAAGTGGGTGGTCAGAACTGGGACATGTGACCTATGCTTCCAAAGGAAGTCAGAATGACCTCAACTCACCACCTAGCGCAATTGGAAAAAGGAGCCAAGGTTTCTGACAAAAAAAATCCAAAATAAACCCTGAAGAATGGATCCTTAGCTGACCATTCAGAAAATATTAGTACAAAATTAAGTGATCTTGAAACCTGGCTTCATGTAAATGAGTTTTTTGTAAAGTTCAAGACTGTCAACCTGGTATGACTGACCTTCACTTGTCAGTCTTTCTTTCACTGCTCAAATCATATCAGCAGCCATAGATGCTAGTTCAGACTTCTGCCCTTGCTGCCAGACTTTGGGTAAGTAAGTCTCAATACCTTGACTTCTTAAATAGTAAAACTGATTTAATGAAACCTACTTGAATTATTTAAATTTTAAGGATTATACAAACAGACATCCTATAAAATCAAGGGAAGTATGAATTTGGGATAATATGACACAAAATTGTTTAAGTAAAAGCAACATAAAATTGCTGAAACTTCCTGTCACGGTTAGGTACAGGTGTTAACTTGACATGTTGAGAGTTTGAGCTCTGGGCACATTTGTAGAGAATTAGTGGTTGAGTAAGGCCCAGAGCAGACCTGAAGGAGATAGTCTAGCTGATGGGGAAGACCCAGCCCATGGTGGGTGGGATTAGGCCCTGGAATAAAATACAGAGAGCTGGTTGGCATTCTTGTATACACGTGGCCAGACATTCTAATCTGGCAAGTAAGGATCATCCCTCTCTCAGCTATTGTGTAGCAGTTCCTTCCTCTCAGCCCTGGTGTTGGTGCATGCTTTCCCTTCAAGCTGTACTAGGAACTATAACTGGACTATCGTAAGAAAATTAACCCCTTGTTCCTTTAAGCCATTTAATGGTGATTTATCAGCAAACTTACAGGCAAACTGCTATTCTTCCTTTCTCTTAAAAATCAACTATTTGCATAATAACATAAAATATATTTCAAAGATTTGCCTATGTATCTTGGTGGGAAAATATGAATACTTATTCCCAGAGCAGAAAGAGGCTGTTGTTACTCACAATGCTGGTCACTATAGTGATGTCAGTTTGGCCAAGACCAGGCAGGAAAAGCATGTGTGCGAAGACCACAATATTCAGAATGAAAAAGCTATGCAGAAAATGCAAAAGATGCAAAACTCAGTAAAACTCATTTTTTCTGGTATTAGGTAGTACTTTATCTTGTCACAAGTGAGTAATTTGGGATATACCACAGAGCTTTCATAAACATAGCTGAAGAGATAGGTCACTCTCTTATGCATAAAACCTTTATCATTAGGGAACATTGGTCCTCACTCTTTAGGAACTCTTTATTGTTGTAGAGTATTTAACAATCATATAAAAAAATTTCCACACAGAGCTTGGTGGATCAAGTTAGTAAGTGCACTTTTATCATTCACATACTAATGAAATGACTAATTAAATAACATGATCATAGTTCTTATATATAATTTAATATCTCAGGTAAGCACTAGTCTTCCCTGATGGTCTTAGTTATTTCCTAACCCAACCACTCCATGTTTGTGGCTCTCTGTAGTTCTGCTTTGTTTTTCCATGGAGTAAGTATAAATACTCAGATTTTATATTTATTGTCAGTCTGTCCATTAGAAGGAACAGATATCAGAACAAAGATTGTGTGTGTTTTGTTCTTTCTATGTACTTGAGTGTCTGGAACATAAATACTCAAAAAATTTTTTTAATGAACTAATCAGTCCTATAATTTTCACTTGGTTTTTCTTCTTCTAATTACAACAGATTTTTAAACCTCTCTCTCTCTCTCTCTCTCTCTCTCTCTCTCTCTCTCTCTCTCTCTCTCTTTCTCTAAGCTATATTTTTTTGTTCCTCTGCAGTATTTACTGCTTCACTTCTTTTTGCAATCTTGGTAATTCAAGCATATTTAAGCTTAATTAAAGCACTATCTCTTTAGGGACTCTTGTCTCCATAATAGACAGAAAACTTCCTCTTCAATTCAGAATATTCCTTGAAGACTGTCATGAAAAGCATCTGTGCACATGTCTGTCTCCTCCAGTCCATGATAAGCTCCTTAAAAAAGTACACTGCCATGGAAGTGTTTGCAAAATTTTTCTTCATAATAATGAACTTCTTCTGGATAGTACATTATTTCAGTAAAATATTTTGATTTAAAACTACAGAATTAGAATCTGTAAGCTGGGATGCACAACCATCAGAAGAAGATATGGTAGAAGTAAGTTCATACGATCCATATGTTATCTTCTCTTCTTTTTAATTAGCAACAAGGCTGTTTTCCAGTTACTGTTGCTTAATTCCAATAAAATCAATTGCTAAAGTTAGTTTCGAAGTTAATGCAGTTACTTTTCTGTTGTGCTAAATATTCTTACACAAGCAACTTAAGGGAGAAAGGTTTATTTGGCTTGCTATTTTAGAAGGAATACAGTCCATTATGGCAGGGAACACATAGGGACAGGCATGGCCACTAAAACAGGAAGTTGGTTCATGTTATGCAGCCAGCAGCCAGCAGGAGAAGAGGTAATGGTGAATATGACATCAAGTCAAGGCTCAGTGATATATTTCCTCCATCAAGGCTCTACCACTTAAACATTCCATGATCTACTCAAACAGCACCATAAACTAGGAACCCAAGTATTCAAATACAGGAGCCTGTGGGGAAAAAAACTACATTAGAATCAAGACATAAGTGTAAAAGTACAATTGCTTGCATAAAAGTTGTAAGGATCTGGGAGATCCCTTTCTTTCTTTTGTCTTCAAAAGTTTTGATCATTGTTGCTGAAATCTCTGTGGGTATGACCTATGGCACAGGCTTTGTGATTCTCACCAGTTAGAATTTCTCCAAACATTCAAATCATATTTGACTGTATGAGGATGATGCTGGGAATATCATTTAAAGGTCAGTTGGGTGAGACAAAAGGGAGCTTATTTCACCAAGGAGCTTCTCACATGACCAATGCATGAGGAAAAAGTAATTTTTTCTGGAAAAAAGCTTTCGAGAATTCCAGAAAGCATTACTTAGATGATGGAAAAATGTTTTGTAAAACCTGTCACCGAGGTTGAAGAGATGGCTTAATGTTTAAGACTCTACCTCACAAGCAGAATGTCCTGAGTTCGGATCCTAGGTCCCACATAAAATACTCCAGGAGGAAAGGGTGGCAGCCTGCATTTCTGGCCCTGGTATGCAGAGCCAGGGAAATCCCAGAGCAAAGCAAAAAAGTAGTAGGAACAACCCAGGATGATTCCCAAAGTCACTCTCAATCTTCCACAGCGCCCTCTGATACACACATGCACACATACACACACACACACACACACCACACACGCACACGCACACATGCATGCATGCATGCGCGCACATGCACACAAATAAAATAAATAAAAACCTGTTACAGTTGTTGTTGATAAGGTTGGATTCCAGGAAACACAGAGTGAAAGTTAAATCAGAATATAAACCTAACTCTTTCCACGTGAAATATTGATAGGAACGTTCCAAAGCAGGTCTTGTGGAAATATGCTTATCTCCATTTCACATGGAAAGAGAAAAACATCAAGAGCCTCCAAGTCTTCCTGACAGACTGATGAGGACTAATGCTGATGGGGAAGATGCTTTCCTCAACAATATACCCATCGATGATGATATTCTCTCTCTCTCTCTCTCTCTCTCTCTCTCTCTCTCTCTCTCTCTCTCTCTCACACACACACACACACACACACACACACACACACACAATATTTATGGTCAATAAGTATAAAATGGTGAAGTAAATTAAGCATCATGCTCAAAAAGTTAAAGAAGACAGATTAAACCTAAGCATAACATACTTAAGAAACTAAAAGTAAAAAAGCTATAAATAGCTGATTGAAATACACAATGAAGTAAAGAAATCAATAGCTAATTAAAATAAGGAGAAATTATAAATATGTGAAATAAAACATTAAAATGAGAAAATAAGCACATGTGAAAATAATTTTCAAGAGCACAAGGGAGGGTGGGAGATGAGAAAGGAAGAGAAAACAAACAAAAACAAATTATGCTTGAAAAATGCCAAAATGAAACTTATTGCTCTGCAAGCTAATGTAAGTTAAAGAGAGTAAAATTAAGACCTACTCTGATGAGTCTATCGTTCCAAACCTAACTCAACCCAATGTTTCAGAACTTTTCAAAATTATATTTAAAGTTTATATTCAAAAAAATTAACTTTTGGTGAGCAGTGATCTATATGTAACTACATTTGAAACTGGATTCCTTATGAAAATATAAGTGTTCAAAATTCTCTGTAAAACAAAGCTAAACCAATTATCTGAAGGGGGAAAGAAAAGAACATTGTCAAAGTCCTAGGATAGTGATCATCACTTGTCATGATTTGGGTGTGACATGTCCTTCACAAAGACTTGTATTTGCTGTTGACTTGAATAGTGCTATTTTGTAAAACTGGAAATTTCAGGAGCAGGGGATATACCTGTCTACCATTTTATGAACAGACTCCTTCTCCCATGTTTTACCACCATGGTGTTTTGCCACTTCTATGATTTAAAATAATGGAGCCAGCTGACCATGAGCTGAAATAAATCCTTCTTCTTAAGTTGTTTATATCAAGTACTTTGTCAAAGCAACAAAAAGTCTCACTACACTAATACTCTCCTTCCTACAGGGGAGGATGATGATATCAAAGTCTGGTCAGCCAGGCCTCAAAGAACATTTATTTTCAATATTAACTTAACTTTTCTAGGATACAGAAAAAAAAAGTCCATTTTCCTTTCTTGGTGAATAGCCTGTATCCAAACTACTCAAAACACAAAATTCAGAAGAAACATTCAGAATAACACCTTTAATACCTTGGGAGTTGATATATAACCCAAAACCCAGAAGAATGCAAAAGACAGAAGAGGAAGAGAAGGAGGAGGAATAAAAGGTAAAAAGATGAAAAACAAGAGAAAAAGAATAAGAAGAAAATAGCAGTCAAAAGGAAACACATACACACATACACACACACACACACACACACACACACACACACACACACACACACACACTTCTCTTCAAAACAGCTGCATTCCAGAGTTTCTTCTAGACTGGATGGAATATTAGGAAGCATTGATCAACTAGTTATAGTACTACAAAGTGTATTTTATTTCAATACTTACAGAAACTCTCTTCTGACTGAATTCTGTCATCTTAGTCCCAGTGTTTGATGGTATAATTTATTGTTTCTCTTTGGAATTAGAACTTTTAGAATCTGGATTATGGTTATTTTTACAAATATATCTTCTTTTAGTGTAATTCCAGCCACTGTTTTATGCCTCTGTCTATTGTCCTAGCTGTCTGGCTTCTGCTTCTTCAGGTGACCTGGACTTCCCTACCTTTGTACTCTGCCTCACTCCTTTCTGTACTGAGTGATCTTTTCTGTGCATGTGTGCATTCTCCCAGGAGATGACTGTCCAACAGCAGCTGCATCTGTTGTTAACCCTGGTAAACAGAATGACCACATGGACAAGTGAAGCTTTCCAGTTCATTCAGAAATAAGAAAGAATGCTTGAAAAGGTTCCTGGGAAATGGAAAGCAGACTTTTTAATGTTTTTTTCTAATAAAATACAACTTCTTGGGAAAGAAAAAATATAAAACATACTGGAAATTATTAGTCCATTACTGCATGCTCTCTGCCCATATGCTATATCAAGATAAATCTTATTAGTACCTTTGAAATGAGTATCCTTATCTTATTGTTGTGGGAAATTCCCATATTCCCAAATGGAGAGACTGAGTCTGCTCAGGTATAGTAGAGGAAGCAATTTATTAAGGAACAATGTATATGCACATGTGGGAAAGACAACAAAAAATTTCCAGAGCATCTGACCCCAGTCTCTAAGTTACAATCTACTTTATAGATAGGAGGGGAGGCAAGTTAACAATTTACATTTAATTTATTTGCAACCAAGGTCAGTGTGATCATTACTAGTTCCAGATGCCATCTCTATCCTATATTGCAGCTGCAAGGAGGATCAGATATCTTGACATCATGGAGAATCTTCTCCTGGTGGAAGTTGAGGAAAGGAGGAGGACTGACCCCTCCCTCACTTGTAATTCTTGTCAACTTAACCCTTTCCTGTATCATTTTTACATAGTCCTTTCATTATTCTATATTCTATATTTAATGTGTATTTTATTAATATTTATTACTATTTTGTTATATAATATGAGAATTACTGAACAAAAGTTTAGAAAACTTTATCAAATAAATAAACAAAAGATTGGTGGGAATTTCAGTTCACACCAATGAATTCTTTTCAATGTACTGATCATTTAAAATTATACTGCTTATTTTTATACACACAATCCAATATTCAAAACACATTGGTCAATACTAAGTACTAGGTATGTGATACCTCCTATTAAGTTACTGGTCAGAAAGGCCTTAAGGGCCCTCAAAATAGTATAGGCTTTTGCCATTGTTATTGGTTGCCCTCTAGAAACTGATAGAAAGACACTATTGCTGAAAACACAAGACATGCTCATCATAGGATATGGATAACAAACACCAGTTGATACCGTTTTTAAAACTTATCCTTGCTGGATAGTTTTCATAGTACCACAAAGTACTATTTAAGCTTCTGGGGAAGAAAAGCAATCAACAGTTTCATTAATCTGTCAAATCTGCATGCTACAGGAACAATCACCCGGGGAAAAGACAACCATCGGTGGCATGAAAGTCAAGCAGGGCAGTCAACAACTTTCTCATTGGATTCAAGACTCACTTTTCAGGAGGGATCACATTGCTGTAATGCCAATCAAAGCCAGAACCTGTGAACGGAGAGGAAAAAGAGGAGGTAGCAAGTCATCATGGTTAAGCTATAAAAACACTATCAAAGTGACTTTTAAATATTTGCTATTATACTCTTAGAATGAAGGAACACGTGACACTTAGCAAAGAAGTTTCCTTCTGCAATGAAATTGTGTTTAATTAAACAAAATCACAGCTGAAAAAAAGAACAGAAAATGAAGGATGGAAGATGGCTCAGCCTTAAACTGGACGAAACCACTCACACACACCAAGTCTCAGGGAACATAGGTGGAAATAAATATATAGAGTGTATATAGTGTGTGGAAGAGAAAGCAGTAAGATTGTAAGAACCTGAAGGGAGGAGTGTGGCCAGACATTATCTTCTGGACATGAAAGGACCATTGCATCCATGAACACATGGCAACTATAATATATATTTCCATAAGACCTCCATAGGCTTTGCCCTATCAACATGTAGCCAAGAAAGGGCAGAAAACTCATTCAGTCCCACACCTCTCTGAGAGACTAATGACGGTCAACTTCAATGGGAGGGGGAGATGTTCTACTCAAGGATATTCTCATTGATAATAGGATTCATGCTCCAACAAGTGTTCAGGCTCATCTATAAAAGGCAATATAAATGAAATCCAGTGGGCCACATATGAAAAGAAAAAAGATAATAGGGGGGAGACTGGCAGGGAAGAAACAGGGTTGTAATGGGAAGGGGAGAAAAGATGGGGCTGGATTTTAAGTCATGAAGCTATCATAAATTCACTGTAATTATGTATGAAACAATAAGAATAATTTTTAAACAAAAAAGACTGGTGAAGAGCAGGAGAGATGGTTCACATGGCATTACTGTTCTTCCTTAAATTGTATCTATAAATATAAATTTTGTAGTTCTCTGTAGAAAGCAAGCAGGGCAGTGAATGACTGATGATACCAATGGAAGTAATATTAGACTTAAGTGCCCAACTGCAATACACTCTGAGGAAATGGAGGGAGGAGAATCAGACTTCCTAAGAGCCAGTAGGTATGAGCAGTTGTCCAACTTTCAAGCATGCTAGCTCCTAAACTTAATGTACTTGAAGATTCCTCATCCAGTTCTGCTTTCTGAACACACTTCCAATTGCATTTTACCAAAGAGATTCTCATTACCTCTCCATGATAAGAGAAAATCATAGCACAGTAATGTAAAATATTGTGTCCAAGTTTCAGTGAATAAAACAACCAACACATCATAACTATTACATTCATAAGTTACATATTTTATATAATATATAAATATACATAGCATGCATACAATAGCTATACACTTTTCTGTAAGCAGCAGATCTCAGAGTTTGCATCCATAAATCTAAAAGAAACTAATATTGATACTGAAACCTGTCCCAATCTAGCAATAAGTAATATCTATGATGTGTACCTTAATTAAAACAATCCATCTCACTGGATTGATTTCCTGTAAAATTTTATTTTGTTTTATAATTATCTTTTAAATATTTGCATTACTTTCATCGGTTGTCTTAGTAACAAATTACAATAACAGTTCAGCCCAGAAGAACTGTATGAATACTTAGAGATAGATATTGGGAAATTTCCACTCTCTTTTAGTTTATTTTACATGTTATAGAGCTTCCAAACTTTTTTTTCCACCTGACTTGTTCTGTTAGATAAGTTAAGCAGTAATTTTCAATCCAACATGACATTATATAGTGCAACCAGGTGGTTTAGGAGAACCAGTTTTTGCTGGTTCTCCTAACAGAACCATTGTTATATATCTATGTTTGTATATTTGAACAAACATAATATAGCTGCCTTAGTTTTAAATGAAAGTTTCCATTTCAAAACCATGGTATATTTTCTAAAGCAAAGGAGTCGATTAGTTCCTTCTACTTTGCTATGAAGCAAATTAAGGGAGAAATTTATTTTAGTTCATTATTCAGGGATATCAGCCCATCACTGTGGGGAAGGCAGGTCTGTGAAAGCAGTTTGGGGGATCAAGGGCAGAATTGTGATGATATCTGATAGGATTGTGATGGATGGCCAGAAAGCATGCTGATTAGCCCAGAGAATGGACCAGACTGTAATTTTAAAAGGCCTTCCCCTAAATACCTCTATCAGCTAACTAGGTTCTGTATTACAAAGCTTCCACAACTTCCCAAAACAGAGCCAACAGTTAGGACTCAAGCATTCAAATCTGTGAGCTTATACAAGAATATTTCACATTCCAAAAATAACAAAAACTTAATAAATTCTTGTTACTTGATAAATCCCATTCTACCTTTGGTTGTTGAGAATTCTCTTTCTCTCCCTCTCTCCCTCCCCTCACTCTTTCTCTCTCACACACATACAGTGTGTGTGTGTGTGTGTGTGTGTGTGTGTGTGTGTGTATCTTTCCTCCCTTCCACCTTCCTTCTCTTTCCTGAGGATTTGAGAAAAGAGAAGAGTGAATGGAGTTTGAATTTCTTAAAACAAACCCCACATGGACACACTTACTCTTTTCAAAAAGATGTTAGACTCCAGAGAAGAATGAACAGGCAGAGATTCCTGTGAATCTTTCATTTAAGGACCATCCTTAAGCTCAAGTGTATTGCTTCTTGGGGCTCTAGACTCTTCCAGAGGCTCCTATTCTCCCTGAACCACCAACAGTAGAAGATGAATGCATGGTTGACCTTGGCCATCATGTGAAATCCATGGTTTCTCATGATCACAGACACCGGTGATACAAGTTCAGGGGACAGCTTCTCCTGACTCTGAATCCATGAAGAATCCTCCACATCCTCAATCATCAATCACTCAGGTTCAGGGAGCAATTCATCTTCAAGGGGCACAGGAACCTGGTAGAAGTGGACACCTCTGAGAATAGGTACCAGAGTCATCATATAATGGTACCCAGGTAGAGATACTGGGTGCTTGATGGGAGATGATGCGGGCCTTATGTTCTCTGGATGCCCATGCTTCAGAAGAAGTAGTATGGTACTGTCCACACTACTGCGTTGGCACAGCTTCCTTTGGCTGTGTCCTGATGGGTCTGTACAGGACTTTATCTTCTTCTTCCACGTTTATTTTGGTGAATCCAATAATCACTGAATCTTGAAAACCAGCTTGATTCATTGCTGAGCTGCCAATTCTCTGCTTCTCTTCTTCAGCCAGTTCTGCCAGGAACTTGCTGTAACATCCTTGTCAATGTAGCATCCTAGGGATGCCTTGTTCAGGAACATTGCAACTTGGCCTCAGAATTAGCCAAGAATGTGCACAACATCAAGCCAAATACCTACCACCAGGTTCCATCTTAGCCATTCAGTCTCCACTGAGGGCACAGCCAATCATAATACTTTAGGTTTCCCAGAGTCTTGAGATATAAGAAATTCTCCTCAGTTCATAACCTTGGTAATATTTCACATATTTCTAACAATTAATGTTTTCATTTTGCTAATGCCTAATTCATATTTTAAGTTATCTCAAGTTTTAGTTTTGTTTTCTTAGTTTACTCAAGATCATTTAGAAGAATATTGTATTCTTTTATTTTTCCTGAAGAGATTTCTGTGACTATCTTATCTAATCTGATAGAAAGAAATTTATAGTCCAAGGATTATATTGTTGCTATCACTCCTATTTTGTAAAACTCATAACAAATGTTTTGTTGCCTAGTACATGGCCAATATTACTCCTATTAATGGATTTTGAAATACTATGTGTTGCCTGATATGTAAGCAAAACCAATTGTGTTGGATGCATTTTCTATAGCTTTAACTACTTTATAAATTATTGAAGAGGACATGCCAAAATCTTCATTTATGGTTTGTTCTTAGTTTTATTGGATCTCTTACATTTCCATCAAATTTTGAATTACATGTTTTTTGTGATATAAAAAATTTCCAATTATACCTCCACGATATCACATTTGGCCAATAACAAATACCCATTTTTAAAATTTTTTTGGTATTGCTGTTCCTTCTGTACTGTTTTAGAATATAATATTAACATAAGACATGAACTCTCCTGCTTTCATTTTACTCACACTTGATTTAGACATCCGTGCCTCCTTTATTTCACTGTTTTACTTGTATCTCTTATAAATGTCATATAGCTGGATTTTTGTTCTTGTATTGATACAAGACTATAGTTAGGTATTTTTGCATGTGTGTGGTATACATGCATATTTTTAGGACTGTTTCTGTGAAATATCACATATGCATGTGCATGAAAGCTTGTGTGTGTTTGTGGAAAAATAAGCAAAAGAATCAATGAAAAAAAAAGAAAGCTTGTGTGTATGTGTGTGTGTGTGTGTGTGTGTGTGCGTGTGTGCGTGTGTGCGTGTGTGTATGCAGATACATGAAGAAGCCCAAGGTTGATGTTGAATATTTTCCTCAATTGCTCTCTACTTTATTTTCTGAGTTAGGGTTTCTTGTTGAACCTGGAATTTATAATTTCAACTAATTTAGCTAACCAGTTTCCCCTAGGAATCCACTGTCTCTGCCTCTTGATAGTTGGGAATGCATACAGGCAGACACACACACACACACACACACACACACACACACACACACACACATACAGATTTTATATAGGTGTTAAGTTTCCAAACTCGGGTTCTTGAACATTCACAGTAAACATTTTATCCACTGAGCCACCTCCCCAGCCACAATAATATATTTAGTTTTTAATTTACTGAGGAACTTTAATCATTCTCCTTTATAAGCTATGTTTTATTGGTCTTCGATTTTTTTGAGGGGGTCTTTAGATTTTTTATCACTGCTGCTTAAGAGAATATCTAAATATCCGTGGTTTAAATAAACAAACAGAAAATTTGATATTTAAAAGTGGAAAATGAGTATCCAATATGCAACTTGGAGTTATGCCATAGTCTTAGCTTCTCATGTAACTGGGTGGCAGACAACATGATGGTTATAATTTTAAGAACATACGGATGCAAATATTAATTCCTATGAACTTTAGTGTGTAATTCTGAACAGGCTGGTTTTTCTAAATTAATTTTTTTCATATAATATGAATATAAATGAAATTATTATCTCCTTAGAGTGCAAAAGATAATTATATGATAATCTATATAAATCACTCAGCATAGTAAACACTGAAAACTGGCTGATATTTACATTTCTGTTTTATTTTTTTGAAAACCTTCTTCTTCCCAACTATTCTCCCTCTTTTCTGTTGTACATGCACACACTTGTGCATGAATGTGTGCATGTGTGCATGCATGCATGTGTGTGTGTGTGTGTGTGTGTGTGTGTTTTCCACTCAATTTCATAAAGGTGTTTGTGTTAGCATGTGTTTGGTAACTTCTGGAGCACGGGCATATAGCATTGCATCAAGAAACTTTTTTTCCCATAGTCAACCCCAACCTTCAGTAGTACCTCAAGGAGAGGGAAGGTAGCTTTTCCCTGAACTTGATGAAATGTTAACAGACCTTGTCTTGTATAAGTGTTGAGCAGGCAAACCGAGGTGCAATGAATTCATGAGTAAAAGACCCTGTCATATCCAGAAGACACTATTTTGGTAGCACTTTTGCCCAACCCCCTGGTTCTTCATTCTTTCTGCCCCCTCTTCCATGATGCTCCCTGACCTTGGGGTGATGGGTAATACAGCTGCCCTGTTTAGAACCAGGCTTACCATAGTCACTTATTCTCTGAACTTCAGCCAGTTGTTGTTCTCTGAATTAAACACCACTCATTACCAAAATAGTCTTCGCTCAAAAGCTGAAAGCTACATATCTATGAGTATAATGATAAATAGTTAGAAGGCAGTTTATCATCTTAATACAGAAAAAATATAGTAGTTTGTTCTCCCATAGGGCTTACACTTTGCCATCCATAGGTGCTTATTCAGGTTTTCAATAACAGGTACTGAGTTCTGTCTTAAAGAGAAGGCCTTAAACTTGATCAGAGGCAGCTGGTTATCCCCATAATGTTCATTCGTGCCTCTATTGCACCAATCATTTCATCTTGCTAGAGACATTGTTATTGTAACTTGCAGAATTCAAAGGACGATGAGATCATCAGTATTTTTTCTCCCCTAGTCTGCATAGCAACTTCTGGTACTATGAAAGTGAGCAGCAGAGATGAAGCCTCCAGGTCAGACCCAGCTTATTTTCTCCATGTGCTGGTCTAATATTAAGAAAATTAAAGTTCCTAAGAATAACATAGGAAGTGTATTTCTGCCTTCCACCCACACTCATACACTCATGAATAAGCCCCTGAATACACACAAACACACATACATACACATGCATAAGAAATGTGTGAAAATCTCACATAGAAACCTACTACCTTGTAAAGTAATTTAAAACATTAAAATAGTTTTCTAAAAAAGTTGTATAGTATCACTAGTGGATGGCACAGCAAAACCCATAATGCTTGAAGATGTGGATGAGACTGGGTGAGTTCTAGAGCTGTGCTTTTTAGCCTCTAGTGTATGTGAAAAAAGCACAAGTCTGCAACAATGAAGTATGGTAGATTCAGGATATCCCCCAGATAATCCTAAAACTCCAGTAGGTAGACCATGCTTTGAGTAGTCAGGAAGCTCCTAAAGGTGTGTTGTTTCAGAACCTTCCCAGGGACACCTAAACGTTTTCTCTTTTTCTTCATTAGTAATTCAGTGAAGTTCTCTAAGCTGCTGTCATAGTTCTCAGTACTCAATTCACAGTAGTGGGATTCCTTCTACTAGTGAGCAGCTCATTCCATTTCATAGGGTTATCTGCTACAATGAACATCCTTCTTTGAAAAGGGAAAGAACCGGACCAGAGGTCCATCTATATATACTTTCTTCTTCAGCTCTTTATCCTCATATTTATCACAAATATGTACATTTTACTATCATGATATCTTTCAATATTCGTAATCTTGTTTTAGTAAAAGATTAAAAATGTATAAACAATAAGTAAAACTTATTTCTAGACCTTTGTAAAGATACTGGAATTCTTTTATTCAAAGGTTGAAAAAAGGAGTCTGGGCTAGTAGGTAGCTCAGTAGTACAGCACTTACTGTATTATATGAGAGTCTGGATTTTATCCCCAGCATGGAACAAAAGAAAAGAAAAAGAAGTCAATGAGAGAGCTTCAGATTTAAGAAAACTTAATAGTTGCTAGGGAGAATGTGTTTCATTGTTGCAAAGGCAGCTTTGTAGTTTCCCTCATTTTTGTGAAAGTAATCTATCCCTCTCTGCTTCCTTTGCCCATGGAAAAGACTTGTTCTTATCCTACAAAATGAGAAAACTTGCTAAGTGGATTGTTTCAACAGAAAGGAATTCATTGCCCAAGTGTTCAGGAGCAGTCACCAGAAAAGGATGCTAAAATCTTGTAGATAATTTTAGAAAAATAGAAATTATAGCAGAAATGAGATTATCTCTCAAAATTAACAATAATTGAGAATACAAACTAAAACTTATTATATATTGAATTTATCAAGAAAATAGTCAAGTGCTGAATACAAATTATGTTGAACCTTGAATACTGAAAATATAAACTGAAACTTACTGTACTTACTTTATCAAGAAAACAGTCAAATCATGAATGCAAACTATGAAAGAACCTTGACTAAACTGAAATAAGACTTACATATACTCACACAAAGGAAGTATTTGCCGAAAGGATTGTCACATTACTGGAGGTGAATGCAGAGAATCATGTCTGCAAAAGATACTAAGAATAAGTTTGAAGATTTAGTCCTTGGCATGGCATATATGCTACACCTAAAGACTCAGGGACCTCTATGAAAGAGTGGGTGGAAAGGATGTAAGAGTCAGAAGAAAGGGAAAAATCCTCCAAAACAACATAGCCATGGTGACCATGAACCCATAACACAGGTGAGTACTGACACTAAGCCTAAAGTGGACCTACCTGGCCAATGATCAGATATGAGCAGTGGAGAAACCCATGAGGTCCCACAAAGTATTATGAACAACAGAGAGCTAACAGATTGGGGAGTCGGCAAAAATGTCCATTTGCTACCCACAAGGAATCCTACTAGGCTCAAATGATAATCCAAACCCCAAGATCATACAAAAGGTCCTAGCTAAACTCAGTGGGACACAAAACAAAAGGACATGAATATGGAAGAAAGAATTGCAGTGGAGAGGGACTGACAGCGAGAAGGCAGATAAGGAAAGACAGAATGTTTTATGTAAGTGGGCTGGAGGAACGATGGCTCAGGGGTTAATCCTCTGTCTTGAAAACAGAAGGTCCAGAGTTCACACCCCAGATCACAGAAGGAAATGGCAGCAGCCTATGCTTCCAATCCTGGAAAGCAGAGCCTGGGCAATTCCAAAGCAAAGCAAAGAGGAGGAAAAGCAGCCCAGAGTGATCCCCGAAATCACCCTTGGGCTTCCACAGGCACACACAGACACACACACGGAGACACATATGTGATAGATAGACAGACAGACATGAAATTGTCAACAAGCAAAATTAATCAATAGGGAAAAATGGGAGGGTGCCACAGAAGAAAAGGCAGCTCCATTTCCGTGCTTAGAAGGTTGAAATAAGAGCTATATGCACACCACCAGAGATATAACCACTGTGCCTCAGAATGTTGACTGAGGCACCACAAGAACTTCTGCTGCCTTTGGTATGCTTGACCGGCTTCAGGGTTTGCTTGACCTACAGGCCCATTTTATTTGACCATTATGTTGTTGTTATTGTTGTCATTACTGGCTGGATATTATTATTATTACCTGATTATCATTATTTCTTGGATTTATTATTATTATTGCCTTAGTTATAGTCTCTGAATCTTTGGTGTCTTCAGTTCATCTGCTCTCAGCATGCTGGACACGTACTGTCCCAGGTGGAGAAAACTGCAGCAAAGATGCATGAAGCAAAGGAAGGAGAGTTAACAGATGCCCATAGGTGAGAGCCTCCACTTTGAGCAACACTAATCTTCAGAATGCAAAACAACTACGAAACACAAGAAACTCAAATAGTTTTATCACAGAGCAAAGAAGATCATAAGTCTTTTTATAAGACCATTAGAAATGGCAAGCCAAAATGGAAGTTATGATTGTCTTACCTCCTCACGTTCTCAGCTCATACCATCCTTCAAGTAAAGGTGAACCATTCAAAGTCAGATTTCCTAGAACAGAATCAAACCATCTATAGTGCTGAAGTCATGCTCGACAGAACAAATTGTGATAAATGTGACAGAGCAAATACAGATACATAGAAAACAGCACAGGAGTCAAAACTATGATACAAAGAAAGACAATGATATATGATGAAGAAATAAGTAACAAGTGAACAACGTTAACTCAATGTACTAAAAATGCACGGAGTATTCCTTTCCAACACTGATTCAACATATGAAAATTGCACAGTGAGCACCCCTTCCCAATGAAAAGAACACAGTGACATCAGGATGTGCTGGAAGATAAAAGTCTGCCATCTGCAGATTCAGAGGAATGCTGTGCTCTAAGAACATGACTCTGAATTATTCATTCTACCCACATTTTGTAGCAGTCACTGATCTTCAAGGATAAGGACAGCAACCATGTAGAACAAAACAAGGTCCATAGAACAGGGGAAAAGAAGTTGGCATCAGCTAGCCTCGTAGCATCAGTTAATTCCAGAAAGTGAGAGTAAGTGTTTGGAAGGAAATCTAACAAACACTGGTATTGTAAGCATACAATAGAAAATAACACCTGCGAGTCCCTTGATAATTCCAGCCACAAAGAGGCTGAATCAAAACTAAGAATGTAAGAATGAAGAATGAGTGACTGAAAATATTGATAATGATTACAGAATGAATTTAAAGACAAATGGCATGACCAGGGAAATTATGGCTGTTGACTGCAATGTGTACCCACGGTGGACACACAGTGTGACTAGGTCAGACCTCCATTTCCAGGGCAAGATACTCAAACAAGACAACTGAAGGGAAAAGGGGTTCTTTATTAATTTTTTCTACTTTTACAAACATATTGAGTATTCATCACAGCTTTCTTCCCTCCTCCCTCCCTCTCATATTCTCCCTTCCCTTCATCATTCCATCCCACTCTACTGCTTGTATGCTTCTATGGACTTTAGGGTTCACTTGGGCTCTCTACTCGTGTATGGGTTCAAATCAAAAACACAAACCACAGAGATTGCTGACAAGGGACACTGATTCATTGCTGGTGGGAGTGTAAACTGGTACAGCCTCTATGGATATCGGTGTGGAGGTTCCTCAGAAAACTAAAAATAGAACTGCCATATGACCCAGCTATACCACACTTTGGAATATTCCCAAAAGACTCTACGTCTTATTACAAAGACACCTGTTCATCTATGTTCATTGCAGCTCTATTCACAATAGCAAAAAAAAAAAAAATGGAATCAGCCAACATGCCCATCAACAAAGGATGGATAATGAAAATGTGGTACATATACACAATGTAATATTACTCAGCCATTAGAAAGGATGAGATTATGGAATTTTCTGGTAAATAGATGGAACTGGAAACTTTAATAATGAGTGAGATATCTCAGGCACAGAAAGTTAGCACCGCATGTTGTCTCTAATATGTGGATGACTGAACTGACATCCTTGTCAATGTACTTGAATAAGAAGGGTTTATTTTAGCTTCTGGCTTAAGATGTTTCTGTTCATCATGGCAGGGAAAATAATGGTAGAACAGAGCAGCTTACAATATGGCAATCAAACACCAGCCTGAAAGAGAAAATACCTTAATTAGTGGGCTGATCTCCCTTTTTCCCTTTTATATCATTGGGGTTCCCCACCCCATAGATTATGTCACCCACATTCAGAATGGGTCATTTGCCTTTCATTAATCTGTTTGAGAAATACCTTCACCTGTATGACTAGAAGTTTGACTTACTAACAGCTATGAATTAATCAAATTGACAAAATTAATCATCATAAAAATTAATATAAATGTTGCTGGGAGGCAAGAGAAGGTAAGAGTATCCTCATATCTGCTTCATTCCTAGAACATCTCATACAATATTGAAAAGCATATATTTCAGTTTGAACCACAGAGTTAAAACAGATGTCTCTTTAAGAACACTGGTCCATATTTCTTTATCTTGGTTTTCACATATTTCCCATGAGCTGATGGGACAATGTCAACAAGATGAAGAAAAGCAGATTGTTGAGCCAAAAGAAGACAAATGTAGTTTAAAGATATGCTGGGGTGGATGATCAAGATTTAAATATTGAAGTAATGGTCTCAAAGATAGTCAATTTATTATGTTAATTATTATGTTAATTATTGTGAAGGAAATTTCCAATTTTAGTCTGTACAAAAGGTTATTCAGAGATTACATTGAATCCCTATACAGATGTTCCAAAAGAGCCAGGGAGGTAACTCAGCAGCTAAAGTGTTGGCCATGCATGCAAGCAGGGGGCCCAAGTTCATTTTCCAAGATCACACGTAAAAGTTCAGGTGACAATAGCAGCCAACCTATAATTCCAGTCTTGAAAAAAAGACCGGGAATCCCCAGAGCAAATTAGATAATCAGACTAGCTCTCGATTAGCTCTGGGTATGATTACAGATACTGATTTAAAAGAAAAATTAGGACTAGAGAGATGGCTCAGGGGTTAAGGACCTGAGTTAAGAGCCTGGATCCCATGTAAAAATGCCAGGCAGAAATGGCAGCAACCTGAACTTCCTGCTCTGGAAGGTGGAACCTGGGAAATCCCAGAGTGAAGCAAAAGCAGTTAGGAGTAATTCAGGGTGATTCCTGAAGTTACCCTTGACCCTACACAGGAACACACAGTGCCCTCTGATATACACAGACACATACACACACAATATGCAAAAAAATTAAAACAAAACATGAAGAGTAAAAAAATAAAATGGAAGCAAGATTGAGGATGACTCCCGATATCAACCTTGGGCCTCCACATGTATATGTACAATTGTATACAACATGCACCCTAACACATGCAGACTTGCAAGCACACACATGCACCCCCACATGCAAATGGAAAAGTGTGAAATATATGGATATATACTTATAAACAAAATATTAGTATAAACATATATAATCATGGCCTATATAACCATAAATTATGCATTATATAATATTTTTATGTTTATACCATAATATATAATGTATACCATATATAATTATAATATATAATTATACCATAATATAAATTTTCTCTATCAATTTAACATAAAAGGCAATATGCTAAATTTAGTTTCCTATTCTTCAGAGGTTTTTTTTTAAATCTCTAGAACAGTTGTTGCCTGGAGGAAGGTGATATGGAGAGTTTGCTTTGCTTAGATACTTGGATTCTTGTACTCACATTCACTGGAGCAAAGTGCTCAGCTACATTCCTTAATGATTTTCCCAATCAGGTTAGAAAATGGGAATGAATGGTAAAGAATGGAGTCCCCCAGGGTACAGTAGCACATGTTAGAAAGATAGGAATGTGGGCAGCCACCCCTGCAGAACATTCCAAATGGCAGGCACAAGCCCCTCAGATGATGGAAACCAGACTTCATAATCACCACCCACCATTTTCATCACATCAGCCTGAGCATCATTTGGTTTTGCATTTGGATTGAATTAAGAAGTATTGTCTACTCCTTCCTTTACAGTCTATTCAGAGAGCTTTCTCTTGTCTTCTTTCTTTGAATGGAAAATTCTGATGTCCACTGGAAAAATGGTAGAAATTCAGACTATTTTTATAATTCTAAGTCATTTGCCTGTTTACAGTGACAATGTTAACAGCTAACTGGAGTTCCCAAAAATATGATGGCCATACATCCCTAAGATGGATCTCTAGCATTTCCTTCATCCTGGAGAGTCTGATGAAGAACATTTTTTCTGTCTCTGAGTATACAGCACACAAACACTGAAGCACTGATTAATGATGAAAAGCAAAACAATTTACATTTGAGAGAAAATACTACCTATTTGGTATAGATATCATATGAAAATGAAAAGCATAAAGATCAATATTTTCCAAAGCACATTTCCTGAAACCTAGTACAGTCTCTTGGTTTCTCAGCATAAAGGCAGGTAGACGAAAGACGCAATTTTTCTTATTAGGCTCTGCATTTGTTTGAACAAGTCCATCTTTCCATATGTTTGCCTTTTAGACATTTCTAAAGAAGAAAGACATATGCATTATGGTCCAGAAAAATTTCTGTTCCATTCAGCCCACACAAGGGACAACATCAGTGTTCAATTCCACAGAATCACCATTTAAAATTTGGGTATCCTTGGGGTTCTTGAAATTCATTCCTGTAAATACCACGGGACCACTGAACTTCTGTTCCTCAGATATTCCTTCTCCCTGTTCTTGCTGCCTAGATCCATTGTGATCTGTAATTAATGAGAAATTACTCTTTCAATAATCATAGGAATTTTAGGAAAATACAAATAAGAGTAAAGACTTATGACCAGAGGTAATCAATGCAAGTATTTTGAATATATTACTAGATGTTTTTCCTATATAAGTATTACATTATTTAAGTAACTCCTTTATTTGACATGTAAGTTTTGCCAAATTAATTATCAACATATGAAACCATATGTATGTACACAAACCCAGTACAATTTATAATTAGTACTCTTAACTGTTAACTCTCAAAAATCAGAAATGTCAAGTTCAGATTGATGCAGAAGGGGTTGTCCTTCATGAAGCTTTTATTCTATGCACTTTACCAGTAGAGTACAAGTCAAATACTTATCAAATGTTGGAAAGTATATATTTAATTAAAAAGGACTTTTTAAATGTAGTTTAAATATGCAAACTGGCTTCTTGCTATTTTATTTTATAATAGAATGTCTTAGTTCCTAGTTAGACTAAACAATTTTATACGTTTGATTTGTCTTTCCTTTAAGTGTTTTTATTTATTTTACTCTCTTCTTTTCTTGAATTATCGACTTTCAAAATACTCGATATATTTTGAGGAATTCTGTCATTTGTTGCAGACATGCTTTCCCCATCCTTTCTCTTTAAATTTTGTTTGTACTTTTATTTCAAAACCACAAGACTTTTTGTTTTGAGATAGGGCTTGAGGTAGACCTGTGTTGAGTGACATTTGTCCCTGAAAGGCAATACACAAAAATATGTCCACCCCAGATATGAATTTGACAAAAAACTTGATGAACCAAAGAGTTATTGGGATTACTTACAGGAGTCTAAGTGACCCCAAAACTGTCACACTGGAAAAGTGTTATCTCCACCATGGCTCAAGCTTCCTCAAGGCTACCTAAATGGAATCCTTTCTTCAATTAACCTTTTTCAGCCTATAGACTTTAGCACCCTCCAGAGACCTCAGGGCCTCCAAGGCACATACAATTAGAGCTGAATTGTATACTAATAGCTTGGAGATGCTCCAGAAAGCAGCCATAATCTCAGGTAATCGTCCCCACCCCCTCTGTTTCATTGACAGCTCAGATTTTGATGGAATCTTCCAAGTAGTTACAACTGGTCAGACAAAAAAATGGTTGCTGTTTGGCTACGAGAAAAATGCCATACAACAAACAGGCTCACCTTGAACTTGCAATGTTGTTGAGAATGATCTTTAACTTCTCATACTGTCAACCCCACTTTCCAAGTGCTGAGAATACAAATATGGGCCACCATGTTTAATTTATACACTTCTGAGTGTCTAACCTAGGAACTGTACGGCAAGGACTCTACAAACTGAGTTACAGCCCCACTTCAATATAAAAATCTTTTGATTTGTCTATGCTACAGTTGATCTGCTCATTCTTTTTGGTTCCTTGTTTTTCTATCACTTATGCCTTTCTGTTCTAGTATTGAGTGATTATTTAGTAAGTGCTGCTTGTTTTCATTCACTAGTGATTCAGCATTGGATTTTACACAGGATTGCATTTGACTCACCCTTATGCATTACATAGTTAAGCACACTGTAGTGTTTCATTATGACCTCTCCATTTCAGAATGAATTGGGACTCCTATATATGATATCTAACAACATTATTAATGAATTTGTTATATTATTACTGAACAGTCAGCAGGTCTGATTCCATATTATCGCAATGTTTGCCTTTTCTGAAATTTTGCAATCTGTAGATAATAGCCAGGTCCAACTATCACTTGCAATTCTGAGCCATTCTGTGAATGCTGAAGAGAAAGTTCAGCCAGCTGTGTCTCTTATCACAATACTATGTGAGGAAAGCATGCTCTTATATTGTTCAGCCCCCAGTCAAAACCCCCAGATGAATGTACCCACAAGGATGCCTCAGTCAGCACTAACTGGAGTGGAAGAACCAATAATTGAGAGCAATCTACTCCAAAGAATCATGGATATAGAATATTGTTGTTTTAGAACAAATTCTAGAATGCCTTGGTTTGCAATCTTGAGTAACTGGTAAAACAATGAACAAACAAACCAAATCAATGCAAAAAAACTTACAGCATTGTAAGCAGAATGCTGTCGTGCCAGAAACACAATTGTAGCTTTGTTTTTCTTGGACATGGTGACAGACAGTGGCTAGGAGTGTTGCAAGAAGACTATTCACAGGACTGCAAAGTGAACTCCTGGATAGCAGGAGAGCAATCTATAGCCACACCATCATGTAGAGCTTGCTAACACTTCCAATGACAATAATGTAGAAGACAGAACATAAACCTAATGATACTGGGGAGCTGACTGAAATAGCACCTCTCAAAAATACTGGTATCATATACTTTAACCAACTATAATGTGTGAAATCTGATGTAAATGAGAAATCGCTTAGTTTTCAAGCAGAAATAACAAGAAATTTAGAAGATCCATGCATTCTTTCTAGCTGAAACCAGATAGAAGAAAAATGCAAGGTGCAGTCCAGTTCCATGTGACCTTAGGGTCAAACTTCAATTAAGATTGGCAATGTAGGAGTCTTTAGAGTTCAAGAAGATTGAGAGAGGTGACCTGCAGGTGCTACCATTTAGAAGAAGATCAGAGAAGGCTGAAGACTTTTTTCATAGAAGACTGATGTTTTTCAAGCAAAAAGAAGTCTATATCCAAGGAATCAAGGAATTCATTTGGGGACTATGACATAAATCTAAATAATATTTAGAAGAAACTGCAAACACCTCATACAAAATTTTACTGAAAATATTCTTTTCATTAACTCTGAAAAAGATGGAGAGGGATCATAAAGACTTCTGACTCCCAATTCCAGTACAAACAAGAATCAAGTAGAAAAAGCTTCTTCTCAAGTGTAAGCACAGGACATTTATCAGGGAAAGAAAGGGTGATGACTCAGGACAAGGGTCAGAAGCAAAAATCCAGGGAACAGTGAAACTCTCTGCTCATGAGAACAGAACTGAGCCATAATCAAAGAATCCTGAAATACAGGCTCCAGTAATATGAAGTCAGGTATAATTCAGAATTTCAGTGACATAGATTTTAGGTTTTTAATGTGCCTCCATGACTATGCCTCCTTTTTTTGATTTAGAAAGTCTTTTGCAATTTTCTCTCCCTACCTCCTGGCAGGATGCCACTGATAAGATGATGACTTTTCTATTCAGTTCACAGGCCAACTATTATAAGAAGCACCCCATATAGGTCTAGACCAGATCTGGATGACGAGATCCAGAACTCTGACTTAAATGCTACAAAGAAATGGGACTACAGCTTTTCGGCTTGGGCCTAGAACAGGACACTGGGTCCTGGCTGATCCTCGGCCACACCCCTAGGTTCTGGGATACCAACAGGCATTGGTGAATCAGATTTCCTTTCTTGTGGGGACCAGTACAAGACAGACTTACCCAACACCCCTCCATCTCAGTCAACCTATAATAGAGCCTCCAAGAGTCCACAGACACCACAAATCTGGGACCAGAGCAACAACATCTTGTTACTGAGGACCCTAAACTTCCTTCCATCGAACAGAAGGAAATCTTCACATCCAACCCTAAGATAAATAACTTTTTTTACTTTCCTTCTCATCACAATTGACAGTCACCTCTATTTCAAACCTCTATACAGCACACCCAAAACTCCACACATCCGCCCCTTAGGACATTAACTATTCACTCTCATAAATCTGGAAGGAACTAATAATTGTCATAGTACTCTAAGCTCTAATCCCTGAGCACTAAATTCACCCTATTTCATAATATAAAGCTGATCTAATTCTTAACCCAAACCTTTGAAACTCATATAAAAACCCTTGACACTCAATCCCAATCACCCAGGCAAATCTAGAGCTAAACTCTGTCACCCCCAGAACCAAAATAGGGCTTTCACACCTTTTTTTGGTAGCATATCTCTTTACCTACAAAATTACAGTGAGGAACCCTAGACTAAGTCCTTAAACACTTAGGTAAAAAGTAGCAATAATAGTCCAAGTGTAGCAATTTTGTCTGACTCATAACCATCATAAACACACATCAAGAAAGATTCTAGAAATCAAACACAAAATGTCCAAGTCACACCACAAATCTACAACAAAACCACGACAACAACTCTCCCATATTGATCCTGTAACAATGGATCCCCACCAGAATAACCTTTCAGTTATTAGTCAAGAATTCAATAATCGCCCTTTCTCCACCCACCACCTGGGACTAGCGCACCCCAGCCGGGACTCACCGCAACCTAGAGTCCAACCAGAACAAACCCATGGGAAATAGCCAAGAAAGCCTGACCCAGGATAACGACTTTCAAAACATGATCATTACCATGTTCAATACTATGAAAGAGGAAATCCAGGAGGAATTAAATAACCACATCAAGCGCTTTGAAGAGGAACACAACAGACACTTGGAGGAGTTGAGAAAAACAGTGCAAGAAACAAAAACAGGCATACAGCAGTTAAAACAGACTCAAGCAGAGTTTAAAACTGAAATAAAAGAAAAATTATCTTCAACCCAGAACTCCACAGAGAGTCTTATCAGCAGAACTAAGGAAGCAGAAAACAGAATTTCAGACCTTGAAGACAAAGTGAGAGTATTAACCAGCTCAGTGGAAGAGGTTGTTAAAACCAAAAAGGTATTCAAGAGAAATATTCAGGAGATATGGGACACCCTGAAGAAGCCAAACATGCGTATTCATGGATTTTTAGAGGAAGAATCTCAAAATACCACCCCTGAGGAAAACTTTCCTCATCTAAAAAAAGGGAGAACCATCCATATACAAGAGGCATTATGCACCCCAAACAGATATGACGAAAATAGAAGCTCGCCACGACAAATAATAGTTAAAACACTCCACATTCAAGATAAAGAACTGGTGCTGAGAGCTTCCAGGGAAAAAACAAGTCACTTTTAAAGGTAAACCTATTAAAATAACAAATGACTTCTCAGTCGAAACAGTAAAAGCAAGAAGACATACTTCAAGTACACAATGAGCAAAAAGGTCAACCCAGGCTGATATACCCCACAAAACTATCCGTCATGATCGAGGGAGAAAGAAAAATCTTTCATCACAAAGATAACTTGAAGGGATATATATCCACCAAACCAGGCCTTCAAAAAATGCTAGAAATGATACTCAAGCTTGAAGAAAAAACAGGCATATCCAGGAGAACAGAAGGGAAGTATAACACCACTAAAAGCGAAACAATATATTTACAAAAGCCACTAAACATAATAAATGTCTGGAATTAAAAATAGTTTCTCCATTATAACGCTAAATGTTAATGGAATTAACTCACCAATCAAGAGACACAGATTACAAATTTGGATTAAGAATCACAATCCATCAAACTGCTGCCTGCAGGAAACCTATCTCACCACAAAAGATAGGCACGCTCTAAAAATAAAAGGCTGGTCAAAAATTCTACAAGCTAATGGAAGCAGAAAACAGGCAGGGGTAGCCATTATGCTATAGGACAAAGTGGACTTCAAACTAAAAAAAATCAAAAGAGACACAGATAGATACTACATTTTAGTCACAGGTACAATTCACCAGGAACACTTCACAATACTGAACATATATGCACCAATACACCCCCTCCAACATTCATTAAGCAAACCCTACAACAGTCTAAAGGGAGAAATCAATCCCAAAATGATAATTCTTGGGGATTTCAATACCGCTCTCTCAACATGGGATAGATCAACAGGTAAAAAACTTAACAGAGACACTTTGGAGCTTAATCGAACCCTTACTGAAATGGACCTTACAGATCTCTATCAAACTTTTCACCCACGCACCAAAGAATACACATTTTTCTCAGCAGCACATGGAACTTTCTCCAAAATAGATCACATATTGGGACACAAAACAAATCTTCACATATACAGGAAAGTTGAAATTCTAGCCTGTACCTCATCAGACCACCAAGGCCTAAAGCTTGACATCCACAACACAACAAGCAACAGAAAATACACTAACTCCTGGAAACTTAACACTATAATGCTGAGGGAGAATTGGATTCAGGAAGAAATTAAAAAGGAAATTCAAGATTTCCTGAAAGTGAAAGATAATGTAAATACAACTTACCAAAATCTCTGGGACACAATGAAAGCTGTCCTAAGAGGGAAGTTCATAGCTCTTAATGCTTACATCAAAAAAATGGAAATATCAGAAATAAATAACTGAACAATACACCTAAAAGCTTTAGAGACACTAGAGCAATTTGATCCCAAAGGCAGTAGAAGGGAGGAGATTAGCAAAATAAGGGGAGAAATATCTGAAATCGAGATTAGGAAAACGATAGAAAAAAATCAACCAGTCAAAAAGCTGGTTCTTTGAAAAAATCAATAAGATTGATACACCCCTAGCTAAATTAAGCAAAAGCAAGAGAGAGAAAGCCCAAATTAACAAAATTAGAAATGAAAATGGAGTTGTCACTACTGATACCCAAGAAATCCAGAGAATTATAATGTCATATTTCAAAAACTTATACTCTGTGAAATTTGACAACACAAAAGACATGGATGAATTCCTAAGTAAACACAACTTACCTAAATTGAATCAGGAAGTTGTGAATTATCTAAATAGTCATATAACATATGAGGAAATTGAGGAAGTAATCTCAAATCTTCCCACCAAAACATGTCCTGGACCAGATGGATTCAGCACACAGTTCTACAAGACATTTAAGGAGCTAATAACACCAATACTCCTTAAACTGTTCCATCAAATAGCAAAGGAAGGAATTCCTTCCCAGTTCCTTCTATGAGCTAATATCGTCTTAATTCCAAAACCTAATAAAGATACACTTAAAAAAGAAAACTATAAGCCAATCTCTCTGATGAACACAGATGCAAAGATTCTCAATAAAGTCTTAGCAAATCGGATTTAAAAACATATCAAAAAGATCATTCACAGGGATCAAGTAGGCTTTATCCCAGGCACACAAGGCTGGTTCAACATACACAAATCAATGAATGCAATTCACCATATAATCCAGTCCAAAGTTCAAGACCACATGATACTCTCGATAGATGCAGAAAAAGCTTTTAACAAGATCCAACAGCTCTTTAGGATCAAAACCTTAGAGAAGGTTGGAATGGAAGGAATCTTTATCAATATAATAAAAGTTGTATACAACAAGCCCACAGCAAGGATTATACTCAATGGGGAAAAATTGGAAGCATTCCCGCTTCGATCAGGAACTAGACAAGGCTATCCACTCTCACCACTTCTATTCAATATTGTACTTAAAGTCTTAGTTGAAGCCATAAGACAAGAAAGGGACATAAAGGGATTCAAATCAGCAAGGAAGAAGTCAAGTTATCTCTATTTGCAGATGACATGATCCTATACCTGACTGATCCCAAAAACTCCACCAGGATGCTCCTGGAACTAATACAGAAGTTCAGCAGAGTGGCAGGATACAAAATAAATGTACAAAAATCAGTGGCCTTCCTATATGCCCAGAATGAAAGAAACGAAAAAGCCCTGAGAGAAACAATCTTATTTACTATAGTCCCAAAAAAAATGAAATACCTTGGTATAAACCTAATCAAGGAAGTAAGAGACCTCTATAATGAAAACTTTAAAACCCTAAAGAAAGAAATTGCAGAAGACATCAGAAGGTGGAAAGACCTCCCATGTTCCTGGATTGGCAGAATCAACATTGTAAAAATGACCATCCTACCTAAGGCAATATACAAATTCAATGCTATACCAATTAAAATCCCAAAGCAATTCTTCAAAGAAGTTGACCAAACAATCTCAAAATTCATATGGAGGCACAAAAGACCCAGGATAGCAAAAACAATCCTAAGTAACAAAAACTCGGCTAGAGGTATCACCATACCAAACCTTAGTCTTCACTACAAATCCATAATTGTAAAAACAGCCGGGTACTGGCTCCAAAATAGACACACAGATCAATGGATAAGGATTGAAGACCCAGATATAAGCCCACAAAATTACAGCCATTTGATCTTTGACAAAGGGGCCCCAAAAATCCAATGGAAAAAGAACAGCATCTTCAACAAATGGTGCTGGCAAAACTGGATACACATGCAGAAGATTAAAACTGGACCTGTACTTGTCACCATGTGCAAGAATTAACTCCAAATAGATCAAGGACCTCTATATAAGGCCACAGACTATTAAAACCATAGTTGAAAGGGTAGGGAACTCCCTCAAGCTGATTGAGCTAGACCAACAGTTCCTAAACGGACATCTACTAGAACAGTCACTACAACCACCACTCAACAGATGGGATCTTGTGAAATTAAAGAGCTTCTGTTCAGATAAAGAGATTGTAACTCGAGCACACAGGCAACCCACAGAATGGGAGAAAATCTTCACTAACCACATATCTGGTAGAGCTCTGTTATCCAGAGTGCACAAATAACTTAGAAAACTAAACACCAAGGAAACAAATGGGCCAATTAAAAAATGGGCCAATTAAAAAATGGGCCTTGGAACTTAAAAGAAACTTTACCAAGGATGAAATTAAAATGTCTAACAAATATCTTTAAAAATGCTCCACATCCTTAGCCATCAGGGAAATGCAAATCAAAACTTCCCTGAGATATCATCTCACCCCGGTCAGGATGGCAAAAATCCACAATACAAACAACACCAAGTGCTGGAGAGGATGTGGAGAGAAGGGAACTCTCCTACATTGCTGGTGGTAATGCAGGCTCATACAACCACTCTGGCAAGCCATTTGGCAATTCTTAAACAAATTAGAGATTGAAATACCATATGATCCTGCGATTCCACTTTTGGGAATAATCCCCCCATACAGCAAAAATTCACCTCGATAGCACAAACACAACCATGTTCATAGCAGCACTGTTTACAATAGCAAAGTCATGGAATCAGCCCAAATGTCCAACAGTTGACGAGTGGATAAGGAAAATGTGGTATATTTATACAATCAAAAATGATGAAATAATGCAATTTGCCAGGAAATGGATGGAATTAGAAACAATTATATTGAGTGAAGTATCCCAGACATGGAAAATTAAGCACCGTATGTACTCCCTAATAGGTGGATCCTAGTACCAAACCCACTTAGAGACACTCAAAGACAAATCTCTGTAATTGTAAAGATTATAAACAGGAGGGATGGGGAAGGAGGGCTCCACCAGAAACAGAGGGGACCATGTTACAGCAGAGAAAATAGGCCACTATCAAGGACTGCAAGTAAGTAATGAGACATCTGATTAAGTTCACAGACTTTCCTTCCTGATCATTTCCAACTGATGGGGTACGATCTTACTAGAAGGGAAGGGCATATAGCCTGCCAGATAGAAGGTAACCATTTTGCAAATGGGTGATTAACCCCTCTCTCACCATTGTCTCCTACTTCTATTCTATCTACCTTTGAATATACTCTTATAACAAGATTCTAATTTAACAGGTTTTTATCTCTGGCCAGGGGGTGACATCCAATACCCATCAGGATGGAACCAAGGGCATTGCCTGAACAGCAAACTGAAAAGAAAAATCATGAACAAACCATAATTCAGATCATCAGAGACTCTATATAACCACCTGGAATTAGGCCAGCCTAATCTCTCCCCATCCTGAAGCTCAGGGAAATTTGCAGAAGAGGGGGTGGTAAGATCGTAAGAGTACAAGGATGGTAGGAGTCATGATATGCAAGATACTCCACACAAGTTAGGGCCAAAGCAATTGTAAGAGGACTCTGCATGATCTGCACAATGACCAACATATCGTTGACCCCTCAAATTCTAGCATGGACTAAAGGCACTAGGATCCTTAGAAGCAAGGGATTAACAGTCACAATAGTGTTTCTATACTTAAGGGAAACACAAGAAAGAGTTCTAGGAATTGCCACTGAATCCTTACACCTCATCAGAGAGGAGGACCCAGAGGAAAGTTTGATATACTCATTAAAGGGTACTTCAGAGATGGGGTGAGGGGGCACTGGAGGAAAGGGAGGGAGGGGGAAAAGGAAAGGACAAAGCGGGGAGGGAACAGGGAAGTCCAGGGAAGGAGGGAGGGGACAGGGGTTCCTATTATATTTGTATGAGCAGAAAAATAAAAAAAAAGAATTCGATAACCAAGACAAGGATTTTCAAAGCATGATCTTTACAATGATGAAAACAATGAAAAAGGAATTCCATGAGGAGTTAAATAACCACATAAACCAATATTAACAGGAATACAACATGCACTTAGGTGAAATGAAAAAGGCAGTTGAAGAAACAAAAGTAGGTATAGAGCAGTTGGAAACTCATACAGAGATTAAGTTTGAAATTAAAAATAAACTAGCTATATCCAATATTCAAAAAAAGTCTTACCAACAGAACCAATGAAGCAGAAAATAAAACATCAGAACTAGACAAAACAAAATAGAAGTAAAAATTAGTTTCAATTAAAGAGGTTGAAAAAGAAAAAAATACTAGAGAGGAATATTCAAGAGTTATTGACTCCTTGAAGACATCAAACCTGCCTATTCATAGAATACCAGAGGAAGAGATTGCCATGGTTAGGCACAGGTGTCAACTTGACACTTAAGGGTTTGAGCTCTGGGCATATTTGCAGAGAATTAGACAACCTATAGGTGGTTGTCTAGCTGATGGGGAAAGCCCAGCCTATGGTGGGTGGGACTAGGCCCTGAATAGGTGAATGAAATACTGAGAGCTGGTTGAGGAAGTTGGCATCCTTCTGTTCACTTGGCCCGACATGCTGGTCTGGCAAGTAAGGATTATCCATCTCTCAGCTGTTATATGGTGATGGTGTGGCTAGTTCCCTCAGCCCTGGTGTTGGTGCCTGCTCTCCTATCAAGTTGGACTTAGAATTGTAACCACAAATCGTAAGAGAGAATAAACCCTTGTTTCCTTAAGCTGTTTGATGGTCATTTATCAGCAACCATGCAGGTAAAATGCAACAGAGACCATAAAGCCACTCCAGAAGAGATTTTTCACACTATCATTAATGAAAAATTTTCACATCTAAGGAAAGACATCCCCATCCAATACAAGAAGCATATCATACACCATTCAGATATGACCAAAATAGATACTTGCCACAACAACTTATAGTCAAAACAACACAGATACATGATAAAGACAATGTGCTGAGAGTATCAAAAGAAAAAAAATTAGTTACATTTAAAGGAAAACCTATTAAAATAACAGCTGATTTTTTAATGGAAACAGTAAAAGCCACAAGAACTTGAAAAGATATGTTTCAAGTCATGAATGAGCACAATGTGAGCCCAGACTAATATATCCATCAAAACTATCAGTCATGGTTGTGAGTAAAAGAAAAATCTTCCACATAAGAACAAGCTGAAGGCTTATATAAACTCCAAACCAGGCCTACAGAAAATGCTAGAAAAGATACTCACGCTTGAAGAAAAGGACAAACATATCTAAGAGGATACAACATCCTAGCAATGAAACACAAAAAATGACAGGAACAACATGCATTTCTTGATTATAACCCTAAAAATTAATGGAATTAATTCTCCAATTGAAAGACATAGACTATAAACATGAATCAAATATCACAACCCAAGCATCTGGGTTCCTTCAGGAAACACATCTCACTATAAATGATAGGCACATTCTCAGAGCAAAAAGCTGGTCAAAAGCATTGCAAGCTAATGGAAAAAAGAAACAAGCAGGAAAAGCAATTCTTATATCTGACAAAATAGACTTCAAACCAAAAGAAATCATAAGAGACACAGAAGGATATTACATATTACTCAAAGGAACAATTCATCAGGAAACTTACCAATACTGAACATGTACACACCCTAATATAGGCTCAGCCACATTCATTTAACACACATTATAACATTTAAAATAATGAATAAATCCAAACACGAATATCCAAACACACCCACTCTCACCATTGGATAGGTCAACAAGCCAAAAACTGAACAGAGAGAGATACACTGGAGCTTAATCAAACCATAACACAAACAGACCTGATTGACCTCTACCAAACCTTCCATCCCAGAAATAAGGAAAACACATTCTTTTCAGCACCCCATGGAATCTTCTCCAAAATAGACCCCATAAGTCACAAAGGAAACTTCCATATATAGGAAAGTTGAAATAATATCTTGTATCCTATCTGACCTATCTGGAATAATGTTAGGCATCCACAACAAAGCAAATGTCAGAAAAAAATTCTTGGAGATTAAACACCATGATCCTGAATGAGGAATCAGAATAACTATAAGCCATATTGAGGCAGCAGCAACAGCAGCCAACTGATGACTGCACACACTTGATTTGGTTATGGACTAATTGCAATTATGCACCAAATTTAACTTGGCAAACTTTCTTATGGTCTATCTCATGTGCATCTTATTTAAAATTTTCCCCTGGAAATCACTCTCCTGCTTACTATTTCCAGAGCGCTCTTAGTTTTAGGCAGCGTGTGGTGTCTCAGAGGCCAAGTGGCATTAAGAGACTCATTTTATTACCATGTTACCCAATACCAGATTTGGAGGTCTACTTCCTGCTGCACTCTGCAGCCTGGACCTATGGACCCTGGTTGTAAAGAGTAAACTGTATCATAGCAAACCAGTGTCACCTTTCTTCACCTTTTAATTTTATACTATTTGTGTCATACATTTCCTGTAATGGAAGTGTCAATTTTACTGTACTTTTTGGTACCTTCGGGAATCTAATGTATTGTAAGGTATTTTACACGTGTCCTGATTTTGCCACAACCTGGATATTTAATCAATCCAAGCTTTTGAAATAAAATTTAGCCTCCCTCCAAAAAAATGGAAATATCATGAGCAAACAACTTGATAATCCAACTTAAAGCTTTAGAGAGACAAGAATAATACAATTCCAAAAGCAGTAGAAGAGAACAAATTAGTACAATCAGGGGGAAAATATCCAAAATTGAGATAGCGAAAACAATACAAAGAATCAACCAAACAAGGAGCTGGTTCTTTTAAAAAAAATCAACAAGATTGACAAACCCTTCACCAAATTAACCAAAGCCAAAAAAAGCTAAAATTAATAAAATTAGAGATGAAAATGGAGTTATTGCAACTGACACCCAGGAAATTCAGAAAATCATAAGGTCATACTTCAAAATTTGACAATCAGAAAGAAATGGATGAATTTTTTTATTAATTTTTTCTACTTTTACAAGCATATTGAGTATTCATCCCAGCTTCCCTCCCTTCCCTCTCCTTCCCATTCCCTTCCTTCCTTTCACCATTCCATCCCACTCTTCTGCCTATAAGTTTCTATGGACTTTAGGGTTCACTCTAGTTTATCTAATCCTGTATGGATTCAGGTATCTGTGATGTAACAAGTTACCTCCCTTCAGGCCACCCTATTGATAAGTGCATTTACCTTCACTAGAATGGATGAATTCCTTAATACACACAATTTACCAAAACTGAATCAGCAAGAACTGAATTATTTAAACAGTCCTGTAACAAGTGATGAAATTAAAGAAGTAATTACAAATATCACTCACCAAAAAAAGTCTAGGACCAGATGGATTCAGTGCAGAATTCTACCAAACACTTGAGCAATAACTAACACCACTACTCCTTAAACTTTCCATAAAATAGCAACGGAAGGAACACTCCCAATTCTTTCTTTGAATATAATATTACACTAATCCTGAAACCAAATAGAAATATAATAAAAAAGAAAACTATAGGCAATCTCATTGATGAACATAGATGCAAAGATCCTCAACAAAATTTTAGGAAACTGAATTCAAAAACAAACAAAAAAAATCATTCACTCTGATTAAGTAATATTTATTCCAGGCACACAAAGTTGGTTCAAGATATGCAAATCAATAAGTGTAATCCATCAGATAAAGAAATCCAAGAAACAAAATCGCATCATTCTCTTGATAGATGCAGAAAGTCCTGGGGACAACTGAAATGGAAGGAACATACATCAATATAATAAAGGATAGATACAAGAAGCCTATAGCAAGGATCATTCTAAATGGTGAAATTCTTGAAGCATTCCCTTTTTGATCAGGAAATAAGCAATAATGTCCACTCTCGCCACTTTTATTCAATATCATACTGGATATATAACTGGAATTATTAGACAAGTGATGGAAATAAAAGGGATAAAAATAGGAAAAGAAGAAGTCAAGTTCTATTTGCAGATGACATGATCCTTTATCTGACCAGACTCCAAAAACTCTACAGGAAACTCATGGAACTAATATATAAGTTCAACAGGGTGACAGGACACAAAGTCAATGTTCAAAAATCAGTGACTTTCTTATACACTAAGGATGAAAAAAGTGAGAATGTCCTAAGAGAAATAATTCCATTTACCATAGCTCCTAAAAAATGAAATACCTTGGTAAAATCTAACCAAAAAGGTGAGAGACTTGTACAATGAAAATTTTAAAACCCTAAAGAAGGAAATTTCAGAAGGCACCAGAAGGTAGAAAGACCTCCCATGCTCCTGGATCAGTAGACTTAACATCATAAAAATGGCCATCCTATCTAGAGCATTATACAGATTCAACGCTATATCAATCAAAATTCCAAAACAATTCCTCACAGAAATTGGCAAAGCATCTCAAAATTCATATGGAAACACAAAAGACCCAGGATAGCTAAAGTAATCCTGAATAATAAAAACTATGCTGGAGGAATCACCATGCTAGATTTTATACTACAAATCCATAGTAATAAAGACAACATGGTACTGGCTCCAAAACAGATACATAGATTGATAGATAAGTGTTGATGACCCACAAATAAGCTCCTATATATACAGTCATCTGATTTTTGACATAGGAGCCAAAAAAACTCAATGGCAAAAGAACAGTATCTTTAAAAAACGGTGCTGGAAAAACTGGATATCCACATGCAGATTAAAATTGGATCCTTACTTGTCATCATACACAAAGTCAACTCCAAATGGATTAAAGACTTAAACGTTAGACTAGAGACTATAAAAATCCTAGAGTTGTCTCAACACTCAAATAGGATTCAACCACGTGCAATAATAGTAAAATGGACAACGACAAACAACCTGAATCCAGAACACTGACAACTCTACAATGATCACCTGGAACCAGGCCAGCCAAGTCTCTCCCCATCCAGAAGCTAAGGAAACTTTGCGGAAGATGGGGCATGCCAACGTGCCCTCCCCATACACAGATCTCAGGAGAAATAATTTCAGGCAATAGGATCCTTAGGGGCAAGGGTCAGACAGAAGTCAGGGAGTACCCATATTAACAGGCCGCCCAAGGAAAGGCCTCTCTGTCTGCCACAGAAGCCTCAGCCCCCGTTAAAACAGATGATCCAGAATCCATAGGACCAACGGACAGGAGAATAGGAGGGAGTAATCTGGGCCAGGTAGAGTGGGAAGGAGAGTGGATGGGATGGGAGCAGGAGGGAATGGAAGAAGAAAGGGAGGGGGAATGAGGGAAGCAAGAAGTATGCATATAAAATAATAATTTAATAAATTTATTTTTAAAAAATAAAGAAATTGGACTGCGGCAGTGAGTTTCAAGTGTCATCATGACAACTGAAAATTAAGTCTTTAAGAATTACTTAGTTAAGGAAACCTCCAGGCCTGAGTACCACAGGAGTAGACAAGTCAGAATGAATCCTAGGGTCCACAGAAGCACACAGGCGGGTGGGAGGGAGTGGGAGGGAATGGTGAAGGGAAAGGAGGGAAGCTAGAATGAATACCAGATATGCTTGTAAAAGGAGAAAAATAAAAATAAAAAAAAGCTCTGAACAAACCTATAGATTCTCTAGTTGCTATGGAAAATCCTAGTCGTCATGGTTTGAAATGTGAGTTGTCTCTCACAGGCTCATGTGTTTAAATCTTAATGTTTGGCAAGGTGAGACCTTGAGAGGTAGAACCTCGCTGGAGGAAAGCACATTATAGGTGATTGGCCTTGAGGTTGGTTAGCCCTGCCCTCCTTCTTCTAGTAGTCTGTTCTGGAGTCTGCAGCTTGCTCTCTCAGCCTCCCTCTCCTTCTGCCCATTAGCCATTCCATTCCTGTCATAGTGGATTGTGTCTCCCCTCCAGCACCGAAGGCTAAATAAACCTCCTGTTCCCTCCTTAAGTTGCTTGAGTATGAGTGTTACCTCGTAGCAGCACAAAGGGTAACTGCTACACCAGCCTGTGATGAATGGTACAATTTCCTGAGTAGGTTGAAAAGATGGAGAGAGAATTTGCTGGTTTTGTTAGACAGGAAAGCTAGAAATAGCCCCATCTCTGTGTGCACGATGCAACCAGTTTCCTCAGTCCCTGCTGCCATGATGAACTGTGACCTGAAACCATAATTCAGAATAAAAATCTCCTTGCTCCCCTAAATTATTTGAATCATGTATTCATTGCAGCAGTAGAGACGGGAAATGTAAAATTAAGACAATAGGTAGCCAGTGAAAGTTTTCATGTGCACTAAGGGCATGCATTCTTATGGACACAGGAGGTGAAAAATATTTTAAGATGGCTATTAGCAATTCGTCACCCATATTCACACATAATCTTTCCCTTTTTCCAAAAATGAAGTCTCTTCTCTTTCCTATGTCCCAGTCCACATAGGAAGAAGAGCTTAATTGTGTTATTTTAAGATTTAAAAACCTGCAAGAATCTGTGAAAAAAAACTAGATAGTTGATACTGAAATCATTACATTTCTTTTTCTTGTTAGTTTTTTATGACTTGAACAAAAAAATATAAGGCATGTTTTCAAACTCCTCAAAGGTAAAATAAAACTCTTTGTAAGTTTAGAACTAGTTGTATGCAACAAAGACTACCAATGGCTAAATTAAGCAGAATGGAAATCATGCTGTTCTGAAGACCTCCAGAATTGTCTGGAGGTATGGTTCGGTTGTTAAAGCCTTTGCCTTGTTAGCAAAAGGACTTGAGTTTGGATCCCAAAAATGAAATCTCAAGACCTCCAGAAGAGCCAGGTAACTAGACTTAGAAACTATCCAATAGGAACACCAATGATACATCTTGCTTGCTTGAATAATCTATACTATTACTGGGCATGAGTATGTGTGGGAATGTTTTTACTTATTGCCATGTTTCATAGTGAAAGTATAATCCTAAGATACTTATAAACCACATCTGTGCTACTTTTCACAATGAATTTTTAAAAATGAAAACATTTTAGAAATGACAAAAGATATCATCTCTCAGAATAGAAAAACACAACAATGAGGATCAGGACAAATAAAAATCCTGTGCACACACCTACTTTAAATTAGGGTCTTTGGGGCTGGAGAGGTGGCTCAGGGGTTAAGCCTCTGCCTTGCAGGCGGAAGGTCCTGAGTTCGGATCCCAGATCCCACGTATAGACGCCAGGCGTAAGCGGGGGCGGCCTGCGCTTCTGGTCCTGGTAGGGCGGAGCCTGTGAGTCCCGGGGCAGAGTAAACGAGAAGGAGGTGGAGGCGGTCCATGGTGGTTCCCGAATTTATTCGTGGTTCTACACACACAGAGACACACACACGCGCGCGCGCGCACATACATACGCACACACGCACAACTGAATAAATAATAAAAAAATTTTAAATTAGGGTCTTTGTTGTTATCATATATGAGGGACACAAAAGTCAGTAATTGCTAGAGGAGAGGACAGTTTCAAGCAGGCCTCCTGAGGAAAGTTACCATTCAAGCGAATAATGTACACATATAGTATACACCTCAAAGAGCAAAGTACTTTCATTAAATATTTATTCCTTTAGTCTTTCCCAAGTTCCCCTGCTCAGGAATAACTATATTTGCTTTGTTCCTACAACTGCAGAGTGTTTCTCAACCACTAGACAAGAAAGTAAGCATTTTCCTACACTCTGAACCCCCTTTCCTCCATATTTGCACACAGTTGACTGGGGATTTGAAGTCACTGCAACAACTAATGTTCACATCACATATATATTGTTCTCTGACAATCTGATCTGTATTGTCATGGTTAGATACAGATGTCCATTTCAGAATAGGAAGGCTTGAGGTCTGGGTACAGTTACAAAGAATTAGTAGTTGAGTTAAGTCCCAGAAAGTCTACAGGAGGTTGTCTAATTGATGGGGAAGGCCTTGGGTGGGACTAGTCCCTGGGCAGATGAATAAGATGGAGGGAGCTGATTTAAAAAGTTGGCATTCTTCAGAATACATGGACAGACATGCTGGTCTGGCAAGTGAGGACTATCCCCTCTTAACAATGGATATGGTGTGGCCATTTCCCTAAGCACCCAATGTTGGTATAAGATCACCTGCCAAGCTGGACTAAGAAATGTTGCCAGACATAAGAGAGAATAAAACCTCTCATTTCCCCTTAAACCATTTGGATGTGAACTTATCTGCAACATGCAGAGTAACTGTAATACATATAGCGTGATATTGCATTGTACTATACATCTCATCAAAATATTCTTCAAGGTTTAATGATTTATTGTACCTGTTTCATTATATAATATCGCATGTAATAAACCCAACAAATATTGGAATGGTATGCCATACTTTTTAGTTTCTTTAACATTAAACAACGCAATCGTAGCAAAAGTTGAATGAAATTTTTCTAGGAGTTGCACATGGGTCATTGATTGATTCACAGAAAACAATCACAAGGAAATAATTAAGTACTATGCTGAAACCCTTTTGTTCTGAAATATAACTTTGAATTAAAAATGCAATGTTTAAGTGAACATCCATGCAACTACCACCTGAATCAACTGAATATCACACAGGCAACAGAACCCCTCCTATTGTACCCATCTTCCTACCCTACCAGGAACTACAATTCTGGCATCACATCTTACAACTTTTAATTGTCCTATCTCCTAAGTTATTTGAGAATATAACTTGGTTTTTTTCTATTTGAAATTCATATAAAAGGAAATTAACTTACACACCTCAATATTGTGCTTATAAGATCCATTCACACTACAACTGAGGTAGCCATACTTCCTTTCATTTGAAAGGTAACATTTCTCCCATTCTTGGGCTATTATGAAAAACGGTCCTGTATGAATTCTTGAATATGTATTCTGGCATATGAGAATAATTGACTGAGGAGAGTGTTCAGCCCTAAACAGAACATCACTTTTCCCTGAGACTCAGGGAGCATCATTAAAGTTGGGAAGGTAAGGTTATATTCTTAATGAGAAGTCGTATCTAAATGTATATCAAATAGAAAACAATTAGAACAAGTATATTCATTGGAATGAAATAATACAAACTTAAAATACAATAAATTTCTAGAATATTTTAGAGAACGTCCATGAGACAGAATCCCTGGATGTACCTGCAGGAGATTGTGTCCATTGTTTTAATTGAAATGAGGTAGGAAGACCCAGCCACCAAAGAATGAGAATAGGGCACTAGCAGTCATGCTTATCTCCATGCCCTCTCTGCTTCTGGCTGCGGATGTGATGTGACCAGTGCTTCAAGCTCCTTTTGCGGTGACTCCTCTTCAATAACGAATTGTAAATTGATGTTGAAAGTCAACTTTCTCTTTTAAAGTTGCTCTTGTCAGGATCGTGGCAACAGGAAAGAAAACCAAAGCAACCAGTGTCTCGAAATTTAAAAGTAACTCCCATCCCCTATGACTCTCTTTTCAGTTTTATTATTTTTATTATTTATTCAATTGTGCATGTATGTGTGTGTGTGTGTGTGTGTGTGTGTGTGTGTGTAGAACCACGATGGACTGCCACCTCCTCCTTGTTTACTCTGCCCTGGGATTCACAGGCTCTGCCCTACCAGGACCGGAAACGCAGGCCGCCCCTGCTTCTGCCTGACGTCTATACGTGGGATCTGGGATCCAAACTCAGGATCTTCCGCCTGCAAGACAGAGGCTTAACCCCTGAGCCCTCTCCAGCCCCCTCCCCATGACTCTCTTATCAGCATCCCGTAGCTCTGTTGCTTTCAGTTGGGGGTTCTTCTGTCATTTGTTACTGAGATTCATCAGTTTTGCCAGAGCCTCTATCCCTGACATCAGCAAAACCTTCCTCACCAGTATTCCGATCTATGCATTCTTTCTGGTCCCTCTACTTGGAAAATTATTCAGTCTCACCATGTATACCAGGATTCAACACCTATGATTCTAATCTCCTGTTTTCTCTCCTGTTTATGTACACACCTTGCTATATTCCTTCTTCCACAGTAAGCTTGCATTTCTGCTACACATTCATCCACCACGAAGCTAATGAAAAGGAAGCAACCTCCTCATCTCTACCTTGGACATCATTGAATTACCCCATCAACCTGAAGTAGCACCTGTGGGTACAAGGGTCAGGGGCTGAATCCTTATTTTTGATTCTAATCTCTGTCATTTTCTTTCTTTCTTTTTCTTTCTTTTTTGAGATAACTGTGTAATGTGTGGTTGTGGCACCTTGATTTCTCAAGTAATTGGAATTATAGGTTTGTGCTACCATGCCCACTTTTCTGTCTTTTTAAAATAGCACATTTATTGACATGCAATTAAGTTGCTACAAAACGCCTACCATATCTATTTAAAGTGTACAAGTTAATGTTCTCTAATACATGAACAGAGTTATATAATAATCCTAGCAATTCATTTTAGAATATTTTTAACTCAAAAAGAATCTGTGGGGCTTGGTATAGATATATGATAGTGACAGAGTGATTTTGCTTAGCATGGGCAGATATGTGAGTCCCTGGTTCTATAAGAAAGGGACAGGGGAAAGGGAGAAAAGAGTGAAAGAGAAGAGAAAAGAGACAGAGACAGAAAGTGACAGAGAGAGAGAGAGACAGAGAGAGAGAGAGACTGTACTCAATAGTACACACTCTCCATTCTCTCCTACACCTTTCAGAGCTTCTAATCTAATTTCTCTTTAGGCTTGCCTATTCTATTCATTACATCTAAAAGGGATCATACCTTATATAGTCTTTTGTGCCTGGCACATTGAACTTAGCTATGCTGCTGCATGTATCAGTACTTTTTCTTTATATGACTGAAGAACATCTCATTGTGTAGCTGGCCCTTAAGTTGCTTATCTAGTATCTTGTGATGATATTTGATGTTTCCACCTTCTGCATTTTGTGTATAGTGTTGCTATGAATTTGATACAAATATCCACTCAAGCTTCTGTTTCTGGTTTCTCTGCTAGGACATACTCAGAATAAGACTAGCCACTCAAATGCTAATCTATGCTTTAAATTTTCCACAGAAACTATGCCGTTTCCCCTCCTACCATCCGAGCAGAAAGGTTTTAATTGCTTACATTCTCCTCAACACTTTTTAATCTCCATGCTTTCTTTTTTCATGACAGTCATCTTATTGCATGAAAAATGATATTTCCCTATGGTTTTGATTTGAGTTTCCCTAATGGATAATGTTAAGCATCTTTTAATGAGGATCTTATTGGCCATTTATATATTTCCTTTGAATAAGTGTCTATTCAGATCCCATTTTAATTGGATCATTGTCTTCCTATTATTGAGTTGCATAAAGACTTCATACATTTTCAACACACATGCCCTGTGAGATGTACAATTGACAAATGTTTTCTCCTACTTTGTGCTTTGAATTTTCGTCATATACACTGAGACACAAATTTTTTTTTTTATTTTGGTACAGTTCAATGACATGTATCTTTCTTTGTCATTTGTGCTTCTGGGTAATATCTAAAAAGGATTTTGAGCAACCTAAGGCCATAAATATTTAATTGCAGAATTTCATACTTTTCTTTCTTTCATTTAGATATATGATCCATTTAGAGTTGATTTTTCTGTGTAATGTGAGGGAAGAACCAACATCACTTTTTTCAGTTGGATACCCAGTCATCCCAGAAACATTGTTCAAAAGAATACTGAAGTATTAATGACACTATTTTTGAACTATTAAACAACTATAAATATTAATTTATTTATGGAATTTGAATTCTTTTCCACTGATCTGCATGCCTAGACTTCTTCCAGTAGTACATTGCTTTCATTATTATAATTTTCCAGCAAGTTTTGCAATTGGGAAATAGAAATTCTCCAACTTTTACCTCTTTCAAGATTAATTTGATTTTTTAAGGGTCCTTCAAATCCCTATAAATTTTGGTATTGGTGTGCCAGTTTCATAAAGAAGTTAACTGACATTTTGAATTTGACTGTGACTATACTTGATCTGTGGTCAACTTTGAAAATATTACTATCTTATTTATACTAATGTTTCAATCTATAAACATTTTGTATTTATATCCATTTAGCTCTTTAATTTCTTTCAACAATGCTTTGTAGCTCTCAGGCTTTAGGTTTCATTCTATTATTGTTGAAGTGATTACTAAGCATTTATTTTGTTATAAATGAAATATATTTATTTATTATAAATATTTATTTTTATTATTTTTAATTAATTTTTATTTTCCTTATTTTTATTTTTTAGTTTATTATAAATTTTATTTACTTATTATAAATTAGATTGTTTTCTTAATTTGCTTCCAGATGATTTGTTGACAGTATATAAAAGTAAAACAGCAACACTATACACAAAATGCAGAAGGTGGAAACATCAAATATCATCACAAGATACTAGATAAGCAACTTAAGGGCCAACTGTTAATACAATAGTGAACATCCTTGTTTTATTTCTGACATCAGGCAGAAAGCAGTCAAACATACACTATTATACCTGATATTAAATAAGCCTGCCTTGCATCTGGGGGAGAATATTCTCTATTTCTATCCTAAGTTGTATTTGTTGATTGTTTCTCTTCCTCCCCACACCGTTTTAATTTTTGATCCTTTTAGATCATTTGTACTTTACTAAGATAATCATCTAGCTTTTGTCTTTTGTTCTATTGTTCTAGTGATGTGCAGTATTACATTATTAATTCAGATATTAAGTCACCTTGCACTCCTGAGCAAACTCCACTTGGTCTCAGTGGCAATCGTTTTAATGAATTACTGAGTTTGGCTGTTAGCATCTGGTTAAGAACCACCCCTGTAATCTTCATTCAGCAGAGATCTTGGTTTTTAATTTCTTTTGCTACTTTTGCCACTGTGTTAAACAAGCCTACAGGATGAATTGTGGAATCACTCCCTCCTCTTATTTTTTTTTTTTTTTTTGGATCAGCTTGTAAAGGTTTGTGATAAGTTTTATTTAAACATCTGGAATTTTATCTGTGAAACAATTGGGGCTTAATTTTACTGCCTCTCTATATATATTTTTTCTTTTACTTTCTTTCTTTATAGTGAGAATTGGATGTTGTCATAGTTAAGCACAGGTGTTAACTTGACAGTTGAGGATTTGAGCTCTGGGCACAGTTGTAGAGAGCTGATGGTTGAATTAAGCCCAGAACAAACCTGAGGAAATTGTCTAGCTGATGGGGAAGACACAGTCCATGGTGGGTGGGTTAGGCCCTGGATAAATCACAGAAAGCTGGTTGAGAGAGTTGGCATCCTTCTGTTCACTTGGCCAGACGTGCTGGTCTGGCAAGTAAGGATTGTCCATCTCTCAGCCGTTACACAGTGATGGTGTGGCCAGTTCCCTCGGCCCTGGTGTTGGTGCGTGTTCTCCTGTCAAGCTGGACTGAGAAGTGTAACCAGACTATCATAAGGAAGTAAACTCCTTGTTCCCTTAAGCTGTGTGATGGTCATTTATCAGCAACCATGCAGGCAGACTGCAACAGATGTACCCAACTTTGTATTTTTTTTTTTATTTTGAGTGCCCAGGCTGACCTTGACCACGCCCTGCACTCCAGGCAGGTCTTGAACTTGGGCCTCTTCTCTCTCAGCCTCCTGGGTAGCTGTAAATACAGACCCATACACCAGGTGTGGTGACTTTTATTTTAATTCAGTCTCATGAATTTATTATAAATTATTCAGATTTTCTATTTCTTCTTGAGGTAATTTTGATATTTTAAAATTTGTAAATTTACTCAATTCTATCACACCTATCCACAAAGTATAACACATATGTTGTCTGATATTTGTTTTAATCCTTGTTAAGTCAGTAACAATCTCATTTCTGATTTTATGAATACTTCATTTTGTGTGGTGAGGCTTGCCAAATATTTTTTAATTTTGTTGATTTTTTAAAGAAATAATCATTGTTTTACCTGATTCTCTGTGTTCTTTAATTCATTCACTCCCACTCTGCTTTTATTGTATTTTTGCTTCCTTCTTAATTTAAGATACCTGTATTACATTTTAAATGTTTTTATGTGTGTGTCCATAACTATAGTTCTACAAAAATTGTTTTATATACTGATCCTTAAAATCATATAGAAAAACAAATGAGTTAAAAATAATATAACCTAAGGTTGCAGTTTGGTTGGTAGAGTGCCCCGCTCCACATAAACCAGGCATGGTAGTGCAAGCCTCTTGCCTCTAATCCCAGCATGAAGAGAAGGAGCCAGAACATCACAAGTTCAAGGTCATCCTACATAAAGAGAGCTAGCCTTGAATGCATGAGATCCTGTTTAAATTTTTTTTTTAAAAAAAGGAAGGAGAAGTTAGAGGCAGAAGATGAAAATGCCTTGTTCTAAAAGCAAACGGACACAGATTCAGCAGAAACTTGACACATCATTCTCTTTGAGGACAGAAAAAGGGATCACTCACCAAGGAATGCAGTCTCCTATAGAAACTGGTTGGACAAAAACAATTCTCATCCAGAACTTCTAGAGGGACAGACAGCCTTCTGGCTAAAGCCTTCTGCCTAGTACAAGTTCCTCAATCCATTTCCTAAGGCTGCCATAAAAAAGTACTAAAAAATCAAAGACAAAAACAGCAGAATTTTATTCTGTCACAGTTCTGGGGGCCATAAATCCAAAATCGAGGTGCTAGCAGGGCCACACTTCTGAAAGCTCTGTGAAGGTCTCTTTCCTTACCTCTGCGGGCTTCTGGTATCTCCTGCATTCTTTGACTTAGAGCCACACAACTCCTGTCTGTTCTTGATCTTTACCTTCCCTGCTTCTCTGCTCTTCATTACTTTCCTTAACTTGTAAGACTCACGTCATCAGAGTTCATCCCAACCCCAGCATACTTTCATCTGAATTCCTCGGATGATTACGGAAACACACTGTTTGCATGGTGTCCCTGTATAAGGTGACTCAGGCAGACACAACAAAGCACCTTCCCTCGCTAAAGGAATACAGGACCCTAGCGACTTGAGGAACAGGGGCTTCTTCTCAACTTACAGTTTCTGGCTGTATCTCATCAGCACACCAGATTTCTTAACAACCTCAGGAGCTGAGGGAACTGGCCACAACATAACTACAGAAAAAGCTAAGAGAAGGCATACTTTCTTACTTGCCAGTCTGCCAGTATTCTGAGCGACCCTCTTATCCTTCTTCTCCACCTGCCCAGGGAACAGTCTCATCCACCATGGGCTAGATCTTTCCACATCAATAAAATAATCTTCCCCAGCTTGCTCAAGTATTGCTTCAGCTGAATAATTCTTTACGGGAGTGTCTAAAGGCTCAAATCTCAACTGTCAAGTTGATACTCATCTCTAACCAGTGCAATCATCAACTGGGTGGTTTCAACAACTTAAGTTTATTTTCTCACAGTTCTCAAGTTGGAGAGTCTAGCATCAAAGGCCTCCCGACAAAAAATGGTCTTCTTAGCTTGCAGGCATTTCTCACTCATGCTCAAATGGAAACAGGGATGTGTGCTGTCTTCTTCTCATGAAAACATTAGTCCTGTCAGACCTATGCCTTCTAAGTAGCCCCATTTAGCTTTAACATATCAGCCAGAGCCCATCTCCACAAGCAGCACATTGCTGCATGAGGCTAGACGTTCAGTGGTTGAGTCTGAGATGAGGGTGTAGGGTCCTCAAGAGTGATAGTCTGGGTAGACCTAAAATTTTCAGAGACTTCAGTCCATTCACCCCTCCACTGCATTATTAACTTCAGCCTGTTTACTTTGCAACAACAGAATTTCCACTTTGCTCATTTTTAAAATTTCCACTGTTTGCTGGCGTTATCTCTTTGAAGAGACATTTTCATAATGCCTTTCTTCTTCAGTCACAGTTCCCTTTAGTTCTCTTAAACACATTCATCATGGTTCTCTGAAGACTTTGCCTGCCTGAACTGACATCTGGACGCTCACACACACAACGTCTTCAGCTGATTTTCCTGTGGATAGGATCAAGCTTCCCTACTTCTTTGTCTTATAGTTTTCATTGCTACAGAAGACCAGGTATTTTATATAACACATTGAGCAACTAGGGCCTATTGTCTCTGCTTGTTTGACTAGCTGCTTAGTGAATGGCAAAACCATTCTACTGAAATCCATCTTCCTGTCATGTGCAGCCGATGGTAATGTCCATCACAGAGTGTGGCTTTGGACTGCAAGGCGGCGGCAACTAAATTTGAAGTTTAAGCAGGGCTCTTTGTAACTATGCCCATCCCCAGTGTTACTCACTGGCATCATTCCCGTTCTTAATCTCCACAAGTCAGCTAAAGATTACTGTAACATTATCAGCAGTGTTCTGAGCACATATTGTTCCACATAAGACATACAGACAAATAGGAGGCAGGTGCACACTTTGCAACAACATTCTTGTTGGGAAAAGACCAGGATTCTGTAAAAGCTACTGTCATTTCTAGCAAAATAATTGAGCCCAAAAATCTAATTCCTCCCAGGGAGCTTTACCTCTTAAAGATCTTCTGAGTCAAGTGCTTTTCCATATTAGAACTAATTAAATGAGAGGCATCTTGCAGGAAACCACTGAATTTTAGTTTTCTCAACAAAATCTAAGTGAGTACCAAGATTCTTAACTTAAACTATGTTAAATCACGTCATCTATCTCTGTTTTCTCTAAATTTGTCAATGTTTTAATCTTGAAGTTTACAAGAAATTCCAGCATAGAAAAAGTTTGCTTTTACATATTATAATTTCCTGAAGCCCCCATTGTTCAGAGGGTTTGAAAACTGACTTCTTGGATTTACAATATATTGTTTCATAAGAGGGTTTTGAGTCTCCGTTAGGAGATTCAAAGTTAAACATTTGTTCTTTCTGTGTGTATAAAAAATACAAGCTCACCTGAGGGCGTGTGTGTGGCGGCTGTGGCGGGCTACAGACAAAGATGGCAGTCTCACAGGAGTTAAAAGTTCCTCATAGTTCTTACTTGTTGGAAGAACTTGAAGAAAGACAAAAAGGACTAGGCAATGGTACAGTTAGCTAGAGCCTTGAAGATGATGAAGATACGACACTTACAAGGTGGACAGGCATGATTATTGGGCCACCAAGGACAAATTATGAGAACAGAATATATAGCCTGAAAGTAGAATGTAGACCTAAATACCCGGAAGCTCCTCATCTGTTAGATTTGTAACAAAAATTAATATGAATGGAGTTAATAATTTGAGAAGAATGATAGATGCACAGAACATACCAGTGTTAGCAAAATGGTAAAACTCATTGAGCACTAAAGTTGTGCTTCAAGAGCTAAGAAGCCTAATAATGTCCAAAGTGGCTTCCACAGCCACCAGAAGGATAGACGTAAAACAATTAACTCTAGTGGATCTCAAACTTGTCTCAAATCAACAGCCTTCTATTCATGTTTGTGTCTTGATTAAATATCACAATGCAAAATAGGCATTAAGTAAAAGAATTCCAGCCGGTAAACAGGACTTGGACATTTGTAAAAATATGTTTTATATATGTACACCAATTATGTTTCAAGAAACAGGAGTGAAAATGCAGCACAGCTTCCGTTCTTTTGTTAAGGCCCTGTCGTTTAAACACCAACACTCAGATCGGGTTCACCAGATGGGAGCATGGCAAGGAATATCAGATGCCAGTGGGGACTGCACGACTCAAAGAACTAAAATTTCAAGACAGAAAAATGCAAAAGAGCTGCTGTTGAAATTGTTTAAAGTAACAGGTACAATGAATATGGTCAAAAATTGTGCCGAAGCAGTGTGGGTGCTGACTACTAGTGGTATCAAAACTAAGTTCAGGATTGTTTTAATACTTGTATTTATAGTAAAAAGATGTTGTAGGAGTGTTGATGAATTTCTGTTAAAAACTGTTTCTGTTTGTTACACATAACAGGATAAATATTGGTTTACAGTCTTTGTTTAATAAGACATACATTTAAATTTTAAGTGACATCAACAAAAAGAATATAGGTGTGTATATATATATATGTGTGTGTGATTTTTAGATTAAAGTTAGCCTAAAATGTAAATAAAATTATGTGAAATGTGTCATATATATGCTTTTTCTGAGGCAATACGCAAAGCTGTGTAATGTAAAGTGCCATTTCAGGAGGGACTTGCAAGGAAAAAACAAAATAATACACTAAAAAAGTACAATCTTACTACACACATAATTAAGCAGATGACATTTAGTGTGGTTCATTCAGTATATATATGCCTATAAACATTCAAAACCAAGCTTTTTACAAATACATTAGATATGAGCATATATATTCTGCCACAGTTGGCATTTTCAAAATTAAAAATGTGTTGTCCCTCTTCCATAAGACTTTTAAATGTGGCTTTCCTACAGATAAACATTTAAAGCAGAAGCTACATTAGTAAGTAAAGAGAAAAAAACTGAAAATAGATTTTGTAAACATATTTGTAAATATGCCAAACTTTACCCACTTCTAAGAAATGTATTTTCTAGAATTTGGGGAATAAATTAGGAAAACTTTCAACGTGTAGTCTAATATTTAAGAGTCAATGTGGCCATCAAGTACCTTAAAATCTTTCCTTCCTCAATAATAAAATCATTTCTTCTTGTCACATGCTGATGCTGGGTCTCCACTAAACTAAAGCCTTAACAGAGACAGTAGGCAGTGTGCTATTCTTGATACTGCCAGATGATGGCAGCAGATGTTCACAGATCCTGTACAGAGCCAACTGGTATGGGGGGGCATTTGAGTCTGAAGAGCAATTCATGGCCAGCATGTGTCCCAAGAAAGTATCAGTTCTAGAAAGAACTGATTAGCCCTGTAGATGTAAAAGTCATGATGGTATCTAGAAATTCACAGTAGAATTCGTTTTCAAAAAAGAACTCTTCAATTAATGAAAAAATAGACTTGTAGGTCAGGACAAATTCTAGACAGACCACATGATAGTATCCTAACTAAATGAAGGGTATCCCTGGTCCGCTCCCTTATAATAAATTTTTCTATATCTCACTTATTTAATTTTCTTTTTTCTGCAAATTTCTCTTTACTTAATATATTAACTAAAAATTCAGAAGGCTTGCAATGTGGTCACAGTTATTCCTCTGCCCAGTTGTGGCGTGAGAAAGTTTTCAGGTATGAGCTCATGGTGATATCATCTCCAAAGGGGAAGTCTTCATTACTCCATGACCCTTTCCAATCCTGAGCCCTCTTTCTTCAGTCGCTTCCACCTTAATGGTTCTCTGGCTAAGTCCAAGTGTGACACCACACAGTCGCTTGTTGTGGCTTAGCACATGTGCTGTACTGCTCGATTCTTAGCCATGTGACTTTGGCCCACTGATTCTAGTCCTCAGCAGATTTCACGCATCTTTGAAATGTTGGTAAAGTTGCATGTCTTAAGGGATAAATGAAATATTAGTGCACAAAAGTATACAAATAGATTACATTAGTGGAAAAAGTATTTTAAATTTTCCTGGCCACTAATATTTGTAAATGTGCTTTCATATTACTCATTGAAACATAAGTGAAAAAGAACTGTAACCATTAGTTATTATGTGCGTGCGTGCGTGCATGCGTGCGTCTGTCTGTCTGTCTGTGCAGAACCACAGTGAACATGTGGAAGTCAGAGAACTTCTGAAGTCAGTTTTGTCCTTCTACCCCATGAGTTTCCGAGATAGAACTCTCAGGTCACCAGGTTTGTGTGAAAACTCCTTAGCCCATTGAGCCTTCTTGCTGGCCAGAGCTCCTCATTTCTTTTCCACAGATGAACTATAGATAAATTAGAAAGATAAGTCTTAACAGACTATATTCTCTTTGACTTAGAGAGTTCTTCCCAAGGGTTTTTCTAATTCTATCCACAAGGAGAATGACAGTTTCCTCCCTGCTTTTCACAGGTGTTCGTGCTCTGAACCCCCACATCATCAGAGAATAAGTCAAAATGAATATAGTCATAATTTTTCAGCTGACTGCCTGCCCTTGCACCAAGTAGCTTCTAATGTCTGCATCGTAGACTTGTGGTCCTCATTGAAATTGAGGCATTCCTAAGAAGATTTGTTAGTAATGGGAAAGGACCCTTTGAAGATGGTCTTTATGAAAGTTATGTCCATTCCCCTCCTTTGAACCCTAAGACTCCCTTTTCTTCCTTACAACTGCATGTTTTCTTCAACCTCCCCTCCCTGAAAGTCCTTCCCCTTTCTAATTTCCTGACTTTTAGAGGTGTTCCAAGTTAAGTATACAAACCTGAATGTTCAAAGCTAGGATCCACATATTAAACAGAACGAGTTGCATCTGTCTTTCTGAGTCTGGATTATCTCACTCAGGATATATGATAAAGCCATATGGACACCTACTAATTCATTACCTTATTTACATATACAATAAAAATGTTGAATGGAGGTGCTCAACACACAGAGAGAAAGAAGTGGGGTAGCAAAGACTACTTCAAGATGAACTGCCTAGAACTTATGGGTGATTAAATAAAATTCCCAGTACAAGTGTGGTCTCCCTCCATATAAACTGTTATTCAAAGGGTATCATCAGACCCCAAAACAATATCAGCTATAATCATTGTTCTTGATTGCCTACCAGAATCTGATGGTTAATACCCTATTGCTAAAGACATTATATACTTGAATCACAAGACATGAAAAAATCAAGTTGAAACTGACCTGAAAGCTTCATTGTCCTTACTGACTGTGTGTCATACTGAGAAGATATTATGAAGGTTGCTAGGAGAGGAAACAGTCAACAGTTTTATGTAACTAAGAATCCTGTAAGTTATAAGAATCTGTTTGCAATAGTGTCATACATGTTATAGGGGTAACCAAACACTTTCCATTTGGATTTAAGGTTCTTTTCCCAGGAAGGAACTCATGCTCAATATTGTATAAACCACACTAAGAAACCATGGATTGGAAAGTGAGAGACCCTAAGGGAAAACCTGCTTCTAAGGTTTTGCTGTAAGAAAAAGGTACAAAGCTTCTTTCTAAATATTTACCTTTAAAACCATTGATTAATGTAGCTCTCAACCTTTACCCAAGAAACTTCCTTTTCCACTTACTGGTGGTTGGCAGAAATTCTAGAGCATTTAGCGCTAAAACCTAGGAAAAATCACAGGAAAGGAATAGAAAGAATGCAGAGATTGGGGCTAGAGAGATAACTCAGGGGTTGAACCTTTCCCCACAAACAATAGGGATGGGATCCCACATAAAAATGCCAAATGAAAATGGTTGAGGCCAGCACTACAGAAACTAGAAAGTGGAACCTGGGAAACCTCAGAGCAAAGCAATAAGGAGGTAGAACAATCCAGGATGATTCCCAAAATCATCCTTGGGCTTCCACAGACACACACAGTGCCTTCTTCTATACACACCCACACTCATATATGAAGAAACAAAAGGAAAGGGAAGGGAAGGGAAGGGAAGGGAAAGGGAGGAAGGGGAGGGAGGGGGAGGCGAGGGAGGGAGGGGATGGGAGGGGAGGGAGAGGGAGGGGAGGGGAGGGAGGGGAGGTAGGGGGAAGGGAGGGGAGGGGAGGGGAGGGGGAGGAAAGGGGAAGGGGAAGGGAGAGGTTGCGGAGAGGTCGAGGATTTAGGAGAAGGGGTAGTGAGGGAGGGGATGGACTTTCTGTTCAGTTGGTGGCGGGGGAAGGTAGTTGAGGGGATGGGGGGAAAAGAGGAAAGATAATGCAAAGACTATGCTCAGCCTTAAGCAGAGGAGCCTCTCGCTGAAGTAACTGGAAGAAAACAATGTTTCACAAGTGTGAGAATAAGTGAAGGCTGAGGATTTAGTCCTCAGCATGGCATATTCACCATCCTAAAGGCTCAGGGACCTCTGCAGAAGAGGAGGCAGAAAGGAATATAAAGGAAAGGGCTGTGAAATGCTTCCTCCAGAAACAGCATAGCCACTATCACTGTATCTCATTGACTTTTTTCTCCAAAACATGATTCAGGGACCACTCATCAAATAAAAAGGAAAAATAATGTGGCAAAAAGTTACCAAGACTATGCGCAAGTCTCTGAACACCTGTTTATGGAACTCTTCTGTCTGTGGTAAATTCCAGTATGTTCCCCGGGTGTCCTGTGCACTATCTCCCCCCTCCCCCCTCGCTCAGGCCTGCCTTCATCACCGAGCAGCCATAATGGCTTCCTCTTTAGTTTGCCTGACTCTGTTCAGGGTCATTTTCATGACAAAGCATACCATTTTCCATAGCTATGATAATTTTTTTAAGTCCATGATCGTGAATGCTATATACACAATAGGTGAGCTTGAACTCTACTTTTTGTCTTAGTTTGTTTTGTCTTGCATTGTTGCTTCAGCTCTAAGAGTAGTGTTCTTTTACTTCACTTTTTTGAGAGTATTGTGATAATATGTGCCCCTGTTTTTTTTCTCTTATTAACCAACTCCAAGGACATGCTTCCTCCTGACAAGCTCTCTTCTGCTTTCATGTCTTGCACGCATCTCTCGTGTGAAAAGCAACAGCTGTAATGTGTTCATGAGTGCAAAGATCCTGCTATGTCCAGCAGAAAACATTTCACAGGGCTCATCCTCATTCTCCAGTCCTTACAACCTTTCCACCCCCTATTCTTGATATTTCTTAGACCTTGGGAAGGTTATGTAAATATCCTGTTAAGACTGAGCACTGAACTTATTCTTAGCACTTAGATCAGTTATGAGTCTACATTAATCATTTTCCACTATAAAAAGAAGCTTCTCTGACCAAGGCTGAATGCAGTACCAGTCTATGGATATAAATATAAATGTTAAAAGGAGATTTGGCCACATGTCTATTTAGCCAAACATCAGTAATAAATCCCCTACTAAGTCCTGTGACCATCCTAAGTATAGGCTTCTGACTCAGTTTGCAGTACCAGATATGAATTCCTTTTCATGGATTATGATTCAAGTCCCATCAGAAAGCAGTTGGTTACTCCTGAGATAGTCATGCCTCTATTATACCAGTAGGTATAGTAGTATTGTAGCACAATAAGGTCTTGCAATCTAGTTCTGGTGGGTATCCAAGATCAGTGAAAACAGCCTATATTGTTTTGGGAGCCACTGGGGTTTCCTGGCCAACAACTCAGAAAACTACCCGTGCCTGGCACATTTAAAAACCTATGGATTCTACCACATTAACAGCCATAAAAGGCATCTACGTTCAAAAGTTTTTAATTATATTTTTCAGTTATCTTCTAAGGTAGGAAGTTTCTTTATGGCTCTTCCATACATCCTTACTTTTGGTTGACCCCCCTCTTCTCATCCCCACCTAACCACACTGCCTTACTATCCCATTTAAATCTTTCCATACCTGGCATCGTCCTGTCCTCTACTTTCATGTCACATGGTTCACTATTCCCACCCCCTTATGACCTCTTTGTGTCTCTACATCTCATGGTCTCCTTTCTTTCTTCCTGACTTCTAGACACAATCCCTCCAACTTAAACATAGAAATCTAAAAATCTGAAGCTGCAGTCTTCATGTGAGGAAGAGCATGTGGTCCTTGTTTTTCTGGGCCAGAGTTACCTCACCCAGTATAGTGTTTTTCTGTTCCATACATTTCATTTTCTTAGAAATTTCAGACAGAATCAGGCACAATTGGGGTATATGGTGATAGATTTTTCTGCAAATTTCACAATTTAATTTTTCTTACAGATGAATAGAATTATATTTTGTATATGTAGCATGCTTTCATGACTCATTCATCAGTTGATGGACATGTAGGCTAATTCTATTTCCAAGTTTTTATGAATGAAGAAGCTGTGAACATAATTATGCCAGAATCTCTATCGCAGTCTTTCATATATAAGATCTGGAGAAAAATAACAGGATCATAGAGTTTTGATCTGCATTTCTCTGGTGTAATGATATTGGATGTTGCAGTTCATCGGCATGTTGCTGACAAAATCATGACAAAACTGCTTACAGGAACAAAGGGTTTATTCTCTTCAGTTACAATTCTCAGTCTACATTGGCAGGAAAGCTCATACCAACAACAAGACCAAGGGAACTGGCCGCATCATATCCAATTAACAACTGAGAGAGGGATGATCCTTACTTGCCAGACCAACATGTCTAACCAAGTATACACAAGGATGCCAACTTTCTCTCAACCAGCTCTCCATGATTTATTCCAGGGCCTAGTCCCACCCACCATGGGCTGGGACTTCTCATCAGCTATACAATCTCCTGCAGGTTTATTCTGGGATTAACTCAACAACTAATTCTTTACAAATGTGCCCAGAGCTCAAACCCTCAACTGTACCTAACTATGACATTGGACTTTTAAAATGTTGATTAACCATTTGTATTTCTACTCTTGAGATCTCAGTTTAGACCCACAGTCCATTTTTAATGGTGTTGCTTGTCTTCTTGACATATAGCATTTTTGGTTCTTTTCATAGCCTAGATGTTAGTCATTTGTCTGAGTATAGTTTACAAAGATTTTCTCCCATTCCATAGGCTGCCTTTTTACTAAATTTGATAGTTTCTTTTGTTGTTAAGAAACCTTTTGATTGCATGAGGATTCATTTGTCTTAATCTAAGAAAGCAGGATTACAAGTCATTCTCTATCACTAACTAAACATTGAAATTAAACAATTAAAAATCAATTGATTTTGAGTACTTTAGGTAATGAAAAGGCAAAAGAATACTGGTCAGCACATGGAGATGAGTCACTGGATCACACGCATAAAATCAGTACCTACTGGCTTCCTTGGGGAGAACCTAAGTTGGATTGACTGCATTGCGTCAAACTCTATAAATACAAAGAATGTCAAGACATGTCTTTGTCTCTATAATGCTCATTTTGTTGCAAAGACAAAGTATTTGTGAAAACATATACTTCACCATTCTACTGAATGCTTGGTGATGATGCTAATACAACATGTACCAGATGCCAAAGCAAGCATGATGGAACCCCATAAGCAGAACAGGTGAAGGAAATGTCAAAAATCAGTTATGAAATATTGCAGCCCTCAATTAGATGGAAGGTATAAAAAGGGGGTCAAAAATAAAAGAGGTAGGGGTGGGTGGATATATGGGTGGGTGGGTACACGGGTGGGTCATATTTGCCCCAAACATAGTCAGCACTTAGAGAGCTCTGAATGAGAAACGTGCATTTGGAGCCCCAAGGGACAGTAACTCGGGTTCAAGAAAATTGAAATAGCTTATGACCGTGGAACAGAAGTGAAACCTGACACAGCTACACCCTTGGAGTCTGATGGAGTAAGACATAAAGACCTCCCTGGTGGGGACTCTGAGGGTTCTCAATTTGTCAAAATGTCACCAGAGGAAGCAATTGGACTGAGTTGGGTGTGATGGCAGATTCCATGCATTAGGAAAGGAGCACAAGTATCCTAAGGGCAGCAGAGGCCTTTGCCTGGCTGAGGTACCAAAGAAGATAAAGCCTTGGTGTCAGGATTTCCAAGGAGCTCGAGTACCCCCCCACCCCACCCCATCCCCAAGAATAAGGCTCATCCTCCTCCACCATTCCCAGGCTCAGAGACGGTAGAGCTGACACCTGAGAACAGCCATGTCCACTCGCCACTCCCCCACATTGCCTGCTCTACCAGATCACAACCATAGCCATGACAGTGAGTATTGGAGAAGAGCTGGACCACACTCACTGCCCTGAAGCAGGTTTCTACCTAACTTAGCACAGGGGCTTAGACATTCAATTAACACTTTAGATAGAACATTCTCATTTTTGATCACAGAGTTACATTACCAAAGATTGACTAGAAATGTCAGGGTTCTGCATGACTTTCTCTGGAAGTACAATATGTCCCTTATGTATTGCTGTGCCAAAATACCTGGGGGAAGCAACTTGAAAGTTCACTTTGTCACGTGGTTTCAGAGGTTTCAGCCCATGATAACTTGTCCCTGTTGCTCGGGGTCTGTGGCAGCACAGTATGTATGTCTTGGCAGACTCTATGAAGGAGTCTGTTTGCCTCATGTCCGCCTCATGATGAATTCTGTTTGCCTCATGGGGGAGAGAAAAAGACAGAGAGAGAAAGAGAGAGAGAGAGAGAAGAGAGAGAGAGAGATAAAATTCCCCAAATCCCAAGCACACTTCAGTGATGTAATTTATTCACACAAGATCCTATCTCTCCCAAAGTTTATTTTCTCTCAATGGTATTATGGAGTAGGGACCAAGTCTTTTATGCACCTTTGGGTGCATCACATATTAAACCTAGAGCAGGCAGAGATGATCATCTTTCCTAAACACACTTAAAAGGACACTAGAAAAGAAAGTATACTTTTGTTTTAAATTGTATCTGTGATTTTAAAAAAGTCATCATATTGTAATGTGTATATGTTAACAGCTAATTACCACAGACAAAAGCAATAAAAAAACAGCTAGTGTTTCAGTATTCAGTTATTAATGAGTTGCTGGATGTGAGCAAAGGACTGCCAAAGAACACAGACATTGATATATGTAGTTCCCAAACCTCAGGGCTCACAGTCTACAAAAAGAGACCACCACAAACATGACTGACTCTGGCCAAAGACTGAGCAGAAAACAGATGTCAATCAAGGGACTTGCCTCTTGTTCAGAAAAGCACAAGTGGTAAGTGTGATGTGGGGTGACACTAGCAGAAGCAGCTGAGAGAGGCTCACATTTCTTGGAGTTTTCTGCCCTCCTGTTTGTAAGTATTCCATGCTCAGATTTTATCACTTGCTTCCCCCACATATACCATTTCTATTTGTATATGGGTTTGTGAGAGATGTAACTGCATGCATCCAGACATTAGCATGAGTGTATAGGTGTGCATGCATGTGGAAGACTGAAGTTGACATTAGGAATCAACCTCAGTTGTTCTTCCACATTATTCTCTGGAATCTCTAGTCAAATCTAGAGCTCACCATTAAGGTTAGTCTTATTAGCCAATTTAACTCTGGGGGATCCCTTATTTCTATCTTCTGACACTGTAATTACAGGCAGGCTGCCATGTCCACCTGGCATTTACAAAGGTTCTGAGAATACAAATTCCAGGCCTCTTGATTGCTAGCAAAAGCCTTAACTACTGAGCCAACCCCCACTTTTACACCTTCGACCTCAGCACTTTATTTTGTTTCACAAACAGAACATCGGTCTCATTTTTATGAAGAGTCTTTCATAAACTCATGAATATCAGCCAGAGCAATTGAAACTTGTGGGGGTCCAAAGTTGTTCCAACAAGGCCATTGTGAGTTGGTCCCAACATTTTTTTAAGCACAATTTATTTGTAAATCCAAACAACATAGAATATGGATAAAGGAGTCAGAAGATGTTGTCATATCCCCCACCGGGCTAGCCAGGGGGATGAGGGGAAATGGTGGGGCCTCGGGGCTCAAGGCGAATGCATGAGCCGGCAACAGAGTCACCAACAGACCCCGGGAATCAGGTGAGAAGCAGCAGTGGACGAGATGCTGCAGATTCAGAGTCATTAAGGGTGTTTGTGCGTATACAGGGTCAGGGTCCAATCAGGTGTTACCATCCCTCTTGGGGAAGGGGACAGCCACCAGTCATTTAACTGTTTACTAGGTGTCCATTGCAGATGCAGGTTAGATGACCACTTCCCATTGGTTGTTCATCCCTCCACCTGAATGGTCCTCTGTTGGGACATGTCCGTACATCCAGGCTTGTCCTGAATTCGGGAGCCGGGCTAGGGCCTCCCTGAATCAGTAGTACCACATTTCGCTCTTTTATTTATAAATTTTTTCAGTAAAAAGCTGGGGTGACCCCGAGCCTCTTCAGCTATGTGGAATGTAGGTGACTGTGCCTGACTTAAGTTGGTCACCACCCTCATGTGGAGCCTTACCTGTCATTGACTACCAGTCATGAGACCACCACAGCGAAGGAATCATGGTCCCAAAGGGGAGCTCAAGGTGGCAGAGAAAAGCAGGTTTTCATCATTGCAGGGATAGGCGTGGAGGCTGTGGGCGGGGCAGGTGGAGAGGCTGGGGGGGGGGGCAGGTGCAGAAAAGATCCAGAAGAGCTGGTGAGACACAAATCAGAACCTAACAATTGTAAATTAGTAAGGCATAGCTTCAGTGGAGGACACCCAGGCTTCCAAGGGGCCTTTGGTGGCCTTAGGAATGTCTGGAGCTCTGAGAACCTGCAAAGCAAGCTTTTGTTGTAAACTCTGAGACCTTACTGTTTGCCCTTTGCATCCAAATAGGACAATTAGCATTAAAAGGGCAACTCCAAAAGTTAACCAAGTTACCAGATTTTATGGGTGAAAAGAAAGCAGGCATCCTGTATAATTGTTTGCCAAGGGATGCAGCAGTAATAATTTGAACTTTAATTTTTGATATGTTAAAGGATAGTTTGAAACATTCCAGGTGCTGTTAATATTGGCGGCCAGGAGGCATATGCTGTCCTGGACTCCCTCTTACGGGCCAGGAAGAACAGTGCTAAGGACATATTTAAAGCATTTTTTTTCCCTGCTGAGAAGGGAATTTCAGGTTTGTCAGCTTGGGCATGCTGCTAGTATTTTATCTATCCCCTTAGGCAGATGGATCCTCAGAGAAACTCCTTAAGTAACTTAGGCCAAAATCTTGCAAGGAAAAAGGGAACATGAACCTGAGTTGACGCAAATGCACTTAGAATTTCCTGAAAACAGGTTATGCTTGGAGCACATGAGAGCATGGAATTAGAAAGCAGATTTGTCCCCAAGAAAGGGAGCTCATACCTACCAGGAGAAGGAAGAAATTCCAATGAACTTTTTAGAAGACAATTATATTTTCCTGGTTACTAGATTTGATGGGATAAAATTCTATAAAAGAAGTCAGAGGAATGAGCAAATTCAATCAAGCAATATCATAGTGGCTTTGTTATTTTGGGAACAGATGGAAATAACTTTAAGATCACAATGGCACTTTCATTTTCATCTATTAAAAATCAAAACAAAGTGAGAAAATTTTTCATGAAAGAAAATTTATAATCTATCAGAAAAACAATTGTGATCAATATAAAACATAACTAGTTAAGGCCTTAGATGTATTAACATTATTTGTTCTTATTTTTAAGTATGCACACATGTATTTAAAAATGCATGCCAAAATTTTTATATCAACGCACAACAGAAATGAAAAAAAAATTTGAAGTGGCCACAGACACAAGACACACGTGTAAACACAAAACATATAAACATACACGCACATGAACAACATTTTACCAGCAACTGTACAATTTACCAGCAACTATCTTAATATTACCTTTGAAAGCTTTATCAAAGGCAGATTAACATTTAGGAAAACCTTATTTAAAACAAGACCTCACAATAGTTAAGTCCAGCAGCATAGCTTAATTATGAAAAACATCTAGCAAGGAAAACACTCTTATCCATAGTCCGGTTCCCACATAGTCTCTGGGGGGATCCAAGGTGCTAAAACCGCAGCCTCATTCCAGAATTCCTCTTGGCCAGCAGACCTAACCTCCAGGCCTCTAGTCTCTAGGAGAGATTTTAAGACTCGTATCTGGGGCTCCTTGCAGTGTCAGGGGAGGTTGCCCATTTTTCTAAAGAACAGAGATGAGACCAAAAGAGGCGCAGATGAGACAAGGAATGTATCGGACCCAAATGTCTTATGCTTGGTGGGAGGCTTCCAGAGTTCGTTACTACCCCCGGCCGTATGCGCATATGGTGCCTCCAGGTCAGGCCGATTCAATGCAATCCAGCCTGGGCTCCGAATTCTGAGGGGACCAATTTTTCATGCGAACTCATCAGGAAAAGCCTTGATTTAGAGAGGCTCTTTGACCATCAGCAAATCAAATGAGCGATTGGGGCTCCATGATCATCAGCAAATCAAGCAAGTGACTGTGTTCCTAAGGACAAACAGGGAAAGGGGAAGGGGAGGGGGCCACCTGCTCACCTTCAGGCTCTGTAAGCACAAGGAACACAAAAGCAGAGGGCTGCTCACCAAACTTTACCGGAGTGGGTGTCTCGTCTACACTGAAGGCAGCCCTGTGTTGGAGCACCAGATGTTGCCGTATCCCCTGCTAGGCCAGGGGGGATGAGGGGAAACAGCGGGGGCCTCGAGGCTCAAGGCGAATGGGCGAGCCGGCGACAGGGTCACCACCAGACCCTGGGAATCAGGTGAGAAGCAGCAGTGGACGAGATGCCGCAGATTCAGAGTCATTAAGGGCGTTTGGGCTTATATAAGGTCAGAGTCTAATCAGGTGTTACCATCCCTCCCAGGGGCGGGGGGGGGGGGGGGTGGGACAGCCACCAGTCATTTAACCGTTTACTAGGTGTGGATTGCAGGTGCAGATTACGGCTGCTTCCCATTGGTTGTTCATCCCTCCGCCTGCATGGTCCTCTGTTGGGACATGTCTGTACATCCAGGCTTGTCCTGAATTTGGAAGCCAGGCTAGGGCCTCTCTGAATCAGTGTGTCATAAGAAGAGATACAGAATTATTATTTCTATATGAGTTCAGCTGGAGTTATGGCCAAGCATTCACCTAGTAGAAGCCAGAGGAAGGAAATAATGCTCTTTGTCATTTTGTCCTGGCCACACCCACCCATTGTTCTTTCCCCCAAAGCCCCCCTTCTTCCTAAGGTCCTCCATTGTGTGCTCAAACTACATGTGATCCCCTTCATGGATCCCCTTGTGTCTCAGTGACAACCACAAACTCTCTGTGAATGACTGGAGATTCCATTTTGGGCTTTCTGCATTCCTGGCATTAGCCTACTGGTGAGCCCAGCTAATTAAAGTTTTCTCCTGGATGCTCAGTGTGTTCTCAGCTAGATTGGCTACAACAGTTTCTTGATATAAACTCAGAGTGACCCTTTGCCTCTTCTCTTATTGTTGCAGTCCGCCTGCATGGTTGCTGATAAATGACCAGAACACAGCTTAAGGGAACAAGGAGTTTACTTTCTTACGATAGTCCGATTACAGTTCATAGTCCAGCTTGACGGGAGAACACACACCAACACCAGGGCCAAGGGAACTGGCCACCATAACGGCTGAGAGATGGACAATCCTTACTTGCCAGACCAGCATGTCTGGTCAAGTATACAGAAGGATGCCAACTCTCTCAACCAGCTCTCTCTGATTTATCCAGGGCCTAATCCCACCCACCATGGGCTGGGCCTTCCCCAGCAGCTAGATAATCTCCTTCAGGTTTGCTCTGGGCTTAACTCAACCATCAACTCTCTACAACTGTGCCCATAGCTCAAACCCTCAAGAGTCAAGTTGACATCTGTGCTTAACTATGACACTTATTAATAAATTTCCAGTTAACATGACCAGAACAGCCTCTCTAACATCTCTCACATGGAGACTTCTACCACTGATTTATCACCCCTTAGTAGCATCACAAACAGAATTCCACACTCATTTTATTTATCAGTGTATCTTTGCACACTCACCTTGGTGTATATTCTTGCAGTAATTATGATTTCTAATATTTTATTAAGCTCTATACTTGATATATATATGAATTATCTGGATAGATTATAACATCAACCAGTTCAGACAAGTACTATCAGAGTACTTATGCATATGTGTACACATGTGAATATGTGTGTGTGTGTGTGTGTGTGTGTGTGTGTGTGTGTGTGGCTGGGGACAGAACTCAAGCAGTTATTCTTCATTTGCCAATAAATTCACAGCCAAAGAATTTAGAGAAACAAGGAGTTTTATTCATGATCCCAATTCCCTGTTACAATTCATAATCCAGCTTGGCAGGAGAGTTCGGGCCGACATCAGGAGCCAAGAGAACTAGCCACACCATATCCACAGAGATAGCTAAGAGAGGGACAAACCTTAGTTGCTAGACTACTAGTCTGTCCATATGTGCCAAAGTATTCCAAACAGACCAATGGTTAACTGACCATGCCCTGAAACCTCTCCAACTGTGAGTTCCAAGAAACTTTCCTCGTGTGTGTGTGTGTGTGTGTGTGTGTGTGTGTATGTGTGTGTATCAGAGGGCACTGTGTGTCCCTGTGGAGGACCAAGGGTGACTTTGAGAATCATCCTGGATTGTCATTACCTCCTTCTTGCTTAGCTCTGGGATTTCCGAGGCTCTGCCCACCAGGGTTTGGAAGTACAGGCTGCCACCATTTCTGCCTGGCATTTTTATGTAGGACTTGGGATCCAAACTTACAGGACTTTCTGCTTGCAAGACAAAGTCTTAACCGGTGAGCCCTCTCACCAGCCCAACCTTTCCTCTTATTAAGCTGATTTATCTTGGTTTACAGCAGCCAAACATTAACATGGAAAAACAAATCAGCCTCGGCTTCCTCGGATAACTGTAACTGTTTATTTTGATACTTGTGTCCTGCCTTATTCTGGCTTACTAACGTAGAGGAGCCCTAGTATCTGTGCTTCTGAATATCCCTTCATACCAGCATCTTCAGGCCATGTTCTATCTCCCAGGCTACTCCATCCATTTCTTCTCCCTGTGACCGGATCCAGCATCCAAAACATCCAAGTCATCTGACGATTTTAACACAGCAAACATTTGGCCTAGTGGACTAAGCAATGAAAGGGTATGTTTGAACAGCACTTTGCGTTTTCATGGATCCCCTTGTGTCTTGGTAACAACCACTAACCATGTTTCTGGTTGGTCAGTCTAGTTTTTATTAGGGATCAGTAGTCAGAGTCTAGGCCTGAAGTTTTAGAGTGCATCTGCCCATCCTTATTGAAATATCTCAGCTTAAAACAATTTTCTTGGGCCAGTTAACTCCAGAAATTTGAATAGCACCCCCAAAGTTGCTAAAGATTAATTTTTTTATATTCAGTTAATTTCTGCAATTCTATTCATGGCAAATAAGAAACAGCAAGGAAGACAACAGTTGGTTGTTCTTGTGATCTTTTCCAAGAAAATGCCTTTCCTTGACCAGTATATATGTGGTGTGCTTTATACTTGCAACTTAGTATTGTTTCAGGAAAAAACTAAGCAAAGAAGAATGCAACCAAAATGAAACTGCGTGAACTGAGAGGTACTAGCCCAGCAGTAAGGAAGGGATTGAATTACTTCTATTTCAAGGTTTGAAACTTGGTCAAAGGACTGGACATCATCTGTAGAAGGATTCTGGTGAGTTGTTTTGAGAAACTCAACTTTCCAATGATATTAATAAAAACCTGAACGTTCTTTCATTGGTACAGAGAATCAACTGAGCCAAAGTTAGATGGGGGTAGAAAGGTAGGTCTTCAGCATCTTCCAGAACTTTCTCAGGCTCTTGCCAACTCAAGTCCAGTATCACAACCACCACAGTCCCATTGCCCATAGCACTTGTGAGAGTAGAAAAAGAGGACACTCACAGGACATCACAGGCAAGCTTCCTTCTCTAACCTCCTTCCACGCCAACTTGTCTTTTGACACGAAAGGCAAAGTGACAAGGAACAAAATCCCCTATTGGGGTATTTCCAGACTATTAAAGAAGCTGAAAGATGGAAAAAGTCCACAGTTAACTTTCTGCTTCAAGATATCTGACCATAAATTTAGCACAAGGCACTTTGACCTTGCAACGGAGTCAAAACGGCATAGTTCTCTGACGCCAGCACCTAATCTTAAGACACTATTCTGTGAGAGGACTTCCTTTCCCTTCCTTCATGCCTCCTCTCCCCCCACTCCTCCCTTTCTCCATTCACATCCCCTTTCCTTCCTTTGCTCTTTCTTAGGTTCTTTCTATCATTCTCAGACTGACCGAGAGCTTACATCTCCTTACCTCAGTCTCCAAGTTAGTGGGTTTACGGATGGCTGAAAACATGGGGTTCCACTTAAAGAAGATAAACTGGGTTCTATCTTTAAGGATCTCCTGCATAGTTAGCATGCTCCATTTCTTTGGATTGTTTCTGGCAGATTTTCAAGATTTCATGTTCTTTGTTCTTTAATCAGATTGCAGCCATATAGTGGTAGGCATGGTGAAGAGGCCAATGGGGCAAGGAGTGTGGTGGCAGACACAGGAATATCTAAGTCATCCAGGGCAAGATTGTGTTGGCAATCTGAGCTCTAAAGGCAGTGGATAACCACTACCTCATTACTGATGGTAGAAGCTATGCTTTAGACTGGTTTTTAAGAAACACTGTCTGCTTCAAGGCTTCTCAATGAAAGAAAGTTTCCCAAGGGTGTTGGACCCAACCTCTGCCCTGATTCTTATCAAGTGCTCTCTCACTTGGGGCTTCCCACTCAACATCAGTGGAAGACTCCTCTGCCCCCTCTCCTGGCAGAGAGAGGGGCTGGGCCTCTGTCCTGTCACCGCTGCTTAGTGTTTTATGAGTCCCTCCATGTCTGAATTTCCTTGTGATGTCAAGAATGTGGCTTCCTGGACACTGCATCAGAGCTGCCTTAGTATTGTTTTGTTTGCTTGATAACAGTTTGAGGTAAGCCATGTGGCTTTCCAGACTAAGTACTGGCCATATGCTTACTCCATCTTCACAATCCACCCTCATTATTCACTTACTCAAGTATGTAGTTGGTCACGGCTTCCCAAATTTCAAGTACCTCATGTATACAGAAAAGTGCATGGTCCATAAAGCATACTCTTCCCTGTGGCATGAGCACCTTCTCCAGCTGCTCAAACTTCCAGATTCAGATCTAACTAGCAATTAACGCTCCTGAGGGGCTCTTAGGAGCAGCTGCAATGGAAGGCAACTGACCAGATGAATGGGAATTTGATGTTACAACAGTTATTTGACCATACTTATTAGGAAACAAAAAATCAGTATTTCTGACTCTTGGGCCCAAGTTCTTTCTACAACATGATGCCCTTTGTGGATAATTAGATCACTGCCCACAGCCATCTCTGCCAATGCTGCTAACTGGGGAATCTGCCACCTACACCATCACCCACCAGTCCTACTAATTAGAGCAACTGACCATATGCCTCAGGTCTAGAGGCCAATGAAGTATCTCCTGGGGTTCTAACTGTGCATACACAGGGTGAAATCCAGGATTTTTGTTCTCACTCCTGGACCCTACTGCCTACCCCAAAGTCCAAGTCCCTAGTCACTGAGAGGGTTGCCTGGATCCTGTTTCCTGTCTCTGAGGGATCCACTTTACGGCTTTTTTCAGGTCTCACCTCAGCATGTGACTCTAGCTCTTTCTCATGTCAATACTCAGTAGTATATCTCTTTGGGCACACAGGAGTACACCTGTCTAGGGGGCCAACTCAGATGGTCTTAGACAAGATTTCTTCAACTACTTCACTAATTCTGTTGACAATCCAAACCTCCAGACTGACAAAGTTGATGGCAATGACTGGACTATCGCCTTCGCCAGAGAAAAGGGAAAAGAATGGCCGAGGGTGACTGAAGTAAAAGACACATGAGCTTCCAGACACAAAGAAAGTAGTGGAATAAAGTGGGTAATAAATGAAAGGAGAATCCTCCTCTGCAGGGCCACGCCATCCCTGTGCCCCTCCCAAGGTCACAAACATCGTCTATACCAATGTCATTTGGTACCTGGGCCACTGTGGCCTACCCACGTCAGAGTCTCACAGGGCACCGTTTGTCTGTGGTGAGTGTGCGGCAAAATACAGTCCTTTGGGAATATGCCCAGGAATCACATAGTTAGGTCACATGGTAATACAATTTTCAGCTTTTTGAAGAACCTCTATGCTGCTTTCCCAAATGTATGCATCATCTTACACTCCCACTAACAGCAAATAAGTATTTCCCTTTCTCCACTTTATTCCCAGCATTGTTGCAACCGTTGCATAAACGTTATGTAGGTAACCAGTTCCTTTCTTATTGGAGTTAAGACCCACTTGTCAGCAGGAAACATATGCCTGGTACTGTAAACCAGGCTAAGATCCTATAGATAGGAAAGCCATAGGCTCTAGCAGGGTACAAACTATTAATTGCTCAGCTATAAGCATATGATATTAAACTGCCATCTTAGCACTTATTAAAATCATAAATAAGAACAGTTCCTAGTCCTTGACTGAGAAGCTTCCTTTCACAATGCAAAGTGTTTGATACAGAGAACCACAACTGGCCAAAATGCAGAGAATAAGTGTCTACAGACCTACTGAGCCCTAAACAGGGTATCCAGAGTTGAGAGAAGGCTCAGGGTTAAAACTCTGTTTCACAAGCAGAAGAATCTGAGTTTGGATCCCAGATCCCACTTAAAAATGCCAGTCAAAAATGGTGGCAGCCCATACTTCTGGTCATGAAAGGCAGAGTCTGGCAAAACACGGAGCAAAGCAAAATAGAGGTAGAGTAATTCAAGGTAATTCCCAAAGTTCCACAGGCACGGGTAGTGTCATCTGAAACACACACACACACACACACACACACCACACACACACACACACACATATATCAGAGGATCTAAACCACTGATCCCTGTCCCAAGGATCAAAGAGCATGGTAGAAGAATAGTTGTGAGAGTCAGAGGATATGGAGGGATGTGGCCAGACTGCATCTTCCACACACAACTGGGCTATCGTACCCATGAACTCACTGCAACTGGGTCTACTTCCATAAGACCCGAACAAGATGCAACCCATCAACAGTGCACTGTCGAAGGGGGAGGAACACAAGAGGCACCACCTCTTGAGAGACTACTGGAGAGTTTCTGCTGGATGGAGGAAGGGGAATTATTGTCCTCCATAATAAACCCACCAATATAACGTTGGTGCTGTCCAAGCATCAGAAAGGGCCCAGATACCTGCCAGTGCAGGCAACCCAGATGCAAACCAGTGGGCCATGAAAGCAAAAAGATATTAAAGCTAGAGTAAGACTAAATGGAAAAAGGACGACTTTCACTGGGAGCGGGAGGAGAATGGGTCGGGCTCCATGGAAGGAAAATGAATCAAAGTCATTGCTTTCATACAGAAAACTGTAGTGGTACAATTTTATTAATAATCAGCATAATAAGAATATCTTTCCCCTCTAAAAACTTATTTGTGTGTTTTCTGGTTATTACTGCTATTTTATTTTAAGTGTGTGTATGTGTGCATGTGTGTGTTTGTAATTTAATTGTGTTTTCTGGTTATTACTGCTATTTTATTTTAAGTGTGTGTATGTGTGCATGTGTGTGTTTGTAATTTAATGTAATGTCTGTCTCAACAAACTTTTAGATATCCAGTACCACATCGGTAATGACAAGCACTATGCTGTAAAGATCTCCGGTGTTTCCTTGCTTCTTCTTGGGTACTGATTGGCATTCCTAATTTAATTTTTTAGAAACTGAAAGTGAACACTACTTACAGAGTTTACGGACGCTCTTGTTCATCATCTTTCTCAGGCCTGCTGCTGTGCACTCCAGTTATTTTTGGTGCTGCATGTTAGCCCCAGCCCAGCTTTGCTCTCGGCAGTTTGTGTGGCTTAATTACCAAATCTGTTGCATTTTGCCTAGTGTTTGCCCAACTATGCAAGTTCTTTTAAGATTCACACTTCCTGTCGGGATCTACAGCACCCTAAGGTTAAGCAAGGATGCTGTCAAGCTGTGACCCAGGATGCTTTGGCCCTGGGACAGTCCTGTTTATGTCCTTCTCTACTTCTTCCTCCTAAGCTTTTGTTTTGCTTCCTCTAGCTTACTTTCTGCTAAATTCCCCTCAATTGACAATGCTCATGGGAATGAACTTGTGCACATCCCACATCTTTTTAGGAAGAGCCAATTAAATCTCTGACCTGATAGTCTGTCTTGGGAAAATCTGCATCAAAGCACAGGGGCTGGAAGCAAAGAACAGCCTGCTTTTCCCCATGCGACAGATGACACCTCTACTCTTAAGTGGACATTATGAGGAATGGGGGCCTGATTATTTCTGCCTATTCAGGCACAGAACCTCTGAAAAAAAAAAAAAAAAAAGCTAGAATAAAGGCAAGGAGATAGCTTGTTTTTTTTTGTTTTTTTTTTGTTTTTTTTTTTCAGCCCACCTTGCCTGGAGTAGATCTCTGCCTTGTGAATATGGGACTAATAAAGGAGGAAGTCTCAATTTTTTCCGCCATTTTTGCCTGAAATGATGCACAGAACTGGAGGTCACGTTCCATCTAGAGCAAACCTGTAGCTGAAGGGAAAGTGTGCACTGTCTTCCCAGAGCTGCATTCTGGAAGGTTTTCCACCACACGGCCGGGGGAGAGAATGGACGCCACACTCGTGTGCCATGAATTTGCTGCCTCTGTCTCTGTGTGTGTGTGTGTGTGTGTGTGTGTGTGTGGTGTGTGTGTAAGAGAATATTTCTGTTGCAGTTCGGCTGCATGGTTGCTGATAAATGACCATCAAACAGCTAAAGGGAACAAGGGGGTTTATTCTCTCTTACAATTTTCTGGTTACAGTTCCTAGTCCAGTTTGATGGGAGAGCACGCATCAACATCAGGACCAAAGGAACTGGCCACACCATCACCAGCATGCCTGGCCAAGTATACAAGAGGATGCTAATTTCCTTAACCAATTCTCAGTATTTTATTCATCCATCAAGGCCTAGTCCCACCCACCCACCATAGCCTGGGCCTTCCCCATCAGACAATCTCCTGCAAGTTTGCTTAACACAACCACTAATTCTCCACAAATGTGCCAGGGCTCAAACCCTGAACTGTCAAGTTGACACCTGTGTCTAACAACTATATGTCCTTTGGAGACTTTCTGGTGACTATACTTGTTTTTTTTTTTTTTTAATTTCTACCCTCTAGAGAATACAAGAGGACCTGAAGGAGAGTAAGAGTTTTGCTTACATAAGATAAAAGAATCAGACCAGGACTGGCAGGGAGAAAATAGAAGCACTTGGAAGATGAAAACAGTCTGATGGATTGCAAGACTGAGGAGTAGAGGAGTAGAGGTATCCCTGGTTAGGGAGCTGAAAACCAAACCGTGGAGGTCCGAGAATATAGAGCAATAAATTAAGTCTTTGGGTCACAAGGAAACACTGAAATGTCTGAATGAGAGGAATAAACTGTTTTTTAAGCATAGTACCTCCACCTGAGACTATGTTAGTTTTGGGGAATTGGACTCTTTCTCAGCACATAGACCTTGTGCATATGAGATCAATATTCTACCATTGAGCTAAAGCTGTAGCTAGATTTTTGTTCTTCATAAATGTGTTATGTTTTCTCTATCTACAAAGTGTTAAGAAATTGAAGAAGGTTAAATTCTCTAAATTTATTCACTTCAGACACTCTAGGAAAAAAAAAAAACAGAGAAAATGTTACAGCAAATTAATTGAAAGATCTTGTTGGATTTTGTTTATGATTTCAAAATTGAGGAAAGCTCAGCCTATTAAATAGAATGAGAATCTTGAGTTGAACAGGAAAGTTTGGCTTTATAGGTTGAAAAGGACTGAGGAAAATAGAAACAGGACAAAAAACTGCGTGGGACATTTGGGAGCTGTGTCCCTGCTCATCACATTAGCTAAGTATTGAGCTGTCTGGGGATTCTGCTGTCATTTGTAAGTCTAGTGATTGCATGGCTTATAATAAAGTGTTAATACTTGTGGCAAATTCATGGTGCGCTACTAACAGCTTTTACAACCCATTCGAAGCATCCAGAATTTATAACCTGAGACTCGAGTTATATGTTGTTTCTTTATGCTGTCCAGAATGTTTGAAACTGAAACGAAATTTACTTGATATCACACAGTGTCTCTTAACTCCTAGATACTGAGGCAGGATGTTTTATCACTTTTCTGACAAACATTAGGTTGAAAGTTTTGGAAGGTCATCGGAAGGCCCAACAAACAAAAAATAAAAAGAACTTATCTACATGCACACTTCATGAGACCAAACCTAAACTAGTGTTTACTGACTTTCCAAGAAATTGGGGCAGAAAGAAATGACAGCAGAATCCCCAGACAGCTCAACACTTAGCTAATGTGATGATCAGGGACACAGCTGCCAAATGTCCCACGCAGTTTTTTGTCCTGTTTCTATTTTCCTCAGTCCTTTTCAACCTATAAAGCCAAACTTTCCTGTTCAACTCAAGATTCTCATTCTATTTAATAGGCTGAGCTTTCCTCAATTTTGAAATCATAAACAAAATCCAACAAGATCTTTCAATTAATTTGCTGTAAAGTTTTCTCTTGGAAAACTAAAGGAAATTACCATTATTCAGCTCATTTGGCCTACAAAGTTGCTTTTCATGATCAGACTATATGTTTTGGTAGAGTCCACTTGACATTATAATTTTAATTAACTTTTTTTTTTATTTCAGCTCATACAAACTTATTAGGTACACCAGTTCCCTCCCTCCCTCCTCCTCCCCCCCGTACCCCCTGCTCCCCCTCCCCACCCATCTCCCTCCCCATCCCCCAGTGCCTCCCACCCCAATTCCCAGAGAGTCCTTTCTTGTGCATGTCTGATTTTCCTCTGGGCCCTCCTCTCCGATGACGTACAAGGACCCAGTGGCCTTTCCCGAACCCTTTCCCGTGTTCCCCTTAGGTATAGGAACACTGCTGTGGCTGCCAATCCTTTGCCTCCAAGGATCTTGGTGCCTTTAGCAGATGCTAGACTTTGTGAGGTCAACAGTGTGTTGGACAATGCGCAGGGCATGCAAAGTCCAATTATGATTGCTTCAGCCCTAACTAGTATAGAGTATCTTACATATCATTGCTCCTCCCATCCTTATGCTCTTACACTCTTACCGCCCCCTCTTCCGCAAATTTCCCTGAGCTTCAAGATGGGGAGAGACTAAGCTGGCCTAGTTCTAGGTGGTTGATATAGAGTCTCTGAAGTTCTGGATTGTGGTTTGTTGATTTTCTTTTGCAGTTTTGCTACTCCTGCAATGCCCTTCACTCCATCCTGGTGGGCATTGTATGTTACCCCCTGGCCAGAGACAAAAAGCTGTTAGAGTCTTGTGATAAAAGCACATTCAAAGGTAGATGTAATAAAAGTGGGAAACCACAGTGAGGGAGGGGTCTTTACCCATTTGCAAAATTGTTACTTTTTATCTGCCAGACTATATGCCCTCCTCTTCTGGTGAGATAACTCCCCCTCAGTAGTAAATGATCAGGAACAAAAGTTGTGAACTTAATCAGATGTCTCATTACTTATTTGGGTCCTTGGTGGAGGCCTATTTTCCCTGCTGTAACATGGTCCCTTCTCTCCTTGTTTCTGGTGTGGCCCTCCTACCCCATCCCTCCTGTTCATAATCCTTGGAATTCCTGTCTCTAGGTGGGCTGGGTGGGTTTGGTACTAGGAGCCATCTATTAGGGAGTACATACGGCGCTTAATTTTCTGGGTCTGGGATACTTCACTTAATATAATTGTTTCTAATGACATCCATTTCCCGGCAAATTCCAGTAATTCATCATTTTTGATGGCTGAGTAGTACTCCATTGTATAGATGGACCACAGTTTCCTTATCCACTCGTCAACTGTTGGATATTTGGGCTGATTCCATGACTTTGCTATTGTAAACAGTGCTGCTATGAACATGGTCATGCTTGTGCTATCGAGGTGAACCTCTGCTGTATGGGGGGTTATTCCCAAAAGTGGAATAGCAGGGTCATATGGCATTTCAATCTTTAATTTCTTTAAGAATCTCCAGACGGCTCGCCAGAGTGGCTGTATGAGCCTGCATTCCCACCAGCAATGTAGGAGAGTTCCCCTCTCTCCACATCCTCTCCAGCATTTGTCGTTGTTAGTATTGTGGATTTTTGCCATCCTGACCGGGGTGAGATGATATCTCAGGGAAGTTTTGATTTGCATTTCCCTGATGGCTAAAGAAGTGGAGCATTTTTTAAGATATTTGTTAGACATTTTAATTTCATCCCTGGTAAAGTTTCTCTTAAGTTCCAGGGCCCATTTTTTAATTGGGCCATTGGTTTCCTTGGTGTTTAGTTTTCTAAGTTCTTTGTGCACTCTGGACAATAGAGCTCTATCAGATATGTGGTTAGTGAAGATTTTCTCCCATTCTGTGGGTTGCCTTTGAGCTCGTGTGACAATCTCTTTATCTGAACAGAAGCTCTTTAATTTCACAAGATCCCAACTGTTGAGAGTTGGTAGCAGTGACTGTGCCATTGGATGTCTGTTTAGGAACTGTTGGCCTATCCCAATCAGCTCGAGGGAGTTCCCTATCCTTTCAACTATGGTTTTTATAGTCTCTGGCCTGATATCAAGGTCCTTGATCCATTTGGAATTAAGTCTTGTACATGGTGACAAGTACGGGTCCAGCTTTAATCTTCTGCATGTGGAGATCCAGTTTTGCCAGCACCATTTGTTGAAGATGCTGTTCTTTTTCCATTGGATTCTTTGGGCCCCTTTGTCAAAGACCAAATAGCTGTAACTTTGTGGGCTTATATCTGGGTCTTCAATCCTTATCCATTGATCTGTGTGTCTATTTTGGAGCCAGTACCAGGCTGTCTTTACAACTATGGATTTGTAGTATAGACTAAGGTTTGGTATGGTTATACCTCCAGCTGTGTTTTTGTTACTCAGGATTGTTTTTGCTATCCTGGGTCTTTTGTGCCTCCATATGAACTTTGAGATTGTTTGGTCAACTTCTTTGAAGAATTGCTTTGGGATTTTGATTGGTATAGCATTGAATCTGTATATTGCCTTTGGTAGGATGGTCATTTTCACGATGTTGATTCTGCCAATCCAGGAACAAGGGAGGTCTTTCCACCTTCTGGTGTCTTCTGCAATTTCTTTCTTTAGGGTTTTAAAGTTTTCATTGTAAAGGTCTTTTACCTCCTTAGTTAGGTTTATACCAAGGTATTTCATTTTTTTAGGGGCTATAATAAATGGTATTGTTTCTCTCAAGGCTTTTTCACTTCTTTCATTCTGGGCATATAAGAAGGCCTCTGATTTTTGCACATTTATTTTGTATCCTGCCACCCTGCTGAACTTCTCAATTAGTTCCAGGAGCTTCCTGGTGGAGTTTTTGGGATCACTCAGGTATAAGATCATGTCATCTGCAAATAGGGATAGCTTGACTTCTTCCTTGCCGATTTGAATCCCTCTTATGTCCCTTTCTTGTCTTACGGCTTCAGCTAACACTTCAAGTACAATATTGAATGGAAGTGGTGAGAGTGGACAGCCTTGTCTAGTTCCTGATCGAAGTGGGAATGCTTCCAATTGTTCCCCATTGAGCATAATCCTTGCTGTGGGCTTGTTGTATATAGCTTTTATTATATTGATAAAGGTTCCTTCCATTCCTACTGTCTCTAGCGTTTTGATCATAAAAGGCTGTTGGATCTTGTCAAAAGCTTTTTCTGCATCTATCAAGAGTATCATGTGGTCTTGGACTTTGGACTGGTTTACATGATGAATTACATTTATTGATTTGCGTATGTTGAACCAACCTTGTGTGCCGGGGATGAAGCCTACTTGGTCCCCATGAATGATCTTTTTAATATGTTTTTGAATCCGATTTGCTAAGACTTTGTTGAGAATCTTTGCGTCTGTGTTCATCAGGGAGATGGGCCTATAGTTTTCTTTTTTAAGTGAATCTTTATTAGGATTTATTTTATTGGGATTAAAACGATATTGGCTTCATAGAAGGAATTTGGTAGTGTTCCTTCCTTTGCTATTTAATGGAATAGTTTAAGGAGTATTAGTGTTATTAACTCCTTACATGTCTCGTATAACTCTGTACTGAATCCATCTGGTCCAGGACATTTTTTGGTGGTAAGATTCGAGATTATTTGCTCAATTTCCTTATATGTTATAGGACTATTTAAATAATTCACAACTTCCTGATTCAATTTAGGTAAGTTGTGTTTACTTAGGAATTCATCCATCTCTTTTGTGTTGTCAAATTTCACAAAGGATAAGTTTTTGAAATATGATGTTATAATTCTCTGGATTTGTTGGGTATCAGTAGTGATAACTCCATGTTCTTTTCTAATTTTGTTAATTTGGGTTTTCTCTCTCTTGCTTTTGGTTAATTTAGCTAGGGGTGTATCAATCTTATTGATTTTTTTCTAAAGAACCAGCTTTTCGACTAGTTGATTTTCTCTATCATTTTCCTAATCTCAATTTCAGATATTTCGCCCCTTATTTTGCTAATCTTCTCCCTTCTACTGCTTTTGGGATCAGATTGCTCTAGTTTCTCTAAAGCTTTAAGCTGCATTGTTAAGTTATTTATTTCTGATGTTTCCATTTTTTTTTATGTAGGCATTAAGAGCTATGAACTTACCTCTTAGGACAGTTTTCATTGTGTCCCAGTGATTTTGGTAAGTTGTATTTACATTATCATTCACTTTCAGGAAATCTTGAATTTCCTTTTTAATTTCTTCCTGAATCCAATTCTCCTTCAGAATTATAGTGTTAAGTTTCCAGGAGTTAGTGTATTTTCTGTCTTTTGTTGTGTTGTGAATGTCCAGCTTTAAGCCATGTTGGTCTGATAGGGCAGAGGCTAGAATTTCAACTTTCCTGTATATGTGAAGATTTGTTTTGTGTCCCAATATGTGATCTATTTTGGAGAAAGTTCCATGTGCTGCTGAGAAAAAATGTATATTCTTTGATGTGTGGATGAAAAGTTTGATAGAGATCTGTAAGGTCCATTTCTTTAAGGGTTTAATTAAGTTCCAAAGTGACTCTGTTAAGCTTTTGACCTGTTGATCTATCCCATGTTGAGAGGGTGGTGTTGAAATCCCCAAGAATTATCATTTGGGGGTTGATTTCTTGCTTCAGATGCTGTAGGGTTTTCTTAATGAATGTGGAGGGGCCTGTATTGGGTGCATATATATATGTTCAGTATTGTGAAGTGTTCCTGGTGAATTGTACCTGTGACTAAAATGTAGTATCCATCTGTGTCTCATGATTTTCTTTGGTTTGAAGTCCACTTTGTCCAATAGCATAATGGCTACCCCTGCCTGTTTTCTGATTCCATTAGCTTGCAGAATTTTGGACTAGCCTTTCATTTTTAGGATGTGCCTATCTTTTGTGGTGAGATGTATTTCCTGCAGGCAGCAGATTGATGGGTTGTGATTTTTAATCCAAGTTTGTAATCTGTGTCTCTTAATTGGTGAGTTAATACCATTGACATTTATGTTATAATGGAGAAATTATTTTTATTCCGGACATTTATTATGTTTAGTGGCTTTTGTAAGTGTATTGTTTTGCTTTTAGGTTTTGGTGGCATTATACTTCCTTTCTGGCCTCCTGGATACGCTTGTTTTTTTCTTCAAGTTTGCATATCATTCTAGAATTTTTTGAAGGCCTGGTTTGGTAGACATGTATCCCATCAAGTTGTCTTTGTGCTGGAAAATTTTTCTTTCTCGCTCAATCATGACAGATAGTTTTGCTGGGTATATCAGTCTGGGTTGGCATTTTTGCTCATTTAATACATGAAGTACGTCTCTCCAAGCTTTTCTTGCTTTTACTGTTTCCATTGAGAAGTCATTTGTTTTTTTTAATAGGTTTTCCTTTAAAGGTGACTTGCTTTTTTTCTCTTGAAGCTCTCAGCACCTTTTCTTTGTCTTGAATGTGTAGTGTTTTGACTATTATTTGCCATGGCGAGTTTCTATTTTGGTCATATCTGTTTGGAGTACGAAATGCCTCTTGTATTTGGATGGGCCTCTCATTCTTCAGTTGAGGGAAGTTTTCATTTATGATAATTTAAAAAATTTCCTCAGGTGTGGTATTTTGAGATTCTTGCTCTGGTATTCCATGAATGCGCATGTTACGCTTCTTCAGGGTGTCCCATATCTCTTGAATATTCCTCTCAAGTATCTTTTTGGCTTTAACAATCTCTTCCATTGAGCCGGTTAATTCTCCCATTTTGTCTCTTCAAGATCTGAAATTCTATTTTCTGCTTCATTACTTCTGCTGATAAGACTCTCTGTTGAGTTCTGGGTTGAAGATAACTTGTCTTTTAGTTCAATTTTAAACTCTACCTGACACTGTTTTAACTGCTCTATGCCTATTTTTGTTTCTTGAACTGTTTTTCTCAACTCCTCCAAGTGCCTATTGTGTTCCTGTTCAAAGTGGTTGATGCGGTTGTTGAACTCCTCTTAGACTTCCTCTTTCATAGTATTAATCATGGTAATGATCATACTTTGAAAGTCTTTGTCTTAGTCTTGCTTTTTTGGCTGTTTTCTGTGAATTTGTTCTGGTTGGAATCCATCATTAAGGGGTTAATTCTTTCAGTGGGAGATTGGTCTTCTTGAGTTTTGTTTCTCATGGATCTGCACTTTGACTTGGGCATTGTTGTTTTGTCTTCTAGGGCTGTTCAGTTTCTGTGTGTTTTTGACTGAACTGATTTAGTTGGTATTATTACACTTGGGCAGTTTTTACTAGTGCTTGCCTTGGGGTTGGGTATGTTTGTCTTTTGTTATTGTTATTTCCTAGTTGAGGCTGTTAGGCTGTCAGTACATCAGTTAAGTCAGATTAAGTAGACAGGGGGTGAATATTGGTATGGTAGTGCACTTTTTTTTTTTTTTTTGGTAGTGCACTTTTATGATGTAGTATCTTGGTGATATGTGAGAGTGAGTGGTGTACTCCCTGTAGTTGTATATGTTTTTGGGTGGCTGTATGGAAAAGTTAATCTACAGTGATTAATATTAGAAAGGAACAGTAAGGTGAAAAAAAAAAGAGGTTTACTTATCTTTGGGCTGCATGTGAAGAATCTCTCCCATGTGATAAGATGATTGTAGAGGTTTTCAGATGTATGGCCTTTGACCCTTAGAACTTTGCTTGAGTTTTCTTTGGACTCTATTGAATTCTGAGTAGCAGTGTGTCTTCTGTAGACCATGTGCATGGGTCTCCGGTGGGCCAGAGAGGCAGAGGGTCTGATGTTGATAGCAGAATTCTTCACCTGAGACCTGGGACTTGGCTTAGTGGCCAAGCTCCAGGGATGGAGGAATGTAAGCAAGTCCTGACCGGTCAGGCAGACAGGCGGGCAGGATGAAGAAAGGGACTGGGGTCCCAGGGTAGGCCCGGGCTAAAGCCTGAGGCAGCCTGGGTGCCGCTGGGATAGGGGGCGACCTGGGGGGCTGGGCAGACTGACCTGGGGATGGGGGACTGGAAAGCTAAGCGGGGTCGGTCGGACAAAGGCGGCGCTCTGGGCTGGGGTCCCAGAGCGTAGCTCGGTCTAAAGCCTTGTGTGGAATATCTTGATATCATTGCTCCTCCTATCCTTGTGCTCTTATAATCTTACCGCCCCCTCTTCCACAAATTTCCCTGAGCTTCAGGATGGGGAGAGATTACAATGGCCCAGTTCCAGGTGGTTGATATAGAGTCTCTGATGTTCTGAATTATAGTTTGTTGACTTTTTTTCGGTTTTGCTGCTCCTGCAATGCCCTTGGCTCCATCCTGATGGGTATTGGATGTCACCCCCTGGCCAGAGATAAATACTTGTTAAATTAGAGTCTTGTTATAAGAGTATATTCAAAGGTAGATGGAGTAAAAGTAGGAGACCACGATGAGAGAGGGGTCTATCACCCATTTGCAAAATGATTACTTTCCATCTGGCAGTCTACATGCCCTCCCCTTCTGGTGAGATCATACCCCATCAGTTGCAGAATGAGAGAAAATCTTCACTAACAACATATCTGATAGAGCTCTATTATCCAGAGTGCATGAAGAACTTAGAAAACTAAACACCAAGGAAACAAATGGGCCAATTAAAAAATGGGTCTTGGAACTTAAAATAAACTTTACCAAGAACGAAATTAAAATGTCTATCAAATATCTTTAAAAATGCTCCACATCCTTAGCCATCAGGGAAATGCAAATGAAAACTTCCCTGAGATATCATCTCACTCTGGGCAGGATGGCAAAAATCCACAATACAAACAACAAATGCTGGAGAGGATGTGGAGAGAGGGGAACTCTCCTACATTGCTGGTGGGAATGCAGGCTCATACAACCACTCTGGTGAGTCGTCTGGAGATTCTTAAAGAAATTAAAGATTGAAATGCCATTTGACCCTGCTATTCCACTTTTGGGAATAACCCCACATACAGCAAAAATTCACCTCGATAGCACAAGCACGACCATGTTCATAGCAGCACTGTTTACAATAATAGCAAAGTCATGAAATCAGCCCAAATGTCCAACAGTTGACAAGTGGATAAGGAAAATGTGGTACATTTATACAATGGAGAGCTTTTATCTATTTAAGGTCCTCCAAAAATCAGGGAGCAATAACTTTGGAAAAGAAGACTGGGTAGAAAGATTGTCCAGTGTTGGACAGTTTCTAAGACTTCCCTTGGCCCATGGGTCTCCATCTTTGTTTTAAAAGTGATCCAGAAATAAATCATTCACTCTTCTAGCTCAACTTGGTAGAGGTATTCAGGTATCTAAATGTCTGCTTTCTAGACGGGAATATTAAAAATTGCTTCTATTTCATTATAGTGCAAAGTTTTCCTACAGAGCTCCTGTTTGTCGGGAGATGGGGCTTTCAAAGCTTACTAAACTTTTCCCTCCTAGTGTGTGTCATCATCTGGTATGACTCCTTTGTGTTAGCCATATTTCTCTAACTATAAGAAAATAACCAAGGTAATATCTCTAAACAAGGAAAATTATGACTCACAGTCTTGGAGGTTTCGGTTCCTGGTTAGTCGCTGCTGCAATTTAGGAGTCTGGAGCAGTGCAGCACAGTGGAGCACACGATGCAGAAGCAAGCTGCCCACCTCAGGGAGTAAGGGGAGGAAGGATTTCAGGAGAGGATGCTGGTGAAGCCTTTGGAAGACCCTCCACATCCCAATCCTAACACTCACCCTCACTTCACACAGTTGTATCCTAGACATAAGAAAATCAACCTGCTACATCCGTAAATGAGTCCTCTTGTCTCAACACAACCTTCCCTCTAGAAAGCCAGCTTGACAATAATGAAGTTGACAATCATGCTATTCACCCCTCTGGCACTGTAGTGATGTGGGTCTAGGGGGGGTGGGTTCATTTTCTCCATGAATTATTTTTTCTTCTGGAAGAAAAAGTCAAAAGTATTTATAAGATCAGTGACTCTGGGATCCAAGCCATTGGGATTCCAGGAAGAAACAAGCAACCGCCAGTCAAAGTTAGGTGTTAGAGTCCACAGAGAAACAGTAGAAAGTCTTAAATATTCAGGGAGCATGTTTAAGTTTTAGAAGTTTCAATAGGAAAATAGAAGAGAAGGAAAGTTTAACTCTTAGAGAATATGGTTTACAGAATTGCACCTTGGAAGTTTCATCCTACTTCTGGTTGTGTCTTGCTGGGAGGAAGAAGAGCTAGAGACTAAGGAATAGCTTCTGGGGGTAGAAAAGACAGATCCCCCCTCCCACATCTTTGACATGCCTCTAAGTAGATCAGATTCCCTGGGGGGAGGGGGTTAGAATCCAGTATGTACACATATATGTGGCTAAAACATTTGTGCCTGTATGTTTGTATGTTGGTGAGTGAACATGTGTGTAAGAGCACATACACACAGAGATGCCTGAGTGTGGAAGCCTGAGGCTGATGTGAGGGATCACGTGATTCCTTTGAGCCTGCGTAGTAAATTAACCCAGAATGCACAAATAGGGCAAGTCTGTCTAAGCGTCTTGCTCTGGGAACTGCCAGGTTTCACTTTCTGCACCTGGAATTACAGGCAGGTCACTATATCCACTTGGTATTTTATGTGGGATCTAGAAATGTGAACTCCGGACCTTATGTTTTCCAGCACCAAACATTTAAACCACCAAGCTATCTCCACAGACCTAAAAGTTAACGTTCAAAAGGCTCATGATCCTAGATCTGAATTTTATACCTTTAGCCATGAGTCTAGCTATTTTCAGAGATTGATCTGCTACCTAAAGACAAGGGGTGGAGACCACTAGAGTCCTCAAATGTTGAGGGAGGTGGTAAGGCCAAGTGAAAGTGAAGACTGAACACCCTGCCTGGCTGCTGGAAATCAGCCAAGTCCATGTTCGCACTGTCTGACTTTGCTGGGCTAGCCAATGCAGTGGTTGTTTCTCTCTCCTCTCTCTCTCATTCTCTCTCTCTTTCTCTCTCTCTCTCTGTGCGTGTGTGAGTGTGTGTGTGTGCATGTGCGTGTGCGTGTGTGTGTGTGTGAAGTGTCAGGGAGCAACAAGACAGGATTATGACAGCTTTAAAGTTAAACATTTAATCATATATCTTTAAGGCCTGGAACCTTAAGGTTCTGTTTATACAACAATAGCCAAATTTCAGCAGGTGGAAGGTTGGAGCTACCTCATATACTGTGGCTTCCACCAAGCCCCAGAATCTCAAGTATGCAAGGCAGGAAGACAGTGCCTCGCAAATACCATCAAATGACATTTGGGTCAGCATTTAAATATGAAATAAAGGCTTTGGTCGCATTTGGAGATCTCGAAGATAAGGAAGGGCATGTGTTTTCAAATTGTCTCCCACAGAAATGTGGTTAAAAATTCATGAGGTTAATGAGAACTCATATTTTATCTCCCTTTGTTGTGTTAAGAGCAAAGAATGATTTAAAATTTTAATTTAGTACTATTATCAATATTTGTGCATTATGATATATGAGTATGTATTGTGTGAGTGGGACCTATGTGCCACAGGACATATGCAGAGGTCAGAGGGCAACTTGGGAAGTCATTTCTTTCCATCTAGCTACATGTGAGGTCTAGGGATTCAAACGAGGTCATCAGGCTTACGTGTTTTCAACAGCAGAATCATCTTTCTGGCCTCATTTTAGCTTTTGAAATTTAAAAAAAGACATGTAGTAATTGTATCTAGTTATTGAAAATAATGGTATATTCCCAACACAATGTAATGTGTATGACAAGATTAGGGAATAGGCATGTCCACACCTCTGTTCCCAGAGCATTTCAGGAGTAAACTCCAGGAGATGGAAAGCTAAAGATGTGCTGATGGAATAAAGATGTTGAAAGAAAGACTGTGGTGTTTCTACGAGTGCTGAAGGGAGAACAAACACATGTGAACACATCTGACCTTGAGAGTGAAGTGTGGTCAGAGACTTAGAGGAGGCCTTTGTGCAACTAGGAGACAGAAAAGATTCCTTAGAGACTTCAATGCCAGGCTTTTCCTGCCACCTACTGGCTGTTGGTTCCAATTTAAATAAATCTAAAGAAGAGATGTTAAAGAATTAAACCACCACCATTGTTGTACTCCTGGTTAAGAAGTAAAATGTTACCAGAAAATTTAAAAAATCACCTGTATCTGCATACCTTTGCACTCCCCCCCCCCCCCGCACACAATCCAGAGTATCCATCACCATGGGCAAGTTTATCATCCCAGCACATTAATTTACATGTCTTAACACAGGTAAAACTCTCTTAGCATTTCCAGCATTGAATACGTACCTTCAAATACTATGTCGGCTACGTCATCCTGTGCAGAATCTTCCTTAGGTTACCGTTTCTCCCCATGGTCCTAGGGAGGGAACCCATGCCCTTGAACATGCAAAAGAAGAACTGTGCCTCACCCTCAACTTCATCCACAGCCATGTCAGTTACTTTTAAAACTTTTAGAACATGTCTGTGAGACTTCATCCATGTCCACCAGTGTCCAGAATTTCAATCAGAGAGTATGTCACAATCTGTGTGTTCTTATTTCTTTTTTATGGGCGTTTACAGAGTTTCCAATTTTTCCCTAATAAGAACACTGCCTCTGGTTTGTGCGGCATGTGGGACTTCCAGTTGACTAGCAAAGTGAAATTGCTATTTCACTTCTTTTACTTCTTCATTCTTTCTTGTTATTGATAAATGACGTTCATAATGTCTTCATTATGCTCTAATGATGCATTTTCATGAATACAATAATGCCTCAAGTTGGTATCTTGGGGAAATGGCTATGACAGAAACCTGGGTGTGGAATTCAGAAGGAGACATTAATAATATGAAAGAGGTGACTGATTGATGGAAGACATTCAATTTAAAAACCCAAATAGAAGCAACAATTCAAAGATCACTTAATGGTTGACCACAACCTGAAGTTTGAGGATCCATTTCTAAGTAGCTTACAGGAAGAACACAAGATGCCCAATGTGCATCCAATGCCACCTGGAACTATCACAGCTGCATGCAGGATCGCCACACATGGCCATGAGATCATCACTCAGGACCTGAGTTTTATAGCAGTTAGAAGCTAAAATTGCTTGGCACAGATCAGTCCCATAAGTGGGGTCTTAGCTGTGTGTAAGACACTGTTCTTATCCTAAATAGGCAGTGCGTCCAAGACAGCCCTTCTACCTATTTAAATTCCAAGAACATCTATACCTTGGTTTGATGCAACTCTGTTAAGTTGCATGAATGAGGGCCTTGCTCCATCTTGAGCCCATTGCATTCTGCCATTAAGGTAAGAGTTTTGTGTGTAATGTATATGCTAATGTTGCATATAGGAGCTGCCATTTTGTATATCTGTCCCCATTTTGTACTTGTTCACTTGTCCTCCCTATGAACTTTAGTTATAGGAAAAACCACAAGCTGTTTCAAGAAAAACTACACCAGGAACGAGCAGTGAAACACCGGACAGTGCTTGATGTTATACATAGACTGTTTAGCCTAACTGCATACATGACTAGCCATAACTAGTCAGCTCCAAATTAAGAAATACTTAACATTCCGGGAGCCCTCTTAAACTGGGAGAGCAGGCTTTTATGGTAGTTTGTAAGAATTGTGATCAGAGCAGATGGAACTATCCAATCAGAAGTCAGCCACTAACTGCCCGGGGAATTCAAAAGGTCATAGGTAATATAAGGGGTACTAGAAACTACTTATGGGGTGCTCAAAACTGTTGGTAGTCAGAGCTGACCAATCTCCACATGCCAGCACTGCTTTTGCTAAATTTACTCAATCATGTGTCTGCTAGGTTAGAAACCCCTTCTCCTAGAAGTAGCTACTATAAAAACCCTGCCTAACAAAGACTCGGGCTTCCCGACCTGCTGCATCAGTGACAGTGAGAGTCTGGGCCCAAGGTTGGATAAAGACGCTTGTGTGATTACATCAGTGTCGGCTCCTTGGTGGTTCTTCGGAGCAGCGGACTGGGCATAAAATTTGGGCATAACATTGCATACATGAATATGGTGTTTTTAATGGACTCAGCTCATTCACAAAACATAATTGTGTTCTATTCCAATTACAACATGATCTCCTTCACATAGTGTCATAGTTAGGTTCAGGTGTCAACTTGACAGTTGAGAGTTTGAGCTCTGGGCACATTTGTAGAGAATTAGTGATTTACTTAGGCCAATAGCAAACCTACAGGAGATTGTCTAGCTGATAGAGAAGACCCAGCCTATGGTGGGTGGGACTAGGCCCTGAACAGATGAATAAAATACTGAGAGTTGGTTGAGGAATCTGGCATCCTTGTGTATACTTGGCCAGACATGCTGGTCTGGCAAATAAGCATCATCCCTCTCTCAGCTATTATGTAATGATGGTGTGGCCAGTTCCCTTGGCCTTGGTGTTGGTGTGAGCTCTCCTGTCAAGCTGGACTGAGAATTGTAACCAGCAATTGTAAGAGAAAATAAACCCCTTGTTCCCTTTAAGCTGTTTGATGGTCATTTATCAGCAACCATGAAAGTGAACTACAACATATATGCAGCATAAATAGTATCTGGTCTTACAGGATCTGAGCAGAAAGGCTGCTAGTAGAGATTGCAGGAGAAGGGAAGGCAAGAAAATGCTGATCAAAAGTCTTGGTTATACAGGAGCAGTTCCTGTGTCAGGAGTAGGGAGTCCTGGTGCTCTACTGCAGGAGAGGTGACTACAGGTCACAGTTATGCCCTGTACATCTCAAAAGAGACAGTGTCTCAACTGTGTTGTCAAGGGCAACATAACTATCAGTAGGCCATATTCCTATGACAGCCTTTTCTCTGCAGGACATCAGTACAAAAGCCAGTCAGCCTAGGCATTTCAGTTTCTTAACTTATTGCTACAGTAAGTACTTGATCCAAACAACTTAAATGAGAAAAGGGTTTTATTTGGTTCCAAATTCCAGGCTATAGTCCATCATGGCAGAGAGTGATGCTAACATCAAGAGCCAAATGAACTGGTCACAGCATGACCACAAAAGCAGAGGGCGAAGAGCAATGTTTGCATGATCATTTGCTTACCCACTAGCCAATGCTCAGTTAGACCTCTCTTGAACTTTATATGCCCATAGTGGGAATTCTCCTGCACACTCTGGAGTGAGTCTTTCCACACCCATTATGCAGTCAAGACAATCTCCTACAAGCTTGCCCAGAGGCCTGCCTTAACAAGTATTTCCTCACACATGTGCACAAAGATCCGTCTCTTAGGTGTAAGATTGACATTTGAGACTAACAATCACACTGAGTAATGCTTACAACTAGTATTACAAAATATTTATAATGTTAGTTTCTTAATTATGACTAAGATATAATGATCACTCTGATCATATCAGATGTTGAGATAATGAGAAGTGAGCTGGGCATGTTGTAAATGACTTTAGTACCAGCACTTGGGAAACTAAGGCAAGAGGATGACAAGATTCAGACAAACCAGGACTGCGTTGAGAAAACCTGTCTCGAAGAAATATAGCAATGGAAGAAAATAAAGGAGGGAAACAATGAAGAGGGAACAAAGAAATAAAGAAATGAAACAAGAAAAAGAAGAAAGAGGGAAGAAGAAAAGAAAGAAAAAAGAAAGAGCTATGCCAGACAATTCCCTTCCTTCTGTCTACCATTATAATGGTTATAGTCAGCATTGTTACAACAAAAGCACAGTTAATGAGAGAAAAGCTAAATGTATTTCCTTAACCAACAAGAATTAAATTTATTTTTATAGCAAGGGTGCCTTAGGAAAACCATAAAAAGGCCCAGGAAAAACATTTTTGATAATTTTTTGAGGTAAATGCTCACTATGTAACCCAGGCTGGGCTCCAGTTCATCATGTGGCCCAGGCTGCTCTTAATCCTCCACCCTCTTACCTTACCTCTCAAATAATGGGATACAAGGTATACCACCACATCCCACAAAACTTTCCATTTTCATGGTCTGGTTCAATGATGAACGGCATGTGTTTAGTCTAAAAAGTATGAAGTAGTTGTAACACACTGAAGGGGAAATCCAGAACAGCTTGCATGTTGCTTTCTACCACTGTGACAACTTCAGCTGTCAAATAATACTTCAGATATGGGCCTGTGGGCACACCTGAAAGGAATTACTTGGTTAAGGCAGGCCTCGGCGAACCTGTAAGAGAGTATCTTAGTTGCATGGTTGATATGGAAAGGCCTACTCTAAAGGGGGGAAGGCACATCCCTGGGATGCAGGATGTAGGAGAGAGCTAGTTAGCATTTTGACAAACTAAAAAGCAGCATTGATCCTTGTCCATGCTCTCTCTTCCTGTAGATATGGTATAGACAGTTCGCAGGCCTCCTATTGATATGACTTCTTCTGTGGTGAACTATAACCTATGATCATAAGCCAGAATAAAAGTTTCCTTGTTCCCCCTAAAATTGTTTAGGTCTGGGGCTGGGGTTAAGCCTCTGCCTTGCAGGCGGAGGGTCCTGAGTTCAGATCCTAGACACCTGTATAGACACCTGTATAGACGCTGGGCGGAAGCGGGGCGGCCTCCGTTTCTGGTCCTGGTAGGGCAGAGCCTGTGAATCCCGGGACAGAGTAAACAAGGAGGAGGTGGAGATGGTCCATGGTGGTTCCCGAATTCGCCCGTGGTTCTACATACACACACACACACACACACACACATACACACACACACACACACGCACACGACACGCACGCACACAACCACACACACACACAATTGAATAAATAAAAAAAAAGAAAAAGAAACCATTTCTAAAATTGTTTATGTCATTCACTCATTACAATAGCATAAATATGCAATTAAATCTACTTACAAAAGTGGTGGGTTGCTGGAAACAAAAACAGCCACTTCACAAAGGAATGATTGACAGATCTTGTTGTAAAAAAGTCATCCTGTCAACAAAGGAACTGACAACTTATCATTCAGTGGCCTTTCCAGCTGGCGAGTGGATAGAACAAATAAGAGGTGGTGATGTGCTGTTCTTCTGCACTTTAAAAGCTTTCAAACAAGAGTCCAAACAGTGAACAGATGAGTGAGCCAGTGATGTAATATGCACTACAAGTAGCCTGCACTCTTGTCTGTCTTGCTCATAGACAATAAGATTGCAAAACACTGTCCTTATTTAGCTCCATTTACTAAGTTAAGAGAAAAGAAAATCACACTATATTGCGCTCAGATCAGCTCAATACCACTAGCACAATTTCTTCAAGAACTGAGTGTGGCAAAGCTCATCTGGGAGGGCATATAATAAATCGTCCTGTGTTGGTAATTGGGACTGTTGCATTTACTTTTCTGTTGCTGTGATAAGGATTCTGACCCAAGAAACTTAAAGAAAAGATTTGCCTTTCGTCTTGTACTTCCAGAAGGGCTCATTATGGCAAGAAACATATGGTGACAAGAGCAGGAAGTCAGCTGTACCTTGTAGTCATTCAGAAAACAGAAACAATGAGAAAGTGAAACGCAGTGGTCAAATGTCCAGGCCTTTCCCCAGTGACATGCTTCCTTCAGCAAGTCTCCACCTCCTGAAAGTTCTATAACTTTCCCAAACAGGCCACCAGCTGAGGCTGTATTCAAACACATCATCCTGTGGAAGACAATTCACATTCAAACAATGACAATTATCTAATTTGTTAGTACACTCAGCTCCCTGTAATAGATCACCTGCACTAGAAAGCTATAACAAGGACGGGCAAACAAAAAGTGACAGATGCATATTTCAAAATTGTTGAGAAGAAATTTCAAATGTTCTCAGCACAAAGCCTGATAACTATTTGAGGTAATTAATTTGTTAGTTTGAATTAATCATTTCGCATCATACACACATCATAAAATCATGTTGCAACTCATAGCTATATATTATTTGTTAATTTGCAATAAGATTTTTAAGTCAAAGACTATTCGGAATATTTACTGTTAATACCAATATGCAAGACATGATTTGGTCCAGGAGAGAAAGCAGAGTATGAATGGCTCACCTATCTGTGTCTAGGCAAAATGACAGCATTTTACTACTTTACCCTTGGTCTATCCACAGCACGATTCTGCTCACTCTTCCTAGAAAGCTGCTTACTTAGATTCTTTTCAGAGAGTGTCCCATGGTATAAGCTCAGGAAAGAACATGAAGTCTACCTAACTTCTGAATACATGTTGCATTTTCTATGTTTTGTACGTAACCAAAGCTCACTGAAATGATCCTACCCTAGAGGTCAACTTTATTTTAGAAAGTGTTTGAAACAGAGATTGTCCATAATTTTTTCAGTGGGCTGGCTCTTCCACACAGTTTTAATTGTCTTTAAATTTAAAGGAAGGGTAACTATGTTATGACAAATTCCATGCCTTGCATACAGGAGGCAAGATTGGCAATTTCTCAATGAGAACTCAGTGCATACAACAATAATTGTACATCAATCCCTCACGGTATTTTAGACCATTGAAAACTTGGCTCTTTGAAAGTAGCACTTTTTGTCTAGTCTCTGTACTAGTACTAGTACCTAGAACTTAGATCAGCACCTGGACTCTTGACCTACTCACCCTTCAGTGTTTACTGTCAAGAAGTAATTACCAGAGGAATACTAGTGTTATACCAGAACAAAACGACAGTGGGTTATGCTATCTAGTGACAGGGAAATCTTTCCTACCATGACTTTGTGGAGGAGTGAGAGACAACTCTAAGGTTGATCCCTCTGCACAGTAAAGCTCCTGCATTTTCACAGCACTTCAGAGTTGGTACAAAATATGTATCCATTCCTGCTCTACAAACTCTCCAGGGTAAGGACCTGCCTCACTGAATTATTTCATACATGTAAAGCCCATCTAAGATCCTTTCTCCATGCAACTTCCTGGATACCACATAAAGGGGGCTTTTCCCAAGGTGAGGGGCTCAAGATAAACACATGTGTGAGGTCATGGGTTTATCTCACAAAAGAATTGCAGATGGACTAGCAAATATCCAACTTTAGGAGTCATGATTTAAGACTTTCAGAAATGATATTCCTTGTCAACAATCCTGAAATGTCACTCATTTCTCTCTTCTCTCTCTCTCTCTCTCTCTCTCTCTCTCTCTCTCTCTCTCTCTCTCTCTCTTTCAGACTGGCCTTCAAATAACTGAGAAGAGAATGTTTCAAAGACACTTATTTCTGTTACCTTAGTCTACTTGAGCACCTCTAGCTCTCTGATTCTCAATGTCCCACTTCAGCTGTGGTCAGGGTCACAGAATGCCTGGGATATGGTTGAAAGCTCAGTGTCAAAGGATGAGTTGCCGTCTTTGGGTGTTTTTGCAGCAGCGGGGATAAACATAGGTACCAGGGAATGCTAGACAAGCCCTCTACCACCAAGCTACATTACCAGCCCTCCATAGAAATTAATTTGGGTAAAATATACTTAGCATGCAATTTAATACCATTACCAATTTCAGGGACTCAAGTACAGCCACATCATTAGGCACCTATCAAACCACTTTCCTCCAGAACTCTGCATGCCCTGAAATTGAAGCACTATAAATAGGGCAACTCCCCATGCTCTACTTCCTCTTGGAAATTATCCTTCTACCATCTGCCTCTCTGAACCTGGCTCCTCAAAATAACTTACATGGAATCATTAAGTGTGTTTTTCTCCCTGATATTGAATTCTTTTGTCTGTTTTAATTTTGAGACAGAGGATGGTATTCAGTTCAGGTTGGCTGCCTTCTGAATGCTGGGACTGCAGGCGCAGTATACCACACCCAGTTTGTCACTGACTGTGTCTTCTATTCATCCCTGTTGTCACAATGTCAGGATTTCATCTTTAAGGCATAGTGATGTTCCATTATATGCATGTAACTCATTTTTACCCTGTCCTCTTCCAGTGATGGACATTTAATTAACTGTTGTATAATTCTAACTAACTGCTGTATGACTCTGTAACAGGCTATTGTGAATAATGCTACAGTGATACTTAGTCCAACATATGGGTGGGAGCTGCAAAAACACTCTCCAAAAAACTGTACTGAGACCTGGGAATACCTCCTCCATACATATAGTGTGCTGGTCTCATCACACTCACAGAACCCCTATTTCTCACTAGCATCATGTAGATGCTAGCATCAGATGAAGCAAAAGTTCCCAAACCTCCATGGGGGAGAGGGACTGAGGATGACCTAGAATGTAAAACCAGGGAGTCCAGAGCAAGAAAATACAGAGCCTTCATTGCCACATCGCGTGGAAACAGAGAAGTGAATTGCTACATCCTGCCCCGAGTCTCGGGTTATTTGTGTAGCTGGGATGCAGTTCCTTTAAGTGCTGGAAATAAGATCAAGGTTTGGTATCGAACTGCCCCTGAAGAATAACTGCCTTATTTCTAGCTGAGTTTTTGAAAACCAGTGTTCTCATTTACTAATGCCAGTGACTTGCAAGCACTCTGACTCAATGACCTCTCCCTCAAATGGGGCTGCTAAGAACACATCACCTTCATTGCATTCTTGTATGGATTAGAACAGTGGTCAACCTAAAGGACCCTGCAGAGAGACACTAGCAAATATCATGTCCAGCATGGGTTGCAGATGACACATTACACTACTTGCTCAGTTCCATCCTTGACAAGGTTCAATTGTACAGCCAAAGCAGGGATGGCAGTTGGGGGGAGTAAGGAACCCTAACAGGGAGAGACCAGGGAACACGGTGTCTAGAAGGTAAGGGTATCTTCCATCCTTTTTAGATTTACAGAGTCTAGAAACTGCAAGCTGAAATTTAATTTCCAGGGTCATGGTCTTGGGAAATGATGGGACCTTCAAGGGCTGCTTGGGTTGAGGGTAGAACCTTCATGGATGGACTAATGACATACTCACAGGGTCCTGGAGAGTCGAGGAAAGAGTTATCATGATAGCAAACAGTCATGAAACGAAGGTGTGCCACCCAAGATGCCACTGACCAGTCTTGAACCTCCATCCTCCAGAACCAAAAGTCAAATTAAACCATTTCTTTCTTATGTTTTCCTAGTTTCCGGTGTTCTGTTACAGCAGCAAGTCATTGCTCTCTTTTTTTCATTTCTCTAATTTTGGATGGAATTGAACACTGTTTTAATGTTTATTTCAAAAACAGTTGTGTTTCAGTAAAATCTCTGCTATGTTATATTTTTTGACAGAGAAGACGTAGGGTCATACTCTTATAACAAGTTGCTTGATGGTTTCATGTATTGCAAAGATTAACACTGATACAATATCCAAAATGACCACTCACCAAAAAAAAACACACAACATCCGGGGAAAAAAACACACAACAGTCAGATATCAGAAGCAGTGAAGAGTTTATAGAATTTCTGCATCAGTTCTCCCAGGAGTCATTGATTACAAAGGTAGTATGTGATGAAGATAGCAAATGTGGGCTGATTTTCCAAGTTATATCCAATTAGGTAATTTGTCTTGAAGTTATCCAATGCTAATAACCTTTTAGTAGGATCAATTTAGTTTATTCATCAAAATACAGTGTTATCCCCAGGCAGTATTTTCTTTCCTTAAAAATCTCTAGGCTGAAACCCAGAGTATACACTTTTCAGATTTGAATTAAATTATCTGAGCTCCCAGTTACCCTGGGGAACACTGTCGATGTGGAAATCAGTAAAGGAAATGGCTCTTGTATATCTCACAATGTTGAAAGCAACTGCTGCATTAACGAAGAAAATAATATTCCCCTCAGTGGTTGCCCAGAGTTTAAATTCCATCATGCCTTCTGAGTTCTTCCTGGTTTAGGGAAGTTGATCAGAGTCATATTTGGAAAAAAAAGTTTAATGTTCATATCAAGCAGGCTCTGGTGTTTCATAACCACACTTGTATAAGTCAAAGTCCCCTGCTGTGAACCCTGGGTGACCACACAGATGGAAAATCCATGGTAACTGAACGGTGAACGCAGCATAGCATAATCTGGAGGCAAGAGAAAGAAAGCTGGAAATTGATGGTGTCTATCACCACTTCCTCCGGTAACACATTTGGCTTCAGTAAGGGAAGAACAATCTAGTTTTGCAATGTTAATGGCTGCCTGTGGCCTGGCTTTGATGGGGTTTGTGAGATGCTTGGAGAGCAACTGAGATATTTCCTTGCCCTCATCACCTGGCCAGAACTTCACACCAGCATCTGCTCATTAATGGGCTTCTCAGGCACAACCCCATGTGTTCTCTCCAAGCCAACCTCACATGACCAACTGAATTCATAAGTAGACATTACCGACCGGCCCACAGGAAAGTTTAGCCTGATCTTTGGCTTACTCTGGTCTTTCGATTTACCAGTGGGGGAAGGTTGGTTCCGGTCTTCAAGAACTACCGACATTCCCCAGATGGTGGGTTTCCACTGTTTTGTGCTCATCTCACACTTCCATTTCTCTGAGTTTGTTCCTCTAGTCTCCTCTTTGTAGTAGGTTCGATGTGATGAGTGTAGCATCCCTCTGGTGACTCCGGAGCATACCTCTGAATGACACTCTTTTGTGGGCAATTGCAAAGGCTGGTTCTTCATCCTAGTCGGGAGCTTTAGACTGGTTTCTGTATCCTGCACCTGGTCCAGATTGCTGTCATTTCCCTCGCAGAGGGACTGAGAGCATACTTCCCTGTCCATGAAGACTCTCTTACCTTCCATTTTCTCCTTTTGCAATGGCTGTGGCTTCTCTCTTGGCCACTCTTCATGAGACAGTCGCCACATGGCCTGCATTGGTTGTCTGCATTTGGGTTGGATCTTGTTAACCTGAAAAAAACGTGTTCTTTAAAATCAGTAACTTGCTTGGTATGCGCTTGTGTCCACCTTTCTTCTGCCCTCCCGCCCTTATCCCTCCAAAATGGTCCTTCCATACCTCTTTGGGGTGTTTTGGTGGGTCGTTCTGTTTGCTCGTGCTTTCAGAAGTCACAGCTATTATTGGCCCCTGTCCCTGCCCGTTGTCTGGATTCTGAGCTTTTTCTGTTTGTTTGTTCGCCTTTCTCAGCAGCATCACCGGCCTGCCCTTGACCAGCGGCTCTGCTCTTACCTCCTCTAGCAGTAAACATTTCTTTGGTGACCCCGAATGTGGGCACCTCGGAGGAGGGGAACTTCTCTGGCCAGCCGCCGTCTTAGACTCTAAGCCTCTGTTACAGCTTCTCTGCAGTAACTTTATGTAGGCTGCTGAAAGCAGATTGAGAATGTTAGCGGCTCGCCCCTCACCAGCAGAGCCTGTCAGTATGGGAGGAGGACTGGGTTTCTCCATTCCATGAGAAAGGCAAGTGGCCACTGACCAATAGCCCTGCATATCACCTGGTCCCCTATTGCTGGCTGATACAGGTCTGAGGAGCTTAACCTTTTCGGTTTTCAAATAAGAACTAATTACAGGCCTAGACGCTTGTCCTGGTGATCTTTGGTAACTCATAGGATACTGCATTGTCTTGGTTTTCAGCCCTTGGAAAGCCATGTTCCTCTCACCCTCTGAGAGACCAGAGTTTTGCCCCTCCCAGTTCCTACCCTGCATGATTTCAGCTGTCCTGGATACAAACCGTTCACCTCTATCTACCAGAATTCCTGCACAAGTCAGCTAGTCAGGAAAGTTCCATCAATTTCTGACATCCAGCTCCGCCTTTGCCCTTGTGTTGGAGACTCATATTAACTCTGAATAATCATACTTCGCAATGCTAGAGGGAGTCCCTGTAATTATCCCACCTCTCTATGATGCAATGGGTGGGGCCAGATGCAGTGGCTGTGACTCTGGCTGAGCCCCCCCATACCAGAGACAGACCATGGACCCTGAAGCACCTAGCGTTAGAATGGCAGCATCTAGGAAACCATGTGTATAAGGATGGGCATAGGTGTGGGTAGGTGACAGGTAACCTGAGACAGATAGAAGGCCAGTGAAAAGGAAGTGTGGGTGCTAGGTAGTTAGAGAAAATAATCCATGTTCTATTTTCATGGGACTTGATCCCAATGTCAGTTCATTCTTTGCAGAGCCTCATACATTACACTGGCTCAATGAAGGCTGCATTATGCATAACCCCATGTCATGTGAGGTACATGTGACCACACTGTACTGATCTCATGATGAGGAAATTTGGCAACCCCTTCAAAGCCAAGGATTATGATAACTAGAACCCAATGGAGTGCAAGCACACAAGCTTGGGAAGAATCAACCAAGAATTATTTCTTTTGCATCTACCAAGTAAAAAATTTGGCACAATTCTACTGTCATGGAATTAGTATATTAGTGAAAGAGACAGAGGAAAGGCACAGTCATGTATTCACAAACAGTAAAAAAAAGTGTTTGAGACTCTGATAGATGAATAAATAACATTAGTTTGTAACACAATACCTGACATTCACAACTAATGTGAAGAAACGGAAGATTGATTGGGGTTTAGAGTTTGAGAGATGCCAGCCCATCAAGGGGTCTGGGTAGTGGGTAGATAAACTTTTACCATGGTGGCCAGGAAGCAACAAGAGAATTCCTGTTCCCCAGGCAACACTTTCTTATCCTCTGAACCCAAGTTTCAATTCTTGCTCACTCGGGGAAGTGCAGATGCTAACTCCATAGTCTGTACCCTGGTGAGCACTCTGTCCCATAACATACCTTAGGCTCTTTGTTTACTTTCTATCTCTTTAATGTCAGTGATTGATTATCAATGTTAAACGGACTCAATCCTTTCTACTTTGAAAACAATTCTCACACCAACAAATAAGAGCATCAAGTGGAAAAAAACACAGAAAACACATCAGAATTCAAGGACCCTCTTGGGCAATGGGAAATCATGAGAAACCAGAAATTAATGAGTTTGAAATTTTCAGTAGAATGTCCTCATGATCATCTTGCTCTAATTCTCAATACCAAACCTATTCAATATTTCATATTATTTTTCCATCCCTGTACTTACAGCTTTTTTGTGCATATAGCACTGTGCAATAAATATATAGGTTTGAAATCTGCATCTGCCATCAGGATATATCCAGTGGGCAGTAAGACTGAATTTTCACTGCAAAATTTATAAAGCCTAGAGCTGTATCTAGTAAATTGGAAGCTCCCTTTAAATCTCAGTGAAATAGCTACAGTGAATTCTAGTGAATTCTATCCTTACTGACACTATGCTAACATGATAAAAATACCTCTATGTGTGCTGCCATAGCCTATCTGAATATCTCCTTTGCCAGGGTTTCTGTTTTTACTCTCTAATTCACTCCATTTTGTTCATTTCCTCTCGTGTAATGAGAGCAGATTGGGCATATGTCCCTGACAAGATGCCCAAGCATCATAGAATGACAGAACTCACAGCATTGAAAGTTAAGGTTAGTAAATTACAGAAAAGCTACATGTCATTACATGGGAATTGTCAAATCCAGTCCTTTTTCTTTCCCTACATGGCCAATGAGTGTAGAATTGGTTTTCTCTAGGTTCTGTGTAGAGTTCAAGGCAAGTTCATGGCAAGTGTGACTGTGTCATGAACAGCCGCTCTCTGAAGTGAAGGACTGAGTCCTCTGCATAAGGCTGATGGTGAAGTCCACACAAGGTCAGGCAAAAGCTTTGCTCAACATTTTCACACGATTCTGAAACTTGCCAATGTGCACAGGTGCTCCTGCCCTCTGGGTTCTGTAGACTTCCCACCAGTTCATGCAGGTTACGCAGAGTTTTTATCAGGAGCAACCAAAGGATAGTCTGCTACAAACTTCCTAAAGCAGGCCTCATGCTGGTGTGTGCATGATCACTCGATGTCCCTGAACTGATAGAAAAGGGGAGGGTGACACACTCCAAGGCTCAGGGAACATTCCAGAATAGGAAGAAATAAGATCACAAGAGCCTGGCAGCATTGTGTTCTGGACATGAAAGAGCTATCACATCCATGAACACACAATACATACACACACACATACATACATACATACGCACATATATATGTATATGCGTATGTATGTATCTGTGTATGTATGTATGTATGTATGTATATCCATAAGACCTGCATAGGATTTGTCCTATCAATATAGGACATAGAATTCAAGTGGTCCCACGCTCCCTTGAGAAGGGAAGGGAAGAGCTTTCCTCAGTAGTAGACCCATTGATAAATGATTCATACTCCAGGAAGTGCTCAGGCACATGCCATCAAAAGCAGACTACATGAAACTCAGCGGGCCACTCATGAAAAAACAAAGATAATATGAGGGGGTTATGCTCAATGGGGAACAATTGGAAGCATTCCCACTTCGATCAGGAACTAGACAAGGCTGTCCACTCTCACCACTTCTATTCAATATTGTACTTGAAGTCTTAGCTGAAGCCATAAGACAAGAAAGGGACATAAGAGGGATTCAAATCGGCAAGGAAGAAGTCAAGCTATCCCTATTTGCAGATGACATGATCTTATACCTGAGGGATCCCAAAAACTCCACCAGGAAGCTCCTGGAACTAATTGAGAAGTTCAGCAGGGTGGCAGGATACAAAATAAATGTGCAAAAATCAAAGGCCTTCCTATATGCCCAGAACGAAAGAAGTGAAAAAGCCCTGAGAGAAACAATCCCATTTACTGTAGCCCCCCCAAAAATGAAATACTTTGGTATAAACCTAACCAAGGAGGTAAAAGACCTTTACAATGAAAACTTTAAAACCCTAAAGAAAGAAATTGCTGAGGACATCAGAAGGTGGAAAGACCTCCCATGCTCCTGGATTGGCAGAATCAACATCATAAAAATGACCATCCTACCAAAGGCAATGTACAAATTCAATGCTATACCAATTAAAATCCCAAACCAATTCTTTAAAGAAGTTGACCAAACAATCTCAAAGTTCATATGGAGGCAAAAAAGACCCAGGATAGCAAAGACAATCCTGAGTAACAAAAACACAGCTGGAGGTATCACCATACCGAACCTTAGTCTATACTACAATTCCATAGTTATAAAAACAGCCTGGTACTGGCTCCAAAATAGACACACAGATCAATGGATAAGGGTTGAGGACCCAGATATAAGCCCACAAAAATACAGCCATTTGATCTTCGACAAAGGGGCCCAAAGAATCCAATGGAAAAAGAACAGCATGTTCAACAAATGGTGCTGGCAAAACTGGATCTCCACATGCAGAAGATTAAAGCTAGACCCATACTTGTCACCATGTACAAGACTTAATTCCAAATGGATCAAGGACCTTGATATCAGGCCAGAGACTATAAAAATCATAACTGAACGGATAGGGAACTCCCTCGAGCTGATTTGGCTAGGCCAACATTTCCTAAAGAGACATCCAAAGGCACAGTCACTGCTACCAACTCTCAACAGTTGGGATCTTGTGAAATTAAAGAGCTTCTGCAGATAAAGAGATTGTCACACGAGCTCAAAGGCAACCCACAGAATGGGAGAAAATCTTAACTAACCACATATCTGATAGAGCTCTACTGTCCAGAGTGCACAAAGAACTTAGAAAATTAAACACCAAGGAAACCAATGACCCAATTAAAAAATGGGCCCTGGAACTTAAAAGAAATTTTACCAGAGATGAAATTAAAATGCCTAACAAATATCTTAAAAAATGCTCCACTTCTTTAGCCATCAGGGAAATGCAAATCAAAACCTCCCTGAGATATCATCTCACCCCGGTCAGAATGGCAAAAATCCACAATACAAACAGCAACAAGTGCTGGAGAGAGGGGAACTCTGCTACATTGCTGGTGGGAATGCAGGCTCATACAGCCATTCTGGCGAGCCGTCTGGAGATTCTTAAAGAAATTAAAGATTGAAATGCCATACGACCCTGCTATTCCACTTTTGGGAATAACCCCCCATGCAGCAGAGATTCGCCTCAATAGCACAAGCACGACTATGTTCATAGCAGCACTGTTTACAATAGCAAAGTCATGGAATCAACCTAAATGTCCAACAGTTGACGAGTGGATAAGGAAATCGTGGTACATCTATACAATGGAGTACTACTCAGCCATCAAAAATGATGAATTACTGGAATTTGCTGGGAAATGGATGTCATTAGAAACAATTATATTAAGTGAAGTATCCCAATCCCAGAAAGTTAAGCGCCGTATGTACTCCCTAATAGGTGGCTCCTAGTACCAAACTCACCCAGCCCACATTGAGACACTCAAGGGTAAACCTATGTAATACGGTAATTGCAAGGAATGTGAACAGGAGGGATGGGGTTGGAGGGCCACACCAGACACAAGGAGAGAGGGGACCATGTTACAGCAGAGAAAATCGACCTCCAAGGAATGCAAGTAAGTAATGTGACACCTGTTTAAGTTCACAGACGTTCGTTCCTGATCATGTACAACTGAGGGGGTATGATCTCACCAGAAGGGGAGGGCATATAGTCTGGCAGATGAAAAGAGATCATTTTGCAAATGGGTGACTGATCCCTCCCTCACCGAGGTTTCCTGCTTTTATTACATCTACCCTTCAATATGCTATTACAACAAGACTCCAGTTTAACAGTTTTTTTGTCTCTGACCAGGGGGTGACATACAGTGCCCATCAGGATGGAGTGAAGGGCATTGCAGCAGCAGCAAAACTGCAAAAGAAAATCAATAAACCACAATCCAGAACTTCAGAGACTCTATATCATCCACATAGAACTAAGCCAGCCTAATCTCTCCCCATCCTGAACCTCAGGGACATTTGCGGAAGAGGGGGCGGTAAGATTGTAAGAGCAAAAGGATGGGGGGAGCAATGATTTGAAGAGTCTCCACACTAGATAGGGCTGAAGCAATCATAACAGGGCTTTGCATGCCCTGCGCAATGTCCAACACAGTATTGACCTCACAAAGTCTAACATCGGCTAAAGGCACCAAGATCCTTGGAGGCAAGGGACTGACAGCCACAGTAGTGTTCCTATGCTTAAGGGGAACACGAGAAATAGTTCAGGGAAATGCCACTGGGTCCTTGTACCTCATCGGAGAGGAAGACCCAGAGGAGAGTCAGGCATACACAATAAAGGACTCTCTTGGAATTGGGGGGGAGGCACTGGGAGATGGGGAGGGGTGAGGGGAGGGGGAGCAGCGGGTTCGGGGGGGAGAAGGAGGGGGGAGGGAACTGGTCTACCTATTAAGTTTGTATGAGCGGAAATAATAATAAAAAATGTTAAAAAATATGAGGGGGACTGTCAGGGAAGAAGAAGAGTAGTAGTAGAAAGAGTAAGGAAGATGGAACCATGAATTAAAGAAATGAAACTAACATAAATTCACAGTATTCATACCATGATGCAATAAAAGAGTAATTTAAAAGAAAAGGAGAATAATATGATGGCTATGGGGTTTAAACCCCTCATCCTTAAATTAGTTTGCATTAAGGTAGAATATTCCTCAAATTGACCTTGTCTAACTAACATCTTCAAAGGAATGTTTCCAATAACATTCTTTGATGTTTCCTCCCTCTCCCCCATATGCTCTGTGCATGGTAATGTGACAAGCATCAGTAGACACTGATGAATGTGATCATACATGCATGCATGAAGATGCCACAATGAAACCTGGTATTTTGTGCAATTGGTATATGCTAATAAAAAATAAGAATTATTCTATATGTTGCAAGGCATTTGGTTGTTGCAATTACTCCTCTTCTGTTGTCATGAAGACAATATTCTGACACAACCAACTTAAAGGACAAATGATTATTTATTTGACTTGTGGTTCCAGAGGAGATGTATGTAATCCACTATAGTGGGCATTGCATAGCAGAAGGATTAGCTAAAGGCAGAAGCAGAAGGCAGATTCAGATCACTTCAGCCATCAGGAAGCAGAAGGAACATGAGGGAAGGAACAGGGAAACCTCAAGGCCTGCCTCCTGCGCTGAATCTTCTTCTCTTAAAGGTGCCATAATCTTTCCAGATATGAATACCACCTGCAAATTTAAACACATGAGTTTCTGGGAATCAACTCATATCCAGATCATAACTGTTGTTAAATATGAAAATTCTTTTTCCTTTAAGCCAGCTACATACTCCACTTTCACCAAAATCCATAGACTTGGACGCTTCTTATGATTTCGCAGATAACCACCAGCATGACAGTAAACTCCTGATAGCACATCAGCTAGAGCGACAAACCTACCAGCCCAGGGATACTGCATTGTTGAAGCTTATCAAAGAACTTTTCAAGTCCTCTTCTGAACCTGGCATCAAGAGTCTACCCTCATTTTTTTTAGTGCAGCACTTAGGATAACTGCTCAACAAGCAAAGCATATGATTTAATGGTCCACCTGTCATGCACGGTCATATTTTTTGACAAAGACTACTGCATTAGTGTGAAGTACTGCACACATGTCTCCCACAGATGACTACTTTTGGACAGCTAGTCCCCATCTTGGGGCTCTCCTATAAGTTTTTGAAATTTTGTGGAAGTGGGGTCTTGGTGGCTCTCTTGGGGGAAGGGTGGATGGAGGGATATAGCTGACCCCAGCTTCTGGTTTATCTCTCTGCTTCCTGATTACCCAGGCTATAATTAGCTGTTTGTCATGATTAATGTTCATTTTCAACTTGATAACTTTTAAAATTACCTGGAAGACAGGCTTCTGGACATACCTGTAGGAAATTACCTTCATTACGGTTAGCTGAGAAGTGAGGGGAAACTTTGCTCTACAGTGAGCACATTATTTCTGAATTCTATTTCACGAGGGGAGTGAGGTGACTAAAGGAAATTATTATGTACCTTATTCTTCAAAAAAGGTAAAATAGGCATAAGGCAAAGATTGGAACGGTCTTAAAAGTATTAGCTGTTGAGAGGCTGAGACAGCAAGAAATTCAAGGTAAACCCTCTAGAAAACTACCAGAATGGACTCACATTGATTCAAGTGAAAATCAAATATTTATCTTTGGCTTCTTGGTGGGCTTTCTTTTCAGACCTCATGGCTACCATTTTCTTTATCTTGGTCTCTGGACCCTTCCTATTCGAATGTTTCTTTTCCTTCACAGTCAAAACTTTCAAAATCTTTCAAGGATACTTAACAATAGAAAAATAAACCCCATTTCCCTGGGGAAATATCAATCTTACCCCCAACTCTGCCTCCAAGTTTCCCCTTATATACACAAGTAGAGATAGCCCCCCACTATGATCAGCAAATGGAATCTTTGCCTTAATCTTCATTTAGGATTGGAGAGTTTTTTCTTCTTTTTCTCTTCCTTTTTTTTTTTTTTTCTTACTTTTGTGAACGTGTTCAAGAGTGTAGAGATCAGAGATCAAAATTGGGTTTTTATTCAGGAACCTGAAAGCCTTTCACTGGAACTTAGACATCACTGATTAGGACAGGTTGGCTGGTCACCAGTAACCATGTACCACTATACTGGGTTTATAACTAGATGATTTACCTTAGATTCTTCCTGGATGTGTGCCAAGGACCCACCAGTAAGCATGTACCACTATGCTGGGTTTATAATCTAGATGATTGACTTAGATTCTTCCTGGACGTGTGCCAAGCCCTTTAGGGATCAAGTTCCCTCCCCAAGGTCCACTATGACCACTGCCTAGTCCATAACATAGTTCTAAAATTTACATTGAAATACAAATGAAATTGAACACAAAACAATAAATATGAGTAACTCAGCAATCCTGACCAGGATTCTCAATATCACCATCAGTCACTGTCTGGACCTATTAATTCAGAGGCTTCAGAAACTTAATAAGGAACTTATCAGTCAAGCAGGTATTGTGGGAGAGGGAGGGGTAATTCTAACTCAGTTCCTTGTACCAGAACAGCCATACCAGTTCTCTGAAAGGACTTCCCCTGCCTTCTAGGGTTGCCAATGCTAATGGAGTATGTGACTCAACCATCTACCAGAAACACAGTGTCTAATCCCTGTTCCTATATAACTTTTTTACATTTATTTATTTATTTATCTATTTATTTATTTATTCCCAATCATACAAACTTAATAGGTACCCTGTCCCCTTCCTCTCTCTACCCCTCCCTTGTCCCCTTTGCACCCTCCCCCTCTTTCCCCTTCCTTCCACCTTCTTCCCTCCCTTTCTCCCAGTGCCCCCTCTTCTCTCCCTCCCATTCCCTGGAGTATCCTTTAATGTGAATGTCAAATTTCCCTCTGTGTCTTCCACTCTAATGAGGTGTAAGGACTCAGTGGCATTGCCCAGAGCCCTTCCTTGTGCTCCACAGGCACGTCCAGAGGCCCATCTTCCGGGTGATTTTAAACACAAACAGCTAGTTACAGCCTGGGTAATCAAGAAGCAGAGAGATAAACCAGAAGCTGGTATAGTTGTATCCCTCCATCTATCTTCTCCCAAGAAACCCACCAACACCCCACTTTCATAAAATTTCAAAAATCTCTCAAAGGAGAGTACAAAGACGGGGACCAGCTGCCCAAAGATGGACACCTGTGGGAGACATGACACATGTGTAAACCTTCACAGTAATACAATAGTCTATGGCAAAAAGTGTGACTTTGCATGTCAGGTGGACCTCATGTGCGAATCACTCTTGTGACTGAGATTTACTCACAGTTTGCCTGACATAATCCCAAGAAATTTATCAGTGAAATGTAAGTACTGAGTCAGAGAATAAACCTGATGGCAGATGCACATATTAAATAAATTAACTACAAAATGTGACATAGCAAACAGAACTGGGAAGTATAGGTCTGACAATAACAATAGGAAACCTTGAGTATGTTAGAGATCTGGAATAAAGACACTGATATGACAACTTAAATGTTAAATGTCTTACATTTTAGTACTTATCATTTGTAAAATCACCTACAGGAAGTTTGCGTGAACGCAGATCCTGAAGCAATTAGCAGCAGGGCGCAGCTGCCCTTCTGAGTTTCTATAACCTTCCAGCTAATGCACTGAGTATGATCAGGATCATTTGCTGAGTAAAGATGGATCAGCTTCAACAACTCAGAGCAGTTTACAGTATCAGCTCTCTTTCAAAGAGAAGAAACTAAAGGCAAGAGCTCTCAAAGCTGAGCTTGCATGACAGATAAGGAGGGTGCAGACTGTGAGAGAGCTACCCTGGATCTGGAGATAGCCTCTGCCTCTCACTGGATGCCAATTTTGACTTGCGTCCAGAAGGAATGGTATTGTCCCTCGAGGCCCCGTATCTACTTCCTGGCCACCATCCCCGGGCTGCTCTGCTCTCACAGGCTCTTCCCACCAGGATGGACTCAAACCTATGAAACCTTCCTCTCTTTCCATTAAGAGGCCAGATGTTCTGTCACACCTGAGGGAAGCTAAAGCTATCAGATGTCATATAACTAGCCTTCCCTGCCTCCATCACTTCTTTCTTCACTTAGAATATATAGCATCCATTTTATCAAAACGTTAACTTCTGAAAATCATGAACATTGTGAACTTCACTTCTGCTCTGTCCCCAGAATTCAGACCATGCTAGGTGAGCAAGAACACATGGATATGTGAGCAACAACAAAAAACCCTGTTAGCTTCACAGATCATGATTGTATCTGTTCCTTGTTCTCATATGTTCTATAAAATCTCTGGCTTAGGGCCAGAGAAATGGCTCAGGGGTTAAGACTCTGCCTCAAAAGCAGGAGGTCATAAGTTCAGATCCCAGATCCCACATAAAAAATGCCAGGCAGAAATGGTGGTGGCCTGAACTTCCAGTCCTGGAAGGTGGAGCCTGGGAAACTGCAGAGCAAAGCAACTAGGAGGTAGAAGCAATCCAGGATGGTTCCTAAGGTCACCCTCGGGCCTCCATAGGCACATACAGTGCCCTCTTATGTACACAGACATACACTCAGAGACACATATACATAGACACACGTGAAAAAGAAATCTCTAGCCTGGTTTTCCAGATAAGGTTTTAATAAAGTTCATATGTTCATCTGTTCCTAGTTTCTTTGACACATTTGCAGAATGACACCCCTTTTACATTTAGGAATAACTAGTTATCATTGTGATCCTCCTGATTGGTGACAGAGGCATGATAGTTGCTGCATGTCCAAGAAGATGCAGAGTCACACTGCCTCTGTGTTTGCACTCAAAATGAAGTTATGAGTTAGCTCTATCATCCAGAAGCATATATACCTAAAGGACTCTGATTCCTACCACAGACACATTTTTAGATCCGTTGTTTATTGCTTTTCTGTTCACAGTAGCTAAGAAATGGAAAAAGTCTGACATCCATCTACTGATGGATAATATGCTACATAGACACAATTGAATTTTCTTCAGCCATGAAGAAAAATAAAATTGTATATATTTGTAAAATATTGCATTAAGTGTGGTAACCTAGGCTAAGAAAGACACACAATCCTAGCTTTTGATATTTGTATCTCTATATGTACATGGGAGTGACTATGTCTGGAGCCCAGGAAGATGGAAAGTGATCATGAGAGAGGAAAGAGAGGCTTTGGGAGGGATGAAGAACACATTTGATGTGAAAATAAAATGGGTAGATAAGAGAAGTGGGCAGGGAGTAGTTCAGCCAAAATTATTAATGAATAAAAATGTTGTGAAGAAATCTACAGCTTGTGAGCTAAAAATAAAATTTTAAGGCTGGAGAGATGACTCAGGAGTTAAGACTCTGCCTCCCAAACAGAAGGTCCTGAATTCGTATCCCAGGTCCCACATAAAAAAATCAAGAGGAAACAGCAGCAGCCTGAACTTCTGGCTCTGGTGGGTGGAGCCTGGGAAATGCCACAGCAAAGCAAAAAGGAGACAGAAGCACTCCAGGATGATCCCCGAAGTCACTCTTGGTCCTCCACAGGACAAACAGTGCCCTCTGAGCACACTCACACACACACACACACACACACACACACAAATAAATAAATTTTTTAAAAAAGGAAATTTTTTAAAATTATTTAAATTATTAACTTAAAATTAATTTTAATATAAATTATTAAATTATTTAAAAGAGATTGGATAAAGCTGATTGCAGAAGCCACAGGTTACTAAACAACAAAAATAGCTTCCTATGAATTGTTGGTCTGAGAAGTCCTTAAATTCCCTCAAAGAACACAAGATATCACCACTTCTTTTGGTTGTTCACAGAAACTAAATGGTGAGACCCTATTGCTGAAGACACCAACATGCTTCAGTTTCAGGAAATAAAGCAAGAAATTAAGCTGGGACTGAGCTGAAAACTGCCCTACTGATGGCCAGTTGTTACGCAGACTGATGGTGGGGAAAAGTCGCCAGTAGTAGTATACTGCACTACTGTTCTGCTAGACAAGATGTGTCCACTGGTACAATAGTGACATAACTACTGCGGGCATCACCAATGACCTTTGGTTGGATTTGACTCCGGTTCCACAGGAAGAATTCATCCCTAGTAAAGTAAATCTGGTCAAAAGCCCATTAATGACAAAGGTCATAGAACCTAGTACTGAAGCTTCTAGTATTGTTTTATTACAGAGAGAGAGAAAGAGAAAGTGAGAGAGAGAGAGAGAGAGAGACTAAGGCATCCACACCATGTTGCTTTCCAGCTGCTTCCCACAGCCATAACAGATAGTGAGTGCACCAGGAAAAGGGTCCTAGTGTTTCATGGGACTCTTGACTGTCAGGCCGTGTCAGGTCTGTCCTTATTCTCGAGGTCTAATGCAAGTGTCATCAACTTACATTAGCAAGCCACATCTTCTCCTGAATCTGTTCACAGAAGGGTCTTCGGCTCTACTGACTTTGGTGTGCTGCCTTGGTTCTTGCTCATGTGGAGAAAATAGACTTGATGAAGCACTTCCTTGTGTGTTTTGAGTCCTTGACCACAACAGCAAGGGCACACAACTCCATTTGTTGTCTTTTTTGGTACCGGAAGGCACAGACATTGTACATGATGGGTTTTGAGTGAGTGTAATCATGACCTTCTTGAAAACTCCTTATTTTTATTTTAATATGTAATATTTATTCCCTTAGAGTTTCATATATGAATCCTCAATCCCATCCCGCTTTTTTCCCATTACAACATTCATTATGGAGTATTCCCATAAGAACATGGATCTTTGAGCAACAATTTTACACATTACAATGTGCTGATCACATCCCTTCCTACAACAGTACTCCACAGTGAATGTTTGTTATGTATAGAATTATTACAGAAAACAGATATGAATACCATAATGTAAGGCTTTAAATAAAGTACTGCGAATGCATTTTAAAGGCTTTTGTGAGGGTTTTTTAGAGAGTGGGGGGGGCCTGCCTCTCACATATCCCAAACTCATTATGTAACCCAGGATGACTGCGGACCTCTAATTATCCTGCTTCTATCCATGAGTAGTGTGATTTCAGGCACGTACCACTAAGATGCTCAATTTCTGTTTCTGTTCTTGTTTCACCCTCCTCCCAGAGTAATATCCTGCTTCTATCCATGAGTAGTGTGATTTCAGGCACGTATCACTAAGATGCTAAATTTCTGTGTTTCTGTTCTTGTTTCACCCTCCTCCCAGAATGAAGTGAGTTAGACAGAGAAGGGTAAAGAAACCTTATAAACATAGGAAGCACAACAGGAAAGTGAGTCACTGCACGTCAAGCAGGTTGGTTGCCATGTGGAGGTGACAACTCTGCTGGAATAGGTACGTTTGAACCCTGGTAGCCACGAGGTGTTGGCCAAGAGCTCTGGGAGGTATTATAGAGTGGAGAAGTGTCACAAAAACTATGATGTGTCAGAGCTTTGTGCTCTTCATCCAGGTGTGGGGATGCTGACTGAGAGCAATCAGAAGCAACACGTCTCAGAGGCTGGAACCACAGGTCCCCCAGCAAGCTGCCTTGTCCAGCCTCAGAAGCAGCAATCAGTCTCCAATGAGCTTTGAAGGAATGGTCTTCTTTCTCTTTCACCTCCCATAAGTCTGTCTTATGAGGCTGAGTTCTTCTCTCTCTTTTATAGATGGGCTCTGTTGGCTGAATGTATATAAAAAGTGTGCAAAATGTGGGGACAAGTCAATCATTTCTTACTTGATTTATGAATGTCAGTCATTATATTGCAATCTAATGTTGCAATTACCCATCTATCAGTGTCTCAAAGACTATTTTCCTGTTTGCACACAGCTGCATCTTTCTCCTGTCTCCTTTATTAATATATGAATTCCACGAAAGTAGGATCATGCCAACTTCTTTTTTTGCTGTGATCATGGTACATGTACAAGAAATAATTCTTTATTGACTCTTCCCAAGCTTGTGTGTTTGCACTGCACTGGTTTCTAGTTATCATAATCCTTGGCTTTGAAGGGGCTGCCAGTTTCCTCATCAAGAGAAGATCAGTACGGTGTGGTCACACATACTGTGCCTTTGCTGGAGTTATACACAGTGCACTCTTCACTGAGTCGGCATAACAGCTGAAGCTGGCATTGGCAGCAAGTACCATGAAAGCAGAACGTGGACCCTCCTACTATCCAGCAACCACCTCCCTTGTTGCTGGCCTTCTGTCTGCTCCTGGACACCTCTCAGCCACCCATAAATTCTCGTATCTGTTTTTATACATGCAGTTTCCTAGATGCTTCAGGTCTCATAGTCCGTCTCTGGTGTGGGGGTAGGGGGCTCGGCCAGAGTCACAGCCATCTTTCATCTGGCCCCACCCACTGCATCATAGAGAGGCAGGGTAACTCCAGGGACTCCCTCCTGCACTGTCCAGAGAGATCACCAGCCCCTAACCCCAGGGCAAAAGTGGAGTGCGGACACCAGAAGTTGGGAGAAATTCATGAAGTAACCAACTCATAAACCTATCGGAGAATGGGGAACAGTTTGTACCCAGGAGAACCGTGATCATCTGGAGTAGAATCTGGGAGGAGCAAAGCCCTCGTCCCTCAGAAGGCAAGAGAACATGACTGCCCAAGGGCTGGGCTTCTATACACCGAAAACCAAGAGACTACATTTCACAGTGAGTCCCCAACAATTGGGGTGGCCTGGGCCAACTTCTAGGTCTTATTTGGTAGACCAGGAGGTTAAAATCCTTAGGACTGCTCCAGCCACCAGCAGAGTGCTGTGTGATCCACAGGAATATAAGGCAGAGAAAGCTTACTTACTTCATGGAATGGGGAGAAGAGAACATCTTCCCCTACTGCCCAGCTCTGCCAACCAGTACCATGCCACCGAACATAGAGGGCTGTTCTCAGCAGCACCCGGAAGGATACATCAGAGTTACACTGGCAAAGGACTGGAATCCAAGAAGATATTTGCAGAGCACCCTCCTCTGAGGTCCCTGAATATAGGCTCCCCAAAGAAAAGCTCACAGCATGAGGTGATATTCCCAGTAGAGCCTCAGATCACGGGCATTATGGTAGCGTTGCAGAGCAAGGCCAGCAAGCACACAGACAAAGCCCAAACTGAAAAAGATACCAATAAGGAGCAAGAGCAAACAGACATTGCGAAAGACAAAAACCCAAACAAAAAAAACGACCTACTAAAACCCCATGAAGAGGCGTGGAATATGGAAGAAAGAAGATGCCCACCAGCAAAAACTAAACAAACTGCTCCCCTCCAGTGGCCCATATATCTGAAGGGCAGCAAGATCCAGCCCAAATGCAAGCCGCCAGACCAAGACATGTGTCAGTTTCTGCTGCGGAAAAGAGACAGGGGGAAGAGTCGCGGACACTCCTGGAAGAGAACAAGAAAGGTCAGAGAACCTCCAAGGAAAGAAGGGCACACTCCCAACCCCAATGGGACCAGACTTTCCTGGAATTTGGAAAAGCAAGGAACCTAGACCAGATTCTTATGGTAGAAAACAAAGAAACACTGCTAAAAAAGAGGAAGATCCGAGCTTTGGAGTTGTCAGGTGTGAGCAATCATTTCAATGTCTGCCCCAGCATCACTAGAGGAAAACGACAGCCATTGTCTCAGGCACATCACAAGCAGAAGGCTTCAAGAATAAGCTCAAGGTCCTATCAGTGGCAGCCGAGGGACCCTTGGGCAACTACATTCTGGGGGAACCCAGCAACACTTGATAATTCGGCACATACTTCCCACAATCATAGTTCAAAAGATCAGGGTTCTCCAAATACCAGGCTAAACTTTCCCATAGGCAAATCAAGCTATGCTTATTTATAAACTCTGGGTATACTGCAAGGTTGGCTTGTGGACAGGTAAATAACAGGTTAAGAACAGATGCTCTCCTGGGGTCTTAGAAACCATCAAAGTCAACCCACAGGCAGCCATTAACATTCCAAACCTAGCCTGTGCCTCTTTTTTTTTTTTTCAAACAAAATGTATTGCCAAAAGGATGTGATGTCAATTTCAAGCTTTATTTTCCTTGCCTCCAGTTGAGCTGTGAGTTTAATGATGATGTTTCTTTTGGTTTTCAATGACCATGTGTTGTTCCATCTTCTGTGGTCATCAGTGTCTGCAACAGAGAAGCTTGCTTACAAGTGTACTGAAGAAATATCAGAGCCAGTTTGAACATCAAACTTTTCCGACAACACAACCCCATTTGGGAAACTACTTCTAATGAGAACTGATTCAGAAAGTATGATGTAATTTGAATACTGGGTAGCCTCCAAAGGGAATGCTAATTTCTTTACTCATGCAGGAGCTGCTTTTGAGACTGCGGTGCACAGTAGTCATTTCCTATATTGATTTCCATGTCCTCCCTGTTCCCCCAACATAACTGGAGCTCAGAAGATTCAGATCTATCTGAACAAATATACATTCTGGATTTCAGCCCGGAGATTTTTAAGAAAAGAAAATATTGCCCGGGGATATGGCTTATTTTATTGACAATCCAAATCAGTTCTCTGAAAAAAGGCTGGCACTGATATATGGTTATTCCTGAGTATCTTCAAAACAGATCACCTGATTAAATATGATCAGGAAGAAGATGAGTCTGTGTTTGCTATCTACCTCACATACCAACTTCATAATCAACAACTTGGGAGAACTGATGCAGAAATGCTGTAAACACTTTTAATACCTGCCTTTTGGTATATTCATTTTGTGAAAGTGATAAATTTCAGAAATTGTCCACGTTGATATTTAAAACACATGAAGACATCAAACAATTTGTCCAAAAATTATGAATATGTATCTTCCTCACCAAAAAAATACAATATCACAGAAATGAAGCAGTGATCTTCATGTGAAATGTTTCCTATTTTCTTCATTTTTAGCTGCTACAGCTGGAACATGAGTCACCTGGGGAGAGGGAGGGATCTGATCTGTTTAGGAAAATCTCAAAGCCCCAAAGCTCAAGCTATAGAAAAGATATAAAAGATACTAGAACACAGATGGGGGCTCTCATTTTTGGAGAAAGAATTCCCTGAGACGTCACACTTTACTGTTCTACATCTCTGAGTGTCATTTGTCTCTTCTGTAGCAGAAAAATGATCCAACAGTACAAGCAAGAAGTTCTCTGAAATACCACTATTGAGTAGATGCTCAGCCATCAAAGACTAGAGAAATGGAAAAATAAAGAGAAGTGAACCTGCTGTCTATTGCTTTAATGGAGCACCTGAGAACAGGCTAACTTAGAAAGGAAGTCTGTTTGGCTTATGGTTCTGATAAACAATAGTAGGCATACAGGATTTCCTGGGATGGGCCTCTGTTCTAATTCACAACAGAACTCAATGAACATAGCATGACCGGGTATCATTTTGAGGGAAAAGCTATGGAGTTAACAGCAAAATCAGTTTTTTGTGTTCAAATCACCTGGGCTAGTAAACCAGATAGCTGGGTTTCAAAAGACTCCACTAGAAATATGCTGTTATTCTGCACAGGTAGTTCAAGAGATATTCTTTAACTCCATAGCCAGCACCCAAAAGGAGCTGGGTCCCTGCTGGACAAATGAGCTTAGTCTTGGGAACCATGTAGAGATTCAACTTTCCACCCCTGTGTGCTGCTGCAATGGAGATTCTGGATATTTTTGCTGGACAGGGTCCAGTTTCTACATTCTAGGTCATCCTCGACGCTTTATCCAATGAGATCCCACACTATGGGTCTGGGAAGGTGGAGACAGGAAAAGAGTAGAGCAGAGACACTGAGTTCAAATCCATAGTCCATCTGCAGTTTTCATGGTACTTTTATTTATGCATCTGGAGACTAAACCCAGGGCTTCATACATGTGGACCTTGACCCCTTGCCTTGAAAATTCCTGCCCTTACATGGTAGTCAGTAGCTGCAGACCCTGGGTGTCTATAGACAGTAATTCAGTGAGACAAGTCTTCATCCTAGGGAATAAGGTTCAGTTTTAAGAGTAGAGTGCATAGGGCAGGAACGAAACACAGATTTCATGCCTTGTCTGCAATGCAGTGATGTGGTGTGTGTATGCATGAGCTTGACTCTGCAGAAGGGCTCAGTCTGAGAGGCCTTGATGGACAAGCCATCCTGCCCTTGCTCCTATCACTCCCTCCACAAAGTGGCAAGAAAAGGTCTCAGTGTCTCTAGTTGTGGTGGCCCACTGTCTTTCTGGTATCCCACTGGAGTGCTATAAGAAAGGAAGGAATGTTAACTAGAAACTCGGCTCTTCCTCTGCACATTATGCTTGTTATAGGTAATGGGACAGGGCACATAGAGGGGCGATCCATGGCTAGAAAGTGAGAAAGAGAGCCCTACCTTCAAATAACTGAATTTCCAGTGGATGAAGACTTTTAGGGATTGATGCCATAGTGATTACTGTCTCATTATGAAATCACCAGTCTGGCCTCATATGTATGAGCAGCATAGGGTTTGGTATGATGAAGTTATCCTAGCCCTGCTATACTGCAGGATAATTAACACTTGTATGGGAAATCCAGACACCTAAGAAAACAGTAGACCACCTCTCCAGGAGTTATCAAGAACAGACACACCATTACATATTGGTAGGTAATGGAATAAGCAAGAGAAATCAGGGAAACCTAGGAAAAGCTCCAACCCTAAAGATCAGGGTTTTCCTGTGTTTCACGTACAGGAAGGAATATCACTTGACTGTATCCTGCAGGGAGAGTGGCCGTAGAGATGAATCCCTCCTTCCCCAGCTGTGGTTCACCAGCCACATGTTTCAGAGTGTTTTACCTTCCTTGTCCCTTAGATTCTGAATAAAGGAATAAAGGTTTTCCTTCCCATTTGCAATACTTGGCTTGTTGCTGCCTTCTGCTGGTGAATTTATTAAAAATAAGGAATGAAGCTGACTTCTAGGACAAGGGCATGTTAGTGGAGTTCAGCTGCTGTGCTAGAAACTGAAGACACCAGATGCATTTAAAAACTAGGCGAGCTTCAGCTTTCTCTTGAGCTTTATAACAGAACTCTCACCTTCTGACAGAAATCTAGGGGAGAAACTTTCTAGGTAAAGGAACCAGAATTATACTGTGGACAGAATAGGGGCAGAGGAGTGGAACATTGCCATGCTACCCAAGCATGGACTTCAACCACATTTCTGTTGTACCCTTGGCCAAATATTGTCCTACACGCTCGCACCAAAATCCAAACTCTTTGAAATTTTATCTTATTAAAATTTAGTATTATTTAAATTTTATTTAAATCAGCAAATTGTATACATCTGTGGAATGAAGCTTATGTTGTGGCTTGTTTACAATGTAGAATGACGAAGTCAAACTAATTACATACCCATTCGAAAATCCTTACCAGTTTTTGCATGGAGAACATTGAAATTGCTCTCAGAAATTTTGAAAATGTTCAGTATGCTCCTTTTTTTGTTTCCTTGCCTGGTTTGTTTGTTTACTTGCTTGCTTGTTTTGTAGTGTTGGGAATATCAGGAAAGTAGCCAAGCATATAAGAAACTGCTCTTCCACTGAGCAACACTCCCAACCACTGAAAGAGGATTTAGTATAGGATGTTGCAGATTCTTTTGCCACACTTTCAGTTCATAAGCAAAATATGTTAGACATTTATGTGGGACTGGGTGTTTCAATTGTCTTCATATTGCTGATAAATTCATGATCAAACTATTTAGGAGAACAAGCAGTTTTATTCTTGCTTATGGTTGCAGTTCATAATCCAGTTTGGCAGAATTGTTCATATCAACATCAGGAGTCAAAGGAACTGGCCACACTATATCTATAGGAATTGCTGAGAGAGGGGCAAACCTCTTCACTTGCCAGACTGAGTCTCCCAGAGTATGCCAAAGTTTGTCAAACGACTAAATTAGCTCTCTCCATATTATCGACTTGCCCAGGGAATTGTCTCACCTACTATAGGCTGGGTCTTCCATCATCAATTTGATAATCTTCTGCCAGCTTTCTCAGAGTTTGTTTCAACTACTAATTTTTTATAAATATGCTTAAAGGCTAAGTTTCAACTCAAAGTTGACACCTACAATCGAGTAAGTGCCCTGGATTTCCTCTTTCAGTCTGTTACAATTACATCATATACCTTAGCCTATCACATGCCCATTCTTTTTTTTAACATTTTTTATTATTATTTCCGCTCATACAAACTTAATAGGTATACCGGTTCCCTCCCTCCCTCCTCCTCCCCCCTACCCCCCGATCCCCCTCCCCTTACCCCTCCCTCACCATCCTTCAGTACCTCCCCCCCCCCAATCCCCAGAGAATCCTTTAATGTGCATGCCAGACTCTCCTCTGGGCCCTCCTCTCTGATGACGTACAAGGACCCTGTGGCATTTCCCTGAACCCTTTTCTGTGTTCCCCTTAAGCATAGGAACACTACTATGGCTATCAATTCCTTGCCTCCAAGGATCTTGGTGCCTTTAGCAAATGCTAGACTTTATGGGGTCAATAGTGTGTGGGACATTGCACAGGGCATGCAAAGTCCAATTAAGATTGCTTGGGCCCTAACTTGTGTGGAGTATCTTGCAAATCATTGCTCCTCCCATCCTTGTGCTCTTACACTCTTACCGCCCCTTCTTCCGCAAATTTCCCTGAGCTTCAGGATGGGGAGAGATTAGGCTGGCCTAGTTCTAGGCGGTTGCTATAGAGTCTCTGAAGTTCTAGATTAATCACATGCCCATTCTTCACTGAGTGGAAGAATGAAAATGAATGGTTTTGAGGGATATGGTGACATACCCTCTTGTAATTCCACTACTCAAGCAGCTGAGACAAGGGGATAAGTGATTTAGGACCAGCCTGCACTACATAACAACACTCTGCTACCCAGTGAAATTGAAGCTAACCTGAGTTATAGGATGAGATTCTGTCACAAAAAGTAGGATTCCTAGAACATTTGGGTGTTTATTTCCCTAAGTCACCTTTGTATTAGAAATAAAATTTGACCTTGTCGTTTAAATAGTTAAGCCTTTCTCTCATTAATTGTACTTTTGTTGTTATCATGTCTGCTGGCACCTATGATAGTAAAGGAGAGGAAAGTACATCTCTTTCTTTCTTAAGTTTCCTTTTCTACCTTCTTTCTTTCTCTTTCCCTCTTCATTTTTTCTTCCTTTGAAACAGGCTATCCTAATGTAGTCCAATGTACAATGTACTACTAATGTAATCATGTACATTAATCACAGTTAAGAAACTGACAATGGTATAATATTAAGATGTTATTGACTTTACTCGAATCAACCAGTTCCTATACTGATGTCCTGAAAGGAGGACGTTCAGGATTCAATCAAGGAGACCCCTTTAGGTATCATTCTCCTTCCTTTCCTGCAGTTGGTCAGTTATTGGTCTCCCTTGTCTTTCAACACTTTGTCTATATATATCACATATTTTTTGCAACATGTCAATTTAGATTAAGTGGATGATACCTCATTAAACTGTGGGTGTGGATCTGGATAAGAATGCCACACATATAATGGGCCTTTATGACATCACATCAAGGGTACTTGACAGCAACATGAGATACTGTTCATAAATAATCTTAACAAAATGATTAAGGAGGTCTCTGTACCAATTGTACCAATTAGTTTTTTTTTTTAATTTTCATGTGTACATGAGGGGTGAATACATGTTGTATGTGTGATTGCATGTATGCAGGTGCTCATGTGTGTACAGCACATGCATACATGAGTGTGCACACATGTGGAGACAAGAGGCTGATATTGGGAACCATCCCAAATTACTCTTAGATCTTATTCTTTGTGGGAGTCAGATGACTAGCCAGCTGGCTCCGGCTGTTGCCAACTTCTGCCTTCCCAGGCTTCAATTACAGATAGCCTACCATACCTGGAATTTCTACCTAATTTCTAGGGATCCAAACTCTGATCCTTTTCCTTTCATGACAAACATTTGAGCCATATATCAAGTTTCTAGGAAAGGGTCATAGTCGATTTCCCTAGAGATTTGCTCCTTTGTCTTTGGAGATTGTAGTTCTGACTCCTTACGTTCACGCTAGTAATTTCCACCAGCAGCCATTGAAGATGCCTTCTCCAGGACTTACCTGCAGTTCTTTTCCTCTATTTCATTAAGCATCAACACTGTCCAAGGTGTCCAACACTGAGTTTCCAGACTCAGAAGCTTATTTTTCCTCCTCATGACATTGGAGAAATGATTCTGGGGTTAAAAGTTTACCTCCAGCAGAAGAACCTGAATTCAGATCCCAGATCCCATATAAAAATGTTAGGAATTAATGGCAGTGGCTTGAATTTTCAACTCTGGAAAGCCAAGCCTGGAAAAATCCTACAGCAAAACAAAAAGAAGGTAGAAGTGATTCAGGATGTTTCCAAAGTCGCCTTGAGCCTCTACAGTCACACACAGTATCCTCTACTACATACACACACACACACACACACACAGGAAGACAAGCCACAAAAGGTGACCATCATGTAATAGGAAGGTAACCAACAGCTTTCTGTGTTTAAAGAATGTTTGTTAGAAGGGAAAACATTCCTGCTACTGTAAACTAGATAAAGAACCTATGAAAAGTAAGGACATAGATCCCAGAGGAAGAGCAGGCTATGAATATTTAGCTATAGAGATGCTACACCAAACTGCCTTATAAACACCTGTTGTAATACCCACAGATAAGAGAAGCACTAACACTCTCTTGAAGCTTCCTTCTACAACAGACGGTGTTTACTACAGAAAACACAGGTGACCAAATTGTAGAAAATAAGTGACTGTAAGACTGCTTCACCTCAGCCCAGGCCAGCACCCCCCGGAACACCCCCTGGAGCCCCCCCTCCCGACGAGCATCCAGGCCAAGGCCCGTCCCAGCCCAGCCCCCAGCCCCCCACCCCAGACCCCCCCCTGCCTCCTGGCAAGCACTCAGGCCGCCTCCGGTTTAGCCTGGGCCCCGACCAAGACCCCAGCCCCCCAAATCCTCCTGCCCCCGTGCACCTCCGACGCCCCCCCCCAGGTCCCAGGTGAAGAATTCTGCCATCAACATCAGACCCTCTGCCTCTCCAGCCCACCAGGGACCTATACACGTGGTCCACGGAAGACACACTGCTACTCAGAATTCAATTGAGTCCAAAGGAAACTCAAGCAAAACTCTAAGGAACAAAGGGAACACAGGCCATACATCTGGACTCCACTACAATCATTATATCACATGGGCGAGATCCTTCACATCCAGCCCAAAGATAAGTAAACTTTTTTTTCTCTTTTCTTTCACCTTACTGATCCTTTCTAGTATCAATTGCTGTAGATCAACTTCCTCATACAGCCACCCCAAAAACATACAACTCCAGGGATTGCACCACTCACCCTCACATATCACCAAGATACTAAATCGTAAAAGTGCACTACCATACTAATATTCACCCCCTGGTTACTTAACCTGACTAACAGCCTAATAGCCTCATCTAGGATATAACAATAACAATACACAAACATACCCAATCCAAAGCAAGCACTAGTAATAACTGGCAAGTGTACCAATACCGACTACATCAGTTCAGTGAAAAACACACAGAAACTGAATGGTCCTAGAAAACAAAACAACAATGCCCAAGTCAAAGTGCAGATCCACGAGAAACAAAACCCAAGAAGACCAATCTCCCACGGAAAGAATTAATCCCATAATGATCGATTCTGACCAGAACAAATTCACAGAAAATAGCCATGAAAGCCAGACCCCACATAACGACGTTCAGAGTATGATCATTACCATGATTACTACTATGAAAGAGGAAATCAAAGAAGAGTCAAACAACCGTATCAACCACTTTGAACAGGAACACAACAGGCACTTGGAGTTGAGAAAAACAGTTCAAGAAATAAAAATAGGCATACAGCAGTTAAAACAGTCTCAGGCAGAGTTTAAAATTGAACTAAAAGACAAGTTATCTTCAACCCAAAACTCAACAGAGAGTCTTATCAGCAGAACAAATGAGGCAGAAAATAGAATTTCAGATCTTGAAGACAAAGTGGGAGTATTAACCAGATCAATGGAAGAGATTGTTAAACCCAAAAAGATACTGGAGAGGAACATTCAAGAGATATGGGACACCCTGAAGAAGCCTAATATGCACATTCATGGAATACCAGAACAAGAATCCCAAAATACCACACTGGAGGAAATATTTCAATTCATCATAAATGAAAACTTCCCTCAACTGAAGAATGAGAGGCCTATCCAAATACAAGAGGCATTTCGCACTCCAAACAGATACGACCAAAATAGAAAATCACCACGGCAATAACAGTCAAAACACTCCACATTCAAGACAAAGAAAAGGTGCTGAGAGCTTCAAGAGCAAAAAAGCAAGTCACTTTTAAAGGCAAACCTATTAAAATAACAAATGACTACTCAATGGAAACAGTAAAAGCAAGAAGAGATTGGAGAGACATACTTCATGTATTAAATGAGCAAAAATGCCAACCCAGACTGACATATCCAGCAAAACTATCTGTCATGATTGAGGGAGAAAGAAAAATTTTCCAGCACAAAGACAACTTGAAGGGATACATGTCCACCAAACCAGGCCTTCAAAAAAATGCTAAAAATGCCCCCCTTTTTTGCACCCTAAACCCGCTCCGCCGGTCGGGACGCGCGCGCGCGGTCCAGCCGGGCGTCCACGCCGCGCCCTAGCTGGTGAGTACCCCCGCCTCCCCCCCCCTCCCCGCGCACCGCCCACCAGGACCCCCAGGTCGGCCCACAGGGACCCGGCTCCGCCTCCCACCATCCAGCCGGAGCCGCGCGGGGGACCCAGTGACCAGGAGGACCTCCCCCTGCGCCCGGGCCCCGCCCCAGCTGCCCTCGGGTTAAACAGCTCCACGCCATCGCCCCCATCCCCCCTTTTTTGCACCCTAAACCCGCTCCGCCGGTCGGGACGCGGGCGCGCGCGCGGTCCAGCCGGGCCTCACCCCACGACCTAGGTAAGTCTCCGCCCGCCCCGCCCACCAGGACCACAGGCCAAATAATTCAGTTTAGTGAAATTGAGAGATCTTAAGAGTTAAAATGACAATGCCAAAGTCAAAGTGCAAATCCGTGAGAAGCAACAATCAAGTAAACAAATTTCCCACTGAAGAAATTAATCCCATGTTAGACTCCAACAAGAACAAACCCATGGAAAAAGGCCAAGAAAGCCCCACCCAGGATAAAGACTTTCAAATATGATCATTACCATGTTCAATACTATGAAAGAGGAAATCAGGGAGGAATTAAATAATCGAATCAATCGCTTTGAAGAGGAACACAACAGACATCTGGAGGAGTTGAGAAAAAGTGCAAGAAACAAAAAGTGGCATAGAGCAGTTAAAACAAACTCAAGCAGAGTTTAAAACTGAGCTAAAAGACAAGTTATCTTCAACCCAGAATGCCACAGAGAGTCTTACCAACAGAACTAACGAAGCAGAAAACAGAATTTCAGACCTTGAAGATAAAGTGGGAGTACTAACCAGCCCAATGGAAGAGGTTGTTAAAGCCAAAAAGATACTTGAGAGAAATATCCAAGAGATATGGGACACCCTGAAGAAGCCTAACATGCGTATTCATGGAATACCAGAGCAAGAATCTCAAAATATCACCCCTGAGGAAATTTTTCAAACGATCATCAAGGAAAACTTTCCTCATCTAAAAAAAGAGAGGCCCATCCATATACAAGAGGCATTCCGCACCCCAAACAGATACGACCAAAATAGAAGCACGCCGCGGCAAATAATAGTTAAAACACTCCACATTCAAGATAAAGAACTGGTGCTGAGAGCTTCAAGGGAGAAAAAACAAGTCACTTTTAAAGGTAAACCTATTAAAATAACAAATGACTTCTCAGTCGAAACAGTAAAAGCAAGAAGAGCTTGGAGAGACATACTTCAAGTATTGAATGAGCAAAAATGTCAACCCAGGCTGATTTACCCTGCAAAACTATCAGTCATGATCGAGGGAGAAAGAAAAATTTTCCAGCACAAAGACAACTTTAAGGGATACATGGCCACCAAACCAGGCCTTCAAAAAATGCTAGAAATGATAAAGCGTGAAGAAAAAAACAGGCATATCCAGGAGAACAGAAGGCAAGTATAACATCATTAAAAAAGAAGCAATATACTTATAAAACCTACTAAACATAATAAATGTCTGGAATTAACAATAGTTTCTCCATTATAACACTAAATGTTAATGGAATTAATTCACCGATCAAGAGACACAGATTACAAACATGGATTAAAAATCACAGTCCATCAATCTGCTGCCTGCAGGAAACCCATCTCACCACAAAAGATAGGCACGCTCTAAAAATAAAAGGCTGGTCAACAATTATACAAGCTAATGGAAGCAGAAAAGAGGCAGGGGTAGCCATTATGCTATCAGACAAAGTGGATTTCAAACCAAAGAAAATTATAAGAGACACGGATGGATACTACATTTTAGTCACAGGCACAATTCACCAGGAAGACCTCACAATACTGAACATATATGCACCCAATACGGGCCCCTCCACATTCATTAAGAAAACCCTACAGCGTCTAAAGCAAGAAATCAATCCCCAAACGATAATTCTTGGGGACTTCAACACCGCCCTGTCAACATGGGATAGATCAACAGGTCAAAAGCTTAACAGAGACACTTTGGAACTTAATCAAACCCTGAAAGAAATGGACCTTACAGATCTCTATCGAACTTTTCACCCACACACCAAAGAATACACATTTTTCTCAGCAGCACACGGAACTTTCTCCAAAATAGATCACATATTGGGCCACAAAATGAATCTACACATATACAAGAAAGTTGAAATTCTAACCTGTGCCCTATCAGACCATCACGGCCTAAAGCTGGACATCCACAACACATCAAACAAGAGAAAATACACTAACTCCTGGAAACTTAACAATATGATGCTGAATGAGACATGGATTCAGGAAGAAATTAAAAAGGAAATTCAAGATTTCCTGAAAGTGAATGATAACGAAAATACAACTTACCAAAATCTCTGGGACACAATAAAAGCTGTTCTAAGAGGTAAGTTCATAGCTCTTAATGCCTACGTCAAAAAAATGGAAACGTCAGAAATAAACAACTTAACAATGCAGCTTAAAGCTTTAGAGAAGCTAGAGCAATCTGATCCCAAAAGTAGTAGAAGAGAGGAGATTAGCAAAATAAGGGGAGAAATATCTGAAATCGAGATTAAGAAAACGATAGAAAAAATCAACCAGTCAAAAAGCTGGTTCTTTGAAAAAATCAGTAAGATTGATACACCCCTAGCTAAATTAACCAAAAGCAAGAGAGAGAAAACCCAAATTAACAAAATTAGTAATGAACATGGAGTCATCACTACTGATACCCAAGAAATCCAGAGAATTATAACATCATATTTCAAAAACTTATACTCTGTGAAGTTTGACAACACAAAAGAGATGGATGAATTTCTAAGTAAACACAACTTACCTAAATTGAATCAGGAAGTTGTGAATTATTTAAATAGTCCTATAACATATAAGGAAATTGAGGAAGTAATCTCAAATCTTCCCACCAAAAAATGTCCTGGACCAGATGGATTCAGCACAGAGTTCTACCAGACATTTAAGGAGTTAATAACACCAATACTCCTTAAACTGTTCCATCAAATAGCAAAGGAAGGAACACTACCAAATTCCTTCTATGAAGCTAATATCGTTTTAATCCCAAAACCTAATAAAGATTCGCTTAAAAAAGAAAACTATAGGCCGATTTCCCTGATGAACACAGACGCAAAGATTCTCAAAAAAGTCTTAGCAAATCGGATTCAAAAACATATTAAAAAGATCATTCATGGGGACCAAGTAGGCTTCATCCCCGGCACACAAGGTTGGTTCAACATACGCAAATCAATAAATGTAATTCATCATGTAAACCAGTCCAAAGTCCAAGACCACATGATACTCTCGATAGATGCAGAAAAAGCTTTTGACAAAATCCAACAGCCTTTTATGATCAAAACGCTAGAGACAGTAGGAATGGAAGGAACCTTTATCAATATAATAAAAGCTATATACAACAAGCCCACAGCAAGGATTATGCTCAATGGGGAACAATTGGAAGCATTCCCACTTCGATCAGGAACTAGACAAGGCTGTCCACTCTCACCACTTCTATTCAATATTGTACTTGAAGTCTTAGCTGAAGCCATAAGACAAGAAAGGGACATAAGAGGGATTCAAATCGGCAAGGAAGAAGTCAAGCTATCCCTATTTGCAGATGACATGATCTTATACCTGAGTGATCCCAAAAACTCCACCAGGAAGCTCCTGGAACTAATTGAGAAGTTCAGCAGGGTGGCAGGATACAAAATAAATGTGCAAAAATCAGAGGCCTTCCTATATGCCCAGAATGAAAGAAGTGAAAAAGCCTTGAGAGAAACAATACCATTTATTATAGCCCCTAAAAAAATGAAATACCTTGGTATAAACCTAACAAAGGAGGTAAAAGACCTTTACAATGAAAACTTTAAAACCCTAAAGAAAGAAATAGCCGAAGACACCAGAAGGTGGAAAGACCTCCCTTGTTCCTGGATTGGCAGAATCAACATGGTGAAAATGACCATCCTACCAAAGGCAATATACAGATTCAATGCTATACCAATCAAAATCCCAAAGCAATTCTTCAAAGAAGTTGACCAAACAATCTCAAAGTTCATATGGAGGCACAAAAGACCCAGGATAGCAAAAACAATCCTGAGTAACAAAAACACAGCTGGAGGTATAACCATACCAAACCTTAGTCTATACTACAAATCCATAGTTGTAAAGACAGCCTGGTATTGGCTCCAAAATAGACACACAGATCAATGCATAAGGATTGAAGACCCAGATATAAGCCCACAAAGTTACAGCCATTTGGTCTTTGACAAAGGAGCCCAAAGAATCCAATGGAAAAAGAACAGCATCTTCAACAAATGGTGCTGGCAAAACTGGATCTCCACATGCAGAAGATTAAAGCTGGACCCGTACTTGTCACCATGTACAAGACTTAATTCCAAATGGATCAAGAACCTTGATATCAGGCCAGAGACTATAAAAACCATAGTTGAAAGGATAGGGAACTCCCTCGAGCTGATTGGGCTAGGCCAACAGTTCCTAAACAGACATCCAATGGCACAGTCACTGCTACCAACTCTCAACAGTTGGGATCTTGTGAAATTAAAGAGCTTCTGTTCAGATAAAGAGATTGTAACACGAGCTCAAAGGCAACCCACAGAATGGGAGAAAATCTTCACTAACAACATATCTGATAGAGCTCTATTGTCCAGAGTGCACAAAGAACTTAGAAAACTAAACACCAAGGAAACCAATGGCCCAATTAAAAAATGGGCCCTGGAACTTAAAAGAAACTTTACCAGGGATGAAATTAAAATGTCTAACAAATATCTGAAAAAATGCTCCACTTCTTTAGCCATCAGGGAAATGCAAATCAAAACTTCCCTGAGATATCATCTCACCCCGGTCAGGATGGCAAAAATCCACAATACTAACAACGACAAATGCTGGAGAGGATGTGGAGAGAGGGGAACTCTCCTACATTGCTGGTGGGAATGCAGGCTCATACAGCCACTCTGGCGAGCCGTCTGGAGATTCTTAAAGAAATTAAAGATTGAAATGCCATATGACCCTGCTATTCCACTTTTGGGAATAACCCCCCATACAGCAGAGGTTCGCCTCGATAGCACAAGCACGACCATGTTCATAGCAGCACTGTTTACAATAGCAAAGACATGGAATCAGCCCAAATGTCCAACAGTTGATGAGTGGATAAGGAAACTGTGGTACATCTATACAATGGAGTACTACTCAGCCATCAAAATGATGAATTACTGGAATTTTCCGGGAAATGGATGTCATTAGAAACAATTGTATTAAGTGAAGTATCCCAGACCCAGAAAATTAAGCGCCGTATGTACTCCCTAATAGGTGGCTCCTAGTACCAAACCCACCCAGCCCACCTAGAGACAGGAATTCCAAGGATTATGAACACGAGGGATGGGGTAGGAGGGCCACACCAGAAAGAAGGAGAGAAGGGACCATGTTACAGCAGAGAAAATAGGCCTCCACCAAGGACCCAAATAAGTAATGAGACATCTGATTAAGTTCACAGACTTTTGTTCCTGATCATTTACTACTGAGGGGGAGTGATCTCACCAGAAGAGGAGGGCATATAGTCTGGCAGATAAAAAGTAACAATTTTGCAAATGGGTAATAGACCCCTCCCTCACTGTGGTTTCCCACTTTTATTACATCTACCTTTGAATGTGCTTTTATCACAAGACTCTAACAACTTTTTGTCTCTGGCCAGGGGGTAATATACAATGCCCACCAGGATGGAGTGAAGGGCATTGCAGGAGCAGCAAAACTGCAAAAGAAAATCAACAAACCACAATCCAGAACTTCAGAGACTCTATATCAACCACCTAGAACTAGGCCAGCTTAGTCTCTCCCCATCTTGAAGCTCAGGGAAATTTGCGGAAGAGGGGGGCGGTAAGAGTGTAAGAGCATAAGGATGGGAGGAGCAATGATATGTAAGATACTCTATACTAGTTAGGGCTGAAGCAATCATAATTGGACTTTGCATGCCCTGCGCATTGTCCAACACACTGTTGACCTCACAAAGTCTAGCATCTGCTAAAGGCACCAAGATCCTTGGAGGCAAAGGATTGGCAGCCACAGCAGTGTTCCTATACCTAAGGGGAACACGGGAAAGGGTTCGGGAAAGGCCACTGGGTCCTTGTACGTCATCGGAGAGGAGGGCCCAGAGGAAAATCAGTCATGCACAAGAAAGGACTCTCTGGGAATTGGGGTGGGAGGCACTGGGGGATGGGGAGGGAGAAGGGTGGGGAGGGGGAGCAGGGGGTACGGGGGGAGGAGAGGGGAGGGAGGGAACTGGTGTACCTAATAAGTTTGTATGAGCTGAAATTAAAAAAAAATGCTAAAAATGATACTCAAGCTTGAAGAAAAAAACAAGCATATCCAGGAGGACAGAAGGCAAATATAACACCATTAAAAGTGAAGCAATATACTTATAAAAGCTACTAAACATAATAAATGTCTGGAATTAACAATAGTTTCTCCATTATAACACTAAATGTTAATGGAATTAATTCACCGATCAAGAGACACAGATTACAAACATGGATTAAAAATCACAATCCATCAATCTGCTGCCTGCAGGAAACCCATCTCACCACAAAAGATAGGCACGCTCTAAAAATAAAAGGCTGGTCAACAATTCTACAAGCAAATGGAAGCAGAAAACAGGCAGGGGTAGCCATTATGCTATCAGACAAAGTGGACTTCAAACCAAAGAAAATTATAAGAGACACGGATGGATACTACATTTTAGTCACAGGTACAATTCACCAGGAAGACTTCACAATACTGAACATATATGCACCCAATACGGGCCCCTCCACATTCATTAAGAAAACCCTACAGCGTCTAAAGCAAGAAATCAACCCCCAAACGATAATTCTTGGGGACTTCAACACCGCCCTCTCAACATGGGATAGATCAACAGGTCAAAAGCTTAACAGAGACACTTTGGAACTTAATCAAACCCTGAAAGAAATGGACCTTACAGATCTCTATCAGACTTTTCATCCACGCACCAAAGAATACACATTTTTCTCAGCAGCACACGGAACTTTCTCCAAAACAGATCACATATTGGGCCACAAAATGAATCTACACATATACAAGAAAGTTGAAATTCTAACCTGTGCCCTACCAGACCACCACGGCCTAAAGCTGGACATCCACAACACATCAAACAAGAGAAAATACACTAACTCCTGGAAACTTAACACTATGATGCTGAATGAGAACTGGATTCAGGAAGAAATTAAAAAGGAAATTCAAGATTTCCTGAAAGCGAATGATAACGAAAATACAACTTACCAAAATCTCTGGGACACAATGAAAGCTGTTCTAAGAGGTAAGTTCATAGCTCTTAATGCCTACATCAAAAAAATGGAAACAGGGGCTGGAGCGGTGGCTCAGGGGTTAAGCCTCCGCCTTGCAGGCGGAAGGTCCTGAGTTAGGTTCCCATATCCCACGTATAAGACGCCAGGCGGAAGCGGGGGCGGCCTGCGCTTCTGGTCCTGGTAGGGCGGAGCCAGTGAATCCCGGGGCAGAAGGAGGTGGAGGCGACCATGGTGGTTCGCAAATTCGTCCGTGGTTCTACACATACACACACACACACACACACACACACACACACGCGCGCGCATACACAGACACATGCCCACAGTTGAATAAATAATAATAATAAAAAAATTTTTAAAAAAAATGGAAACATCAGAAATAAACAACTTAACAATGCAGCTTAAAGCTTTAGAGAAACTAGAGCAATCTGATCCCAAAAGTAGTAGAAGAGAGGAGATTAGCAAAATAAGGGGAGAAATATCTGAAATCGAGATTAAGAAAACGATAGAAAAAATCAACCAGTCAAAAAGCTGGTTCTTTGAAAAAATCAGTAAGATTGATACACCCCTAGCTAAATTAACCAAAAGCAAGAGAGAGAAAACCCAAATTAACAAAATTAGTAATGAACATGGAGTCATCACTACTGATACCCAAGAAATCCAGAGAATTATAACATCATATTTCAAAAACTTATACTCTGTGAAGTTTGACAACACAAAAGAGATGGATGAATTTCTAAGTAAACACAACTTACCTAAATTGAATCAGGAAGTTGTGAATTATTTAAATAGTCCTATAACATATAAGGAAATTGAGGAAGTAATCTCAAATCTTCCCACCAAAAAATGTCCTGGACCAGATGGATTCAGCACAGAGTTCTACCAGACATTTAAGGAGCTAATAACACCAATACTCCTTAAACTGTTCCATCAAATAGCAAAGGAAGGAACACAACCAAATTCCTTCTATGAAGCTAATATCATTTTAATCCCAAAACCTAATAAAGATTCACTTAAAAAAGAAAACTATAGGCTGATCTCCCTGAGGAACACAGACGCAAAGATTCTCAAAAAAGTCTTAGCTAATCGGATTCAAAAACATATTAAAAAGATCATTCACGGGGACCAAGTAGGCTTCATCCCCGGCACACAAGGTTAGTTCAACATACACAAATCAATAAATGTAATTCATCATGTAAACCAGTCCAAAGTCCAAGACCACACGATACTCTCGATAGATGCAGAAAAAGCTTTTGACAAGATCCAACAGCCTTTTATGATCAAAACGCTAGAGACAGTAGGAATGGAAGGAACCTTTATCAATATAATAAAAGCTATATACAACAAGCCCACAGCAAGGATTATGCTCAATGGGGAACAATTGGAAGCATTCCCACTTCGATCAGGAACTAGACAAGGCTGTCCACTCTCACCACTTCTATTCAATATTGTACTTGAAGTCTTAGCTGAAGCCATAAGACAAGAAAAGGACATACGAGGGATTCAAATCGGCAAGGAAGAAGTCAAGCTATCCCTATTTGCAGATGACATGATCTTATACCTGAGTGATCCCAAAAACTCCACCAGGAAGCTCCTGGAACTAATTGAGAAGTTCAGCAGGGTGGCAGGATACAAAATAAATGTGCAAAAATCAGAGGCCTTCCTATATGCCCAGAATGAAAGAAGTGAAAAAGCCTTGAGAGAAACAATCCCATTTACTATAGCCCCTAAAAAAATGAAATACCTTGGTATAAACCTAATTAAGGAGGTAAAAGACCTTTACAATGAAAACTTTAAAACCCTAAAGAAAGAAATAGCAGAAGACACCAGAAGGTGGAAAGACCTCCCTTGTTCCTGGATTGGCAGAATCAACATCGTGAAAATGACCATCCTACCAAAGGCAATATACAGATTCAATGCTATACCAATCAAAATTCCAAAGCAATTCTTCAAAGAAGTTGACCAAACAATCTCAAAGTTCATATGGAGGCACAAAAGACCCAGGATAGCAAAAACAATCCTGAGTAACAAAAACACAGCTGGAGGTATTACCATACCAAACCTAAGTCTATACTACAAATCCATAGTTATAAAGACAGCCTGGTACTGGCTCCAAAATAGACATACAGATCAATGGATAAGGATTGAAGACCCAGATATAAGCCCACAAAGTTACAGCCATTTGGTCTTTGACAAAGGGGCCCAAAGAATCCAATGGAAAAAGAACAGCATCTTCAACAAATGGTGCTGGCAAAATTGGATCTCCACATGCAGAAGATTAAAACTGGACCTGTACTTGTCACCATGTACAAGACTTAATTCCAAATTGATCAAGGACCTTGATATCAGGCCAGAGACTATAAAAACCATAATTGAAAGGGTAGGGAACTCCCTCGAGCTGATTGGACTAGGCCAACAGTTCCTAAACAGACATCCAATAGCACAGTCACTGCTACCAACTCTAAATAGATGGGCTTGTGAAATTAAAGAGCTTCTGTTCAGATAAAGAGATTGTAACAGGAGCTCAAAGGCAATCCACAGAATGGGAGAAAATCTTCACTAACCACATATCTGATAGAGCTCTATTGTCCAGAGTGCACAAAGAACTTAGAAAGCTAAACACCAAGGAAACAAATGGGCCAATTAAAAAATGGGCCTTGGAACTTAAAATAAACTTTACCAAAGATGAAATTAAAATGTCTAACAAATATCTTTAAAAATGCTCCACATCCTTAGCCATCAGGGAAATGCAAATCAAAACTTCCCTGAGATATCATCTCACCCCAGTCAGGATGGCAAAAATCCACAATACAAACACCACCAAATGCTGGAGAGGATGTGGAGAGAGGGGAACTCTCCTACATTGCTGGGTCCTTCTCTCCGATGACATACAAGGACCCAGTGGCATTTCCCTGAACACTTTCCCGTGTTCCCCTTAAGCATAGGAACACTACTGTGGCTGTCAATCCCTTGCCTCCAAGGATCTTTGTGCCTTTAGCAGATGCTAGACTTTGTGAGGTCAATAGTGTATTGGACATTGAGCCAGGCATACAATGTCCAATTATGATTGCTTCGGCCCTAACTTGTGTGGAGTATCTTGCAAATCATTGCTCCTCCCATCCTTTTGCTCTTATAATCTTACCACCCCCTCTTCCACAAATGTCCCTGAGCTTCAGGATGGGGAGAGATTAGTCTGGCCTAGTTCTAGGTGGTTGATACAGAGTCTCTGAAGTTCTGGATTGTGGTTTGTTGATTTTCTTTTGCAGTTTTGCTGCTCCTGCAATGCCCTTCACTCCATCCTGCTGGGCACTCTATGTCACCCCCTGGCCAGAGACAAAAAGCTGTTGAACTGGAGTCTTATTGTAAGAGCACATTCAAGGGTACATGTAATAAAAGTAGGAAACCTCAGTGAGGGAGGGGCCAATCACCCATTTGCAAAATGGTTACTTTTTATCTGCCAGACTATATGCCCTCCCCTTCTGGTGAGATTGTAAATGATCAGGAATGAACGTCTGTGAACTTAACCAGGTGTCTCATTACTTACTTGCAGTCCTTGATGGAGGCCTATTTTCTCTGCTGTAACATGGTCTCCTCTCTGCTTGTTTCTGGTGTGGCCCTCCTACCCCATCCCTCCTGTTCATACTTCTTGCAATTACTGTAGATATTACATATATTTACCTTTGAGTGTCTCAAGGTGGGCTAGTTGGGTTTGGTACTCGGAACCACCTATTAGGGAGTACATACGGTGCTTAATTTTCTGGGCTTGGGTTACTTCACTTAATATAATTGTTTCTAATGACATCCATTTCCGGGCAAATTCCAGTAATTCATCATTTTTGATGGCTGAGTAGGTCTCCATTGTATAGATGTACCACATTTTAGGATGCACCTATTAAGGAGTACATACGATGCCTAATTTTCTGTGTCTAGGATACTTCACTCAGTATAATTCTTTCTAATTCCATCCATTTCCTGGAAAATTTCATTAACTCATCTTTTTTGAAGGCTGAGTAATATTCCGTAGAATAAATGTACCACATTTTCCTTATCCACTCGTCAACTGTTGGACATTTGGGTTGATTCCATGACTTTGCTATTGTAAACAGTGCTGCTATGAACATGGTTGTGCTTGTGCCATTGAGGTGAATTTATGCTGTATGAGGGATTATTCCCAGTAGTGGAATGGCAGGGTTATATGGCATTTCAATCTTTAACTTCTTTAAGAATCGCCAGACTGCTCACCAGAATGGTTGTATAAGCCTGCATTCCCACCAGTAACGTAGGAGAGTTCCCTTCTCGCCACATCCTCTCCAGCATTTGATGTTGTTTGCATTGTGGATTTTTGCCATCCTGACTGTGGTGAGATGATATCTCAGAGAGGTTTTGATTTGCATTTCCCTAATGGCTAAGGATGTGGAGCATTTTTTAAGATATTTGATAGACATTTCAATTTCGTCCCTGGTAAAGTTTCCTTTGAGTTCCAAGGCCCATTTTTCAATTGGCCCACTTGTTCCTTGGTGTTTACTTTTCTAAGTTCTTTGTGCAGTCTGGATAATACAGGTCTGTCAGATATATGGTTAGTGAAGATTTTCTCCCATTCTTGTGGGTTGCCTTTGTGCTCGAGTTACAATCTCTTTATCTGAGCAGAAGCTCTTTAATTTCATAAGATCCCATTTGTTGAGTGTTGGTTGTAGTGACTGTGCTGTTGGATTTCTATTTAGGAACTGTTGGCCTAGTCCAATCAGCTTGAGGGAATTCCCTACCCTTTCAACTAAGGTTTTTGTAGTCTTTGGCCTTATATTGAGGTCCTTGATCCATTTGGAATTAAGTCTTGTACATGGTGACAAGTACAGGTCCAGTTTTAATCTTCTGCATGTGCACATCCAGTTTTGCCAGCACCATTTGTTTAAGATGCTGTTCTTTTTCCATTGGATTTTTTGGGACCCCTTCATCAAAGATCAAATGGCTGTAATTGTGTGGGCTTATAAATGGGGCTTCAACCCTTATACTTTGATCTGTGTGTCTATTTTGGAACCAGTACCAGGCTGTTTTCATAACTGTGGATTTGTAGTACAGATTAAGGTTTGGTATGGTGATACTTCCAGCAGCATTTTTGTTACCCAGGATTGTCTTTGCTATCCAGGGTCTTTTGTGCGTCCATATGAATTTTGAGATTGTTTGGTCAACTTCTTTAAAGAATTGCTTTGGGATTTTAATTGGTATAACATTGAATTTGTATATTGCCTTTGGTAGGATGGTCATTAAAATGATGTTCATTCTGCCAATCCAGGAACATGAGATATCTTTCCCCCTTCTGGTGTCTGCTGTAATTTATTTCTTTAGGGTTTTAAAGTTTTCATTATAAAGGTCTCTTACTTCCTTGGTTAGGTTTATACCAAGGTATTTCATTTTTTTAGGGGCTATGGTAAATGGGATTGTTTCTCTCAGGGCTTTTTCACTTCTTTCATCCTGGGCATATAGGAAGGCCTCTGATTTTTGCACATTTATTTTGTATCCTGCCACCCTGCTGAACTTCTGTATTAGTTTCAGGAGTTTCCTGGTGGAGATTTTGGGATCAGTCAGGTATACGATCATGTCATCTGCAAAGAGAGATAATTTGACTTCTTCCTTGCCGATTTGAATTCCTTTTATCTCCCTTTCTTGTCTTATGGCTTCAGCTAAGACTTCAAGTACAGTATTGAATAGAAGTAGTGAGAGTGGACATCCTTGTCTAGTTCCTGATCGAAGCGGGAATGATTCAAGTTTTTTCCCATTTAGTATAATCCTTGCTTGTTGGCTTGTTGTTTTATTATGTTGACACAGGTTCCTTCCATTCCAACTGTCCCTAGGGTTTTGATCATAAAAGGCTGTTGGATCTTGTCAAAAGCTTTTTCTGCATCTATCGAGAGTATCACGTGGTCTTGGATTTTGGACTGGTTTATATGGTGAATTACATTTATTGATTTGCGTATGTTGAACCAACCTTGTGTGCCTGGGATAAAGACTACTTGGTCCCCGTGAATGATCTTTTTGATATGTTTTTGAATCCGATTTACTAAGACTTTATTGAGAATCTTTGCATCTGTGTTCATCAAAGAGATTGGTCTACAGTTTTCTTTTTTAAGTGTATCTTTATTAGGTTTTGGGATTAAGACGATATTAGCTTCCTAGAAAGAATCTGGCAGTGTTCCTTCCTTTGCTATTTGATGGAACAGTTTAAGGTGTATTGATGTTATTCGCTCCTTAAATGTCTGGTAGAACTTTGTGCTGAATCCATCTGGTGCAGGACATTTTTTGATGGGAAGATTTGAGATTAGTACTTCATGATTTCCTCATATGTTATAGGATTATTTAAATAATTCACAACTTCCTTACTTAGGAATTCATCCATTTCTTTTGTATTATCAAATTTCATGAGCATAAGTTTTTGAAATATGATGTTATAATTCTCTGAATTTCTTAACTATCAGTGATAATTCAATTTTCATTTTTCATTTTGCGAATTTGGGTTTTCTGTCTCTTATTTTTGGTTACTTTAGCTAGGGGTGTATCAATTTTATTGATTTTGTTTGAAGAACCAGCTTTTTGACTGGTTGATTCTCTGTGTCATTTTCCTTATCTCAATTTCAGATATTTCTCCCCTGATTTTGTTAATCTGCTCTCTTCTACTGCTTTTGGGATCAGATTGCTCTAGTTTCTCTAAAGCTTTAAGCTGCATTTTTAAGTTATTTATTTGTGATGTTTCTATTTTTTTGATGTAGGCATTAAGTGCTATGAACTTACCTCTTAGGACAGCTTTCATCATGTTCCAAAGATTTTGATAAGTTGTATTTTCATTATCATTTGCTTCCAGGAAATCTTGAATTTCCTTTGTAATTTTTTCCTGAATCCAATTCTCATTCAGCATTATAGCATTTAGTTTCCAGGAGTTAGAGTATTTTCTGTCATTTGTTGTGTTGTGGATGTCAAGCTTTAGACCATGGTGGTCTGATAGGGTACAGGATAGAATTTCACGTTTTGTGGCCCAATATGTGGTCAATTTTGGAGAAAGTTCTGTGTGCTGCTGAGGAAAATGTGTATTCTTTGGTGCGTGGATGAAAACTTCGATAGAGATCTGTAAGATCCATTTCAGTAGGAGTTTGATTAAGTTCCAGTGTGTCTCTGTTAAGTTTTTGACCTATTGATCTGTCCCATGTTGAGAGAACGGTATTGAAATCCCCAATAAATATCGTTTTGGGGTTGATTTCTTGCTTCAGATGCTGTAGCATTTGCTAATGAATGTGGAGGAGCTCGTATTAGGTGCATATATGTTCAGTATTGTGAAGTCTTCCTGGTGAATTGTACCTGTGTCTCTTATGATTTTTTTTGGTTTGAAGTCCACTTTGTCCGACAGCATAATAGCTACCCCTGCCTGTTTCTTGGTTCCATTTTGACCAGCCTTTTATTTTTAGGATGTGACTATCTTTTGTGGTGAGTTGAGTTTCCTGAAGGCAGTAGATTGATGGGTTGTGATTTTTAATCCAGGTTTGTAATCTGTGTCTCTTGATTGGTGAGTTAATTCCATTGACGTTTAATGTTATAATGGAGAAATTACTTTTAATTCCCAACACTTTCTATGTTTACGGGCTTTTGTAAGTGTATTATTTGGCTTTTAGGTTTTGTTGGTATTATACTTCCCTTTTGTCCTCCTGGATATTCATGTTCTTTTCTTCAAGCTTGAGTATCTTTTCTAGCATTTTTGAAGGCCTGGTTTGGTAGACATGTAAGCCTTCAACTTTTCTTTCCCCTTCGATCATGACAGATAGTTTTGCAGGGTAAATCAACCTGGGTTGACATTTTGGTCATTCAATACTTGAAGTACGACTCTCCAAGCTCTTCTTGCTTTTACTGTTTCCATTGAAAAGTCATTTGTTATTTTAATAGGTTTACCTTTAAAAGTGACTTTTTTTTCCCCTTGAAGCTCTCAGCATCATTTCTTTGTCTTGACTGTGGAGTGTTTTCACTATTATTTGCCGTGACAACTTTCTATTTTGGTCATATCTGTTTGGGGTGTGGAATGCCTCTTGTATTTGGATGGGCCTCTCTTCCTTTAGATAAGTTTTCCTTGATGCTCGTTTGAAAAATTTCCTCAGGGGTGGTATTTTGAGATTCTTGCTCTGGTATTCCATGAATACGCATGTTAGGCTTCTTCAGGGTGTCCCATAACTCTTGAGTGTTTCTCCAAGTATCTTTTTGGCTTTAACAATCTCTTTCATTGAGTTAGTTAATTCTTCCACCTTGTCTCCAAGATCTGAAATTCTATTTTTTGCTTCATTGGTTCTGCTGAAAAGACTTCCTGTTGAGCTCTGTGTTGAAGATAACTTGTCTTTTAGTTCAATTTTAAACTCTGCCTGAGTCTGTTTTAACTGCTCTATGCCTTTTTTTGTTTCTTGAACTATCTCAGCTACTCCAAGTGTCTGTTGTGTTCCTGTTCAAAGTGGTTGATGCGGTTATTAAACTCCTCCCAGATTTCCTCTTTCATACTATTGATCATGGTAATGATCATGCTCTGAAAGTCATCTTGGGTCTGGCTTTCTTGGCTATTTTCTGTGAATTTGCTCTGGTTAGAATCTATCATTATGGGGTTAATTCTTTTGGTGGGAGATTTGTTTTCTTGGGTTTTGTTTCTCATGGATTTGCACTTTGACTTGGACATTGTTGCTTTATCTCTTAAGACCTTCTTTCAGTTTCTGCATGTTTTTGACTGAACTGAATTATTTGGTATTACTACTCTCAAGCAGTTATTACTCATGTTTGCCTTGGAGTTGGGTACGCTTGTCTGGTGTTATTATTGTTTCCTAGATGAGCCTATTGGGCTGTTAGTACATCAATTAAGTCAGGTTTAATGGACAGGGGTGAATATTAGTATGGTAGTGCACTTTTACGATTTAGTACCTTGATGATATGTGAGGATGAGTGGTATAGTCCCTGAAGTTGTATATGTTTTGGGGATGGCTATACGGAAAAGTTACTCTACAGTAACTAATAATTGAAAGGAACATGATGGTAAAAGGGAGGTTTACTTATCTTTGGGCTGGATGTGAATAATCTCTCCCATGTGTAAAGGACTTCAGATGTGTGGCCTTTGTCCCCTAGAGCTTTGCTTGAGTTTTCTTTGTACTCTGTTGAATTCTGATGAGCAGTGTGTCCTTCCTGGGCCATGAGCGTCCTGGGAGGGCAGAAGGGCAGAGGTGAGGGCGAAGGTGAAGTTAATCTGGGGACCTGGGTTGTGGCCTAGTGGCCCTCCCTCGCCTGGAGCAGGATGGGTGCTGCTGCGACTGGCTGCTGGGAGGAGCCGGGGCAAGGGGATTTACCTGATGAGCAGTGTGTCCTCCCTGGACCACAAGCATCCCAGCTACATTAATTTTTTTAAATCATACATTAATTGCTTTTAACATAATAAAAAGGAGAGAAAATGTGAGTTCTCATTAACCTCATGAGCTTTTAATCACATTAGGAAAACACACGCCCTTCTATGTGTTTTCCATGATTACCTTTGAGGTCTCCAAATGTGACCAAAGCTTTTGTTTCATTAATTCACTTTTTCCTTAATATCTCCTATTAAGGCCAGACTTATGAACATGACCAGTGTTAATTGCTGACCCAAATGTCATTTGTTTGAAGTTGTGAGACACTCTCTTCCTCCCTTGTGGAGTGTGACTGGGATGTCTACCTGAGATTCTGGGACTTGGGTAGAAGCCTCAGTACACAAGGCAGCTCCAATCTTCCACTTGCTGAAATTTGGTTTATTGTTATATAAGCAGGACCTTAAGGCTCCAGGCCTTGAATACTTTTGATTTAAAGTTGAACTTGAAAGCTACCATAATCTTGTCTTGTAGCTACCTAACATTTAAAATGCTTCTTCGCAAAAATAGAAATAACCACTGTCTGGCTGGCTGGTTCGGCGAGATCAGTGTGAAAACAGACTTGGCTGATTTCCACCCAGCAGCCAGTCCATGTCTGAACTGTTCAGCCTTTGCTTCCACTTTGCCTTACTACCTCTCTCAGCATTTGATGTCCCCATCTCTTTAGGTAGGAGATCAGTCTCTAGGACACCCACAGTTATAGATATATAAAGTTCAGAGATAAGACCACTGATCTTAAATTGTTATCTTTTCTTTTGAGTAGTGCTTGGAAATTTAAATGTCTAACTATAGCTAAGGATTTTGAGGACGACTACTTTAGTTAGTTTTCTTATCATTATAACAAAACATCTGAAGCAAACCAACTTAATAAAGAAAGGTTTATTCAATACATAGTGTGGACTCACAGGTGTGGCATTGGAGTCTGCTTACCTGTGTGTCCTCATAGATATATGCATATGCACATGTTGCATGTGTGAAGAAGGGAAACAAGGTTCCGATGGTCCATTTTGAGGACACACCCCAAGTTCTGCCTTGCCTGTTATGTGAGGGAGTGTGAGTTTTTCCGCCTCCAATTCTATTGTCCCTTATTGCTGCTTTTCTTCTGCATTGGAAGTCTGGTGGTCTATTTTGATTTCCCTTTTTTCTTTCTCACTTGAAAATTTTCTTCTTGCTAAGTCAATAGTCCCAAACATGTTTCTGATTTTGATTTAATCATATTTTTAAGGGTTCTGTCTTTACCAGCTTTTTCTGATTTCTTGTGTTCGACACTACTACAAATCTATTCCAGAGATTTTCTTCTCCAGAGTTTTTTCAAGCTTCAGTAACACATTAAACAGCTACAATGTTCCTTTCCTGACCCACTGTATAAATAATATCAATTTGTCTAATTTCTCAAATCTAAGTCCCCTCAAAAGTCATTTTCTCAAAGGACATCTGGTGTTTGTTACCAGCACACCATTTGTTCTTCAGTAATGATGGGTTGGTCAGCAAAATTAGCAACCTCAGGATGGGGAGAGACTAGGCTGGCCCAGTTCCAGGTGACCCCCACAAAGTCTAGCATGGACTAAAGGCACTGGATCCTTGGAGGCGAGGGACTGACAGTTACAGTAGTGTTCCTAAGCTTCAGGGGAACACAGGAAAGGGTTCTGGGAAATGCCCCTGGGTCCTTGCACTTCATCGGAGAGGAGGACCCAGAGGAGAGTTTGGCATGCACATTAAAGGATGCTCCCAGAATTGGGGGGGAGGCACTGGGGGATGGGGAGGGAGGGGAGAGCAAGGGGGTCTGGGGGAGGTGGAGGGAGGAAGGGGACTGGTGTACCTGTTAAGTTTATATGAGCAGAAATAATAATAATAATAAATGTTGAAAAAAATGTTTAAATTAGCATGGTGCATATTGCATCTGTGGTCAGGATATAGAGAGTAGGAAGTGGGGATGGACTGTTGAACTTCAGAGTCCTCCCCCCAGGGATATACTTTCTCCAATCCAACAAGACTCCACCTCCCAAAGATTCCACAACTTTTCCAAACAGTACACAGTCAGCCAGAGACCAACTGTTCAAACATATGGACCTCTGGGGGACATTTCACATTCAAGCCACAGCACAGATCAGTCCTCCTGCCTCTACCTCACTGTAAGGAGGGATCACAGATGCACATTGCACAGCTTTACTTAAAAACGTGGGTTTTAGGGATGAAGTTGGCTCATCAGGATTGTGTGATAAGCTGTGTTGCCCATTGGACCATCTCCCTAAGGCTGTTAAACACATTTTCACTGGGAACAGAATTCTATGTTGATTGTACTTTATTTTGCCTTCAGTGCTTTAAATTCTAAGGACTTTGCAACATCACCTTCACAGCTTCACGCAGTGGCTCCAGTCTAATTAGACTATCAGTAGATGGTCCTAGAGAGGAAAAGGGATGTCTTCACTGGTCCTCAGGGGAGACAGCTAATGCTACAGCAGTAAGTTTGGGGGCCAACAGTACAATCAGGAGAAACTCTCCACCCAGCTGTTGTTTCCATGATCTGCTTAGAAAACAGGCAAATGATGAAGAACTTCTGGAAGACAAAGAAGAGAACTCCCAAACTCACCCACATGGATGAATCAACCCCAGGAGGATGCCCTGAAAGAAAGATTGCTCCTGTTGGAGTCACTCAAAGGAGGGTTTAAAGAGGAACGAAAGAGGGCTGGAGAGGTGGCTCAGGGGTTAAGCCTCCACCTTGCAGGCAGAAGGTCCTGAGTTCGGATCCCAGATCCCACGTATAGACGCCAGGTGGAAGCGGGGCGGCCTGCGCTTCTGGTCCTGGTAGGGCGGAGCCTGTGAATCCCGGGGCAGAAGGAGATGGAGGCGTCCATGGTGGTTCGCGAATTCGTCCGTGGTTCTACACATATGCAGACACACGCACACACAGACACACACGCGCGCGCACATACACACGCACATGCACACAGTTGAATAAATAATTTTAAAAAAATTTTAAAAAAAAGAAGAAGGAAAGAGGAAAGTGCAGTAAAGCTCCTGTGCGGGGGATCCCTGACTCCTGGGTTTCTGGCACCACGTGTTAGGTCGTGGGGAAAGGAGTGAAGAGTGACTCTGGGACAATGTGTAAGGTCAGCATGGAGGTGTAGGGCAGGTCTGCGGGATTGCACAGCTTGGCTGTGGGCAGGAGGTTGGGCTGGACAGTGGAACAGACAGGCCGGCTGAGCCAGCACTTCTCATCCTCAGCCAGCTGCTCCAGCCTCCGGGAGGGAGGATGGGGGCGGGGAACGTTGAGTTTTCCTATTGTCGCTGCATCATGGAAAAATTAACTGGGCAAATCAGTTGAAAAAGGAACATTTCAGTTACCAGGATTCTTTTCCATCATTGCCTGTTCCTTCACTTGAAGAATCACACGTACACACACACACACACACACACACACACACACACACACACCCCTCAAAACAGTAAAGCCATTTACAAATGAAGAAGAATATAAGAAAACTAAAGAAATAGTTCCAAACTTTCAAAATGGAGTTGGAAAAAAGTTGCATCAGAAATTACTTGAAAGGGCAAAAGAATGTTCATCTCTATGGGTCCTTTTCCTCACTTTGAAGACTACCAGTCTCCGGGGAAAGGCACTCAATTAGGAAGAAGTATAATTCTTTGGCATAACTTGAACTACTGGCAGCTACTAAGAAAAATTGCCTGTACGTAAAGTTGGAAATACTCCTTTAGATATGAAACAATTTCAGATCTTATTTTCTACCTGCAAGATTTCCAGGAAATACTAGAGATTCAATTATTAATTATTTTAGGACTGAAAGTGAAGGACTCTCTCCAACTCTTACTGTCATGTTGTGTAGAGGCAGAGTTTTTGCCTTTGATGTAATGCATAAAGGGTACTTAGTCACCCCACGAGAGCTTCTCAGGCAATTGGCACATATCCACAAAAAGTGCCAAAACAAACTTTATGGACATGGTGTAGCAGCATTAACTAGTGAGGAGCGAACTCTGTGGGCTAATATTGGAGAGTATCTTATTAGCCTTGACCCACAGAACTTGACTTTACTAGGAAAAATTCAAACCAGTTTATTTGTGTGTTCTATGGAGAACACCAGTACACACGCGCCACCAGAAGATTATTCTCAGATACTTATAATGCTCCTCACTGGAGATCCGGCCATACACTGGGGAGATAAATCCTACAACTTGACATCCTTTTCTAACAGAGTATTTGGCTGTGATTGTATGGAGTATACGGAATGTGATAGGTAAACATTGCCTATTATGTTGGAGACTGAAGAACAATGGAAGAGTTCAGAAAAAGTACCACTTCCAGAAGAGCTTGTTTTCACTGTGGATGAGAAAATACTAAGTGATATCAAACAAGCAAAAGTCCAACATCTGAAAGGGGCATCTGTGGAGCATCTGATATACAGATTGCAGCTTATGCCTTCAAATCTTTTGGCAAAAAGCTCACCAAGAAGGAGACGCTTAACCCTGACCCATTTATTCAGCTTGCACTTCAACTTGCTTATTACAGACTTCAGGGACTCCCTGGTTGTTGCTATGAAGCAGCTATGACAACATATTTTTATCATGGTGGCACAGAGACTGTGCAATCATGTACAGTCAAGCAGTCCAGTGGTGCCAGTCCATGCGGACTCCTTCTTCCAGCAAAGGGTGTTACAAGCTTTCGCAAAGCATAACAAAATGATGAAAGATTGTTCAGCTGGGAAAGGGTTTGACCATAACCTTTTAGACCTTTTATTCACAGCAAAGGAGGAAGATCTCCCTGTTCCAGAGCTCTTTACAGACCCCCTTTTCTCCAGAAGTGGAGGAGGTGGAAATTTTGTTCTCCCCACAAATCTGGTTGGTTATTTGCAAGTCCAGGGAGTTGTGGTTGCGATGGTACACAATGGATATGGATTTTTCTACCACATCAGAGATGACAGGTTTGTTGTGGCTTGCACAGTCTGGAAATCATGCCCAGAGACTGATGCAAAAAAGCTGGCCCAGCTGCTTTTTTCATGCTTTCCGCGATACGATGCAGCTAACAAACACTGCTCATCTTTAGAGGCTCTGCACCAATCATCCAGATGGTACTGAGAGTATGTTGGTGATTCAACATATGAATGAATGTTGACTTAAAGGAACTTGTTAAATGTACAGATTAGAATTATATTCTCTAAATTGATTCTACTATAAGGTAGAAATATTTTTCTTGTGGTGCAGCATTAATGCAAATTATGACAGAGCAAATCTAAAACTTTAAAGTAAGTTTAAGATAAGCCTTGACAATGCAAATCCACAATTTTAAAATGCAATTCCTACTCTTAATTTTTAAGCATTTTGTGGGTACATGTATAAATTGTAAGCCCTCTCTGCACATCATTGTAGAGTCCATTTTTCAAGCATTTTAACATTTTCTAATTCCCAAAGGATATAAGTACATGATTAGATGTACCTTCCACATTCACCATAAGTATACAAGCCTTTTGTGTTTGAATGAGAAAACCACTATAATTTCAGTGGGGTTACCAAATAGTATCTTTAAACAGATGCAACCTAGAGATTTTTACACTAATGCACAAAAAAAATCCTAACAAAGTCCATATGGTGTGTTGTGATTAGTTTTATGAATATAAAAATAAAGCAGTTATTTTTCAGAATTATAGTGACTTAAATGTTAAATTGTTTTCTCCTTACTATTCAGTTTTGTAATTTCTACTCTGAGAAAATAAAGCATCAAAAATCAAAAAAATAAATAAATAAAAATTAAAAAAATAAGTCGGCGCTTCGATCCGCGGCCCAGAGTCCCGCCCACGTGCACGCGCCGCCGCCCACGGCTCCCGGGCGCAGACGCTGGGCGCGCTCCCGCCAGCTCCCGCCCGCGTGCACGCGCCATCCACACCCAGCCAAGCCTTCGCAGAACCGCAGAACCAACGCCGCGGAGGCGGGCTGTGCAAGAGGCAGCCAGCAAAGATCCAATGAAACTCTTCCTTGCCACACCACATTGGAAGGAATGTATTCTGATTGGCTACTTCTCCATGGCCACAACCATAGTGGAATTACTTCAGAGAAGACAACTCCGGCATTGATGACACTTGAGAAAATTCACTAAGAGCAAAAGCACTAGACTGTCTTGAAATATGAAAAGACCCATCGTGCAAAGTAGATCGGTTTCATGGAATGAAAGCAGGGTTCAAATTCTGGGAAGATCCTCTTCTAACACAAGTCAAATCCATGTGCAGTGGCTGACTATTTCAACAACTACGTGTGTCTCTAAGTAGATGGATGCTAAATGAGCAGTAAGAACATAGGGCAGGGAAAACTCAAAAGAATTAGTTGATGTTTTGTTAAAATTATTTCTAATCGTTCTAGCCTTCAAAGATCGTACAAGTTAGCTTATGATATCACCAGTACTTTCAGAGGTCAAAGGTTCTTTGGGTTCATCAGAAAAAGAATTCAAGGACAGATACAGAAGAAATTAAGCAGAAGCAGATTTGGTAACCCAAAGCTTCTTCAAGCAAGAAGGGCACTGTGTCTAAACAGCTGAACCCTACTGTGAATTGAGGAAAATATTATGCTAATCTTACATACATGATTGTAGAAGCTTTTTAATTTGTTTTTTTGTTTTGTTTTGTTTTGTTTTTTGGAATTGTGAGAACATTTCTAAGAATTAAGGGAGAAGCAGTTTGGTGAAACTTGTAAATATTGAAACCAAACTGGCAATTTGTGAGAGGCACATACATTAAACAGCAATTCTAAGTGAGAAATTAATGAAACCTCTGACTGGTTTGGTTTTGAGAGAATCCTGCAGCATGCAGATAACTCCTTCCAGACACAGCTGAAAGCAACATGAAAGATACGTACAGCCATAACCATGAGGTTGAATTTATATTTCATTGTTCCGTCTTCCTGCATACCCCAGTCAGTGAACAAATCAGTGCATTTAAAACAAGAAAGGAGACCACATAACAGATATTTCACAGGCTGTACTCAGAATTTTGGGGGCAAAAGAAATTGAAAATGGAGTACCTAGAACTGACAATATGCTATGGGATAGTCACTAGCCAATTATGACTAAGAATAGAAATGTAATTTATCCTTCATGCCAATATGCCCACCTAGACTATCAAGGAACTCAAGAGAGATAAGAACATACAGTGGAAACCTTCAGGAATAAAGCTGGATGAGTGAAGGGAAATGCCCCTATCAGTGGGGTGCCCTGAAGAGAGGCAACCTCATATGCCACAGATGCCTGAACTCCCACAAGAGTAGACAAGCCAGAGGGAATCCTGGAGTCCACAGAAGCAGACAGACAGGAGGGTGGGAGGAAGTGGGATGGATTGAAGCAGGGGTAAGCAGTCATTATGCTTGTAAACCAGAAAAATAAAATAATAATTTTAAAAAAAATAAAATAAAAAATAAAGGCTGCACAAGGGAGAGACTTAAGAAACACAACTTTCCATAGAGCTGAAGGGCTAGTGGTTAGGGAACCATAATTCAGCCTTGATGTGAGAGAGCACTAGAACAGAAGAGAGAGCTTAAAGTCTGAGGTGAAATCAAAGCCACGTTCATTCACCATCGCACCAGGAGAAATCTGCAAAGCTCACAGGACAAAAAGAGGCTTCTATGTTTTATAGCTTGTAGGCACTATTCCTTGTAATTGTTGGGGGAAGTAGGGAGTAGGGTGTGAGGAGTGAGAGTATCATCTCTCAGGAAGGAGTCTGAGAAGGCAACAATTCAGGTAATAAGTTACACAGATACATTCTTCCAGCTGAGATTGCAAGAATGTTGCAAAACAGCCTGTTATGGCTAACAGTCTTGGCTTTGGGAAGATAGCCATGCCCATCAAGACATCAAAAAAGACTAAGGCAGAATGAAGCTCACATTGGGACATTGATAGAATCCTAAGGAACAAGGAAGCTTTGAGAGGAAGCTGCATTCACCACGGCTTGTGTGGGTGAGACTTGGTCCAGTCAGGACCTGGTGACTGACATCTTCTTAGTTGTATGCATATTCTGGTAGGGCTGAACGCCAGCGTTCTATCCACTACCTGGTTTATTCCCCTCAAAACAAAGAGGGTCAATACATAAAGCACTTTAATTTTTGCAAGAGAGAAGTTTAGATTATTTGGGAATTTATTGTTTTCTAATTTTTCTCTGTGGTGTGTGTGTGTGTGTGTAGTGTGTGTGTGTGTGTGTGTGTGTGTGTGTATCAGAGAGCACTGTGTTTCCTTATAGGGGGCCAAGAATGACTTCTGAAATCATCCTGGATTGTTTCTACTTCCTTTTAACTTCACTCCGGGATTTCCCAAGCTCCACCCACCAGGGCCAGAAAGACAGAACACCACTTCTGCCTGGCACTTTTACCTGGGACCTGGGATATGAACTCAGGACCTTCTGTTTGCACAGCAGAGTCTTAACCCCTAAACCATTTCTCCAGCCCCTTTTGTAACCTTAAGCCAGCTAATTTTCACCTAATCTGTGGTTATTTATTATATGGGTTATAGGAAACTAATATAGATTGGTATTATGATAATGGAATCAGGATTTCTTTGGAGAAGTTCTTAGTCTTATTGATAAATGAATTTAGAAAAGTACTCAAAGGGAAGCTTGGGAAACATTTCATTAGCATTTGTAAGAAAAACAGCACAAGCAAACTGAAAATCTTGGATGTTGCTGGGAAGCAAGAAATAGAGGAGAGGAGACAATGCCTTCTGAGTTAGCAGTGAAGATTTGGGAAACAGCTGGGGGAGAGGGTTTTCAAAGAAACCTCAAAAAAGCTGCATGAAGATTCAGAAAAAATGCGAGAAATCCCAGAGTGTCAGGTAAAGCATATTTGGGCTTTTAAAGCTGAAATGACTCTTAAGAGACAAGACAAGAGAATGTCATGTCTCAAACAAGCTCTGAAACCAGCACTTTTTCATCTGGCATTTTAAATCTTGAGGATGACCACTGTGATGCCTCCTTTTCTATGCTGACCAGGGAGAAGGTAAGGTGTCCAAAAGCAATCATGAAGGAGGGGGCCATCCTCAATGGCTTCCAAGTCCCATATTGGTCTAGCTATCTAACTGTAAAATTCTTACTTGCAATTGCAGAACTGGAATAAATTTATTCCTCCAGTAGAGTATCTGCTGGTGTCTAAGACAATAGTAACCTAGAATTGATTCACCTGTCAGGAGACTTAAATCTTAAGCACATTTCTTTTTATTTTGAAAGGCCCAGAGATAGTTACTGCCTGGACATGGAAGTGAAAAGCTGAAAGGGAGTTACAGAATTCCCAGAGTCTGTGTGTCTATCGTTGACTAGAAGAGTATCCTTCACCATACTCTTCACCAAAGTTAGTTGAGTGATGTGTAACAAAGCATTCCTAAAGTTGGTGCAGCCCATTTAGGAGACTACTTCCTAGCATACACTAGGTCCAAGGTTTGATCCCAGGGGTGGAAGGACCAGGAACACACCCAAAGACTTAAGCGTGGCCATAACCGCCCACTCTCCCAGAATCAGAGTTTCTACCAGCGAGGCCATTGTCCACACCCTGACTGAGCAATGGGGGCAGAGGTCTCAAGTCTGGCATGAAGTGCACAAGTTACCTCCCTTTTTTCAATAGCCTCAAGATTCCTTAATTCCTTGAGCAGAACAAGAACACCAAGGGGAAGGAAAGTGAATAACCCTCTAAAATACATTCAATTCATGAAGTATTCATGGGCCTAAAAGCCCTGCAGAGTGGTTTTAAGGTGAAAACACTAACTTAGATCCCAATGGATCCAGCTCATCTGCGAGCTGAGAAGGAGCTTCGAGAAGTCGTTTAACCTCCCCTGGTGTCAATGTGTTCAATTCCAAAACCAAGCCTTGTTTCACAAGGAGGATTGATGGAAGGCGTGGAAAGGACTAGCACATGGGAAGTCCTCAGTGGAAGTGATAGCTATGCAGTGCTTTAACATCATCTACATTACAATGACTTTTTTGAATTTATAACCACTTCCTTGGGCTGTCCCTTTGTCTTAACATTTATAATCATAGGCATCATAGGGAGAATCTGAGCCTCCTTTGTGGTTAGCAGCTTTCAATTTAAAGGATCCTCTGTGCCCTGAAATTAGCACTTAATTTGAATACTCGAGTTGCTGATGTTTTGTTTTTCCTACAGGAAGAAGAAATGGACTGGGTGAGGATGAGTGCTGCTGAGTAGGAGCACTCGACCCTTGGGAGTCAACAAGGGTAGACACTTAAGAACCCATTGAGATCGTTACATTATTAATGGTGCTATTACTGCAGGGAATGGATAAATAATACATGCTTAAAGGGCTTGTTCCTGTATAATTATTTATGGACAGCTAGAGTTTTCTCCTTTTGAATTTAAATGGTACTGACAGTTGGACAAAGGTCAAGAGAATGTTCACTTGTGCCATTTCTATATCAGAAAATCCTTCAAACTTCAAAACACTGCACCCTCAATTCTATGTAACCACATCAAAAGATCCCCCTTATTTTAGAGCATAATGAGACAATGTATTTTACCAGCAGGAAAGGAAATACTTCAAAGAGTTTTTATGATAAAAATTTCGTTTTAAGGTTACCTTTCCCCACTTCTCAAGTTAAGTTAACTTTTATTGATAAAAAGAAACAAGTAAATCCACAAAAAAATCTTTTGAAACCTGTTACTGATTAATGTATTAGCTCTTCCATATATACATATATTATTTTTTTCTTTTTCTTATTGTGCTGGATTGGGGATGTAACCGGAGACCTTGCATACATGAGGCAAACATTCTAACACTTTTCTAATTCACAGCTTACATATTTTTAAAATAGGATCTCTCTGTGTAGCCCTGGCTGGCTCCAAACAAATGATCCTCCCTCAGCCTCCTGAGTACTGAGCTTGCATGTACATGTATGTGTATATATAGGAATGTAAGATACCATGTATCTCAAGCTTTTGTGAAATCCACTAAATAGCTAAGAATGATCTTGAGCTTCTAATCCTCCTCCTCTACCTCCAGAGTACTGTAATGACAAGTGTACACCACCTTTCCCAGTATATGCAAGCCACTGATGGAACCCAGGACTTACACATACATGCTAGGCAAGCACTCTACCAGATAAGCTACATCCACAGTCATGGGAATATTTTATTTTTAAAGGGGATGATGTAATACGACTGGGAACACTGACTGGCAAAAGCTACGAAACCAGCTCTGCTTACCCTGCACCCAGACTGAGCTCATGGATCTGTGATTTCCCATAAACTGTATATCTAGTTCTGTTTGGTTTTCATATACATGGGAAAAGGCGTAACTTCAAATGCAAGTTCCTTGTTCTCCAGTTGAAAAAGCCAGTGACTCAAAAGTGAGGTAGGGGAGAGGTCTTGAGAGTGACAGAGCTTATTTAACCTCAGGAGGACTTGTTGCTCAGAGGGTGGGGCCTCCAGCTTCTTGTCTCCCTGTTTCAAGGAATAAGACTCACTAGTCACAGAAGGAAATTTTGTTTTGTCTTGTTTTAATTTATTCATGCTCTTTTAAGGCTTTGAGGATGTATTCATATTGTTTTCACCCCTTATTATTCTTATTATTATTTTACTTCATGCCAACTCCTGTTTTCTTGATTTCAAGCCTTTTCCTTTCCCACCTTATGCTCTCATGTCCACTGTGCATGTATGATTCACTTGGCCCCATCTGGGTGCCTGTTAATGCCTGAGTACTTGCTAGAGTGAAGATGATGTAACAGTGGGCATATCCCTGGGAAAAGCTGCTTCCAGAAAGAAGTTTTAGTATAGAATCATAGGTGGGGGCTTAAGAGAATGAAGGCAGAACTGCTGGCACCAGGAGCAGATACAGGAATGAGATACCACTGAAGGTCAAGAAGACTTTTCTGGAAAGAAGCGCGGAGGCAGTGAACCAATTCACTTGGTCTGTTCGCAGGACATCCAGTGCCTCTCAGTGTCAACAGTGTCCTCACACAAACCAAGTGTCTAGGCTGCTCATTTAGAGAAAGACAGATAACAAGAGAGAAGACCTTCCTTCAGACATCCTGCCCTCTAGCCGAGGCAGAACCAAAGGCATTTTGACTTAAAAACTTCTAACATCTCTGACTTCACACAAGGAGAACTGATAATTGGACAAAGAATACTTCTGGCTTTGAGTCAAAGAAAAACTGTTTGCTTTGGGGATCCTTACCCTAAAACTGCCTGATCCATTTCTATCTCCTTTTCTCATCAAGAACAAATTGCTAGGGCAAGGAAAAAAGATTTGGAAAGCCAGTAAATTATATATTATTTTGAAAAGTTTAAGAAGAATGAGAAAGGAGAGGATGGGAACAAAGTATGGGAAGGGAAAGAGAAATCAAGTTGCTTCTTTGTTAACCAAGCTTCCCTGCAAGACTGTACCTCTCCTCTTCCTCTCTACCTCCCTATGAATGGACAGCTCTCTAAGCAACAAACTGAGCAAGAGTTGGTTCCTGCAATATAAATGAGGGATATAGTATCCAGCAACATCAGACAAAATGTCAATTAAATTTTCTGTAAGTGAGCTATGTTCCCCATGTATTGGTTTTTAACTTCCATCTTGGTCATTCTTCAAGAACATAAACTCATAACTCCATTACAAATAGCAAGCATTTTTCTGATACTAGCTGTGGAGTTTAAATGTGACCTTGAATAGAGAATCATTTTCTTTACGTGTATTTTAGATAGATCCTTCTTACAAGTTCAAATCCCAAGAGGTACTTGAGAATGTTACCTGTTTGTAGTGGTAAGAGATTGAAAATGACATGCAGAATTGGATGGAGGGAGGTTAAAAGAACCATTAAAACTGAATTGAGTCATTTTTTTTCTGATGAGGGCAAGACTGTGGTAGTGTCAGTAGATTATACAGCATCCCCAAGGAGACATCAGGACTCCAAATCCAAGTCTGTCTAACTGTGAAGTTCATCTTCATCCCTGGATCCTTCTCTCCTAAGGCAGCTCTGTGACCTTCTTGGTTGGGAGCATAACTCAATGGCAGTTTGTCTCCATGGTTGCTGATAAAATCATGACAAAACAGCTTAAGGAAACAAGAGGCTTTGTGTTCTCTTATAATAGTCTGCTTATAGTTCCCTGCCTGGCTTATCAGGAGAGTCCACACCAACACCAGGAACCAAGGTAACTGGCCACATAATAGTCACATGACCACTGAGAGAGGGACAATTCTCACTTGCCAGACCAGCATGCCTGGCCAAGTGTCCAGGAGAATGCCACTCTCTCAATCAGTTCCCTGCATCTGATACACCTGTCCAGAAACTAGTCCTGCCCACAACAGGCTGGGCCTTCCCCACCAACTAGACCATCTCTTGAGGTTCATCCTGGCTTAACTACTTATTCTCCATAAATGTACCTAGAAAAACCCTCAACCATCAAGCTGACACCTGTATCTAACTATAAACACTCCATAATTCCTTGGGTACTGGGTTGCTCATCCCCTCCCCCAAGCACTGCATAAATAAACTCAAAAAAAAAAAAAAATGCTGCTCTCCTCCAGCTTGCACCTGTAATGTGGACTTGGCTTGCCTCCAGAAGAAAATAGAAGCTACCTGTGGTATGTCTCCAAGCCACTTCTCTAGAGCAGCTGTCTATGCTGAACAGATGCCTTAATCTTAAGGAATAGAAAAGATTGTTCTCCTGAGACTATAGTGTGTGTACAACAGACAATAAGAGAAGAGAATAAGCCAATGTAGTTTAGGGAGTGAGATGGAAATTTATTGTCACAGCACAGTGTCATCCAACTCTTTCTGCAGCACTTTGGGATCTCTGTAAACTCCATGTGACACCCCAACAAAGGCCACAAATCCAACTGCTGAGGAGTGAACTGGAAGTGACATGTTAGATGTCACATTCCAAGGATGACCTCTAGTCTAAGTTTGGGTCAAATAAATGAATTCCTCTTCTTCTCCTTCAGGAGATGTGAGGCAAAGATGACTTGACAAGGGATTGTTTGTTGGAATCATATGTGTTTGCATTGTGCTATGTTTGCAATAAAAGACCATGAGAAGTCATCTTGCTGTCTGACTCCCTTTAACCAGTGCTGGAATCTGATTTGAAGACCCACTTTATCGGAGTCCAATAGGCACTACAGCCATAGAGAAAAGACAAAATATACCAGACACCAAATCAATGACATGGGTGTTTCAACTTTAAAATGTCCAGTAGAGTGTTTTCTCTCTCTCTCTCTCTCTCTCCCCTCTCTCTCTCCTTGTACACACACACACACACACACACACACACACACACACGCACGCACACATCTAATGTCTAATCCTGATGGAGGATCACCAGCACTCAGAAAACGAAGACACTCGAAGCTCTTGAGTCAGAAAACAAAAGCAGAAGCAAATGCTTTCCCCTCTAAGTGATCCTCCTGGGGAGAAGAACAGGAATTCTTATTTCACCGTGATTTCTGACAAGATTAAGTCTGGCATGGTAGATGAAAGGTTGCAAGGGGAAAAGGAGGTGGGATGGGATTTGGGACTAAGGGATGAAAATATAAATTCACTATATTCATATAGACATCAAAAAATTGTATTTAAAAAGTTAAGTTTCAGTTAATCAGAGAAGTCAATAAATATGCTATGTGGGGTCTATGCTATTTGGGGTCAAGCATGAATTTAGCCTATGGTGAGGGCTCAGCAACTGTGCTTGAAGAATGGAGGTGCAGTGCAAGGTCTCCAAGGAACTGCAGATCCTCCTCTACATCCCTCCTCTTCACCTTCTTTGCACAGAGCTGGATCTAGGGTGACCGGAAGCCTGATGGGTCATCTGATATGGCAGTGTCATCTTCCCTTGCCCTTCACCTCTGCTTCTGCCTGTGATTCTGGGAGCAGCTGCTGTTGTTCCAAGAACATTTTCATTTCACTGAAGACGAGTGTGGCTTGCACAGATTCCCAAAGCTTTAAAGGTCAGGTTTGTGCAGCAGCCTGAGAGCTCTTTTTAGTTCTAGTCCTTTGCCTAGAAAGCAGAATTCAGGAGGCTAAATCATGCTGACCAGCAAGCAAGGATCCCTGGGCTTGGGTTTGTGTCTGTGTTGTGTGGATTCATGCCTTCTCTTAAAGGTAGGTTACTTCTGCTTATCTCCTCTAATGTTCTTAGTTCTATGCATTTAACTCTTTCTCACTGTGCCCAAATGAGCAATCTAAAAGATTCCTTGGTTTTTCTCAGTTAGATTTAACCTTTCAGAGGAGATTAAAAGAGAAACAGGAAGAACAATGAAACATGCTGTCAGTCATGTCTTATTTCCCAGCTGAAACACAACAGCAACACATTTTCCATCTATTTCTCCTATCAAAATGCTCTTCATATTTATGCACAGTTACATTGAAATATATTTTCCAAAACAGTGATTTATTTGTTAGGCGATTCTATCACTCAGCCTGTGAATCCTTACATTTTGTAAGGTAATGGTCTTCACTTTGGAAAAGTTGTCTTGTTGCCACACTAAAATATATCCTAGGAGTGAACTTGTTAGTTTCCCAAGCTAAGCTTTAAATGAATAGTTCAGATGTGCTGAGCAAAATCACATACCCCTGTCCTGCTGTTTTGGGGGCTTCGCTTCAGAATCATCAAGGGTGGGAGAGTTGACTAGTCTCAGAGGACAGAAGATGATGACCAGAGGGGTTCCTCGTGGTGTGATCAGAAACATTTTTATCATTGTTAATTATGAAGGCAAGCTTGTACAGAAACATTTTCTTTCGTGCTCCAGATCAAGGACTTCCAGGTTTCTCAATTCATTTGTGAAGCAACTCTTTCATTTAGAAATAAGAGTTATCCTCTAGCTATTTTGGCCCAATGGGATTTTCAAGTCCTTTCATATCTTTTCTTTCAAGGTACAGTATTTTGAGGAACATTCATGCTGTAATATTTGTGTTACGAAGTCTGAATTATACAAGGGAAAACATAGAGGACATATTTCAGTGGGAGTGAGTTATGCCAGGAGAAGGAAAGAACCTCATTTCCAATGCATTCTGGGAGAAGAGATACATGACACTATTGTCCAGAACTTAATGACTCCATAGGTTACAGTGTGTGTGTGTGAGAGAGAGAGAGAGAATAAGAGGGTACTTGAGTGTGTCTATGGAGGCCCTAGGGTGATCCTGACAATCATCCTGGATTGCTCTACCTCCTTATTTGCTTTGCTCTGGAAATTCCCAGGCCCCACCTTCCAGGGCTAGAATCACAGGCTACGACCATATCCAGCCAGCATTTTTACCTGGAATCCGGGATCCAAACTCAGGTCTTTTTGCTATGGAAGCAAAGATTTTACCCCCTGAACTATCTACTCAATCTATTAAGAGTCTATTGTAAATTATTTTCTAAAGGTATTAAGTAGATTTAGTATAAAAACTTTGCATTTCATGAGTTTCCAAAAACACCTCATTTTCAATGTTGCATTTTATAAAGAACATGGCTTTTGAAGCCCATACGCTATGACTAGATACTGCATTTGCTTACTGAAAGGTCTCATATGAATGACTTGTTAGTCAAAGACACAGGCCTCAAAGGACCAGTGTTTCAGACCAAAAAAAAGGAGGAACTTTTCCTGTTACTCCACAGCTTCTAGTTCTACTGGTCATATGGTAAATTATGCTCAGTGACATAAAAATTCCACACATCCTCATGTCAGTCAGCCCTAGACTTTTGTTGCCCTAAATTTTGACAGGTACACCAGCACAGAGACACAGGGTTAAATAGCAGGCTCACTGAGAAAAAATGTGATTCTGGCTTAGGGACTTCAAAACAAGCCATTTTAGACCCTGGTCTTGCCAAGCTCTGGTTTCCTTAACCCTCCCCTCTGTCTGGCCACACAGGCTGCGCCGGCTGCGCTTCTGAGGAGCAGCTCTTCCATAGACTGCTTGCTCACTATAATCAGTTCATCCGGAAAATGTTTCTGACCCTGTCACAGTGCCTTTTGAAGTGGCCATTACACAGCTGGCCAGTGTGGTGAGTGCTTGGGATTCACGATGTGTTTCTCTCAAGTCTTCGATGCCGTTGCTCTTTGTGCACATGATAAACTTGCATCTACATGTACATCTACGTGTGTCACTGGGTTCTTCAAAGCTGCAGGTGGGATGGGGTATGCTCCCCAGTATTGCTGTGCTCACTCAGGGTAAGCAATTACTGGAAGTGCTTTTTCAAGAACCTAACCCATTGCCTGAGGGTAAAGGCACTTAACAGAAACATTCTCTTATCTAATCTATAATGCTCCACCAGATAGCCATGGGACTGAGCCCACATTTTAACAGAGGCTGCTTTTTTAAAATACACAGAGGCAGAATGATCTCCTTTTGATTTCAGCAAGGAACATACTTTACAATTAACTATAGGAGTCCCCAACACCCCATAAGTGCCAGCTTGAGCTTTTGCTGTTGTCCTCTTCAGGTTGATACTCTCAGTCAGGCAGGTCGACATGGGCACCAGGCATGGCAGCAGGTTCTAACTTGGGAAGATGTATGCAGCTCATGTAGTCTCTACTATCCAAGCTTGAACCACATCGCTAAGGGGCCATGGCTTGGATACTCAAGGGCCATAAGCGCCTATAGCATGGTTTTGTCAATGGAACACTACTGAGATATGCACTGAAGAGAACACTTAAGCAATATAATTATTAAAAGAATAATTCCTCCTATAATAGCATCCTTCTATTCCTTTAATAGTAAGGTTGCTTACGTCTTCCTTTGAGGAATTCCAGAAGTGTATTGCCATCAGTTAGATGACCCATCTGTGAACCATGCATACTCCAAACCTGGGGACCAATATGTCAGGCAGGTGTCTCTTTCAGGGTGGAGGCGATCATTGGTGGGAGTGCACTCGAATGGTCCATCTCTGTGATTTCTCATAAATGGTCCATCTCTGTGATTTCTCATAAGAGTGCTGCTTGGGATAGGAAAGACACGGCCCCCTTTGCTCTGACATGGATTCTCCCAGTTTGGATTGCAAATACCATCTTCAGGGGCAGTCTTGGCACCTAGACTTTCTGGCACGATGGTCTTCCTTGGCCTTCAGCCAGGGTAAGAGGGTATCACAGTTTCTTTTAAGGTTCTAGTGGACTGACAGCATAATCTTATACTTCTGGAATTTCTGAGTTAGAACATAGGTGGGAATTTTACCCACCTATGTTTTAAGACTCTAGAAGTTATTCTCTAATTTCCTTAAAATCAGTGCACACATTCTGGCTAACAGAGACACTTTGGAGCTTAATCAAACCCTTACTGAAATGGACCTTACAGATCTCTATCAAACTTTTCATCCACGCACCAAAGAATACACATTTTTCTCACCAGCACACGGAACTTTCTCCAAAATAAATCACATATTGGGCCACAAAACGAATCTCCACATATACAGGAAAGTTGAAATTCTAGCCTGTACCTTATTAGACCACCAAGGCCTAAATAAAGCTTGACATCCACAACACAACAAATGACAGAAAATACACTAACTCCTGGAAACTTAACACTATGATGTTGAATGAGAATTGGATTCAGGAAGAAATTACAAAGGAAATTCAAGATTTCCTGAAAGTGAACAATAATGAAAATACAACTTACCAAAATCTCTGGGACACAATGAAAGCTGTCCTAAGAGGGAAGTTCATAGCTCTTACTGTCTACATCAAAAAAATGGAAACATCAGAAATAAATAACTTAACAATGCAGCTTAAAGTTTTAGAGACACTAAAGCAACCTGATCCCAAAAGCAGTAGAAGAGAGGAGATTAGCAAAATACGAGAAGAAATATCCGAAATCGAGATTAGGAAAACAATACAGAAAATCAACCAGTCAAAAAGCTGGCTTTTTGAAAAAATCAATAAGATTGATAGACCCCTAGCTAAATTAACCAAAAACAAGAGAGAGAAAGCCCAAATTAACAAAATTAGAAATGAAAATGGAGGTATCACGACTGATACCCAAGAAATCCAGAGAATTATAACATCATATTTCAAAAACTTATCCTTTGTGAAATTTGACAACACAAAAGAGATGGATGAATTCCTAAGTAAACACAACTTACCTAAATTGAATCAGGAAGTTGTGAATTATTTAAATAGTCCTATAGCATATGAGGAAATCGAGGAAGTAATTTTGAATCTTCCCACTAAAAAATGTTCTGGACCAGATGGATTCAGCACACAGTTCTACTAGACATTTAAGGAGCTAATAACACCAATACTCCTTAAACTGTTCCATCAAATAGCAAAGGAAGGAACACTACCAAATTCCTTCTATGATGCTAATATCGTCTTAATCCCAAAACCTAATAAAGATACACTTAAAAAACAAAACTGTAGGCCAATCTCTCTGATGAACACAGATGAAAGAATTCTCAACAAAGTCTTACCAAATCGGATTCAAAAACATATCAAAAAGATCATCCATGGGGATCAAGTAGGCTTTATCCCAGGCACACAAGGTTGGTTCAACATACGCAAATAACAGAAATTCACCATATAAACCACTCCAAAATTCAAGACACATGATACTCTCAATAGATGCAGAAAAAGCTTTTGACAAGATCCAACAGCCCTTTATGATCAAAACCCTAGAGAAGGTTAGAATGGAAGGAACCTTTATCAATATAATAAAAGCTGTATACAACAAGTCAACAACAAGGATTATACGCAATGGGGAAAAACTGGAAGCATTCTCACTTCGATCAAGAACTAGACAAGGCTGTCCACTCTCACCACTTCTATTCAATATTGTACTTGAAGTCTTAGCTGAAGTCATAAGACAAGGAAAGGAGATAAAAGGGATTCAAATCGACAAGGAAGAAGTCAAGTTATCTCTATTTGCAGATGACATGATCTTATACCTCAGTGATTCCAAAAACTCCACCAGGAAGCTCCTGGAACTAATACAGAAGTTCAGCAGGGTGGCAGGATACAAAATAAATGTGCAAAAATCAGTGGCCTTCCTCTATGCCCAAAATGAAAGAAGTGAAAAAGCCCTGAGAGAAACAATCCCACTTATAATAGCCCCTAAAAAAAATGAAATACCTTGGTATAAACCTAACCAAGGAGGTCAAAGACCTTTACAATGAAAACTTTAAAACCCTCAAGAAAGAAATTACAGAAGACACCAGAAGACGGAAAGACCTCCTGTGTTCCTGAATTGGCAGAACACAACATCGTAAAAGTGACCATCTTACCAAAGACAATATACAAATTCAACGCTATACCAATTAAAATCCCAAAGCAATTCTTTAAAGAAGTTGACCAAACAATCTCAAAATTCATATGGAAGCACAAAAGACTCAGGATAGCAAAAACAATCCTAAGTAACAAAAACACGGCTGGAGGTATCACCATACCAAACCTTAGTCTATATTACAAATCCATAGTTGTAAAAACAGCCTGGTACTGGCTCCAAAATAGACACACAGATCAATGGAGAAGGTTAAGACCCAGATATAAGTCCACACAACTACAGCCATTTGATTTTTGACAAAGGGGCCCCAAAAATCCAATGTTAAAAGAAGAGCATCTTCAACAAATGGTGCTGGCAAAACTGGATCTCCACATGCAGAAGATTAAAACCGGACCCCTACTTGTCACCATGTACAAGAATTAATTCCAAATGGATCAAGGACCTTGATATAAGGCCAGAAACGATAAAAACCATAACTGAAAGGGTAGGGAACTCCCTCAAACTGATTGGGGTAGGCCAACAGTTCCTGAACAGACATCCAATAGCATGGTCACTACAACTAACACTCAACAGATGGGATCTGGTGAAATTAAAGAGCTTCTGTTCAGATAAAGAGATTGTAACTGGAGCACAAAAGCAACCCACAGAATGGGAGAAAATCTTCACAAATTACATATCTGATAGAGCTCTATTATCCAGAGTGCACAAAGAACTTAGAAAACTAAACACCAAGGAAACAAATGGGCCAATTAAAAAATGGGCCTTGGAACTTAAAATAAACTTTACCAAGGATGAAATTAAAATGCCTAACAAATATCTTTAAAAATGCTCCACATCCTTAGCCATCAGGGAAATGCAAATCAAAACTTCCCTGAGATATCATCTCACCCCTGTCAGGATGGCAAAAATCCACAACACAAAAAACATCAAGTGCTGGAGAGGATGTGGAGAGAGGGGAACTCTCCTACATTGCTGGTGGGAATGCAGGCTATACAACCACTCAGGTGAGCCGTCTGGCAATTCTTAAAGAAGTTAAAGATTGAAATGCCATATGACCCTACTATTCCACTTTTGGGAATAACCCCCCATACAGCAAAAATTCACCTCAATAGCACAAGCACAACCATGTTCATAGCAGCACTGTTTACAATAGCAAAGTAATGGAAGCAGCCCAAATGTCCAACAGTTGACGAGTGGATGAGGAAAATGTGGTACATTTATACAATGGAATACTACTCAGTCATCAAAAATGATGAATTAATGCAATTTGCTGGGAAATGGATGGAATTAGAAACAATTATATTGAGTGAAGTATCCCAGACATGGAAAATTACTTCCTAATAGGTGGATCCTAGTACCAAACCCACTTAGAGACACTCAAAGACAAATCTCTGTAATGCCTACAGTAATTGTAAAGATTATAAACAGGAGGGATGGGGAAGGAGGGACCCACCAGAAACAAGGAGAAAGGGGACTATATTACAGCAGAGAAAATAGGCCACCATCAAGTGACTGCAAGTAAGTAATGAGACATCTGGTTAAGTTCACAGACTTTCCTTCCTGATCACATGCAACTGATGGGGTATGATCTCACCAGAAGGGGAGGGCATATAGGCTACCTGATAGAGAGTAACCATTTTGCAAATGGGTGATTTACCCCTCTCTCACCGCAGTACTCCTACTTTTATGCCATCTACCTTTGAATATACTCTTATAACAAGACTCTAATTTAACAAGTTTTTCTCTCTGGCCAGGAGGTGACATCCATTACCCATCAGGATGGAGCCAAGGGCATTGCAGGAGCAACAAAACTGAAAAAAAAATCAACAAACCATAATTCAGAACATCAGGGACTCTATATCAACCACCTGGAACTGGGCCATTGTAATCTCTCCCCATCCTGAAGCTCAGGGAAATTTGCGGAAGAGGAGGCAGTAAGATTGTAAGAGCACAAGGATGGGAAGAGTAATGATATGCAAGATACTCCACACAAGTTAGGTCTGAAGCAATCGTAATTGGACTTTGCATGCCCTGCGCAATGTCCAACACATTATTGACACCACGAAGTCTAGCATGGACTAAAGGCAGTAGGATCCTTGGAGGCTGGGGACTGACAGTCACAGTAGTGTTCCTAAGCTAAAGGGGAACATAGGAAAGAGTTCTGGGATATGCACCTGGGTCCTTGCACCTCATCGGAGAAGAGGACCCAGAGGAGAGTTTGGCATGCACAGTAAAGGATGCTCTGGGGATTGGAGGGGAGGCACTGGGGGATGAGGAGGGAGGGGAGAGGGGAAGGGGGAGCAGGGCGTTGGGGGGGAGGTGGAGGCGGGAGGGGACCAGTGTACCTGTTGAGTTTGTATGAGCGGAAATAATAATAATAATAAAAAGAATAAAACTCTTTTGTGCCCCTAAGTTATTTGGTTGTGAATTTATCAGTGACAAACTGCAACAGATGCCACCTTGTCAATTGAAGGCTGAGTCTTCTATTCAGTTAAGACAAGTCTGTGGGAGATTGTCTAATTGATATAGGAGGAGCCAAGTCGATAGTGGCTGGAAGTATTCCATGGGCAGTTAGATAATATGAAGGAGAGACGGTTTGGTGTTTTAATAGAGCGCCACACTGGCAAGAGTATTTCCTATAGATATGGTGTGGCCAGTTCGCTGGCCTCCTGAAGTTGGTATGAACCTTTCCTGCCATAATGATGAATTAACTGCAAGCCAAGGATGAACCTTTTGTTCACCTAAGTTGCTCAAGTCCAGTCAAGTCATTCAGCAACAAGAAGATGAAGCAAACACAAAAAGCATGCCCACTGTCCTCACAGGAATGGTGGATGAAGGTCTGTCCAGTGTTTTTGACGGCCAAGACAGGCTGAAATGACAGACTTAACGCCCTTGTAAAAGTTATCTTTCATGCCTCTCTGAGTCAGATCTTTCCTGTTGCAGCTGCTCCAATACTTTCCCAATATCCAGGAGTGGGCTAATGGTTCCAAGAATATGGTACAGTTCTGTTGCTTCTGGCCTTCAGCAGGTCTAACTGAGCACAGTGCACATGCCAATTAGATTGGTCTAGAATTGCAGAAAGACTAATTTTCAGACCAGGTCCTAATTTATCAAGTTGACTGGTACCTCCAATGGACTGAATTTCCATGAGTCTGTCTCCATGCTACACAGAACTTCCCCAAACCATAAAAGTATTGGAGGTGAAGAGGCCTTTTGAACAATGGTATTACTACTAAACATATCAACTCCCTGTACACAGTGTACTTATCCAGGGAGAAATCAAACTCTGGAAGAGGGATGAGAATTAAGATAATTATCTATGACACCTCTTGCAATGAAGACGGAGACTTAGTTCACTCCTGGCCAACAGCTAGTACATACATTAGCATAGCTCTGCAGAGTCAAATGATTCATTCCAGCTGGCTCTGACTTCAAGATTGGGTGAATGTGAAACTGTGAAGACCCCATTTCTCTAACCACTTTTGCCAAGCTGTATAAACCTCCAGACTTATTATGGCTCTAAGTGACCCATTGGCAAGAGGAAACTTGGCATTATCACCATTTGGAATTCTCCAGGGTAGGCAGTAGTGAGGGCAAGGTGAAGGGGTGGAGCTAACAGAGCAGCTCAGTGGACTAAGGAAGGCTGCTGTCTGAGCTCTGCATAGCACCCTCTCCTCAGCCATCAGTGGGTCATTTACTCTGCAGGCGACTCAGGTTTCTTAGGAAGCAAGATTTGGGGATCTCTCATGAACACTTAAGCTGATGTATTCTGAGGGTCTCATCTAGGTGTGTCTGACAACTCCCTACTCAGGATCAACAGCTACTTCGGAATTCATTGTACTGGGTAGCGTGACCTGTGGTCTGATTGCCCTGACTCTCTTTGGGTCATTTCAGGATCTGCTTGGACGGCACCTCCTCACAAAAGCCTTCATTGACCCTCTTGTCTGAAACATGTGCACACTTAAGAGACCACTCGACCTTCATCTATTTGTCATGTGGGGCTTATCTCTACCTCATATTATTTTATTTTTATGTACACACACATATATTGTTTTTATTATTATTTTATTATTTATTATTTTATTATTATTTATTATTTTATGCACACATATATTGTTAGTTTGGGTCTCCCCAGCTAATGTGCGAAGGCAGGAGCTTTTTCCACCCTTTACTGAGCACATCGTAGCATACAGTTACTCAGTAAGTATCAGTGTCCTACATGGCTGAAGGGGGCTTGTGGGGAGAAGGTACTGCATGAAGGATGTACAAACAGTTTCAATTGTCAAAATAACTAGAACTGACATTGATGCTTACTAAGGAAAGACTGCAGAATGTGATATAGAAAGAGTGACCAGAGTTCAGGTACCTATTGCCATTTGCAGCACTTACCCTTTCTCTGCGAGTCTCTGTCGTCCTTGTTTCTGGTCACTGAGGAGAAGTATTATGGGCTATGGTGATGGGCAGGGCTTCCCAGAGGAGGTGAGTTCAGTGTCCTTTGAGTGGCAGGTTAAATTCTCCTTTCCACAGAGCTGAGCAGCTGTGGAGATACCACATTTTTGGCTGTGCACTACATAGTCTCCATGGGTTTGTTTTTCATCTTCTTGCTTCCCCTCATTAGCACAAATGACTTAGATTTGTCTATCTTTAGTTGAAATTCTAGCTTTAAGATCCCATTTTATCATCAAGTACAGCCAAGACTGAAACTATTATTTCTTTCCTCCAGATGAAGTAAACCAGATCATGGAAACCCTACTTGTGATTGCGTCATGTATGTGTCTTTTTTCTCTTTGAAATATGGGCCACGCAGGTCCCCTTGGTGATAAAAGTCTGCGAGCACTTCCTCTTCCCAACTCCAGCTTGCGATGGGAATAGACCATCCTCCCCCTTGTCATCTCCAAATCCTCTGGCTCAGCTCTAGTCACAGCTCGCTCAACATCAGCAGCCCAGGCACTGAATCCAGTGACAAAAATCTTTCACATAGAGACCTCTGTCTGCCTTCAGATAATTGAGCTCCAGAGTCTGAGGCTTCCTTGCAGTCTGAGGCTTCCTTGCCCTCTGACGAACCCAAGAGTTCAGTAGCAGAGCTCAGGAGTATGTAAGGTGGATTGCCATCAAGGGGTTTTTACAAGTTATACTGATTCCTCTCTTTGAGTTCTAATATTTATTATAAATAGCTTTAGTAACAAACTCGTCTTTATACACATGAACTGTATTTTTTATTTATTTATTCAATCGTGTGTGTGTGTGTGTGTGTGTGTGTGTGTGTGTGTGTGTGTGTGTGTGTAGAACCACCATGGACCGCCTCCACTTCCTGCTTGTTTACTCAGCCCCAGAATTCACAGGCTCTGCCCTACCAGGACCAGAAACACAGGCCGCCCCACTTCCGTCTGGTGTCTATATGTGGGATTTAGGATCCGAACTCAGGACCTTCTGCCTGCAAGGCAGAGGCTTAATCCCTGAGCCACCTCTCCAGCCCCATGAACTGTATTGTTTTAAGGAAGGAATAGTTTATTTAGATTCACAGTTCAAGCTCACAGCCCACCATAATAGGTAAATCAGGGGGTCAGAAGCTTGAAGCAGTAAGAGATGACTGCATGAACTGTATTTTTAACATCAGAAATGAATTAGTACTCTAGTTTGAGTAGAGTCAATGAAGTGGAATTAACCTTAACACTCAGCCAACTAATAGGTTACGTATGTGCCAAAATCAGTTCAGCTATTCAATTCTTATTCCCAATGGATATAATTTCACAACTTTTGATAGAAACTAACATACTCTTCCAATAAGGTCTTATTTTGTTTTTAAAGAAAATGGTTGCGTCAACATAAAGTTAACAAGAGGATATGACAACATTATGAGACGTGGCCCTCGTTTCTTCCAGATCTGGAAGGATTATAAACTGCGCTGGGATCCAATGGAGCACGATGGCATTGACACTCTTCGTGTTCCGGCAGATAAGATTTGGCAGCCTGACATTGTTCTGCATAACAAGTACGGGTGTCTGGGCACAGGCCCTTTCCAGAACCTCCGTTGGCCTCTGTGACCCTCTCAAAGCAGCATTGCTAACTGCATTGTCTGGTTTGCCTGGCAGTGCTGCTGGCGACTTCCAGGTGGAAGGCAAGACCAAAGCCCTTCTTCAGTGTGACGGCCTGGTAAACTAGACCACACCAGCCATCGTTAAGAGCTCCTGTCCTATGGACATCACTTTCTTCCCTTTTGATCACCAAAACTGCTCCCTGAAATTTGGTTCCTAGACATATGACAAAGCTGAAATTGATCTCCTGATCATTGGGTCTAAAATGGAGCTGAGCAATTTTTGGGAAAACAGCAAATGGGAAATCGTCGATGCTTCTGGCTACAAGCATGACATCAAATAGAACTGCTGCAAGGAGATATTCACAGACATTACCCATTCTTTCTACATTAGGGGGCTGCCCATGTTTTACACCATTAACCTCATCATCCCCTGTCTTTTCATCTCTTTCCTCACCATGTTGGTCTTTTACATTCTTTCTGACTGTGGAGAAAAAGTGACCCTTTGCATCTCAGTTCTGTTTTCTCTTAACATGTTTTTGCTGGTAATTACAGAGACCATCCCATCCACGTCTCTCGTGATCCCACTGGTGCGTGAATATCTGCTGTTCACTGTGATCTTTGTCACACTGTCCATTGTGGTGACTGTATTTGTGCTCAATATACACCACCGTACCCCAGCAACACACACCATGCCCAAGGGATAAAGACAGTTTTCCTCCAGGTTTTCCCCTGGATCCTGATGATGAGACGACCTCTTAGCAAGACAAACAAGACAGGTGCTGATAAGGACCTCAAACAGTTTCCCAAAAGACCTGCCATCGGGTTTTCTCATCACAGAGAGCCCAAACTTCTCAAGGAAGGCTGCCACTGTCATAAGTCAAACGAGCCAGCTGCTGGCCCGAGAAGACTAAGTCGGCAGTCTCTACAGTGGGTGACAGACCATTCAGCGCAGTCATGGGATGTCAAAGATGTGATCAAAAGTGTTCAATTCATAGCAGAAAACATGAAGAGACACAACAAAACAACAGAGGTACATGCATCCCTCCTCTCCTGCAGCCAGATGTACCCCAGCAAAACCTAAGGTGTTTTAGAGGTTAGAAAAACCCTCAGTGTGAGCTTTGATTGTGAGAGAGCCAGGCAGCCTCACCGAAGAGGAGCTCTGTGATACAGTTGGGGGAAGCTGGGTCAGATTAGAGGTAGCTATGATGCAGCAGAGCGTAGGCCAGGAACAGATCTTCGCCTGTGTTTACTTAAAGTGAAATATGGCTGAGATCCATATTCAAGACCAGCTTGATTAGTGGAACAAGGACTGAATAGCAATCCTAGGGCAGAAGCAAGGTTGCCCCAAAGGAAGGAGCACTGGCTGCACAGCTGCCTGCAGCTGCAGGGGGAAGGTGACGCTTCACATCAGCTTCCTCTAGAAGTGGATGCAACTGCTGATCGAGGCAGCTCAGGGACATGTTCAGCACACACATCTCCGGCCCCTTGACCATAGGTTGGTGCCAGCGCCACGTCTGTTCATCCTCCACAAGAGCTCAGGAAACTGTGCTGGCTTTACTTGCCATCATGTGGCCAGCTGGGGCACCAGCTGGGGTCAGGGGTTTTCACTTACTGCAACTGCCAGCACCCAGATCTCTTAGCGGAAGGACACAGGAGACACTGGGAGTGCCAGCTATTCGGAGCGTCACCGGATAGAAGAGCTCATCTTCAGGTGGGATCTTCTAATGCCGAGGAGAAGCAGTTACTGCTGATTTACTTATACCACAGGACTCCCATGGTTGACCCCACACCATGGCACAAGGTTGGATGTCAGGAACAGGGAAGACACCAGCTATGCAATAAGTTATTCAATCAGCATCACTCTGAGGCCTGGAGGGCTGTCTATTCAGGTACAGGGCATCCTCAGCTAAACCCCATGTCCCATTGGGCTTTTCAACAGCTTCTTATTGGCAGCTTCCCTACATTCAGGAAAGGACCATTGTTACTGGAGCATTTCATTTACCCAAGTCTTCTGCACATTCTCAAAAGCAACTTCAAGAGATACCATGGGGATATATATCCACTCTCTACAGGCAAAGCAAATCTCATGGACACTACATAAGAAACACAGATAATATCAACATTTCTTCATGAAAAGGAAAGATCTCAAGAGAGTCCACACCTCCCAGAAAGATATTGAAGGTGAATGCTGGACAGGTGCAAGGGGCCAGTACCAGCAACCTCAAGGGGTCACATGTGCAGAAAGACACGAAATTAAGAGATAAACTGATAGGAAAGGAAAGGGGTTTTAGTAGGAAAAGGAGGGGAATAGGATTAGGTAATAAAAGGTGAAAATGAAATAAATTAATTGTACTCATGTTATGAAATTCTAAAAGGCCAAAAAAATTATAAAGGAGACATGGGTAAGTAAAAATAATATCAGGATTTGCTTTAGAAATAATTATTTAAGTCACAATAGTGTTCCCATACTAAAGGGGAGCACAAGAAAGGGCTCTAGGCAATGCTACTGAGTCCTTACACCTCATTAGAGTGGAGGACGCAGAGGGAAGTTTGACATTCACACTAAAGGATGCTCCAAGGATGGGGGGGAGGGAGGCACTGGGAGAAAAGGAGGGAGGGGGGAGAAGGAAGGGGAAAAGGGGCAGGGAGTAAGAGTTCTGGGGAGAGGTGGAGGGAGGAAGGAGACCAGGGTACCTATTGTTTGTATGAGTGGGAAAAAAAATTTTTTAAAGAAATAATTGTTTAGATGAATATTACTGAAGAAAAAAAATATTTTTGAAACAATATGTTTCTAATGACTTTGATTTTTACAAATAACCTTGACTTTTTGCTTGCTTTTCAGTTAGAAGATGACTGGAAATACATAGCCATGGTGGTAGACAGAGTATTTCTTTGGGTTTTTATAATTGTCTATGTGTTTGGAACAGTGGGGCTATTTCTGCAGCCACTACTTAGGAACAAAGGAAAATCTTAATCTGTACTTTTCTTTTACCATCAGGCATTTTTGAACATTGTGCTTGTTCTGAACTTCTCACTGTAAGAAAAAGTCAAATCCCTGATCTCCTGAAAGTGAGGACAAGATTGGAATAAAGGATCATGCTACAAACTTAGGAGCCTGATATACTTAGGAGTATATCATGAGGTTTTATAACGTGGAGTCAAGAGATGGCAGGACCTACCACATGCTAAGAGTATTAGTTCAACTTCTCTTGGTCGGACACACTTGGTTTCCAGGGTGTGAATGGCCCATCACATAGCCAGACTATGTAGTAGCACCAGGCAGTCGCAGCAGTCAGTCCACAGCAACCACACAATTAGCACCAGGCCACAGTGAAAAGAAGTTCTGTTGTTTCTGCAGTTCGTGCTGGTGATTTTAATGACATGTAAGGCTTGAAACTCTGGGATGTGGACATAGTAACACTTGCCAACTACTGCATAGTTGGTTTCTTGTACATGTCTTCCTGATACAGCTCACTTTTTTCATCGTAATTTGACACAGTATTTGATTAACAGAAAAACCAGATAGTCTAAATTTATCTTAGTAGATTATCAACATGTGTAGAGACTAGATTTCTGTTACTGTAACAAAATGCCCAAGATAATCAACTTAAAAGGAAGAAATGTTGATGTCGACTCACGGTTTCAGGCCATGATTACCAGGGCGTGTTGCTTCTAGGCCTTTGGCGAGGCAGAGCATCACGGCAGAATTGCCTGGTGGAAAAGACTTGTTCACTTCACAGTAGCTGTGAAGTTTACAGAGAAAGAAGAGTCTGAGGCCCTTACATCTCCTTCAAAACACAAAGCACACGCCAACAACCTAACTTCTTCCAACTCAGTTCTACCACCTCCCTATAGTGCCCAAAGCCAAAGCTCAAACTTGAAATGCATTTGGGAGACGCAGATCTAAACTGCTGCAGTATTGTTCTGGCTTTGCAAGGGAACCAAGGCCTGTTGTTCCTCCAAGAAGTAGCAGCTTTTTGTGAAATTACATTTGCAAAGATGTGTAGGTCAGATACTGGTGAATATTACTAGTGCAATCTGACAGGAAGAACCAGATGTAACAGGGGACAAAACCTAAAGCAACTCCTGTGTTCAAGAAAAGACGTCTAGTCTTTCCCCTCAGCCCTTCATGTTTTCATTGTACTGAGAGTAAAAATAAAGTCCATGTATATTCTGTGAGCACATTTAATCTTGTCTTGTGGGAGCAATTTAATTTCTAAGTAAGAGAAAATTAGGAATTCTGTTTCATTCCACTCTTAAAAAATATGTTTTATGTAACTATTATTATGATTACTTTGTGCATTTTAAAGCAGAAAAATCAACAAGCAAATGCTGATAAAGGAGCTATTTTCATTTACTGATTTTTCTATTTAGTTAGTCCTTGTTTGTGTGCAGAGACACTTTACTTTCCAATCTTGACTTCAAATAGATAACAGCAACATTTCTCTGTAGTATTACACAGTCTTGAAGTGTCACATTGATGTCCGCACATACTCCATCTTGTTGATAGTATGATACCATGGTAAGAATTCATCTTTGTCTACTTTTCAGCAAGCTTGTGGCACTTTGCAGTCTAATAACCAAAGATTTTAACCTTAAAATGCTGTTTTGACTAATCTTAATGTGTCTATATTTCATCATCTTATTAAGAGATAAAATTATGATAAATCATATTTAAATACAGGCTAGAAGAAAGGTCTTAGAAGTAAACCAGATTAGAAAGTAAGGGAAAATTCTGTACTATTTAGGAGGGGCAAATATTAAAAGGATAAAATATCGATGTTTATTTTGATGAGAATGAAAGTATTTCTTGGGAAATACTTACCAGTCTTCATAATGACATCGTTGAAGCAACAAGGTGAGTTAAATGGTAGACATTTTGGTAAAGATAAATCACAGTTCCAGAGTTTCTTATAAACACCCACCAGCTCATTTTGCCCTGGGCAGAAGCAGTGCATAGTGGATCAAGAAGGAAAACTACTGATATAAGCAGATGCTGAAGTATAAAAGTAATGCCAGTGTGAGTCACCAGTCAGAGCTGCTGGAGCCGCTTGGGATGCTGAAAACCCAAGTCCCCCCTGTGGACTTTCCATCACACTGAAGTGTGGGCTCAATGCTTGATCTGAACCTCTCCAGGTTCCTCATTTGGGACAGACTGTTAGAAGGCACAAGCTGACCAATTATCAGGACTGACCACTACACCCTCCTGAGCACTTGCTTAGCGAAGCACAGGGACCTCTCCCCACTCCTTCCTGTTCCCCTGAACGCAGGTTAAAGATGGGAAGCACCTTCGTTCTGTAAATCAAGTTGACTATAGGATGTGTTGGTCAATTTTCTCATTGATACGATCAAAAGCCTAACAAGAAGCAACCTGATACAGAAGAGTTTGCTCCGGGCAGAGAAGGCACGGCACAGGGAGTATGCAAAAGCTGGTCAAACTGTCCACAGTCAGGAAGCAGAGAGAACAGAAGATGGAGCCAGGTAAAAACATTTAAAACTCGCCCACAGCGACCTCTTTCCTCTAGCTGGGCCCTTCCTCACTCAGGTCAACCTTAGCTGGTGACCATGCTTAAGCCTGAGCCTATGAAGGACATTTCATTTTCTACCTGCAACACTGGACTTGCTCAAAGAACTGTTTATGTTTCCAAGAATCTCTATTTGTTTATTTGCCAGAGAGAGGAGGTATGTGCGTGCTACAGCATGCATGCAGAAGTTGGAGGACAGCTTTTGAAGTCAGTTCCCTCCTTCCACCATGTGGCTGTACAGACTGAACCCAAGTCTCCAGCTCTGCATGCAGCACCTTTATCTGCTCAGCCATCTTGCCAATCCAGGCTGTTTTTAGGAGGTGGCCAAAGTTGGCCATCGAGTTTTTGTTTTATTCTTCTACAGAATCCCTTCAGATGCTAAAATCTTCTTGCCTGCCTGCATCTTCCTTGTTGCCTAGCACTGAGTTCATCTACCTCTGCTCAGGTAGGCATGTCTGACTTCAACTACTTGGAGCTATTACAGTCCATAGCAGCTGCTCGCAGATAGCTGCGCTAAAGCTAAGACCAGAGCCATAAGCCAAAGACACAATCCCTCTTCTGATTTCACTATTGTTTTGCTCACATACTGAACAGAAAGTTTTAATATAAAGAAGAAAGTGGGGGGTTGGAGAGGTGGCTCAGGGGTTAAGCCTCTGCCTTGCAGGTGGAAGGTCCTGAGTTCGGATCCTAGACCCCACGTGTAGACGCCAAGCAGAAGCCTGGTCCTGGTAGGGTGGAGCCTGTGAATCCGGGGGCAGAGTAAGCAAGGAGGAAGTGGAGGCGGTCCATGGTGGTTCCCGAATTCATCCGTGGTTCTACACACACACATACATACACACATGCGCACACACACATACACATACAATTGAATAAATAATAAAAAATTTTAAAAAAAGAAGAAAGAAAGTGTATGCCGGGTCAAAGAAAAACTGTCATCACTATGGCCAATAATTAAATGAATTCATTTTAACACATGACACTATTGGAAAATGAACTCTGAGATGATCATAAAGTGAAGCCCAGTAAAGTATTGAAATATTATGATATTCCATGTGCGTATCTCAATCTGCATTAGTCAGGATTCTCTGGAACCAAAGGATCCCGGGAAAGTCTCAAGCCTCAATCTCACTGGACTCTAAGGAGGCTGAGCTCTGATGTCAGCCAAGAACAGCAACAGTAGCAACAGAGAAGGCAGTAGTGGACTCACATAGCAATTCTAAAAAGGACCAGGGAAAAGCAAGTCCTTCCTCTTACGCCTCCTTTTATCTGGTATACCACTGGAAAGCATCACCTACCATAGACTGAATCTTCTCTATCAATAAAACAATCACTTTCAGACTTATTCAAGAGCTTATCTTAACCTTCGATTCTTCACAGCTGTGCCCTCAGCCTGCAACTGTCAAGTTGACACCTGAATCTAACTATCACAACATGGTTAAGTTAGACACCATTTTTCAGGGGCCAAGGATGTAGGTAAAAGCATTGCAACTTGGACTGGAGAAAATGGTTCAGGGGTTAAGACTCTGCCTTGTAAAGCAGAAGGTCCTGATTTGGATTCCAGGTCTCACACACTTCTGGCCCTGATGGGCGGAACCTCAGAAATACTATAAGCAAAGCAAAAAGGACATAGAAACAATCCAGCATGATTCCCACAGTCACCCTTCCACAAGGACACACAGTGTCCTCTGATATAATACAAAAATAAATAAATAAAAAACTTTTTAAATTGTAACTTGACTATATGCCATGACCACATGTTGTGCTACAAAATTTACCACTGGACATCCTGGTGATAGCAGAATGCCATCACCTGGATCCAGCAGTCCCAGCAATAGTGATGCCAAGGTCAGATGTGTCCTTGTAGGGTACCATGTATATTTCACACATGATATTGAATCAGAACTGCAGCTAGAACTGCAGTTATCACTTCAGATTTCAGGAAATCAGAAGACAAAGTGTTACAGGAATAACTCCAGAATAATGCTTCAAACAACTAATGGATGGAAGAAGAAAAGCTTTAATTTTACACCAATGGTCTGAAAAACTAGAATAATTCTCAAAGGACTTTAGCAAAAAAAAGTTTGAGTTTGTTTTTACAATCTATACTAGGAATGGGGGCAAGGGGAGTGGAAGCCCTAATCATGTGGAACATTCAACCAGGACACAAAAAGGCAAAAGTATTGATACAAAAGCCAAAGTGATGAATACTTACCAGTTGCCCTCAGACTTACCAGAACTTTACCTGACTTTCAGTGGTTACTCAGTAACCCAGGCGCAGACCTAAAGGAGTGTGGTATGATTCAGGGATTCAGAAGGTTTCTGTTAATTCATGCTATGTTATTTTGTTTAATAACAATGTAACAGTTTATTTCCTGAATCAAAAGGAACATCCCAGGTGACATCTGAGGCAAACAACCAGAAATCAGAATGTCGAGACAGGTTTGGAAATAACACTCAAACCTTCAACAAATCAATGCCAGGGAAGAGATTAAAATAGATTTTGGAGGCACAAAAATATAATCTGGCACCAAATCCTATTTTATACAAGCTAATTATAAAATTAGGGCTTTTTGAGACATGGAAACGTAATTATAATTATAAAAATTACTTTTATTAAATGTGAAGATATTATGCTAGATTTTTTCTTTTACATATAATCTTTATGTAATAAAGGGCATAAAATAAAGGGCATATAAAGTGCACAGTGATGTACTCAGAGCTGACATGATAGGAAAAGGTTATGCAAGGATACATATAAATTTGCTACCATTACCACAATCAAAAAGTTTCTAATATCTGGTTTAATTAATCAAATTTATTTATTTATTTATTTATTTATTTATTTATTTATTTATTTAGTGTGCATGTCTGTCTGTCTGTCTGTCTGTGTATGTATGTATATATGTGTCAGAGAATACTATGTGCCCCTGTGGAGAACCAAAGGTGACCTTGGGATTCATCCTGGCTTGCTTCTACCTCCTTTTTGCTTCACTGTGAGATTAGTGAAATTCCTGCAAGTGTCCACAAAGGCGGGAAACTGCAGCCTGCTGCTGTTTCTGCCTGGTGTTTTTACACAGGACCTGAGTTCCAAACTCAGGACCTTCTGCTTGTGAGGCAGAGTCTTAACCCCTAAGCCAGTTCTCCAGACCTAAAAATGTCTAAAAAATGTTTAACCCAGCAAAATGTAAAGAATTCAATTGGATATATGGATCATACAAGAAGCCCATGGCCCAAAATGTATATATATATAAGACACCACAAGGTAGCTGGTATCAATTGAAGCACTATCCGTGCTAAATACTATGAGACACGTAAATGTGGTTCTGTTTTGGTATTGTTCTTGATGATCTGAATCGATTGCTCCACATAAGCAGTCCAATGCTGTTTGAAAAAACTATGTCCTTTTTATTCACTGTGGTGTGTTTGTTCTAAGAATGTAACACCTTGATCTTTTCCAGGCCTACAAGAGGGAGCTACCAAGATAGGGAGGATAGTAAACGGACAGTTTCCAGGAGTCAATGGCAGAGCACAAAGAGAGGAAAGACTTGGTATGAAAGAGGTTAGTGTGAATGTGGCACAGCACACAGGGAAGAAAGATTTGGTATAAAAGTAGTTTTCATGAACAGAATAGAGATCTGATAAAAAAAAAAAAAGAATTCTAAAAAAAATTAGTGAAATTCCTGAATGTGTCCAGGAATTTAAAGAGTTTCATTTACATGAACAAATCCTCCTGCCTTGTCATTCATGAATCAAGAGTTTCTAGTCCTGCCTCATGGCTTTGCAAGTGAATTAATATTCCCACCAGAATCATTTTCCCAGTCTCTGTCTGATGCCAGAATACAGTGGTCTATGAAATCAAGATTATTCAGAGTTCCCATGACAGTAAGCTACACATGTTTCTCACAGAATGGCACAACACTGCTGATTATACTAAGATACCTTCATAGACCAGATTGATACAGAATTTTTGGACCATATACAGAAGTATTGTTGCCGAATCCCCACCGGGCCAGCTGGGGAGAAGAGGGGAAATGGCAGGGGCTTCGTGGGCATGAGGCAAATGGGCAAGCTGGTGACAGGGTCACCACCCAGACCCCAGGAGTCAGGCGAGAAGCTGCAGGCAGAGGATGAGTTAGATGGCCACTTCCCATTGGTTGTTCATCCCTCCTTCCCATTGGTTGTCCATCACTCCACCTGTATGGTTCCTCTATTGGGACATACCTGGGGCCTGTCCAAACTTGTTCAGGCTTATCTGTAGCCAGATCTCCTGATTTGGGAACCCAGGCTAGGGCTTCCCTTAATCGATAGTGCCACATTTTCACCCTTTTATTTATTTATAAATTTTTTCAGAGGGGACCATGATAGCTGAGGTAACCCTGAGCCTCTTCAGCTGTGCAGAATATAAGTAACTGTGCCTATCTTAGCTTGGACACCACCTTTGTGTGGAGCCTTACCCATCATTGACTACCAGTCATGAGACCATTGCAGAGAAGGAATCATGGTCCCAAAGGGGAACTCAAGTATGTGGCAGAGAAAAGGAGGAGGTTGTTGTCAGGGCAGGAGCAGGCTGAGAGGCTGTAGGTGGGGCAGGTGCAGAAATGATCCAGAAGAGTTGGGGAGACATAAATCAAAACCTAACAATTGTAAATTATTAAGGCATAGCTTCAATGGAGGACAGCCAGGCTTACAATGGGCCTTTGGTGATCTTTTTTTTTTAATTTTTTTATTTATTATTTATTCAATTGTGCATGTATGCATGTGTGCTCGTGTGTGTATGTATGTGTGTATACATATGTGTGTGTATGCAGAACCACGGACGGATTCGGGAACCACCATGGATGCCTCCACCTCCTCCTTGTTTACTCTGCCCCGGGATTCACAGGCTCTGCCCTACCAGGACCAGAAACACAGGCCACTCCCGCTTCTGCCCGGCGTCTATACATGGGGTCTCAGATCTGACTCAGGATCTTCTGCCTACAAGGCAGAAGCTTAACTCCTGAGCCACCTCTCCAGCCTCCCTTTGGTGATCTTAAGAATGTCCAAAGCCTGAATGGATGCCCTGAGGACCTGTAAAGTAGTTTTGTTATTTTGGGAATATATAAAAAAAACCTATAAGAAAATTTGTATGAGAGAAAACTTATAATCTATTAGAAAAACAATTGTGATCAATATAAAACAAAGTAGTTAAGGCCTTAGATGTTATCAAAATTATTTGTTCTTATTTTTAAGTATGCATACATGTATTTAAAAATGGTATGCCAAAATTTTTATATTAGCATGCAACAGAAATGAAAAAAAATTAAAGTGGTCACAGACACAAGACACAACATGTAAACACAGAACATATAAACATACAAGTACATGAACAACATTTTACTGACAACTGTACAATTTACCAGCAACTGTCTTAAAATTACCCTTGAAAGCTTTATCAAAGGCAGATTAACATTTAGGAAAATCAGTATTTATTTAGTTAGTTATTTAGTTATTTATTTATCTTTTTTTAATATTTTTATTTCATTTTTGTTCAATTGTGCAGTGTGTGCAAGCGCGCGTGTGTGTGTGTATGTATGTATGTGTAGAACCATGGGCAAATTCGGGAACCATCCATGGACCACCTCCACCTCCTCCTTGTTTACTCTGCCCCGGGATTCACAGGCTCTGCCCTCCCAGGACCAGAAATGCAGGCCGCACCTGCTTCCGCCTGACGTCTATACGTGGGGTCTAGGATCTGAACTCAGGACCTTCCGCCTGCAAGGCAGAGGCTTAACCTCTGAGCCACCTCCCCAGCCCCCGGAAAACCTTATTTAAAACAAGACCTCATATTAGTTAAGTCCTAGCAGCTTAGCTTAATTATGAAAAACATCTACCAAGGAAAAGCATCTTCATCCATAAGTCCAGTTCCTCACATTTTCTCTGGGGGGATCCAAGGTGCTAAAACTGCAGCCTCATTTCAAAATTCCTCCAGGCCAGCAGTCTTAACCTTGAGGCCTCTAGTCTCTAGGAGAGACTTTAAGACACCTATTGTCTGAAGCAGAAAATACAGCCAGGAAAGAGGGGGAGTTAAGAGCTACAGGAAGAAGAAGAGCAGGAAAGGGGGATGTCGGCAGGGGATGGAATTCCCCCCCCCATGGACCTGTGAGCCCTCTGCACAGTCCTCCACTGGGAAGGGGAAGGATCTGGAGGAAGAACAAAGGACTAATTTTGGGTTCTCTCCACAAGTTACATTGTAGCAATTAATCACTTCGTCAGGGAAGGATCCTTTAAGGCTTGCTCCGATGCCTAGGAGGATGGGAACAAAGGGGGTCAGAAGCATATGGCCGTCCTGGACTTCCCCCTTATGGGCCAGGAAAAGCACTTCTATCAGGATCTGTGGTTCCCAGACATTTTCTGGAGAAATCCAAGGTGCTAAGATTCTAAGTCCTTTGGCATCACTTTGATCCTACGTAAGTCTAGTAGAGCCTTAAGGGCAGTCAGCTGGGGTGCCTTCTGATGGTATGGTAAATTACCCATTATGGAGAGGAAAGGTTTCCTAATGGAGCCCAGATGACTAGGAGGCAAGCAGACAAGGCAAAAGAGCACAGAAAATGAAAAGCGATGACTAGAACCAAGGTCAAAGTGAAAACAACACCTAAAGGGATAACCAACATTTAAGGAGAGACCTAGTGCAGGACATACACAAAGGTGTTTTGGATATAAGCTGTGGGGGCCTCAGTCTAGGTGACCTGGGTGGTCTCACAAGCTTAGACAAAGATGTTTTGATGGAAGAAGACATTAGGGGGCGTAGCTCAGGAAGAAGACAATAGGGGGCGTAGCTGGCTTGACTTTTAAGATGATTGGTTGCCTGTTTCCCCACCCTAGAATTCCCCTTGCAGTTTCTGCCTTTATAAGAGGGCTACGGACTTGCAATAGAGGAGTTCCTGCTTGACTAGACTCCCTGTCCCGTCTGATTGTCCTCGGGAAGGAGGGCTGGGAGCGGGCGAACAGCCCACTCACCTTTCCCCAATCCCCCTTGTGGAGGGACTGCAGGACAGAGCTGCAATCCCCGGGGACCCCCACATAAGCATCCTGTGCTTAGTGAGGGACTTCAGGGGTTCATTACTCCTCCAGGCTGTATGCCCCCTGGTCAGGACAATTCAATATAATTGAACCCGGGCTCTGAGTTCTGAGGGGACCAATTTCTCATGTGAACTCGCCAGGAAAAGCCTTAATTTAGAGGGGCTCTTTGATCATGGGGAAATCAAATGAGTGATTGGAGCTCCTTGATTATCAGCAATCAGGTGAGTGATTGTGTTCCTAACCTTAAGAGGGGCTCCTTGATCATCAGCAAATCAAGCGAGCAATTGTGTTCCTAAAGACAAACAGGGAAAGGGGAAGTGGAGGGGGGGCCACCTGCTCACCTTCAGGCACCGTAAGCACAAGAACACAAAACTAAAGGGGAGACTCACCGAACTTTACCGGAATGGGTGTCTCATCTACACCGAAGGCAGCAGTACCCCACATTGGAGCACCAGATGTTGCTGAATCCCCACTGGCCAGCCAGGGGGAAGAGGGGAAACGGCAGGGGCCTCGTGGGCACGAAGCGAATGGGCTGGCAATGGGGTCACCACCCAGGCCCCAGGAATCTGGCAAGAAGCAGCAGGCAGAGGAGGAGTTGGCTGCAGACTCAGCTTTATTCAGGAAGTGTTTGGGCTTATATAGGGTCAGGGTCCAATCAGGTGTGGCCATCCCTCCACTCGGGGGACAGCCACCAATCATTTGGCTGTTTACTAGGTGTCCAGGTTAGATGGCCGCTTCCCATTGGTTGTTCATCCCTCCTTCCCATTGGTTATTCATCCCTCCTTCCCATTGGTTGTCCATCCCTCCACCTGTATGGTTCTTCTATTGGGACATGTCTGGGGCCAGTCCGAACTTATTCAGGCTTGTCTGTAGCCAGACCTCATGGATTTGGGAGCTGGGGCTAGGGCCTCGCTTAGTCAATAGTGCCACAAAGTATGACATGTACGACAAAGAAATTATGTTTTCTTATAAATAATCCACTGAAATGCAAAGGAAGCCTTCCTGCATTCTCGTGATGGGTTTGTCTGTCCCACTAATGGGGTCATTTTGACAAGAAAAAGAAGAACAGGCATCATGTTCAACATGACCCAGCTGTACCACTCCTTAAAATATTCCCAAAAGACTCTACATCTTACTAAAAGATCTATGTTCTTTGCAGCTCTATTCACAATACCAAAAAAAAAATGGAATCAACCAACATGCCCATCAACAGATGAATGGATAACAAAAATGTGGCACATCTACACAATGGAATACTACTCAGCCACCAGAAAGGCTGAAATGAGATTATGGAATTTTCTGGTAAATATGGAACTGGAAACTTTAATATTGAGTGAGGTATCTCAGACACAGAAAGGTAAGCTCTACATGTTCTCTCTTATATGCAGTTGATTAAACTGATATCTTTCTCAATGTATTTGAATTGGAAGCACTGTAAGAGCCAGAAAATTCAAAAACAATATATGAGTGGGAAGGTGAGAAGGGATGGTAGGGTGAAACCTTTTAAAGGGGAGATTTAGGATTCTAGGACAAGGGCGAGGGAAAGAAAAACTGGGAAAAATACACAGCAGACAATAAGGGGATGAGAGATAGTACAGAGACAGGGACTTACAGAAAAAAACTAAGATTGTGGGAAGTAGCCCCAAAGGAGCATTCTACACTAGTGATATGTCAAAAAAGCAAACATGTCTTTTAAAGAAAGGAACAAGAATGGGCAGTCCCTATGCAGAGGAGCATAGAGTGGGGAAAACAGGGGATTGGGGAGCTGGAGGGGAGCCTTGAGCTAATCCACTTAGAACCTAGGGACAAAATTATACTAGAAGTAACAGTAATGTGGCACTTACTGATAAAATATTGGTCAGAGAAGTCTTAAAGCCACCCCAAACATCATAGGCTTTTGCCATTGCTCTTGGTTGCTCTCCGAAAAGCAGCCAGTATGACCATATTACTGAAGATGCAACACAAATGGATCACAGAACATGGGAAAAATATATCAGTAGGAACTGGTCTGAGGACTTCCTCCTTGCTGGATAGCTTACACGGTACCAAGGAATATTGTAGAAACTTCTGGGGGAGAGAAATAAACACAAGCCCCATCAATGGCATGAGTTCCGTAAGTTGCAGTATAAATCACCATGACAACATGACAAAAGTGGCATGAGTACCAAGGAGAAAACCAACAGCTTTCTGATTGGATTCAAGACCCGCTTGTCAGAATGGTAACCATCTCTGTTACTCTAAACTAGAACAAGCACCTTAAAAAAGGGAAGGAAATAGATCAATAGGTAAGACAGCCAATAAACCCATAGGTGGGAAGACTGCTCTGTAGGCAGTTATTATACCCATAGAATAGAAACGCATAGTAGAAACCTTTGAGTCTAAATTTGGAGATTGAAGGGAAATGCATAAGTCAGTGGGGTGGCCTGAAGAGAGGTAACTTGATATACCTTTGAGGCTTGAGCTCCTACAGGTGTAGACAAGATAGAGTGAGCTCAGGGGTCCATAGAGGCATACAGGAGGAAGAGTGAGTGGGAGTGGGAGGGAATGGTGAAGGGAAGGGTGATGATGGGAGAGGTGAGGGAAGGAAGCTGGGATGAATACTCAATATCCTTACAAAAGTAGAAAAATAAAAATAATAATAATAATCAGGGAAATGCCCAAAACTACTTAAAGCTATTTGCCAAGGAAACTGTGACACACATACACCTCTCAGAGCAAGAATGGACCTTTAGAGAAGCCCAGACAACAGGAAAAGCCTACCCCCAACAGGTCTGAAACTACATTGCAATTAAAAAGACTTTACTCTCAAGCCAATAAAACAGTATGGAGAAGAAGAGAACACTAGCCCATACGTGGCATGAGTGGGAAGGAGACTACTTGGAAGGGTGCAAGTCAAAAGGGAGGAAGAAGAGTAGGGAGCAACAAAAACAGATCATTCTTGAAAGTGTAATAATAAAACTGATTACTTGTATGGCAAGTTTAAAAAATCATCAAATGTTTGTGTAAAATAACCACAGATTAGAAGGTATAGCATCCATAAAGAAGACTTGGAATTATCAGGAACAAAATACATGACTGACATACAGACAAACGCCCACATCAGGATAGCAGAATAGACTATGACCAAAGAGCAAATTTGTTAGCTATCAACTAAGCTTACAATATAAAAAGCTAAAGAATTAAAATTAGTCAATTAATAACATAGAGAATAGATTCAGTAAAAATAGGGTCTATTCGAAATTTCAAAAGGAAAAGAGAAAGAAAACGGGGACAGGAAAATAATAGAAGATAAAACATTTACATAGTTTGAAGATATCGGTCATCAAACATCAAGTTGCAGAAAAGGAGTATGAGAGGGAGAGAGAAATCACTCTGTACTTAGACATAGGTAGGTAACATTTTTAGGTCCAAAGACAAAGAAAAAAGCTTAAGTTTCAGGAAGAAAAACTATGGACATATAGTAATAAGAAGAATCAATCCTTGTCATGTTTCTCAGTGATAATAGCCCAAAATAAACTCCTCAGATTGGGTTTTATAAAGTTCAGGCTGCAAAGTATTTATAAGAATCATGCCTAACATGGTACAGAAAGGAATTTGACTATTTCGCTTATCAAGGAACAGATCCCTGTAATGAAATTCAGGAAGGATCTGGGGGTACCAACTGCAAAGTCAGTCTGATGTACATTCCCTTCTGAACCTAGAAGATCTGTATGGCGGAGAGTGGTGTGAGATGGGGTAAGATGGATGGGCTGTGTGCATGTGCCAGGCAGGCAGCCATTCCATTCAAAGCCATTAGCAAAGACTATTTACTGCAACATTCTAAGAAATAGCAAAGGAACACTGATGCATGGACTTTTGTTAGCTGATGGTTGAGTTTTACTATAAGATATTTTTGATGCAAATCACAGCTCATGGAGTATCTACACGCACCATCACAAAAGCTTGCAGTGCTATGGAAAGCTGCAACACCTGACTCAGAGATCAAGCACGTCAAGCGGGTCACCTTCAATGAACACCAAATTGTGGCACATTAGTTGGTCAGTGGCATACAGGAATCTCTATACTGACAAACGTGTTGGGCCAACAGTTTTAACTGGGCAATTCCTGACACAGTTGTTGAAATGTGCTCATCCACATTGCTAAAGAAGCACCCTACCACCCCAGCTGGCATCTCAGACCAAAGGGAGGACTAGATGCAGGAGTTCAGGGCTTTCCCACACAAACAGCATAAGGTGGGGTCCTCTTTGAATTGTCCAAATGCAACTGTAACTGTAACCACCCCTCGAACAGGGCAAACTCACATCTACTGAAGTTAGCTGTTTGCTCTGACCGTCGGGTTCAGTTTTCAATGAAGACAATAGGATCAGGGCTCTTGAACAAGCGCATGTGTCTACATTCTGTGAATATGCTAGCAACTGTCAATCCTAAAGTGTGACTTGTGTCTACCATATATCTTGTAAATGGTTCTGAGACTTCATCCTAATGGAAACTGTGTAACCACATCTTCAAGGCAGGAATAAAAATCAGAATGGAGCCTGTGACTGACACTATCAGAAAGAGCCAGAGGAAGATACGATCAAGAACTTGAGCCACGAATTTCCAGTCCTGCACCACCTGCAAAAGAGAAAAGGAAGCCTGTCATTCAAGATGCTGGACAACTCCCCTGAACTCATTAAGAGTTGGTGAAAGAGCAGTATTGGCTTGCAGTATTTTTAAATTTTCAAAATGTACCTACACTTCACCCATGATGTACCCTAAACTCTGTCCAATGCCATCGCTTACTGCAACACCCCCCCCCAAAAAGTGGGTAAGTATTTAGGAACATGTTCATCATTACTTAAGAACTAAACCAGAAATGGAATGATAGAATTATTTAAATGTTTGATAATATTGTTGATCAAAATGAAAAACCTGATTTTTACCCAATTATTCCTGCTATACGTTGAAATCAATCAATTGAAAGCTTGGGAGTTTTTGTCGCTAAGTGTCACAGTCTCCCACTATAGGGCAGGTATGGCTCTCACAGGTCTCAGAGACAGGCACTGCAGAATAGAGGAAAGGACAGGGGAGATGAATGTCCTCAGGGACAGGGTCAGTGGACTCGTTGGTACGACTATAAGGTAAGTAGGTTGTAGTAACCGTGGGTACCAGGCCTGGAGCGGCCAGTCAAGGCAAGAGCAGGTCTGGAATGAAGGAAGCCTGCCCTGCAAGTATGGATGCTCCTCTCTTAAGTGACCTTTCTACAGACGGTCTCCAGCTCCCAATCATTCTACAGTAAATTTTCAACTTACAATGATGAGAAGGCAAAACTCACTCAGTAGGAGCCACTTCATACTTTGGAGGAAGAAGGAACAGAAGAAAGGGAAGGAAGGAAGAGATTTTTGCTAGGTCAAGGACAAACATGGCCACCTTCCAGGGACACTGGCAGCAGCAGTGAACGACAAAGCCCTGTGGGGTTCAGGATTGACCCGACGGTCAGAGCAAACAGGGAACTGTAAAGCATCCCGTGTGGCTCATCTGACTCTTAACTGGGGAGATGTGTTCCCTGCATTTGTCGCTTGTGACGTGTTCAAATACAACATCTCTAGACAGAGATTTAGCTTTTAAAAAAAAGAATAGAGGGGCTGGAGAGGTGGCTCAGGGGTTAAGCCTCCGCCTTGCAGGCGGAAGGTCCTGAGTTCGATCCCAGATCCCACGTATAGACGCCAGGCGGAAGCGGGGGTGGCCTGCGCTTCTGGTCCTGGTAGGGCGGAGCCTGTGAATCCCGGGGCAGAAGGAGGTGGAGGCGTCCATGGTGGTTCGCGAATTCGTCCGTGGTTCTACACACACACAGACACACACACACACACGCACACACACATGCGCACAGTTGAATAAATAATAATAATAAAAAAAATTACCCCATACTGGGATAAAGTGAAAAGTGAAAAAAATGATGTTTAAAAAAAAAAAAAAAAAAAGAATAGAGCAAGATGTTCACCCCTTCAGAGGGGAGAGAGACAGCGGGTTGCTACTGCAGGAAATTGCTTTTCTCAACTTACAAGGTAATTACAAAGTCAGCCTTAAGTAATGGGATTTTTTAATGATTTTAATCCTCCTGTCCATCTTTTTTCTGGATTTTCTAAAATCTCTATCATGTATTATTTCAGACTTAAAAACACTACTTAAATATTTACATTCCTATTTTTAAAATCTGTAAAGAAATAAAATGAAACTCTCTACTCAGTAGCCAAGATTCATTCTCTATAATAATAGGTATTTTACTGCTTCTTTAATCAAAACCTTTAAATATATGAGAGCTATGACAAATGGTTAAGAGAGAATATATATTAGACTAAATGTCTCCAGACAAAATATAATATAAAATATATTTCTAAACCCTGCTTTCATATACTTGTTTATGGACTTTTGCACAAATTTCAACTGATTTTAGAGTAAAATAAAAATTGGACTTCTAAATGGTGTCAAGATACAGCTTTTTGGCATATGCACTGAGCATCCCTTGCCCTTTTTCCTCGGCACCTTCTTCAAGGTTCCAGAAAAAGGAAGGTAAGACTAAGTAGCATGTCGAGTCACAACAAACATGTAGGAGTGGGGTCTGTACCCAGATTGTGTGGGGCCTGAAAGCATCGCGTCATGTTCTGAGCCAGGTGCTTGCTGCGGGAACCATGCTGCTCTGACCTCTTGGGGTGTCCCGCTTCAGCTTCCTGGGTACCAAGGATTCCAATTCTGAACCACTTAGCTTCAAACTGTGTTTTTCTTTCATCTGTAAACCAAATAAGCAGATTCTTTCCCTCCACAAAATATCTATTTAATCTAAACTTCACATTACTCTCAAAACTCGCTGCTTTCTGGTCTTTTATTTCTAAGTCCTGTGTATGAAAGCACCGTCCACAGCATGAAAAAGAAAGAGATTACTAGAGGCCAAAGTAATCAAGTTAAGCGTGTAATTGTGGGGCCCACATAACATAGCTGTAAGGTATTGCTTGCAAATGTGTGTTTCAAATCCCAGAAGTCCAAAGGGCAGAAGGAGAAAACTGACTTCTGAAAGTCTTCCTCTGACTTACATGCATCATGTATGTATGTATGTATGTATGCCTTCTCCCTCACTCTTCAAATGAATAAGTAAAATATTTTAAAAGATTGCAATTGAATTATTTAAAAGGAATCATGAAAAGTGCTGAATCTATAGCTGCTTCACTTTCACTCGGTATGTTTTTATGAATTTGTTCCTGAAAATTCATCCAAGATTCCTATTGTTGGTCGGTGTTTGTTCTAAATTTGCTTTATGAGTGAGAATAGCTGATAGCATCATTGTGAGCAAGGATCACAGTTTGTGATAAACAGACATTACTCCCCCCTGCATCCGTGTGCACACCTCGGTGGCTGCGTTACCCATCACTGGCTTCCTCACCTGGCTGATGAAATGCTCCTTTCTCACGTGCGTGGAGATGTCTCTGATGGACTCCGCAGCCGTTTCCAGGAACGAGACCAGAACTCCCTCTCCGTCGTTAATCAGAGGGTGCTTCTTTCTCTCGGAGACCTTCGCCCTCACGGAGGCTTTGTTCTCCTTCCCATCTAGGAAAGAGAAGCGGTCTGTGGGGTCCTTCATGCAAAGCAGTTTAGGGAGTCTTTGAAGAAAGAGGCTCTTCACCCAAGGAGCCATGGGATGGTACATTGAAGAAGATCTGTGGTGAACATTAATTACGAACACGGTGACGATAATTGACAGAGTCACAAAAATCATAATGAACAGCAGGTACTCTCCAATCAGAGGGATGACCTTGGAAGACGATGGGATTATTTCCTCAATTACCAAAAGAAACACTGTCAAAGAGACCAAAACCGATGTTGACAATGAAAGTTTTTCTCCTTCATCAGAAGGTAAGTAGAACACAAGGACGGTGAGGAGAGACAGGCCCAGGCAGGGGATTATCAGAAAGAGGGTGTAAAACAGTGGCAAGCGCCTAAGCACAAACGAGTAGGTGATAAACGGATAGGAGTGCAGGCCTTCTCTTCTGCTGCTCTGTATTCCTTTCGCGTGCAGTATTTCCCACTCTCCATTGTCAAAGAAGTCGTTTCTGTCGACATTTTCATTTATCAACATCAGGTCAACCGTGCTGCTGTCATAAGTCCAGGATCCAAACTTCATGGAGCAATTCTGCCTGTCGAATGGGAAAAATGTGACGTCCATGGTGCAGGAACTCCTGTAGCTGGCCGGGGGAGTCCAGCTGACAGTTCCACTGGATCTCACAACGGCCTTGGTCATGAGGGAGCCCTCGAAGCGACCGTCGGCACTGCCAGGAAAGAGGTGGCGCTTTAGCGGCTAGTGGGGCACTCACAAGTTTGCAGTTCTTCCCTTCGGTCTCCCATTTGTATTCCCACACCTCCCTACCACAGCTGACACCCCAGGCAGTAGTTCAGAAAGAAATCACTTGTCCCATGATAACTTCTTTCTGGGATACTTACTTTTCAAAGAGAACTATGTCAGGAAGCCAGAGAGATTCTGAGGGCACTTTTATGGAATGAATCCCACCGTATTCGCTGGGGTTCCAGCGCAGCTTTCGGTCTGTCCATTCCTGTAAGACACAACTATGCTGCAACTTTACTCTGAGGATTCAGAGCTTTACATGTTTCTTTCTGTTAGATGTTTGTCATCTTATCAAGAAAGGGAGATTGACTTGGGTTCAGCCCAACTCTCAGGATATAACTTGAAGCCCTGGCCATTTATTGAGCTTGTTTGATATCTCCCAGTGCCACATCCCCACCCAGTAAGTGACTCATCACAAAGGCCACTAATTCATGTCGAGATTTTTAGCCTATTTTCTCTTACAATATAAACAAAAGTAGTACTGCAAATCTACAATCCCTGTGTTTGGGAAGTAGAGGCAGGAGATTGTGAGCTCAAAGTCAGCCTGGATTACAGAGTGAGACCCTGTCTTTAAAAAAAAAAAAAAAAAGGATAAAAGCACCAGTGATAGATCTAACTCAGCCCATTGCAGATGGATTTGATCAGCAACATTATAATCTGCTGACAATGGGAACACATGACTTTGGATGGACTCTTGGGCAAACATCCACGCACACTGTGTGAAAAATCCAGTATTTGCTGACTGTTCTTTTTTTTAATTTTTTAACATTTTTATTATTATTTCCACTCATACAAACTTAATAGGTAGACCAGTTCCCTCCCCCCTCCTCCTCCCCCTGAACCCCCTGCTCCCCTTCCCTCCCTCCCCGTCTCCCAGTGCCTCCCCCCAATTCCCAGAGAGTCCTTTATTGTGTATGCCTAACTCTCCTCTCCTCTTGGTCCTCCTCTCCGATGACATACAAGGACCCAGTGGCATTTCCCTGAACCCTTTCTCGTGTTCCCCTTAAGCATAGGAACACTACTGTGGCTGCCAATCCCTTGCCTCCAAGGATCTTGGTGCTTTTAGCTGATGCTAGACTTTGTGAGGTCAATAGTGTCTTGGACATTGCGCAGGGCATGCAAAGTCCTATTATGATTGCTTCAGCCCTAACTAGTGTGGAGAATCTTCAGATCATTGCTCCTCCCATCCTTTTGCTCTTACAATCTTACTGCCCCCTCTTCCGCAAATGTCCCTGAGCTTCAGGATGGGAGGAGATTAGGCTGGCTTAGTTCTATGTGATTGATATAGAGTCTCTGAAGTTCTGGATTGTGGTTTGTTGATTTTCTTTTGCAGTTTTGCTGCTCCTGCAATGGCCTTCACTTCATCCTGATGGGCACTGTATGTCACCCCCTGGTCAGAGACAAAAAACTGTTAAACTGGAGTCTTGTTATAATAGCACATTCAAGGGTAGATGTAATAAAAGCAGGAAACCTCGGTGAGGGAGGGGTCAGTCACCCATTTGCAAAATGGTTACTTTTTATCTGCCAGACTATATGCCCTCCCCTTCTGGTGAGATCATACCCCCTCAGTTGTACATGATCAGGAACGAACGTCTGTGAACTTAACCAGGTGTGCTGACTGTTCTTGATGACATTATAATTCCATATTTCCCTGAAAACACATAAGAGAACTTCCTTTTGTATTTTATCTAAATTTATTTTGTAAATTCCTAAATACAGTTTTAATATATATCCCTGATATTCTTGATCTTCATATACTTATACATTTTTTTAATTTTTATGTATTGTGTGTGTGTGTGTGTGTGTGTGTGTATTTGTCTGTGTGTGTGTATGTGGTCAGAGGGCACTGTGTGTCCCTGTGGAGGAGCAAGAGTCCAAGGTCCTCAGGAATCATCCTGAATTACTTCTACTCCTTGTTTCTCTCTAGGATTTCCCAGGCTCTGCCCATCAGGCAGGAAATACAGTCCTCTGCCATTTCCACCTGGCGTTTTTTACATGGAACTTGAGATCTGCTTGTGAGACAGAGTCTTAACCCCTGAGCCATCTCTCCAGCCCACATTTGTCTTTTTATTAATTTAATTTTTAATGTGGCATACATCCATGTAGTGAATTAGAATATTTTCCCAATAGTCCCAAGTCCCATCCACCCCCCTTTTCCCCTTACAACCCTTCATCTTCCCTGCCAAACTCCCTCCTCTTTTCAAATCTTTATGTTTCTGTGGCCCACTGTGTTTTATCTAAACTATCTTTGATGATATATGCCTGACATGATCGTGCTTCAGCAAACATCCTAGATCAGTGGTTATACCACTGAGAAATGCATCCTCCTTTTCTTCCCCATCAGCATTAGTACTCATCAGTGTCTCATAAAGAACCCTTTTATAGGATCTTGTTTTAGTTTACAGTAACAAGAATGTGTTCCATTCTGACAAGTGGACCTTAAATCTGATCAGACAGCTATTGGTTGTCTCCTTGATACTCATGCCACTAATCCACTGATGATCACTTGTTGTCATGGTGGTTGTTATTGCAATTTGCAGATCTCACAGATTGATGAGACCTTTGTTTTTCTCCCCCAGTAACTTCTACAGCACTCTCTGGTGCTGTGCAAGCTATCCAGCAAGGAGGGTGCTTCCAAACCAATTGTTTTTTTTGTTGTTGCTGTTGTTCCAACTGGTATTTTTTTGTCCATGATCTATGATACATATGTATTGCATCTTCAATAGTAAGATTCTACTTTTGGTTTTTGGACAGCAAATAAGAGTAATAGTAAAAGTCTATACTTTTTTTTTTCGGGGGGGGGTGTTGAGACCTCTCTGACAACAAACAATCAGGAAGTATCATATACCCATTCCTTCTAGCATAGTTTAATTGTCATTGGATTCTAGGTGGAGCAATCCAGGACATTTTGTTTTGTTTTATTTTCCCATTTCCCCTCTTTTTACTCCTCTGCATAGGGATTGTCAATTATTATTCATTTTAAAAAAGAAGTGTTTTTTGACATTAGGTTGGTTCTGACATAGGAGGTTCTGACCTGGTTCCTTCCCAGAATCTTAGGGTTTTTCTATAAGTCCCTCCTACATTATGTATTTTTCTTAAAGCTTCAGAGGGAAGTATGCAGTATGAGGCTCCCTGAAGTTCAGGATGCCAACTTTGTCATTTAAAAAAAAAGGGCTAGAGAGATGGCTCAGGGATTAAGACTCTGCCTCACAAACAGAAGGTCCTGATGGCAGCATCCTGCACTTCCTGCCTGGTGGGTAGAGCCTGGGAAATCCCAGAGAAAAACAAGAAGGAAGTAGAAGCAATCCAAGATGATTCCCGAAGTCACCTTTAGTCCCCCACAGAGGTAAATAGCCCATCTGGCAAATGGGACACTAATTCCCCACACACACACTGCTGTGTCCTACTCCTATTCTTCCATCTACCTTTGAGTCTCCTTTTATATTAAGATCTTCATTTATATCTTAATTGGTTAGAAAATGACCTTCAATACCAATCGGCAGCCAAGGGCAATGCAGGAATAGCAAAACTGAAAACAACAACAACCATAATTCAGAACACTGAAGACCCTACATTATTCACCTGAAACCAGGCTAGCCATGTCTCTCCCCATCCTGAAGCTCAAGGAACCTTGCAGAACAGGGGACAGCAATTCTAAGAGCCTAAAGATGGGGAGGGTCAATGATATGCAAGATACTCCATACAAGTTAGGGCTGCAGCAGCCAAGATTGGACTTTGCCTGACCTGCACAATGGCTGACATGTCAACGACCCCCCCAAAGTCTTGCATGGATCAAGGCAGTAGCAGAGAAGGTTCCAGGTAGTAGAATCCTTAGAGACAAGGGATCAAACAGTCATAATAGAGTTCCCATGCTAACAGGGAACCAAGAAGGGGCCCAGGCTATGCCACTGAGTCCTGAACCCTCAGGAGGACTCAGAAGGAGGTTCAGATGCTCACATAAAGGGATGTTCCAGGGATGGGAGGGAGGAAGGAGGAGTCGCCAGGAAAGAGGGAGGGGGAGGAGTGAAAAGGAAGAGGGAAGGGGGAAGAGTGCAATGGAAAGATGACAGGGAGGGGAGGGGAGAGGGGGTACCTAATTGAGCTTGTATGATTAGGAAAAAAATAAAATGTGGGAGAAAAAAAGAGACAGTAGAACTATGGAATTAGAGAATCTAATAGGAGAAATGGACAAAACACACTGAAGCAAACAAAATATCTCCAAGCATGTAAGTCAAGTGCACACAATGAAACAAGATTTTGTTGCAAGCGAATGTGTTTTTAATGTGGAAAAGATTTAGCAGCATCGGTCAGTGTGGAAGGGAAAGAAGGTGAGGGATGTGCATTTTTTTCTTCATTCTTAATAAGATATTCTAAGATAGCTGAGATGATCCACAATTGTAATTAGGCCTGATGGCTTTGGAAGGTCATTGGAATTATTGAGAAGAGTGTGTGTTTCCCAACCACGTTTCCTATCCGGTTTGAGAAGAACTTCCATTTGATCTGTCCTCTTCTTGGCAGCATTCCCTGGCTTACCCCTGTCACGCTGGCATTTCTGTCATGGCAAAACCTTCTGTAAGCTTCCTGTATGGCATTCATCGTCTTACAATTACTCTTTTCATAGCTAACCCTTTGTCACAGAGCTATGACTCCCTCTTCCCAGGATGTAGCAGAATGAGAGTGGATCACTTAAGCAGACACTCGGTAAATAGTGCTGAATGATGAGAGAAGAATCCACAGCAGCATTCTTCCTGAAGGAGCTTCCAATACCTGCTCCGGGAGATGCCTAAGAAGTTACCCACCAACCCTTGAAAACCAGGACCACTGAACAGATGGTGAAGGAGCAGAATTGAGAACGAGACATTTGGCAAATAAATGACTTCTCTACATAAATCTCACTGAGTGGGTAGCTTGGGCCAGGTTGCTTCAAGTCTCCAGCTCTTACTGGTAAAAACAATGGAAAGTGGGGATAATATTAGAACCTACTTTATAGTGTACTGTGCATATGTACTGAGATCACTTCACGTACTCAGAGTGCCTGTGAACTTGGTAAGCAGTCAGTAAACCCTGGATATCAGCTGCTGTGTAACTAATCTGTATAAACACAGAAATTGCTTCATCTGTTGAGCCTTAATTTTTATCTTGCTTTTCCATCTCCAACTCTGTGGTGCTGAAGAGAAACCCAAGGCCTTGCGTGCAGTAGGCAAGCTCGCTACTCTGAGTTGCACTCCAGCTCCCTTTATCCTTATCATTTTTGCTTCAAAAAAGGTTTTCTTTAAAAAACGTGTAAAGTAACATGGAGGCCAAACTCCAGTTTCCAGCTCCATTCAGTCTTTCCTGCTCACCTCCCTTACCACGGAACTCACCTTTTCTTTTTGCCCTTCACTATTCAGACCGTCACACAGCTCTGATGAGTTAATATGCTTGCCAAAATTTCCCACTCCACATGCAATCTATGTAGATAGCATCACTTTGGTCACATTTTCTGCTGTTCTGTGGAACATGTAGTTTTGTTTCTGCATCTCAGCCTCCTACGGGGATTTAGACAATGTCTTAATATCAGTAGGAGGTTGAATGTGGCCCAAAAGGCCTTCACCAGGATCTAGGAGACCCAGATGGCAGCCATATGGGTTCTAGGCTATTCCTTGTCTGTAAAACATAGGGAGACCGACCTCCTTTTCCAAGGTTAAGAGGGACAGGTGAGCTTTCCCAAAGTAAATACTGTTAAAGTCCTTTATTCTTGTCCTTTTCAGAATGGGAATTTCCAGAACTGTTTGACTTCTCCAAGTGCCAGCTTGTACCATACCTAAGGAAATCTTTTCTCTCTCTCTCTCTCTCTCTCTCTCTCTCTCTCTCTCCTTTGTCATTCGGCCTTGACTAATAATATCCAAGGAGCTATTATGACACCGGTAGTTTCACTTTATAGGAAGCAATTTCCAAACTGTCGCTGAAACCTGAGAGCTTCGACTCCTTCATATCTATCTCTGATCTGACTGCAGACTTATTTTCAGCATCATAAGAACCAGAAATACCCAATAGCTCAATATAAGCCCCAAGGTTCCCTGGATCAGTACTTTATGAGAGATTAATAAGAACTTAGTCTCAAATCCTAGAATATTAGAGTCCAGATCACCCCTATCCTGATATGGCCTATTTTATATTATCTTCTAATACATTAATTCATGATGGTTTTAAATAAATAAATAAATTAAATAAATAAATAAATAGAATTTAGTCTCAAGGAGCAATTGGGGAAGGGGGTTCTCCTTGGGGAAAGCACATGTGACATGGGCTGTGAAAGGTAAATATTTGCCAGTGATTCCAAAACACACACCTCCAAACAGAGCTCTCCGACAGTATCAAAAACTGACAACAGCCAAGTGTGATCTAAGAAGAAAGCCAAAAGCTAACAATGCGCTTTTCATTTCATTCATAGGAAAAATATGTTCATTATTTAGTTTGGGGCTTTGCCTGGTTTGGAAGCTTGCGATGGGCATGGCCTTCTGTCTCTTGTTAGCTGGGACAGGTTCTCTCTCTAGGGCATGGCCTTCTGTCTCTTGTTAGCTGGGACAGGTTCTCTCTCTAGAAAGCAAGAAGGTGCTGCTAGAAACAGTCTTCCTGAGAGAGGAAGACAGGGGTCACTGATGTTCTCTAGCCATTATGTGCTAATTGGAGAAAGGTTGCATTTTTTTCTCCAAGAAGTCAAGGAACCCCTGTCGGTCACCACCTGTCCACCAGCCTCTTGAGGAGCAGTTCCCCAGGAAGATGCACTCCATGGGCAAAGCTGCTCTCCAGAGTTCACACCAGAAGATAAAACACACCCTGCCCAACTGTTCTGCAGAACCTACCAGGTTCTTGCTTTGCAAGGCAAGCGTTCTTCAGATGAAAGGCTGTCTAAACAGAAAGCAGCGTCAGCAGCTGCATTGAGGACTCAGCCCCAGGGATGATGGTTACCTGTTTGAGCCACACATTCGTCGTCATCAGTTGGTTCTTTTCATCCTAGAAAAAGGACAATTGAAAGTGTTGGAAATTAAAATCAATGAAAATGGTGGGTTTTGATTGTTTGGGGGCAAGGGAGCTTTGTTAAGAAGAACTCTGAGACTCTCTAACAACCACTTGGAATCTGGCCTGCCTAATCTCTCCCCATCCTGAAGCTCAGGGAAATTTGCGGAAGAGGGGGCGGTAAGATTATAAGAGCACAAGGATGGGAGGAGTCATGATATGCAAGATACTCCACACAAGTTAGGGCCAAAGTTTATAATAGGACTCTGCATGATCTGCAAAATGACCAACATATCGTTGACCCCTCAAATTCTAGCATGGACTAAAGGCACTAGAATCCTTAGAAGCAAGGGATTAACAGTCACGATAGTGTTCCTATACTTAAGGGAAACACAAGAAAGAGTTCTAGGAAATGCCACTGAACCTTTACACCTCATCAGAGAAGAGGACCCAGAGGAAAGTTTGATATACTCATTAAAGGATGTTTCAGAGATGGAGGGAGGGGACACTGGGAGAAAGGGAGGGAGGGGGAAAAGGAAGGGACAAAGTGGGGAGGGAACAGGGTGGTCCAGGATTACTCACCACATCTACAAGCTGAGATATTTTCAATCCAAAATACACTTGTATGGTGTCACTGGAATTCAATACAGGGCGAACCCACTTCTGATAATCTTGGAACAAATGTCTAAGAAGGGCATCTTCATGCTCCGCTAGTGATCTGAATCGTGCTATAGCTGTAAGAGTCAGGAGGGAGCCTGAATTAGCAGCAGTTGGTTCATCATTCTGGGCCTTGGGCATTCATCTGTTTCTAAAAAGCTGATGTAGTAGAGGAACAGTGAATGAATGAGGGAACTCTGAGTTCTACTTTACATTGACACCCCACTTCACTGCACACACCCTGGAAAATTGAGTCTATGTCCTTTCCCAGAGGATCTTCCTATCACAGAGTATACCCCACACTGGTCCCTGAAATATCATTTATAGCCACTAATCTTACCTTTAAATCTCATCAGAAATGCCACCTTCTCACAGAAATGGGCATTGCCTATTTGCTGGCCTCTATCATGGCACATGTAATGTGTGCTATGATTTTCTTCTCCATGCACCTTCTTACAGTCTGATGTATACTTTACCATCACTGAGTGTGTGGTGTTGTTACATGTATGTTATCACTGTGTGCATGTTGTATAAGTATGATGATGTTTAATGCCTGTAGTTGTATATATGCTGTCATTCTAACCTATGTCTGTATAATCATATTATATATGCAATTGTATGTATGTTGTACTATAAATATGAACTGTTATTGTATACACACATTGTTCTTGTCTGGATATTGCATATGTCATGGTGTGAGTTTGAGTTGACCCTACAGGCTGATGTTGATGTTTGGAAAGGTCATGTGGCACCTTTAAGATCTTGGAGCCTCTCTGGAAGAATGCATTTCACAGGGGGTGGGCCATGAAGTTTGGTAGCCCAACCTTGCTTTTTCTTTGCTATGATTTGTGCCTTTGCTTCATAATAACTGAACTGATCTGAATCAGACTCCTGCTTCTGCCTCTAGCTAATCCTTCTGCTATCCAATGCCTACCACATTGAACTATGTTCCCTCTGGACCTGTAAGCCAAACAAATTTTCCTCTCTCACTTAAATTACTTGTTTTTGAATACATTGCCTCATAGAAAAATGAAGATTAACTACAAATATATATATATGTCTGCATATTCCTATTACATGTACAGTTGTATGCTTGTGAATATATGTGTCATCTTCTGTTGTACATGCATGTTGCTATTGTGTATGTCATGTGAATATTGGAATGTTGTCATTGTTTTCTCTTCAGACTCCATGTCACAGCATCCATTATATGTGACATTATTTTCATAGCATTCAGATCCTACCAGCTCCCAAGATTGCTTCTAAAGCAATCCACACTAGAAATGTTCAGTGTTCGAGTTTAGATAATGGCTTAGGAATGCATTCTAAAGAGTTGTTCATTCAAGGCTGTGCTATTAAACAGAAACAACGAGGCCCCTGGTTACTGTTTCTTGCCTCTCTGAATACTCAACACCTTGTTAAGACCTGTCATGGTTTGAAATGTGTCCCACAGGCTCACAGGCTCATATGTTTGGGAAAGTCATGGCACCTTTAGGAGGTGGAGCCTTGCTGGAGGAAGGCAGTCACAGGGGATGGGCTTTGAGGTGGGTTAGACTCACTGTACTTCTGGAGAGGCCTGCTTTTGCAGCAGGAGTCTTGCAGCTCTCAACCTTTTGGGTGGGTGTGACATAGCCTGTCTCCAGTTTTTGCCAACCCACCATGCCACAGCCGCCATGAAAAACTGTATCTCCCCTCTGGAACCATAAACTGAATAAGTCTTTCTCTTTTAGGTTGCTTGACTTTGGGTATTGTCTCACAGCAACAGAGAAGAGTAACCAGTACAAGACCCCAAAGCAACTCTTTCTGTACTACATGCTTTACCCAAGAAGACCCAGGGACAGTAATCACATGCAAAACACCCTGCTCCAAGTTTACCTCAGCAAAACCCAAGAATGCCAGATGAACGAAAAGCAAAGGGTTCCCTGGGGTCTCCACAGCATGCGCTAAAGAGGAGCAGTCCAAGCTGCACTCCTAAGCTGCTGAGAAGTACACTGGGAGGGGATAAAATGGACAGACTGTGCATCCATGCTAAATGAAAATGCATTAAGGTGAAAGCATTGAATGAAAATGAGGGGTGAGGTGACCAAAGAGAGACATGGCCTTACATCGGCTTATTCTTTTTGAAAATCAAGATTTCTCAAGCTTGAGTGCTTCTGGTGTGATTGGTAAGCAGAGAGCAAGGCAGCGGGGCAGCCTCCAGAATGTCTGAGGGGAAAGGGCCCTAACATCTTCCTGGAAATATCAAGGGCGGGAGGACAGAGATGCCCTGAAGACGCCCCACAGGAGGAGAGATGTTCACTTGGCTCCTCCCTCTCTCCCACTACACATCCATCTCACGTCTTTCAAAACCAGATCCCATCCCAGATGGTTCCCAGCATCTGCGGACACCATAGCACAGGTTTCTGGACTCTATAGTTGCTTGCTAGTGCCCTTTGTCTCTTTCCAATATGTTCTCTTATGGCGGCTGGAATGAACTTTTAAAACACATGAGGATTGTGTCTTTTCCTACTGGATCCTCCAAGTATTTCCCCTTAAATGTGGAAGAATGCGAGTTCTCACCACCCTGCTGACACTTGCCCAACTAGACACCTACTCCTCCCACTCAGCAGTCATCCCAGCCTCATCCCATCCCCAGAGCCAGTCTGCTTTTTCCAGAGCATGCCAGGAATCCTCAGCTCTGGGAAAACTCTTCCCATAGACAGTCTTGGGTCCCTCCTTCCTTTGCCTGCCCTCTGCTCAGATCCCAGCTGGTTAAAGAGAACACTACAAGCAGCGTTGTCTGAGGATCCTTCCTCGGTGTTCCTCGGTGTCCCCTGGCTTCACTTCTTCTTCCACTGGACCTCCTACTCTGATTCGTGTTTACCTGCCATTGTCTGCCTTGCTAGATAATATAGCTCCAGACCAAAGGGCCTTTGTCTCTGCACGCTGCCTCCAGCTTCCAGCGCAGGCATTGCCGAGTCCCTGCTGTGATAATGGCTGCTGAATGTTGGCCACAGCTGCCTTTCTGTAAAGTTTCCACCTAGCCAGTGGTCATTCTGTAAACTTTACTGCCCCGTTTCCCTAGTAACTCCTGGACAATGCGTTAGCAAGGCCTGAGACTATCAAAGATTATGCCCTACCTTTTGTTCTCTCCTCCCTCTGGTCTCTCCTCCCCCAGGCTGTCTCTCCCTGTCTTCTCTGACCTTAAGCTTCTCTTCTGCCCTAATGTTCTCCCACTTTAAGGATAAACTATGGCTCCCTTGACTATCAGGCCCTCAACTCTAAATAAACTATCTTTTAAGTCTCTTCCTCATGTTAGATTCTCTTTATTCGGGGACCTCCTTCTGCCCCCCCATGGAGTTGGTGTGCTCCCCATTCTCTTTCCCTGCCAGCCTAACACGGAATAGCCAGACTTGAGGAGCAAGGAGTCAGCTGCTTGGCTTCTCTTTTGCTTAAGGGTATTTGAAGAATTTGAACCAGAGCTAACCTACTCAGGAGAAAGGAGAAAGGACACAGATGTTCCCCCCTTCCTGGCCTTAGTCTGTGGCAAGAAGCCTCCCTTCTTGAAAACAAAGAATCCTGTTGATAAGCACTTGGCTTACTTCATTTTACAATGCTACAGCACAAAACCACAGTTTGGATAATTTATAATGAACATAAATCAATTGGGCTATGGTTCTGGAAGCTGGGAAGGTCACAGTGGAAGGACTAACACACACAACGGTCTTCTGGTTGCATCTTCCCATGTTGGAAAGGGAGTGAGGGGAAGAGAGAGAACAAACTAGCCTTTTTGTGACAACCCTCTCCCTCAACAATGGCATCACTCCATTCTTGGGGCTGGTGTTGTCGTGACCCTAACATCTCTCCTTAAGCCCCACCTCCTATACCTTCACACTGAGGAGTCAGCTTTCCAACCTGTGCGCTTTGAGGGCTACATTCAAACCGAGCAGCACCATAAGAAGGCCTTGCACATTTCCTCCCCTTTTTCTTGGTACAACTGTAAAATCGATTCAGGGTTCAATGCTATTAACCTAAAATGCTCAGCTCCCATGATGCTTTATAGCTATGGGTGGCAGTATAAATCCCACGTGGCTATTAAGTTACAAATGGAAAACATTGCATGGATTTATGCAAAAGATGGTTAGAACATCCTGTAACCTAATATACTCAATTTTACTTTATTTTTCTCTTTCTTCCTCCTTGAATGGGACACCATGTCTAGAGAAAGGGAATTATAAGATCTTGAACACTTGATTCAAGATCGAAGGCACACCCACAAGGATGGCTGAATACAAAGGGGATAGGTGATTGGTCTCCTGCTGCCCTGGGCTATGTGTCTGCAGATTTGGTGGTATGTGATAAAAATAATCACTGTTTGACTAAGCCACCGTAGCCACTGCAGTGTGCATTGAATGCTGTCGTCATGCAAGCTGGCGTTTCCACAGGTGGCTGGGTCCTGTGCTCTAACAGATGAACATCTGGGTAGGCAAGAAGACTCTACAAGTGTTGATCATCGGCAGCACTTGTTTCCTTCTGCATTGAGTCTCAGAAGCAGTGGTAGTAGGCAGGGAACGGCAGCATGTGGCGGTTCCCTGGTGTTACAGCCCTCAAACCCACCTCTTTTGTACTTCTGGGAAGTTGGTGGTTCAGCTTCCAGACATGCCTACGTAGGAGGATTCCGCAGCCTCTGGCCAGAGTTAAAGCTTCTAGGAAGTTGAGGTTCCTTGACCCTGAGCACCAGCCAATATCAGCCTTTGTTCCTGGGAGCCTTGACCCTAAATAACTGACGACTCCCTGGAACTCTTGTGGTAGCCAAGAGTTAGTTCTCTTCTCTGGCCTCGCACAGTCTCTCAGCCTGCTGCAGTCTGAGCCCTCTGCGCTGTCTTGACATCCCTCCCTTCTGCCTCCCTCCTTGTCCTGACCACCTCTGCACAACGCAGCTGCTACTTGAGCAGCCTTGAAGAAACTTGCTCTCTGCTTGGCTCCTTCCACAGCCCTGCCTCTGCTGCCAGTCTCTCTGTTACCTGCGCTTCCTCCTCTCACTTACCAGCTCAGTCCACAAAAGAAAAACCTGCCTTTGAATTTCCATTTCTAAAAAGAACCCTTTTTTTCACAATGCAAAAATTACAAAGTTTATTTTCTTAAATAAAATACCGTATCTATACAAATAATTATCACAACCATTAAAATGTTGCATTGAACAATAAAAATCTCAAAACTTTAAACAAGAGCATGGTTTAGAATATTCATAACCTAATACAATGCATTTGTAAAAAGATGTCAAAGTAAACAAGACCTATCTTATTTACAACCATAGGACAATCCTGATTCTGTTATACATATCCACTCTGGATTCCGTTACAAAGCAAAGTAGTTTTCATTAGAATTACAAACCAGGTGATTTACAGTAATCACACACAGTTCACAGCATTCTACTGGCTGAGCGACAGATACAAATATTATACCATTGAAACACTAAAATTAATTTTTCCTGGTGTCTGCCCACAGTAAGCTTCTTATCCAGTGTAACTGTAAATAGTTTGTGAAGATAATTATGATCTCCCCAATTTTCAACTTTTAACCAAAATGAAAGACTATATTTACATACATAACCTGCTGAAAGTAGAAGTTTTTTTTTTCACAGTAATGTAACTGCAGCATCATAAGCAACACCATGCAGCCATTTTGAAGAGAGGGAGAGTTGCATGCTAGAAGGATGTTGCAGTTCGCCTGCATGGTTGCTGATAAATGACCATTAAATGCCTTAGGGGAACAAGGGATTTATTTTCTCTTACAATTATTAGTTACAGTTCTCAGTCCAGCTTGACAGGAGAGCATGCACCAAATCAGGGCCGAGGGAACTGGCCTCACCATCTCCACATAATGGCTGAGAGAGGGATGATCCTTACTTGCCAGACCAGCATGTACAGAAGGATGCCAACTCTCTCAACCAGCTCTCCGTGAGTTCTTCCAAGACCTAGTCCCATCCACATGGATTGGGTCTTGCCCAGCAGCTAGAAAATCTCCTGCAGATTTGCTCTGGGCTTAACTCAACCACTAATTCTCCACAAATGTGCCCAGAGCTCAAACCCTCAACTGTCAAGTTGACACCTTTGCCTAACTATGACAGAGGGAATATCTGAAATATGACATTTAGGTACTGCTTTTCACCTGTGATTTTGATCGTTCTACATGCATTTCAACCTTAGTTACCAGTATCAGAAGCTAGGATTTCCATCTAGTTCATATCAGAAACACATATGCATGTTCTGGCTAGGCGGGAGTGAATATTGTGTCCTGACCCCAGTGAGTGCTCTCAACACCCCAGAGCAGTTTCTCAGGACCTCTAAGGAAGGGACACTGGGGAAAGGCTATACGAGGACTCAGCAGGAAGGTGATGATCTGCCACTCAGGAAAGGAGCCCTTCCCAGGCACGCTGGGCAGCCCCCAAGCACGGACTTCAGCCTTCAGACTGAAAGAAGGCAATGCCTGTTTCATAAGCCATCCAACTTATGGTATTCTAAAGAAAGGTCTATAAAGAGCCTACCAAGAAAACAAGGCAAAATGAAAGCGTAAATGCTTTAGGATCTAGAGCAGACACAGGATAGGCCTTGACATGCTGGTGGTTTGTCCTCTCGAGCTAAAATGTTATGATGGGCAGAATCGGCTCTTTGAAACTGGAGCTGTGATAAATATTTAATGAGATGTGATGAATGAAAACTGAATCAGCAAATGGTTGCTGTCTATGATACTGAGGAGGCTCACTACTCTAAGAGACACAAAATCTGATTTACCAAAGATTTTGAAAAACACATGGCTTTCTGAAGAGTTGTATATGGATCAAGAGTGTGCAAATTGACTTATACTTTGTACCAGATCAACATTTAAAGATGCACCTCAGTGACCCACTGACAAGTCAAGAAACTGCTCTGGGGTGTTGAGAGAGCCCTGCTGAGGTGCATCTGTGGGAAGTTTGGGTTCCCCATGTTCAGCATCAGTGAAGAAGGAAGGAAAAGGTAAATGAAATCAAACAAGACCCTGCATGCTAATTCAAGCCCCTCGCTTTAAGGTGAAGATCCTATGGTACCGAGCAGGGAAGTGCTTCATCCAGCATCATACAGGTAAGAAGTGGTAGGCGTGGTCTTCCAGTTGCTAGATCAGATCTTTCCACCCACCCATAATTATCTGAGGATAGAGGAGAGCAAATGATTTCGGTCCCTGTGTTCTCCTCGTCACATAAAAACAGCTTCAACAGTTTAATGCTAGGAATATACCTCATTAGTATTGTTATTTTTTGTGCTGTTTAGTGTTAACATTGCCTTTTTCAAGGTGATTTACCATATATAGTATGTTTGTTCAACATCCTAAAGGCCCGTGGTACTGTCAGAAACCAGTGAAACCTTGAAGGGATAGTGCCTTATGGGAAACCCTTGGGTAATGGGGTAGGGTACACTTGAAGGAGATTGTGGGAATCTGGGATCCTCTTTCCTACATGAGCAGATTTCTCACACACCCACTCTATGCTCCTGTCATAGTACACACTTCCAAAGAAAAAGGACCAGTCAATACACCAAAAACTCCAAAACTGTGAATCAAAATAAACCTTTCTATTTGGAAACTCCCCGTATTATGTATCTTGTTGTGGGTGTGGAAAGCGAACATGCCTTAGTTAATGCAGTCCACTCATTAGAAGAGTGACATTCCAGAACCACACCACAATTAACATTTGTATTTTGGATATTCGGTGTTCTCTCCTACTCCAGAATCCCTTTCTGCAGTTGACATTGGCCTGAAACACTGGATAAGGACTTCTTCAGTAGGAATGTCACACGGCATTTGTTTTCCTTGGAGATGCATACGGAAGTGTTCCTGAATCACATTAAACCAAGGTATCCCCACATTTCCTCGCATTGAATCCCATCCAGGGAGCACACACTAAGTGTACTGCAACATATTCGCAGGATATCTGCCACTGAATAAGTCTGAATCCATCATTTTGTACAATAAAAATTATATTATTCTCTCAATCCCTGGTCTCATTCCTCCCCTCTTCTTCCCCATTTCTCTGCTTAAGCACTGATTTCATTTCTTGGCCAACTTATCAGGTAGTGGCAGAGCCAGAAAGAGGGAGAACCAGAAAGGGTCAGAGAGCAAGCAGATGCTGGAAGGCAGAGAAGGCATTATTTTCATTATTGGCTGCATGGAGAATTTAGAGGTGGCAAAGCGCAGCAGAGAGGGTGCACCTCTCGGGATGCCAAGGCCTTTCCCAAACTCCTCAATGATTAAAACAAAGATCCAGTATACTTAATGTTGAGCGGTATCAGGCATAGAGTTAGAGACATGAGATCGAGTCCTGACCGTGAGCTGTGTGTGCTTTTAAGAAAAGCACATGAAAAATGAACAAAGGAGTGGATGACCACACAGAGTCAGCAGCTCCCCTGTCCTGTACCATCAGAGTCTTTGCATCCATGTGACAGCCATGAAGCACCGCCCACTAACACCTGATATTTCTCTTTCAAAGATCTGAAAGAGCAAACGTGTGTCACTGTTGGGAACAGCCCTGCACTCACAGGTGCTGGTATGGCCAACAAGGGCATCCAAGGTAGTGAGCTGCAGCTGTTGCTTGATCAGAGAGGATTCATACCCCACAAGGAGACAGGAACTCTCTTGCATACTAGGAATGGAGACTTGGTGAGGTAACAACTGTCAGCTTGAGACAAAGAAATTTTACTTTAGAACCTAGGACTTGATCTTCTTTTTTCTGTATTCCCAATCAACTTTCCTGTCCTCAGATTATCAGACCTGTCATAGTTAGGCACAGGTGTTAACTTGATGGTTGAGGATTTGATCTCTGGGCACATTTGTGGAGAATTAGTGGTTGAGTTGGGTCCAGAGCAAACCTGCAGGAGATTGTCTAGCTGATGGGGAGGGCCCAGCCTATGGGAGTGGGATCAGACCCTGGAATAAAATACAGAGAGCTGGTTGAGGGAGCTGGCATCCTTCTGTACACTTGGCCGGGTATGCTAGTCTGGCAAGTGAGGATTGTCCATCTCTCAGCTGTTATGTGGTGATGGTGGGGGTGGGGCTAACTAGCCAATCAACAGAAAGATCAGTTAAACTTCTAAATATTGTAGCCAAACTAGCCAATCAGCAGAAAGGTCAGTTAAACTTCTAAATATGGCAGCCAAACTAGCAGAGAGCAGCCACGTATGCGGATTTCCGGTTGGGTGCAGGGCCAGGTAAGACAACCGATCTTTTCTACAGGGCGATTATGGCCCTACAGGCCCTGGTGTTGGTACGTGCTCTCCCGTCAAGTTGGACCGAGAACCGTAACTGGACTGTATAAGATAATAAAATCCCTTGCTCCCTTAAGCCATTTCATGGTCATTTATCAGCAACCATGCAGGCAAACTGTAACAAGACCTATGCTCCCTTCTCATCCCTGAAGTATCTGTTTTCAGCAAGATTCAGCAACCTCACACAAAGACACAAATAACTGGTAAGAAGATGGCTGAAACATCCCATATGTTGCAGTTTAGCTGCATGTTGCCCATAAATTCATGATCTAACAGCCTATGGGAACAAAGGGTTTTATTCTTACCCTCCGTCCAGCTTGGCAGGAGAGTTCATAGTATCAGCAGAGCTGAGGGAATTGGCACGCCATAACCACAGGAATTGTTAAGAGAGGGGCAAATCTCACTTGCCCAGCTACAAGTTTGTCCAGATATGCCAAACTACTGAACCAGCTCCCTCCACCTTACCCCCTGCCCAGGGAATGGTCCCATCCACTTCCACATCAATTACATATTCTTAGCAGGCTTGTTCAGGGCTTGTCTTAACAACCAATTCTTCACAGATGCATTCAGAACTCAGCCTTCCACTGTCAGGTTGACACATATATCTAGCTAGCATGCTGTCATTTAAGATTTTGCTGAGGATAACATCATTATTTAACTACAACCATGAAAGAAAGGAAATATCTGAAGAATTTCAAATCTCAGAAAGTGTCATTAAGAAGTATTTTCGTTGTCTTGATATTATCTGGACAACTTCAGCTTCATATTCCATTATCACCACCTTAGCCAAAAACTCATGCCATAAATGTGGTAGCTTCCTCCATCAACATATGGAACTAGCTGGGATGAAACCAAACAGTAAATATTTAATGGATTCTTGCTAGCGTTAGAGCTTATTAGGATGACTTTGTTGTATTCTCTCTTATGTCTCCACATCCTGGAAGTATTCCCAGAATACAAGAGATGCGTGATAAATATTCACTGAATGAATAAACAGACATCATCATATAGTAAGAGGATATGTATGATACAGTTCTTGCTTTCTTGGAACACACAATCAAATGTGAATTAGCAATGTAAGAAATGTCGCAGAGTCGTACATGAGTTTTAACTGTTACTTACCAATTCAAAAATATAAAGCTGAGGAGGATCCCTCAGTTGATATTATCTGAATAAAGTAGTTTTATGTAAGTGAAAGATCAAAATTGAAAGAAAAATATAAGTTCCACTGGATCTAGTGGAACTTATGAGATTTCACAGTATGAGATTTACTATAGACTATTAGATTTATTATTGTAAGTCTATGGGAAACATACAATCTCAGAATACATGAGCAAGATTGTGAAATCTACACAGTAGAGAAAAGCACAGGCTCATTTCCAATTCCAGTTTTCTTATGGATATTTATTGTGCATAGAGAATAAGACATAGCTGAACCAAGAGAGTTTATGCTACTTAACTTTGCTAAATAGTGAGACTGTATCCCTGGAAAACACTGTAAGGCGTAATTCTTTTGCACTAAAAAGAATACTCTAATAAATTAGGACAAAAAACTTCAGACTTACATTGTGCACTGGCATACCAAAAGTGGATGGTTATCTTGTAACTGGAAGACTATACACACCTAAGACTCTGCAGAGAACAGATCTGATGATCTGTTTGGAAATGAGTTTGTTGTTTTCTATGCTTAGAAGTTACTCTGTATACTTTTGAAATCCAGGCAAAGGGATAGACTATTTCTGAAGGTCTGATCATGTTCACAGTACATAATGGCCTATGACATTGATGTCAATGTCATAGGAACTTCATTTCTCCTTCTGAAAACTGCAACCATCCAATGTGTCTAAAAATACTACTGAGAAATAAAACCCATTGCTAAATAGAATCACATTTTCCTTGCCATTGGCTCTTGCCCCTAGTTGTTTCTGTGAGCGAATGTTTCTGTTTCTAAGCTACATCTTATAGACAAGGGAGAGTCCAGATACCACCACCACCACCTCCCACACCTTTCAGGTTCACTCCCTCTTTCTTCTTGACTTCTCTTCTTTGGTCTCTCTCTCTCTCTCTCTCTCTCTCTCTCTCTCTCTCTCTCTCTCTCTCTCACACACACACACACACACACACACACACTGCTTCTCTCTTCCTTTTCTGCCTTTCTCATCTTTCATTCATTCTCTTTCCTTATCCCACTTTCCAGTGGTATAACAGTCACCTAACACGTACACATAGTCAGTTTCTGGTCTTTCAATATAACTATATCTAAATTTACTAACCCTTCCTATTTATACAATCTTTAATCAAAAACATACCTATAACTGACATCCCAGATGAAACCCAGTGGGGCGCACATGAAAAAGATGTGAAAGTAGGAAGGAGGCTGGTTAGACAGGAGAAAGTATGAGGTGTGACAGGATGGGAAATGGGATTACATTATGTTTGAAAGTGTCAAAATGTTGAAAAGTAAGATTGACATATTTTTTTCCTTATGGAATCAGAATAACTTTTTGTATTCCCTCTTGTATCTCCACATCCTGGAAGTATTCCCAGAGTGCGGGAGATGTTTAATAGATATTTACTGAATGAATAAGCAGTCATATATCTGTCATATATCTGTAACTAACTCCCACAGGTCTATAGATTATAATGGAAAAAATAAATATCTATACATAGGCTCAAAAATTACTAGTGGACGTTTAGCCCCACTAAAAATATATAGTCTTTCCATCTGGACTTTGAATCACTATGTATTTTTTAGATATATTCACCTGGTCCATTTCTATGCTTCATACAGTACACTCGGCAACATTTTCCCTTCTTTTATTTCTCTGTCATGCTCACAGTGCAGAGTGATTCAAAGAGTATAACATGAGCGAGTGAGCCATAAACCTTATTCACAGGTCTGACTTCTTTAGCAATAAACAGATTTATAAAGCTCTGCACTTGAGATGCATATTAAAGAGTGCTTTAACTTCTGTGATTCTAACATGACCCACCCTGCAGCTTTTCCTCCTTGCTTTAATGATCTACACCTGCAGTTTTACCTTGGTTATCATGATCTTACCTGAGGGACTGACAGTGAGGACTGAAAGCAGGAGTAGCAAGCCTGTCGGCATCATGGCACCTGTCTTAGAAAAATGGCTTCTTTCTTTTTCACCACAGAGCAAGGGGGTCTTCTAAATAAAACACGGTGGTTCAAAGTCCAAGTGGAACCCAAGGGACCGTGACCAGCCTCTGGAGGTGAAAATATCAAAAGTCTCCTCACTTCGGTGTGAGTTTCTTGAAAGGGCACTTCGCTGCCGCCCAGTGGGCTGTCAGGTCGAGTGAGGCTAAAACATCTCTGGGTCCTAACTCCTGACTTATTAATCGCTTTCTGACAGGGAGATGCGGGATAAACAAGAAGGAGGGAGCCACTCAGATTTCAAACATCGTCACGATGGAGATCTGTGTAGAAAAGAAAAGCTTTTATCATCTCCACCATGGCAGTTATTGAAGCACATCTCCCTGGCAGCTTTTCAGTTTGGACTTCTCAGTGATAAATGAAGGCAGCTGTGTCTGCGGCTTCTCTCGCATCCCGGTGTCCTGGTGATCAGCATGCCCTCCAGCTCCCCCTCCTTGCTGAGATGGGCTGGGGAGAGTGTCATCTTGCTGCTCATTGTGCCTCTGTACTTGCTCTTCTGCTTGTTTGTGGCGGACTGGAATATTCTCTTTCCTCTGTCATTCTCGACGGGAGCTCTAGGGATGCAAATCTAAGAGTGGCAAATTTAAGAAGCGGTGTCCCTGGAGAGAAGGGACAGACCGAAGGGCAGCACCAGCCCCCCAAACAAATCTGACTTTAAGAGAGACGGATTTTGTACAGTTTTAGGATTTCTCAACATCATCTCATCAGCAATCCATTGAGTATGTATTTGTCACCTTTCTGTTGCTCACACACTTGTACACACAATGTAAAAATTATCTAGTTTATATCCTTCACCTGAACTGTTACCATTCATATTATGGCACTGATGTATTTTAAAAAATAAGAGTGTCAACACGAAAAAAAGAATAAATTGGGGTGAGGGGAACAGGAGAATTGGTCTCTAGTACAACGGATTGTGGATTGGAGTGGATTAGGAACTAGATCCATGTTAAAAAAAAAAAAAAAAGGGCATTGAATAACAAATGCACTTCAACCTGGAATAGGGTCTGGCCGCTCAAAGATCCACCACTCTGACACTGAATGAGTTTTTTGTAAAAGGGAGGGTCTTTATTTGGCAGATTGGCGTCTACACTCTGCTCAAGTTGTATGCAGCAGCTAATTTTTGTTTTACCCAAGCTTATAAAGGCAAGCACTACATCTAGAATGTCAGGGGTGTCCGAAACAGACAATATTCATGATACCAAAAACTAGCAGCATTTATAGAAGCGAACAGCGATTACCAGTTACCAGCAACAATCTAGTTTTACAACAGTTATTCTGCAAATTATTCTGTGCCTGAGAGAGATGGCCCCCAGGAAATTACAGAGAGTTACAAGTTTTCCTGGAGCTTATCAGTGGCTAGGGGACTCCGATATTCTTGGTCGGTAAATTTTCCATTCTTACAAATCCCTGCCATGGCAGTTTCCTTGTTACAAGTTTTTCCTATTGTTTTACATTATTCTTTTTTTTCAAGCAAAAAAATTTTTATTATTATTATTTCCACTCATACAAACTAAAGGTACACTGTCCCCTCCCTCCCTCCACCTCTCCTGACCCTCCTGCTCCCCCCTCCCCTCTACCTTCCCTTTCTCAGTGCCTCCCCTCCCCATTGGCTTCCCCCCCCCCAATCCCCAGAGCATCCTTTAATGTGCATGCCAAACTCTCCTCTGGGTCCTCCTCTCCGATGAGGTGCAAGGACCCAGGGGCATTTCCCAGAACGCTTTCCTGTATTCCCCTTAAGCATAGGAACACTACTGTGACTGTCAGTCCCGTCTCCAAGGATCCTAGTTCCTTTAGTCCATGCTAGACTTTGTGGGGTCAATAATGTGTTGGGCATAGCACAGGTCATGCAAAGTCCTATTATGTTTGCTTCGGCCCTAACTTGTGTGGAGTATCTTCATATCATTACTCCTCCCATCCTTATGCTCTTACAATCTTACCGCCCCCTCTTCCGCAAATTTCCCTGAGCTGAAGGATGGGGAGAGATTAGACTGCCTTAGTCCCTGAGGTTGATATAGAGTCTCTGATGTTTTGAATTATGTTTGCTGATTTTTTTTTAGTTTTGCTGCTCCTGCAATGCCCTTGGCTCCATCCTGATGGGTATTGGATGTCACCCCTTGCAGTCCTTGATGGTGGCTTATTTTCTATGCTGTAATAGGGTCCCCTCTCTCCTTGTTTCTGGTGGGGCCCACCTTCCCCATCCCTCCAGTTTATAATCTTTGAAATTACTGTAGGTATTACAGAGATTGGTCTTTGAGTATTTCTAAGTGGGTTTGGTACTAGGATTCACCTATAGGAAGTACATATGGCGCTTAATTTTCCATGTCTGGGATACTTCATTCAATATAATTGTTTCTAATTCCATCCATTTCCCGGCAAATTGCATTAATTCATCATTTTTGATGGCTGAGTAGTATTCCATTGTATAGATGTACCACATTTTCCTTATCCACTCATCAACTGTTGGACATTTGGGTTGATTCCATGACTTTGCTATTGTAAACAGTGCTGCTATGAACATGGTCATGCTTGTGCTATTAAGGTGAATTTTTGCTGTATGGGGGGTTATTCCCAAAAGTGGAATAGCAGGGTCATATGGCATTTCAATCTTTAATTTCTTTAAGAATCGCCAGACATCTCGCCAGAGTGGTTGTATGAGCCTGCCCACCAGCAATGTAGGAGAGTTCCCCTCTCTCCACATCCTCTCCAGCACTTGGTGTTGTTTGTAATGTGGATTTTCACCATCCTGACCGGGGTGAGATGATATCACAGGGAAGTTTTGATTTGCATTTTCCTGATGGCTAAGGATGTGGAGCATTTTTTAAGATATTTGTTAGACATTTTAATTTCATCCCTGGTAAAGTTTCTTTTAAGTTCCAGGGCCCATTTTTTAATTGGGCCATTTGTTTCCTGGGTGTTTAGTTTTCTAAGTTCTCTGTTCACTCGGATAATAGAGCTCTATCAGATATGTGGTTTGTGAAGATTTTCTCCCATTCTGTGGGTTGCCTTTGTGCTCGAGTTACAATCTCTTTATCTGAACAGAAGCTCTTTAATTTCACAAGATCCCATCTGTTGAGTGTTGGTTGTAGTGTTATTGGATGTCCGTTTAGGAACTGTTGGCCTAGCCCAATCGCTCGAGGGAGTTCCCTACCCTTTCAACTATGGTTTTAATAGTCTGTGGCCTTATATAGAGGTCCTTGATCCATTTGGAGTTAATTCTTGTACATGGTGACAAGTACAGGTCCAGTTTTAATCTTCTGCATGTGGAGATCCAGTTTTGCCAGCACCATTTGTTGAAGATGCTCTTCTTTCTCCATTGGATTTTTGGGGCCCCTTTGTCAAAGATCAAATGGCCGTAGTTATGTAGGCTTATATCTGTGTCTTCAACCCTTATCCATTGGTCTGTATGTCTATTTTGGAGCCAATACCAGGCTGTTTTTACAACTATGGATTTGTAGTATAGACTAAGGTTTGGTATAGTGATACCTCCAGCAGTGTTTTTGTTACTCAGGATTGTCTTTGCTATCCTGGGTCTTTTGTGCCTCCATATGAACTTTGAGATTGTTTGGTCAACTTCTTTAAAGAATTGCTTTGGGATTTTAATTGGTATAGCATTGAATTTGTATATTGCTTTTGGTAGGATGGTCATTTTTACTATATTGATTCTGCCAATCCAGGAACATGGGAGGTCTTTCCACCTTCTAATGTCTTCTGCAATTTCTTTCTTTAGGGTTTTAAAGTTTTCATTATAAAGGTCTCTTACTTCTTTGCTTAGTTTTATACCAAGGTATTTCATTTTTTTAGGGGCTATAGTAAATGGGATTGTTTCTCTCAAGGCTTTTTCACTTCTTTCATTCTGGGCATATAGGAAGGCCTCTGATTTTTGCACATTTATTTTGTATCCTGCCACCCTGCTGAACTTCTGTATTAGTTCCAGGAACTTCCTGGTGGAGTTTTTGGGATCACTCAGGTATAAGATCATGTCATCTGCAAAGAGAGATAACTTGACTTCTTCCTTGCCAATTTGAATCCCTTTTATGTCCCTTTCTTGTCTTATGGCTTCAGCTAAGTCTTCAAGTACAATATTGAATAGAAGTGGTGAGAGTTTGGGAATGCTTCAAGTTTTTCCCCATTGAGTATAATCCTTGCTGTTGGCTTGTTGTATACAGCTTTTATTATATTGATAAAGGTTCCTTCCATTCCAACTTTCTCTAGGGTTTTGATCCTAAAGCGCTATTGGATCTTGTCAAAAGCTTTTTCTGCATCTATCGAGAGTATCATGTGGTCTTGAACTTTGGAGTGGTTTACATGGTGAATTACATTTATTGATTTGCATATGTTGAACCAACCTTGTGTGCCTGGGATAAAGCCTACTTGATCCCCGTGGATAATCTTTTTGATATGTGTTTGAGAATCTTTGCATCTGTGTTCATCAGAGAGATTGGCCTACAGTTTTCTTTTTTAAGTGTATCTTTCTCAGGTTTTGGGATTAAAACGATATTAGCTTCACAAAAGGAATTTGGTAGTGTTCCTTTCTTTGCTATTTGATGAAACAGTTTAAGGAGTATTGGTGTTATTAGCTCCTTAAATGTCTGGTAGAACTCTGTGCTGAATTCATCTGGTCCAGGACATTTTTTCGTGGGAAGATTTGAGATTACTTCCTCGATTTCCTTATATGTTATAGGACTATTTAAATAATTCACAACTTCCTGATTCAATTTAGGTAAGTTGTGTTTACTTAGAAATTCATCCATCTCTTTTGTGTTGTCAAACTTCACAGAGTACAAGTTTTTGAAATATGATGTTATAATTCTCTGGATTTCTTGGGTATCAGTAGTGATAACTCCATGTTCATTTCTAATTTTGTTAATTTGGGTTTTTCTCTCTTGTTTTTGGTTAATTTAGCTAGGGGTGTATCAATCTTATTGATTTTTTTCAAAAAACCAGCTTTTTGACTGGTTGATTTTCTGTATCGTTTTCCTCATCTCAATTTCAGATATTTCTCCTCGTATTATACTAATCTCCTCCCTTCTACTGCTTTTAGGATCAGATTGCTCTAGTGTCTCTAAAACTTTAAGCTGCATTGTTAAGTTATTTATTTCTGATGTTTCCATTTTTTTGATGTAGGCATTAAGAGCTATGAACTTACCTCTTAGGACAGCTTTCATTGTGTCCCAAAGATTCTGGTAAATTGTATTTTCATTATCCTTCACTTTCAGGAAGTCTTGAATTTCCTTTTTAATTTCCTCCTGAATCCAATTCTCATTCAACATCATAGTGTTAAGTTTCCAGGAGTTAGTGTATTTTCTGTTGCTTGTTGTGTTGTGGATGTCAAGCTTTAGGCCTTGGTGGTCTAATAAGGTACAGGTTAGAATTTCAAATTTCCTGTATATGTATGTGGAGATTCATTTTGTGGCCCAATATGTGATCTATTTTGGAGAAAGTTCCGTTGTGCAGCTGAGAAAAATGTGTATTCTTTGGTGCGTGGGTGAAAAGTTCGATAGAGATCTGTAAGGTCCATTTCAGTAAGAGTTTGATTAAGCTCCAAAGTGTCTCTCTTAAGTTTTTTACCTGTTGATCTATCCCATGCTGAGAGGGCAGTATTGAAATCCCCAAGAATTATCATTTAGGGATTGATTTCTTGCTTTAGATGTTGTAGGATTTGCTTAATGAATGTGGAGGGGCCCGTATTGGGTGCATATATGTTCAGTATTGTGAAGTCTTCCTGGTAAATTGTATCTGTGACTAAAATGTAGTATCCATCTGTGTCTCATGATTTTTTTTGGTTTGAAGTCCACTTTGTCCTATAGCATAATGGCTACCCCTGCCTGTTTTCTGGTTCCATTAGCTTGCAGAATTTTTGACCAGCCTTTTATTTTTAAGGATGTGCCTATCTTTTGTCGTGAGATGGGTTTCCTGCAGGCAGCAAATTGATGGATTGTGATTTTTAATCCAAATTTGTAATCTGTGTCTCTTGACCGGTGAGTTAATTCCATTAACATTTAATGTTATAATAGAGAAACTATTTTTAATTCTGGACATTTATTATGTTTAGTGGCTTTTGTAAGTGTATTGTTTTGCTTTTAGGTTTTGGTGGTATTATACTTCCCTTCTGTCCTCCTGGATATGCTTGTTTTTTTCTTCAAGCTTGAGTATCATTTCTAGCATTTTTTGAAGGCCTGGTTTGGTGGACATGTATCTCTTCAAGTTGTCTTTGTGCTGGAAAACTTTTCTTTCTCCCTCAATCATGACAGATAGGTTTGCCAGGTATATCAGTCTGGGTTGGCATTTTTGCTCATTCAATACTTGAAGTATGTCTCTCCAAGATCTTCTTGCTTTTACTGTTTCCATTGAGAAGTCATTTGTTATTTTAATAGGTTTACCTTTAAAAGTGACTTGTTTTTTTTTTTTTTTCCCTTGAAGCTCTCAGCGCCATTTCTTTATCTTGAATGTGGAGTGTTTTAACTATTATTTGCCATGGTGAGTTTCTATTTTGGTCATATCTATTTGGGGTGCAGAATGCCTCTTGTATATGGATGGGCCTCTCTTTTTTTAGATGAGGAAAGTTTTCCTTGATGATAGTTTGAAAAATTTCCTCAGGGGTGGTATTTTGGGATTCTTGCTGTGGTATTCCATGAATACGCATGTTAGGCTTCTTCAGGGTGTCCCATAACTCTTGAATATTTCTCTCAAGTATCTTTTTGGCTTTAACAATCTCTTCCATTGATCTGGTTAATACTCCCACTTTGTCTTCAAGATCTGAAATTCTATTTTCTGCTTCATTAGTTCTGCTGATAAGACTCTCTGTTGAGTTCTGGGTTGAGGATAACTTGTCTTTTAGTTCAGTTTTAAACTCTGCTTGAGTCTGTTTTAACTGCTCAATCCCTGTTTTTGTGTCTTAAACTGTTTTTCTCAACTCCTCCACGTGTCTGTTGTGTTCCTCTTCAAAGTGATTGTTGCAGTTATTCCTCCTGGATTTTCTCTTTCATAGTATTGAACATGGTAATGATCATGTTTTGAATGTTGTTATCCTCGGTCAGGCTTTCTTGGCTATTTTCCCGGTTGGAGTCTATCATTATGGGATTAATTCCTTCAATGGGAGATTTGTTTTCTTGTGTTTTGTTTCTCATGGATTTGCACTTTGACATGGGCATTGTCGTTTTAACTCTTAAGACCTTCTTTCAATTTCTGTGCGTTTTTCACTGAACTGAATTATTTGGCCTGGGGCAGCGTGGCTCTGGCTGGCTGATGGGAGGAGCTGGGACCAGTGAGCTGCCTGGGGTTTGGGAGTGGGCGGGGAGGAGGTGGGGGGGTACCTAGGTCGCTGTGAGTCCCGGCTGGACTGCGTGTGTCCAGGGCGGGTGGGGAAAGGGTGTTTTACATTATTCTTGACCACTGCAGGTCTATAGATGTGAACTGCAGTTCACTGTGTGAACTGGAACAAAATATGTCATTCTCCTTTAGACTGTCTTTTTACCACTTCTTACAAAGTTAGAACCAAGTCACCCTGTGCAATCCATTTGGGGAATGTCCTTGACTGCAGAGGACACAGCTCCACAGCACTGGATCAGCACAGTCGCCCTGAGAACAGCCCAGTAGCTTGGCTTTGACGGAGCCCTCAAGGGTGTGCAAGGGTACTGTAGTGTGAAAAAATATTTTTCCCCAGGAAGATCATAAAACCTAAGGTCTACGAAGAAGACTGTATTCTCAATGATCAAGAGCAGGACTGACGCAAGAGAAAAGAGTCTTAAAGGAGCCGTCTGTGTTTGCCACATTAGGCTTATGTGTGACCTCTAAATCCATCACCAACACCAGTGCACAAACCAGAACCCAAGCCCAGAGAGGAAGAGTCATTAAAGTGAGTTACACAGCAAAGTGGACCCAGTTACCAGAGTCCTTAGCCTCAGGGAACGACTCTGGGTCTGAACATTCACCTTCATTAAGAGAAAATGACAGAAAAATACACAAAAATGGAGGGAAATTTTTTTTGAATTCCTGCTTTGACCAAAAGCATGGAGAGGGCATTCTGCAGGTGTTTGTGCCTTCCCCATAGCAGTGTCCATGCTTGCAGTAAGAATGCTTGCCTGTATGTGCAGGCGTGGCTGTGGCGGTGGAGCCTTTTCCCTGGACTGCCCAGGCTTTCTGGGGTGGAAGACAGGCAGGTCACTGTCACTGGCAACATGCTGTTTTCCTATGGAGAGCAGAAGCCAAAAAGGACAGTGTTTTTTAAAAATACATACATGGGTCCCCGGGATAGCTATGTAAGTAAGGTGTGTGTTTGCAAACCTGATGGTCTGAGTTCAATTCCTGGAAGACCGCAGGGTGGAAGGAGGGAACTGACTTTCTGGAATTTATCTTCTGACCTCCACATGTGTACACAATGCCATGTGTTTTCTCTCTCTCTCTCTCTCTCTCTCTCTCTCTCTCTCTCTCTCTCTCTCATACACATACACACACAGAAGGTCTTATGGAACTGACACAATGTTATGATGCTATAGCACTTAGCATTCAATCACTAACAAATATGTCACAACTGACACAATGTTATGATGCTATAGCACTATAGCATTCAGTCACTAACAAATATGTCACAACTGACATAAATGAGAATGAATCCACATCCAGCCATTCCTGGATCTGCATGCTCTCCTCTCATTAAGACCATGTTTTGCCTCAGTCGTTCATGACCTAGCCAGGCTGGCTCTGTAGCTAGCTACCATCACCAGAACTTCAACCATTCAGAGCTTCTTGCTGTTTTTGTGGGTGTTTTCCAAATGAATTAATGAGCTGTTGTTGTTCACAGGAGTCAGAAAGTCTGCAAGTTCATAATGTCTGAATCTTAAAACCTCATTGTCCATAAAAATAACCTCTCATCCTTTGATCCCTAACATCTCCTCTAGTATGGGAACTTTATTTTAAAACTTATACACAAGGACTTAAATAATTTCAATCATTTTTCTAAGCGCCGTATGTACTCCCTAATAGGTGGCTCCTAGTACCAAACCCACCCAGCCCACCTAGAGACAGTAATTCCAAGAATTATGAACAGGAGGGATGGGGTAGGAGGGCCACACCAGAAACAAGGAGAGAAGGGACCATGTTACAGCAAGGAAAATAGGCCTCCACCAAGGACCCAAATAAGTAATGAGACATCTGATTAAGTTCACAGACTTTTGTTCCTGATCATTTACTACTGAGGGGGAGTGATCTCACCAGAAGAGGAGGGCATATAGTCTGGCAGATAAAAAGTAACAATTTTGCAAATGGGTGATAGACCCCTCCCTCACTGTGGTTTCCCACTTTTATTACATCTACCTTTGAATGTGCTTTTATCACAAGACTCTAACAACTTTTTGTCTCTGGCCAGGGGGTAACATACAATGCCCACCAGGATGGAGTGAAGGGCATTGCAGGAGCAGCAAAACTGCTAAAGAAAATCAACAAACCACAATCCAGAACTTCAGAGACTCTATATCAACCACCTAGAACTAGGCCAGCTTAGTCTCTCCCCATCTTGAAGCTCAGGGAAATTTGCGGAAGAGGGGGGCGGTAAGAGTGTAAGAGCATAAGGATGGGAGGAGCAATGATATGTAAGATACTCTATACTAGTTAGGGCTGAAGCAATCATAATTGGACTTTGCATGCCCTGCGCATTGTCCAACACACTGTTGACCTCACAAAGTCTAGCACCTGCTAAAGGCACCAAGATCCTTGGAGGCAAAGAATTGGCAGCCACAGCAGTGTTCCTATACCTAAGGGGAACACGGGAAAGGGTTCAGGCAAAGGCCACTGGGTCCTTGTACATCATCGGAGAGGAGGGCCCAGAGGAAAATCAGTCATGCACAAGAAAGGACTCTCTGGGAATTGGGGTGGGAGGCACTGGGGGATGGGGAGGGAGAGGGGTGGGGAGGGGGAGCAGGGGGTATGGGGGGAGGAGGAGGGAGGGAGGGAACTGGTGTACCTAATAAGTTTGTATGAGCTGAAATAAAAAAAAAATTTCAATCATTTTTCTTCCTTGCACCATTCATGGGTGTGACATCCAATCAATAAAATTTCCTATGAAAGTCAAAGGCTCCTGAAAAGCTGTTTTGCTTTCACTACCTGTGACTTTACCTTAGTCGCCCCCTTTTGGACTAGAGATCACATTGCAGCAGACATACTGCGTTGTAAAGGATGTATGCTTTAATTTGATACTCACTTTACATTTTACATAGAAATAATAACATTCTACCTATATCCAAACTATGCACCAGCAGGCAGCGGGCACTACGTATCAGATCCATCTTTAAACACCCAGCTCCCAAAGGGAGTGACCTTGGAAGAACTGTGGCTTAGTCTGGAGAAGGCCTAAGTAGAATATGCTAATGCTAACACTGACATCGAAGGCAAGAAAAGTTGTAAAGTTGTGGGCGTGCCATCCAGGCAACCCCGACCTGTGGAAACCATGGACAGTGGGCTTCAAATGGGTCACATACAGCACTTCCCCGGGCCACCTCTTCAGTGGTATTCCCTGGACTTTGGCGTGGGGAGAGCAGTGGGCTTTAGATGTCCTATTTATGGTTGAAAGCTCCTCAATCACTTTCTTTCTGCCATTACTTATTTTTTGTAAATTATTTTACTTTTCTAGTTTTACAAGCATATTGAATACTTATCCATGCCTTCTTCCATGCCCCCTCCTTCCCATTTCCCACCCTTTTTTCCATCAATCCATCCCACTCTCTCCCACCTTCCTCTGTCTGTCTCCTTCTATGGACCCCCGGGTTCCCTCTTGCTTGTCTACTCCTGTGGGGGTTCAGGCTTCTTGTGGCATACAAAGTTGCCTCTCTCCGGGCCACCCCACTGATAGAGGCTATTTCCCTTCCCTCATCCAGCTTTAGTCCCCAAGGTTTCCACTGTATGTTCTTATCTCTCTTGAGTTCCTTGATAGTCTATAGGATCATGTTGGTGTGTCAGTCATTATGCAGGTCTGGTAAGGACAAGTCTCACTGCATGAGTGCTGGCCTTACTTATATCAATTGTGATTCTCTGTATTGACTATTTTCCGTTGAGAAAAGTTTCTTTGGATGCAAACTGAGAGCTGCACTAATCTGAGCCTAAAGCTAAGTGTTTGGAAGGTGGTTGTTGTCTGTTTAGCAAAACAATAGTCATGGGATCTCCTCTGGGACCTGGGCTTCCCCCATACAAGGGCTCTCAGCCAAGCTTACAATACCAGGTATGGTTTTCACCTGTTGAGCAGATCTTAAATCTAGTCAGAAAGCAGTTGGTTCCTCCCATTACGCTCATGCCACTATTGCACCAAGACACACGTGACACATGTGCTGTCAGGCTGCACCATGTTGCAATTCACCAGTTTCCTAGCTGAGTAAGACTGGTGACAGTTTTGTCCTACAGCAGCTTGCATATTACCTTCAGGTAAATTTTGTGCTTGCTTGATTCTTCATGTCTTGTGGTTGACATACGTGCTATCTTCCACAGTAGGGTCTTTCTGTCAGGTTCTGTGAACAATGAAGAGCTATGACAATTGTTTTGAGGGTCTCTTGGACCTTTCTGACCAATGACTTCTATCGAAGTATCTTTTCTCATACCTGGTACATAGTTTTTATATATAAGTCTTCTGGGAGGAACATCTTGAGACAGTTTCTGCTCTCTCAAATTCTCCCCCTTTCTGTGCCCCTGTGAAAGGTATTTCTTTTTTGCTCTTTTTTATTGTATTTTAATAGGATGCCAATGTGATGGGCTTCCATGGTGTAGGCTTATTATATGTCCTTAGTGTTGATTCTCCCTTCCCCATTTCTGCTCTACTCTATCCTTTCCTCTCCCTGTACCTGAAACTTCCCATTCTATTATTCCCTTTTCAACTTTCATATTACTTTTGGTCTTTTTCTTCCTCCCTCCACCTTCCAAGTGTTGGGATTAAAGCCATGTGCCAAATGCCAGGTTTATGTGGTGCTGGGGATCAAATCCAGGAGCCTCATGCATACTAGACAAATGCTCTACCAATTAAACCTTATCTCCAGCCTTGGGATACATTTTAAATTACCCACTCTGTGGAACCCTAAGGGTAGGGAGGAATGCTGCCAATGTCTTGTGAACAAGATATGCATCCATGAGCTCACTGCGGCTATATCTACACCCATAAGACTTGCATGAAATGTAGTCTATCACCATTTCACCATGGAAGGGGAAAGATCTTCAAAGGCCCCAAAAGACTATTGAGGGTTAATGGTGGATGATAAGAAGGGAGTGCTACTTCCTCTATAGCTCCCATTATATATAGTGCGCAAGTCCCAGCAAGTGCCTAGGCACATACATGTACCTTTAAGAGCAAGTGAGATGAAACTCAGTAGGTCTCACACACACACACACACAGAGAAAGACATGAAATCAGAAAGGAAACTGGTTGGGAAATAAAAAGTGTGTAGTAGGAAAAGGAGGAGGAATAGGATTGGGTAAGAAGGGGTGAAAATGATATAAGTTTACTGTACTCATGCATGAAACTCTAAAAGAATTAAAATAAATTAATAACTTGCCTACTCTGCTTGCCTCCACTCTTAGCAGTGTAGTAAAAGCAACACAAGTTCTGCATCCCAATTCATTGATCTTTCACTAGTTTCACTATGGAATTCTACGCTGTAAAATAATTCCCTATGTTTCATCTGACTGCATGTGCATCGCTGTTTCCTGTCTTCGGCTGTCAGTGCTCTGAGAGTTTGCTGCTCCTGTTTCTCCCGTGCTGTCCTTTCTCTCCAGCAGATTTGGGAAGCAAGGGTCTGTTTCTGTTTCTTTTCAATCACCCAGGGCAGCCTCTGTAGTTGATGAGTTCCCTCTGTTGTTCTTGATATTGTTGTTTTTTGTTTTGTTTTGTTTGGGGCAAATGCCAAGCTTTTTTCCTTATTCTCTGAATTCTAGGCACCATCAGCGAGTTCTGGTGGAGTGAGACCCATCTCAGGAACTTGAGTTCATTGCCGACGTTCTCAGTCAAGATGCAAAGAATTATCATGGCCGGCAGCACCAACAGTGGGTCATTCAGGTGCTACCTTTCTTATTACAGTATTGTTCAGGTTTTAATTGTTAACTGAACTCAATAACTAAAATTACTATTAAGGCCTAAGTGTACTTCTGAACCAGCATGTGTGTGTGTATGTAATACTGAACATGCAAAATTTAATAGGATGATTAGAACCTGGCATCCTTCATGTTGATTGATCTTTATAATAATCTTCAGAGATATTGGTGAGTAGTTTCATATTAAAGGGATTTTCCCCATGGACAGGCAACATAGAAAACTTGGGGAAGAAGTAAATTTGATCCTTAGAGGTCCACACGACTGAATGAGAAAACTGACTTCTGAAATTGTTCTCTGATCTGTGCACCAACATGTAACAATCTCTTTCTCTCTTCTTCTTCTTCTTCTTCTTCTTCTTCTTCTTCTTCTTCTTCTTCTTCTTCTTCTTCTTCTTCTTCTTCCTCTTTCTCTTCTTCTTCTTCTTCCTCTTCTTTTTCTTCTTCTTCTTCTTCCTCTCTCTCAAGTAAATAAAATACTTTTCAGTGTATTTTCTTATAGCAACAGGAAAATAAACTAAGACAGTCCTGTTTTTATTTTTATTCTTTGAGAAACTTTCACACTATTTTGCATGGTGTCTAATAAGCAAAGTTGTTTGAATACTTAATGCCATCCAATCGTTTCAAAATATCTGCAAAGTATTCATTACATTATGTAATATCAGCATAACTGTGTTCTGTAAGTAATATATTTACTCTTAGACAACTGTGATTATCAGTGTCTCCTGGCTGCTGCTGACCTTGGCATGCTGACCAGTGTTAGCCTAATGTGCCAGCAAACTTCTACAAACACCATAGGGAGGCCTGAGACCAGTACCTATTGAGGACAGCGCCACCACCATGCTCTCAGCAGACCAGCATCAACTCTTGTCTCTGAACTACTCATGGAGCAGCTCTGGAAGATCAGAAAGAGAAGGACCGTGTACAGGTAAATGCAGTCTGCAGACTGGAGCAAGGTATGTGCAAAAGCCAATAGCAGAGGACTAAGGAGTTGATGCAGAGGTTAAAGTGTTTCCACACAAGCAAAATGACCAGATTTCAGGTCCCCAGAACCAATGTAAAAATTCTCAGTGGGCATGTTGGCCTGGCCAGAATTCCAACTCTGGAAGGCAAAGCCTAGGAGCCCTAAATCAGGTCCACTAACCAGAATCCTATAGGCAAACTCTGGGCTTAGAGACCCAGCCTCAAAAGAGTAAGGTGGAAGAGAGATCCAGGATGATTGCTGATATTACTCTGGAACTTCCTCACATGCATGCACTCATACGAATACAGACTCATCCACCCACACACCCACAAACACATAAACCACCAACATGCAAAGACACATATATGCACCCATGCACTCCATATATACATATACATGAAAATGGGGAGAAAAAGAAAGAAGCATAGTTAGAAGCAGTAGTATGGCTAGAGACATCTGAACCTAAGCCACGCAGTCAGAGACCACTGACAAGAACAAGCTTCCAGGATCACTGAAGGTGTGCTGTGGAGCGCCATGCAGCCTTCTGACTGTATACAAGACACTCAGCCGAGCGGGCCTCCCACCCCACTTCAGAGCCTGACTCACAATGTGCCCTGCTTTGCTATATGACTATCAAATATTCCTTCATTAACTCATGTGTGTGGATACTTTGTCCCTGGCTGGTAACCCTCTTTGGGTAGGTCATGGAAGGTGGAGCCTTCCTTGTTGGAGGAAGTATGTTAAGGAGGCAAGCTTTGAGGGTTTTAGCCTAACTCTAATTCCTGCTCCCTTTCGACGTCCTGTGTGTGGATGCAATGCGAGCCACCAGCCTCCTGTTCCTGCCACTAGGCCTTCCCTGCCCTGAAATGGACTCTATCCTCCTAAAACTGCAAGCTGAAATAAGCCTTTCTCTCTTAAGTCGTTTTTCCTGCAGTTCTTGGTTTCAGAGATTTTACAATGGTGGTAGGCCTGATGTGGTAGAACAGGGAAGCTCACAACACAGTGGCCGGGTCACAGACATGCAGTTGCTCTCATTGGCTCTCTTCTCCCTCCCCTTGGCTTCGTCATCACACCGTGGGATGCTGCAACCATAACAGAGTGGGTCTTTTTCCCCCAGCTCATCCTATCTGAAAAATGGCATCACAGGAAGCCCTAGAGGTCCTTTCTCAGTTCTTTCTATCTGGCCTTTGGGACAATCCGTTATGGGTGCAGTACTTGTCCACCGAGCACCTTCAGAAACCACAGAAATCACCCCTGGACTTTTAAAGGCTCATGTCTATCTCATAGTGCAAAATTCATTCTATTCATCCAGGAGCCCCTCACAGCATTTTAACTTCTGTGGATGCTCAAAATTCAGTGCAAAGTTTCTTCTGAGACCCAAGGTCAGCACTTATCTGTGCGTATACCCATCAAATTGAAAAGCATGTTACATGCTCTTGATACTTTCAGTATATAGTGGCAGACAGTAAACATTGCCAAAAGGGATGAGAGGGGACTCAGAAAGGAGAAATGACATCAAAGCAAGACCAAAACCTAGCTGACCCAACATTAACTCCTTGAGCTCTGTGTCAGTACCCACTCAGTGAGGTGGTACAATCCAAGTCCCCAGGGGCTTGGGAAGTCCCACTTTGATGCACTGGCCAACTGCAGCTCACAGCTTCTCTCTCAGATTAGCTCTATTTATTCCCTGTGGCTTGTCTTTGCAGACATTCCACTGTCCAGCCATCTCAAACTTACTGGCACCTTTGAAGTACCTTAGCCTCACTCTAAGGTTTACCCATCCCATGCCCTCAGGCTGCCTTCTGGGATTCTGTCACACACTACTTTGTCTCACAGGCTTTCCTTTGAAATTTGGGTAGAAGTCTCCATGAATCCCTAACTCTTCCATTCTGCTCACCTGCAAAACCTGCATCAGGTATACAAGGTGTGCCAAGTACTCAAAATGTGGTCAAAGGTCCCTTGGACCACAGCTGCAGCTGCTCGTGTACAGGATGACCGAATTCAGGAAAACACTTTTCCTAGGCAGTCCCTAGGGTGACTCAGAGGTCTCATCTCAAAGCATCTTTGAATTGAGTTGGAATCTTTATGCACTGAGCCGGCCAGCAGAAGTGCAGGGTCCTACCGATTCCTGAAAAAACCTCCAGGCTTCTTTCCTGTGCCCTAATGCAAGCTAATGGCTTCTTTCTAAAGTGTCTTCAGGTCCCAAACTTTCCTTGGCTCCAATTTACAAGGTTTCTTTTCAGGATGAATATCAATCTTTTTTTTTTTTTTCAAAACTTTTCTGGTTTTCTCTTGGCTCACAATGTTCACCATAAATTTAGCTAAAAACGGTAGCAATAATCATTCTGCTCTGTTGCTGAGCATGTAGGTCTCATCGCTAAGCCTTCAATGCCTTTATGAGTTTTATATCAGAAAGAGTAACTTTTCTTCTTCCTAGCTCTTCTCTGGATAGGAGACAAAGTCTTTAGCATCTTTCCCTGGTTCTCTGGGCTCTCTCGCCTCTTTGATGTGTTGCTTACAGAGATCATCATCACTAAACCTGCCTGCTTTTCTTGAGTTTTACCTTGAAAAGTGTAATGTTTCCTCTGAAACTCTGCACATCCTCCTTGTTTTCTTGAAGATGCTCCCATTCCATTCAGCTTCCTGCCAACCTCCATTGCTTAACATACCTCCTTTCTGGGACCCTAAACTCAAAATGCATGGCTCTCTCTCTTCCTCATATCCAAATTTCTCCCCTAAACAGTTGCTGAGAATGACACTTTGTCTGATCTGTGATTTTTTTCCTCTCAAACTCTAATACAATGCTCCTCAAAGTTCCTACTGTTTTTATATCCTTTTATCAACAAGCCTAAGAACCCACAAAAAGGAAATCCCAGTAACCTCCCAACATAGCTGGCAACCATAAAGGAATCCTTAAAGAAGCTCCTCTGAGGACAAAACAGATGACCACACGTGAGGACTCAGTAAAGCCACCTTCACATCCCCACAGCAGTCTAACTCCATCTGTCTGGGTGCACGTAGTCCTCCAAGGCTTAAAGCAAGCAAAATTAGAGACCATAAGCACATCTACTCTGCAGCCAGGGTAACTCAAGTCCCATCTCCTGAATGATGTGAGGCAATTGTCAGGTAGCTAAACAAGCATCACAGACTCAGAGGCCAATTGAGGACGGACACCCTCCTCATGGTTGGTTTTGGACCCATCTCCTTCTCCCTGGTGACAGTGGAAAAGAAAGTACCACAGTTTCCTTCCTGAAGATTTAAAATACCATCTGGGGGATGGAGGTTTCAGGGCTATGTTGAGGCCCATAAGGGAAAGCCACTTCCTCATGGTCCAAAGAACGGAATCTGACTTTTTACCTCTATCCCTGGTGGAGACATGACCTTCTGAGCTGCCCCAAATTTAAGGTTTTGAAAACTTACTACCGTCTTTTTCCTCACCTGTTAACTTTTCCTTTCTCTTCTTCCTGTTACTAGAGATTAGGAACAAGGCAGCTTCTTCCTGTAGACGGGGAGTCAGAGCTACAGGCTCAAAGAAAGCAAAATGCCCCGGTGCCCTAGAGAAAATGGTTTCTCAAAGAATTTTGCAGTTTGTGAGCCCAGAGGCTGAAAACTTAAAAGCATTGACCCACCAAGCTGTCCCTGATGTTGTGTCCTTGCCCTTTTGCTCCTGGTTCCTCCTCCTCATTGGGTGGGATTTTTTGTTTTTTGCAGGCCTCTCCCTACCCCTCCCCACTTTGTGAGCTTTTCTGAGCCTACACACTTTCACAACACATAGACAATTGGGTTTCCCCACATTCACTGAGTATGATCTTAGCTGATGACCTGATTTACACGCAGCCAGGAAAATGAGACCTGGACCCCTCCTTTGCCCTAGTTGATCACCCTCTGCTTCAGCTGTGACCTTTACAAATGGGTCAGCAACTCAGTCATGCCCCACAATGCCTTTTCACTCATGAGTGACAACCTCCCATTTACAGCTATCAAATATAAAACCAAAGTTCAAGGAAAATGGGGCACCTGCCCTGCTCCAGTTTCAGGACTGCAGTGTAAGAGCAGAAAGGGGATTTCAAATCAGACCTCAGAGCCCCTTTTCCCTGGTCTCTACATCCTGAAACAGGCTTTCTGTGCCGTGGCTTCTGAACCACAGCTGGGAAAGGAGAGCTTCATTTCTACCTCCACTCTCGTGGCAGGACATGATCCCGCGATACTCCTTCCTGTGTGTGAAACCCTGATCTGTAGGGCCAGAGCTTTCTGCAGGAGTGAGCCTCAGGAAGCAATCCACTTGCTCATTCTACCAGCTATAAATGGCAGGCCTTGTTGTTCTAGATAACTCCTGAAGAAGCAGACTGCTCAGGGTTCTGGCTCTAGATGGTCCTGCAGTATGAGGTTGGGGTTAAAGTGGCTTCATGGGGGCAAATTCTCAACCTTACAGTCTGGGGGCCACATTAATGATTTTACAGTGGGAGCCTAGTACACACACAAAAAAAGGAAGCACAATGACATCGATATTCTGAGCCCACTGGAAGTTCAGCTATTTAAAGGCAGGACTTTTGTCTGCTATTTAATCTTGTATAGCTTAAATCAATACCTAATCTCTCAACCCACTCCCGCCTCTATGTGCCCTGTCTATTATCTCTGAGAAACATTCAGAGTAAATACTGGTATTCAGCTTAGATACAGGTATCAACTTGACTGAAAGTTTGATATTTGTGAAGAATTAGTAGTTGAGACATGTCCTGACCAAGCCTGTGGAAAAACCACTGATGCGAGAGGATCCAGCCCATGGTGGATAAGACTATTCCCTGGGCAGGTAAATAAGATGGAGAGGGCTGGTTAATTTGGCAGATTCACAGGCAGAGCAAAGTTTCTGTATATTCACTTCATCCTCCCACTTCAGAGTTGGCATGAAGTCTTCATTCCCTTCCTGTTCTAATAAGTTAACCTTATTCCCCAGGGTGAGAACCTATCTCACTGAATTATACCCTCTCCATAAACACACCCAGGGGCTCTTCCCCCTTGCAAGTGTCTGAATGCCACATACGGAGGCCAGAATGAGGGGCCGAAATCCTTATGAGATGTCTTCATGTGTGAGATTTGATCACCAAATACATCAATGAATTTTTTTAAAGTACTTAAAAACTGAAGATGAACAGTGAATTTTCTGAATTTGAGAGCCATGATTTAATCTGTCTCTCCTATCATCTTTTTTTGTATGTTTGTGTACATGGGAAGAAGAGGGGGACTTCCCATCACTAGAATACTTCTAAGGCATCACTCGCGTTAGCCTTGTCTGACTCAAGCTTCTCTAGCTATTCAGGTCCCAGTGCCCCATGCACATCTGTGCTCAAGTTCATGGCTACCTGTACAATACAGTGAATAGCTTGGTTTCATAGAATGAGTGGTTTCCTTTGAGTGTTTTTACAGTAGTAGGAAGAAAAAAAATCAGTGACTTAGAAATGTTAATCAAGCCCTCTACCTACCACCAAGCAATATTCCCAACCCTCCATAACAATTATCTTTTAAATAGTAATAAAGTACACTTAACATTAACTTAACTTAGTAACATAACTTCATTGAGTATGCATGCCAATAGCTAACTACAATTGTTGGGCAGTTATCAAAACTTCCTTCTCTAGCACTTTGAATATCATAAAACAGAAATGCTTTACAAATAACACAATAACACCATCCTTGTGCTTCCGCCCCTGCCTGGCAGTTGTCCTTCTGCCGACACCTGTGTAAGTGGAATTATCAAGAGCAAATTGTCCATTTGTGATTGAATTCCTTTGTTGTCATAATTTTTTTTGAGACAGGAGGTACTATGCAGTTCAGGCTGACTGCAAACTCAATCCTGTCTTTTGAGTAATGGGACTGGAGGAGTGACATATCCCAGCCAATTCATCACTAGCTGTGTCTTCTATTCAGACCTGTTGTCGCAATGGCAGGACTTTCTTTTTTTTTTATTTAATACATTTTTTATTATTATTTCAGCTCATACAAACTTAATAGGTACACCAGTTCCCTCCCTCCCTCCTCCTCCCCCCCAACCCCCTGCTCCCCCCCTCATCCCTCCCTCCCCACCCCCCAGTGACTCCCGCCCCAATTCCCAGAGAGTCCTTTCTTGTGCATGACTGATTTTCCTCTGGGCCCTCCTCTCCGATGACATACAAGGACCCAGTGGCATTTCCCTGAACCCTTTCCCATGTTCCCCTTAAGCATAGGAATGCTCCTCTGGCTGCCAATCCCTTGCCTCCAAGGATTTTGGTGCCTTTAGCAGATGCTAGACTTTGTGAGGTCAATAGTGTGTTGGACATTGTGCAGGGCATGCAAAGTCCAATTATGATTGCTTCAGCCCTAACTAGTATGGAGTATCTTACATATCATTGCTCCTCCCATCCTTTTGCTCTTACACTCTTACCGCCCCCTCTTCCGCAAATTTCCCTGAGCTTCAAGATGGGGAGAGACTAAGCTGGCCTAGTTCTAGGTGGTTGATATAGAGTCTCTGAAGTTCTGGATTGTGGTTTGTTGATTTTCTTTAGCAGTTTTGCTGCTCCTGCAATGCCCTTTACTCCATCCTGCTAGGCACTGTATGTCACCCCCAGGCCATAGACAAAAAGCTGTTAAACTGGAGTCTTATTATAAGAGCACATTCAAGGGTAGATGTAATAAAAGTAGGAAACCACAGTGAGGGGGAGGCCAATCACCCATTTGCAAAATGATTACTTTTTATCTGCCAGACTATATGCCCTCCCCTTCTGTTGAGATCATACCCCCTTAGTTGTAAATGATCAGGAACGAACTTAACCAGGTGTCACATTGCTTACTTGCAGTCCTTGATGGAGGCCTATTTTCTCTACTGTAACATGGTCACTTCTCTCTTTGTTTCTGGTGTGGCCCTCCAACCCCATCCCTCCTGTTCATAATCCTTGCAATTACTGTAGGTAATACATAGATTTACCTATGAGTGTCTCAAGGTGGGATGGGTGGGTTTGGTACTAGGAGCCACATATTAGGGAGTACATACGGCGCTTAATTTTCTGGGATATAATTGTTTCTAATGACATCCATTTCTCAAAAAATTCCAGTAATTCATCCTTTTTGATAGCTGAGTAGTATGCCATTGTATAGATGTACCACAGTTTCCTTATACACTCGTCAACTGTTGGACATTTGGGTTGATTCCATGACTTTGCTATTGTAAACAGTGCTGCTATGCACATGGTCATGCTTGTGCTATCAAGGTGAACCTCTGCTGTATGGGGGGTTATTCCCAAAAGTGGAATAGCAGGGCCATATGGCATTTCAATCTTTAATTTCTTTAAGAATCTCCAGACGGCTCGCCAGAATGGCTGTATGAGCCTGCATTCCCACCAGCAATATAGGAGAGTTCCCCTCTCTCCACATCCTCTCCAGCATTTGTTGTTTGTATTGTGGATTTTTGCCATCCTGACCGGGGTGAGATGATATCTCAGGGAAGTTTTGATTTGCATTTCCCTGACGGTGTAAGTAAGTGGAGCATTTTTTAAGATATTTATTAGACATTTTAATTTCATCCCTGGTAAAGTTTCTTTTAAGTTCCAGGGCCCATTTTTTAATTGGGCCATTGATTTCCTTGGTGTTTAGTTTTCTAAGTTCTTTGTGCACTCTGGACAGCAGAGCTCTATCAGATGTGTGGTTAGTGAAGATTTTCTCCCATTCTGTGGGTTGCCTTTGAGCTCGTGTGACAATCTCTTTATCTGAACAGAAGCTCTTTAATTTCACAAGATCCCAACTGTTGAGAGTTGGTAGCAGTGACTGTGCCATTGGATGTCTGTTTAGGAACTGTTGGCCTAGCCCAATCAGCTCGAGGGAGTTTCCTATCCTTTCAACTATGGTTTTTATAGTCTCTGGCCTGATATCAAGGTCCTTGATCCATTTGGAATTAAGTCTTGTACATGGTGACAAGTATGGGTCCAGCTTTAATCTTCTGCATGTGGAGATCCAGTTTTGCCAGCACCATTTGTTGAAGATGCTGTTCTTTTTAACTGGATTCTTTGGGCCCCTTTGTCAAAAACCAAATGGCTGTAATTTTGTGGTCTTATATCTGGGTCTTCAACCCTTATCCATTGATCTATGTGTCTATTTTGGAGCCAGTACCAGGCCGTCTTTATAACTATGGATTTGTAGTGTAGACTTAGGTTTGGTATTGTAATACCTCCAGCAGTGTTTTTGTTACTCAGGATTGTCTTTGCTATCCTGGGTCTTTTGTGCCTCCATATGAACTTTGAGATTGTTTGGTCAACTTCTTCGAAGAATTGCTTTGGGATTTTAATTGGTATAGCATTGAATCTGTATATTGCCTTTGGTAGGATGGTCATTTTTACGATGTTGATTCTGCCAATCCAGGAACAAGGGAGGTCTTTCCACCTTCTGGTGTCTTCTGCTATTTCTTTCTTTAGGGTTTTAAAGTTTTCACTGTAAAGGTCTTTTATCTCCTTGGTTAGGTTTATACCAAGGTATTTCATTTTTTTAGGGGCTATAGTAAATGGGATTGTTTCTCTCAAGGCTTTTTCACTTCTTTCATTCTGGGCATATAGGAAGGCCTCTGATTTTTGCACATTTATTTTGTATCCTGCCACCCTGCTGAACTTCTCAATTAGTTCCAGGAGCTTCCTGGTGGAGTTTTTGGGATCACTTAGGTATAAGATCATGTCATCTGCAAATAGAGATAACTTGACTTCTTCCTTGCCGATTTGAATCCCTCTTATGTCCCTTTCTTGTCTTATGGCTTCAGCTAAGACTTCAAGTACAATATTGAATAGAAGTGGTGAGAGTGGACAGCCTTGTCTAGTTCCTGATCGAAGTGGGAATGCTTCCAATTGTTCCCCATTGAGTATAATCCTTGCTGTGGGCTTGTTGTATATAGCTTTTATTATATTGATAAAGGTTCCTTCCATTCCTACTGTCTCTAGAGTTTTGATCATAAAAGGCTGTTGGATCTTGTCAAAAGCTTTTTCTGCATCTATTGAAAGTATCATGTGGTCTTGGACTTTGGACTAGTTTATATGATGATTTACATTTATTGATTTGCGTATGTTGAACCAACCTTGTGTGCCGGGGATGAAGCCTACTTGGTCCCTGTGAATAATCTTTTTAATGTGTTTTTGAATCCGATTTGCTAAGACTTTGTTGAGAATCTTTGCGTCTGTGTTCATCAGAGAGATCGGCCTATAGTTTTCTTTTTTAAGTGAATCTTTATTAGGTTTTGGGATTAAAACGATATTAGCTTCACAGAAGGAATTTGGTAGTGTTGCTTCCTTTGCTATTTGATGGAACAGTTTAAGGAGTATTGGTGTTATTAACTCCTTAAATGTCTGGTAGAACTCTGTGCTGAATTCATCTGGTCCAGGACATTTTTTGGTGGGAAGATTTGAGATTACTTCTTCAATTTCCTTATATGTTATAGGACTATTTAAATAATTCACAACTTCCTGATTCAATTTAGGTAAGTTGTGTTTACTTAGAAATTCATCCATCTCTTTTGTGTTGTCAAACTTCACAGAGTATAAGTTTTTGAAATATGATGTTATAATTCTCTGGATTTCTTGGGTATCAGTAGTGATAATTCCATGTTCATTTCTAATTTTGTTAATTTGGGTTTTCTCTCTCTTGCTTTTGGTTAATTTAGCTAGGGGTGTATCAATCTTATTGATTTTTTCAAAGAACCAGCTTTTTGACTGGTTGATTTTTTCTATCGTTTTCTTAATCTCGATTTCAGATATTTCTCCCCTTATTTTGCTAATCTCCTCTCTTATACTACTTTTGGGATCAGATTGCTCTAGTTTCTCTAAAGCTTTAAGCTGCATTGTTAAGTTGTTTATTTCTGATGTTTCCATTTTTTTGATGTAGGCATTAAGAGCTATGAACTTACCTCTTAGAATAGCTTTCATTGTGTCCCAGAGATTTTGGTAAGTTGTATTTTCATTATCATTCGCTTTCAGGAAATCTTGAATTTCCTTTTTAATTTCTTCCTGAATCCAGTTCTCATTCAGCATCATATTGTTAAGTTTCCAGGAGTTAGTGTATTTTCTCTTGTTTTTTGTGTTATGGATGTCCAGCTTTAGGCCGTGGTGGTCTGACAGGGCACAGGTTAGAATTTCAACTTTCTTGTATATGTGTAGATTCATTTTGTGGCCCAATATGTGATCTATTTTGGAGAAAGTTCCGTTGTGCAGCTGAGAAAAATGTGTATTCTTTGGTGCGTGGGTGAAAAGTTCGATAGAGATCTGTAAGGTCCATTTCTTTAAGGGTTTGATTAAGGTCCAAAGTGTTTCTGTTAAGCTTTTGACCTGTTGATCTATGCCATGTTGAGAGGGTGGTGTTGAAGTCCCCAAGAATTATCGTTTTGGGGTTGATTTCTTGCTTTAGACGCTGTAGGGTTTTCTTAATGAATGTGGAGGGGCCCGTATTGGGTGCATATATGTTCAGTATTGTGAAGTCTTCCTGGTGAATTGTACCTGTGACTAAAATGTAGTATCCATCCGTGTCTCTTATAATTTTCTTTGGTTTGAATTCCACTTTGTCTGATATCATAATGGCTATCCCTGCCTGTTTTCTGCTTCCATTTGCTTGTAGAATTGTTGACCAGCCTTTTATTTTTAGGGCATGCTTATCTTTTGTGATGAGATGGGTTTCCTGCAGGCAGCAGATTGATGGATTATGATTTTTAATCCAAATTTGTATTCTGTGTCTCTTGATCGGTGAATTAAGTCCATTAACATTTAGTGTTATAATGGAGAAACTATTTTTAATTCCAGACATTTATTATGTTTAGTAGTTTTTATAAGTATATTGCTTCGCTTTTAATGGTGTTATACTTGCCTTCTGTTCTCCTGGATATGCCTGTTTTTTTCTTCAAGCTTGAGTATCATTTCTAGCATTTTTTGAAGGCCTGGTTTGGTGGACATGTATCCCTTCAAGTTGTCTTTGTGCTGGAGGATTTTTCTTTCTCCCTTGATCATGACGGATAGTTTTGCAGGGTAAATCAGCCTGAGTTGACATTTTTGCTTATTCAGTACTTGAAGTATGTCTCTCCAAGCTCTTCTTGCTTTTAGTGTTTTCATTGAGAAGTCATTTGTTATTTTAATAGGTTTACCTTTAAAAGTGACTTGTTTTTTCTCCCTTGAAGCTCTCAGCACCAGTTCTTTATCTTGAATGTGGAGTGTTTTGACTATTATTTGCCGTGGCGAGCTTCTGTTTTGGTCATATCTGTTTGGGGTGCGGAATGCCTCTTGTATATGGATGGGCTTCTCTTTTTTTAGATGAGGAAAGTTTTCCTTGATGATCGTTTGAAAAATTTCCTCAGGGGTGGTATTTTGAGATTCTTGCTCTGGTATTCCATGAATACGCATGTTAGGCTTCTTCAGGGTGTCCCATATCTCCTGAATATTTCTCTCAAGTATCTTTTTGGCTTTAACAACCTCTTCCATTGAGCTGGTTAATACTCCCACTTTATTTTCAAGGTCTGAAATTCTGTTTTCTGCTTCCTTAGTTCTGCTGATAAGACTCTCTGTGGAGTTCTGGGTTGAAGATAACTTGTCTTTTAGTTCAGTTTTAAACTCTGCTTGAGTCTGCTTTAACTGCTCTATGGCACTTTTTGTTTCTGGCACTGTTTTTCTCAACTCCTCCAAGTGTCTGTTGTGTTCCTCTTCAAAGCGATTGATTCGATTATGTAATTCCTCCCGGATTTCCTCTTTCATAGTATTGAACATGGTAATGATCATATTTTGAAGGTCGTTATCCTGTGTCAGGCTTTCTTGGCCATTTTCCATGGGTTTGTTCTGGTTGGAGTCTAACATTATGGGATTAATTCCTTCAGTGGGAGATTTGTTTACTTGAGTGTTGTTTCTCATGGATTTGCGCTTTGACTTTGGCATTGTCGTTTTAACTCTTAAGATCTTCTTTCAATTTCTGTGCATTTTTCACTAAACTGAATTATTTGGCCTGGGGCTCTGGGGGTGGGCGGAGACGGAACTTACCCAGGTCCCGAGATGAGGCCCGGCTGGACCGTGCGCAGGTGACCCGGGCGGCGGAGTGGAGGGAAGGGAAGATGGGGCGTCGGCGGTGTGCTATTTAACCTGGGGGACCTGGGGACGGCCCAGGTACACAGGGGGTGTCCTCCTCCTCCTCCCAGGCCGTGCGCGGCGGCTCCGGCTGGATGGTGGGAGAGGACTTTCTTTTTTAAGGCATAGTGGTGTTCTGTTATATATATGTACCACATTTTTACCCTGTCCATTCTTCCCCATGATGGACATTTAGGTGAACTCTGAAACTGACTATTGTGATAATGCTACAGTGATAGTCTAGCCTGTGGTTTGGAGTTTTAACTCTGATGAACTGTAGTGAGGCGTAAGGATACTATTACCCAGAGACAGAAATGTGATACTCTGGAGCTAGAAAGATGACATGAAAAGGTTCTTATCCTGCAAGCCTTGTGACCTAAGTCTGACCCCTGAAACTCACATAAGAGATAACCAACTCCAGCAAGTTGCTCTCTGACTGCCACAAGTGCACTGTTACAGTTACACAGCATTGTTGCTAATAAATTCATGCCACATGGCTTAAGGGAACAAGGGGCTTACTTTGGGCTTACAATTGTCTGGTTACAATTCCTTGTCCAGCTTGGCAGGAGAGAACAAACCAACACCAAAGGCTGAGGGAACTGGCCACACCAAATCCAGAGAGCTGCTGAGGGGGCAAGTCCTCACTTGCCAGAACAGCACATCTGGCCAAGTGTACAGAAGGATGCCAGTTTTGCTCAGTCAGCTCTCTCCATCTTATTCACCTGCTCAAACCCTATTCCTACCCACCATAGACTGGGTCTTCCTCACCAATTAAATAACATCCTGCAGGCTTGCTCAGGGCCCAACTTAACTACTAATTTCTTACAACTGTGCCCAGAGCTCAGAACCCTAAATTCCAAGTTTACACTAGCGTCTATGACATGCACCAAGGCATTAGTGTGCCGGAATCTTGCCTGGGCATTCATAGTCTGTGCTGCTCCCTGCATGTAGACTGGAGTGCCAGTCTCTTAGTCACTCACAAAAAACCATACTTCCCACTAGCATCATGCTTGATGCTGTGGTTTTAAAGAGTAGTCAGGTAGAGACTAAGTTCACATACCTACAAGGTAGGATCCCTTAACAGGGGCAGGGTGATGAAGAATGTAGACACCAGAGAGTCTAGAGCTGGAAAGACCACAGCCTGCATCCCGGCAGTGCATGGGGTTTAGAGAGTGAGTCCATACATCCTATCCAAAGGTCATTTGTGTAGCTGGGATCCAGTCTTTTTAGGCTGTAGACTTCAAGGTTCAATTTGGAACTGTCCAAGAGGGGGGAAGAAAAAAAAGCTTCTTTCTGAGTCTTATGAAGCTTGTCTCAATTACCACCATGGACTTGTGGGCGAGGTACCACGTCTGTGGCCCATGCCTCAGTGGCCTTTTCCTGAATTGTGCTACCTTCATGGCATTCTGGTGTATCTAGAGCAATGCCTTACCGAGGGAACCCTGAACATACATTGCCATGTTCAGAATGGGTTTGTTAACTCATTCCCAGAGTCCAGTTGAAGGGTCAAAGCAGCAGGGATATGTAGGAGGAGGTAAGTAATTCTGGAAGGAGACCAGGGTGGATGGCATGTATAGGGTAAGGGCATCCTTCATCCTTGTTAGAACCATAGAGTCTAAAAAAATAATAAAATAAAGTTGACCAGCTGAAATTTAAGTCTCAAGGTCAAGGTCAAGGTGTTGGCTGCTTGGGTGATAAGGGCAGATGTGGCACTACTGATTCAGGGAGGCCCTACCCGGGCTCCCGAATCCAGGAGGTCTGGCTACAGACAAGCCTGAGCAAGGAACCCTACAGGCAGAGGGATGGACAACCAATGGGCAGAGGGATGAACAACCAATGGGAAGGAAGGATGAACAACCAATGGGCAGGAAGGATGAACCACCAATGGGAAGGAGGGATGAACCACCGATGGCAAGCAGCCATCTAACCTGGACACATAGTAAACAGCTAAATGATTGGTGGCTGCTCCCCCCTCCCCAAAACGGAGGGATGCCCACACCTGTTTGGACCCCAACCACTTCCTGAGTAAAACTGAGTTTGCAGCCGACTCATCCTCTGCCTGCTAGCTTCTCACCTGACTCCCGGGGTCTGGGTGATGACCCCGTCCCAGCTCGCCCATTTGCCTGGAGCCCATGAGGCCCTGCGGGTTCCCCTCTCCCTCCGCCCCCCAGCTAGCCCAGCGGGGGATTCAGCAACAGGCAGAACCTTCATGAATGGACTAATGACACATCATGGGGCTCTGCGGATCAGAGAAAGGGTTATTATGACATCAAGTTGTCATAAAATGAAGCTGAGCCACTCCCCCAAAGGCTTCTTTCCAATCTGGAACTAATAAGTTATTCCAGTTTTGGGAGTTCTGTCACAACAGAAAACAGAGTCATACCTCTCTTTTTCCATTTCTCCACTTTTTTGATGGGACTGACCATCTACTCGTATGTTTCTTAGAGTTATGCTATATTAAAGTCTTTGGTTGCATCTTTGGATCACTTTTTGTGCTACGTTGTATTTCTAGGTAAAGAAAACAAATTCAAAATCCTATGACAAAATGTAGGCCTTACACATCGCACATATCAACACTGGCATTTATAATTTTTAATAATAAAAGGGCAAGTAAAAAAACAATATACAGTCCATAAAATTTCTTATCTTCCAAGAGTCACTAAGCATGAAACTGGCACGTGACATAAACAGCAAATATGCTGACCACCTTCTGAGCCATATTCCAGACGGTGATTTCTTTTGCAGCAACTCAACAATAATAGACTCTAATAAACATCACTTAATTTTGAAAACTCATTTGGTTTGTTCACCAAAATAAGCCATTTTCCCTGGACAGCATTTTCTTTCCTGCAAAATGTTGTCCCATCAATTCGCCCCCGGAGTCTTTGGGGGCTCATAGTATATCGAGATCTTCTGGGTTTCAGGGGGTATGATCTTAAGTTTTGGAAAGCCATGTCCTGTCCTTGTCCTCCTGAGGACCACAATATTCCCTTCTGGGGTTCTATCTGAAATGATCTCAGACTCTGCTGAGTATAAACTATTCGCTCTCTACTACAAAACCACTATTTCTTTCCTTCACATTTTCTTTTCTTCCCGGGTGAAACAAAATGTATTTGTTCAGATCCAAACCGAATCTTCTGAGCTCCTGGTTATCCTGGAGGAATGCTGGTGATAGAAGAATCGGCATCAGAAATAAATGTTGTATGTCTTACAATGTCAAAGGCAGCTCTTAAATCAATGGTGTAGTGTACCCTTCAGAGACTGCTGGGTTGGAAGTACATTGTACTTTCCGAGTCCTTTCTGAATTGAAAAAAAAAAATTCAAAACCAAAGCCTTATCGCTGGAATGTGTTCAATAGGCTCTGGTATTTCATAAGTACAATTATATATGGCAATATTATCTGCTGTGGACGCTGGGTCAACACGGCAGAGAAGCAGTCCATGGTCTTTAAATGCTAGTTGTAGCAGCATAATTGAGTTTCCAGTATAGACCCGAGGCTACAGAAATAAAGCTGGAAATCAGTGGTGGTGTTTCACATCCTCTGCCTCAGGAATATCATTTAACGTCAGTAAGGGGGCATGCTCTGGTTCTCAAATGTTGGCGGCTGGATGTGACTTGGTGTTGATGGGGTTTCTGAGATTCCGGATGGGCAGCTGTTATAGACCCCCATCAACACGTCACACACCAACCTCACGGTAAGCTGGAAGCTTTTAAGAAATCATAAGCTTTGCCTACAGGAAAGTGCAGTCTGTTAACTGGAATTTCCTGGCTTTTGGAACCCTGATTCTTCCGCTGGATCAAAACTATAGGGGTCCCTCGGACCGTGGGATCCCAGGGCGGGGCCTTCGGCTGCCATTTACGTTTCATTGAATTCTTTCTTGGTGGCTCCTCCTTGGGGTAGGCCTGTAATAATGGCTGCAGCTTCCCTCTCACTATAGGGTTGGCCTGTCTGTAATCTTCCCAGGTCAACATTTCCAAAGCAATTGGGTTCTTCTTCCTTTTCAGGACCCTTGGTTTTGCGCGTAGAACCCTTGCTTTTCTCTGGGGAAAAGGCTTCTCCTGCAGAGGCAGGGAGTGTGTCTCATTGTTCTTACAAGGACTCATATCTCTGGTCTCCCCTTCCTCTCCCTTCTCTTGGACAAGAGAAGATTGCTGCCTGGCCTGCACGGAGTGTTTGTGCCAAGGATGTATCTTTTTGCCCTTCAGAAAAATAAGCTCTTGATGATCAGTCTGTTGTTTCAGGCTTGTGGGTGACCCTCTTTCTTTGACCAGTCTGCCTGGGTCATGATGTTTCTTCGACATGTCAGCTTTATCGGTTCCCTTGAGCTCCTGTCCCTGATTGAGGTCTTTTTGTCTTGGAGCTTTTTCTTCATGCCTGCTGTCCTTACTCAACAATGTCATGGTCCTGCCCTTGAGTGGCGATTCTATTCTTGCTATCCTCTCGTGCGGTGAACTTTTCTTCCTAGAAGCCGTATGCAGGAGCTTGGGGGGAGAGGGACTTCTGAAGCGCTGGGGAGACATCCTCCTGGATTTCAAGCTTCTAAGCACTTTGATGGTGACTGCTGATATTAGCATGTTGTGGTCAGGGATCCGGCACTCACCGGCAGAGCTGGACAGTGGGGGAAGATGTCCTGGCTTCTTTGCTTCCTGAGACAAGTGCAGTGGCAGTTCCAAGCCAACATGTCGGTCACCTATCCCCCTACTGGGGATTGGAGCACTCCTGAGGGATTTAATCTCTTGGGTTGTCAAATAAGCTTCAGAGGTTGTCCCATCAATTCGCCCCCGGAGTCTTTGGGGGCTCATAGTAATCAAGATCTTCTGGGTTTCGGGGGGTATGATCCTAAGTTTTGGAAAGCCATGTCCTGTCCTTGTCCTCCTGAGGGCCACGATATTTCCCTTCTGGGGTTCTATCTGAAATGATAGACAGACTCTGCTGAGTATAAACTATTCTTTCTCTACTACAAAACCACTATTCAACAAAATTCCACCACTATTCAACAAAATTCCACCACTATTCAACAAAATTCCACCACTATTCAACAAAATTCCACCACTATTCAACAAAATTCCACCACTATTCAACAAAATTCCACCACTATTCAACAAAATTCCACCAACCTCTAGCATTGGCTTCCTCCTTCTTTGCCCTGAGGCTGTATCTACAATGCTGAGTGTGGGTGAGTGACTGCTGCCCAACCTCTCTATGACACAATGGGTGGGACTGGAGGAAAGATGGGTGTGACTCTGACTGAGTCTCCTATAGGGACCACTTTTTGACCCCTGTGTTTCCAGGTGTTAGGACTGGCAGCAGAGGGGAACAAGATAGATCAACCAGTAAAAAGAATTGCTACTCAAGCCTACATTAAATTCCCAAAAAAACAGTAAAGGTGTATAGAAGGAACCTACTCCATAAAGTTGTCCTCAGACCTCTGCACATGTACCGTAGCACGCATGCGCCCATACTTGTTGGGCCCGCCCAGGATTTACCCCAGGGCATAGCCAAGCACATGGGACCAAAGATGGCGCTAAGAGCTAGTGTCCTGGGCGTAACCCTGATCGCATTACAGAGAACTCTAATTGGCTTTCAGGAATTGACCTGCCTTTCTTACTGAGACGACCTGTAAGGCTTGCATGCTGTGTTGACCTTTGACACAATTGGCTGCCCCTTTTGCGCCCTGTGGTCCTTTGTCTATATAAGTTGTTGTTACCCCCAATAAATCGAGATTTTCTCTGACAAACTCTCCGCCCATGTTTGAGTCTCTGGAGAGTTGAAGAGGAGGAGCAGGTGGCCGAGCTTACCTATCTTCATCCTCACAGCCTGGAGCCATGCCCCAGTGTGTATGTGTGTATGTGTGTGTGTGTGTGTGTGTGTGTGTAGAGAGAGATGCCACATTGTGGGTGGAGAACACTACAATCTGGTGCCCTTGTGTGAGGAACTTCCCAGATCAGACGAAGTGAATCAGGCTTCAAAGTAAGTTAGACTCTTATTATGGGTAACACGTTAACAAGTAAACTTGACCCAGTGTCAACAGCACTGAGATCTGTGTTAATAAGCCATGGTTTAGAAATCTCAAACTCTACCATTGTGGAGATCTGGCAAACAGCCCTTGAATTAGCACCTCGGGTCCAGTTCTCTAATGTACTCTCATGGACCACCTGGAATCAGGTGGGGAATCTAGCCAGGAAGTGGGAGGAGCATTTTGAGGTATCACCTCCTTCAGGATTTTACCCCATTGCACTTGAGGCAGTGGTCCTTCCCAACCCAATCCAGCCCCCACCGCCAAAGGTCCAGGCGGAACAGGAAAAGAGGAAGGAGGAGGGGGAGGAGCCACCAGAGCCGAGGCTTCTGACTCCCCGGGCACCTTCCAGGCCGCTAGAGCCAAAAGCAAGCCATCCCAGGTGTCCCACCACCGGGCTGCAGCAGGCGGGGGATTCTGCCAAGGAGCGGCAGGGTGCGGGAAGCCATGGGGATGGCGGGCATGCCCACCATTTGGGGGACTCCACACTGGATGTTACCCCAGCACTGTGCATGCACTGGGAACAGCACATAGAGCCGTGGGCCCCGAGCATGGCGGAGTCAAATAATGCTTTCAAGCGCCATGCTGAGCTGTGGGCTCGAACCAGCGAGATGGAGGAGCTATGCTCCCTTCCTCTTCAGGAGCTTCCTGAGCTCCATGCAGAGCTGCCAGCACGATTTAACACGAGAGAGGAGCTGCCCACTTGCTCCCAGCAGGGGAGAGATGCTGTGCGCAGATCAATGCAGGGAAGGGCTGCTGCTGCGAAAGAGAGTGCCTGGCAGGTGTGGTTCCTTTTATCAAGGGAGAAGGGGGTGGGGACGGTTGAGAGGAAGAGCCTATCCCGGATGTTAATCTTGTGTCGCGTGTGGACTCAGACAGTCGAAACAATGGGACAGACTGTTTGCCGGACATTTTAAGGATGCTAAGGGAAAAACCCAAAATCTAAGTGCTGAGATCAACAAAGGGAAATTTACCATGCTCTGTTCTGATGAATGCCCATTCTCTAGGCCAAAAGATGTGTGTTGTTCTTTGTATGTTGCCTGTGATATTAAAGGGTTACTTTAAAAAGGTTCTAACTTGCTTGGTTGCCTACATTTATTATATGTGTTTTATGTTTCAAAATAACAGCTGTGGCCACTTCAAATTTTATTCCGCGCTTATAATCACGTTTTGGTTTTTGACTCTGTTCATTATTTGGCATGCCCAATTTAAATGCACGTGCACATTTAAAATTTAATCCTTTTAATAACATTAAAAGGCCTGAGTACATACTGACTAAAATATCTCATTTCATCTTGATTTTTATGAAGCTTCACAAAAGGTAGTATTGTGTTTCTACCTAGGATCTGATAACATCACTTTTGTAATTCCTTTAAAAGTTTGTTTTCCCATGTGTAATGTTAACATATCTAACAGCCAGAAAGAAAAGCTGATTTCTGAGAAATTCATTGGAATTTCTTCATTTTCCTGGTACGTATGAGCTCCCTTCCTTGGAGACAAGTCTGATTTCTAATTCCAGGTGTATTCCTGTGTTCTGCTACAATCTTGCAAGCTTAATTCGGATATAATGATTTTTTAGATGAGGTCTACAGTTATTGCCTCTTTTGAAGGACTTTTCTTACAGGTACAGGATATCTAATGTAAAAACAACAGGAAAACCATCAAGTGGGATAAGGAAAATATGAAAAAAAATATGTATGGTACTTGGATGTACAAGAGGTTTAAAAGGTTTATAGGATAAAAAAATCTTACTTAAAAAATTAAAATGTGCACAAGAGGTTTATGAGTTGGTTACTTAGAAAAAAATGTTAAAATATACTATAAAGGTTTATGGAGTGTTAGGTTCATAAAAAGATTAAAAATTAGAGATGTGATTAAAAGAAAATGTTGTACATTATGCTTCTTCCATGCTGTAGAAGAAAAGACATTGAGCCTCAGAAATTAGAGATTAAGAATTAAGCTTCATGTATTCAAGTGTATTTCAATTGTCTGTTTTGATTAAGCAGGAATTTGGTTACTCATTAAAATCCCAACTTCTCAAGGGTGGCGGGAAAGTCTGAGACCAGAGCCCTCCCTGTTCCCAGGGAGGTGGGCTCTGCTTAGGGTCAGACTAGCAGGAGAAGCCAAGGCCCTGCCTAGCTACAGCTCAAAACGGACTCAAGGCCAGGTAGGGAGTTTCTCTAAATCTCGGACTTCACAGGATAAGAGACTCTGCTAAACCAATCTCTGCTCACCTTTTGGAACAGGTTTCTCCTGGAGGGAGAGGAAAAGGGCACCTTTAAAATGGAGGAGGGAATGTTTTAACCTCTGTGTGAATGTGTGAGTGAATGTCGGCCTGAGGTGGGAAACCTGTTATGCCTCTGTGCTTGAATTTGTAGTCCCATGGCAAGATCCCTTGAAGACACAGGTTTCGATTGGGCCAGTTCTGCATTTCCAATCACTAAAAAAATGTGAATGCTTAGTCCTACCAACCTGAAAGAGAGCCAACTTGTAGTATATTCTCGGACGTGCCTTGTTTACATTTTAGACAAGAGATGACCCCAGTAAAATCTTTAAGTTATAATACCATCCAACTAGACAAACAATGGCAAACAAATGACAGAAAGTTTAGAGACTATAGAGATCTGTACTAAAAGTAACAGCTAGTAGCTCAGAAAAAGTTTTGTCTCCCAATAGAAATGCCATCAAGACTAAGGTGGAACAGGAATTTCATCTAGTTTCCACATCCTTCTGGAGGACAGGGTCCTCATCTGTTAGAGAGCAATAGGCCCCCATCTAGAAGATAGCATTCTCATCTGCAAGGGAGAGGTTGACACACTTGAGTAAGTAGTTCACCATCAGAAAGCTTTCACTTCTGTCTCGGAAGTAAAATCCTTTGCTTCTGTTTGTCCTTTCTTTTTGTTCTGTGTTGTCTTATGGCCCCACTGACAGATAACATGAGATGGATACAGATAACACCTTTCAAACTTATTTTTGGACCATTTTAAGGACTTTAAAATAAGACAAGTGATCTAGGACTTATGGTGGACAAAGGAAAGAAAAGAAAAAGAACGCAAAACAAAAAAAATCAAAACTTGACATTTGCCTAAGGATTTAGGTAGAATACCAACAGGCACACCCAAGCAGACCAACCCAGAATCCCTTCCGACAGGGGAAAGATGGAAAAGATGCTTTGAATATGACCAGACTGGGCACTTTGAGACGTTTGCAAGCATAGGAAGCTTTCATGTGGCCTATGTCCCAACTATGAGAATCTCCACTAGAGGAAGGATTGCCCCCTGAACCCCGGGGTCCAGGGGTCGAGCCCTCTGGTGGGTACCAATATTATGGCCTGAAGCTCTTAGCTTCCCTCCCAATGGGAAAAAGGAGTTTGCCTCCGTTATCCAGCAAAAGAAGGCCCAAAATGACAGGTTGAGAATCTCATGAGAACCTTGGGTTTAACATGCAAATGGGAAGCCTTTGTTTCTAGACCAGGGAGCACAAAATTCCAGTGCTCAACTTCCTTCCTAGGCTTTTGTCAACCTTTGATTTTACTAAAATGTTGATAATCAAAAAAATGACAGATTCATCAATCACTCACAAAGTAACTACTGAGATTCCTTATATGCTTAATGATGATACTTTTAGACATTCCTTTGTTTAATGAAACAAGATAGACAGTTCACATTGTTTTAAACAGGTTTTAAAATGTGATCATACAGATTTACAGCTGCCAGAGGAAAAAGGTCTTCATTAAGTAGATTAGTTCTTGGTTTTTACACCAGACAAAAATCAGTGATTATTCCAGGTGAGGTAACAGGTTTTCTTTACTAACTCTTGCCTATACCCACAGTAAGATTACTGAGCTTATTTGGTTTATCCCATATGCCTTCCCAGTTACAATGGTTTAATCCTTGTGTAGATCTTAAAAGTTTAACTGTGTTTTGTCTCTTTTAAAGTGACCTTAAAGTAATAAAGCCATCTGTCAAAGAGCTCTAGACCATCCCAGCACTTATTAGATGAGGACATCAGACTGCCTTCATTTTCATCATCCCATCTCAGCAGGAAGTAGCCAAAGAGCGGTCGTCGCCCCTCATCCCTTGAGCAGTCTGGGTCCTCAAATAGGTTAAGGGGCAAAGTAGGCAGGTTTAGAATAGCCATGCTGGGATGGGTCTCTCAAGGTCTTTGAAGATCTTTAGAATTCGGAAAAGACATCCTCCTCTGCTGGATGACCCCATAACCAACCAAATTAAAGGCCCAACTATTAAAACAAAAAGGGGGAGTAAGCCCACACCAACAGCTAAGGTTGGCATTATTTACCATCAACATTTTAAATTTTCATAAGGGACAACTTGAATCGAGATTCCAAAGACACTGGGAAGCCTATCCACCAAACCTTCTGTCAAGAAACTATCCACAGTGTGCTCAAGGAAGATTCTAACTATAATCCTTATAGGCCTGACCTAACTCAAGATGGCCTGATTGATACCTTGCCTAAACCAAGGTGAAGTCGACCTGGGTTTGACCTAACATCTAGAAAAAATTGTTCTTTTAATAATTTTATCACTTAAGTGTTTCCTCAGCACATCTCTCAGCAGCGCTCCATCGAGACCATGCTACAGACGTTTATGACCCTTGAACATCCATGCCCCCCCCCCAAGAGACACGATTCAAGCTTGGAGGCTTGTGAGGCCTTGGTCTAAAAACAGACCAGACAGGCCTGTACTGTCTGTGTGAGCCACATGCAACTTCCCCAAGCTACCTGCTGCCATGCCTGGTGCTGATGCCAACCTGCCTGACTGAGAAGACCAAGCAGGACAGAACAACAGCGAAAGGCTCATGCTGGGACTTATGGGACATTGGACATACGTATAGTTAATTGTAAAATATAGTCTCTATTAAAACAAAAAGGGGGAGATATTGGGCCCGCCCAGGATTTACCCCAGGGCATAGTTGAGCACATGGGACCAAAAATGGCGCTAAGAGCCAGTGTCCTGGGTGTAACCCTGATCACACTACAGAGAGCCCTAATTGGCTTTCAGGAATTGACCTGCCTTCCTTACTGAGATGACCTGTAAGGCTTGCATGCTGTGTTGACCTTTGACACAATTGGCTGCCCATTTCATGCCCTGTGGTCCTTTGTCTATATAAGCTGTTGTTTACCCCCCAATAAATCGAGATTTGCTCTGACAAACTCCCCGCCCATGTCCGAGTCTCTGGAGAGTTGAGGAAGAGGAGTGGGCGGCTGAGCTTACCTACCTTCATCCTCATGACCTGGAGCTGTGCCCTAGAGTGTGTGTGTTGTGGGGGCGGGGGGGTGTAAAGATGCCACATCATGTGTGGAGAACACCACACATACTTACATTCAGGAGTGCATGTACGTGCGTGTACGTGCGCCCCAATCCAGACCATACACACGCAATAATAAATAATAAATTTTATTTATTAACTGGGGAGGGAATGGAAAGGGGGAAGATGAAGGAATGGAGGAGGAGCAACCAAAACAAAGGGGGTATGAAAAAAAGCTACTATTTATAACTCAACTTAAAAATATAAAGAACTGAAGTCACATACCCCCATCCTGGCTAGACAGTGCCTGTCCTAGAAGCAATGGGTCCTTGAAGAATTCTATTTCCAGGTAAGGGATACATTCATAAGAGATGTTGATCAGGGAGGTGCCAGGGACCTTCAAAATAATGTAAGCTCCCGTCATTTTTCATGATTGCTGGCCAACACTAGCTAAGTACATCTTCTTGGGCAAGAGAAATAACTCAGGGGTTAAAGCCTCTGCTTTGTAAACAGAAGGAACTGAGTTTGGATCCCAGATACCATGTAAAAACTAGATAGAGATGGCAGTGACCTGCACTTCCAGCCTTGGAGGGCAAAGCTTAGGAAACCCCAGAGCAAAGCAATAAGGAGGTTGAGCAACCCAGGGTGGTTCCCAACATTACCCTTAAGCCTCCACAGGCACACACACTTAAGTGCCCTCTGGCATACACACATACATGCACATTTGAGAGAGTGAGAAAGAGAGAGAGAGAAACATCACACCCCTGAATGCAGGATACAGGGAAATCAAGCTAAATTTGATCCCTGCTGGCAGCCTTCCTAGTGTTGTAAGCGAGGTTATGCAGGCTGCTTGCAGAGTAAAGACATTGCCAATCCCCACTGTTTCAAATTCACTGGATAATAGTGCCGAACTGTTGTAAGAGTAATCAGTCCTGCTCTGAGTGAATCTGAGACCCACTCCGCAAGAGGAAATTCATGCCCAATACTCTACATCTGGCCAAAAGCTCATGACTGGGGAGCTCTTATGCTTTAGAGAGGAGTGATACCGTTATTTAGATAAGCTGACATAACATCAATCCATCTCTACATATCTATGTATATATCTATAAAGATGACTCTCCACAATAATCAGAGAAATCTCTCTTTTTAGTGAATGGAGGTAAATTCAGAGACCTAAAGCTTCACAGGATGCTGAGAAACGAGTGCTCATTCAGGACTCTTCCCTGAACAAGACATTTTGACCACCCTCTTAAGACTCAGGCATCATGACAGAAGGTGGGGTAGAACGAATATAAGAGCTGGATGATGGGGAGGACTGCAAAATGCTGCCTTTAAGCACAGTAGGGTCACGGCGCGCAATGCACTCACAGCAGCTGTGGTAACTGGCACTTGAACCTACACAAAACTAATCCAGCTAACACTCAGCTATGTGATGGAGGGAGCCATGGAACCACTTATTGCTAAATTTTGGCAACAGATTCTGGGAAAGGAGAGACATAGTATCTAACTGTGCGCTCACTGGTGAGCCCTCCAAGCTCCAGTGAATGATTCCAAGCCTGCCACACAGATGGCCCTGTTTAAGCTCAGTAGGACACAATGCAAACCAAAGTCATGAACGTGGGAGAGATGTTTATAGGTACAAAGAGGGTGGTAGGAATGGCAGGGAGGCAAGAAAGGTGAAGCTAGAGTAATCAGAATTCCCAACATGCATCCCATACAGATATAAAGTGGTCAAGTGCGAAATGTATTAATTTAAAACAAAAGATGACAGAAAGAAAAATCTCTCCAAATTTAAAATCACTATAATTATAAAAGTGATGAAAAGAAGGGAAAGGCTCATATCTCTCACCCCATACAAAAGAAGTGATCAAAAAAGAATCAGTTTTCTCAAAATACAGGAGGAAACATCTTCAATCTGATGAAAATTAAGTCACAAAATCCCTACTGTCAATATCACAGTTACTGTTGAACTGCTGTGGGCCATCTCCTTGGAAGGGGAACAAGAGAGGAGTGCCTGACCTCAGGAACGCTGATTTGGTGTCATACCAGCAGGTCTAATTAGCAAAGGCAATAAAGTAAGAAAAGCAGAGAAAGAGGGTGGGGAAGGGAATAAAGACACAAAAAGAAAATGGTCCTTACTAGTGAATGACATGATTGTATATGTAGAAATCTTAAAGCATCTATGAAAGTAGTTATGATTAATGGATTGAGTATTATCCTGAGTGATAATTTTACTTTTATTTCATAATTTCTATTTTTATTCTTTGATTGCTTCATGCATGTATGAAATGAATTTAAGTCATTTCCACCCCATACTTGTCAACATGCACAAAACAGAAATCCAATAACACAGTCACTAGAACCTACACTCAACAAATGGGATCTTATGAAATTAAAGAGCTTCTGTTCAGATAACAAGATTGTAAACTAAGCAAAAAGGCAATCCACTGAATGGAAGAAAATCTTCACTAACCACATATCTAATAGAGTTCTATTATCCAGAGTGCACAAAGAACTTAAAAGCTAAACACCAAGGAGATAAATAGCCCAATTAAAAAATAGGACCTCAGGCCACACCAGAAACAAGGAGAGAGGGGACCATGTTACAGCAGAGAAAATAGGCCTCCATCAAGGAATGCAAGTAAGTAATGAGACACCTGGTTAAGTTCACAGACATTCATTCCTGATCATTTACAACTGAGGGGGTATGATCTCACCAGAAGGGGAGGGCATATAGTCTAGGCAGATAAAAAGTAACCATTTTGCAAATGGGTGATTGACCCCTCCTCACTGTGGTTTCCTACTTTTATTACATCTACCCTTGAATGTGCTCTTATAACAAGACTCCAGTTTAACAGCTTTTTGTCTCTGGCCAGGGGGTGACATACAATGCCCATCAGGATGGAGTGAAGGGCATTGCAGGAGCAGCAAAACTGCAAAAGAAAATCAACAAACCACAATCCAGAACTTCAGAAACTCTATATCAAACACTTAGAACTAGGCCAGACTAATCTCTCCCCATCATGAAGCTCAGGGACATTTGTGGAAGAGGGGGCGGTAAGAGTGTAAGAGCAAAAGGATGGGAGGAGCAATGATATGCAAGATACTCCACACAAGTTAGGGCTGAAGCAATCATAATTGGACTTTGCATGCCCTGCGCAATGTCCAACACACTATTGACCTCACAAAGTCTAGCATCTGCTAAAGGCACCAAGATCCTTGGAGACAAGGGATTGACAGCCATAGTAGTGTTCCTATGCTTAAGGGGAACACGGGAAAGGGTTCAGGGAAATGCCACTGGGTCCTTGTACATCATCGGAGAGGAGGGACCAGAAGAGAGTCTGGCATGCACATTAAAGGACTCTCTGGGGATTGGGGGTGAGGGGTGAGGGGAGGGGGAGCAGGGGGTTTGGGAGGAGGAGAAGGGAGGGAGGGAAGTGGTGTACCTATTAAGTTTGTCCGAGCAGAAATAATAATAAAAAATGTTAAAAAAATGTGAACTCAGAACTCAGTTTCCAGGGATGAAATTGAAATGTTTAACAAATATCTTAAAAAATACTCCATATCCTTAGCCATCAGGGAAATGCAAATCAAAACTATCTCTCTCCGGTCAGGATGGAGAAAAGGGAACTCTCATACATTACTTGTAGGAATGCAGGTTTATACAACCACTCTGGTGATCAGTTTGGCGATTTCTAAAAAAGTTAAAGACTGAAATGCTATATGACCCTACTATATCACTACTAGGAATAATCCTCCATGATGCAGAAATTCACTACAGTGACTTGAGTACAACCATGTTCATTGCAGCAACCCAAATGTCCAACAGTTGAGGAATGGATAAGGAAAATGTGGTACATTTATACTATGGAATACTACTCAGCCATCAAAAAAATGAATTAATGAAATTTGCCAGGAAATGGATGGAATTAGAAAAAAAAATTACATTGAGTGAAGTATCCCAGACACAGAAAGTTAGATGCCATATGTACTCTCTAATAAGTGGATCCTAGTTCCAAACCCACTTAATGACATATTCAAAGGTAAATCTTTGAAATGCCCACTGTAATCACATAGGATTATAAACAGGAGAGAAGGGGAACAAGGACCTCAAAAGAAAGGAGAGAGAGGATCATGTTTCAGTAGAGAAAATAGGCCACGGTCATGTATTGCATGTAAGTAGTGAGACATCTGGTGTAGCTCACTCTCACTTCCCTTCCTGGTCACTTGGGACTGAACAGGTTTCATCTCATCAATCAGGAAAGATATAGGGACTGGAAGATAGACGACAGCAAATGGGACACTGACCCTCCACAACCAATAGAAGTTTCCTCTTATATTAAGATCTTCACTTAAATAGTCTTTTATCTCTGGTTAGGAGGGGGATGCAACCAAGGGCGGTGCAAGAAAAGCAAAACTGAAAACAACAACAAACCATAATTCAGAACACAAAAGACCCTACATTGTTCACTTGGAACCAGACCAGCCAAATCTCTCCCCATCTTAAAATTCAGGGAACCTTGCAAAACGGGGGAGGGCAAGATTGTAAGAGCCTAAAGACTGGGAAGACTAACAATATGAAAGATACTCCACACAAGTTAGGGCTTCAGCAGCCAGGATTGGACTTTGCCTGACCTGCACAATAGGCTGACATGTCAACGAGCCCCCCTAAGTCTAGCATGGATCACAGAAGAGAAGGCTCCAGGCAGTAGGATCCTTAGAGGCAAGGGATTAAACTGTCATAATAGAGTTCCCATGTTAGAGAACCCAAGAAGGGACTCTTCCAGGCTATTCCATTCACATAAAATGATGGTCCAAGGGATGAGAGGAAGGAAGGGAAAGGGATAAGGAGAGAGGAGGGAGGAAGCAGGAGGAGAGGAGGAGGAAGGGAGGAGGATGAAAGGAAGGGGAAAGGGGGAGAGTGCAATGGGGGATGACTGGGGAGGGGAGAGGGAGGGAGAGGATGAGGTACCTATTGAGCTTGTGTAATTAGGAAAAAATTAAATGTGGAAGAAAAATTTTTTAAAAACTTAGGTTAAGAAGAGTTTTAGGAAAAGTTGACTTTTACCTATTAGCATGATCTGAGAAGAATGTTAATTTTACAACTGGTTCTATAAATTTTATCAGTATTATATGAAAATGTGACAAAAATCAATGTCCTTTTAACTCTTAAATTTCTTACTCCTGATTCAGCAGTAGTCAGGTGCTTGGCACAGTAAAATCTAAAGTCCTGACATTCTGAATTTCAAACCTCATCATTCTTAGAATGGGGCCTGCTTTTGAATGTTCATTCCAACAAGCGCTGCTTCCTCATACAGTAAGTAACACTACTAGGATTTATCAATTTTTATTTTTTCCTAATTTATTTTGCCTTTCACAAAAAGCACAATGATACTAGATCCTTCATAAATACCTGCGCATCGGCAAGTCTAAAGTGCACCCCAATTAGTTAGCATCTCTGAGCTGAACACATATTTTAGATTATGCCTCTGCTTCTACCAGATTATCACGGGGAAAAGGAAAATGGAAACAGCCTCAAGAGAGAGTGTAATTCTGTGCTCTTTGTGTACAAACAGATTAGCAGCAGTTTTTAATTACATACTTTTCTCCATTTTCTTCTTTTATATTCATTTTCCTAGTCTAATGATCATACTTATCATGCTAATTAGGGAGCATCCGCCACACTCAGGCCATTTTACATCTGGGTCAGAAGCTCCCAAGCTGACTGTACAGTTTTCCAATAGCCATTCCCAAATCTAAAGTAACTTACTTCCTAGATTCCTCCCCTCTGGGCCTTCTTTCAACCCTAATGATTACTTACCTTGACAGATGTCTATCTTTTGCCTGATACACCTTACTTTCCTGGTAACCCCTTAGCAACATCTGGAAGCTAGGGAAGTTGAAGTCACCTTTGGCCTGTGGGCTCTGCAGATTTCTCCCTCCATTTTCTCCAATTTTATCTTTTTTTTGATATCTGGCAAAATGGACTTTTTTTTTTTTTGCATTTTTTAAATTTATTTATTTTTCTGCTCCTGTCCCCTCCCTCCCTCCACCCCTCCCTGGGCCTCCCTGCTCCTTCTCCCCTTTTCCCCTTCCTTACCCCCTTCCTCCCTTCCTCCCAATGCCCCCTCCCCCATCTCTGAAACTTCCTTTAATGTGCATATCAAACTTTCCTCTGGGTCCTCCTCTCTGATGAGGTGTAAGGACTCAGTGGCATTTCCTAGAACTCTTTCTTGTGTCCCCCTTAAGTATAGGAACACTATTGTGACTGTTAATCCCTTGCTTCTAAGGATCCTAGTGCCTTTAGTCCATGCTAGACTCTGAGGGGTCAATGATGTATTGGTCATTGCACAGATCATGCAGAGTCCTGTTACAATTGCTTTGGCCCTAACTTGTGTGGAGTATCTTGCATATCATGACTCCTCCCATCCTTGTGCTCTTACAATCTTATCGCCCCCTCAATTTTATCTTTTCTCTCTTCTGTTCTAATGTTCTCCTACCTGTGCTCAGCTACAGTAAAACACACATTTTGTTAGACTCTCCCTTGTGTTAGCTCCTTTTTATCGTTGTGTGGACTCTCCAGACAAAGAGCAGTAAGAGGTGCGCGATGGTTACACGGAGACGGTTGTCTGCATCAGATCTTTCAGTTTCACTTCCTCTGGATGCATCTGATGATGTACGTCTTCAGTCCACCTACAGGAGAGGTAGAAGCAAGATGATTTCAAGTTCATGCTCAGATAGATAGTAAGCTTATGCCAGCCTGGGCTACATGAGACTCTGTCTCAAAAAAAAATCAATAGGCATCATTTCTCCTCAGGAAAAGTTATCTTTTTAATTACTATATTAATTTACTCTTAAATGAGCTGGAAGATGGCTCAGTAGTTAAAGCCCTTGTCTCACAAGCAAAGAGTACTTAGTTCAGGACTCCAGATTTCCTGTAAAATGCAAGGAGGGTGTGGTGATCTGCCTGTAATTTTAACCCTAGATGGTGGAGACCAGAAATCTGTAAGGTAAACCTGCTTTCCAGACTAGTTTTAATGGCACACTCTGGATTTAATGAGAGACCCAGGTTCACAACAGTATAGTGCAAGATCATTCAAGGATGATCCATAGCTACACAGCTACACAGGTCCTCACATGTAAGTGTACTTTGTGCATACACATGTAAACACACACACACGCACACGCACGCACGCACGCACACTACATTTACTGAAAGAAAAAACTACTCAACATGGAAAAGGATCAATACCCAAACAAGAATTCAACCTTGAACACAGCCAGCCTACAAATAAATTCTTTGGTTGTCCTCCCTTCCCTTGATGACTGGAGCTGGACCTAATGACTTTCTACTAAATAATAAAATCCTTGTGCACAAAGGGTAGTGGGAGATCACACCCAGGACCTCCCATGCTTTACCTCTGGATCGCAACCCTCCTTGCTACAAATAATAATTTTGACAGTATAGAGACTGGCAGATAGGCACTACCTTGACTATGTGGTCAAGGTCGATATTAACAATAGTAAGTCATGTTGAAGCCAAGCATAATGGTAAACACCTATAATTTTAGTGGTGAGGACCTGACAAGAGGAAAGTGAGATTGAAGCTATCGTGCATATACAGCAAGACCCTGTCTTAAGAATGAACAGCCTGGCTAGAGAAGTATAGCTCAGTGATTGAAGTACTTGCTGCACAAGCAAGAGGATCCAAGTTCAAATGCCAGGTGGGCATGGTATCCCACCTGTAATTCCAGCCTCCAAAACAAAGAGATCCCCAGAGTACACTGGATAATAAGATGAGCTGTATTGGCAAGCTCTGGAATTGACTGAGTAACGCTGCCTCAAGGACTAAGGTGAACAACTAGAAAGGAAAATTCCTGACATCATCCTAGGACCTATATGTGTGTGCTTACATTTGAACAATTATACACCATGCATGTGCATCGCACATACTACACATGAGAAAGAAAATAACAGGGACTGGGAGATCGCTCAGTCATAAAGTACTTTGCTGCACAAGCGAGAGGACCTGAGTTCCCATACCCGGCAACTATTTAAAAAGACAAAAACCGCCTCAGTGACACACACCTGTAACCCAGCACGGGGAAGGCAGAAACAGAAGGATCCCGAGGCTCACTGCAGTGTAGCAAATTGGCAAGCTCCAAGTTCGGTAAGAGACTTGTCTCAAAAAATAAAGAAAACACACAGCATTAACCTCTGGCCTCTGCATGCGTGCATGCATAGAAACATGTACGCAACACACAAAAAATAATAAAAGTTATGCTGATACCATCTACCCCTCGTAAGAAAGGTATATCATGTCTTCCCAATATCCCCAGTCTAATCAAGAGGAAACATCTCCTGAATTCAAATTAATGGATTCCAAAAAGCAAGTGGCTCATACCGTCTGTACAAACAAAACTCTAAGACAAGGAAGACTGAAGCTGACCAGTAGGAAAAGATGAAGGAGACATGAAAGATCAATGTAATGTAGTTTCCTAGGAGGGCACAAGAGGATTGTACAAGATCAACCAGCATGGGCAACATCCAGTGAGCCTGTCTCAAAATTAGAAAGAAAAGAATAGGAAAAAAAAAGTAGGGAAGGAAGAAAAAGAAGGAAAGAGAAAGAAAAAGAAACAAGAAACAAGAAAAAGAAAGAGAGAAAAAAAGAGAAAGAGACAATGGAAGAAAGAAAGAAAGAAAGAAAGAAAGAAAGAAAGAAAGAAAGAAAGAAAGAAAGAAAGAAAGAAAGAAATGAAAGCTACAGTTTGTGACTTTTTCAACCATTATTAAGTGTCACAGCTGACACTCTTCTAACAGAAGACAGATTAAAAAGAGAAAAGTCTAACAAACGTACTTAACCTTTAAGTGGCAAGGGAACCCTGAGAAGTAAAAACTCAAAAAGACTCATGCCAAAAAAAAAATATTTTTGAGACAGGATCTCACTGTGTAGCTCCACCCAACTTCAAGCACTAGTAGCCCAAGCTGGCCAGGTCTGTCCTCTCGCCCTGGCTACTATGCTTAGACAGCCACACAGACAAGTGATTAGCCCGAGGGTGTACTATAAATGGGAACAGACTGAGGGAGAAACCCATCCGGATGCTCATCCCAGGCCTCATCCAGCCACCTAAGAATGAACTGTTTGAAGACTGCATTGGTGAAGAACACGGCAATGCTTTTGTTGTTGTTGTCATTCCCTAAAACATATAGGACAATGACTGTTTACAGTATCTCTATAATCCAGAGAAGCTTTAAAATACAGGCAGAATCTTTATAGGCTATAGACAAATATGCTATTTTATGTAAAGATCTGTAACATCTTTGGGTTTGGGGGATCTGTGTGGGATCCTGGAGCCAATACCACGCAGGTATGAAGGTTCCCACGAAGCAAACCTCCCTCGACTATTGCCCATGGGCGTCACCAAGGGCATGAAGGTGAACACGGGGACTCTCCATGCTAGGACATGTCTACTTTCCTACGGAGCAGAGAGGTGGATCAGCAGGTGATGGAGCCTGTATGCAAATATGATAACCTGATTTCCATCCCCAAGGGCTAGGAAAGTAGACAAACATCATCGGGCTTGGGAACCTTGAAAGACAGATGCTCCATCAAGGTCTCCATGGTAACACCGAAGGGGAAGCATCACAGTGCCCTCCGTAAGGTTTGGGGGCTTCAGTTGAGGCTCATGGAAGAAAAGTCACTTCTTCCTGGCCCTGGGTGGATTTATAACACTATCATCTCCACCCTTAAGAGTTAATCTAATGCCCTGGTCAAGAATTGTGACTCACCTAAAGACATGCTAACGAGATAGAAGAGACAGTGTTCCGTCCTTCCCAGAAGCCTCTCCCTCAATGCAGCTGAGGAAAGCTGTTTTTTAATTCTAACTCAAAAGGCATGACTTTTCCTTTTCCTTCCCTTTATCTCTTTGGCTATCTACCAAAAGTCAAAAGGATGCTTTAAAAGTCCGAATATGCTTTTCCTGACATCCGGCGCTCTCCTTTCACTTTCTCTAAACCCACAAGCAGTTGCTTTGGGATTTCTCTGACATTCCTCCACCCGTGCTTCTACTTGCTCATCTCCATGTTGGAAGAACAAAGATGCTGGATTCATGGCAGCTGCAGCAGCCTAACTCAAAAGACACGTCTTTTTCCACTCCAACTCCCTCCTCCCAGCAACTACCAGGATCTGCAGCTTTCCCACTCGTTTCTCCTTTAAACTCTAATAAAGTAATCTTTGAGCTTCCCTTTCAGGTCCATTTCCTTTACTAACATGCCCCCCCACAAAAGGAACCCTAACTCCCTAGTAACAACAAGGCCACATGGTAGAAAGAGAAGTAAATTCAAAAATTTATCCCCTGACTTCTACACATGTGCCATGGGGTCTGTATGCATCCGGATTCTTGTGTTCAGGAGTCAAAGATTGAAACCAGAACACACATAGAGGATTAAGAAGAGTTTATTAGAGGAGAGAAAGAACTGAACTCACTGACTCCAGGCATGGAATCCAGGAGGGCAAGGGAAAGATGGAAGAGTAACTCACAGACTCTAGATGTGGAGTACCATGAGGGGCAAGGGAGCTGACGACAGCTACCAGGTCAGGATATTCATACACCTAGGCAAACTGGGAGGGGGGGAAGAAGGGTGGGTAGGGAATGGTTTTTCCTCATTGGTTAGCTCCAATTTTCTGCAAACTTGATTGGAGCTTCTGGTTCGCCACATCTCATTGGTCTGTTCATATTGGGACCCAACCCATTGATGTTGTGCCTGACCTCATAGTAGGACTTCGCTACAGTGGAGAACTAATATCTTTTCACTAGCAAAAGGTTGGGGAAAGTTGGTGATGTAATCTCTGTGAAGGATTAGAATCAGTTTCCTCCAGATCAATAGGGCGTGTTCCTTCAGGGTAATCCCCGCAGTGGGGGATGACTTTTTAAGACTTTCAGAGACCATGGCTGGCCTAAAACTGCCTGAGCATGTGCCTTATCTCTCTTAAACAGACACACACACACACACACACACACACACACGCACCTTTTTTCCTAAATGAGTCTATATTTAATGTTTAACTAGTGTTGAATACTATGTGGGAGAGGGGAGCAGTCTGTATAGTCATACTCTGTAGAGGGGGGACAGACACAGACATAGGTAGAATTTTAAAAAATCTTTTTATTTTATTTTTTATTTATTATTTATTCAATTGTTCGTGTATGCGTATGTGCACGTGTATGTATGTATGTGTGTGTAGAACCACGGGCGAATTCGGGAACCACCATGGACCGCCTCCACCTCCTCCTTGTTTACTCTGCCCCGGGATTCACAGGCTCCGCCCTACCAGGACCAGAAACACAGGCCGCCCCCGCTTCTGCCCAGCGTCTATACGTGGGGTCTAGGATCCAAACTCAGGACCTTCTGCCTGCAAGGCAGAAGCTTAACCCCTGAGCCACCTCTCCAGCCTCTAAAAAAATCTTTATGTATGATTTATGTGGTCAAATGGAAAAGTCATTAATATTCCTCAGAGGAAGTTCAAAAGAAAAATTATTTTGGATCATAAAATTAACAAAATTCTTGCTCACTTGAGTCTGATACTATTGTGGGACTTTTCCTGGGGAGACATGAACAAATGTCTGTCCATCTAGACATGGTGCCTGCGTTAGTCAGATCTCTAGAGGTAAAGAAATGGAACCAACAGAATAAATACATACCATGAAATGAATTTATTAGATTGATTTACATGATAGTTGCCAAACAGTCCAATGATGGCTCTGTACACTAGAGAGACTGAGGATCCAGTCGCTGCCAATCTCCCAAGTCTGGTGCCTCGGCAACCTCAGTCTGATGCTGACGACCCCCCAGGTCTTGGATTCCTGTTGGAAGACCAAAGATGCTGGGTTCATGGTAGCTGCAGACGGCGTAAATGAATTCGCCAGCAAGCAGCAAAGGTGGGAAGATGAAAAGCAACAGCTTTTCCTTCAGGCCTCTTTATGTCTGGGCCACCACCAGAAGGCACTACCCACTCTGGGGAAGGTGCTGCCCACTCTACCTTCAGTTAATCCTTGCAGGAAGCACCCTTAACAAACCTGCCCAGAGACGTGCTTCTTCAGTGACTCAAGATCCAATTAAGCTGACGCTCAAGAATAGCCACCATACCACCTTCGTGAACTAGGGAGCTATTAGGATGACTCACAGGAGGCCGGATTTCAGGTTCCCTGCAGAGCATGGATGGCCCAAAGGCAGCTGCAGCACCAAGAAGTCCACTGCAGCATGAAACCGCATCCCTGGAGTTCCCTGCATGACTTGTAGGCAGCTTGGTTGGCCAGTTGCTTCTCCCCAGCAAAGTCTTCTGCTTGTATAGCCTTAGGGCGCGGCCTTGCAAATCTTGTAAGTTTTAACTTCCTGACACTTGTGTGTTTACTTTCTGAGTGGGGTGTGTGTGTGTGTGTGTGTGTGTGTGTGTGTGTGTGTGTGTGTGTCACTGGGTGGGAAGTCAAAGGACAATCTTTGAGAGTCAGTTCTCTCCTTCCACCTTGCAGGATCTGGAGTTTGAACTCAGGTCATGCAGCTTGCACCTGCTGAGCTAGAGAGATGTCTCCTGCCCTACTCCCCAAACCTCATCAGCCTCCCTCCTCCCTCCAGGACAGAATGCTCCCATTCAGAGGAAAAGGCTGTGCACCACATGCCCAAGTCACACCCATCACACTACAGTGTGCCAGCCTGTGTTTGCTCACCTCATACCCCCATGACCAAATACCCAACACGCAACTTAAGGGAGGAAAGATTTCTCTTGGCTGGTGGCTCCTGACCACGGTGATAGGAGGGCCACTGTGCTCACACTCTCCTCCAGCGCAGGTGACCACTGTGACAGGAAAGACCGAGCTGACCTCTCGGTGCCCGGGGTGTGTGGAGGAAGCCCTGGAATCGGGGCAGAACAGGAAGCAGAGAAAGTGGAACAGAACTGGGGGCTGGATATAACCCCCGAGGGCCCTTGTAACCTACTTCTGCCACCTCGGTCCCACTTCCTAAAGCTTCTCCAGATTCCCCCAAGTGCCACCAACTGGAGAGCAGGCATTCGAAGCATTAGGCCTGTGGGGGACATTTTAGATTCAAAGCATTTCAGACAAAATAAGATAATTACTTTATTAAATACTGTATTGATGTATTTTTAGAGGGGGGGAGGGAGAGAGAGAGAGAGAGAGAGAATGCTACAGCAAGCCTGTGGAGGTTAAAGGACAATCGCACAATTTTTGGACGTCAGTTCTTTCCTCTCACCATGTGGGCTCACAGAATTGAGAGCTCAGGTGGCCAGGTGTGGACACAAGCGCCTTTAACTGCTGAGTCATCTTGCCATTCATTAATTTTTTCTTAATGGGCTAGAGAGATGGCTCAGCAGTTCAGACAGCCTCACAAGCAGAAAGTCCTGAGTTTGGATCCCAGGTCCCAGGTAAAAACACCAGGCAGACATGGCAGCCTGCACTTCCAATTCTGGTGGGCAGAACCTGGGAAATGCCAGAGGGAAACAAGAAGGAAGTAGAAGCAATCCAGGATGATTCCCCAAGTCACCTTTGGTCCTCCACAGAAATACACAATGCCCTGGGACACACACACACACAGAGTAAATAAATAAAATATATTTTTTAAAAACCTATTTTTAGGGCTGGAGAGGTGGCTCAGGGGTTAAGCCTCTGCCTTGCAGGCGGAAGGTCCTGAGTTCGGATCCCAGATCCCACGTATAGACGCCGGGCGGAAGCGGGGGGGGGGGGGGGGGGGGGGCTGCGCTTCTGATCCTGGTAGGGCGGAGCCTGTGAATCCCGGGGCAGAAGGAGGTGGAGGCGGTCCATGGTGGTTCGCGAATTCGTCTGTGGTTCTACATACATACACATACATACACACATATACATACACATGCGCGCGCGCACACGCACAATTGAATAATAAAAAAATAAAACCTATTTTTAATTTTTTTTTCTTTTTTTTTTTTGCAGCCGGGCCTCACCCGGCGCCCTAGGTAAGTCTCCGCCCGCGCACCGCCCACCAGGACCCCAGATCAGCCCAAAGGGACCCGGCTCCGACTTCCACCATCCAGCCGGAGCCGCGCGCTGGGCTAAGGGACCAGGAGGACCTCCCCCTGCGCCCGGCCCCGCCCCAGCTGCCCTCGGGTTAAATAGCTCCACGCCGATGCCCCCATCCTCCCTTTACCCCACCTCACTCACCCCTCGACCTAGGTAAGTCTCCGCCCGCGCCCACCCACCAGGACGCCAAGTCAAATAATTCAGTTTAGTGAAATTGAGAGATCTTAAGAGTTAAAATGACAATGCCAAAGTCAAAGTGCAAATCCATGAGAAGCAACACTCAAGTAAACAAATTTCCCACTGAAGAAATTAATCCCATAATGTTAGACTCCAACCAGAACAAACCCACGGAAAAAGGCCAAGAAAGCCTCACCCAGGATAAAGACTTCAAAATATGATCATTACCATGTTCAATACTATGAGAGAGGAAATCTGGGAAGAATTACATAATCGAATCAATCGTTTTGAAGAGGAACACAACAGACACTTGGAGGAGTTGAGAAAAACAGTGCAAGAAACAAAAACTGGCATAGAGCAGTTAAAACAAACTCAAGCAGAGTTTAAAACTGAGCTAAAAGACAAGTTATCTTCAACCCAGAATGCCACAGAGAGTCTTATCAACAGAACTAAGGAAGCAGAAAACAGAATTTCAGACCTTGAAGATAAAGTGGGAGTACTAACCAGCTCAATGGAAGAGGTTGTTAAAGCCAAAAAGATACTTGAGAGAAATATCCAAGAGATAATGGGACACCCTGAAGAAGCCTAACATGCGTATTCATGGAATACCAGAGCAAGAATCTCAAAACACCACCCCTGAGGAAATTTTTCAAATGATCATCAAGGAAAACTTTCCTCATCTAAAAAAAGAGAGGCCCATCCATATACAAGAGGCATTCCGCACCCCAAACAGATACAACCAAAACAGAAGCTCGCCATGGCAAATAATAGTCAAAACACTCCACATTCAAGATAAAGAACTGGTGCTGAGAGCTTCAAGGGAAAAAAAAAAAGTCACTTTTAAAGGTAGACCTATTAAAATAACAAATGACTTCTCAGTCAAAACAGTAAAAGCAAGAAGAGCTTGGAGAGACATACTTCAAGTATTGAATGAGCAAAAATGTCAACTCAGGCTGATTTACCCTGCAAAACTATCAGTCATGATCGAGGGAGAAAGAAAAATCTTCCAGCACAAAGACAACTTGAAGGGATACATGTCCACCAAACCAGGCCTTCAAAAAATGCTAGAAATGATACTCAAGCTTGAAGAAAAAAACAGGCATATCCAGGAGAACAGAAGGCAAATATAACACCATTAAAAGCGAAGCAATATACTTATAAAAGCTACTAAACATAATAAATGCCTGGAATTAACAATGCTTTCTCCATTATAACACTAAATGGTAATGGAATTACTTCACCGATCAAGAGACACAGATTACAAACTTGGATTAAAAATCACAATCCATCAATCTGCTGCCTGCAGGAAACCCATCTCACCACAAAAGATAGGCACGCTGTAAAAATAACAGGCTGGTCAACAATTCTACAAGCAAATGGAAGCAGAAAACAGGCAGGGGTAGCCATTATGCTATCAGACAAAGTGGATTTCAAACCAAAGAAAATTATAAGAGACACGGATGGATACTACATTTTAGTCACAGGTACAATTCACCAGGAAGACTTCACAATACTGAACATATATGCACCCAATACGGGCCCCTCCACATTCATTAAGAAAACCCTACAGCGTCTGAAGCAAGAAATCAACCCCCAAACGATAATTCTTGGGGACTTCAACACCGCCCTCTCAACATGGGATAGATCAACAGGTCAAAAGCTTAACAGAGACACTTTGGACCTTAATCAAACCCTGAAAGAAATGTACCTTACAGATCTCTATCGAACTTTTCACCCACGCACCAAAGAATACACATTTTTCTCAGCAGCACATGGAACTTTCTCCAAAATAGATCACATATTGGGCCACAAAATGAATCTACACATATACAAGAAAGTTGAAATTCTAACCTGTGCCCTATCAGACCACCACGGCCTAAAGCTGGACATCCACAACACATCAAACAAGAGAAAATACACTAACTCCTGGAAACTTAACACTATGATGCTGAATGAGAACTGGATTCAGGAAGAAATTAAAAAGGAAATTCAAGATTTCCTGAAAGTGAATGATAACGAAAATACAACTTACCAAAATCTCTGGGACACAATGAAAGCTATTCTAAGAGGTAAGTTCATAGCTCTTAATGCCTACATCAAAAAAATGGAAACATCAGAAATAAACAACTTAACAGTGCAGCTTAAAGTTTTAGAGAAACTAGAGCAATCTGATCCCAAAAGTAGTAGAAGAGAGGAGATTAGCAAAATAAGGGGAGAAATATCTGAAATCGACATTAAGAAAACGATAGAAAAAAATCAACCAGTCAAAAATCTGGTTCTTTGAAAAAATCAACAAGATTGATACACCCCTAACTAAACTAACCAAAAGCAAGAGAGAGAAAACCCAAATTAACAAAATTAGAAATGAACATGGAGTTATTACTACTGATACCCAAGAAATCCAGAGAATTATAACATCATATTTCAAAAACTTATACTCTGTGAAGTTTGACAACACAAAAGAGATGGATGAATTTCTAAGTAAACACAACTTACCTAAATTGAATCAGGAAGTTGTGAATTATTTAAATAGTCCTATAACACATAAGGAAATTGAGGATGTAATCTCGAATCTTCCCACCAAAAAATGTCCTGGACCAGATGGATTCAGCACAGAGTTCTACCAGACATTTAAGGAGTCAATAACACCAATACTCCTTAAACTGTTCCATCAAATAGCAAAGGAAGGAACACTACCAAATTCCTTCTGTGAAGCTAATATCGTTTTAATCCCAAAACCTAATAAAGATTCACTTAAAAAGAAAACTATAGGCCGATCTCTCTGATGAACACAGATGCAAGGATTGTCAACAAAGTCTTAGCAAATCGGATTCAAAAACATATTAAAAAGATCATTCACGGGGACCAAGTAGGCTTCATCCCCGGCACACAAGGTTGGTTCAAATCAATAAATGTAATTCATCATGTAAACCAGTCCAAAGTGCAAGACCACATGATACTCTCGATAGATGCAGAAAAAGCTTTTGACAAAATCCAACAGCCTTTTATGATCAAAACGCTAGAGACAGTAGGAATGGAAGGAACCTTTATCAATATAATAAAAGCTGTATACAACAAGCCCACAGCAAGGATTATGCTCAATGGGGAACAATTGGAAGCATTCCCACTTCGATCAGGAACTAGACAAGGCTGTCCACTCTCACCACTTCTATTCAATATTGTACTTGAAGTCTTAGCTGAAGCCATAAGACAAGAAAGGGACATAAGAGGGGTTCAAATGGGCAAGGAAGAAGTCAAGCTATCCCTATTTGCAGATGACATGATCTTATACCTGAGTGATCTCAAAAACTCCACCAGAAAGCTCCTGAAACTAATTGAGAAGTTCAGCAGGGTGGCAGGATACAAAATAAATGTCCAAAAATCAGAGGCCTTCCTATATGCCCAGAATGAAAGAAGTGAAAAAGCCTTGAGAGAAACAATCCCATTTACTATAGCCCCTAAAAAAATGAAATACCTTTACAATGAAAACTTTAAAACCCTAAAGAAAGAAATAGCAGAAGACACCAGAAGGTGGAAAGACCACCCTTGTTCCTGGATTGGCAGAATCAACATCATAAAAATGACCATCCTACCAAAGGCAATATACAAATTCGATGCTATACCAATTAAAATCCCAAAGCAATTCTTCAAAGAAGTTGACCAAACAATCTCAAAGTTCATATGGAGGCACAAAAGACCCAGGATAGCAAAAACAATCCTGAGTAACAAAAACACAGCTGGAGGTATTGCCATACCAAACCTTAGTCTATACTACAAATCCATAGTTATAAAGACAGCCTGGTACTGGCTCCAAAATAGACACACAGATCAATGGATAAGGATTGAGGACCCAGATATAAGCCCACAAAGTTACAGCCATTTAGTCTTTGACAAAGGGGCCCAAAGAATCCAATGGAAAAAGAACAGCATCTTCAACAAATGGTGCTGGCAAAACTGGATCTCCACATGCAGAAGATTAAAGCTGGACCCATACTTGTCACCATGTACAAGACTTAATTCCAAATGGATCAAGGACCTTGATATCAGGCCAGAGACTATAAAAACCATAGTTGAAAGAATAGGGAACTCCCTCGAGCTGATTTGGCTAGGCCAACGTTTCCTAAACAGACATCCAATGGCACAGTCACTGCTACCAACTCTCAACAGTTGGGATCTTGTGAAATTAAAGAGCTTCTGTTCAGATAAAGAGATTGTAACGCGAGCTCAAAGGCAACCCACAGAATGGGAGAAAATCTTCACTAACCACACATCTGATAGAACTCTGCTGTCCAGAGTGCACAAAGAACTTAGAAAACTAAACACCAAGGAAACCAATGGCCTAATTAAAAAATGGGCCCTGGAACTTCAAAGAACCTTTACCAGGGATGAAATTAAAATGTCTAACAAATATCTGAAAAAAATGCTCCACTTCCTTAGCCATCAGGAAAATGCAAATCAAAACTTCCCTGAGATATCATCTCACCCCGGTCAGGATGGCAAAAATCCACAATACAAACAACAACAAATGTTGGAGAAGATGTGGAGAGAGGGGAACTCTCCTACATTGCTGGTGGGAATGCAGGCTCATACAGCCACTCTGGCGAGCCATCTGGAGATTCTTAAAGAAATTAAAGATTGAAATGCCATATGACCCTGCTATTCCACTTTTGGGAATAACCCCCCATACAGCAGAGGTTCACCTCGATAACACAAGCATGACCATGTTCATAGCAGCACTGTTTACAATAGCAAAGTCATGGTATCAGCCCAAATGTCCAACAATTGATGAGTGAATAAGGAAACTGTGGTACATCTATACAATGGAGTACTACTCAGCCATCAAAAATGATGAATTACTGGAATTTGCCGGGAAATGGATGTCATTAGAAACAATTGTATTAAGTGAAGTATCCCAGAGCCAGAAAATTAAGCGCCGTATGTACTCCCTAATAGGTGGCTCCTAGTACCAAACCCACCCAGCCCACCTAGAGACAGTAATTCCAAGGATTATGAACAGGAGGGATGGGGTAGGAGGGCCACACCAGAAACAAGGAGAGAAGGGACCATGTTACAGCAGGGAAAATAGGCCTCCACCAAGGACCTAAATAAGTAATGAGACATCTGATTAAATTCACAGACTTTTGTTCCTGATCATTTACTACTGAGGGGGTGTGATCTCACCAGAAGAGGAGGGCATATAGTCTGGCAGATAAAAAGTAACCATTTTGCAAATGGGTGATAGACCCCTCCCTTACTGTGGTTTCCCACTTTTATTACATCTACCTTTGAATGTGCTTTTATCACAAGACTCTAACAGCTTTTTTTCTCTGGCCAGGGGGTAACATACAATGCCCACCAGGATGGAGTGAAGGGCATTGCAGGAGCAGCAAAACTGCAAAAGAAAATCAACAAACCACAATCCAGAACTTCAGAGACTCTATATCAACCACCTAGAACTAGGCCAGCTTAGTCTCTCCCCATCTTGAAGCTCAGGGAAATTTGCGGAAGAGGGGGCGGTAAGAGTGTAAGAGCAAAAGGATGGGAGGAGCAATGATATGTAAGATACTCCATACTAGTTAGGGCTGAAGCAATCATAATTGGACTTTGCATGCCCTGTGCATTGTCCAACACACTGTTGACCTCACAAAGTCTAGCATCTGCTAAAGGCACCAAGATCCTTGGAGGCAAAGGATTTGCAGCCACATCAGTGTTCCTTTACCTAAGGGGAACATGAGAAAGGGTTCAGGGAAAGGCCACTGGGTCCTTGTACGTCATCGGAGAGAGGGCCCAGAGGAAAATCAGACATGCACAAGAAAGGACTCTCTGGGAATTGGGGCGGGAGGCACTGGGGGATGGGGAGGGAGAAGGGTGGGGAGGGGAGAGCAGGGGGTACGGGGGGAGAAGGAGGGAGGGAGGGAACTGCTGTACCTAATAAGTTTGTATGAGCTGAAATAAAAAAAAAAAAACTATTTAAAAAAAAAAATAGAGGTTCTTCATACCCAAGGAACAAAGTCGATCAGGTCTGTCCCTCTTCTAATCATGATTAATGGTTTCTGGGTCTTTCCTAAAACAAAATAGCAGATCCTGCAATGCCCTTCCCTAGCACTCTGTTCTGTTTCTACCATCTGCAAAGAATGAAGAACTGTGTCCTTATAATCGAGAAACAGATGAAGGTAAATAGGTAGGAGTTCATCTCTACAGAGAATCCAGTCTCTGCTGAACTTTTGGTGTTTACAACAAGAACCCACTCACTAATCATTCCTGATTGCTTCCAGCAATTATGGAAGTTAATAAGCACAGCAAATGAGTTTGTGTCTTCCCTTTATTAAAAAGAATGGTAAACTCCACGTGGGAAGATAAAGTTTTATTTTGTTCAGTGAGTTCTCTGATTCCTAGAATGGTGCTTGGCAATCAGTATTGAATGAATGATATATTTTTTAAGTCAGACACAGATACTCCTATCACTCCAGCACTCAGGAGGTAAAGGCAGAAAGATCACCCCAAGTATGAGGTCAGTTTGGTTTACAAAAATAAGTTTCAAGCCATCCAAGGCTATATATCAAGTCCCTATCTCAAAAAAACTGAGAATAACTTAACAAACAAAAAGTCCCACACTTCCCTCTTTCAAAGGCTTGACCCACAGAAAAGATCACCCCGAAGGAAAAGTAGCCCAGAAATGTAGCCTGGGTTACATAAAGCTAGGCCTCAAAAAAAAAGAGGCTCAAGTTGAGGGATTTGCTTGAGTGACGGTTACATTCATATTTGTGATTCAGTGCAGTGCAAATCGGAACCCATCCAATGAGGCAAAGGAAGATGTTCCTTCAAAAACAAAACAAAACAAAACTTTATTTTGTGTGTGTCTGTGTATGTATCAGAGGGCACTGTGTGTCTCTGTGGAGGACCAAGGCTAACTGGGAATCATCCTGGATTGCTTCTACCTCCTTTTTACTTTGCTTTGGAATTTCTCAGGCTCCGCCCACCACGGGAGGAAGTGCAGGCCGCCACCATTGCCATTAAAGAAGACCTGGGATTCGAATTTAGGACCTTCTGCTTCAAGGCAGTCTTAACCCCTGAGCCATCTCTCCAGCACTAGGAAGATGTTTTTAACAGCAGACTTCTGGTTTCTTCTAGAAAGTAATCTTTCTTCACCCATTGAGTATGTAATACCTGTGAGATGCTGGGGTTGGGAAGGGTTAATCAAGGGTAACTTTTGTTCTTGTTTGGCCAGAGCCAACTGGTTACTGCTGGCCTAAATGGCCAAGGATCACCACTTGCAGATCACAGTCACTTTGGTTCCAGACAGGGCTGTTTGGTCCAGGAAGGAAGCCAAAACTAGGTTTTTCCAAAACATGTGTGGGCAAGTATGGGAGCATTGCACTCGAGCCCTGTTTTGGAGTGGGGACCCAGTTACATATCAGCGAAATGTGGAAAAATGTGCCTGAGTCTGGAATATACATGGACCCTGTTTTAACCTTCAGGAATCCAAATGAAATAAATCACCATTATCTGTGAGATGCACTCTTCTCCCTGCTTCCATAAGTCTCTCCAGCAGGAGGCAGCACTAGACCAAGTAACTGGAAACTACAAAGTTTGCTGTGGCTTGGGAACCACGGTTGGGGAAAGATGTTGGCCTCCACTTTATGGGGTCTCCATTTCCACACTCTCTACAGGACACATTCAAGTGAGTACTTGCAATGTGTAAATTCAGGAATCCTTAGTTCTTGTGGTGTCTTCTCTCATGTAACCAACATAGCTAAGCAGTCAAAGATGACTTTGAACTTCTGATCCTGCCTCCATCTCTTGGGCGCTAGAATTACAGGTATGCACCACCATATCCCGTGTCAGTATCCCTGAGGATTGCACTCAGGACCTCATGCATGCTAGGCCAACATTCTATCAACCCCCTAATGCCGAAATAAAACCTATTCTTTAGGGTAATAACTCAGTTGGCCTGCAAGAAATGGCTGTTTTTCACCCTCACTCAACCTATGGGAAGGCAGTTGGTTTGCTTCGCTGTTTCTTCTCTAGTCAATTACAGAAACAGAGGTCTCTATTGCCTTCCATGGTACTGGTTCTCCCATGAATGTTCCACAGCAAAAGAGGAGGATGCTTAGGCAGGCAAGACTGACTGCTAAACTCTGGAGGTTCCAAGAAAGGTTTGTAACTTTACTATGACAACAGCACTAAACACAGATGAATGTGGCATTTACTCCACGGGTATGCCAAGTCCATAGGAAGAAAGCTCAGTTTCCCAAAGGTGGGTCTTTGTTTCATCTCACGCAAATCGGCATTCATTACCCCATCAACCGCCTGTCATTCTCTTCTCCCTCCCACAGACCAAACCAATCGAGCCACACACAGAACACCAGAATGACTCTAGTGCCTCCATGTGGTCGAACGCCAGTCACTGCGGGTTCCAGCACCTCCAAGCATCCTAGATGCCAACCAGCCCAGGCTTCGTTTCCACCCACCCTGTAGCAGAAAGGGGCTGAGCACAGGAAGCAGAATCCTCATTCTGACACTTGTTAGTCATGACCAAGTGCAAAACAAGAATAAAAATAGAAATACTTCCTCCTGGGGTTGTAAGACTAACAGCCAAGTCCTGGATACACAAGACAGCAAGGCTTTTCCTATTGTTCTAACAATCAAATCCAAGTGCAGCTTGTGTACCTAACCACACTCTTCTGACTACCTAACTTCTTCAAGGACTTGTGAAAATCCTCAAGATTGTGTGAGTTAAGACTTGGGAAATGCTTGAGTGAAGCTGTAATTAGCCGTAGGAGCCAGCTTGCTGCCTCCCACCTGCCCAAGCCATGTCTGTAGGCAGCATGAAGCTTCTTCAGTTTTTCCTGAATCCTAGCATCTGATAGTGACGATCTTTTCCCATGTTGTCACACTGCCGGCAGGAGGAAGGTGGTCTGCCAGCTCTTCAGCTCCCCAGGACGGTTACTGGCAGTTTTGACATTCGGTGCCTAATTCCTAAACCAGCACTACTAATTCCTTTGTGTGTGTGTGTGTGTGTGTGTGTGTGTGTATTTGGTACAAGCCCACATGAATGTGCATGTGAAAATCTATGTCTCTTCTTCAAACCCTCTCCACTTTATTTGTAGAAACAGAAGTCTCTCATTAAACATGGAGTTTGCTGATTTGGTCAGAGGGGGCTGGGCATCCAGCTCAGGGATCCTGTCTCTGTGCGCACAGGCGCGCGCACACACGCACACGCACAGGCGCGCGCACACACACAGTATTGAAATAGGACTGCATTGTCATCATGCATGGTGATAAAGCTGGAACTGAAAACACTCACGTTCCCAGACAAGCACTTTGCCAGCAGCCATCTCCCCACCTTTCTGATCCTTTCCAGTTCACCCAGATCCAAAACCTGCAAGATACTTCCCACGCCAAGACTCCTTTCCCAGCACAGCCCCTCACTCACCCCCTGGTCTTCATTCCCATACAGAAAACCTGCCACTTCCAGTACCTACTACAACTAACCTGCTCACAGCCTAAGGACCTCTGCCATTTTGTAAGTCCCTCCACCTTGGCTGGAAGGTGGCAGTCCCCAAAGCCGACCGTACAGGTTTACAGGAGCCACTTCTGAAACTAACTTATCTCCTGGATTCCCACTCTGAGCTCAACCTTGTGATGCTTTTACCTTTGGCTGCCTGTCGTCACTCTCCCACACACGCACTTCCTGGCATCTGATAGTGACCATCTCAAACTCCTCCCTGTTCTTAAACTATCAGCTGTAAGCAGCAGGTTGGACTCTGGTTCTTCCCTTGAGTCAGGGAGCCCTTCTGAATGGTTTATTCTGTACTTGAAACCATAGCTTCCTTAGCTATCCCTTCAAACTTAAAATAGGACCAGCTCCATAGTGAACTACGTTTTTTTTTATATACAGGGTCTCACACAGCCCAGGCTGATCTCAAATTTATTAACAAAGGATGACCTGGAGCTGCCAATCCTACCTCCATCTCCTGAATGATGGAGTACATGTTGAGCTTATCAAAGATTCTTCAACTTCAGGTTCCTTCAGCTTGGCTGACGCTATCTCTGCTCTGACAATCTTAAGTATCGCTAGGCGATCCTTTTACTGTTCAATGCCTTTCACCCCGGGGGAAAATCTTAAGCAACTTGGGGACACACACCACTACTTAAAACCTTTGACTGGTTCAGAGATCTTTCCAGCAGTTGCCAGTTGCCCCTTTGAATGTGAAGTTGCTTTGGTCATGCCAAAGGGGAACTGGTCAAACTGACAATGCTCGTGGTGGGTATCACCATATATGACTCTACGGGGATGCTAGGAGGGACGCCAGCAGACTCAGGTCTTCATTAATTTTCCTTTCTTCAGGACAAACACAGAGTCCTGGTGCTCTGTCACTACAACACACCTGGCCACAAGTAATGCTCTAGAGACTGGATGTTCTGAAGCGTTCTTTTGTCCAGTGGGAAAACTGCTAACTCCTGAACATATTCTGCGGTTTCTGGCTACAGAAGCCAATGTTTGACTCTGAGAAGCAGGACAAAGATTGATACCGACTGCCTTGAATCATGTAGATAGTGCGCATGGGACTGGTAGGATGTCAAGGGGCGTGAGATGCTTTTCTGGCAAGCTAATGGATTGGGTAGGTCTCATTTAGCCTAGCTAATTTCAGGTTGTCTTTGTTCTGACCATAATTCTGCCCTAAGATTATACTAGCATCCACAGGAAGAAGCGATGGCTATGCTTACAGTCAACACAATCTTCCACATTATCACATGGATCCCAGCAACCTTTAGCAAGGATTTCACATTATCTGTAGAAATGGTCAGTGGAGGACTTGGCAACTGGGGGCTGCTGCTTTGCAAATGGGAGGCTACCGAGAGCATGCAAAGCCCACCTCACCTAAGCTTGGCCCGCGATATCCATCCCCCAGTGCATCCTGTATTGAGAAACTTCTGTTGTTTCTCGGCAAAGATCTCCGCCTGGTATGCAAAAGCTCTGAGAAATCTGACTCTTCTAACAATCTGTAAAAGTCTCACCGCACCAAGTGAGAGGTGACATCCCTGACATCCCATCCTTCCACACCTTGGTTCCGGAGACCATGCGGCTTTTGTGACACCAGTACCCACCTCCTTCCACATGCATTCAAGGTCTACAGCCCTACCTCTAAGAAGATTCCTCTTCCGGGGATTTACCACTGCACAGACCACCCAAAACAATCCTGTACAATTTACCCTAAAGACCAGGTGCATGTGGATCAAAGGCTTTAGCCCGATCTTTGCTTTCATTCTGTGTTGGAACAAGCTTCCTGAGCTCCAAGGCCGACAGGGAATATGTGCCACTGAAAAACAGAATGAAAGCAGCAGCTCTCGAACCCAGTCCCACATGGAACCAGCTCCTCTGGAGCACAACTTCTTGGCTATAAAATGACAAGAACCCAGCAGTTCACTGAGACTCCACTGAGCATTATGTAAAGTACATTGTTTAACCACCACATGAATCACAACTATATTATCACGTGGAGTTGAAAAGAGCACAGACAGGGCCCAGTCTCTGGGCCTAGGGTGAAGGTAGCTTTTATTTCCACACTCGGGGAAAGAAATGAAGGCACCCAAACCTAAGGAAAGGGTGGGCGTTCCCCAGAGATTTTTGGGACTGGACTGGACGAGCCAGACCATCATTTTGAAAGGCTCCTCTGTCCACTTCCTGGCACTTGACGCAGGGTAGCAGCTTGGTTTCAACGGAGACACAAGGAGGTATGTGCTGGTGTTCACAGAGGAAGGCAGAGCAGGTGCCCTGAGTGAGGAGGCAGGGCCAGGTGGCCAATCCCACGCCCATGCCTGCCCAGAAGAATAACTTCTCCTCTCAAGAAGGACCCCAGGGGTCCAAAGCATCGCTCCATCCAAGGGCCGACCCCTTAAATGTCCATCTCAAACTGTGACTCTTCACCTGTGGAGAGAAAGGACAGAGGGCAGGTAAGCAAGGGGCAAATGGAAGCATCCCCGTCTGGGGGGCCGGGGAGAGGCCTTCTTCACTGTTCCTCCCGAAACAGCAGAGGAAAGTCACGATTAGGCTAGGAATTCCCCAGCAGCACACAGCTGTGACTAGGCTTCCAAGTCCTGAATTTTCTCGAAATCTATTTTTAATAAGGCTGAAATGGCTACTTGCAGCTTTACGTGAAAGTGACTTCAACAGAAAATATCCTGTAGGGGCTGGAAAGGTGGCTCAGGGGTTAAGCCTCTGCCTTGCAGGCGGAAAGTCCTGAGTTCCGATCCTAGATCCCACGTATAGATGCAGGACGGAAGCGGGGGGGGGGGGGGGCTTGTGTTTCTGGTCCTGGTAGGGCGGAGCCTGTGAATCCCAGGGCAGAGTAAACAGAGAGGAGGTGGAGGTAGTTCCCGAATTAGTCCGTGGTTCTATACACACACACACATGCACAATTGAATAAATAATGAAAAAAAATTTTAAAAGTGGATGAAGGAATAAAATTCATTTAAAAAAAGAAAATATCCTGTAAACGTTTTTCAAGCAGGGCATGGGTCCTAAGTGCTTAGAGGGCTAACAGAGCACCACAAATTCAAGGTCAGACCATACCATAGACCATCTCCAAAAAAAAAAAAAAAAGCAAGCCCTTTCTGAGTACCTGCCTAACTTTTGTTTCAGAATGGTCTCTTAACCCACAGGATCAAAACGCAGTTGCCAGACCTTGCTATGAGCAAGTCACTACCTGGAAACTTAGCAACTACTCGCTGCCCGGGGAAGTCCATCTTCCCAGAAGTTTCCAAAGAATGCAAGCTGCAATGGTTTGCTTTGGTTTTCTGTTTTCCTTTGCAGTAGAACTGCCTTGACCATGGCATCCTGAGCAGACTGCCCAAGGTTCTAGACCAGAAGCCGGCTCTGGCCCCCAAATAAGCTGGACTTCTCTCTCCCTACCTGTGTACACAGGGCAAAAGCCTAGGATTTTATGCCCAATTAAAGAAAATCAAACCTACTGCGCTCCCACCCCCAACACGTGTGAGGTACTGTCAGGCCATTCTCTGGGGTTCAGAGCTGGAGTACTGCCAAGTCAAGTCTAACTGGGAAGAAGGAAGCTGAGCTATCAAGGTGAGTAATAGTCTTGTGGTAATTTAAATGGTGTCTAACTCCACTGCCAGTGTCATCTCTGGTTTAAGGTAAAAAGTGGAGGTGGGAGTGCTGTGAAGTCACCAGCAAATCTCTCCCTCCCTCACCGAATGAAGAGACACAGCTGGAGCCAGTACCCCATCTGTTACATGACTCTGCGTGCAACTAAAACCCCCTCTCCACCACCACTCACCTCCCATCTGGCCAGCCCCTGGAGCCTACACAGCACAGCTAATCTGACCTGTCTTGGGCTGTTGGGGCCCAAGCTAACTATGAATCACATCCTACAGGCCCCCAGGGGACGGACTCTGCTAGTGTCAGCAGAGCAAGCCCAGCCCAAGACCCCAGCTGCTTCCTGACTGGTAGGGTGACTGCCTTCCAGGTGGGGAGGGTTAGCAGTGCTACGCCAGCTGAGGTTGTCCGGAAGTGCTTACACAGCATCTCCCACAGCAGGCTCAGCAGCTCTGACCAGCAAACCTCTATGCCTCAGAAAATGCGTTGCATGCACTCGGCTGCCAGGGCTCTGATTACCCAGGGGGAGCACCAGGAAGGACCTAGCCATAAAATGTCAAAACTACAGAGACAATAAGCTGCATTGTCTGCCTGTCTTCATAAACTGTCCTCCAAGTGACCAGTATCCTGCCTACCAGAAGGCACCCGGATGTGCTTTTTTATCTCGTAGACATGTAATTTCCTAGAGGCCAAGTACAACAGGTCTCTGATAAGCTGTCTCATGCAACACAAATATCACGGGTGTGTTGCAAGCACAGCACGTGGGTGGTAATGCTTTGGGGACAATTATACTGAGGGGCATGCTTGTGAGAGTGCCGCACACAGCCCCTGTCGATTTAGACGAACTTCCCACTAATTACATTGCCTAGTGTGCCAAATCAGCTTTCCTGTGGCCCTTGGGGTTTCGCTAGCGCAAGCTGGCAACGAGTTCTGTTCTCCTGGCGCTCCGCAGCTATCCTCAAAAGGAAACGGTCACTTCCCCCCACTCCGTGGATTTGAAATTGCCCCTCCCAAGGCAAGGCCCAGCAGGCCCAGTCACTCACCGCCTGTCCGCTTCTCATCTGGGCTGCTGTGCAGGTGGCTCTGGCTGACCTGAACAGGAGGCTCATCACTGGTGGGGCTGGTGGGGCTGGTGACCCCAGGAATGGTGGGCAGGTCCCTTGGGGGTGTTTTGGCCACAGGTGAATTCCGACACTCCATCAGGAATTTTCGGTCATAGATGATCCTGGTCCCTGGAAAGGCAACAGAGAGGTTGGTATCATTGTTAGTTAGGCACAGGTGTCAACCTGACTCTTGGCAGTTTGAGCTCTGGACACATTTGTAGAGAATTAGTGGTTGAGTTGAGCCCAGAGCAAACCTGCAGGAGATTGTCTAGCTGATGGGGAAGGTCCAGCTCATGGTGGGTGGGATTAGGCCCTGGATAAATCACAGAGAGCTGGTTGAGAGAGTTGGCATCCTTCTGTATACTTGGCCAGACATGCTGGTCTGGCAAGTAAGGATTGTCCATCTCTCAGCCGTTATGGTGGCCAGTTCCCTCGGCCCTGGTGTTGGTGCATGAACTGAGAACTGTAACCAGACTGTGTAAGGAAATAAACCCTTGTTCCCTTAAGCCGTTTGATGGTCATTTATCAGCAACCATGCAGGCGAACTGCAATAGTTGGTAAAACCAACCTGAGGCCATGCCCTGCCTCTTTCCACTGCCTGAAGTACAGCCACAGAAGAGGCAACAAATTTTTTCATACAGCCTAAATGAAGGGGGAAGAGAGGCTGATGGAGGGATGTGGCCCCCAGCCCAGGCTCCACTATTCTGCCCTACCCCACCATCCCCTCACTTGGGGTGCCCCTGTGGAAGCCTCACTAGCCACTAGAAGGCATCTCTGTCTTCTCAGAGCTTGTACACAGTGTCGTAACTACAGTCCCACGACCTACTCACCCCCAGAGCTCTCTGCCATTTACTTATCAAGCATGTCACTCAGGGGAGAGGTGGGCTTTTAGTCTTCATGTCATCCTGTCCTACAGCACATACAGCAGGAAAGACTGAAGGACAGAGAGTCCATCCAGTGACAAAGACCTTTCCTGCTAGGACTTGGGGAGACAGGAAAACTGCATGTCCACCAAGGCCACCCAGACTGAGTGAAGGTCCTGTCTATTCACCGCATTACCCTGATTTGGTGGGGAAGTGCTTCATTCCTGCTTTACCCGGTCTCCCATCACAAGTAAACCCTACTCCCCACCGTGAGGACCTGTCTCACTGAACTATACTCTCTCCATAAACACACCCAAGCTCTCCCCCTTGAAGCTGTGTGAATGCCATAAAAGGGGGCACTTCCCAAAGAGGCCCAAGATCCTCGAGGGAGAGAGCTGTATGATGCGACAGGAAGTAGATAAAGCTATCCAAGGTTTGCCTGTGGCCTCTAACACAGCAATATGGCACTGGTCATCCACCTCACAGCATTCGCTGAACGTTCCCTTCTCAACAAAGCACAGGGCTCAGGCTCCAAGCAGGCAAGGTATCCAGGTAGAATCTAAAAATGGTCATAGTTTTTCATACTCTCTGTGATAGTTAATCCTGGATGTCAACTTGACAACACCTCGCATTAACTACCACTGTCAGACCACCTGAAGAGATTAATACATTTACAGATGTATTGTATTACAATACAAAGACTAGCCCTAGATCTGATTGGAAACTCCCAGTAGCAGATCAGAGGAACCATTGGACAGAAGACTTTGGAAGAAAGACTCTCCAGGAATCCCCCAACCTTCAGCCTTCACCCACTGGCCAGCTGGACCGAGCAGCTCTGAGCCTCCTGGATGTTTGTAGTGACTTAGCTGCCTCCAGCTTCAGCCACCAGCCATGTCGCCTCTGCCATGAAAGACTGTTTCTTCCCTCTGGAACCATAAGCTGAATAAATCTCCCTTTCTCCCTCAAGTTGCTTGACTTTGAATGTTCTCTCACCATTAAGAGTAACTACTATACTATCCTATATGACAAATAAATCTGTCTTTCTTTGTATAGTACTGGCGTCAATTTTTCTTTCAATAGACATTACAGAAATTACATATTGTCACATAATATACATAATAAAATATCAGTCAAGATTGACAATAAGCAATGTCATGAGTAATACCAGAGCCAAGGATGTCACTAAGTTGGGAGACTGTTTAAACGCCCAGAATGCACAAGGTCCCGGGTTCCATACCCCAGCACTGTAGAAAGTAGGTATGGTAGAACAAACCTATAATCACAGCGCTCAAAGGTGGAGACAGAGGATCAGAAGTTCAAGTTCATCCTCAGCTACGTACCGAGTCCGAGGTCTTGGTTACTTCGGACTATATTTCAAAAATAGATAGGAACTGGCAAGATAGCTCAGTAAGCAAGACGCATGCCTACAAACCTGGTCATGTGAGTTTGACTCCCAGAAACCCACATGCTAGGAGAGAACTGACTTCTGAAAATTGTCCTCTGACCTCCACCTCTAAATAAATATCTTTTAAGAAAAAAAATAGGTTACACAGACAGGCAGGCAGGCAGACAGACAGACACGGACGGACGGGCGGGCAGATAGATAGATAGATAGATAGATGGATGGATGGATGGATGGATGGATAGATAGATAGATAGATAGATAGATAGATAGATAGATGATAGGGCAAAGAGCAATATCAGAGTTTTGTAGACATAAAATTTAATGAAAGACACATGTGAAGATTGTAGTTCAGTGGTAGAGCACTGCCTGCCATACTTAATGATGGCTTAATGGCCAGCAGTAAAAACTGCAGATGGACTATAAGCTATCCAATCTTAGGAGCCATGCCTTAAGGCTTAAGAATGCTCTTCTTTGTCAAAAACTGGACATCTCTCTCACAGGATGATGATGTGTGGCATCCCAATAACAGGGTCAGAATGTAGCAAGAGCAGGAGCACACAGAGAAAAAGGCACCATTTGCTGTTTGTTATTCCTCACTGACGTGGGTTCCCCTAAACCACAGCTTCTTAAACCACGCCACCCATCTTAAATAAACCAAAGTAACAACTTTATGTGGGGTTGGTCACATAGATAAATGTAGGAGTTGAAAAAATTTGGCAACAGTGATCAAAAATTCATTTCAAAATCAAATGCGTAACAAGCCAAGCTGTTCGTGACAGAGCTCGCCCATGCACGTTGCATCGTGCGACTACACTGCAGCCTTGGCTGTGAACACACAATTTGCTTTACACAGGCCATCACACCACACACATGCAATACAAACCCAGCCTGAAACATCTTGGTTCAGATTCAAAACATTGCCTGTTATGAATTGCAGTTCTTACTATTCATAGTAAAAGGTTTTAAATTTTACAGAAAGTGTCTGCTGCAATTGCTTTTAATGAGGCAAGGTCTCAAGCAGCCCAGGCTAGCCTTCAGCTTGCTATGTAACTAAGGATGATCCTAATTTCTGGTCTCACTACCTCCACCTGAGTGCTGGGATTACAGGTTTGCAGCACCATACCTAACACTCAGTGCGAGGCACCCAAGGCTCTGTGTGCTAGGAAAGCACTCTACCAACGGAGCTACATCCCATCCCTAGACGACTCAGTGAGGCACACCTGTTGATAGACAACTGAGGATGTTTCCAGAGATTAATCGATGGGGAATCCCTGAGTATGAGTAGCACCATGTCATGGTGTGGAGACCAGAAGAGAACTGAGGGGGAGACACGAAGAAACCAGCACGGCACCAACATCCCCCTCTCCGCTTGCTGTCCACTTAGTACAGACCACCCTCTATCACGTGATCCTGCTGCCCCAATGTTCTACCCAAGGGCAATGGGCCAAGTGACCACAGACTGAACAAATGAGCACTCTGAAACCGTAAGCCAAAATAAATCATTCTTCCCTTTAAGTCATCCTATCTGGAATTTGATCAAGAGTGTCAAGAAAAGCAACTTCCGCACAGGTAGTGACCAAACACACACCCCAGAACTCAAGTCATTTGTGAGCTGAGATCCAGCACCCTTTGGGTGACAGGGGCAGAGTTCAAGGTTACGTCCTCACCTGCCTGTGAAGAAAGGCCCACTTCTGGATAAGTCTTTTGCAACTCAGCTGACCAACCTTAGTAACTGGAAGACAAGCAGACAGTCCGTGTCTTGATGGCCCCTCCCTCCAAGATGGGGTAAGATGGGGATGGTAATGATCGTGCGTCATTCATCTTGTGTCCACCCCAGAAAATCACTCTCTCTCTCATACACACACACACACACACACACACACACACACACACACACACATACACGGTAACAAATATTGTGTGTAACCAATACAGGTTCCAGACCATAAATACTCAGCCTCAGGGTCCATTTTCAAAATCAAAGTGGGACAAATGAGCAGGGAGGTAGCAACCCTGGAAAATGAGGGGACATCCCCCTCGAATTTACTTACCTCACCTATTGAATAGGACTGCTGTATTAGGCTTGTTCAAACTCTATTTAAAGCACCAGCCCTGTACCGTCTATTTTTAGGACCTCGATACTGGCAGGCCTTGAATGTACAAAGAGCTTAGGGCCTAGAGCCAGGAAGTCCTGGACTCAAAGCAGGGCCCACCACCAAGTCCCTTGACTCCTGAGTCCCAGCTTCATTCGCTGCCACCTCAAGAGGGCAAGAATGAGCCCACAACTCACAAAAGTATTGTGAGGTATTGTGAGGAATAAATAACAAACATCAGCGTTCAATTGTGGAACATGCATCTCATATGCACGAGACCCTGGGTCCAATCCCAGCACTGAAAGACAAAACAAGACCACAAAAGATTACTTATTAAAAAAAACAAGGGAATGAGTGCTTATGATTTTCTCAGAGGGTGACTCTGGCAATCACACGGTCATACCACTGCCTCTCTGTGCTAGTCTGTCATGTCTTGGTCAGCCCTGTAAGCTCTCACGAAGATATATGGTCTTCTACTCACAGATGAAGAAACAGTGTCAAAAGGCGGTCCACTCACAGCCAACAAGAGGCCAAACCAGCCTGACTTGATTCCAGTTCTAAACACTGTTGGAATTTAGCACGCCATGAGCTCAGTACGAACATACTTGCCTTCCAAGGACAGAGCAATTGGGTTTCATCCCTGTTACTTAAAAAGCCCAGGCAGGAGAATCAGTTTAAGACCAGCCTCTACTACACAGCAAGTTACCACAGCCTGAGTTATCTGAGACTCAGTCTCAAAAAAACCAACTACCAATAACATTACCGGGACCTCAGGCTTTTATGTAAAACTTTAAATGTGTGTCCAGAACAAGAGGCTCCCTGGCCAAGACTCCTGCTTTTTGAGTCTTGTCCTGTCCCCCAAGGTACCCACATTCTGTTGTTGGATGTGTCAAACTACCTCCCTTCCCTCCACACTCCTCCCACCCCCTCCCCCAGCAAAAGCATGCTTTCCCTTGAATGCAGGCTGGAAGCTTAGGGAGATATAAGATAACATTTTCCCTGGTACAGAGAAAGGGAGAAAAGCCCTTCACGGCAGAGTCAAACAGAAGAGACTTGATGCTTGTGTTAGGCACCTAACTGATAAATACACTGGATGATTTTAAATACAGCTCTAAACAAAGGTTCTCTGACAACCCCGAGGCAAATACAGAGACGCATCCTTCTGTACACAAATGGGAGGGATGCTTATATGGGGGGGGGTACTTTTCTTGCTGGGCAGTCTCTGTAGCAAGCAGACTTGCCAGAGTCCTTCATGAAATTGGTGAAGGAAGGACGCACACTTTGTTTTCTTTCCACTCTGTAGAGGCACGCGGGGGTGGGGGGGGTCTCTGGGAGACATCTGGGAAGCTGAGAGAGGAGAATTTACAGTTCAGAGTCATCCTTGATTACACAGGGAGTATATACAAAGGCCAGCTTAAGACAGGCCACATCAAAAAAAATTAAATAAATAAAAGTCGAGATCCTTACAGTTGTGAATGAAGTGATCATTCAGAACCTTGGGACCCCTTTCTCTTTTGAGGCCCTGACACATGACCAAACAGGCCAGTTTATATGATTCAGCTCGAGGGACAAGGCTTTTACAGAGACCCTCAGAACAAAGTAACTGAAATAATTCTTCTCAGATTAGTCAAGTGCCTTTCCCTTCCCTCGGCCTCCCCAATATTTCACGATACGCCTGTGCAGAGCTGAGTGCGGGTACCCTCACAACGAGTCATTACCAAAAGAGAATCCTTCCAACCTCTTCCAGAACAAACAACACCTGCTTTCCAATGACCACGTATGGGGACCGTTATGAGCTGTACTGTTGCCTCCCAAATTCATGCACTAAAGCCCAAACCCCCAAACACACATTTGGATAGGTCTTTAAAAGGACTGGGACAAAACTAGGCCTTCAGAGTGAATTCCAGTCCAACTTCACTAGTGTCCCTAAGGATCCAGCGGGAGAAAGCGGCCACTTGCAATGTAGAGGGGCCTCAGAAGAACCGGCCCCACGTTAAACTTGACCTCTAGCTACAGTAAGAATTGCTTCAATCATGTGGCCAGGAGTATTTACATATGCGAGCTAATGGAGACTAAATGGAATCATTTAGTCCCTTTTTGGTGCTAGGGAATATACCTAAGATCTCTTGAAATACCCGTTCCAACATACGGTCTCCTTAAGATAGTACAGGTTTTGTTGTGTTGTGTGTGTAAGGATCTTTTTTCTGTTTTGTTTTGCTCGAGGCAGAGTCTCACGTTGGCCTCTCGGTATGCAGCCCAGGCTAGCCTCCAACTTCCGAGCCTCCTGCCCCCACTTCCAGAGTGCTGGTATCACAGGCAGGTGCTACCACACTCAGCTAAGCGATACGGTTTTTAACCAAATGCTGCCAAATCGAAGCTCAACACCGCCCACACCTCTGGTTCTCTCACCACCCCCATTTTAGACACAGCTGATTCCAGTCCATTGCTAGCGCCCAGAAAAATCTAGGCCTTTCAAATGCAAATGGAAGTGCTGGGTGGAACAGGAAGTGAGGGTGGACACAAAGTCTGACCTTACGACACTAGGATGAGGCAGGATTACAGGAGATTCAAGTTTGTAATCCCTCACTGGTAGGTAGAGATCAGAATTTCAAGGTCATCTCACACTTGAGGCCAGCCTGGGCCACAGGAGATACTATGCAAAAAAAATAAAGGGGGAGGGAGGCTGGGGGTGGGAGAGGAGATACAAGCTGAAAGGAGAGACATACTTCCAGAAGCAGTCCAAAGCACACACACATGCCTCAACATGTGTTCTGCTTCCTTCCTCTCAAAGCATTTGTTTTTTTCTAAAGGCAGTTAGTTACTTCTCCTCTCCTCGATGCTGGGTTGCTTCCACAGCTTACTTTGGCCAGCAAAATACTTTGCAAGTGGTGCGATGAGGCTTTTAAGCTTAAACTGTAAGCAGTCTTCATCATTAATTGCCATCCCAGGAAGTTCAGGCTATAGTACATGTGAGACCAGAGAGGGAGCTCCCAGGCTCCCACCAGTGGTTAGCAAAGACCCCAGGCCTATGGGTACCACCTTGGACTTTCCAGTCCAGGGCAATCCAGGTGCCACCAGCAGGCGGCAGTTGATTCAACTCAGATAACACTGCAAATGGGCAGAAGCCACTGTTGTTACGGAGCTTAGGACAGGCCTTGGCTCTGTGATAAGCTATTTTCACCAAGGTAGTAAGTGTAAGTGGGCTTCTGGTGGTCATTCGTGGAAACAGCCAAGAGTCCTCTGTTGCCCGTGAGTTTGGAGCTCCCGACACCATAACCTAAAGGACGCTAACGCACATTTGCTCATTTCCACTCTCTGCTCAGTAACACAGGAAATGTGGTAACGCTGAAGCAAGTGGACAAATCCAGAGAACGTTATAGTTTCTGCTCTCTGAAACATTCTGACATAAACAACTTTATCCTACAATGAAAACTTTAATTATTAATTAAAGATTACTACTGAACCAGCTGAGACCAGGCGTGCTGTAAAGAACCTGGATAATCCTGAGGGACACTATCATTCCAGGCCCGTTTCTGTTTTTTTATTTTGTTTTGTCTCTTGAGTACTAGTGATTATGCATGTTAGGCAAGTCCTGTCTCCCCTGAGCCACACCCCGCCCAACCTGTCACCTTCTGAAGGCCAGGCCTAGCATCAGATCCTGAGGATATAAAGACTGGTACAACTGCTTTAAAAGATCATCCTGTCTAACCCAAGGAGTAAGAATGTCAACAAACACATGGAGCTTCCCTGTTATGAATCATAATGGAGAAAGAGTGCTGATACGGGTTATCAGATCAGAAAATAACAAGGTTTCTTCATTTGCTTAAACAAGTGGGAATTCCTATGCACACATATGAACATTTCTTCATCGTCAGTCACCCCAGGGAGCAATCCTCTTTTTCTGCCTTGCTGCCCCTTCCTGACGTGCTTTCAGAATATCACCAAATAAAGGCTCAGGGAGCAAAAACATTTAGCAAATAGATGAAAACAGTACCAGTGTACTTTCCCTCTTTCAACAAAATTGGTAATGACTTTTTGTTCCTGGGATGGGGAGTGAGAATCAACTGTTATCTTTCAAGAAATACTTACCACTCTAGAGGATATTGAAAAGATCACCAGTATAGAAGCAAGAAGACCTATGAGTGACAGGCCTCTAAATGGCAGGGGACATCTGCCCAATCACTTCTTTCTCTCAATACACCTTTCATGCTCATAATCTTTTCTTCCTTCTTCTTCACTGAATAACTGAGTATAAAACCGGCAAACACTGCCTGTGCTCAACTGGCCATGGTAAAGTAAAGTAAGGCTGTGACCCCAGACCCTCAGAAGGCCGAGGCGAGAGGACTGACAGTCTAAGGCCAGCCTGGGATCAAAGTGAGTGCCCATCTTAAAAACAGTATGTATTCAAAGTATACACCATGATACACTGCAAATACTGAAATGACTCCTACAATCAAACTAATGTGCACACCTACCACCACACTTGGTTACCAATGTGAATGAAGATATTACCATGGCCTCCTCTAAGCTAATTACTAGTAATGCTGCAGCACTATTGGTTATCATTGCAATGATGAACAGGTTCCCAGAATCCATTCATAGTGTAACTGCAAGTGTGTCCCTAGCATCTCTAGATCCCCAACTCCCAACATGCTATTTTTATCTTCTTTCCTTCCTTCCTTTGTTCCTTCCTTCCTGTCATAATTGATATTGTGTATGTTGAGTGGCACTGGGATTGAATTTAGGGCCTCAAGAGCACTAGGCAGCCACCAGACTCAGCCAGCCCTCCATGCCACTCTCTTGACATTTCTAATTCTTCAGCATACCATCATCTGCCTACCAACAATCCCAGCTCTCCAAGTCAGACTATCGTCTAAGTCTGGATGTAGCACATCCCTTAAAAACAAGGAGACTTGAGACCAGCAAAATATTTCAGCTCAAGTAAGGCCTTGCTCACAAACTGGAGTTCGATCCCCAGAAGCCCTCAAGGTAGAAGGAAATACTGACTTCTAAAAGTTGTCCTGTAACCTCTACCCTGGGGCGCTGGCATGTGTATACATGCTGCGTTTTCTCCCCCACCACCACCACCACTCCCCTCTCTCCTAAATAAATATTGGAAAAAAATACAAGGACATTTGAGCATCAGAGCGATGCTCTGTCCAAAGCTGGTAAAGAGGGAATATTCAAAATACTTGAAAAGGGAGCTCAGGTCATGGTGAGATGAGGCTGCTCCATGCCCACCCTCACTTAACCCACCCTTGTTGATGTTACAAGAGTAACTTCCCAACCCTAAACCCTAAACCCTAAACCCTAACCCTAACCCTAACCCTTCTAACCCTAAACCTAACCCTAACCCTAACCCTAACCAGCCTACCTTCCCTTCTCCCCAGCAATGCCTGCTCCATACTGAAGACTTGGCACAAGCTCCTGAGGTCAGGTCCTAGGTACAAACCTTTATTTGTCTAACCAAACAGGGTGTCATTAACACCTGTGGTCCTGCCTGCTTACTTCCCATTAACCTTTCCCATGTACCAGTCTTAGGTATGAACCAACCCTTAAGGAACCCCTGTAGATTCAGCGGTCAAACATTCCAACCTGTACCTGGGAATATGGATATGGGCAATCATTGGAAGATTCTGTTGTTTATGGAAATGCAGAACATTAGCAAGACTCATAGGTCACTGCAGCAAATTTCTCTAAGTTCTCTAGACCACCATCTTCAGATCAGTGGCTCTACCAACAAAGGGTTAATGAACACAGACCAGAGTCACAAAAGGGGAGCTGTCTCAATCCACCTGCTGTGGCCCTGCCTCCTGAGACAGCTGCTTCCAAGCCATTCCAGCGGGACACTGCACTAGTTTTTCATGAGGCCCTCCCATGAGACCACAAGCCACAGCCACACCAGCATGCTATCAAAAATAGGGCTTTAAGACCAAATGCCAACTGTACCTCAAAAAAAGTTTACCAGGATAGAAGCATCAGTTTTGCCAGACCCCAAAACCTGAAAAAATAAGAGAAGCTATATACATAGTATTCCTGGAATTCCTGAATGCTGAATGTGAGGCTATCACTGGAAACTAGTTCTGCCTGCTTTCACCTTCAGAATCAGAATCTGCACTTAAATGGGATTCCAGAAAGAGTAATTGCACTCACAAGTGGAAGAAAAGGGTGCCAGGTGTGACCTCATTGGGTCCTGCTTTTCCACTCAGGTAAATGGGGGGGGTGGATTTTGGTTCAAGAGTTCTACTCCCTGGCTCATGGACTTCAGCAGGAACAAGCTGTCTCCCCAAGTAAGGGACTCTATACCCCACTAAACACCTCTCACAAGACCTCTAGCACTGCCAGTTTTCCTCCTGGGAAGCAGGGGAGGGGAACGGGGGGGGGGGAGGCGATGCTACCAGCAGCAGTCAAAGGTAAAGAGAACCACGGTGGAATACCCAACCCTCCAGTCCCCAGGGAGAGGTGGACCAGAGACCTTATAAACAGTGCTCCATCTGTTGCTGTTCACGTAACTTGCCCATCCTGAAATGACAAGGGACACGAAAGGGCTATCGGGACCTTCAGGTCTGCCTCTGAGAAGGTAAGGCCACGTCCAAAGTAACTGTCGGGAAACGTTCATGACCAAAACAATAGGGAACAGCATGGCCTCCAAATGGCCCGAAAGAGGCAGGGAATTCAAGTAACTCATTTCCCCCTTCCCTAACCAGTCGCCACTTCTGGTTCAATCTAGGGAAACGTAGTAATGCCTAACAAACCCATGTTCAAGAGTGGAGCCTCAGTGCTGTGTTCTGAAGAACAAGACACCGAGATCGCTTCCGCGGGAGGTCCTGGGAGGTGGCTGTGCTGGCCGCTGGTGGGACAGCTGCCTGGGAAAATAAGCACGTGGCCGCGCCCGCGCAAGCGCGCACCCTGGGGCTGGCCACTCAGCGGAGCGCCAGGGTATCTCCTGTTTCTGAGTTGCTGGGGAAGTAACGTAGAGAAAGATACAGGGGAGGGGAGAAGGGCAAAGTGGGTGGGGGCAGAGCGAGGATGGGAGGGAAGTGGAGAGCCTCGAGGATTTCATCATGCAAAGGGGAGGGCAAGTTTCATCAGCGCCTGTGCGCCAGGGCTCGGGGGGCTAGGAAGGAATGCCTGGCTCCCGGACGCAAAAGGCGACCGGCCCCCACCCGTGCCAGCTCAGCTTCCTCTTCCTCATCCACTCCAGGGAGTTCACGCGGCGTGCCCTCCCCCCAAGCAGAGGAACGTGTTTTTCTGCACGGCCCTGAGCGCCGCGCCAGGCCCCTGCTCAGAGACATCGCGTAAACAAGGAACATGCCACAGGTGGCCTTGGCGCGCTTCTGGGGCAGGGAGCACGGTCTGCTCCGAGCCTCCGCTACCGCCGAGTGACGAACGCAAAACAGGGGATGTCCTTAAAAGACTTGCTGGTCTTTACTGGAGTTATTTATTCTAACGGAGATCGCCAATTGCATAGAAATTCCAGTCCGGACCTTTCCTTGAACCGTCGGTCACCCCGATCCCCACACCCACAGAAGCAGTTCCCTGGCACATGGTTTGTCCTAGAGGCCAAGAGCGCACTCTGGGTCATGTGCGGTCTTTCCCTGAAAAAACTAATGAAGCACTCTGCAGTAACGCTCTAGATCACGCACCAAGGCACCCACAAGCAGGCAATGGGGGGCGGCCACTTCGGTGACTCCCGTCTCCCCCTTGTCCATTCTTTGCAGCCTCGAAGCCCCGGCAAGTGGCTCGTCCAGGGCGCGACTCCCGATCCCTCCTCCGAAGTCCGCACGCGCTCCCCGCACCCCCGTCCTGCGCCTACCTCCCGGGGTGGTGCTGAAGAGTGTGCCGCCAGGGGTGGTGCTGTAGTCCCCAGGCGGTAGCTGCGCGCCGTCCCCGAGGACCACCCGGCGAGTGGTAGGGATGGCCCGGCTCGGAGTCTGGCTGCAGCTGCCGCCCCCAGACATGTCTCCTGCGCGTTGCGCCTTCGACCCTCCCGCGCCTCCGCCCAGCACGGTCCTACTCCTGCCGCCCCCCGGCCCGCCCCTTCCGCCTGGCCTCCACGCCCCCTGGGACGTGTAGTCCGCGGGGCCCCTCCCAGCGTCCCGCCGCTTCTGGCAAGTGAGGTTCCCGCAGCGGACCCAAGCCCTTGGACTCGGGGCGCTTCGGGCGTGGAGGGGCTCGGGCTCCAGGATACCTGCTTTCTAGTTTGGAATGTGACCCTCGCTCCCAGCGGTTCCTCAGATGAGAAAGTAGGGACCGCTGGTCCTGCACCCCTCCTGTGCTTCATTGGCATTGTGGCAGGTAGCAAAGCAATGGCTGAACAATGCGCGTTCCTGGGCTAGAAAGAAGTGCAGGAGGAGTAGACAACCAGCCAACCAGCTACGCGCTGGGAACTGAAATCTAAGGCGAAGGGGGCAGGGTCCGGTTCAGTGGAGGCGGGTAGGGAAGGATGAAGTGAGTCAGTTGAGTTTCCCAGCCTGAGGTTCACTGGGCCTGAGGGGAGAGAGCATGAAAGGAGAATGGAGAAGCCTGTTAGGTCAGGAAGTTTATGTCAATCTGTGTGTGACAGGGAAAAGCCCTGGGAAGACTGAGGCCCCAGGATCCAGAGTTCCAGGCCATGCCCTCTGCTACTTGATGAGATCATACCTCAAGCAAACAAAACAAGCACAGACCTTAGGAACAACCGTACACAGCAGAAAACTTTAGCCCAGAGAAAGTGGAAGTTTTGTCCAACGTCACACAGCTGTTCGATGCCTGAAATGGGACCGGAATCCTCATTTTGCCTGTCGTTGAAACTAGCTTGGCACTCACCACACTTGGGAACAAAGTGATCCACCCGACTCCTTTTGGGAAGAAGTATTTAGAAAGAGTTTTGCTGTTGCCTGGTTTGGTTGAATCTGAAGTTCCCAGGAGCTAAGATTCTAGGAAATGGCCTAAGTATAAAGTTCCACACTCAAGCCAAGTTGCGAAGCTGTCACCTGTAATCCCAGCGCTTGAGAGACTGAGGCAAGAGGACCAAAGGAAGGGAAGGAAGGAAGAGGAGGAGAGACAGACAGATTGCTCCAGGAGATGGCTCAGGGGTTGAGAGTGCTTGCTATGCAAGCCTGAGGAGCTGATTCCTGAAATCTCGTAAAAAGTCAGATGCAGTGACTTGCATGTTATCCTAGCATGCCTGTCAGAGATGGAGGTGGAGATAGGAAGACACTGCAAGTTTCTGGAGTGTGCAACACAAAGACAGAAATGAAAGAGACCATCCCTGAAAAATAAGGTGGAAAGTGAGAACCGACTCCCAAAAGTCCCCCCCTTACACACACACACACACACACACACACACACACACACTAGATTAAAAAAAAAATGACCTTGGTACGGTGGCCCACAGCAGTAATCCATCACTAGAGACCCAAAAGCAGGATTACCATGAATTTGAGGCAGCCTAAACCAACAGCCAGGACAAAACCTTTTTTTATGTTTCCTGGTTTATTATAAAGAACATTGCAAAGTATACAGATGAACAGCCAGACGGGAGAGATGCACAGGGCAAGGAATGGAGAAAGTAAGGGCTGGGCTGGGCTGGGGAAACATCTCAGTGGGTAAGTGCTTGCCAGGCAAGTGTAAGAACTAGAGTTTGGGCTCCCAGATCACACATAAATACCAAATGCAATAGTGTAGTGCACGTATCTGTGATCCCTGCCTGCCTAAAGATGTGGAAGGTAGAGACAGAGAATCTCCCAAACCTCTGGATCAGGGGCCAGCAAGATAGCTTAGTGGACAAGGTGCCTGTTCACAAACCTGACAGTCAGTTCAATCCCTGGAAGCCCTCATGGTAAAACAGAGAACTGACTTCTGACCTCCACCTGTGTTATGACATGCATGTGTTCTCTCTCTCTCTCTTGCTCGCTCACTTGATCTCAAAATAGTAAAATAAAAACTGTTTAAATAAATAAATGAAATGTTTAAAATAAAAGAAGCTCTGGACCAGCAGTTAAAGTGACCTGGTCTCCAATGAAGTAGGAAGGAGGAACAGCACAGGAAGGTTTACACAGTACGCAGGCGTGCACACACACATGGGCTTCCCTGTCTTATCTGGCTCCAAAATCTCAGGAAGGTTACAAGACTGGAGAAGCTGAGCAGGAGACCCTCTCCAAGCATATGTAAGTGGTAAGCAGCCACTGGAGAGAGGAGGCTCTGCCAGCAAGCTGTGCAGAGAGTTCCAGAGATGCAGCTTTTGTGGGTTGAGTCCCAAGCATACCAGGTGGGCTATTCAGTGATGCGGCTGCTTTTGAGTCACACAGGCTCCTGTAAACCACCCCAAGAAACTCTTTGGTTCATCAAATTAGATGTGGGTAGAATCAGTTCTTTGATCTGCCATTGGTGCCTTATTTGGATTGAAAAGATGTTTGCTGACATCTCCCCAAGAAAAGTCACACCACCCTCTAGGCACCCCTACATGTTCTACCACCTAGGCTCCCCTTCCCCTGTACTCCATCCTTTGGGTGCTTTGTGGAAGTTTTTTTAAACAGCCTTGAAAGGATTGCCTCCTAGGCTGCCGGCGATTGGTTGCATCGTAGGCCGCCGGCGATTGGTTGCATCATAGGCCGCCGGCAATTGTTTGCATCGTAGACCACCGGCGATTGGTTGCCTCCTAGGCCGCCAGCGATTGGTTGTATCGTAGGCCGCCTGTGATCAGCTTCGCCTCCAGCCTCTCTGTCTTCCCTGCAGGAGGAAGGGAGAAGGTGGAGCTGGAAGTTACAACCCTCTGATGTATCTGCCGTGGAATCCCCAACTGCTCCCATGGGGTAGGGGTCGCGTGTTCACTCCCTGTGGCTCTGACAGCACCTGTCTTAAGTCACTGGTAATCTTTTCAGGCGCTGCCCCTGCTGCTGAGAGTCAAATCTGTTCTGTCCGCCTTCCCGGTGAATATTACGCACACTGTAAGCATGACCTTCCATTCATGTCACCAAGAGGAGGAAAGAAAGGAAATGAGCATTTGCCCAGCTTCCTGGTCTGACGTTGTGAAAGTTGTTAATGATGGATCCACCGGAGTGGCACTATGCCCACTCAAGTCAGTATTGCCCTCTGTAGCCGTTTGCCTTCCTGTTGCCAATAAATTCGACACAAAATAGCCTAAGAGTGAACAAGGGGTTTTATTCTGGCCTACAATTGCTCAGTTACAGTTCCTCATCCAGACTGACAGGAGAGCTCATACCAACTGGCCACACCGTTATCGACAGGACTGTTGAGAACATGTCTGGCCGCGTATATCAAATGATGCAAACTTCCTTAATGGGTTCCTTCCATCTTATCCACCTGCCCAGGGTCTAGTCCCACCCACCATGGGCTGCGCTCTCCCTATCAATTAGACAGTCTCTTTCAGGCTACTCAGGGCTTAGCACAACTACTAATTCTTCACAGACATGCCAGAGTGCAAGCCTTCAAGTGTCAAGTTGACACTTGTATCTAACTATGACACTCGTCTCATTTCACACAGGAGGAAATAAGCTATGAGTTTGGGGTCTGGTTTAGTATGCCTATTAAATTGCAGCATCTTTACACCCTACTTAGTCTAAAGCCCACCTACTACTTCATGCCATACCAGTGTTTTTGTTTTCCTGTAGCCCAGGCTGGCTTTGAATTTGCCATATAACCAAGTCTAGCTTTGGATTTCCTCTTAAGACCTGTGATGACAGTTATGAGCCACCACATAGGACTTGCGAGTGGGATTCTGTTGTCGGTGGCGGTGGTGGTGTGTATGTGTGTGGGGGAGGGTGTGACTTTTCTCATATATGTGGGTGCATGTGAGTATGGCGGCTAGAGGCCGATGTCAGGTGCCTTCCTTGATCACTCTCCAATTCCTGGGACAGGTTCTCTTGTTGAACCTGGAGAGCTCACTGGTTTGACTCTCTAGAATCCAGCTTGTCCAGGGGTCTCCTGTGTCTCCCAAGTGCTAGGATTACAGTAAGGCTACCACGACCACCCAGCTTTTATCTGGGTGCTGGTGAGCTGAACTGCAGCCTTCACACTTACATAGCAAATGCTTCACCCACTGAGTTACCTCCCAGCCCTGAGAGTCATCGGTTTTATGCAAAGATGAAAATCATCCCAGAGAAAAGAAGACAGAAAGGCAAGAACAGTGTGTTGTCTAAGAACACACTTTAGCTTTCAGAACTAGAACAAAATACTGCAGTCTATGGGCTTGAATTGCAATTCTGGAAACTGAAAAACTCCAGCAAATTTTGTTCCTGGTGCCGACTCTCTTCCCAGCTGTTGAACAGCTGCCTTCCTTCCTGTGTCCTCTGGTGGCACAGAAGGGGCACAAGCTCTGCTGTTTCTAATCTTTTAAGACACTAATCCCGCCATAGTGTTCTACTTTGATCTCTTCAAAATGTAAGTAGCCTGTATTTCAGTTATTTTTTTTTCTGTTACGGTTATAAAATACCCTGACAAAGGCAACTGAAGGAAGAAGGGGATTATTCTGGCTCACAGCTCAAGGATACATCCATCATGACAAGGAAGACAACGAGGCCGGAGCTTGAAGTAGCTAGTCACATCGCATCTGCAGTCAGAAATCAGAAAGAGATGAATGTTATGAACTAAGCTCACTTTCTGTTCTTAATACAATCCAGGACCCACCCCAGAGAATGATGTTACTCACAGTGAACAGGTGTCATAGTTAGATACGGGTGTCAACTTGACACATTTGTAAAGAATTCGTTGTTGAGTTAGGCCCTGAGCAGGAACTCATCTAGTTGACAAGGAAAGTCCAGTCCATGCTGGGCAGAGCTTGTCTCTGGGCAGGCAACTAAGACAGGGGGAATTGATTGAGGAAGCTGCATCCTTTGACATCCTTGTCAGACATGCTGGCCTGGCAAGTAGGGAATGCCCATCTCTCAGTAGTTCTGTGGGTGTATGGATATAGTGTGCCCACTTCCCTAGGCCTCTGGTCATGATGTGGGCTCTCCTGCCAAGGTGCGTAAGGAACTGTAACTGGACTGTCATAAGCCAATATAAAATCCTTGTTGTAGAGGCTGTAGAGTGGCTCAGGGGTTAAGACTCTGACTTGCAAAAAGGTCCTGAGTTCAGATACCAGGCCCTACGTAAAAAATGCCAGGTGGAAACAGAGGCAGCCTGTACTTCTGACCCTGGTGGACAGATAGAAGCAAGGAGGAGGAAGTGGCAATGCAGGATGATTCCCAAAGTCACCCTTGGTCTCCACAGGGCCACACAGTGCCCTCTGACACACACACACACACACACACACACACACAAATTTTTTTAAATGTCCCTTGTTCCCTTAAGCTGTTTGGTTGTGAATATGTTGGCAACAATGCAGAGAAGAAACAGTTCCCACCTCAGCTACCCTAATCAAGACCACCCTTCCCAGGCACTCAGAGGATTGCTTCTTAAGTGACTCTAGATGCTGTCAAGGTGACAATGAACACTATGCATCACACGTACCTGCCAATATTATCACACTGGAGTTTAAGGTTTGTGAGAATGAATCTCGACATTTGTCCAGATAGGACCTTGGAAAATTCTGCCTAAGATGGGTCCTCTCTCTGGGCCACCGCAGTAGCCGCCCTCCACCCAGCCCCTCAGGAAAGCTCCAGTGAATCTCCTTTGCTTTTCTCTTTCCCTGATTCCACCAGAACCCCTCATTTGTCAACCTTACCTGACCTCACACCACCAACACAATTATCAATGGCACAGAACTCCAAGCCTAATAGTGACCTGTTCATTCCATGAGTTTTATACAGAGAAAAGTCCTGGGTTCAAATCCATGTGGATCTCTGTGCTCTTCACAATCTCTATGAAACAAGGGTAAAAGAAGCTGCCAATAAACACAGCGTGAAGTCCACCATGTGGACTTGAAGAGACTGTGAACAGTTGTGTGAAGCCTGCCTTCTGCATCCCAGGTCTTCTGCACCCTCATGCCAGCCATCTCCTTATCTGAGATATCAACATGAGACATGTATTGCATGTTTCAGCATCCTGGGCACCTCACACTGCCAGAACATGGCCTGATTCCTGGCCCTGAGCCAGAGGACTGGCATGAACACACACACTAAAGCCCACAGATGGAAGGAACGAAGGAAGGAAGGAAGGAAGAAAGAAGGAAGGAAGGAAGGAAGGAAGGAAGGAAGGAAGGAAGGAAGGAAGGAAGGAAGGAAGGAAGGAAGGAAGGGGAGAGAGAGAGAGAAGGAAGAAAAAGAAAGGAAAGAGAGAAAGAAAGGGAGAAAAAAAAAGAGAGAAAAAAGAGAAAGAGAGAGAAAGAAAGAGAGAGAGAAAAAGAAAAAGAAAGACCCAGGTTGCAGTGGGAAGAACTCAGATCCCACCATCCTGGTGAGTGATGCCACCTGGATGTCCCAGACTTGAGATAGTGGGTCAGGGCGCCCTCTAGCACACTGTTTCTCACACTACACTGTGCTCTGGTTTAAAAAAAAATCCCTCTCCTCCCTCTCCCTTCTCCCCTCCCTCCCTCCTCTCCCTCCTTCCCCTCTCCCTCTCCCTCCCCTTTCTCTCTCTCCTCTCTCTCTCTCTCTCTCTCTCTCCTCTCTCTCGCTCTCTCTCCTCCTGCCTCTCTCTCGCTCTCTTCTCTGCGTTGTCCTCTCGGCTCGCTCGCTCGCTCTCTCTCTCTCATCTCATGCAGTGCAAGCAGATCTGGAGTTCACTGTGAAGCCGAGGATGAGTTATTCCCCTAACCTCCTCCTCCCAAGGGCTGACATTTCAGATGCACAACACTCCTCCAGGCCAAAAGAAATTTCTTTGGAATGAAATCTCGTTTATTTCACAGTAATGGTCCTTGCTTGTGTTGACATGACAGATGTTGACTGAGTTCACCTTCATCAGTCGTATTCTTGGCACTGGGGACAGAGGGTTAAACAAAGACAAGCAAATCTCTGGAGCGATTCTGAACTGTGCTCCTTGTTTAGTAACTCGTTCAAATCTCTGAAGCCTGTGATTTGTTCCCTCTTTTTAATATTTTATTCATTCATTCATTCATTGATGAGAAAGAAAGGCGAGAGAGAGAGAGAGAGAGAGAGAGAGATGCATACATACATTCGGTGAGTTTCCAGAGATTGAGCCAGGTTTTTTAGCAGGCATCTTACCCACTGAATTATCTAACTGGCCTGATTCGTTCCTTCTTTGCATGCTAAAAAATGAAAATTTAAACTGTCATGCACATAGTGCGAATGAAATAAGATGCTAACACCTCGTGACCGGGTTGTTTGCAGTGACACTGTCTTAGCGATCTTTCCTTGATCAACAGCTATGATTCTTACTCCCATTCCCTGTTTGAGACTTTTGTAGCCCAGGCTGGCCTCCAACTCTATCTTTTCAATTCTGCCTCCAATAGTTGAGACCACGGGCAGGCTCCGCTGCTCCGGGCTTCATATGCTTTGGGGGGTTGCTGTTCAGTACATCGCCACTCCAGGGGTTTCTTTTCGTTGCACCTTCCAATTCAGTAGCCACTCGTCACTTATGGCTATTTACATTTAACCTCATTCCGGTGGAATAAAAGTTTAAATTCAGTTCCTTTTTTCATTGTTCGCCTTTCCAGCGTGCCATGCCCACATAGGCCTAGTGGCTCTCACTAGTCAGTAGTTGAGATATGTAATAATTTGGTCAAAGAAGGTAAATAACACTAGGGGTAGTGAAGGGGACACTGGCTTTGGGAATGCTGTATGGTAACTGTGGAGATGGAATCCACCTCTCCTTTTGCCTCCCCTTCTTACCAACTGGTTTGAAAAATGGTTTTGGACTGAAAACAACAAACCATAATTCAGAACACCAAAGACCCTACATTAATCGCCTGGAACCAGACCAGCCAAATCTCTCCCCACCCTAAAGCTCAGGGAAACTTGTGGAAAAGGGGGCAGCAAGATTGTAAGAGCCTAAAGATGGGGAGGACCAACAATATGCAAAATACTACACACAAGTTAGTGATGCAGTAGCCATAATCAGACTTTACATGACCTGGGCAATGACTGACATATCAATGACTCCCCAAAGTCTAGGCACTAGGATCCTTAGAAACAAGGGATTAACAGTCATAATAGAGTTCCCATACTAAAGGGGGACCCAAGAAGGGGCTCCAGGTTATGCCACTGAGTCCTGAACCCTCACTACGATGGAGGACTCAAAGGGAAGTTTGGCATTCATACAAAAGGATGCCCCAGGGAATGAGGGGGGAAGGAGGTGGCACTGGGAGAAGGAGAGGGAGAGGGTGAAAGGAAGGGGAAAGGGAGGGAGGTGTAAGGGGAACTGGGGAAGGGTGGAGGGAGGGAGAGGACCAGGTACCTATTGAGCTTATATAATTGGGGAAAAAAATAAATTTAAAAAAATGGTTTTGGTGGGTGCCAAAAGGAAAATTGAAAAGGTGGAAGTCATATCTAACTTCCTCTGCTTTGACAAACTAGTGGAAGAAATACCTAATTTCTCTATCCCTCTTTTGCCTGGTCTCATCCAAGTGCCTAACAATCCAATAGAGGGAGCTCATCCCCAGGCGGATTAGTCTGAAGATTGCCTCCTCTTTCAGCCTCTTGGCTTGCGTTCACATCTCTGCTTTCACTTTCTGCCCTCTGTGCTTCCAGCTGTGGGTTAGAAGGGACTTCCGGGTGTCTTCTTTGCAGACATTTACCCCCTAGGAGAGAGCAAGCAGATGAAGGTGGTGGTGGTATCCCAAGGATGTCTGAAAAGTTGAGGCTCTTAAGCAAGTGCCGTTTACTGCAGCTGCAAAGCTGGACTGAGCATCCTGAGAGAGGCGCTTCCCATTTCTGCTCTTAACTGACCCCTGACCTTGAGCAAATCATTACTCCACCTCAGGACTGCGTTCACACATGCAAAGAGGGAAGGGGACCTGATGACTTATAAGGCCTTTTGCAGTGTTAGAAGTGGCCCCAACCTTTGTGACTTGGTAGATGAAAGTTTGAGATAAAATAACTGCTCTCTGAAAAGATAAAACACTTCTTGATGAATCCACTGCAGATTTTTTCTTTCTCTTTTTTAGACAAGATCTCCCTGTGTAACCCTGGCTGGTCTGGGACTCACTACACAGACCAGAGGTGCAGTAATTCCCCTGTCTCTGCTTCCCAGATGCAGGATTTCGGATATGAGCCACCACACCTGCCTTTCCACTGGAAATTCTGTCAGATTCTCAATTTTGCACACTCTCTCCTAGAATGAGAAGACAGAATGCTTCCCAGTTCATCGTATGACACTGCTATTAGCATGATATCAAGACCAAACAAAGACAATATTTAAAAAAGAAAACTGTATACCCTTACCTCTCATGAACTTACATACAAAAATCCCTGACTAAAGATTTGGGAGAGAAAGGGGAGAAGATAAAGTGGCAAATGAGAAGCGAGGAGCCAGGCAAGTGAGATGAGATGACTCATCAGGTGAAGGCCGACCTGGAGATCTGACTTCTATGTCCAAAGCCCATTTGGTGGAAGGAAAGAATCAACTTCCAAAAGTTATCCTGTTCCTCTGTCTTCCACACCTGTGCCCTGGCACCCACTCAAGCTCTATCTCTCTCTCTCTCTATCTATCTATCTTTCTTTCTCTTTCTTAAAAAAATAAGTTAAATAATTAAAACAAGCAGACATGTCAGGAAGGGAATTGAATGAAGTAGGAAAAGCTGCAGAACCCAAAGCAATGTGAACTTAACTGATCCAGAAAGTGCCCGGCACACTGGGGCTTTAGCAGTGCTCTGTGGAATCTCTGGTCACTCCCAAGTTTGCTTCTTTTCTTGAGAACTCATAGTATGTCCTTGCTGCCCTTGTGGTCCAGTGTGACCACTAAGCAAGCTTATTGGACGATAAATGGATGGGATTCCGGTGAAAGACACAGAAAGAATCGGCACTCATTTTCCTTTTAAGACTAACAGCTCAAGTTTATGGTGAGGAAGATGGTGGGAGGCGGGCATCTGCGACTCTGCGGAGCAGTCCAGTTCACTGGCAGCCACACTCGACCATCCTAGGGCCATGCCAAGCTAATGTGTGCTATTCGAGTAAATATTTCCGTGATGAGGCTGTGCATCTGTAATGTTTTAAAATGTGACTTGCCCCCCCCAGGTTCATGTGTTTGAATCTTGCGTTGTTTGGGAAGGTCATGGCAACTTTGGGAGGTGGAGCCTTGCTAGAGGAAGGCAGCCACAGGAGAGGGCCTTGAGGTTGGATACCCCCCTTGCTTTTGAGAGGAGTCTTCCCTTACAGTTTGCAGTGAGCACTTTCAGCTTTCAGCCTCCACGATGGGTGTGGCTTAGGCCACCTCCAGCTTCTATCAGCCAGCCATGTCTTTTCCACCATAATGGACTATATTTCCCCTCTGGAACTATAAGCTGAATAAATTTCCTTTTCTCCCCTTAAGTTGCCTGAGTCTCAGTGGTGTCTTACAGAAACAACAGAGAAGAGTGACCAGTATAGCATCCCAACCCCCCCCCCAGAAGCTTTTTAAACTCTAGACGGTAAACAGCAATTCCTCTTCAGTTTAAAAGCCCAGTTAAAAGTTTAAGAGAAACTCTAGCCCTACTTATCTCTTTTCACAATCATTTGTAAGGACTGGAAGGAGCCCTTGATCAAACCCTCCATCCAGCTCCACTCATCTGCTTCTATTCTTGTTACGTTGCAGTCCTCCTTCCTGGCCTCTGTTTGTCTATAACCAACACAACATAACCCATGAGTGTCTATAAATCTGCAACCTACCAGTATTACCAAGATGCTCGGTTAACCACCTTGTGACTAAAAAGTATATAAAACCATAGATTTAACCAAACAGGGTAATCTGGTTCTTTTGGACAAGACCTTCTTCCAAGTCCCTTGAGACCCTGATGTCCTGCCTCCTTGGTTTGCTCATGTTCCTGCAACACTCCCACCCAGGGAACTTTGGCTTATGCCAACTCCTGTTAGTGAGCAAAGGAACAAAACTATTCCTAACCACTGTCTACTCAATTGATAAGCAACACCCGAAAAGAAAGAGATGACTGTGTCCCAGCCATTGCGCTCACCACTGGGTCTTTAGTCCTGTAAGACACAGAAGGAAGTCCAGATTGGCAGAAGTATAAACAGAGAAGAGGACTCAGAAGTACATCCACATATCCGCATCCTTCTGAGTCTTCACAAAGAGAGAGAAAACTTAGTGAGGAAAGACTGTCTCTTGCACAAACGGTATAGGGGAAACTGGGCATACAAATGTGGAAGACAAACTAGATCCCTACTTCACCCTCCATAAAAATCAACTTGAAATGAATCAAACACCATAAGCAAGGAATCTTTGAAACCACTAGAGGAACACACAGAGGAAACATATATATATATATATATATATATATATATATATATATATATATATATGCAGTGAATTTCCAAGCAGGACTTTAGTGCCTTGGGGAATAATAGTAGGAATGGACAATGGAGTTAAATCAAATTAAATAGCTTTGGTGGCAAAGTCCTTGTCTCCCAAATGTGAGGACCTGAACTCAAACTCCAGAACACATGTAAAAATGACAAATATAAGTAGCATACACTTACTGTCATAGTTAGGCACAGGTGTCAACCTGACAGTTGAGGGTTTGAGCTCCGGGCACAATTGTAGAACTTTAATGGTTGAGTTAAGCCTAGAGCAAACTTGCAAGAGATTGTCTAGCTGATGGGGAAGGCCCAGTCCATGGTGGGTGGGACTAGGCTCTGAACAGGTGAATGAAACACTGAGAGCTGGTTGAGGAAGTCGGCATCCTTCTATATTCTCGGCCAGACATGTTGGTCTGGCAAGTAAGGATCATCCTTCTCTCAGCTGTTGTGTAGAGATGGTGTGGCCAGTTCCCTCAACCTTGGTGTTGGTGCATGCTCTCCCGTCAAGATGGACTAAGAACTGTAACCGGACTATCATAAGGAAATAAACCCCTTGTTCCCTTAAGCTCTTTGATGGTCATTTATCAGCAACCATGCAGGCGGATTGCAACACTTATAATCCAGTATTGGGGAGACAGAGACAAGCAGATCCCTGGGGCTCACTGGCCAGCCACACCACCCTAATCAGTGAACCCCAGGGAAATGAGAGACCTATCTCAAAGAATTTGGACAGCACTTCTGAGGTCGACACCTGAGGTTGTTCTCTGTCCTCCACATTTGGACACACACATAAACACCTGCAAGCATATATGCTTGGATTAAAAAAAAACAAAAATATGAATAAAAATAAAAGCTCCCACATTGAAAGGAAAATAATTAACAGTAAATTAACAGAGTAAAGAAAACCTAAAGAATGGAGAAAATATTTATCAGCTATTTATCCAACAAATTAATATACATAAAATGTAAAGACCTCAGAAATTCCGCACCAAAAGAACAAATATCCTGAATCCAGGCATGGTGATATATGACTATAATTCTAATACTTGCAAAAAAACAAGGCAGGAGGATTTCTGTGAGTTCAAAACCAGCATAGTAAATGCCAGACCAATCAGGTAAGATCTTGTCAAAACAATAACAACAATAACCTGGTCAATAAATGGACAAAAGAATTAAAGGCTTTTTGTTTGCCTTTGAATTTTTTTCAGTTCTTGCCTTTTTATTAACTCATAAAACAACTGCTTGTCTTCTGGCTTGTTGAAGCAGTTAAGTCAGATCAACACTTGCCACAATAATGTCTTGTCAAAATGGGCGACCATTAAAAACTCCAGCATCACATTCATGTGAAAGGCACTCTCGACTAAAACCGGTTAATTTTGCCATTTTCATCCACTTCATAGCATTTCAAGACAGCCAGCTTAACCTTTTCTTCTTGTGCTTGTTCTTCTTGGGAGTGCTGTGAGACTTCTTTTCTCTTTTCTTGGCATGACCACAAGTCTCGACACAGAGTGAAAGCTTTCTTCCATTTGAATGTTGTTGTCAGATAAAGTACGTCCATCTTCCAGTTGCTTATCAACAAAGATCAACCTTTACTGATCAGGAGAAACTTCTTCCTTATCCTAGATGTTGGTTTTTACAGCTTTTACATGTTTTTTATAGTGTCCAAGGGTTTGATTTCTAGCTGATGCTACTCCTATGAAAGTCTGCTTCTCGTAGGTGGTCCACTGAAGATGGCAGATCAAAAAGCCTTTTGACTGCTTTTATTTTATCTGACAGAGAGCCACAAGTGTGCACACATTATGTCCCACAGGTGTCTGTGGAGGCTACAGGTCAATTTTCTCCTTCTATAATGTAAGTGTCCAGGAACAGAACTAAGATGGTCAGATTTGTGATCTTTTAACTTTGTCCTTACTTGATCCCCGCTCTTTGCCATTCCCCCTCTCAAAAAAAGAATTTTTTTATTTACCTGAAAGAGAGAGAGAGAGAGAGATGCATGCATATATTTCATGGCACAAGAGGAGGGCAGAGGGCAATTTTACTTCCACTCTGTGAGCCTCGAGATGGAACTCAGGTAGCCAGGTTTGTGAGTATGTGCCTTACCTACTGAGCTTTCCTGCCCGCCGAGAGGTGTGTGTGTGTGTGTGTGTGTGTGTGTGTGTGTGTGTGTGTTTGTATGCAATGTAGCTCAGGCTAACCTTGAATTCCATATATAGCTGAGGATGACCTTGAATTCTCATCTTCCTTCCTCTACTTCCTGACTTACTGGATTACAGGCATGTATCATGATACCAGCATTATGCAGTACTGGGATCAAACCCAACTCTTGGTGCCTGCTAGGCAAGCACTGTACCGAGTTTCTTCCCTGTCCCTCTCCTCTCTCTTTCTTGCTGGTTTCCCTGCAAATAATTCTTTCTTCTGGTTTCACAATGTATGTATTCCATTGTCCTTTCTTGTTCCCCCCTCTCTATATGTCTTTCTCCCCTCTCATAGTCTCTTTCTACATTCATGTCACTTACAGAGAGAGCTAACTTTGGCACCACATTCCAAATAACACACAGCTAACATGTGATGAAAATCTGAATAAATGCTTTCTCACTGAGACTGGGAACAAGGAATGGATTGCTGTTCTCCTCATCCTGTGTATCCCAGTACAGGGCATCCTAGGCACTGTGAAAGGCAAGACGAAGAATAAGGACATGCAGAATGGAAAGACAAAATAAAATTGTCCTTATTTGCAGGTCTATAAAGAAAACAAGAGTGTGCATTCAGCCAGATTACAAGATAGAAGATCAACATATGAAATCAGCTGCATTTCTGAATAGCTAACAACCAACATGTAGGAATGATATATATAAAAACAATGTCATCTACAATTGTTCCAGAGAAAATGAAATGCTTGTGAACAAAGCATACACAACATTTGCATGCCGTAAATTGAAAAACTGCTGCTGATATAAATCAAGGAAGACCACAGTAAACAAAGAGATTGATCTCCAGTGGGTATAAACTGAAACACTCCATCTAATAAAGATGTCATTTCCCCCCAACTTACCCTGCAGCTTAATGCAAAGTTAGTCAAAATTCAAACAAGGTAAATTGCAGGCATTTTAAAAAATCCAAATTCCTCTGTAAAGTAGTGCAGTAGAAACACTGAAACAATTTTTGGGTGAGATGAGAGAAAAAGGAATTGCTCCATGACATGCTAACTTAAAACAGATGCGCCAAGACACCAGAACACTGAGCCCCAGCCAGACCTTTCCTTCAGTATAGATAGAACCTCAGGACCTGCCTTATCCTTGACAGACAGTAGAAGCATCCTTGGTCACGAAAGCACTAGTAGACAATGGGAAACCCAAGAAGCTCTGCTTCTGAGAAAAATTTCTTATGTCTTTAGTTCTTATTGTCCCATTACTTCCTGTGAATTGGATATGACCATCGACGTCTTCAATTAGAGCAGTTATGACCAGAAAAAGGCTCTCCCCCCATGAGATGGGGGCTGCTAGAATTCCCTCATGATAAGTAGGAGACTCACTAGCCTTCAGGAGATTCTCTAAAGCCCCTCTGTTCCCCAAGGTTATATAAGGAGCTTAAATACTGAGTGGACTTTTGCATGGTGCTGTTGTCTCTAGGCTTCCCAGGGGACTGCTGGAGGGTGGGAGGAACCAACTGCCTTTCAATGACCTGTACGTAACCCCAATAAACTTATTGCCTTACCAGGCTTTATTCTATCAGTGTCCTCTCCATGTGGGATGAATAGGCTCCCTGGAGGTCACATGACCACCCCTCTCACCAGTGCAGAACTCAGAAGGCTCAGGAAATAGACCAAAAAGGAGGTGCAAGAAGCTCAGAAAGTTTCAAGACTCTCAAGCTCCACCCCAGGGATAAGTCAATAGAAGCAACTGCTGGAGGATTTGTGTGTGTGTGTGTGTGTGTGTGTGTGTGTGTGTGTGTGTGTGTGTGTAACTGCCTACAAGTTATGCACCTCCTGCAAGTAGTCACCCATACTGGGTGTGTTTTTCAGTGACTGGTCTGCCTTTCAATCATTTAAGTCCCGGAAGAAATTCATTAGCTCACCAGACTATACACGAGGGGAATCATCTTTGTGGGCTGTTTCCCGCACCCTACTTGGGGTTTTTTCATGTCTCCCCCAAGGAAGAGTCATAGAACATTGGACTCCAATGGCTTCAGAACGCTGATGTGCTTGTTTTGTTCTTACTTTTGCTTTTATGACTTCGTTGGTGTTTTTGTTTCCCTGTGTGGTACAGGGGACAGAGTCCGGGGCTTTGCGCATGCCAGGCAAGCGTCCTACTGCGGAGCACAGTCCCACTCTGCCAGCAGAACCCTGGAATCACGTCTTAATCTGGGGTTATGAGCCCAAGTTGTGTGAGTGGGAAGCAGGTTAAATTGAGCAAAAATAAGCCCTAAATGATGAGCAACTTGTCGCACAGGACCTGTGCAGATACGTTGCTGCCATGGCAACGTCATGGGTCATCTTCAACCCACGGTCACCTGCCTTTCACTGCCTGCTGCCCCGTGCAGTCCTTAGGATGCGCGTCCCTTCAGAGCACAGCCACACACCTACACGCCTCTCCTCCCTGGGCAGTCCAGAGAAGCCTCCGATAAACTTCTCAGCAGCTGCTGTTACTAGGCATCTGCCCTTTCAGCCTCCAACTGACGTCTCCCAACTTCCAAAAGAACCTGGGCCAGACCCTGCTTGCCCCTGCCCCCCATGCTCAGGCCTACAAAGAAGACAGTGGCCCCGGGAAAGACCTCCTGGTAGGAGAGGGGTGCGATGCAGTCATCTGCCAGCATGACATCTGGGAAGTCATATACACGACCATTGAGAGGGATGTTTCTATTTTCCGCCTTTTTTTTTTTTTCTGTCCTTAGTACTGCACTGGGGAATAGGAGGAGGGCTACAGACAGAAGAGAGATTCGAAAGTAAGCTAAGAAATGGCAATTATCGAAGTTACTGCATTCTTAAGATTGGACTCATTTCTTATCCATTCTAAAGGGCAAATGGCAGAGAGGGACATTGCTGGGTGACTCCAAAACTCTAGACAGAGAACTCAGACCTGCTGGCCTCTCACAGGTCCTGTCACCATATGACAACCCAGTGACTTCCCCAAGATCCCCCCAAACCAGTTAATCACCCCTGTAGTAGTTATCTTTCTGTTGCTGTGACAAAATGCCTGAGAAATAGTGAGAAAGCTCACGGGTAAGGTACCTGCTTGCAAGCCTGGTGACCTGAGTTCGGTCCCCAAAGGTCTACATGGTAGAAACAGAAAATCTGATTTCCACCTGTGTGCCATGGCGTACATGTGTACTTCCCCTCTCCAGATAAATAATAAATAAAGTTTTTTTAATCTCTGAGAAAAACAAACTTGGTAAGGAGGAAAGATTTGCTTCACCTTACAGTTTCAGAATGTTCGGTCCATAATTGCTTGGCTTTATTGCCTTAGGGCTGTAGCGAGGTTGTACATGATGGCAGGAGTGTATGGTACAGAAGGCCTGGCCACCAAATGGTGGCCAGGAAGCGAAAGGAGAAAGGAAAGAGTCAGGGCCTTAATATCCCCCTCAAGAGCACGTCCTCAGCCTCCTAGCTCCTTCCAACTAGTCCCCACCTCTGCAAGTTCCACACCTCCCAGTTATGGAAATCAAACTCTTATACTAGATTTGGGGCAGACTACAGTTCTGAAGCATAGGAATCTCAGATAGATTCCCTGCTGCTGTACCATATGTTGGTTTTTCAAGAAACACTGACTGTAGAACGTTTAGACCCTGAGATGTCCAGTGTCCTCAGATCGGTCTTAGGAGATCTACCTGTACCTCTACCATTGCATAGTGGCACAGTGAGCTTTTAAAATCACCTTCACCCAGCACTTCCCTAGCATCTCTCCTTTTTCTGTTTCTCCCAGGCCAGGGGAACCAGACTGCTCCTACACCACCTACATCTTCTTCTTACAGAAAGCTAAGTGATTATAAATAAAACTCTCTCCTCCTTTTCACTCAGTTGCAATATATGCAAAATCTTCTTGCTGTGGAATACCTCCATTGCCAACAGAGTGGAGGGAAAAGCATTTCCCCTCGGACAGAAATAGTGATCAATGCTACCGCTGTACTGCTTTGCATGGGACTCAGGGGCCTTACCTGTGAGTCATCAGGAGAGAGTCTCTATCACGGGGGACTGGTGAGATAGCTGAGCCAATACAGGCGCCTGTGTACAAACCTGGAGACTGAATTAATCTCCAGAGTGCACATGACGGAAGGAGAGAACTGGCTTCTAAAAGATGTCTTCAGACCTCTGTGCATTCTGTCTCTCACAAATAATTTCAAAAATATTTAATGCAGTAAGACTGTCCCCAAAAACTAATACACCCCAAAAATGTCAATACAGAGTTCAGTGGTAGTGTATGGTTAACATTTGCAAAGCTCCAGCTTCAGCATTCAGCACCACCAAAAAAGAAAAAACAATGCCTTCTATTGCCTAGTAATATTTTTTAAGTTTTGAAAGATTTTTTTATTATAGTGAAATAGGCATAACATAAACATTTTCCTTTAACCACTGTTAATTTTTTTTTTTTATTTAGAATCACACATATATTCCAGGCTGGCTCAGCACTCATATTCCTCCTGCCTCAGCCTCCTGATAGAATTACAGATATCTCTTGCCACCCTCCATTTCAATGATTTTTACATGTACTACTCGGTAGCATTAATTACATTCACAGTATTGTGCAACCATTGTCACTGTTTATTTTTAAATGTTTTTCATGACCCCAAACAGAAATTTTGCTCCCAATAGATTAGGCAATACTTCCCTCTTCCCCTCCCTTCAGTCCCTGGTTAACTCTTACCTACTTTCTGTCTCTATGAATTTGCCTATTCTATTTCATGTAAGTGGAATCTTATAATGGGTATAAAGTTTGTTTTTACATGTCCGACTATTTTGCTCAACTTAACGTCTTCAAGTCAATGAATCAGAACCTTACTCATTGCATGGCTGAATGGTCTTCCATTATATTTATACACAGTGGTCTGTTTAGGTACTCATCTCTTGTATAATTTTTGGCAGCAAAAAGCATTAGTGTGCAGATATTGAGCCTTGGTTTCAGTTCTTTTGGGTATGTATCTAGGAGTAGAATTGCTGGGCCATGAGGAAATTTTTTAACGAAACAAATTGCTTCCCACAATGATCTCACCATGTACAGCACTATCAGCAATGCAGAAGGATTCCCATTTCTCCATTTTTTTAATGGGGTGTATCTTTTTTTATTGTTTATTCAATTATGCGTGTGTGCGTGTGTGTGCGTGCGTGCATGCGTGCGTGCGTGCGTGCGTGTGTGTGTGTGTGTGTGTGTGTGTGTGTGTGTGTGTGTAGAACCACGGGCGAATTCTGGAACCACCATGGACCGCCTCCACCTCCTCCTTGTTTACTCTGCCCGGGGATTCACAGGCTCCGCCTACCAGGACCAGAAACGCAGGCTGCCCGGGCTTTCGCCCGGCGTCTACACGTGGGGTCTAGGATCGGAACTCAAGACCTTCTGCCTGCAAGGCAGAGGCTTAACCCCTGAGCCACCTCTCCAGCCCCGGGTGTATCATTTTTTAATGATAATTTAAATATATTATTTGATAAGTTCATGCATGCGTACAATATGTCTTGGGCATATACGCCTTACTCTCTTCATTTCCCCCAAGCCTCCCACCTTCATGTCCTTTATTTACTTTCTCATTTACTTATTTACAACCTATCGAGTAACATTAGGGCTGCCTGCAGACACGTGGGTTTGGGACCATCTACTGGAACATGGGCACACCCCAAAAGAGAAATGACTCTCCTTCTCCAGTATCCATGAACTGCTAACAGTTTTTCAACTAGCGGTGGAAGCTTTCAACATCATCGTCAACGGTTATTTTCTATTATTATTTTATTTTCTATTATTTTCATTTGTTTGTTTAGTTTCAGCATGTCTCCACGTGGCTTTGATTTGCACTCCCGAATGGCTAATGATTCCCTCACGTGTCAGCTCTTTAATGCCTGTTCAAGTCCTTATCCTGTTAAGATTTGGATTATCTGTCTTTTTGTCGTTGAATTAGTAGTTCCTTGTATATTAAATGTATTTAGGTATAAGATTTGAAATATTTTATCCCATTCTGGAGGCTATTGTTTTACTAAATTGATAATGTTCTTTAATATACAGAAGTTTTTAGTTTCTTACCAGGACTGAAATCATATTGAGGGTTTCACACATGTTAAGCAAGTGCTCTACCTCTGAGCTACATTTTCAAACCAAAAGCATTTGGTTAGTATTGTATAACTTGTACTGGGAAGAAATGAACAAACACCTACTCACTCCAGATGGGGAACCAATGATAGGCCAAAGTAAATGATTGCATGCACCAAAGTCCAACTTGGCAAAACCAATAAGTTTACTGGGATTACTTACAGGAGTGTGGGTCAGGGTTATTTACGGGAACATGGATGACTGAAAGGCAGCTGTACCACTTCAGGCTGCATCCCTGTAGCTCTCTGCATGACTTGCAGGCAGTTTGATAAGTCAGAGAGTCTCCTCTCAGGAACAGCCCTACTATTTATGTAACCTTGAGAAAGGACACCATGAATCTTGTAAATTTCAGGAACTTTCCGAGCCATCTAAATTTGGTTTATTTGAGGAAATTGCTTCATAACACTCCATCCCTTGAAAATGACGTTCTTTCTCACACTTCTTGTGATATTCCCTGGATCCTGGAGAGGATGCTATAGATGTGTGATTCACTTCCTCCATTTGTGGCTGTTATGCTACAGCAGCAATCACATAGTCTCAGGAGCTTTGCAAGTTTTAAGTTTCTGTAGTATATCTTTTTATAAAAGTTTTCTTCCTTGACCAAATAAGGTTGATGGCAACAGTGTCCCATGGACACAACACAAATGTTTAGAAGGCAATTTGACAGGCACATCATATCCATTTAACAAAATAATACAGTGGCCTTCCCACTGGGGCCTGGAACTTCCCTAGCCATGGACTTTTAGCCTGGCTTTAACACTATGTGTGAGTTCCCTACTGTAGTGCAGGCCTTAAATTCAATTGGAAGGCAAATGGTTGTACCCATAACAGTTTTGCCACTATTGTACCAGGAATATGTCTTGTCTGGCTTGTTGGCACTGGAGCGTGAAGGGTCCTTAGCCAAACAGGACTGGTGACAGTTCTATACCTGCATAGCTCCTTCCAGCACTCTAAAAGCCAAAAAATATGAAGTGAGCTTCTAGCTCAATTCCAGACTCATTTCTCATCCAAAGCATGTGGTATAGCCTCAGCTGTATACTCATAACTTCTAGTTCTAGCATGCAATCAATCAGCAGCAACAGCAGTATCCTTTTTCATTTGGGGCATCAGAGGCTTCCCCAGGGATAGAGGGATAGTCTGCCCCTGGCACTAAAATTTTCATTCGACAACTTCGTGGCTTCTGGGAGTGCCATTACCCACTCATATCAGGTGCCTGCATTTAAACTCTTTAACTGCCATCTTTCTGTTATTCCAGGTCATTTTACAAACCTGTAACATATTCAGGAGTTAATATTATGCAATGAAATCTTTTTTCCTAAGAGTGAGCAGGATCTCTAAAGGCCCACCATCATCTATCCTAAGTGAATTCAGGTTAATCTTGGGCAACTAAGGAATACTTTAAAAAAAAAAAAAAGTGTGTGGGAGGGGAGAGCATTAGCAAGGTTCAATGTAGTACAAAAAGATCTCATTAATTTCATCAATTATTTTTCCAAAGATCAGTACTGGGTATAGACATATCCCCAGATAGTCCTCCACACTCCACAGCATTTAGCATGGGTCACCTGGTCTACTAGTCTTTAGGTACGGCTGCAGTCACGAGCCTGTTGCACATCTTTCCACCTCTGATGGTCTCTGTGGAGCTGGCTTGCATGGTCTGCCCAGCTTAGACCCAAGGCCTGCAATCTAGCTTGCTGCACTTGCCACTAGAGCCAGATCCCCAGTTCTGGAAGGCTCTAGGCCAACACTGCCTTTCTACGTGGCTGCTGAAAGGGCTCCCCAGGCTAGGTGAGCAATTTCTACTCTTAGCATACTTTATGTCATGTGTTTTGGAAGCGTAACTGTTCATGCCTAAGCCAAAATTAATCTTTTCCCTTGTTTTGTTTCATTGTTTCTGTCTTCTGTGAACTACTGCTCGGGTCTTAAAGTCTTCCAGATACTTGCTAGGACAACTTTTGAATTTCTGCTCATTTTCCCAGGAACTCCAGTTCACTCCACATTTGCCCTTGATTGATCAAAACAGACCCCCTGTCTGCTTTGCCTTTTTCTCATCCCCTCTCAAATTTTTTTTCACTTTATGAATCCTACTTGTATATTGGACCCACTTTATGAATCCTACTTGTATATTGGACCCATTTTACCCACTGATCTGTGTCACTTGCATGCACTAAAGCTTCTTTTAACCTCATAAAGATCATCCTCTACCACAGGGCCCAGTCTCTAAAACTCCACACCAGTCTCAAGGTCCCTGCTGGACTAACGTCCTGGTGAACTTGGTCAGATAGCACCTCTTTCATACCCAGTTAATTCATTACTGCTTGTCCTTCATGTTTCTGCCTGAGCTTCCAGTCCCTGATATTCATGGGAACCTTCAAGGATCCCTAATGGGTTCTGTGGACCAGACCATCAAAGACCGGTTTCCCTCATGCTGCCTCAGTTTATGTAGTCTTTACCTTAAAAAGGGGTGAGTAGTTTCTCTGCTTTCATGGCACTCATGCTGAGCCCCACCCACTCCCATGTCCCACGCGCAAGGCTCTTCCACATTTTGTTTAAGTGTCTTACCCTATGCAAACAGTTTAGTTTTTTTGTTTGTTTGTTTAAATGTCTTTCCCTATGCAATCCAGTTCAAAATATTCACTGGCTCTCATAGTTTCTTGTACTGAGCTATTATTAAGGCCCCCATCTATATGCTGAACCATGGATTTTTCTTTCTCTTTTCTTTCTCTTTGTTAATGGTCAAGCCTGAGAGTTATCTTCTAGCTCTTCTATCATTACCAAATTCTTCCCGTGCATTGCAAGTTCTGGATCCCAGGAAGTATCCTTAGCATTACAAGGGAGACCTCCATTTACTGAGGAGACATTCCACCACATACAAGTAGAAGAAGATGGCCCCCAGGGAGCCCCTCTGAAGACATTGCACTCACAGTAGGCTTAGCCTTGGTGGCACGTCCTATCACCTATTTCAAGGAGCATCCAACCACTGTGATGCAGCACATTTTGGGCGTGCCCCTGCGAACCTCTCACACTCCCTCAGCTCAGTCTCAATTGCATGCCTCAGCACTCATTACAGAGGTCGTATAGCCAACCAGCTCCTGTTCTGATGTCAGTTTATGTTGTGTGATCTGATCACCTCAAATAGGGAACCAGTGACAGAACAAAGTAATGGTTACAGACACTGAGGTCCAACCTGGTGAAATGATGAGTTTATTGGGGTTACTTATAGGAGTGTGGCGAAGGGAGCCTTACAGGAGCATGGACAACCCAAAAGAGTTGTATCACTGAAAGGACATCCCAGCATGGGCTGTGATTCATAAAAACATTCCTAGAACTCTATGACTCACAGGAAATTCAGCAGGTTGGAGAGTCACCTCTTCCCAGTTGTACTTACCGCTTATATAACTTTGAGAAGGAATCTTGGGAAGTTGGAAAGTGACAGGAACTTCCTAAGACTTGTGAGTTGTCTGCTTCCAGAGCCTTGTACTTTACTTTCTGAGTCTTTTTGGTGGGGAGAGTTATAATTTTTAATTTATTCTTTCATAATTTCATACATATATACATAATGTACTTTGGTCACACCTTCCCACTCCCACTGAATGCTTTCTTCTGTCCAATAAGCCTCCTTCCTACTTTCATGTTATATGAATATGTTTTGTGTGTGTGTGTGTGTGTGTGTGTGTGTGTGTACGTGTGTGCCCTACTGAATTAAATTAGCATTGCTTTCATGAGGATGATGGGGGAGTTATTTACTTGAGCAAGGGCAGCTTACAAGTGGCTACACCACTGAGAAATATGGCTTCCCTACTCCAGCAACCATTAATTATCCACAGATCCAAAGGGAGGGATGTGTCCCTTTCTCCATCGTAATGGAAAAATTGGTGGGCTTATTCTTGAACAGGTAGCCCTATTGCTGTGAATTCACTAGTACAACTATCACGCCATATCCGGAAGATAATATTTCATAGTACCACTTCCCATCCTCTAACTCTTACTTTCTTTCTGCCTCTTCCACAATGTTCCTCAAACCTTGGAAGGGGTGATGTAGATGTCCTATTTAGGACATTTACAGTCATTTGCTAGCATGACGACTAGTTATAAGTCTCTATATTAACTATTGTCCATTGCAAAAAAGAAGCTTCTCTGACCAAGGCTGGGAGTAGCATGAAGCTATAGGCAGAAACATTTTGTTTGCATTTGTTACATGACTCTACATATTGCCAATAAATATGCTAGCAAGCAACATAGGGAAATAATTTTTTCTTACAATTATCCAGTTACGGTCTTAGTCCAGCTTGGCAGGAGAGTTCATATCAATACCAGGGACTGAAGGAACTGGCCACACCATATCCACAAAACTGCTGAGAGAGGGTAAGTAACCTTTACTTGCCAGCTAACATATCTATCTACATGTGTCAAACAAATGCCCACTTATAAATCTACTCTCTCCATCTTATCTGCCATGGGCTGAGCCTTCCCTCTTCAATCAGAAAATCTCATGAAGATTTCTCAGGATTTAACTCAACTTCTAATTCTTTACAATGGTGCCCAGACCTCAATTCTTCAATCGTCAAGTTGACACCTATATATATATATATAGCTAACTACCTTAATATTTAATATTTACTTTCTGCACATCTTAAAGAACCTTTCTCCAGAGTGGACTGTTGCAGCTCAGGGGAAATAGTTGAGCAACACTTGACCGGTTGCTTGCTTAATTAATTGGCTGGTTTGAGACAGGGACTTACTATGAAGCCCAGACTGTCCTCCAACTAAAAATCTTTCTATCTAGCCTCCCAAGTACTAGGATTATAGGTTTGAGCCACTCTGCCTTGTCTGGGGTTTTCAGTTTTAATGATCTGTTTTCTTTTAGTATGACTGTGTTCACAGAATTATATTTAAGAAACTACTTAATTTTAAGATCATAAAGATGTTTTCTCTTAAGATTTTTTTTTAATTTTGCTTCTTAAATTTAGGATTGATCCATTTTAAATGTATTTTGTGTCCTATATAAAGATCCAACTTCCTGCTTTCACATGTAGATATCCATTTTTCCAAGCACATTTTTTTTACTATCATTGATTTGGTTTGTTTGTTTGTTGGAGACGGTCTCATGTAGTTGAGATTGGCCTTAAACTTAATCCTCCTGCTTCTACCTGCAGAGTGCTCAGGTTTCAGGCATGTGCCTGCATGAGTTTATCACACTATTTATGAAAGAGGTTTTGCTGTTTTCTCCTTCAGTACTTGTGGGAAGTTATGGAAAATCAGTTGGTCATGTGTGCTTTATTCTGGCATTGTAATCCTGGTTCAGTGACCTATATGTTCATCATGTGACAACACTATGTCAATGACTATAGCTTTGCTTTAAGGGGTGTGGGGGATGTGGGGGTGTTATTGTATGTTTACATAGCCAGTCACTGTCTCAAGGGAAAAAAAGAACAAAAGAGAAGAGAGAGAGAGAAATAAAAACCTAAAAAAAAAACCTGAAGAAAGGCATAACTTTTGTTAGATTCAAAACGAGAAGCAAAGGGCTAGAGATATGGCTCAGGAATTAAGATTCTGCCTTGTAAGCAGAAGGTACTGAGTTCAGATCCCAGGTCCCACGTAAAAATACTAGGCAGAAATGGCAGCAGCCTGTACTTCCAGCTCCGATGAGCAGAGCCTGAAAGATCCCAGAGAGAAACAAGAAGTAGGTAGAAGCGATCCAGGATGATTCCCCAAGTCACCCTTGGTTGTCCACAGGGACAAACAATACCCCCCTCCACACACACACACACACACACACACACACACACACAGTAATAAATTTTTTAAAAAATGAGAAGTGAAGATCAAAATATAACAATCCTTAAATTTGCATGTGGATGTAAAAAAACTGAATGGGTGTCCATCACTGAAATTCGGGATGCTAAGTACCAGCGGGAGCCCTTTCCAAAGCACCAGGTGAATTATATAAAGCAGCGTAAAGAAGCTGCACCAACCTGAAACTTCTACACACCTCCATTTATGCCAGTCCTGCTATTTGAAATGTTATTCCCTTTTTCTATGCCTTTCCAGGTCCTTACCCACTAACCTCAGCTGCAATCCCTGTCATTCTTCCCAATCAGTCACACTGAAGTGAATTCTTCCTTAGACTCCTGCCTCATTGATGCTCAGCCTGCTTTCCCCGGGACCTGCAGCAGATGGGTTCTAGAGTTCAGTACCTCTCCGCCTTGCCCAGCACCTAGCCTCTACACATGCTGCAGCCCCCAGGTGAAAAGCTGGGAGTGGGTAATCGATGCCATCGGAAGGGAATTCTTTCTCAGTCATCCTCTTCCCAAAAAAGGATCCGCCTGAGAAATTTCCTTGAGTGACAGCACAACCCGACTAGCCAGGAAGTGACTTGGCCCCTCCAAGCCAACAGTGCTTGTGCTGGGTTTAATTTAGGCTGCTCTGCCTTCATGCTTTAAAAGGACTTTCCCACGGCAGACTCGAGACCTGCAGCTCTGTGTTGTTAGCACCACTACCGAGAGCGGAGCCGAGAGAGGCGCAGCCAAGTGTGCCGGCCCTTGACCTTGTTCGGCTTCTGCAGCCGTGTGCTTTGATGTTTTGTTCCCAGATCAGCAGAGAGGGCGTGCCCACGTGGGATACAGTCCTGGGCCTTTGTGTGGTGGCCTGGGCTCGCCCCCGTGAGTGTGTGGGCTTGGCTGTGACAAGCCTCTCAGTGGGGAGGTAAGAACACACCTGAGTGTGTGTATTCTGACGTGTGCCTCTGATGGTATGGGCGCTTACATGAAGTATGTGTTCTGCCTACGCTTGTGCTCATCTTGTATGCATGTCATACCCCTTGTTGGTGCTACTCTTTCAAGTAAGCATGACAGTACAAAGTAAATGTCAGCAATGTGCCATGGTTCTCAGGACACTGTCTTCTTCTCATCCCCAGACCCTAACCTGACACCACCACATGAAACGGATTCCAGTGAGTCACTGGCTCATCGTCTTTCTGAGCGTGGGGGAAGGAACGGAGGAAGTCCATGCTACCCGAGATAGTGATGGTCTTCTCAGTGTCATTTCCTCCTGGAGTTCTGTGGTCACCATGTGTGGTCCCTTCAGTGACTCCCAGGAGTCCCAGACCATCAAAGTCTATAGTATTACCTGGAAAATTATAATGGGGTTTATCCAGTAAAAAGAGAAGACTACTTTGAGGATGCCAAGGGTCTTCCTCTGTCCCTGCCTCCCAGCCCAGAGCTAACATTCCAGGTTCTGTTTATATCCCTTTCTTCTGCGCCGCCCCACCTCACTCCCATTCCCAATGACTTCCAAAACCTCCTCACTATGGGCTACAGTCTGTCTACACCACCTGTAAACAAATCATTCCTTCCTGCTCTAGGAGACCTCAGCCCCTTTGACTTTCCATAGCTCAGAATGTTTCCCATTCATTTTGTGCTGCTTGGTTTGGTTTATCGTTGCTGTCGTTGCTTTTATATTTTTTTTCTATTTTATTTTTTACCCAGTTGTATGAGCTTGCTCTGCTGTTTTGTTCTGTGGTTCTGGGGCTGAAACCCATAGCAAACCCGTGTTAGACAAGAACAGTGTCATGAGTTACAAGTCCAGTTCTTCATGCCTCCATTTTTCTATGTGCTCCTTCACTTCTGGATTAACCCTTGGTCTCCTGCAGGGAATGAGGAATGGGGGGGGGGAGGAGACGATCCAGACTCCAGGAAATGGAAGTCAGTCAATGACTCTGTCCGTCGTGTGTCCGGTCTCTGTGCCTTCACCATCCCCTTCCCTCTATATCCTCTCAAGCCCAGGTCGTAGAGGCCACAGGGGAAAGATTCAGACCTGGGGACACCAGCCTTCCTTCTCAACTCTGACACTCCAGTCTTCTCTGAAGACCCTCAGTGAATCTGAGCAGCTATTATAGGAAGGAAACATTACTCCCCATAGCCTCATGCTGCCAATGTCTTGCAGTGCAGACATGAAGTATAGTTTCATAGGGATGGTGGAAACCAGCTCAAGTGTGTGGGACAAGTGATTGCTGTATACTTTCTGCTTGGGAAGACAAAGGTTTAAACTGTGACTTCATTTCTAGGAATGGGAAAGGACCTAAGTACTTATGATCAGTTGGGTCAAAGGTATCTTCAAAGATATCAATTTGTTGTCCCTGAGAGATGGCTTCTTACCTTTCTTCATCACGAGGTGGTCAGCCTACCCAATGTCTATATCCAAAGTTGCCTACCATGACAGGCGGGATTCCTTTGGAGGAACTAAGTACAAGTCCAACTCCCTCTATGGGACTGGAGGGTCTCCTGCCCAGAGGCAGGGGCTCCATTCTCATCCCTTCTCTATTAGCATGCCTAGTCGGGGGCTGAGTCCAGGCTGGGAACATGTGTAAGTGGTGACCCAGCTAGAAGCCCAGTGGCTGCCTTCTCCCAGCACGGGCCTCCTCTGATTATTCAGGCTGGATGGCAGCCCCAGAGACGCCCCCCTTCCTCTCATCTTATTGAGAAGGGTGGGATTAAAAGGTCCCGATTCTCCTGGAAAGCAGGATGCCCTGTTGAGAAACAAACCACTCAAAACCCTCATTTCCTCATCCACAGCTTTCTCAAAAGCAAGAAACACATCGCTTCCCCTGACCCAGGGAATGTGAAACATCTGTCCTGGGGGTCCTTAGCTGTCCACCAGAGACAAGTTCTCACCCCTCCTTAAGTGAAGGAGGGAGGGACCTTTCTCATTGTTTTGCCCTCTGTCTGGCAAGCACCAGCGGTTGCCTTTCCCAGCCTGGCTCTTTGAGAGGAGAGAAGTGGCAGAGTTTGTTCCTTCTGAACACCAGCCTCTTCTTCGCCAGTTGGGCTGAGCCAGCCTGGTTTGAGCCTCTGTCCTGGGAAGAGGAGATGGAATCAGGGGTCCGAGCGTCATGGCCAGCTTGCTCTCCTTCCCGTTGCCTCCCTCTCCCCATCAAAGAAGGCAGCTAGCTAGGCAGAAGCGAGCCAAGCAGTAGCCAGTGGGCACGCAGAAGGTGAGGGAAGACATCTCCGTGGGTGGGTGAGTGTAAAGGTTACTCTTAACTATTGCTGTGAGAGAGCACCCAAAGTCAATCAACTTAAGGGAGAAAGGGAGGTTTATTCAGCTTACGGTTCCAGAGGGAAGGTACAGTCTCTCAAAGGAGAGGTGGCATGGCTGGCTGGCCACAGCTGGAGGAGGCTAAGTCACCGCAGACATTTTGGAAGCTGAGAGTTGCAGACTGCTTGCTGCAAAGGCTCACTTCTCCTGGAGGTAGGGTGGGACTAATCCAACTCAAGGCCCACCCCTTGTGACTGCCTTCCTCCAGCAAGGCTCCACCTCTCAAGGTGACATGAGCTTGCCAGACACATGAGACTGTGGGGGACACATTTCAAACCATAACATTGAGTATCTGCCTTACCCTCTTTTTCCATAATGATTTGGTCTTCTCTACCTTCTAGGGGAGAGCACCTTATTGGTCAAAGACCTAAAGATCCTCATCTGAGCTTCAGGTAGGATGTAGGACCTTTCGCAAGCCCTGGAAGGAGCTTGGTGGACTTACAGACAATTCAGAGAATAGAACAAGGAATTGTCTTCCTACACAGAAATGGAAGAATCATTTCTTGGTCCCTTCTTCCACATATGAGCAGGAAGGAAACGAGAAAGCACAGGACTGGGGTACAGCAGAAAAGCTCATGCTCGTGAGTCCTTGGGTACCATCCCCATCATTCGAAAGTGAATAAATCAAAGTACCTCAAAAATAAAACACGATTGGAAGAGGGGTCACCAAGTAGGGAGTCTGCCACACAAGTCTGACGACATGAGTTCAGATCCCCAGATCCCAGGTGAAAGCCAGACATCGTGTCATAAGTATCTGTAATCTCAAAAGATGGAGAACTGAGTTTCCAGAAGCTCCTCGGCAGGCCCGACTTACACAGCAGTGGTGGAGAAACGCAGTCGCATGCGAGATGGAAGGGCGAGGAACTGTAGCTGAAAACTCACAGACACATGCACTAACTCGTTATGCGCGTGCGCGCGCGCACACACACACACACACACACAAAACAAAACAAAACAAAAACAAAACAAAACAAAAGACACTTCTGGAAAGCCCTGTTAACCCTTTCCCCACTAGGCATGAGCCTTTTATTTCCTAAGAATAGAGACCCTTTTCTGCTTCTCTTTCAAACAGGTGTGTGTAGAGTTGGCTGTGCCAGGTGATAAGAGTGAAAGAAAGTCTAAAGTTAGGAAATTCTTTTCAGATCTCATCCACCTCTCTGATCACAGGATAGAACCCCTAGAGGACAGAGCAGGTATAATACATTAGGATTGCACCAATTGACAAGCTAGGCAAGAAAAAGAGCCAGATCCTCCTCCCCTGCTTGTTAGAAATTAGCCATTATAATGTGACCATGAACATGTCTCTATTTCTTCCGTGGGTTTCAGTGTTTTAGTTCTATAAAATATTGGCGTTGACACCTAGAACTAGGCCAGACTAATCTCTCCCCATCGTGAAGCTCAGGGACATTTGCGGAAGAGGGGGCGGTAAGAGTGTAAGAGCAAAAGGATGGGAGGAGCAATGATTTGCAAGATACTCCACACAAGTTAGGGCCGAAGCAATCATAATTGGACATTGCATGCCCGGCGCAATGTCCAACACACTATTGACCTCACAAAGTCTAGCATCTGCTAAAGGCACCAAGATCCTTGGAGGCAAGGGATTGACAGCCACTGCAGTGTTCCTATGCTTAAGGGGAACACAGGAAAGGGTTCAGGGAAATGCCACTGGGTCCTTGTACGTCATCAGAGAGGAGGGCCCAGAGGAGAGTCAGGCATGCACAAGAAAGGACTCTGGGAATTGGGGTGGAGGCACCGGGGGATGGGGTGGGAGGGGTTGAGGGGAGTGGGAGCAGGGGGTTGGGGGGGAGGAGGAGGGAGGGAGGGAACTGGTGTACCTATTAAGTTTGTATGAGCTGAAATAATAATAAAAAATGTATTAAAAAATATTGGCATTGAATTTGACTTTTAGGACACTTTGGAGCTCAGCCTAATGGCCTGCAATATCACCTACTTGACAGACTACAATAGAAAAACTGAATTCAAGGCCTGCCTGGGGTACAGAATGAGTGCATCCAATGAGGCCTTGCATCCAAATACATAATAAAACAAGAGCTGTGGATAGTTCAGTAGTAAAGTCTTGCCTAGCATGTGTAGAGCCTTGGCTTCAATTTAGAGAAGAAAAAAAAGCGGAGGAGGAGGAGGAGGAAGAGGAGGAGGAAAAGGAAGAAAAGTAAAGACTAATTTAGTTCTCCTCTTCCTCCTTTGTTGTTTTCTTGAATTTCTAAACCTCTTGCCTCTGCGTCCCAAGTGCTGAGATCACAGGTGTGATGTTCCTGGTTATCAGACCCAGGGCTTTGAGCACACTTCATGGCTAACCCTGCCCCCTGCTCTGATTCCTAGGCAACTTCTTTCTTAACCCCCTAAACTGATTGTGACTAAAGGAGAAACAGCTGTTCAGAGGCACACATCACAGTCATCTCAAAACCCTGAAAGCAAGACAGAGATAGTGGAAAGGAATGAGAAAACTGCCCAGCCTGTTTGCTCCTTTCCAAGAACTCCATTTATTTTTAGTTTTGAAATAGGCTCTTACTATGTGGCCCAGACAAGCCTGGAAGTTATGATCCTTTTGATTCAGCTTCCCCAGTGCCGAAATTACAAGTAAGAGCCACCTTACCAAACTACTTCAAAGACCTTTAAAGCAAACGTGTAGATTAAGAAGGGTATAAAACAGGGCTGCAGAGATGGCTTAGGGGTTATGATTGTGCCTCACAAACAGAAGGTCCTGAGTTCAGATCTCAAGTCCCACATTAAAAAAAAATGTGGTGACCTGCACTTCGGGTCCTAGTGGACGGAGCTCTGGGATGTCCCAGAGCCAAGCAAAAAGGAGGAAGAAGCAATCCAGGGTGATTTCTGAATTCACCGTTGGTCCCCCACAGGGACATACAATACTTTCTGATACACACACATACACACACACACACACACACACACACACACACACGGACGAGTAAGTTAAAAAAAAAAAAAAGCTGTTCCCTTAGGGCATAGGCATAGCTCAGAATTAAAGTAAGACTCTTAGTTCAATCCCCAACACCAAAAAAGAAAATCCATGTGTATACATACATCCATATCTAATACATGTGTTTCTGGAAAAGGTATATGGCCATAGTCACATACAATCCCCTGCTCTGTCATGTGAACATCATATGAATATATACCCAGTCATAATGGACATAAGACCCCTAACTTCTGCTCACCAAGGAGGGAGACACTCCCTGCTAACTGTAACTTCTGTCCATCAGGTAGCTGCTCCTTCTGCTGACCACATACATATTTATATCTCACAGCCTGCTATTCTCCCAGATACAAAGCCTTTATCCTCAGCGTCCCCAGCACATAACGGGGCACTTTAGAGGGAACCAACCCCAGTAGATTCAGAGGCCCACACTTACTGCCTGCTTCCAAGGGCACAGAACAAAGGTCATGTGAGGGCCGCCTGAGGCCCTGGGCAACGCTCTCTGGTGATGTCTGCGTCTGTCCAGAGTTGGATGACCTCTCCAGAACACGCAGCACTAATTCCCCGCAGGCCAGTCATTAGGATGACTTCCCAGAGCAGAAGGCTGCTTGCTTCCAACCCCAGCTGGGCCATCGCAAATGATAGCGAGGAAAGAAATGGATGCACTGCCTGAGGACTGGGTTTTGGAAATAGTTTCCAAATCTACAAATGCATATGCCTTGTTTCTAGTTAGCTACCTTGTTCATAGAATTATGCTGCAAATACATTTACATGGCCAGGAAAGGACAGGGGAACTAGCCATGAACTGTAGCATCCACTGTTAACAAAGACAAAAAGGAACCAGGTATCTATTAATAGACAATTACTTTCAAATTACAGCATATCCATTTTAAAGAGACTTTTTTTGGATATTGATCTAGAAGGATCACAGTCATGTTACATTAAAATAAAAAGTACAGAACAATGTATGTTTGTGTGGGAAAACAAAGAACAAAAGAAGATGTATTTGTACCATGTATGTATATTTGTACTATATTTGTTTACATAAACAATGATATTCGAGGATGGGGAGTTAGCTCAGTAGATAAGACACTTGCCCTACAAGTCTAAGGATCAGAGTTCAAATTTCCCACGACCCACATAAAACCTAGGCAAGAATAGTAGCAGCCTGTAGTCCCAACACTTGAGAGGCAAAGACAGGGAATCCCCAGGACAATCTGGCCACCAAGACTAGCCAATAGACAAGCTTTGGGTTCAACCGAGAGACCCTGTTTTGATAATAAAAGTGGAAAGCAAATCATGCAAAAAAAATGTTACTGGAAAAGTAAACAGGATTTTAATGGTAGTTGCTTGTTAGGAAGGTGGGGTAAAAGCAACTTTCTTCCATATGCATTTGGTAAAGTTGGAGAACTGAACAATGTAAATACATTGTTTACTCAAAAGCTTAAACCATAATAATGATTCCACAGCCAATGGGTTAAAAGAGGGAGAGCAACCCAAGGCATAAAAGGAGGAAAGGGCTGGAGGAGAGAGAAGAGCAAGGCCTCAACATGGCTCTCTTGGCTCCAAAAGGCCTTTGTCATCCAAGGGTCTAACATATTTCTTCTCACAATCTTGGTATTTTGGCCAAAGCATTCTCTGATTTCAGGCATGCACACGTGGTTTAGGAAATCTTGTCTTTTGTGAAAATGTAAACATCAGGCAACAACATCCTTTGAGGTTGCCTGTGTCTTGCTAATGTCCTGCAAAAAGAAAAAAAAAATTGCCAAATAGTATGTATTTGTTTTAGAGGTTGCTTTTTGAGAATCTTATGACATCCCTTTGAGATAACTGGCAACACTTTGGAGTGTTGCAAAATCCGACTTGAGAGTGATCACTCTGATGATCAGAAGGAGCCAAGTGGGGCCTGCACCACCCTGGCAGGCCTGGGACACAGGCAGGGGGTAGGAGAGGGGACAGCCGGTGCAGGGGTGAGCTGCTGGCTCCCTGGGAGCCCAGCTGGTCCTTTTTCCTCAGGGATAATTTTAGGTTCTTTCTTCTCCAACCTTTCTGACTCCCAACCCTGACTCAGCCTCCCAGAGGGATTGCCTAGACGAGTGGCCAACTATATGCTTTGAAAATACAGAGCGTTCAAGAGAACATGCCGGGGTGGTGCCCAGAGGCATTTCCACTATAATTTTTTCCCCTTCTGTCCCATTGTTTCAGAAGATGAAACAAGGCTCAAGAATCAAGATATGATCAAAGGATCATATATTCCTACCCCCCACTCGAACCTAAAGTTTTAGTGTGTGTGTGTGTGTGTGTGTGTGTGTGTGTGTGTGTGTGTTCATGTGCTTATGCTAGTTCATGTGTATGAGTGTGAGTGGGGGACGACTTCAGGTGTGGTTACTCAATCAACATCTACCTTATTTTGGGACAAGATATGTCATTGGTCTGCAGCTCCCACTAAGCAAACCTGGCTGGCCAGCAAGGAAAGAATCCTGGAGACTCCGGCTCCCTAGCCCAGCTTCTTTTTTCCTGGGTTCTGATAATGAACCTTAGGTCCTCCTGCTTGCAAGACCAACACTTTACCATTCTTTATGAGCTAATGCCACAGCCTGCAAAAGGTTTTTTCCAAACCTCCCTTCCCCATTCCCAATTTAAGAGGAGTTGGTTTAGACACTGGAAGACTGGGTGACAGAATCATGCAGTACACATCTGGGCGGTGGGAGGGAGCAGGGTGCCCTGGGTTGATGAGAGACCTGAGAGGCATTCAGATACCAGGACTGTCCTTCCACAGCTCAGTCTGCAATGTGAATTTCTCCATCCGGCTTCTTCTGGTTTCTTATGAATACTTCTCCAAGCAGTTAGTGTGGACCCCTTACCATGGAATGGGCAGTGGAAGATTTGTGGAGAGCTGAGGATGACTACAGACAAGACTTAAATGTATTCATCTTTTTCTTTTCTTTCAGGGCTGGAGATCAAAGCTGGAGTCTCAGGCATGCTGAGGACACGATCTGCCACTGAGCTACACCCTTTAATATGCCTTTATGATTAAAGAATTTGAAAAGGCTTCATTAGAAATTATCTAGGAGGAAAGATATGTGGAAGCGGCAATGCAGAGGCAGGAAGAAGAAAGAAAAAAACAAAAACAAAAAACCAGCGTTCCAGGCTAATGAGGACAAATCAAATGAAAGTAGTGAAAATGAAGGAAGTAGCAAATCTCATCAGTTTAAGTAAGCCCTGGGAGAAGCACTCAGGGAGGTTGAGGTAAGAGGAACTCATGTTCCAGCCCAGCTTGAACAGGATACAGAGATTCTATCTGAATTAATGGAATATCTCAGAGAGCCGCTGTGGATCAGTTATCTCGGGAAGGCCATCCTCACTCGTGCTGGGTTGCTGCAGGCCCTCTCAAGAAGGGGCTGTTGGGCTCAGGAAACCGGTGCCTATGGAGTGCCCTGCTGAGCCCACAGGGCTGGTCACAGCAGGGCATCCCTCTCCACCCACCAATTCCCTCCTGAGGCTTCCCAGTGCAGACGATTGGACACTGTCCCTTTAAACACTGCCACTCCTCCCCCAGAACGGTGGCATCAAGAGAGAGAGAGGGGAGTGAGATGGGGGAGGCTGAGCAGTCTCACCCCCCAGCAACTAGTGAAGATGGCCCGGGCTGGGGGAGTCGCTCCCTGGCCCTGATGTCCCCTCCCCTGAGCCAGGGGAATTTGGGGGACCCCTCCCACCCACGCGCAACGTGGGGATGGCTCTGTGGCCTCACAGGAACGTCTCTTTGACTTTGTGGCCAGACGCTCCCACCTCGGACCCCAGTACCTCCAATGCCAGCGAGGTGCCAGGGGTGCCGTGGGCGGCCGCATTGGCTGGGGCGCTGTTGGCGCTGGCCACGGTGGGAGGCAACCTGCTGGTAATTGTGGCTATCGCCCGCACGGCAAGACTCCAGACCATCACTAACGTGTTCGTGACTTCGCTGGCCGCCGCCGACTTGGTGGTAGGACTGCTCGTCATGCCACCGGGGGCCACCTTGACGCTGACTGGACACTGGCCCTTGGGAGCGACTGGTTGCGAACTGTGGACGTCGGTGGACGTGCTGTGTGTCACGGCCAGCATCGAAACCCTGTGCGCCCTGGCCGTGGACCGCTACCTGGCTGTGACCAATCCTCTTCGTTACAGCACGCTGATCACCAAGCGCCGCGCCCGGGCGGCGGTGGTCGTGGTGTGGGTCGTGTCCACCGCCGTGTCCTTCGCGCCCATCATGAGCCAGTGGTGGCGCGTGGGCGCGGACGCCGAGGCGCAGCAATGCCACTCCAACCCGCGCTGCTGCTCCTTCGCCTCCAACATGCCCTACGCGCTGCTGTCCTCCTCCGTCTCCTTCTACCTTCCTCTGCTCGTGATGCTCTTCGTCTACGCGCGGGTTTTCGTCGTGGCTAAGCGGCAGCTGCGCCTGCTGCGCCGGGAGTTGGGTCGCTTCCCTCCCGAGGAGTCCCCGCGGGCCGCGTCGCGCTCGCAGCCGCCGGCAGCCGCGGAGCCGTGCGCTTCCCCCGACCGAGTGCCCCCCTGCGGCCGCCGGCCCGCGCGCCTCCTGCCGCTCCGGGAGCACCGCGCCCTGCGCACTCTGGGCCTCATCATGGGCATCTTCTCTCTCTGCTGGCTGCCTTTCTTCATAGCTAACGTGCTGCGCGCCCTGGGGGGCCCTTTCCTAGTCCCCACTCCGGTTTTCATCGCCCTTAACTGGCTGGGTTATGCCAATTCCGCCTTCAACCCGCTCATCTACTGCCGCAGCCCGGACTTCCGCGACGCCTTCCGCCGTCTTCTGTGCGGTTGCCCCCGCTGCCGGCCCCCGGAAGCCCGCGCCCTCCCCACCCGGACCTGCGACCCCTCCAGCGCCCCGGCGGAGGGCAGCCCACCCAGTCCACGCAGTGCCCCATCGCTCAACAGGTGGGTCTCGCGAACTGGAGGCCAGTGACTCTGGATCAGGGCGTATTCTACCTTAAGTTTGGGACACAGGAAAGCGGACCAGAAGATGGGGGTACTCCACGGGGGCTCTATCTTGAGAGGAGACAACGGGGAGCAGTGGTTGAAATGGCGCCCAGACCCGTTTCCTTTCTGGGATCCCTCCGCAAGGGCCGAGGCAATAAAGGGCAGGGAGTTCTCTCCTTGGGACCCAGGGCGCCACACAGGCACGTGCCATTCTGTCCCAAGGTTTGGGCTGCCCCTGGTTAGCGTCTCTACTTTGGGATTTCTGGCTCCATTCCCTCATCCATGCAGATTTCTGGCCATCACGACGCCTAGGCTGGGGCTTACATCGAATTATTTGCCTGTCTAACCCTTTGGCCTCAATTCCAGTTTCTCTCAAAGGTTTGGTGACTATGAAGGTGACCGTCGGCCTTCCACGTAAAGGCCCACCGTGATCCCGCAAGGAATCTGTGAGTGGGAATTTGTGTCCCAACCTCCCTCGCGGGCTGGGGCTGCAGATGCGGGTGGGATATCCGTAGCAAAATAGCCCTCGTGCTTTTTGAAAATTCTGCTTTCTAGGGTTCCCAGATCACTGCGCCTTCCCTCCAGAGCCAGATTCCCACCCTTTGCCTCTCCACCCCAAGGTGTGGTATCTCCGTTTGTTTGTTTGTTTGTTTTTTCTAGGGCTTCTGGGGGAATGTGTTAACCGGAGGACTACAAACAGCTCCATGCATGCAGAACCTTTGTAAAGTCCCGACCTCAGCTGCAACTAACTCCTTACTCTCCAGAGCCCGCTGGCTGGACCTTGGGATGCCTAGAGAATCCCCTCACCGAGTAGGTTCCACTTCCTCTTTCTGAGAGAAGTTTTCTAAGTCCCAATCCCTCCACGTCACTACCTCAGCGTCTGGAGTGTCGGGCACCTGCACCAGCCTCCTAAAGCAGCCCTGTGGCCTTGGCCCGACTCCATCACGTTACTTGTGTGTGTGCTGCGTGCTTGGGCAAAGAGAGCGCCATGCTCCCTCCCTCCGCCTGCTGCCCTGATCCTGGTTGAGCCACTTAGGATTCTCCAGGCTCTGTGGGCTTTGTGGCTCAGGAGAGGTACCAGCGTAGGAGGCCAGGAGGCAGGAAAAAAAGGTTTGTGGTTTTTCCCTGGCTCTCTCACCAAGGCTCTCTAAGCACCAGCATCATTAGACACAAGACAGCTCTAATCTACCTCACACTCAGAAAGACTTCTTCGAAGCTTTTTGTTTTTTAGAAAGGGGAGCCCAGGGTTCACAAGAAGGTGAACCTTTGGAATGAATCCCCTTTCCATTTAAAATCAAATTAATAAATATTGCTAAATGCAGTTTGTCATTTGCCCTCTTTTCTCTCCATTTGTTTTCTTTTCATAATCCATTTGCTTCTTTCCCTTTGGCTCAGTGCTGGCTTTTGACAAGGGCAGTAAATTAGGACTAATCCTTGTCCCTTTCTTCCTAATCCTCATCAGACAAACCCAAAAAGTCTGTGTGGATAAACAGGATTGTTAAGTCTTTGATTCTCTTTTCTCTCTACCCTTCGTGAAACTTCTGGGAACCTAGGCACAAGCAAATAGCACCATCATACAACCCATGGGACTTCAGCAGAGGATGGGACTTGCAAACCAATGATTCATAAGATTTCATTGACGTTAAGGACTACTTGAGTTCTGTGCTTTGCATGTCTGTGTATTTGGAGACACAGACACTGTTTACTTTGAGCAAGCATTTTACATTATAAATACAAACTTAAAGATGTGAAGGCTTACAGATTGTGTGTGTGTGCGTGTGTGTGTTTGTGTGTGTGTTTCTGTAACTGCTGTCTTCCCATTTTCTTCCTGGCATGCAGAAATTAGTGATCCTCTAGGAGCAAAACAGGAATCACAATTGTAAGTCTGCTGAATTATTTCTCTCCTCACTTCGGTCTTTACAGTCTTTATCTGACAGGTTTCCTATGGAAAGAAAAGTTCTAAGGACATCATTGGAACCCTGCAAGAATTCTTATTTCAATTCTGTAACCAAAAATCATGGCCCATGCTGTTTCCCAAGATAGCTAGTAAATCACCCAATGTTTAGTGTGCTTGTGACACAGCGTGCAGTGCATTGGCTGGGTTTGGGGACCCTAGAGTTATAAAACCATCGGCCTGCAGGACAAAGCTGAGCGCATTTCCACATATGGGTGTTCCTTGTGAACTGGGGCTGGTCTGCACAGCTCCCTTTTTTCCTGGAGCCCAGGTTTTATTTCTCAGGATGTTTGCATACCAAAGATGTCTTTCTCCTTTCCACCCCAGGGCAGTGTGCTGTCTCTGGTGTCTGGGTGTAGAAGGCTGTTTGGCAAGGACTCTGCTTTTGAACTATGGTTCTTAGTCCAGAAGGAAGTCTCTGTTGAGCTCAGGGATAAGAGGGCCTCTTCTCTCTGGATCTTTTCCCAGCATCTCTGAGGAAAGTTACCCAGGTACCCCTAAACAAAGGATGATTTGGGAGAAGGGGCCTCTGGTTTATAGATTTGTCCTTGAAGGCTATCCAGGAGCTCATACTGCTTGGGTCTGACTTGACACGTACCCATGTGCCAACTGTCAGCCTCCTGTGAAGTGTTTAGACTTGAGCTGGGCTGTGGATTCCATCTGCAGATTGTCACCAGTGCATCTGACAGCAGCAGAGGCAGCCCTTTCGGTCCTTTCTCCAGCAACTTGAGGTCAGGTGTCAAGCTGAAGGAGATTTACATCTCTGAATGGGAAGCAGCCTCCTTTCACCACCAGGAGGAGCCTGACACTTGAACCGGGGAAGACAAACACTTTGTACTCCGAACTTTAAGACGTAAAGACCTGCAGGCTAATGAGAATGAAAGAGGTCTAGAGTTACTGGCCCTCTTAGAATTTGGAAGCAGGAGCTAGCATGGGGCAGAAATGGCAGGGAAAGGGCACAGGTAACCTCCTGAGAAGAACTGTAAACGAGGCTGGAGAGGTAGCTCAGGGGTTAAGCCTCTGCCTTGCAGGCGGAAGGTCCTGAGTTTGGATCCTAGACCCCATGTATAGACGCCAGGCGGAAGCGGGGGTGGCCTGCGTTTCTGGTCCTGGTAGGGCGGAGCCTGTGAATCCCGGGGCAGAGTAAACAAGGAGGTGGAGGCGTCCATGGTGGTTCCGGAATTCGCCTGTTGTTCTACACACACACACATTACATACATGCACACACACTCACACATGCACAATTGAATAAAAAAGAAAGAACTGTGAACAAGAAAGCACTTCATGTCCAGAGTTGAAATGATTTTTCCCATACTTTGTGAAGCTAGAGCAGACTTTCAGTTTCAGCCTTGGCTAGATTTAAGATGTAAAAGATACGAGACGCCCTCAGATGGGGACATGCGGTACAACAGAAGCTGGATTCATAATGCTGGTCTGTTAGACTGAGAGCTTGGTTACAATTTGCATAGGTGGCCAGCCTTCAGAGTGAGAAGAGATTGTACAAACAATTTAGTCCACCTGGGCCTGGTGGCAGAACTCTATAATGTCAGCACTCAAGAGGATCTGGAATTCCAGGCCAGTCTTAGTTGTATAGGGAGAACATGTCTCAAACACACCACCCATAATAAACAAAAAGAAACAATTTAGCCCAATCTTTTGATTTAAAAAAAAAAAATGAGTAAAGAACCTCAGTTCTAGGACTTGGAATGCAACTAAGTTGGTAGAGTGCTTACCTAGCGTGCATGAGGCCCTGGGTTCGATTCCCAATGCCGCATAAACTGGATATAATGACACACACCTTTAATCCCAGCACTCAAGAGTTGGAGACAGTAGTATCAGGAATTCAAGGTCACCTTCCAATACATAACAAGGTAGAGGCCAGTCTGAACTGTATGAGACCTAGCAAAAAGAGAGAGAGAGAGAGAGAGAGAGAACTGATTTCTAGATGAGTTTCTATATTTTTAATTTATTTAGCTTGTATGTGTAAATACATCCATGTGTGGAGGCCAAAGTTTAACTTATAGGGAGGCCATTCTCTTATTACACTCTGTAGGTACCAGGGATTGAATTCAGACTGTCAAGCTTAGTGGCAAGTACCCACTGAACCAATTTGCTAGTCCAACAAATTTTTGTTAGTTAATGAAAGGCAGTCCTGAAATGCTATGAAGAAGATGTCAGAGGGCTGGCTAGATGGCTTGGAAGGTTAAATCATTTTCTATATAAGTCTGACAATCTCAACTGATTTCCCAAACCCCACATATAAAGTCAGATCCAGAGGCTCATGTCTATAATCCCAGCATACCACAGAATGAGAATCCATATAGGACAACCACAGAAAGCTCACACAACAGCTAGATTGAAGTACGCAGAGCAGAAAAAGCAAGAGAAACTGCCTGGAAGAAAAGGCCCTTTAACCTGCACTGTGGCACATGTATACTCTCTCTCTCTTTCTGTCTTTCTCTCTCATACACACACATACACAAACTTAAAAAAAAAAAAAAAAAAAACAGATTCAGAGATGATAAGATGACTCAAGGGTTAAAGCCTTAGCCTCACAAGCAAAAAGACCTGAGTTCAGATCCCCAGATCCCAAGTAAAAAATGCCAGAGGAATATGGTAGTAGCCTGTACTTCCAATCCCGAAAAGTGGAGCCTGGGAAACCCCAAAACAAAGCAATAAAGAGGTAGAGTAATCCAGGACGATTCTCTATGTCATCTTGGGCCTCCATAGGCACACAGACTCAAGTGTCCTCTTGCACACACACACACACACACACACCACACACACACGCACGCACATGCATTTACACATGTAGGGGGTGAAGGTGGGGGGGAGAGGCTTCAGGGCTGTAAAAACAAGAAATGGAGAAAAGAAGGAAATGACCATTTAGTGAGTGCTCAGTGTATGCCAATCACTGAAAGAGGTGTTCTACACATGCTATTTTATCTAATAATGACAGCAAATTAAAAAAAAAAAAAAGCCTTGGGGTAGGCAAGATAGCTCAGTGGGTAAGGCATCTGACCTGGCGACCTCAGATTGATCCTTGGAAGCCCACATGGTGGAAAGACAGAACTGACTTCTGAAAATTGTCCTCTGACCTCCACTACTGAACAATAGCATGCATCCATCTCTTCTCTTCTCTTCTCTTCTCTTCTCTTCTCTTCTCTTCTCTTCTCTTCTCTTCTCTTCTCTTCTCTTCTCTTCTCTTCTCCTCTCCTCTCCTTTCCTGTCCTCTTCTATCCCCTCCTCTCCCCTCCCCTCTCCTCTCTTTCTCCCCTCCTCTCCTCTCTTTTCCTCTCCTCTCCTCTCCCCCCCTCCCCTCCTCTTCTCTCCCCTCCCCTGCTCGCTCACTCTCTCCCCCTCTCTCTCTCTCTGTCAAATTGTTATTGGCTTGCCTCGCCTGATCTTTCTTCTGAGAAATGCTCCCATCTCAGAGTGCGTCCCTTGGCTGCACAGAGTGTGGCGTTCATTCCTGTGTATCAGGATCTGGTGGTCTGTTATGGGAGGGGCTCGTGAGAATGCACTTGGACAGAAGGATAGAGAGGAGCAATTCACTTGCTAGGCCTGCTGCAACCAAGCACTATCAACTGAGTGAAATAAAAACAATAAAAATGTACTCTTGCGCAGTCCTGGAAGCTTCAGCGCAAAGTCAAGTGCTTGGCAAAGCCATGCTTTGCTGGAGGCTCTGGGAGGGGTCCTTCTTTACCTCTCTAGTTCTTGGTGGTCTCCAGCAGTCCTTGATATTGCTTGGCTTGCAGATGTCCCATGTCAACTTCTGCTCTGTCTTCATGTGGCCTTCTCCCCTCTTCTATCTCTGTCCAAATTTCTCTTATAAGGACATCAGTCATTGGGTTAGGACATCCAGTATGACCTCATTTTAACTTGAGTACATCTGTAAAGGCCTCATTTCCAAATAAGGGCACCCTAGCAAGTCGTAGGGTTAAGGCTTCAATATATCTTCCAAGGGGACACAATTCAACTCCTGACAGAGAGAGGGGGAGAATGTCACCCCAGCCTCTCCACTTTCATTACACTGCTGCTGCTTTGAACCCACAGTGTTAAGCTCCGTTTTACCGCATCCAAGAGAGTAAAGGCATCACACATCCCTGGGTTTCCGTTAATGGGCCTCCCCATCCAACTCATGGGCTCAGAAGTCAGACCTGAAGGAAGTCGTTGCTGTCCATTCTCCATTCTTCCTTTATCATTGTAGCTGGGAATATGTCCTTCAGACTATAAATATACTCTGGCCTTGCTCAGACAGGCATCGTGAAGTGACAAAGTTCTGATCAGTAGAAGTATGCAACTTCCAGATCTGCCATTTAAGCGATTCCCCACTGGTTGGGATTCAGGTGATCCAGCCATCTTAGGCCATACATAACCACCAGTGTTACAGCTGTCAGAAGCAGATGGAGCCTGCGTCCAGCATTATAGAGTCCCCATTTCACCTTGGGACTGCTTGACTTTTAAGTATAAGAAAAAAATTCTATTTTATTTAAAATCACACTAACTTCAGCCCTGCCCCCAAATATATATATATATATATCAGTAAAAAGAGGTAAATAAGGTTAGAGGGTGAATTGACTATACCTTCTTTCAAGAAATGCATGGACATTTTTCTGGGTTCTGTGTGGGTATGTAGCTTGTGCTAATCTAGCCATAAAACTGCCTTTGGAACCACTTGAGATACTTCTAGTCAACCCTGAATTCTTGTTGTATCGGATACCACCAAATCCATTTCCTGGACGTCAATTCTTATGGAGAAAAAGTGACTATATCAGTTTTCTAAGCCTGAAAACTAATGACCACGACCTTGTCAGCATTTCAGAGACTGACACCGATTTGCAAATTCAAGGCCACCCTGGGCTATATACTAAGTTCCAAACCAGCCTGGACTACATAGAAAGATCCTACCTAAAAAAAATTTTTTTCAAGCTGGGGAGATGGTTCCATGGGTAAGGACATTTCCTGTGCAAACATAAACACCTGAAATTTAGATCCCCAGAATCCCACATAAAAAGCCAGGGGTAACCACTCCAACCTGTAACCCCAATGCTGGGAGTGAGGGTCTGCAGGCTGGCTACTCATCAGCCTTGCTGCAAAACAGTGGGCCTCAGGTTTAGTGAGAAACACTATCTCAAGCGAATTAGGTAGAAAACGATAGGCGAGAACACCCAGTATAGATCCTTCCCAGCCCCTGCACGTGCAGAAGCTGCCTCTGCACATGTACGCGCACACACACACACACACACACACACACACACACACACACACACCAGGGCTTTAGTGAGTTGAAACTACAGCAGTGTATTCTCTCATGGGTCTGGAGGCAGGAAGCCTGGAGAGCTGGTTCTGACTGGAGACATTCGGGAAGATGTCTCTGTGACCCCCTCCTCTCTGTGACCCCCTCCTCACTTCTGGACTCTTGGGCCATGTTTGGCCTCCCTGGAATGTGCCACAACACTCCAATGTCTATCTCCATCTTCACTTGGCTTCCTTCACGTCCCTGGATAACCCCTTTACTCTGTAAAGACACCTGATGTATTTGAAGTTCATCTTCATAGGATAATCTCAAGATCTTCTTAATCAGATCTTCAAAGAGTTTCCTTCCAGCTGAGTTTCCAGTGACTTAACCATTTATTGTTTCTTTTTTTCCTTTCTTTTTTAAAGAAATACTTGTGAGCCCATTATTATTGTTCACTCCAACAACACCTCCAGGCTCCCAAGAGACAGCCGTTCTCTCTAGAAACTCTTGAACCCCGCGGCAGGCAGAAATCTGAGATGAACCTCAATAACCCAAGTCCTAATGTAATATTTTCCTGCTGAGTTGGGCGGGAATTGAGATTTACTTCTAACCAGCAGAATACAGTGATTACTGTAGGGTAGACGCGATAGAATTTGGAACATGTAGTTATGGTCCCTAATCAGTTGACTTGCATTAATAAAGAGGGAGTATGTACTGAGAGAGTCTAGTCAGATGAGGACCAGATGCCAGAGGCAGAGATGCTCTTGCTGGCCTTGATGTTTCTACAACTTGAGGAAGTGGGGTATGCCAATTACCTTAATCCCACTTGGCAGGAGAGTATGCGCCATCACCAAAGGGTTAAGGGAACTGGCCACACCACATCCACATAGTGACTGAGAGAGGGACAATCCTTACTTGCCACAGCAGCATGTCTGGCCAAGTATTCAGAAGAATGCCAACTTTCTCAATCAGTTCCCTCCATTTCATTCACCTTCTCAGGGACTAGCTCCATCCATCCTATGGGCCTTCCCCATCAACTAGACGATCTCCCACAGGTTCACTCTCGGCTGAACTCAACTACAAATGTTCCCAGCGCTAGAACCCTCAACCATCAAGTTGACACCTGTATCTAACTCTGACTAGTGACTCCGGACCTTAGGTGGGATCGTGGCCCTCACTCAGTGAGATCAGGAGACCAAACTGCACCCCAGATGTTGATCACCTGAAATTCTGACCACCAAAACTGCCAGACAGCAAATGTGTGTCACTCTCACTTGCCCCATTTGCAGCATTTTCTGACCCACAAGAGAAAAAATGCACTCGGACATCACAGGCACTGTTTCTAACAGCCTTTCTCTGACTGTGTTTCCAAGCATTATTTGATGGGCGCCAAGACCTCCATCACTCAGCTACAAGCTCATACACTCACCGTGCTTTTAAAGGTAACACATCAAAGCAGAAACAAGGGGACAAGGAGCTGGGGAAGATCTGAGCAAAATCAACTCCCACCTTCTTTCAATCAGTGCCTTCACTCCTGAGAGAACAGCCCATCATCCTATCGTTCCTGGCCCTCGCACACTTTCTTTCATTTAGGAACTAAGGCTTCATGACTGCTGGCCATAGTCTTCATTGTTTTAAGAATTTATTATGAACTGGGGGTATGGCTGGTACTTGAGTACTAGCCTAGCATGCACAAACTACATACAAGCACAACTAAGCATAACGCATAGTTGCCCAAATCTCCTTAACGAGGATCAAGCTATTGATGTTTCCAAAAGGGAGAAGGGACGGACCGCATCTTTTCAGAGGGACCAATGGTAATGAGGGCAAATTCATGTCTGCTCAGTGCCCCTTACAACTTCTCTAGTTGCTCTTCCTTCCTCCCAGAGCCTCCCGTTTGAGGAAAGCTGAAGTGTAACATTGAAAAAAACTTTCCAGAACCACTGAGAGAATGAGAAAAGCAAAGGCAGCTGCTTTTTCAGTGAGGAAATTTCTCCCACTTTGCAGAGAGAGAAACATCTGTGGCTGATGAACTTGACTGTCCAACTCCCTCAAGACTCAAGCTTGGGGCTGGGGGGGAGGGGCTTGGTGGAGGAGTAGGGCCTTGCATAGTGAGGCCCTGGTTTCATCCAAAGCACCAACACAAGAAAAAATAACCCCTGAGAATGCTAAGCCACTCCTGTGCCAGTACCCTTGGGGGTGCTGTCTGTCTGCACTGGCCTTGGGAGGCTACTAGCCCCAGGTCTGACCTTGCACCAGGAAGGCTTTTTATGGTCTTGCCTTGGCTCTCTCATTAGCACTTCTTGTGAGGTGTTGCAATGAAAACATATGTTTCTTCCAAAAAAAGAAAGCAAAGCAAGATATGAAAGTTGAACAAAATAAGTGGATTATATTGGTACATAAGATATCATTTAAATTAAGCAGATAGTTTCAAAGCCACTGTGCCTGCCAGCACCCCCCTCCCCGCTCTCCTGGCTTGGACTGGTGCCTGGTATTTTTATGGAAGACATCTGGCAACTCTATGCCTCGGCCGCTGCCTTAGCTCAGGCCTTCGTCATTTCTTAACCAAATGAACCCAAACAGTCTCCACTTGGTCATCTTGCCTGACTGTGGCTCCTCTCCAGTTCTTCCTCCAAGTCCCCAGAAGGATTTATCTAAAATATGAATCCGACCATGTTATTCTCTTTTTAAAAATAATATGACAGTGCCCTCAGCCTTTTGGGCTGAGTCAGACGCCTTCCATGGACAAAGCGCATCATCCCAAACTTGCTTTCTTGCCTTCCCCACTTGTAGACCAATCACACATAAACATCCTCGGAAGTTCTCATGCTTTCTTCTCCCACATGCACTGTACCTCTGTCATCCTTACACACATACATACACACACACACATGCAGATTGTATCTTCTGCAAGGCTGGCCTTGCACTTGGATCCCTCTGCCTCAGCCTCCCAAATGCAGGATTACAGGCATTTGGCATCCTGCTAAACATTCTAGGGGAGCACGAAGAGAGAAATGACAGCTGCACAGAGAACATTGGGGTGAGCTTCAAGAGCAAGGACCCAGGGCATGGAGTCCCCAAGATAGAGATGCTGCAGTTTTAGACAGTCCTAGGTGATGGAACACGTACTTAACATATGCAAATCTCTGGTTTTTCCCCTCTGCTCTAGCCTTTGTTGATGGTGGATATGGTGTGGCCCTGATGGTAATTCCAGGATGGTCTGGAACAGGGAATCACAAGCTGGAATAAAAATCCTTTGTTCTCCTAGGTTGTTTGGGTCGGGTATTTATTATAGAAATGGAGTATAAAGCCAAAACTAAAACACACACACACTTATAGTTTTTAGGAGTTGAGAATGTTTGATCTAGTGAACACTTGCTGAGTTTTTCCCCAGCACCCCTCCAGAAATGTCTTTAGGGACTACTGAACTGTGCAGGTCAGAAAGGACTGATGCTACTCTCTACACTAGAAAACTGGTTTAAACTGACCAAGTAACTCAGAAGCCCAAGAACTTCAAGGAAGAAAAGTCCTTTGTCCAGGGAACAAAGGGGAAAGATACTTTTCCTCCCTCTGAATAAGGAACGCGATGCCTGCAAGGCTGCAGCCTTAATCACAACACAATGGAGGCTAAGGCAAAGAGTGCGAGTTCAAGGCTAGTTTAGACTACTAGTTGGAGACTAGTCTTGGCCACAAAGTGAGCCCCTATCACCAAACTACCTACACATTCACCGGTCTCTACCACCCCAGCACTAGAATTACAAGTGCACCATCGCCCCTGCTTTTTATATATTCCTGGGCTTTAACTGGGGTCTTCATGCTTGCTTAGCAAGCACTGACTCCGCTGAGCTATCTTCCCAGTTCCCCCTAGTAGGTTTTCTTTTTTTTTTTCCACTCATACAAACTTAACAGGTACACCGGTTCCCTCCCTCCCTCCAACCTCCCACCACCCTGTGCCCCCCTCCCTGTGCCCCCCTCCCCTCCCTCTCCCTCCCCATCCCCCAGTGCCTCCCCCTCCCATCCCCGGAGCATCCTTTAATGTGCATGCCAATCTCTCCTCAGGGTCCTCCTCTCCCATGAGGTGCAAGGACCCAGTAGCATTTCCCAGAACCCTTTCCTGTGTTCCCCTTAAGCATAGGAACACTACTGTGGCTGTCAATCCCTTGCCTCCAAGGATCCTAGTGCCTTTAGCAAATGCTAGACTTTGTGAGGTCAATAGTGTGTTGGACATTGTGCAGGACATGTAAAGTCCAAATACGATTGCTTCAGCCCTAACTTGTGTGGAATATCTTGCATATCATTGCTCCTCCCATCCTTGAGCTCTTACAATCTTACCGCCACCTCTTCCACAAATTTCTCTGAGCTTCAGGATGGGGCGAGATTAGGCTGGCCTAGGTCCAGGTGGTTGATATAGAGTCTCCCTAGCAGGTTTTCAAATCAACTTCTCCATTTCATCAAATCACTTGGGGCTCAGAGAGAAATGAGTTCTAGTAGCTGTCTGATATAATGAGTCCTGACAGCAGCTTTCTGCCTTCCTCCAGCGTTCCCATTCCTTTCCAGGAAAGGACACTCGGCCTCATGGAGTACCTCCTCAGGTGTACTACACTAGGCCAACTTCCAGGTCATTTCCAAGGACCGCCCCTGTGTATTGAGAGTGGTGTGGGATGCTTGTGGGAAGCGTGTGCAAGGTCCTGGTGACTACAGCTGAGATTGTGAGAATGGGCAGAGAGAGAGCTGATGGATCCTTCCTCTCTGCAGCGGGGAGTGAGGGGTGGAGAAGGGACCGTCCCCTCTTAGAAGCCCTAACGTGTCCCTCCATGCTGCAGCTACAGCTCCATCTGGCGCCACCTGGTGTCGTTCTCCAAATAGCCACAAAAACACGGTAATCTTAGTTTCCATCATTAAGCGTTTTTAAACTTGCACACGAGTTTTGGGGGAGCGCAGGAGCCGCCGTTCCAGGCTGGGCTCGGTCCCCCCTCCCAAGATGACGCCATCTGAGGCATTTTGAAGGATGTTGCCAACCGCGAATTCCACTTTCTCCCACTCTTTTCCCGAGTGTTTTCCGAGAGGCTCGGTCCTTGGAGGAAGTGAATGCAGCGGGGAAAATACAAGTAAGCTGCGAGGGGCGGACGGGAGACGCGCAGGGCGCCCGCCGCGCGCACGCGAGTCTGGGCTCCCCGGACTGCAGCGGACGCCCGCCGCCGCTGCCGCGCGGGGCTGGGCACATCTGCCTGGGACTGGAGTCGGTGACCCGAGGGTTGGAAGGCTGGCAGCCCGCACTGGGTGTCCTGGCATCGATCCTCGGGGTGGGGGAGCTTCCACGTGTTGCTCCCGCGCGACAAATCGTCTGAAAGCCACGAGCTTCACAAAAGCCGGTAGATAAAACTGGAGCCTGAAGGTCACATCATCGGCCTCTGCAACCTCGCAGAACGGGTTTTGGCTTCACAGGCTCCTTTTCCTTTAAACTGTAGTGTCAGAAATGTAATATCCTGCATTGCGAGCGCTAAGAAAAAGTTAAGGAAAATGTAGTTCTAACAAATGCAAAATGCGGTGTAGAAAACACTGCTAGGAAGGCGTTAGCCTGTTAGGGTGTGGGTTGGGGACTGAGCTAAATTGTAGCCGCCGCATTTACTTTATTCGATTTTGGGGGGGGTATGCACAAGAGAGCATGAGTGTGTGTGCCTGTGGAGGCCCAAGGGTGACTTCAGGTACCATCCTGGATTGCATTTCTGCCCTGTGTTTTCATGTTGGATCCTGAGATCCAGGATCTGAATTCAGGTCCATATATATATAGAGAGAGAAATTTTTAGTATTTATTCATGAATCGCTTGATTCCCAGAATTTTTTTCTTCCACTTTTTTTTTGTTTTTGTTTTTGTTTTTGTTTTTGTTTTTGTTTTGCTAATCATACAAGCTCAACAGGTACCCTCATCCTCTACCTCCCCCCTCCCTTCCTTCTCCCCTTTCCATCTCATGGCCCACTCCACTCCCCCCCTTTCCCCCTTCCTTTCACTGTCCTCCCTCCCTCCCCCTTTCTCAGTGCTTCCCTCTTCCTCCCATCCTCTGAAGCATCCATTTATGTGACACCAAACCTCCCTCTGAGTCTTCCATCCTACTGAAGATTCAGGATTCAGTGGCATAGCCCCGGGCCACTTCTTGGGTTCCAGTTAGCATGGGAACTCTATTATGACTGTTTAATCCATTACCGCTAAGGATCCTACTGCCTGGAGCCTTTTCCACTCTGATCCATGCAAGACTTTGGGGGGTTGTTGACATGTCAGCCATTGCAGGTCAGGCAAAGTCCAATCCTGGCTACTGCTACCCTAACTTGTGTGAAGTATCTTGCATATCGTTGGTCCTCCCCATCTTTAGGGTCTTGCAATCTTGCCTCCTCCTCTTCCGCAAGATTCCTGAGCTTTAGGATGGGGAGAGATTTGGCTGGTCTGGTTCCAGGTGAATAATGTAGGGTCTTTGGTGTTTTGAATTACGGTTTGTTGTTGTTTTCGGTTTTGCTTTTCCTGCACTGCCCTTGACTCCATCCTGATTGGCATCGACGGTCATCTCCTAACCAAAGATAAAAGACTGTTTAAATGAAGATCTTAATATAAGAGGAGACTAAAAGATAGATGGAAGAATAGGAGTAAGACATAGCAGTGAAGGGGAAGGTGTCAGTGTCCCATTTGCTCAATGGTTACCGTCTAGAGTGACCATTTCCCTTCCTGAATTCAGGTCTTTTGCTTTCAAGGCTTTAACTCCTGAGCCATCTCTCCATCCCCCTAGCTGCATTTCAATTTTATTTCCCTAGAAGAATGATAGCGGGAAAGCTATAATAAAGTATAATTCCATTCAAATGTTTAAGCTCTTAAAATGTTCTTCAAGGATTTAAAAGATTGTTTTACTTTTGATCCAGCATGTTATTTATTTTTGAAAAGGGTCACATATATCTCAGGCTGGCCTCAAATTATGTGACAACCTTTGGAAGTTGGTTATTTCCTTCTGCCTCACTGAAGCTGCATACACTATCCTGGCTGACTGGTGAGTTTCCACTACCTCCTGCCTCCACCTCCCGTATCATACTGGGGTCACTACATCTGGGTTCTGGGGACCAACTCAGATTGTCAGACTTACATAGAAAACAAGCGCTGTTACCTGCTGAGTCATCTCCTGGGAGGACCTGGAATTTTTTTTAAGCCTCTTGTCTCCGTTTCCTGAGCTCTAGTATTGTAGATATGTGCTATCATATTCATTATTGGTCATCAAACTTAGGGTTTCCTGTATGCTAGACAAGCACTCTGCCACCAGAGCCACATTCCCAGACTCAAGGTTCTACTTATTTCTTTATTGTTTGCTTGCTTCTTTGTTTTGAGACAAGATTTCATATGGCCCAGGCTGGCCTCACATTTGCTTTGTAGTCAAGGTTGACCTTAAACTCCTGAACCTCTGTCTTCTACCTAATAAGGGTCATGGTTTGGAATGTGAGTTGTCCCCCACAGGCTTTTCTTGTGTTTGAATCTTTACTTGTTTGGGGGAGTCATGGCACCTTTAGAAGGCAGCGCCTTCTGTTCTTGCAGTTGGCGGTTTTGCAGCTCTCAGTCTCCTTGATGGACCTAACCTTACCCTACTCCCTCTTCTGCCAGCCATTCATTCCTTTTCCGACATAATGGACTGTATCTCTCCTCTGGAACTGTAAGCCGAATAAATCTATCTCCTTTAAGCTGCTTGACTTTGAGTGGTATTCCACAGCAACAGAGAGGAGTAATGGTACACCAAGTATTGGGACCACAGCTATATGCCACCATGCATAGCCCAATGTGTGTTTTTTCACTACATTGCTTTTCATACATTGTGGCACTATTGATCCAAGGAGCCCCTAGCCCAGGCTCCTGAATCCAGGAGGTCTGGTTACACACAAAGCCTGAACAAGTACAGACATGGCCTGGACATGTCCCAATAGAGAACCATGCAGGCGGAGGGATGAACAACCAACGGGAAGCAGCCATCTACAATGGACACCTAGTAAACAGCTAAATGATTAGTGGCTGCCCCGCCCCCCCCCAGTGGAGAGGTGGCAACACCGGATTGGACCCCTGACCCTATATAAGCTCAAGTACTTCCTTAAATAAAGGAGTCTGCGGCAGCTGCTCTCTGCTCACTTCTCACCTGGCTCCCCTGTCTGTGTGGTGACTTCCTGCTGCTCACCCCCTCGCTCCAGCCCCAAGGCCCCTGCCAATTTCCCCCCTCCTTGACCCAGCTGGCCCAGCGGGGATTCGGCAACAACACATGTCCAGCCTTCTAATATAAATTGATACTTCAATGTTTTTACAGTGATGACACCAGAATTATCTAATTTTATTTTCCCATTAATATTAACAGGTTCCAAATAAATAATGTGGCAAATAGTAAGTTGTCCGGGCCCACGAACCAGCATGAACCTGAATCTGAAGTGGGAACCTGAAGTGGGAGCGGTAGGAATTAAAAGTTTCAGGCTTTGGGTCATAGGGGGCCTTGGATGTCCGCTATCATCCAAGCCAACTTTATTGTAACATACAGGGGTTTTATAATCAAGAAACAGGGCCAAATTCAGGAAAACATCAAAGAGGAGCAGAACCAAATTCTTTACAGGATTATGTAAAACATATTCATTCTAGTTAACAAAGAGAAGTCAGGAGTGACATCTAACTGCTGTGGGACCAGACATGATGTCGCCAGGTAGAGTAAACAGGCATGTCACCTGTTGCTAGAAGAGAATGGACAATGTATGCCCCAAAACAGAGTTACTTGGCAGTGCATTAACATCTCTCAGGTAAGCAGGACAGAACTGTTGGGGGAGGAACAGCCCAGCCAGTTTCTTAGAGAAACAAAAGCGTTCCAACGACCTGGGAGTTTTCTCAACTTCCAAGGAGGGAATTCAGCCTATCATTGTCTTGCAGACAAGAGGCAAACTCAGCCGCCCAAGTGAGGAGTCACACGAGGCCCGTTCAGTTGGTAATGTATCCAGAGAGCAGGCTTCTGGGTCTAGCAACCCCCACAGTAAGTCATCAGTAAAATAATTTAAAGCAGTAATAAAAATTATCTTTTTAAAAAGTTATGTTTTAGAAATTATTTTCTCCTCCTGGGTGTGCATGATAGATATCACCAGCATTGGATAAACATGAGTTGTATACCAGTTGACTACATAACAAGATCCTGTATTTAAAAGTGAAATAGCTCAGCAGATAAGGTGCCTGCTCGCAAGTCAATTCCCCGAAACCCACGCGGAGCATGCAGTGCACCTTTTCTAGAAGTTACAAGGCAGCTTGTCAGGTGTGTGCAAAGCCTAGATTCAGTTTAGGCAGTGTTAGAACAGCCATGCTGGGAGGGTCTCTGAAGGTCTTGGGAGGTCATCCCCCACTACTGGGATTACCCCGAAGGAGCATACACACCCTTCGCCAACTTCCCCCAACCTTCTGTTCATGAAAAGATATGGAGATCAGTTCTCCATTGTGAACAAGCTCCACCATGAGGTCAGACACAAAATCACCTGGGTTGGGCCCCAATATGAACAGACCAATGAGATGTAGAGGACCAAAAGCTCCAGTCAGGCTTACAGAAGCTGTAGCTAACCAATGAGGAAAAGCCACTTTTCCCAGGCTTGCCTAAATGTATAAATAATACCTGACCCTGGCAGCCGGCCATCTTTGGGGCCCTTGCCCCTCGTGTCACTCTATGTCTGAAGTCTGAGTTCCTTTACAGCTCTTTGCCTCTCATGGATTCCATGCCTGGAGTCTATGAGTTCTCTAGGGCTCTCTTGCCCCTCACAGATTCATATCCTTGAGTTCCATTCTTTCTCTCCTCTAGCAAACTCTGCTGTAATCCTCTGTGCATGTTCTGGTTTCAGTCTTCGACTCCTGAACACAAGAACCTGGACACATACAGACCCCATTAGAGAGCGATCCCATAACACAATCACAATACTACAGGGGAGTTGGCCTTCTTTCTCTTTTTATCACAAACCCATTCCTATTTTCCAGAGGTTTCTTATGTGTCCTTCCAGAATCCATAGGTATATGAATACACAAACCAATACATCTTTTCTTTTCATTTCCCCCAAACATTTCTCAATTTGCTCTTCAGTGTGTACTATCCTTGATGTTTCTTAATGTATTTTAGAGATTGCCCCACCTCTATTTATTTTTTTTTTTAGTTTAGCTTTTGCTCTTTTTTTTTTTTCAGCTCATACAAACTTATTAGGTACACCAGTTCCCTCCCTTCCTCCTCCTCCCCCCGTAACCCCCTGCTCCCCCTCCCCACGCCTCTCCCTCCCCATCCCCCAGTGCCTCCCGCCCCAATTCCCAGAGAGTCCTTTCTTGTGCATGTCTGATTTTCCTCTGGGCCCTCCTCTCCGATGACGTACAAGGACCCAGTGGCCTTTCCCTGAACCCTTTCCCGTGTTCCCCTTAGGTATAGGAACACTGCTGTGGCTGTCAATCCTTGACCTCCAAGGCTCTTGGTGCCTTTAGCAGATGCTAGACTTTGTGAGGTCAACAGTGTGTTGGACAATGCACAGGGCATGCAAAATCCAATTATGATTGCTTCAGCTCTAACTAGTATAGAGTATCTTACATATCATTGCTCCTCCCATCCTTTTGCTCTTACACTCTTACCGCCCCCTCTTCCGCAAATTTCCCTGAGCTTCAAGATGGGGAGAGACTAAGCTGGCCTAGTTCTAGGTGGTTGATATAGAGTCTCTGAAGTTCTGGATTGTGGTTTGTTGATTTTCTTTTGCAGTTTTGCTGCTCCTGCAATGCCCTTCACTCCATCCTGCCCACCTCTATTTAGAATTGCACTTTGCAAGTATTCACTATCATACAAACATTCCAAGGCCCAGCAGGGGCTCAGTGAGCAAAGGTAGTTGCTGTGCAAGCCCAATGGCCAGAGTTTGATCCCTGGAACCCAAGTAAAGGTGGATGGAGAGACCAGACTCTACAAAGTTGTCCACTGACGTCCACGCATGTACCCATGTGACGCCAGGCCTCAATCACTGGCATTTTGCTTACTGCTGGAGTTGCAAACAAAAATGCAGTGGCGATCCAAAAAGTGTGTATCATTCCGCATATGCCTCGATTAGTCAGAGAACAAAGTTGAAGCGTCCAGGATTCACTGACATTTCAAAGTTTCTCAAAAGTAAAATGTTAAGCGAAGAAAATATGGAGAAATTGTCATGCCAGTGCTAATATCAGTTATCCCAAAATACAAGGTTGTAGAAAAGAAACTGGGAGAAGGTTCTCAAAATGTCGACTGTGTCTAAGGACCAAATGAAGTAAACTTGTGTTCTTGACTTTTTTTGGGGGGGGGGGATGACTTAAAGATTTCTATGAGTCTATGGATTACTTTCACAACCTTGCCTATAGCAGGTTCCCTGAAAGCACAGCCTGAAACAGGGTGCAGGGATTCATGGCTTGGGGAGGTCATGCTCCTGGGCAGGAATCTGCCAGGCAGAGAGGAAAGCCTGCTGGTTAGGGAGCATTCAGGCAAGGCTAAGTTCAGCCTTAACCTGATGAGGATGGTCTCTAGATTCTAACTGAGCTGAGAGAGACCCAGAGACAAGGGTGCTGACTGGCTTTTATGTGTTTTAATGGCGACATCTGATGACTCCCATTGGTGCCCAGAGGAGGCAGCTCCCGCCAACCACCAGCATTTCTCCTAGAAGACAGAAAGCGGAGCCTTCTCCATGAAGCCCGTGCCCATGCTAGGGCGTGGAATACTCTTTCTTAAAAGAGTCTCCCTTTCTCTTCACGCCCATACTTAAGGTTACATGACAACTGCTTCTTACTAAGCTCAAATCTTGTTTCAGAACAATGTAATAGCACCACAGATAAATAAAACAGCTGTGGAAGGAAACAGGGCTTCGTTCAGATCGTGAGGGCCCTTTGCAGTATGGGAGCTCAAGCCCTGGGTTCAATCCCCAGCACGGAAAAGAAAAACGCATCCCTCCTTTTGCACTGCTGTACCATGCGGTCATTGCCTCTGTCAGGGGAGTCTGACCTGGCTCTCTGACTGCCAGCCTTGCCCGGGCTTCTAGAGGCCAGCTTGCTATTTTTTGCTTGAATGACGTGGGCTACAAAAGGCAGTGAGTTAGGAAAAAGATGCCTGGGAATCCCATGTCCTCCCTCACCTCCTTCCAGTGCCTCTCCACCCCAAGGGGCCAAATCTCCCAGAGGATTCTCCTCCAGTGCCCTGGACTGCTCCCGTGTCCTGAGCATTGGCCACCTTGGAGACTAGGAGCCGTGAAGTTCTATTGCTGTGACGACCGGTTTCCATGGCCTGTATCAGAGCTGCGGGGATTCTGAGAAGAAGGCTGAATGAAGCAGGGCACCGAGTTGGCTCCACAGTCACCCCCATGCCCAGCCTTTCCGTGTTCAGGGATGTTCCCCTGGCCCAGAAGCTAGAAGGCAGCTTGCTAAAGATCTACAGACAGGATGAATACTCCAACAAGATGTTCCTGGCCTACAGAAGTAAGGGCCAGTGGTGAAGTTTGAGACTTCTTATGTACTCAGTAGCTGCCTGGAGGTGCCTCCCCCAGGGCTATGTCCCCCATTTCCTCCCACCCTTACCCCACCCTCCCCACCCCCGCTGCTGCAGAGGACTGGCAGATGCTCTCAACCTCTGCGGGTAGAGAGGTTTGTCGTCACAGGATTGTCTAGAGAAGAGAGCAGAGGGGGCCCCAAGTCACCCCACACCCATCGCACGTTGCCCATCGCACGTTGCCCTCTGTCCGTGGATTTACTAAGACAGGAGAGCAGTCCTCTTTCTAATCTGTCCTTGGGGCTTCAGAAACTCCATCAAAAAAATGTTACTTCCTCCTCCTCCTTTTCCTCTTCCCTTGCTGCTCCCACTTCTTCTTTTTCTTTCTTTCTTTTTTTTTTTTTTTTTTTTTTTTTTTTTTGACACAGTCTCACATAGTTCAGATTGGTCTCAGATTTCAAGTTCTGGTCCTCATGCATCCACCTCCCAGTCATGTACCACCATGCTGTCTTCTTGTTCTTGAATCAAGAAATTGATGCTTCTGGTATGCCACAGCCCCTGCTGGAGGGAAAAGACTGACGGACTTTGTTTAGCATCATGAAAGCAAAATTCACTTTGTATTTAAATTTTAGCTTTGGCATAGCTTTCATCTGGGTTTGTTGTCGTTCGTTTTTGTCTTGCTTGCGTTTTTGGCTTTGAAACAGTGTCTTACCAAGTAATGCCAGCTGGCCTTAATGCCCTATGGAGTCCAGTCTAGCCTTAGACTCATGACCCTCCTGCCTCCATTCCTAAGTGCTAGGATTACGGACATGAGCCACGCCTGACTTAGCTATTTTTGCTGCTGCTATTTAATGTATTTGCTATCAGTAAATTTTTTGTGAAAGGAAAGAAAGGAGGAGGAGAGAGAAAGCAAGAAAGCATGAAGGAAGGAAGAAGGGAAGGAAGGAAAGAGCGAACCAGGAAAGCAGTCTTTCACAGACAACTCTCCAAAGCCCTAAGAAGTCCAGACTGGACTTGTGGTCTGTGGGCTTCTACAAAGGTCAGCACCAGCGACCCAGAGGTCTGGCATTCAGAGCTCTCTCTGGGTTTTCTCCACAGTCTGCATGACCGAAGAAGGCCACCCCTGGGTCTCTCTCGTGGTACACAAGACCCGTTTGCGGCTTTCACAGGATCCTTCTCTGAACTATGAGTACTTGCCCGTGATGGGCATGAAGTCATTCATTCAGGCCTCCTTGGAACTCCTCTTTGGAAAGCACAGCCAAGCCATTGTGGAGAACAGGGTGAGACATGAAGCGATACCTTAACCACAGGGACGGTGCGGGGACTAGAAGGTCCCCAGCTTTCACCTTCGAGGGCCAGAGCTGGGAGCTGAACCCAAGTCTGTTCTCTCAGTCACTCCTTACTCCCCATTCACTTGCTGACTTGATAGCTTTCAAGACGGAGACTAAGATGTAGAGTGCATGCATAGTACGTTCAAGCCCTAGGTTCAACTGCCAGGACCAAAAACGTAGACAAAAACCTGCATCCAAGGTGGGAGTTAGTGTTGTCGTGATTCCTTTTAAAGTGTTCCTTCCGGGCTGGAGAGATGGCTCAGGGGTTAAGACTCTGCCTCACAAGCAGAAGGTCCCACTTAAAAACGCCTATACTTTCAGTCCTGGTGGGTGGAGCTTGGGAAATCCTAGAGCAAAGCAAGGAGTTCAAGCAATCCAGGATGATTCCCAAAGTCAGCCTTGGCCCTCCACAGTGACAAATGTCACTCTGAGGCACGCGTGCACACACACACACACACACACACACACACACTAAATGGATGGATGAATTGATAAAGTTTAAAGTAGTATTCTTTTTTAAAAGTGTCCCTTCTGCATGTCGTTGCTGACAGGTGGGAGGTGTGCACACTGTTGGCGACAGCGGGGCCTTCCAGCTCGGGGCCCAGTTTCTGAGAACCTGGCGTAGCAGTGCTCAAACAGTTTGTATCATCTCATCTCAAAAAGGTGAGTGACACTCACGGCACGGGCAGCAGGAGCTCCCCGCTCCGCACCCCATCTGTAAGCTGCACCCTCCATCTTGGGAAGAATGGCAGTAGTGCCAAGTTGTGCCTGTCCCTTCCCTGCTATTGTCCCACCATCTGCTGGTGGCCCTCACTCCCAGCTCTGTCTCTCCGCTGCCACCTACTCCAGCTGGTGGGGCTCTGTGTTCCCTAGAACTATATGGACTCGTCTTCCAGGACATGGGCTTTACAGTGTTTGAATACTCCATCTGGGACGCCAAGGAGCTGTGCATAAACTCGGAGATGTTGCTCGAAGTGGTGGAGGTAGAAGGAGCCCTACTGAGAAACTTTTCCCGGCCCCAACTTGTAGTCCCAACTTCCCCTCACCCAAAGCTTCTGCTAGGCTTGCTGGGCCCTGTAGTAAACTCAAGCTAGGGAGCATTCCTCCTCCAAATGCCGGGCGCGACCTCCATTTGGTAGAGACAGTACTGATGAGACGATCTCTTCCTGAAGCGTATCCCATCCGGCAGCATCCTCGTGATTGGGAACATTGTCGACTGCAAGTTGACGCAAAATGAGTGGACAAAGCTGGTGTCTATCATTAAGGTGAGGACAACTCCACCACCCTGGATTTCCTGCTACCATCCACCATATCTACCATCCAGCCACCATCTCTACCATCCACCACCTCGGCCATCCACCATCTCTGCCATCCAGCCACCATTTCTGCCACCCACCATCTCTGCCATCTGCCATCTTTAACATCCACCATCTTGCTCATGGATCAGCCTCACATTCTTTGTAATTCTCCTTTCTCCTGCAGAACAAACAACTATTCCCGTTTTTTGACATTCCTTGCCAAGGCTTATCCACTGGTGATCTGGAAGAAGATTCTAAAATGTTAAAATACTTTGTATCTCTAGGCTTTGAGTTCTTCTGCAGCCAGTCTCTGTCTAAGAACTTTGGTATTTATGGTATGGTATGGGCAGCAGAGACGGGAGAGTGGGAGCAGAAATGGTGCTGTGCTTGCCACACAAGTATTTGTCTTGTTTTGCCAATGTTCGAAATAATGGGTTGTGTTATCTTTTCACACCGTGTGTGTATATGTGAGTGTGCGTGTGAAAGTACGTGTGTGTATGTGTATGTGTGTAATGAGTGTGTGTGAAAGTGTGAGTGAAGGCGTGTAAGCGTGTGTGTGTGAGAATGTGTGAGTACTGTGTGTGTGCGTACCTCTGTGTGTGTGTGTGTGTGTGTTTGTGTGAATGTTCTTTGCTCATATTACTCCCCACCCTTTTAGACCTGTTCTCCCAATTGGAGGATTGGGGGGGATGGATTTGTGATCTTTCAGTCCTTCCTCCTTGCTAATGAAAACGCTTTCTGGAAGAAGAGGCGCTGGTGACCTCCTGGGGCTGGCTATCCCCTGGCTGGGCTGGGCTGAAGGGTTGGAGAGGCAGGGAAAGATGCTGTTGGCCAGGGAGGAGCCGCAGGTGTCGCTGTCTTCCCAATGCTGCAGATGAAGGCGTGGGGCTCCTGGTGGTGGCCGCGCTCAACAACGAGAACCTCCTGCCGGTCCTCTCCCATCTGATGAACGATGCCCATGCACTGTGGCTAAACCCTCCCGCCACCGGTGCTCGCATCATCACCTCCATCCTCTGTAACCCTGCTCTGCTGGCAGATTGGTAAGCTAGGTGGGGGCAGGGAAGGGCGGGCAGAGCTCCTGGGTGCACGCAGACTTGCCTGTCCACAGGATTCATCTGGACGTCTCTTTCCTCCCTGTCTAACCTCCCTATCTCCCTCATTTATCAGTGCAAGTCATCAAATTTTACTGAGGGTCTGCCGCTGTAGCCATGCTTAGATTCTTGCCCACCTTTGAGGGGAACAGAAGGTGGGCAACAAGACATTCATTTCAGAGCCAGGTGAATACCTTATTAGAGATTATGAAGATCAATACATTTATTCTGTACTTTAACTGGAAAAGAAAAACTGAAACAAAAAAGAAAGAAAGCCTTTCTGGAAAACTGCCTGCCATGCCTGCTTAAGTTAACAGTGTTAGTCAGCCTCCTGTCACTGTAGCGAAATGCCTGAGGGGATCAACTTAGAAAAGGAAAAGTTTGCTGGCTTCGAGTTTTGAAGGTTTCCCTCTGTGGTCAGCGGATGCTGCGGTTTGGGCGCGTGGTGAGGCAGCACCTCATGGTAGACATCAGAGAGCAAATGGGAGAATAGAAAGGAGCTGGAGTTCCAGCAGCTCTTCAAGAGCAAGCCCCCAAAAGACCTGACCTCTAGGCCGCCCCCTCCCCCCGGAAGGGTCCACCAGCACGCCACGGGACAAAACCTGAGCCCGCTGGAGCGGCAGATCCAGCCTCCGTCCCAACCCGGAGCCCGGGCTCCCCGTGGGCTGGAAGGTGCGACCAGCGCAGAAAGCACCGGCACCTTGCCGCCCTCCTCGGTAGGAAGTACAGTCTAAGAGGGGTCGCGGAGAACATCATGCTGGTCAAGGAAAAAGTGAAGGAGAGGCTCCGTCTCCTGGGGACCCCCGGCTCCTGGAAGCACATCACAGAGCAGAGTGGGACCCACGGCTACCTGGGACTCAACTGTGAGTACCCGGCGCGGCTCTGCGCCGCCCGACTGTCACCTGCACCCGCCAGCGTCCTTGGGAAAGCTGGACCGCTTTAGAGGCCTGTCCAGGACCCCAGAAATACCGAGTCTTCTCATCCCGCGTGGGGGCGCCTGGGCGTGAGGGGAAGTGGCGGTCTGAGCTCCGTGGCCTTCGCAGACCAGCAGGTGGAGTACCTCGTCAGGCAGAAGCACATCTACATCCCCAAGAACAGCCGGATCAACTTCACCTGCATCAACGCCAGAAACATCGACTACATCACCAATAGCATCCACGAGGCGGTGCTGCTAACCAAGAGCGAAGAGGGCAAAAGCCCTGGCTGAAATAAAAGCTTTAGTTTTCAAAACTCCTGTGTGACTCATTGCAACATTCCCCTTTTTGTATCCTAATGATGTAATGGACTGACCTCGTGAAGAAAAGAGTTTTTAAGAGAGAGAGAGAAAAGGGAATGTCTGCCTTGATTAGCCATCCCAGATTTATTAAGTATCCACAGTGCCAATTATTGGCATTGAAAGCAACGTGAAAAACAGGGTTTGGTGGGCACCTGCCAGAGTTTCCATGTTCTCATGCCCCAGAACAAAGAACTGAGCAGGGACACACAGGGACATGGGAAAGAAAGGCAGTTTATTCCCTTCCTAAGAGAGGGAGGTGGGATGGAGCAGAGAAAAAGTTTGAAGCTCAGTGGTGGCGATGGGGCTTTCATGGGGCATTAGCTGTGTGTGTGGCCGGGCTGTGGAAGGACCTTCAGCCTTGCTCTTTCCCAACAGACTTTTCTCATTTGCTAACTTTACAGCCTTCATGGAAGGTCTTCTAGACCACTCTTCACTCTTCTCTCTTGCTCACTCTCATTTCTTGATATTTGGAGATGGATAGATATTGTTCCTCGTTTGTGTTTGTTTGTTTGTTTGTTTTTGAGAGAGGGTCTTTTGATATAGTTCAGGCTTGATTCAAACTCAAAAATCCTCCTGCCTCAACCTTCTGAGTCATGGAATTACAAACCTATGCTGCCTTGTCTGACTGAAAAATGGAGGACTTTTAAATTGGGGTTTTTTTCCCCAGCCCTCTGAAGTTTCCTTTGTCTGCAGTTTCTAAGGGTTCCTATTCCAATGTCAGCTTAACTCCAAAAAAAGCCCTCAGTATCAATGGGCAACATGTTTTAACTGTCTGCAAAGCAGCATTAGCCTATGTACCAGTTAGATATTGATATTCAGTTGACATCTTTGAAAAATGTGGCAGTTAGCCTACATAGTTGCTGATAAATCTGACCACCAAACAGCTTAAGGGAACAGGGATTTATTTTCTCTTATGATTACTGGTTACAGTTCTCAGTCCAGCTTGATGGGAGGGCACACACCAACACCAGGGCCAAGGAAACTGGCCACACCATCACCACATAAAATGGCTGAGAGAGGGACGATCCTTACTTGCCAGACCAGCATGTCTGGCCAAGTGTACACGAGGATGCCAACTTCCTAACTGGCTCTCAGTATTTATTCATCTGTTCAGGGCCTAGTCCCACCCACCACAGGCTGGGTCTTCCCTATCAGCTAGACAATCTCTTGCAGGTTTACTCTGAGCTTAACCCAACCACTAATTCTCCACAAATGTGCCCAGAGCTCAAACCCTCAACTGTCAAGTTGACACCTGTGCCTAACTATAAAAGTAGCTAACGCACCCTGTGGAACTGTTCTCTAGTAGGTAGATGAATAGAGAGAGCTGGCTCAATACTTCTGCATACTTTAGCATATTGGCAAGCAGGCAGTGTGGCAAGTGAGGAGATTATTTATCCCTCTTCAAGCAATTCCTGTGGACGTGGTATGGCCAGTTTCCTCAGCTTCTGGTGTTCTTATGAACTCCTGCCTAGCTGGACTAGGAACTGTAATCAGAATTGTAAGGCGAAATAAACAATGTATTCCCTTAAATCATTTGGTCATGCATCAGAATGAGAAAGAATCTACACAGCCATCGCTGCCCCTGCCCTCCATTACAGATCATGATGGACTTGACTTATGAAGGGCAAAGTGAAGCTTAGAACCACTGAACTTTAAAACTATTTTGGTTTGAGAAGTGGGGGTGTCTTATGAGACAGGGACTCCAATTTATTATGCAGCCAAGGCTAATCTTGAACACATGATCCTAGTATTTCCACCTCCCAAGTGCTGGGATTATGAATATACAAGAACTTTCCATTATAAATATCTTCAGATTGTCAGATGAATTATTCACCACTGAGTTTATGTGATTAAATGATTTCCAATCTTTTCCTTCTATCTCCATGCATACCTCTAAATTATTTTGAAACGTCATTACATATTTCACATATAAACATTATCACATGAGGACTGATGAGATAGCTCAGTGGGTAAGGCATCTGCTCAAAAACCTTGCAACCTAAGCTGGAGAGATGGCTCAGGGGTTAAGACTCTGCTTCGCAAGCAGAAGTCCTGAGTTTGGATCCCAGGTCCCACGTAAAAATACCAAGCAGAAATGTCAACAGCCTGCCCTTCTGGTTCTGGTGGGCAGAGACTGGGAAATCCCAAAGCAAAGCAAGAAAGAAGTAGAAGCAATCCAGGATGACTCCTGAAGTCACCCTTAGCCCTTCACAAGGACACATGTGCCCTCTGACACACCACACCACACACACACACACACACACACACACACTAAATGAATGAATAAATAAAGGTTTAAAAAAAACCAACCTGGCAACCTGGGTTTGATCCCTGGAAGTCAACATAATAGAGAGAAATGACTTCCAAGCATTTTCTTCTGACTTCCATCTGTGTGCCATGGCATATATGCCTCCTCTCTCTCTCTCTCTCTCTCTTTCTCTCTCTCTTTCTCTCTCTCATAAATAAAATACATTTAAAAGGTATTTCATGAATATATCTGAAAAACAATTAAAAAATAAATGTGCATAGCTGCACATTCCAAATCAACATTAGTCTATATCACTGTCAGTGGTGTGAAACGAGTTGTCCCCCACAGGCTTGGGAAAGTCATGGAACCTTTAGGAGGTAGAGTCTTACTGGAGGAAGGCAGGCACAGTGGTGGGCTGTGAGGTTGCTTAACCCTGCCCTTCTTCAGGTAGTCTTCTCTCGAGCTTCCAGCAGCAGCTTGGAGGCTCCATGATGTCTGCGGTGACTTAGGACACCTCCAGCTTCTGCCACCTGCCATCCTGCTTCCACCATTAAGGACTGTGTCTCCCCTCTGGAGCCATAAAGTGAATAAATCTCCCTTCCTTCCCTTAAGTTACTTGAGTTTGAGTCTTGTCTCACAGCAATGGAGAAAAGTAACTGCTACAGCCATCATACACATAAGGTCACCTGTGCACTTCAGCCTTCCCCCGCCCCCCCCTCCCGCTTTCTTTTAATTGCCCATTTTAAAACCATTTCTACTGAGTCATATGCTGTCGTCAGTTATTGTCGGGACTGGCATTTCCGTTTGTTGTTGAGGTGGTAGCTCAACAATGTAGCCCAACCCAGAGTCTCCTCTCCCAAAGTCCCAAGTGCTCGGGTTACAGTCATGTGCTACCACACTCAGCTGGATTTAATTCTTTCTGAAAATTCTTTGGCAATGTTTTAGTGCCACGATTGAAGTGCATACTCAGCACATAGGAGGCTTTGGGGCCCATCCTCAAATGCTGAGAAGAAAGAGAAAGAAAGAGAGGGAGGGAGAGGGAGAGAGAAGGGAAGAGAGAAGGAAAGAAAGAAAAAGAAAGAAAGAAAGAAAGAAAGAAAGAAAGAAGGAAGGAAGGAAGGAAGGAAGGAAGGAAGGAAGGAAGGAAGGAAGGAAGGAAGGAAGAGAAAGAAAGAAAGGTGTCATAAAGGTGGCAGGTTCTGCTTCCACGGCTCCCTCTCCCCTCCTCAGCCCTTCCTTTCCCTCCCCTTGCTCTGGGGCTCTCATAGAGAGGCTTATGTCAGTCTTCCAGCCCCAGCTCTTCAGAAGGTCCAATGACAGCCAGCATCCACTGCCAGGCATGACATACTTCCAGTCCCCTGATCTCAGGCCAAGCATCAGCAAGTTAAATGCTATTTGAAGACATCAAGTTTCACCAGGAAGGGGGTTCATTATTCAATGGATAGCTGGAACAACCGTCTTTTGATTAGCAATAATTGTACCTCAGATAAATCTTGTAGGCTAATAAACTGCTACAAAACAAAGTTACCTGAGGTACCGGGATTGAACCCACCCTTGCACATTCCAGTCTTCCACTGGGTCACATCCAGACCCATCTGGTCTTTCATATCTCTTTTAAACTATAGTTTCCTCCTCCATCATTTTAATCTATAGCTTCCTGCTCCACCTTTATTATTGCAATTTCTTAATATTGATGGACCCGGTTGATTTGTTTGGATCTTACATGCCCACCAAAAGATCAGTAGAGTTAAAGTTCCTCCTTTGTCACTATTGGGAGAAGTGGGGTCTAAGTACTGAGTTTCCAGGAGCATGCTCTCCACAGGGCCATAGATCTCCAAGCCTTCCCTCTTCCTTTCACTTCCTGGCCTTGAATAGGCAGCTTTCCTCCTTTCCTCTACCATGTGCTCCTGTTTTGTGTGCTCACTGCTACAGACCCCAATCATAGACTGAAACTTCGCAAAGCATGAGCAAAAAACTTTTCTTGTGTATTCTTTCAGGTATTTGTTAAAGCCATGGAAAATGGACTGGTACGTGTGTCTTTTTGTCTCTTCAGGTGCTATGGGTGTGTGCAGATTTCATCCCCATAATACAGCTTATCTCATTCCACTATCTTTCTTTTTTTTATTATTATTATTATTTATTCAACTGTGTGCATGTGCGTGTGTATGTGCGCGTGTGTGTCTGTGTGTGTCTGTGTGTGTCTGTGTGTAGAACCACGGACGAATTCGCGAACCACCATGGACGCCTCCACCTCCTTCTGCTCCGGGATTCACAGGCTCCGCCCTACCAGGACCAGAAGTGCCAGGCCGCCCCCGCTTCTGCCTGGCGCTATACGTGGGATCTGGGAACCGAACTCAGGACCCTCTGCCTGCAAGGCAGAGGCTTAACCCCTGAGCCACCTCTCCAGCCCTCATTCCACTATCTTTCTATGTTCTTTGAATACAAGAATTTCAATCTAGAAACCTCGCAAATATCGATAAAAAGACATATACTCTTGCATTTTAACTTTGTCTTATCTTATTGTAAAAACTTCACAGAACACTAATTATAAATTTGCTTTGAAATATACATCAGCTTAAAGATCTCATTTGGAAGATAATAGCAGCACCAAGTATGGGAGGAGGAATGGAGCTGCACACACCTTTACTACTGAGTAAGCTTTGCATAAATTCCTAAAATGGGGATGATTGTGCTGGGCAGGCAGGTGTGTAATAAATGCAGCACCTGGGAGGTGGAGGCAGGAGAATCATGACTTCAAGGTCCTGCTCAGCTACACAGTGAGTGTGAGGCCAACCTGGGCTGGAGAGACCCTGTCTCAAAAAAAAAAAAAATCACAAAAATAAAAACGAACAAATAAACAAACAACCATGATGACAGTCTCCTTGGGCTGAAAGGACACAATGCCTTAGACTAAAATTCTGGTCCCTATCAGATATCAGTGCACAAAGTCCACTTCTGGTGGACTTTTTTGGTTTTTGGTTTTTAGATAGCCAGGCTCAGGGGAAGAGAGGGAAGGAAACAAAGAGTTAGGTTAAGAAGCTTCTGCTGCTACTGCTCCATTTAACACTACTAACTTCTCAAAACCATCCAAAGTCCAAAGTCATCCTCAGCTAAATAGGGAGTTTGAGACCCTTTCTTTAAACGAGAGGAAAGGAGGGGGGAAGGGAGGGGAGGAGAGATGCTGTTTAAAAAAAAATACAGAAAGCAGGCTGGAGAGATGGCTCAGAGGTTAAGACTCTGCCTTATCAACAGAAGGACCTGAGTTGGAATCCCGGATCCCATGTAAAAAAGCCAGGCATTAATGGAGGCAGCCTGTACTTTCAACCCTGGAAGGTGGAACCTGGGAAATTCCAGAGTGAAGCAAAAAGGAGGTAGGACCTTCACTAGTACACAGGATGCCCTCTGATACATACACACACACACACACATAAACAATAAATAAATAAATATTTTAAAGCTACACAATGCATATATTAAAATGGCATATGTAAATTCTACCTTATTGTTAATTATGATAAGTGTAAATAGACTAGCTTATAAGCAGAAATGTACAGACAAGATTAAAATATGATTTACCTATATCTTTTCTACAAGAGGTGCATTTTAGCATCAATGACACAAACTAATTAAAACCAAAAGACTAGGGCTGGAGAGCTGGCTCAGGGGTTAAGATTCTGCTTTGCAAGCAGAAGGTCCTGAGTTGAGATATCAGGTCCCACGTAAAAATGCCATGTGGAATGGCAGGGGCCTGCAGGAGCCTGGGAAATCTCAGAGTGAAGCAAGAAGGAGGTGGAAGCAATCCGAGGATGATACCCAAGTCACCCTTGGTCCTCCACAGGAACGCACAGTGCCCTTTGACATACGCATGCACACACACATACACACATACACACACACACACACACACACACTAAATAAAGTTTAAAAAAAAGACTAGAAAAAGCATAACATGCAAATAACAGTCAAAGGAGAGTATCTGTACAGATATTATATAAAATAGACTTCAAGACAAAAAATTACTAGAAACAAATAAGTATTCCATAATGACAAGACAATTCCCCAGAATAGTTAACAATTAATAAACAAATATGTATCTAACAACATAGCTCTCTATTATACCAAGTAGAAACAGAATTGAATGGAAAGATGATTGAGCAACAATGAAAGTGGAGACTTCAGATGTCCAATTCAGCAACAAGTACAACGAATGGGCAGAAGGTCAACAAGGAAATGGAAGACAAGCAACAGTCCAAACAAACTTTGCTTGAAAGTTATCCACAGGCAGCTCCACTGAACAGTGGAAGATCACACATTCTTCTGAAGTGATGCAGAGCATTCTTTAGATTTGGTCAGATCACAGCTCATAAAACAAACCTCCACAGGCTGAAAAGATTGAAATACACAAACTATATTTCTACAACCACCATGGAATCAATTTAGAAGTCAACAATAGGAGAAAAGTTTAGAGATCCATAAATATGTAGAAATTAGACAATACACTCTTAAATGATCAATGAAATAGTCACAGGAGAAATTAGCAAATACTTTTTTATTTATTCAACTGTGCATGTGTGCATGTGTGCGTGTGTGTGTATGTGTGTGTGTGTGTGTGTGTGTGTGTGAAGAACCACGGGCGAATTCGGGAACCACCATGGACGCCTCCACCTCCTCCTTGTTTACTCTGCCCGGGGATTCACAGACTCCACCCTACCAGGACCAGAAATGCAGGACGCCCCTGCTTCCGCTCAGCGTCTATACATGGGGTTTAGGATCCAAACTCAGGACCTTCTGCCTGCAAGGCAGAGGCTTAACCCCTGAGCCATCTCTCCAGCCCCCAGCAAATACTTTTTAAGTTGAACAAAATCAAACTGAAACTTATAGGAAACAGGATAAGCATATTTGGAAGAAATTATAGTTATTAATGCCTGTTTAGAAGAGAAATATGATCCAACAATTACACTCTTCAAACACAATCTTGTTCATAGTCAAGTGGCTAGCAGCAAATGGAGAGAATGAAGACACTGGTAAAGATTAAGCGATTTTCCATTTGGGGCTTGTTTGGACTAAGTACAGCTGTTTGCATTCACCTGCTACTTATTGCAGAAAAAAACTAAGCTATACTTAAACAAGTTATTCTAGAATATTCCCTGACACAGCTGTCTCTCTCTCTCTCTCTCTCTCTCTCTCTCTCTCTCTCTCTCTCTCCTCACACTCATTTCTCCCTTCTTTATCATCACCTTTGCCAACTCCCTCTCCTTTTTCCAGATAAATCTCTACTTTTACTGCTCTGCTTTTACATCTTTTTGCTTTGTTTTGGTTTTGCTTTGTGACCTACGAGATTTAACCAGGACTGCTGGCATGTGTGTGAAACTATCCGCTAGAGCTACATCACTGACAACAATAACCTCTCATCCAGCAAAATTGCCCTTGACTTCCATGGGCGGGCCTCACAAGCCCCTCCCCATCTAGGAACGGACCTTTCCTCGCTCAGTGTTGGGCAGACCCTCAGCCAGCAGCTCAGCTGTTGTGAGCTCCTGAGCGCCACATCATGCCCTTAAGTCAGTGTTTCACAGCGCTTCCCTGTCACCTGACGCTTACATTCTTTCTGGTCCCTCTTCTGAGGTGCTCCCTGAGCCTTGCATTGAATGACATGTGTGGCCCATCCAAAGCTGGGCACTCAGCAGTCACTCGTTCTCAGTTCTTTGACCAACTATGGATTACCCACCACTCGCTGAAAGGGAAGCATCTTTGATTAAGAATGGCACTATTGATATAAACATATATATTTAGGAAGAAGTTTGAGAACATGTTTATTTAACAAATCAAAAGTAGCAATTTCAACCCTGCTGCTTATGACGTCTCCTGCAACCTAGACAGGGCCACAGTCCACATGACTCTGTCCTATGGAGTGAGCTTCAGAGCCTTCACAGAGCAGTTGGTTGCCCATATGAGCGTCATGCCTCTATTGCACTAATAAGCACCTCTTGCCCAACGAAGTGAAGAGTTTTCTCCCCCATTTGCCTTTGAAACAATTTCCAGCACTACGCAGACAGCCAGCAGAGAGATATCACGTTCATTGCCAATGTAACTTCTCTGTATTTTGCAAGCAAGGTGTGTGCAAAACATCATATTTTTAAATAGGCAAGAGATTTCAGCAGACACTTCACCCAGAAGAAAAATAAACCCAGATGATTGGCCAATAAAGTATTTTAGAATTGTTTAACATGAGTAGTGAACAGGTATATGCAAATTAAGAGACATGACCACACCAAGTGTTGGAGAAAGCTAAACTTTTTAAATTTTTTTTCTTTTTATTTATTATGAGAGAGAGAGAGAATATGTGCATGCTATGGCGCAGATGTAGAGGACAGAAACACTTTTGGCTTCTGGGAATCAAACTCAGGTCGCCAGGTTTACGAGAAAGCACTTTACCTACAGAGTAATTAGATTTAGAATCATCTAAGGACACTTCTCTGGCATGTCCTTGAGACCGTTTCTAGAGAGGTTTCCCTGAGGAGAGAGGATTCACCCTGAGTGCGGGTAGAGAGATCCCATACACAGGGAGCTCAAACTGAAGCAGAGCTAAAAAGGAAGCCAAGTGAGCACCCAGCATGCAGCAGTCTGTGCCTCCTTAACATTCATTCGGTTTGTGTGACCGGCTGCCTCATGCTCCTGCTGCCCCCCTTCCACCCCCCTGCCCTCTAGAGTCGTTCTTACCACCATGCCCTCCCTGCTGTGATGGCTGTACCCTCAAACTGTGAGCCCAAAGGAACTGCTTTCCTCAGATGTTTTGTTATAGCAAGAGGCAAAGTGGCTAACAGAAGTAAGGATGTGAAAGAATTAGGACCCACCCCTGCCCCAACTTCCTCATTGCTACAAGGGATAAAAAGTAGCACACTCCTCCTGGAGAGCAGTTTGGCAGTTTCTTAAACAGGGAACCATATACCTACCATATGGTCCAGCTGCTCTTCAGGAAGGCATGCACCCAGAAGAAAAGAAAATACATAGGCTGGGAATGTGGTTCAGTTGGCAGTTTGTGCCTAGCATAATTTCTAGCACCTCATAAACAAGGTGTGCTGGCAGGATGACCCAAAGTTTAAGGTCATCCTTGACTACATGGGAGTTTGAGGTCAGCCTAGGCTACATAATACATTGTCTCAAAAATGCACACGCACGCACGCACACACACTCATGAAGAGTTTTGTACATGAATATTGGTAATAGTTCTATCTGTATTAGCTGATAACTGAAACAACTAAAATGTTTACCAACACTTGAATGGTTTTAACTAGACTAGCAAATAGTGGTATGTCTGCACTTAATGATAGACAGAGAGACAGACAGACAGATACACACATACATAGATAATTTTTGTTGGGTTGTTCTCATTGTTTTGTTTTCTGAAGACAGGATCTTGTATAACCTAGGCTAGCTTCAAACTCACCACATGACCTGGGATGAACCTGAATTCCTGATCCTCTTAACTCTGCCCCCCAAATATTGGGATGACAAGCATATTCCATCACACACACACAGACACACACACACTTTATGCAGTGCTGGGTTTTATACATGCTAAGTCACATCCCTGCCAACTAAGGTGTATCCCCAGCCCCTAAAAAAGAAGCAAGGGTCGGGTACTGAACTTAAAAGCATTTCTATGATCTTCTTTCTGATGTTTCCCCTTCTCTATCCCTTCCCGCCTCTCCCATGCTCCCCTCCCTGATCTTCTAAGGGTGCAGCGTTCAGACATTGCTAATGAGTCTTTCTTATGCATTTTCCAAATAGTTCTACGTGGAATCGCCACTTCAGATTCCCCCCCTGGTGGTCACGGGCATCTGGATTCAGATGATAGAGTCGTCACCTGGGAACAAGAAGGATGCTTCATCGCGTGCTACAGAACAAGACATCTTCGCTCAGGAGCTGGGGGATCAGCACACAGCAAGACCGATCTGTATGCACTGAGTCCTTCAGAGGGAGAAGGAGATATTAAGATGGCGGGAGAGGAGATTTTCTCACTTAATGTGGACAGAGCCCGTGGGGTGAAGGCTGCCAGCTGAGATCTCAGATTTGTCTTTGTCTTTAGAGTACTCAGATGAAGGTCATAAGCTTGTTTACAAACTTTCAGGGTTTCCAAAGAGCCTCCCTTTCCAGAAGATGTCATTTTCCCATCTGAAAATATTTCGATTGCTTCTACTCCATGAAAACTCACAGCCACATTCCACGGAGTTTTGAAAGTGAAAGAGGGAGGAAAACGTTCTTTGTCCTCTGAGCCTAACCCAGCAACTCTGCCACCACGTGTCTTGCTAGCTGTCCACAGGAGGGCAGCGGACTTCCTGCCCTGCTTCTCCTGTCCTAAGACCACACTAAGCAGTTTTTCCACACCTTTCATACATGCCCCAAAGGCGCGTGACAACATGTTAAGTTTTCCTATGGCCAAGCATGTGGGCATCTCTATGCAACTCTTAAGTTTCATGCCTACGTGGCCATTCCTCAGTGGCTCTTCATGAACTCTTCCATCTTGCATCAAAACCACCTGGACAATGCGGCCAAGTTCTGTGGGGAGGTTGAGATGCGGCGTGACCTCCTGGAACCACAGCTGCATCTACTGTCATGGGCCAACCCCAGACAAGCCCTTTGTTAGCTAGGCAGCCAAACCTCGCAGTTTAGACTCCAGTAAACAAGTCTGGGTTCTCACAACACGAACCTTCATGGGGTGATAGTCTCCACTTTCACTGTCGCAGTGCAAACCATGAGGTTTTTCTTCAACGACATTAGTTTTGCCAATAGCCACAGCTGCTCTGCTGTCCGCCCTTGTCCAAAACCTCAGGTTGTTCTCTACCATGCAAACCAGTCCATCATTTTTAAATTCAACTTCACAAGTTCTCTGTTCCGTCACCAGAACCAGAAACAAGTTACACCTCTCTCAGTTTTACTATTTCCAAACGACCGACTCTGCTCAATGGCTTTTCTAGCCCCAACTTTAAAGTCCTCAAACATTTTCACATTTTCCAATACATCATTTAAAATCCAAAAGGTCACATCACCAATTTATCAGCAACAACCCACTTTCCCGGTACCAAAGTCTGATGTGGGTTCTCTTCGTGTTGCTGGTAAACACAAGGGAACAAAGGGGTCTACTCTTAGTTATGAATCTCATTACAGTTCATAGTCCCCTTGGCAGGAGGGGTGCTGCAGAAATTAGTGAGAGGAGCAAACTTTCTCACTTGCAAACTAAAGCCGCTCTTCCCACCGTATATACCTGTCCATGCACATATACACATGGGTGTGCAGATGTGCATGTGTGTGGCAGCCGGAGATCAACATGTGCCCAGATCTGAGATGTATCCAGAGCTCAGCCTTCTAACTTGACACACCCACGTGTGACTAACATTCCAACTCCTCCACCCACTCATTCAAGATGGCGTCCCTCAGTGAACCCGGAGCTCCCTGACTTGACCAGCAAGCTCTGGGATCTGCCTGTTTCTGCATTCCCAGAACTGGGATTGAAGATCTTACAGCTCCCAATTTCATTCATTCATTCCTTATTTTTTGGGTGGGTGTTTGGGATCCAAACTTAGGTTCTTGTGATTGCAAAGCGAACACCTCACCACAGTCCCTAAACCAACCATCTTATTGGGAACTGCAAATGTTCTTTTTTTCTTTTAATTTGATCATTTCACCTACATGGAATAGATCCCATTCTCGCAGAAGGACATTTTTCTCTCACAATAATGCAGCACAAAGCTTATTGCTTGTGCTCTTGGCACAAATCTGGAGAGAGGGAGTCAGAAGGATCAGTTTTTCCCCTCACCCCTTTAAGATGCGTCGTGACCTAGTACTGCAGACTGACAGGATCTTCTTTACAGCATTACAGCAGCTGGACTTCCCGATGCTTGAGCAGCCCACGGACATTCCCGCAAGCAAGTTTATTTCTTCTGGCATCTCGCTGCTGACCTTTGACTTTCCTTCAGGTGCAGGCTTATCTTTGAGACTCTCAAGCTTAGCTCTGGAATCCAATGTCATCTCTCCAAGAAGTTTTAATGTCTTTCCTAGTTAGGAATATAATAGCCGACAGGGCTGGTAGTGTGGGCCTGTAATCCTAGTTACTCAGAAGCAAGAGGGTCACAAGTTCAAGGCCAGTCAGGGCTATGGAGTGGGCTCAGGCCTGCTGGAGCTATGAGTGACATCCTGTCTCAAAATCAAAAATAAAAAGAGAAGGCTAGACAAAAATTGCATTTGCCACACAGGCATGAGAACCAGAGTTGGGATGGGCATGGGAGCCCACCTGAAAATCCAGCATTCAGAACCCAAACCCAGGGGATTTCCAAGCTGGCCAGCAAAGCTGGAATTAACTGCCTACATAAAGCAGAGAGCTATTAAGAAAGATTCTCTCCATTAACCTCAGACCTCTACTTACATGCATACACATGCATGCATACCTGCACACACATGTACATATGTGCACCTACATGTACTACACAGGTGTGAATGCTCACATATCCATGCATGCAAAGCAACATATACACACATGCACCCGTACACATGTGAACACCTGTACACACATGCATGTATGTATACCGAACACACTCGTGTGCACACGCGTGTGCACACACACACACACTCACACATAAACATTGAAAAGAAAAAGAGAGAGAGAGAAAGAAGGTTGGAATGTAGCTCGGTGGAAGAGCCTCTGGCACGTATAGGGCCCTGAGTTCCTACTCTACTACTGCACCCCCACAAAAAGTTTCGAGTTCCTTCGTTTATTAATGTTTTAACTTTTTTCTATGGTCTCACTTGAAAGCATAAGAAATACATCAAACACCTCAGTCCTTTGCCTGTTGCACTCATGATTGATTTTTCTACAATGTTGAATGTTCTTCCTTAACTATCAGACATTGCTCTTTTTAAAATGGTCAGATTTATCTAAACCTTTCCCTGGCGAATTCATGCATATTTTTAGTGTTTAAGAATTCCTTGCTCAGTCTAAGAGTTCAGTATTTTCCTGTCTCTGAATATTCTCTTTTCATTTAACTTTTAAAACACAAGCTTTTAATATTTACACTGACTTCTCATTTCAGGTAGAATATAGGTGGGCTGTTTTGAGATGATGATCCAGCTTCAATTTTTAACAAAAATCAAATATTTTCATGCTGTAAGAGGGATCCCTTCTCCCTGGTCTTCCCCATTCTCCCTGGTCAGTGACTGTGCGTCTACTTCATATGTAGCTCGACACAAGCATTAGGGCACATAATCATGTACATCGATTTATAGCCATCTGCCAATTTTTATCGCTGGCATACTGTCTCAATTATTAAGACTGAAATACATTAGGGAGGTATGAGTGGTGTGTGTGTGTGTGCATGCATATGCAGTCTCCAAGGTTGTTAATTCCTCAGGTCCTGTCCCATCTATAGGTTAGGCCAGCTGGCCAAGAAGTCCTAGGAATTCTCCTGCCTCTGTCTTCCCACCACTAGGATTACACAGTATCCTGCCTGCCTTTTTCTTACATGGGATTTGGGGGCAGAATTCAGCAAATCCCTGTTTGCTGGGCAAGCTGTCTCCCCGGTCGTGACATACATTCTAAGACTCTTCCTCTTAACACTTCTCTGACCTATTTCCCTTTGTGATGAACATCGGAGTAATTTTCTCATCTTCAGAGCACATTCCATTTAACTTAAAGAAACAGCTATTATTCTCCAAGTGGCCCTTTGGACGTTGCGGTAACATTCAAAACTGCTTTGGAATGCGGTAAGAAACAACTCCAGCACATACTTAGCTCGTGGAACTGGAGACGCTTGGGTTTGAAAAGGCTGTGCAGTTAGGAGCTGGAGGTATGGCTCAGTGGGTGGTGCGAGTGCCTAGCATGTAGGAAGCTCTCGGTTCCATCCCCAGCTCCACATAAACCAGGCGTGGTGGTGTACGCCTGCTATCCTGGCATTCTGGAAGTCGAGGCAGGAGGATCAGAAATTCAAGGTTATCCTCAGCTATATAGTGAATTCAGAGCCAGCCTGTGCTCCTTGAAATCCTGCCTTGAAAAGAAAAGGCAAAAGGGACTCTCTAAATACAAGGAAACGTCTCATTTTATGGCTTAAGAAAATCAGCAGGGTTACTAAAATCGTAGTTTCTAACCTAAAAAGTTGAAACCTTGTCAGTTGGTAGAATGACATCCTAGGAACAGAGGGAAATGGCACAGATTGGAGCCTGTCTGGAAATGCTAAGGTGGGCCCAATGAATGGCCATGTGACCACTGTAACCGGACACACCTTGTCCAGTTAGGTGTGTCCAACCCAAGCCGCGCTTGTGCTCCTCTGAACACGGTCCCTTGCAACGGCCCAAGAGATGACTTATCCTGGGCTATATCTACCCACCAGACCCCACCAAGGCCAACAGTGATGACAGGCAAGTTCTTAGGTATCAGACAGCTTTGGTGGGATTTTCATTTTGCGTCTCCCAGGTAACGTACCTGCCTCCCAGCGGACAAACGGCGCTTGGGGCTGTTGAGTACTTAGCAACCGCTTAGTCTCAGCAGCTGCATTAAGCCTTCTGCTACGGTTCCTTCTGCCACTGTTAGCTCTGTGCTGTTCCACTGCTCAAGACCAAGGTGACTAAGGGCTTCACGGGAACCAAGCTGCTGCTGCTGCTGCTGCTGTTTTTCCCCTGCAGTGCAGGTCAGAGTCAGCAGGTCTGACCACTGTTTGAGGGCTTCAATAGGTGGTATGTATTTCTGTGTTAAAAAAAACAACCAGCTATTGGTATCGTTTGTAAGGAGGTGAACGATGTCAGTTTCCTGCTTGTAAAAAAGATAAGGCAAAGTGACATCATTTCATAGTTGTAGGACAAAAGCAATGGAAATGTAAGCTGCAAAGGGACTCTCAGAAAAGAGCTCTTTCTCGGGCTCAGCGTCCACCTCTGAATGACGGTTTTTATTCACGCGCTTGCCCGTGATATACAGCGGCTAGCTCACGCTCTTTCCTTAACACGCAAACACAATACTATCATATTCTCTCCTAAGAGAAAATCAGGTCTTATTACCATCCCTATAACAACACAACCCGGCACTTAAAGATCCCGTCTCTAATTTAAATATGACATTTTACAGCTGTCTGGGCATTTCAACGGTGCCTGTAGCTACCTGCAAGTTGGCACATCCAGAGCCATTGATCAGCAGCTCATATTTTATTCCTGTGCTGGCTAGGAAGAAGTAAGGGGACTGAGATCAAAGATGAGGAAGGCATTTATCAGTCACGTTGTATGTCGACTTCCACCTGTGTGCCATGCCATGAGTACACCCCTCTCTCCCTCCTTCCTCCCTCTTCCTTCCTTCCTTTCCTTCCATCTTTCTTGTTCTCACTTTCTCCTTTCCTCCATCTCTCTCAAATAAATATTTACCAAAAAAAAAAAAAAAAAAAAAAACCCTCTGCACAGATGGAGGTCCGAGGACAACTTTCGGAAGCCAGTTCTCTCCTTCCACCACGTGGGCTTCCAGGGCTTGAACTCAGATCTCCAGGTTCAAAGCAGGCGCTCTGCTCACTGAGCCATCTCGCTGACCCTCATTCACATCTTTTGCTACAAGGGATTTGTAAATTAGATTGTGACGTCGTCTGAGATTTCTCCAGCTAATAATCTGACGGGAGGGCTTGTTTTGATGGCAGATCTGCGGGAGAGCAGCACCCCGGTCGGAAGAAACAACCTTATCAAACAAACTTTGCTTGAAAGTTATCCACAGGCAGCTCCACTGAACAGTGGAAGATCACACATCTTCTGAAGTGATCAGAGCATTCTTTAGATTTGTTCAGATCACAGCTCATAAAACAAACCTCCACAGGCTGAAAAGATTGAAAATACACAAACTATATTTCTCCAACCACCATGATCAATTTAGAAGTCAACAATAGGAGAAAAGTTTAGAGATCCATAAATATGTAGAAATTAGACAATACACTCTTAAATGATCAATGAAATAGTCACGGAGAAAATTAGCAAATACTTTTTTATTTATTCAACTGTGCAGTTTGCATGTGTGCGTTGTGTGTGGGTGGTGTGTGTGTGGTGTGTGTGTGTGAAGAACCACGGCGAATTCGGGAACCACCATGGACGCCTCCACCTCCTCCTTGTTTTACTCTGCCCGGGGATTCCAGGCTCCACCCTACCAGGACCAGAAATGCAGGACGCCCCTGCTTCCGCCAGCGTCTATACAGGGGTTTAGGATCCAAACTCAGGACCTTCTGCCTTGCAAGGCAGAGGCTTAACCCCCTGAGCCATCTCTCCAGCCCCCAGCAAATACTTTTTAGTTGAACAAAACAAACAAACTGAAACTTATAGGAAACAGGATAAGCATTTTGGAAGAATTATAGTTATTAATGCCGGTTTAGAAGAGAAATATGATCCAACAATTACACTCTTCAAACACAATCTTGTTCATAGCAAGTGGCTAGCAGCAAATGGAGAGAATGAAGACACTGGTAAAGATTAAGCGATTTTCCATTTGGGGCTTGTTTGGACAAGTACAGCTGTTGCATTCACCTGCTACTTATTGCAGAAAAAAACTAAGCTATACTTAAACAATTATTCTAGAATATTCCCGACACAGCTGTCTCTCTCTCTCTCTCTCTCTCTTTCTCTCTCTCTCTCTCTCTCCTCACACTCATTTCTCCCTTCCTTTATCATCACCTTTGCCACATCCCTCTCCTTTTCCAGATAAATCTCTACTTTTACTGCTCTTGCTTTTACACTTTTTGCTTTGTTTTGGTTTTGCTTTGTGACCTACGAGATTTAACCAGGACTGGCTGGCATGTGTGTTGAAACTATCCGCTAGAGCTACATCACTGACAACAATAACCTCTCATCCAGCAAAATTGCCCTTGACTTCCATGGCGGGCCTCACAGCCCCTCCCCATCTAGGAACGGACCTTTCCTCCTCAGTGTTGGGCAGACCCTCAGCCACCACTCAGCTGTTGTGAGCTCCTGAGCCCACATCATGCCCTTAAGTCAGTGTTTCACAGCGCTTCCCTGTCACCTGACGCTTACATTCTTTCTGGTCCCTCTTCTGAGTGGCTCCCTGACCTTGCATTGAATGACATGTGTGGCCCATCCAAAGCTGGGCACTCAGCAGTCACTCGTTCTCAGTTCTTTGACCAACTATGGATTACCCACCACTCGCTGAAAGGAAGCTCTTTGATTAAGAATGGCACTATTGATATAACTATATATTTAGGAAGAAGTTTGAGAACATGTTATTTTTACAAATCAAAGTAGCAATTTCAACCCTGCTGCTTATGACGTCTCCTGCAACCTAGACAGGGCCACAGTCCACATGAACCTGTCCTAGTGAGTGAGCTTCAGAGCCTTCACAGAGCAGTTGGTTGCCCATATGAGCGTCATCCTCTATTGCACTAATAAGCACCTCTTGCCCAACGAAGTGAAGAGTTTTCTCCCCCATTTGCCTTTGAAACAATTTCCAGCACTACGCAGACAGCCCAGCAATAAATCACGTTCATTGCCATGTAACTTCTCTGTATTTTGCAAGCAAGGTGTGTGCAAAACATCATACTTTTAAATAGGCAAGAGATTTCAAGCAGACACTTCACCCAGAAGAAAAATAAACCCAGATGATTGGCCATAAAGTATTTTAGAATGTTTAACATGAGTAGTGACAGGTATATGCAAATAAGAGACATGACCCACACCAAGTTTTGGAGAAAGCTAAACTTTTTAAATTTTTTTTTCTTTTTATTTATTATGAGAGAGAGAGAGATATGTGCATGCTATGCGCAGATGTAGAGGACAGAAACACTTTTGGCTTCTGGGAATCAACTCATCAGGTCGCCAGGTTACGAGAAAGCACTTTACCTACAGAGTAATTAGATTTAGAATCATCTAAGGACACTTCTCTGGCATGTCCTTGAGACCGTTTCTAAGGTTTCCCTGAGGAGAGGATTCACCCTGAGTGGGGTAGAGAGATCCCATACACAGGGAGCTCAAACTGAAGCAGAGCTAAAAAGGAAGCCAAGTGAGCACCCAGCATGCAGCAGTCTGTGCCTCCTTAACATTCATTCGGTTTGTGTGACCGGCTGCCTCATGCTCCTGCCTGCTCCCCCTTCCACCCCCCTGCCCTCTAGAGTCGTTCTTACCACCATGCCCTCCCTGCTGTGATGGCTGTACCCCAAACTGTGAGCCCAAAGGAACTTCTTCCTCAGAGTTTTTGTTATAGCAAGAGGCAAAGTGGCTAACAGAAGTAGGATGTGAAAGAATTAGACCCACCCCGCCCCAACTTCCTCATTGCTACAAGGGATAAAAAGTAGCACACTCCTCCTGGAGAGCAGTTTTGGCAGTTTCTTAAACAGGGAACCATATACCTACCATATGGTCCAGCTGCTCTTCAGGAAGCTGCCCCAGAAGAAAAGAAAATACATAGGCTGGGAATGTGGTTCAGTTGGCAGTTTGTGCCTAGCATAATTTCTAGCACCTCTAAACAAGGTTGTGCTGGCAGGATGACCCAAGTTTAAGGTCATCCTTGACACATGGGAGTTTGAGGTCAGCCTAGGCTACATAATACATTGTCTCAAAAAATGCACACGCACGCACGCACACACACTCATGAAGGTTTTGTACATGAATATTGGTAATAGTTTCTATCTGTATTAGCGGATAACTGAAACAACTAAAATGTTTACCAAACTTGAATGGTTTTTAAACTAGACTAGCAAATAGTGGTATGTTGCAAATGGAA